>OY725341.1:20361678-21850353 GCA_963243735.1 Neocrepidodera transversa
TTTATTTCAGCGTTGATGTATCTTGCTTCACATACCCTTACCGCTATGTTTACTAAGGTGTTTATCAGTGCATTTTGTTTTGGATGATGATTGAAATCCTGTTGTACTTCTGGATCAGTGTGTGTTATCTTTTTGCATACTCTGTGGCCTAGTTTATTATTTTCTCGATTGACTAATACATCGAGGAAAGAAATTTTTTGGTTTTCTTGCACTTTCGTCTTGGACTTTAGGATGAAAACTGTTTAGTAGGTTTGAGAAGTTCTTCGGGTCTTCTGTTCCATGACTCCATACTACAAGCGTGTCATTTACATACCTCAGCCACATCAACATACCTTAGCCAATGTTTCGGTTGTTTTTCAGCAGTGGGGCTTCCTCTTCAAATTTTTCCATAGAATGTTTGGTTTCACTGAAAGTATGTTGTGGCTATATGTATATGTCAACTTCTTCGAATGGCATATTCGTAAATAATGAGATGACGTCGAAGCTGAGAAGGACCTAAGATGATCCGCTTTAAATGTTCGATTAAGTGAGTAGAATCTCGGACGTACAATGTTGTTTTGCCTACTTGTGTTTTCAGAATTTCTTCCAGATGCTTGTGCAGGTTATAAGTTGGTGATCCTATAGTACTTGATATTGGTCTTAATGGTACATTATCTTTATCCAGGTGGTAAAGCTTCAGTACTGCATATTTTCTTCTTTGTCTCCTCTAGTAATAACGATTGTTTTATCAGTTTGTTAGTTTTTCTTAAGACCATCTCTGTTGGATCTTTCGGTAATTTTCTGTAAGTATCTTGATTGACCAGATCTTATATAACATTGTACATTTTATTTTTAATATTTCTGCCCATAATTAAATAATTTTTCCAAAATTTCAAACATGCGAAAATAAACTATATGTGTGTAAAACTTTATTGCCATCTTATTTACTAATGATGTTATCACTCAAGGCAATTATTAATTCCTGTACCAAAATGTACACCGGAAGTCTCCTATTAATCCTTAGTATCTTGATCTAATTTTTTTTTGTGTTCGGAAAGTAAAAATCCGATAAAAGCTTAGATTATTTTAATCTATATAAAGCCGGTAGTATTTCATTAATATTTATACATACAAATATTTAGGTATATAACATTGATATGCAATATATGATATTCGGAATGGAAAACACAATATAATTCATTAATATGTAAATTGAACTAACAAGGACCGAACAGAATTTCAGAGAGTACGTTGTTTACTCGATGAGCCACTGCATAAAACGCAATGATTAAAATTGGAATATTTGAAATTGTTAAATATTTAATATGATTAAATTTGCACTGATGGCATTTTTACATAAAGGAATTATAAAATATGTTGTATTTGCTTTCACTGCATTTATTACACCATTTGATGTTGTAAAGTTACACCACTAAAAAAAAAATTTATTATTCTAAGCCTGAAAACTCTTAAATAGGTCCTGTTTATCAACTTATGTAGTTAAAAGAAAAGGTTGATACAAAGAAATAATTAAAACAGTGGGTAAAATTAGAGTAGAGGAAAAAGTGATAAAAAAACCACCGTCCATCGAGCTCCCCGAGCTCTCCACTCTTTTTTATCCTCCTCTTTTTATGTTTCAAATTTATTGTCCATTTTTTCTACTTTTGTCCCACTTAATTTTACTTTTTTCCCTCATTTTTACCTATTTTTTTCGCCTACTCTTTTACTGTATTCCTTAGGTTTTTTTCACTCTATACTTCACTTTTTTCTGACCCTTTTTTTCTCTAGTTTTTTACTGCATTCTTTATGTGTTAATTTATTTTCCGTTTTTTCCGTCCTATATTCTTTATGACTTTTCTTTAACCCACTTTTTAACAAAAAAAAAGTTGATTTGTTTTGCTTCGTATGACACAGAGTGGAATGAGAACAAAATAAAAAAATATATAGCTAGCCTATTCAAAAAATGCCTCTCCTGAAACCTTTGTGGAGTTCTCGTCCTTCTATATTAAATAATAATTATTTAAATAATTAAAATTAATATTTGATTCCCCAGATATTTAGATTCTGCTTCTCCTTCTTTATGGATCGTCCTATATTCTCATCTTGTGGAATTTTTTTTCTTGGCATCCTCCTGTCCTGTTGTGGTACTGGTATGTCGCCTCGTTAGGGGTGGTTTTACTTAACTAATTTATTACTTTTGATTAACTGGTTTTACAAACACAATAATAAATATGCATATACTACATACTTTATTTCATAATCAAGGATCGACTCCCTCTTGACGAAGAGTCAATTCTTGAATTACGATTAAGCCCCTATCTCGGGAGCATCCGCTTATTTATATTTCTTAACATTAAACAATTATATGTCACACTTTTGCTAACATGATATTTCGGGGTTATCGAAGATACTTCGTACGTGCCAGGTCAGTGTCACATATAGTTTATATTTATTTAAACTTGGCCTTAATTTAATTTAATTGAATCAATTAAAGTATTTAATTGTTACACTATCCTTGTCGTTTTTGTAAAATTCTACTGTGTGGTTGTCCTGCTGTACAACGCTTTCTCTTAGTCCTGAGGATTTTTGTTAATGCCTTCTTATTTTGTACTCCACAATGCTCTCCTGTTCCATTTGGTCCTATTTGGTGTCCTGCTGCACCTCTCATGACGGTGTACTGATTCAGATCACTTTCTAAAATATCTTATCAGTCCTTGTTTTTTCCACTTTTTTCTCAATCTTTTTTCCCTAATAATTTATTGGATTTAAATCTTGTTTTTTCTAACTTTATATGTCTCCCCCACTCTTTAAAAAGGAAAACAGTTGATTTAATTGCTCGCACAGAGTGGATTTACTAATTTATTTATATTTCAAACTTTTCGCAATTTTTACAACTTTTTTTTTCACTTTTTTTCACTTTTTTCCAACTTGTTTCGTTACTTTTTTTCATCTACTTTTTTGTTGAAGAATATCGTCACCACTAACCAAAATTACACTTTTTTAATATATTTTTATGTTTCAAAACTAAAATCTCTTTGAAATAAAACAAACATTGATTGTGTACTTAAAAAAGAAATTTTAATAAAAATATTACACGGAGTAAAAACATAGGGTATTTTTAGTACTTCGGCCCGAAATATTCACTTTAACAATAAACACAAGAACTATACGCAACTTGAAATTTATGCACATTACGATTTTTTACGGTTTTTCACGATTTTTTAGGTTTTTTTCCGATTTTTTACGATTTTTTACAAATTTTAAGCTTTTTTACGGATTTTTACGATTTTTTATGATTCTTAATAATTTTTTACCATTTTTTACTCGTGTTTACGACTTGTTACGGTTTTTTGTTAGTTTTACGGTTTTTTACGATTTTTTATGTTTTTCGTGGTTTTTTACGGTTTCTACGGTTTTTTACGGTTTTTTACTGTTTTTTACGGTTTTTTACGGTTTTTTACGGTTTTTTACGGTTTTTTACGGTTTTTTACGGTTTTTTACGGTTTTTTACGGTTTTTTACGGTTTTTTACGGTTTTTTACGGGTTTTTACGGTTTTTTACGGTTTTTTACGGGTTTTTACGGTTTTTTACGGTTTTTTACGGTTTTTTACGGTTTTTTACGGTTTTTTACGGTTTTTTACGGTTTTTTACGGTTTTTTACGGTTTTTTACGGTTTTTTACGGTTTTTTACGGTTTTTTACGGTTTTTTACGGTTTTTTACGGTTTTTTACGATTCTTTATGATTTTTAATAACTTTTTACCACTTTTTACCACTTTTTATTCGTGATTACGACTTGTTACGGTTTTTTACGGTTTTTTGTTCGTTTTACGGTTTTTTTCCGATTTTTTATGTTTTTCGTGGGTTTTTACGGTTCTTTACGGTTTGTTAAGGTTTTTTACGAATTTTTACGATTTTTTTCGACTTTTTACGGATCTTTACGATTTTTTACGATATGACCTGTTTCGATATTTTTAAAAATGGCCGAGATATAATTTTTTTATGATATTTCAACTCCCTACAGTTTCATCCCCGTTCGGATAAAAAAAAAGTGGTATCCAAATTATTTTTAAAATAATTAGGATATGAAAAGAGTGTAAACATCTGTTACAATATTTTCAAAAATGGCGGATTTGATTTTTTTTAAATTTCAACACCCTCCAGTTCCACCCATGAAGGTCAAATTGAAAAAACATTTAAGCGAATTAATTTTATGATAATTAGGATATGAAAAACGTCTTGACCTGTTTTGATATTTTTAAAAATAAAGGTGATATGCATTTTTTGAAATTTCAACCCCCTTCAGTTTTCACCCTCTTACAGGTAGAATGCCCAAAAACAATAGGGTTCCTCCCGTAGATACAAGAAAATGATTGGCGAATGAATGTTTGAAATCGTCTCCACATATATCCATCCATCCATCCATCCATCCATCCATCCATACATCCAGACTGACGGACATGAAAATTTTTTTCATCTAATCGTATTGTCAAAACGTCATTTTAAGCAAAAACAATTTTTTTAATTTTTTCATGATTTTAATACTTCCGATGATTAATTATGAATGTGTATTTATTGAAAATTGTTTTATTATTTTAATTATGTCCCTAATTTTATAAATTTCTCCTTTGTTATAATCTGGTAATTTCTTTTTCCATAAAATTTTTAAAACTATTATTATAAAATCCCATAATATGCTTCATAATAAATTAACCGATTAATTATCCTTTCGGCGTATTAACCGGAAGAATTTTCTTTAAAATTCCTAGCGCAACACACTTGTCTGGTTGATTCTTATTTTTCAGTACGAAAATTTAATCTCAACCCCCAGGTCGGGCTATTGTGATGCTCTTTGTTGTTGGTATAAAACGAGAAATGCGCCCCTCAGGGTACGTGTTATTAAATAGTCTTTTGTTCTAATTTTATTAGGATTATCCATTGCAATATCCGTGTTCGCATCCGGGAAGGAGATACCGCTTCAACGTTGCCACCAGTAAAAAGAACGTAAATTTAAAGTATCTACACTTCAATTATTTTTAAACAAAAGAATAGATCGTAAAAGTTAATTACGGTACAGGATGTTTAATTACTATTGGGACGAATACTGTTACTATTATTTTTTTGTAAAGTGCAGATAAAGTTTGTCATTTTTAAGTTCGATTCGAGTTTTTTTTTTCTATAAAATTCAATGATAAATCTTGTCACTATTCGAGAAGATAATATCTTTTGAGGCAGCTTTGGAACAAATGAAATTATCCGACGAACACAAAAAAGAAACTGGAAATCCATCTATCATTCGCTGCGTTATTGATGACTGAGATTCGAGGTGAATTTGAAGCTACCAATTTTCCATTTCACTTCTTTGATGCTTAACTTATTGCGACGGATTTACTTCTTTCTTATTATCTTGGAAATAGTAATATTAAATTAGTCTGGATGTCATTACACACCTCTTGTATGCAAATGGACTGGGTCCAATTTTTTAATTTTCGATATATAAATAAACCTTTGAATTCCAGGAATTTCAATGAAAAATTTATAATATAACAAATTAAAAATTATTCATACTAAACATTTTTATAAAAATTTGCAAGGTAATTAGAAATATTTAAAAATAATCTTATATATTTATGATATAATGTAATACTGAAGCTGAAGGACCCACGAAGGAAAAAGAATCATAATCTTCTCAGAGAGTCAAGCAGTCCTTGAAGCCCAAAGGTTGATGAGCTCGCAAGAAGCGGATCGTCAACCTCATTAATTGGTCCAGAACTAGCGATAGAAGTACCAGGGCGTACGTTCAGGAACCATATAAAAAACTGGATCAAGCGAGAACACAAATTATAGTGGGATAAAATATCCGGCCTACTAGACGGGAAAAAAGTTATGAAAGAACCGATAAAAAACGTGACTGAAGAACTACTTTTACTGAATAATAATAAATTACGAATTACCACAAGAACCACTTTCCGCCAGAGAGCACCTAAACTAAATGGTGTTATAGACCGGTGACCCTAAATGTAGACAATGCAATAAAGGGACTGAGACATACTGTGCAACTGTAAGGCACTGGATCACAAAAGACAAAGAATATATGGAAAACCAAAACTGCACCAGATAACTACTGCAAACAGCCATTACAGAACCTGTACAAACTAGTACAGGGAATAAGATTAACTGTCCGAGTGCAGTAAATAAAGAACGGTAGATAACGCAATAAGCCCACGAGAGTGCATTGAATCCGGTTGATAAAGAAAAAGGGACCAAATGTCACCGTTTAATATTTCTGGTTGTCCCAAAATATTTAACAGAAATATATTATTGTCAGAAAAGTCACCTTATCAACGGCAATTGTTAGGATATGGTCCGTTTTTGTTCGAAAATACCTAGGACCATGCCTTTGCTAAGTGGTAGAAAGGTCTTAGAAATACAGGATAGAGCAGTAGGAAGAAAAATGTAAAAATAACAGATTGGGGAACTGTATTTCTACGAAGCTGATCTATATGATTTGTATTTTAACTTACGGGATGGTCAAAGAAGTACCCGACCTAATTTCTTTATTTCTGAAGGTCGGTTGAGATTTCCCAGCGATGTTAAACAGCTTCGATACCACCGAGCCATTTTGGAAAAGGCAATAATTTAATAGGGCTAAATTTGGTGAACAGAATTCGTAGAAGTAATTTAAACTTTTAACTCATTGATTTAGTCCATTGCGACAACGGATGTGGGAACTGGTGTATTATCTTGACGAAACAAAACTTTTTTTCCTCTTGTTTTTATAATGCAAATACTGCAATCAGTTTGCATAATACTGACCGTTGATTATTTTTCCATTTTCAAAATAATCAATGAAAATTATTCCACGACAACAGGCGCTATGACCTAGCCAGCAGATACATCTATCTTTGTCTTCTTTAAAGAAAATTCTTGCCTTTCAGCCAAATTTTTGGATTGCTCCTTTAGAGCATCCAGAAACTAAAGTAGAGTTCTCTCGTTAGGTGGCTGATAATTTTTGGTAAGACCTGTGTTTATTTTTTGGTTAAGACATGGATGCAACAGAAATAATTTTTCCATTTTAAATTGGAAATAAAATAGTTTTCTATTGTAGGAATTTTTGGGACATGGATAACTATTATGTTAGTTTGGAAAGACTATGCGCTTTTATTGTTTATGTTTAAATTATATTACGTTTGATTTACTGTTTGGGCCAAAATAAGTTGAACCGCAATATGTGCAGAGCCTTTACGTAGAGTGTGAGCTTGTCAACAAAATGTTTTATTTTGGATTTCATGTTCTCAATACTGCTCTAAATTCTTATGAAGTGAACAGCTTAAGTAATCTGGTTAAATGAGCTACAGTATGGCGGTACCTCTTCTTACCCGTTATGTTTTATTTAGATTTAATGCCGGACCCATGACTTTAGACTTGTCCAAATGGTTCCACACTATTTGTTCTGTATATGAAGTAGAATCCGAAAATATTTGTTATTATATAACCATGACCTGGTACTAACGACTTTTTACTTGCTTGCTTGCTTTTTATTTTAACGTCTCTTTCCTTTTACCAGTGCTAATCTGGACGGGATCAATTAATTGCTCAGTGAGCTCCGAAAGACTGTCTTCGATAACCCTAATAAACCCCGGAAAATCCCGTAGTCACTTAGGTGAATTACCGACTAGAAATTGTATTCCTGGGCCAACAACCCCTATCAGTTCCACGAAAATCCGATCTCATACGGCCTGGTTACCGGCAAGAATGGAATTGCCCATAGCACAAATACCTTTTTGCATTTGTTTAAAGTCTTACCCGACTTTTTCCACTTGATTTTTATTGGGATTCGAACCCACGACCCGGACATCGACCAGGTAGAAAGGCTGATACATTAACCAACCTGTCTACCGCGTTAGGTTATCGTCTTCTTATTATATTTTTCACTTCTCTTGCTTCTATGCTAAATGTTAGGATTTTCTGGACTTCTTTAATTTATTGTTGTATTTACAGTCGTTTGATGCCTGTGGGTTCTACGTCTAATGGCCTTTCTAGCTAATTAACCAAGTAGGTTTCAAAATAGTTAAAAAAATGGCACCAAAACACCTTTAATCCAGGCTTCATCAGTGTTAATAGCTATTATACTTACCAAATTTGTCGTCTTTTTTTGTAAGAATGTAAAAAAAACGTCATTTTCTTCTTCTTTTACTCAACTACCCTTTAAACAATCGTTTAAAGTATTTTTTCCAGCAGACCTTATTATGGCTTTTTTTGTTCGAGTCAAAATAGTGAATTTAATTGATTTTCACCAAATAATTTACGGTCGTTCGAAGGACAATCGATAATTAACGACCAATTAATTTGATGTCACATTTACTATGGCGATAGTGATGTAAATTGGAAACAGTAAATTAAAATTAGAAAAAATATAAAATATTTATAGTAACAATGAGTGGAAATGTAAGGTCTATGTTAAGAAGTGAAATAGCTATATTTACCGGAAAAATTTAGAATTGGTAAAAAAATTTTCCAGTGGATTTTCACCAATTCGAATTAAACTATGGTCCAGAAGTTAAAATATTCACGTCTAGTTTTTACAACTTTGGAGTTTTTTTTTCATACGATTTGTTTCGCATAAATGGTATAAACATGAAATGTATTTAATCGGTTTATTTTTTTTTTATTTAGTGGCTATGTTTTTCTAATGCACATAATTCGTACATCCATGAAAAAAATTCCAATCCACTTTTAGTCTGTCTGAGTTATGATTAATACGTAGATATATAAAGAGTCTTTCCACTTTTTACAGAACGAGTAAATTGTTTAAAAAGGTTTATCCACTTATATCTTATAAACAACATAAAAAACAACGCAGGTTCAACTCTATTTGATCGTAAAATTTGTAGATTAAAAAAAGGGAAGGCTGTTATTTTCCTTTTATTTTTAAACATCAAACGAAGCGTAATGAAAACAGTTGTAAATTGGGTTTCAATATAATTAGGTTTATCATTCCGCTTTCGTCCCTTAATATCAAACTTTAAGAGCAGAATCGGACTTGTATGTATAAAAATACCTTTTTTATAGGTTCAAGACAATAATATAAATTATATTTTGTAATAACACAATTAATCTAAATGTATTGTTAACAATTAAATTGAGTAAGTGATTCGGGAATATTATTAATTTATAAATGCAGTAAACAGAATAGGCCAAGGTGGGGCCCCTGTGGCAACCATTTAAAAAATGGTTCTTTCAGACTCAACTCGTTTAAATTGAAAATATGATTAAATCTATCAAATGCTTTATAGAAATCAGTGTACAAAGCATTTACCTGTATTTTATTATCTAATATATTGGACAAAAAATTATTGTTGATTAGTAATCCAAATTATTGGTCAATCAATATACCTTTCAAGAGCCCACTCTCAAGGATTCAAATAGCTTAGGTAAGGAATTTAATATGCTAATTGGTTTGTAGTTTTTACAAGGGTAGGGTCACCCTATTTAAACAAAGGAATTATAAAGCTCGGTAAAGCAACCAGTAAATAGACAAATGTTGAAGCCAGGTCGAATCTGCAATGTACTATTTTAGTGGCGTGCTTAAAATAATTTTATAAATTAATTGGGTAACGAATTAAACTCTATAAATAAAAACATATTTTTATGCAATTTAAATTTTTATTCAGTCTGTGTAAAGAAAAATTATTAATAGACTAAGAGACGAAGTCAATTTTTGTAGTCAGAACTAAAACAAACGTATACGGTCCTGTAAAGATTTTGGAAGCGCAGAAAAAAGGTTTAGATCTGAAATTGTTGGGACCGCCGCCAAAGTCGATAACGAAACAATAATACCTTATCCTCCGGAGGATTAAGGGGTATTTGTTTTAGTTTCGGGATACCGAATGGTATCCTTTCTAATCAATTTAAAAATGGTCGAGTGGATTTATACGGACAACTTAGTTATTATTTTTAGATTATCCTTGTCGATTTTAAAAATAATGCTGTAGGTAAAAAAAATAATTATTTCATTATGGGAGGAATCCGTCTAAAAGTACTTGATGCAGGATATTTTAAGCAGAAAAAATAAAATAATTCAGCATCCAGTGTTTTATTTACACTAACATTAATTTTTTTGGTCTCTGAAGTGGTTCATCTTTCTTTTCAGTGTTCATTACACTAACAGATTCTAGAAAATGTACAGGGTTGGAAGGGATGGGCATATTCAAAGGTAATTTATCATACTAGACCTACAAATTCGGCTTTTAAGCCTATTTAGGCTTTCCAGGTTTTCATTCTAGTTGTGATCAGTTAGGATGGATTTCTATCGGGATCTAGAAAGTGTCTGTTTCCTGTTATATATTTGTTCCTTAAAATTTTTTTTTCATTTTTGTTTTAGTGACCCAACGAATCATATTTTTTGGCCTTTTTGGGTCAAAAAGTGCCACTTATATTTTTGTTTTTCATATTATCTAGATTTTGTTATTCACACGTTTTCAAAACGGACATAAGATCATGTGAAAGACAATAAAATCTACATGTGTGATTTTTGTTAATATTTCAGCAAACAAAATATGGATTTGACAAAAAAGAGACTGCAATGTTGATTTTTTTTTAAACTTTATTCATTATAGTGTCTCCCTTGGCACAAGTTTACAATTTTTATTTTTAAATTTTGAAAAAATTCACACTTGTATTATTTTTTATTTTTTTCTCAAATCGAATTATTATTATTTATATTTTTCGTGTTACGTGAGAAAATTTTAAAAAATATTATTTGTAAAAATTTTGTTTTCATGAATCAACTAATCATATTTTTTGACCATTTTGGAACAAAAATGCCCCAGAATAGATTACAGATTCACCAAACAAAAGTAAAGCTTGCTTATGCATATTTATTAACTTATCTTTTTACACCATCAGACACCATCTTCCCTTACAGTCAATCAAAGATAAAAAAGTTTTTCTCACAATTCATCGTCATATGGTTGCTATCTCCAGTGCGCTTATTTTTTGAATTTACTAGTTTTATTTTTCTACTGAAGTAGGTTAGGACTTAGTTTTATTGAACCTTTTGTATTTTAATCAATTGCTTTAATCTGATCTTTTTTAAGCTTATGGAGTTTGTCTACCTTGTTTTACATATTATTATTTATAAATTAATTTACTATTATTATTATTGTAGTAGCTCTTGCTTTAGATTTTTCTATATGTCCTTGTAAGTCTAAGTACGGTTAAGGGTGTAAAGAAGTTACTTTAATTTCCGTAATACTTAAAATATTTAAATTAAATCGCGCACTGCATTAAATTAAAATTAACAAAATTATGGGAAAGGCCAAAACCTTCGAATACAAGGTCAGCCATACCAGTTGAACATCCATCCGACAGACGGAGATACTCGCTTCCGTGCTTAGTAGCCAAAAATTCTAACCGACTAGGACGATTCAATTAGTTGTAAGCAGTTGCGGTAGAAGTCCAAGTCCCAGCTACAGTACCCGTCCCCTCATTTTAACGACCTTTAGAGATAGGACAAGCTGAAGGCTGAAGGAAGTCGAACGCAAGCCGTACACCACAGAGGCCAGACCAGAAGGACCGTATACAGTCGAGAAAACAACAGAGGATCGCGGACTGGCCGTCGAGCATACTATGACCGATAGCGTCGCTAAGGAAGACGCTAAGGAAGAAATCCGAAAAGTTTAACACCTTTCTTCCAGAATTTTCTTGATACGAAATAAAGTCATTTTTTTTTTATCTGTTGGTTTTATTTGGTGTAAGTAACGAACCCTGGAGTATATTTCTCCACTGAAGCTCTCCCTGCAAGTGACCTTCACAGGTCGGTTTTTTCCTTTGATTTGAACGAAGCTAGAAAATCCTAATGGGACCCTATTAGATTTCTTTCAATCTCCTGGATGTGTTAAGCTTAGCATATGACAGCTATGCCCTTAGCGTAGATAAATATCCTTTGGACGGTCCAACTGGTTGGTCATTATTACACAGATTAAAACAAAGATTTGACAGTACGTACTGCAAGTAATCTGCGATTGCAACAACTTTACCTTCTAATAATGGTAGATCGCTATTATATAGCAAATACAAGATTGGTCTAAGGACACTACCATGCGGCATATATACTTGTATCTATTTCAGGTTGGAGAATTATTTTAATTAGTTTTAAAACTTTACAGGCATTATTTTAATCCGTACTGATCATATCAAATAAGACATCCGTCCCCTTAAATAAAATTTTCTTATTAGTATAAGCACTTTATACAAGTCATCAATTAATTCCATAATTAAGCGACACTATTTTAAAAGTCCATGGATAAATATTAATCCTGACGTTAATCAACTTTATTATTCATAAAAAATTATTTTTAAATATTTGCTTAATAAGCCATTAAAAAAATATTTATAATTATTAATTAGTGGTAAAAATTAAGATTTTTAATCATAGCATAAAAAGTTAAAACCCTAATGGTATTAAATTCATAGCAATCATTAAAAATAATGGCGTTTTAAGCTTCATTTAAGACGACACCTCTAATATCTCGAAATAGCTCTCTCCCTCCGGTGGTGAAACCTTTCAGTCGAGTCGATATTACCGAGAACGGAATTAATAAACATAAATAATTACAGTAATCCTCTTGTGATTATTAAACCCACCCCTTGTTGCTTTACTTTATAACTCAATTTCTTATTGTAATATTCTTGTTTGTGTTTATCAGGGACGATCAGAGAAGGACTCAAAATGACAGCAGATTTTTCAAAATAAAATTTATTTGATTTAAATATTACAAATTGTTAGAAATAAAGTTTGTTCAGTGACCCCCCCTGATCCATACGTCACAAAATAACGTAATTTCAAACAATTAGGGTAAGTAGAATATAAATTCAGTCAGTTTGACATTCTATTGATAAAGATTATGTTTTTTCTTAAGCTAGGTTTTCATCTCAATGAATTTTTGTGAACCAAACAAAACCGTTTTGTTACCTATTACGTACCCCCACGTTCATTAGTGAATGTAGGTAATAATTCTGAAATTATTTTTAATCATAGAATGTAAAAATTGTCACTCTTGAGTTAAATATTTATCCTCAAACAATTGCTTCTTATATGTTTTGCAAGTATTTTTATTCTATAATTTTGGTTAAGTTTGATATTTTGTATGTATGTTTGTTTGATTGTTTGTTACTATTCTAGCGGTTTGTACTGTTGTTGAAAAAATCTGAAAGCTTGAGGTATTTGTTGGTTATAATATCTATATGAATCCAATTTTGAATTTTAAATCTAAGATGACGGTTCCAAGATGGCGGAGGAGATTTAGGATTATGGTCATATTCTTCTTTTGTTTGTTTGTTACGGTTGTAGCGGTTTGTATTGAAGAAAAATATTAAAAAAAAGTTTGTTCGTTATGGTACCTAGATGTGCAGGAAACCATTTTTTAAACATAGGATGTAACATACATAGGCTAACGCAATAAGCCTACGAGGCTGCAGTTGTAAAGAACGGTCCCGGGAAGAAGAACATACGTGGATCGAAAACAGGCGGCACATCGGGCCGCCATTTGAGCTAGATTTAATTAATATTAAAATTATAATAATCATACGTCGTACATTCGCAAAAAATAAATATTGATTAAACCGCAAAACAATCAGCAGTTCTTTTTTTCATTTTTTAGATTTTCTTATTTATTTGAATTCGTTAGAGGAAAATAAATAAAAGACATTTATGGCAGAAAACAGAATAATAAATGACGTATTATTTCTGAAAAACTCCCAAATGGTGCATAACAGAAACAAGTGAAATCAACAATATTCTTGCCGGACAAAACCGTTTTATAAGAGTTTTTTTTCTTTGGAAACTAAAACGGTGAAACAGTAACAAGACATTAACATAAATATATAAAATAATGCATGTTAGTTTTCGTCACAGGATTCCGAATAGTATTCAGATTGATCAGATTCGCCCAAATTAATAACAACTGGCTGAATATCTGAAGCTTCTATAAATGTTTCCCGTTCTCAAACATTATTAATAATTGTAGTGATGTGCTTGACCTAATTTTTCCATTTCTCCGGTAAAAATAAAATAAATTTAAAAATATTTAAAAAGCGGTTCAATAAATAAATATGGACCTCTTCAAGGGCTTCATTCCACAAATATAAACTGAATCATTTGTCACGGGATGTACAGATCGAATTTTTGCATCATAATGCCGCTTACATTCTGACCAAATCATATCAGTGGGATTGAAAAGGCAATGATAAGGGGGAAGTCTTAAAATTTATGGCCATAAACTAAAGCCATCTCATCTTACTTATAAAATAAATAGTAATTTATGCAACAAGTGCATGAAGTGGTGGTTTTTTCACGAATGGAAAAGCTCCATAAGTGAAAAAAAGACACTTTATACATATGTTGCATACAATATTTTTTCTACGCCCTATACAAGATAATTAAAACTAATTTAATGTGGCCACATTTACGTTTTCTACGATTTCTTCCGGAGTACATATTTCAAACTCGAAATCTTCACTATCGATAATAATAATAGAAACAACTACTTAATTAAATCAATCCCAATGAATTATTGATACTAGAAACAAATCTGTTAAAGTCAAATCACAGTTCATGTTCATGTATGCTGTCAAAGTCAAAGGTGATTTGATATGTTTTTTCATGTAAAGGTGTGGAAGAATTGCATTGATCAACTGTGTTAACCTCATGGAAAGCGTGAAATAAAGTTAACGTTATGGCACTTTATTTAACGCTTGTTTACTTTATTTCACTCTAACCATAAACAGTCATTTTAAGCGCTACAAACCGGTGAAATACAAGGACTTTAAATATACGGCGTAGAAAAAATATATTGTAAAATAAATAAAATACTAGACACTACATTATCTATAACGTTTGGGTGCTACTTTCCAAATTTGGTACTTTATTGCAGTTTATGAAAATGGAATTTATGATCTAACCACTCTGTAAGTAATCTTTTAGATGAGCTTGCATTTGGAATTTTCTCAATTAATGCATAATGATAAGTAGTATTATCCTAAAACGATAAGCGATGGGTCTTCCAAATTTGGTAACAGTTTTTCCTTAAACAATATCTCAATATTTTCAGTCATCATAGAATCATAGTAATCACCAGATTTTATACCTGACTTAAATACCAAACTAGAGTAATTGGCAAATCTATCCTCTGAACCAGTATGCAGAACAATATATCTCACACCCTCTGATGAATTTTTCTTACTCTCTGAAGAGAACCGTCCTGCCAACTTCGCCGAAATGCGCTTTTGCTGTATATACAGGATTAATCCAGATACACAGGTTTCAGAAGAAATAGGGGACTCTCATTGTTTTTAAATTCTCTTAAAAATTCTAGACATTTTTGTGCGACATGGTTGCTGTATCAAAAATAGCCTGTTGGATACAGAGCGCTTACGGTATTGAAATTTAATTTTCTTTAAAGAATTCGATAATGATCCAGTGATTTTCAAACAAATTTTAATTGAAACAAAATAATGAGTGAAAAATCAAGTGAAGTAGATATAGAATTTAATAATATCTAAAATTGCAAATTATGAAAACACATCAATACACCAGATTTTAATTTCGGTAAGTGTACCATAACACTATAAATATTACTACAATGTAATACAAATATGTTAACAAATAACTTGTGTTCAGATTTAATTTAATTTTGATTCATACTTTTTGATCGTGGAGAAAATATAGTCTGTTACTCGGTCAGAATGAAAAAATTCGACACTCGTGGTTCCTCACACTCGCTGACGCTCGCGTTCGGAATTTTCCACTAGTGAATTTTTCATTCTAACCTTGTTACAGAATCTACTATTCTTCTATTTAAGATTTTAATAGAATACGTATTTTTCTACTTATCTCACAAACTGCAATTAAGGACAAAAGAGCCTTTCCAGCATTTTTGTGCCGTTGGACATAATCAATTAATATCAATAAAACTGTCGTTCTTTGTTACGATATCGCGACATTTTTTTTTAAATGCGTAAATATCAAATGAGTCAAAATCAAAACTTGTTCTGATTGTTGAAGTAATCTAGACATTCACTTTAGACGTTACTTGATTGTCTCATCTGTCTTTCATACGCCACTGAGACAAGCGCTAGTATTGACGTAGGGATCAGGGGTCACTGAATAAACTTTAATTACAAGTTATGATATATCATTAACCCATTCAACGTGTACTTACTTTTGATGTGTACGATATTTTTAACGGTGGCCCTTCGGATATGAAACGTTGTAATAAATTTAAATAAAACTGGGTTCTAACACACCTCATTTAAAAAAAGTCGTGTTATATTTTTTGTTGCTGTCAACAATTCATCAACTTAGAAATAAAAAACAACTTTTTTAGTAAATGATTTTGGTGCTTCCGTTTTTTAGGCTTGATTAGTAGCCCTAGTCTATTAGAGTACACTCTAAAATCGTGGATGTGTCCGGTGACCCTAAGGTCACCGGTTGACCTTTTGATACCTCCGAAATACGTATTTATTTTTTAAAGAAAACTATGTACTAACCATTTTCTGGTTTTTTAGGCCTAACTAGTAGCTTTAGTCTATTAGAGCATACTATAAAATCGTGGATAGTGTCCGGTGACCATGAAAAAATATAATTTACATAAATCCTATATAAAAATGTAATTTTTTAAACTTTGAACTGCCTTCATTAAAATTCTTGTACCGGTCCTGTCAAGAACCAACTCAGATGTTGCTCTTTTTTCTTCTTATAATTCACCGTCTCCATTAGAGGCAGATTTAGGGGCGGCGCTACTGTGTTAAGAAGGGCTTATACTTTTTTCTGAGCCCATCAACTGAATACACTGTTGGTGAGAAGGAAAAAAAAAGAACACAAAAACATAAATCGATGGCAAGTCGAGTGACTTCTGGCGATATAGTCTGGAAGATTAACTCAATGAGGTTGTTAAATTAATACAAAGTGATCATTCAGAAGAAATATAATTATAATTTAATTTTTTTTCTATAGTAGCAATACTGTTACTGTTACTATTATGTAACTTCTTATATTATATAATATAACAAAAACAGCAGCAATCATAAAAACATATTGTCGCATTTTGTATAGAACCGAAATAACCAAAAATTCATCCATTTTGGTTTTCGTCTAGCTTTAAATCATACAAAAAGAATTATAAAAGTTGTCTTTTATAAAAAAAATATAGCGATTCTTCCTCTTAAGGCTCCTAACTAAATACAAAAAGAATAACTTATCAAAAGAAATGTGAATATAAAGGTTAAAAACGATAAGAAGCCCTTTTTTATTTTTTACACCCTCCCAAGTAGCCGTTCTTTGTTTATTGTGTAAATTCCTAAAAGTTTTTGAGTAATGGGGTGAATGGGGTACGAAGCGGGACAGAAAAGTTTCGCGAATTTTCGGGGAAAACTTTCCACGGAAACGAATTTAAAGGAAATAACTCAGTCAGAGAGGACTAATGCAAGTTCCTAAATAGTTTATCAAAATCTTCCGACTTCAGTAGAATAATGTACGAAGAAAAAGTAATTTCGATAAAATATCGTTTTATAATGAAATGTTACCCTAACATAGAGGGTGTTACCGAAAATTGTACATTTATTTAAGAGGAATACATTTATAACTAATTATTTACGGTTTGTTTATTTTTTTACTATTTTATCTATTCATTGTATATGGTGTTTATGAAAAACTTTAAGTATTCTTGCATCTAATAATTAAATTTTTTGTTACAGGTATGAAAATCTAATTTTCCAATTCCAAAAGACAATTGTAAGTATTTTAGTTAATACTGATAAATTATATTTTTATAGTAAACAAATATTTGTATATCATTTTTAATAGCAAAACTATTTTTGCATCAGAATGTATTTTCTACAAGTTTCGGTAAATCATTTACCATTTTGACCTTGTTTGTACTTTGTACATTTTTTATCTTACGCATTACCAAGATCTGGTGAGTGTGTTGTATAATCGGCTCACATCATCGCGAATCAAAACGAGTAGCAATCCAAATCTCACCGAATACAACTTCAATAAAGATCTGAGGATAGTAATTAAGAACCGAAATGGTATATTGCTAACAGAATAAGTACCAAAAGAGATTCTCTCTAGAAAGATATACTTATATTCCAAGCAGAAGTCTATGCAATACTCGAATATGAAGACCCACGATTGAAAAAGAATAATAATCTACTTAGAGCACTTAAAGAGCCCAAATATCTAGACTCTTATGGGAATGTGGCGAAGAACTTAGGGAACTGATGACTCACAATAAAGTAACCTAGTCGTAGATATCAGTACTTAAAGCGGATCGTCAACCTCTTTAATTGGTCCAAAACCAGCGTACGTTCAGGAACCGTATAAAAGACTGAATCAAGCTAAAACACAAGTTGCAGTAGGACAAAATACCCGGACTCCCTGACAGGGAAAAGTTTATAAAAGAACCCTCAAAGAACGTAACTGAAGAACTACTTTTAATGAGTAAGAATCAATTACGAATTACTACAAGGCTTCTCACGGAACACCTCACCAGTTTGCACTTTAACAAAATGGGGTTATACAGAAGTGACCTTAAATGAAGACAATGCATAAAGGGACTGAGAATACACTTCACATAATGTGCAACTATGAGGTACTGGATTACAGAAGATAAAGGATATATGGAAAACCAAAATTGGATCCATAAGACTACAGCAAACAGCCATTAAAGAACCTGTACAAACAAGTAAAGGGACAAGATTAGGTAACTGGGTGCAATAGACAACGAAACGGGATATAACGCAATAACCCATGAGGCTGCAGTGAATACGGCATATAAAGAACTGTCCAAGAAAAAATTCTTTCTATTAGTTATGTATGTGTGTATTTATTAATCGCGCCGCGGCGTAAGCCGTTGGATATTTTAAACATCTGATGGCGATCATATTCGGTACCTGCATTTTCTTTTATCTCAGTATCAATTTTCTTGGCATTAAATTCGACTGCTCTCAGTTCATATACTTTTTTAATTTTTACACGTTATTACGTAAGTGGTAATAATCGCCAATTTACCATCAAATAAACAATGCTTAATGAGCAATTTACTAATAAAGTAGTGAAAAAATATTTTTGCATCTCTAATTTTAGCTAAAAAATGGGGAGTTCAATGAGAATTGTGTTGTGAATTTTTCCTCTCAAGTGGAAAGTAGTATCGCTGAAAACAGGCGTTCAAAAGGATGGTTAAAATGGAAAGAATTGGTTCAATTTAGTGAGTAAATCTTCCGTTACATTATGAGGGTGGATTGGATGCCATCTAATTAGGGGCATGTAGGATTTGTCCGTTCTTATTTAAGTGTGAATATGACTTGGTCTTTTGACTAGTTGTTTGAGTTTCTTTTAGATCAGTAAATCGTCTTTATGGTCAAAATTTGAGGCAGTTTCAATGAAATTTCTGGAACATGGTCTTTGGCGATAATTGCTCGCAGAAGTGGTTAAAGTTTTGTGTTAATTTTTTTATATATGCATTTATTGTCCAGAGCTATGGAGGCGGGAACCTTTTATAGATACCTCCTCGCTCCATGTTTTATGCGTGAGGTAGTGCATTATTCGGCAATATTGTCCTGGAACTGTAGTTTTTCTTTCGAACCCTGCTGTAGGAGTAAAATTACTCTTTTTCAGGGTTGCTGTGGTAGGTTGATGATCTGAAATTAAAATATTAATAGTAATGCTTTTCTTCGCAACTTAATAAAATATTCTGCATGTGTGATTCATTATTTCAGAGAAAAAATTGTGGATTTTGACTGTGATTTCATTTTATATAACCATGGGGTATTTCTTTTTACTAGAGGCATCCTTTTCTTTCAGTATTATCCAGATGGATGCGCTATATGGGAAAATGATGATTTTATTGTCTAATAATTTATCTTTTATAGACACCTCACGATATGTTTTACGCGTGAGGTAATAAAAGACTTGCCCAGATCACAAGCACGGGTAGAGGTATACCTACTAATCGCCATCAGCAATATTTCCAGCGACTGTAGTTTTTCCTTTGAACTCTGTTCTAGTGTAAACATTACTTCCTTTCAGGGTTGCTGTGGGGATTGTTGATCTGAAATTAAAAGATCTAGGAACTCGTCTGGAAGATCTTTGTCTTCTCGTGGAATCCTGATGTTGGGCTGTGGTAGTTTCTTATTGGGTTTTCTGCTAAGTGCTCTTCGGTTCCTATTAACTGCCCATTAGGTCCTCCGAGTTTCTTGGACCTTACTGTTATCGCTGGACGTTCTTTAAGTTTGGAAATAATTGGAGTGATTTTGTGGATTTGTTAAGAGGAGAAGCACCAGAATTTCCTGAGAACACTCCTTTCAGTTGCCGATATGGCATATATGAGATGAGGAGTCAGGAATCGATTATTGGGCAAATTTATATTTTGTACCTTTGAAAAAGTGTTTGAAGATTACATCTTCCAAATCATCCACCTAGAGCTCCAATAAGAGAGACTCGTCTCTTAACTCTGCCAAGAAAATTACTCTTGTCTTAAAAAGGACAAAATACATTGAAATTTCTGGTTCGCTTAATAAATACTTGCGTTTTATTTAAATAAAGAGATTAATATCAAGAAATAAAAATGAAAATACATTATTAGGATTTAGTATTTTTTCTTTTAAGAAATATATCAGATTTTGATACTTTCTTTAATATGTTTTACAATATATTAATATTTATTTTTAATAATGTTTTACGGCGGCCGCCCATACTTCACCTTTGGTGAAGTAGGCAAACCGTACTATTGAAATCGTGCAAATCTCAAAAAAAATTTTTTGCTCGAAATGACCCAAAACGTTATGAAACGTGGAAAAATTGATTTTCGGCGAAAAAAAAAGTCTGTCTTTGTGGATGTGTGGATGTGTAGATGTCTGTACTGCCGATCCGGAATATTATTTCGGCTATCGGTTTTTATTCAAAAAAGAAAGGCTTTATCAGAAGATGAGCAAATTTGTCGATACTGATTTCTTTTAAGGTGTGTTTAAAAAAAATTGAAAAATTAAAAAAAAAATTATTGGAAAAATGCCGATTTATTCAAATGGGACTTTTTCCGCTGACGGAATCGGGCCGTAGTCTTGAAAAATCGCGCATAGATTATTCCTTTTACTAGTTTCAAAATATAAATTTATTTCTAATGAATTTTTAGTACTTAGTAAATAAGAAAGGTCTCGAACAGAGAAATCTGCATTTGATTGTTCTAAGATTAAATATTTATTCTTCCTTGTTGCAAAATATGCAAGTATGATTATCTACATTAATGTAGAATTCTAAAGGTGTGTAGTAAGAATCGATAAAATCTAAAAATCACACTGTGCACGAAATCTTTGTTGACCGTGGTTGCTATTTTTCATTTTATTTATTCAGTGTTGCGAGAAACAAATTATAGCGAGTGTTACGAGATCCGAGTCACTCTGATAGATATTTGATCTACTTGTTTGTCTGCACTGAATTGCTAAATCTTTCGACTTCCATCAATAACTAACGACATTGTCAGGTATCTGTGATTGATTTCCACTTCAAAAAGGGAAAGAAACTAAACTTTTGTGACTTTAAATACATTTTTTATTTTGACAGTTTACATCGTAGAAATTTTATTGATAAATTAAAATTTGCCGAAATAAAAATTTTTATTTGTTTTAATATGTGTAAGCAATTAATCAAAACAAATTGCAATAAACAAAAATAATTTGCCATTTAAGTTGTGTTTTAATCTTCGAAAAAATCGATTCAATTTGATTTTGTAAATAATTAATAATTAATTTCGTTAGCTTTTTGACAATTTTTATTTGTCACTTTTGTATAACGTAAATCAAAAAGCTTTTACTTCCTACTAAATTATCATTATATATCAATACACGTACAATATGAATAAAAATTCCTTGGAGCGAAATTACATTATCTACAATTCTCAACTGCACCTACTCTAATCATCCCAGTGGCCCTAATATAGTAGAGGTATCTCTCGCTTCGCCATGCTGAATTTATAATGGAAAATATAAATGGCATAAATCACTGAATACAGAGTAGGTCATAAATCATTTCGGAAAGAAATTAATAACATTTACGACATCGTTTATTGCATATTAAACACCAGGAATTATGCAATTGCATTAAATGCACTAAAATATTCAGTTTATTTCGTTGGTAAAATCTGCATTTGAAAACGTTGATAATAAACCTAGCAAACTAACAGTATTCAAGTAGTTCAATCGACAGAACGATGGATCTAGTTGACTTAGGTCACTCAAAATAGTAGGTGGGTAAGCTAATGTGATCTTCTAGCGATTGCTGAATACAGACTTCCCGAAACCGTTTTCGACCTATCGCTGTAATAGTCAGACGGACGGACGGACATTGTAAAATGATGGTACTTGTAAAACAATTTTCAATATTTTTGGGAAAAAATTGTGAACTTCGACTGATTTCGCTTTCCACAATCTACAACCATGGGGTATTTATTTTTAGCAGAGGCATCCTGTTTTTTTGGTACTATGGAGACAGGTACGCTGTATGGGGGAAATGATGATTTTATAGTTTTATAATTTATTTATTTGTTTTGCTATTACTTCTTGCATACTTTTAGGGTGACTAAAAATACGAGTTTAGGGGATAGGCGGTTAATCACGAATGGCGGGCAATGGCAGACGCTCAAATTTAGCTATGTTAGGAAAGGATGGAAAATATTTTAAATGCCGTGAGTCGAGCCCGAAAGCAGTGCCGAACAGTGATAGTTGAAGTGAGGACGAGCTCGCCTACAAGGCAGGTTAATCTGATGATTTTTTAACAATATCTTCTTATTTTTCAGTAAAATTGTATGTGTGTGCAATAAATCTAGCAATCAACGTTTTCAAGTACTTGCAACGTGCATCGTGGAGAAATTACTTCGAAGGGCTTTTTGTGTGAGTTTTGTGTTAATTAGAATATGTCCGTGATTACTCCACACGATATGGGGTAATGCCGGACACCAAGACTTTTATTTTCTTATCATATTTTGCTTTTTATTGATTATAAGAACAGTTGATTAGTCTTATTAAAGATACAACAGTAAAAATCTTTTCTATCGTAATAAGATTTTATTTTATTACAATCTTTCTCTCAAGTGTTCGCAATTACCCCACTTTCTCCTATATAAGGCTTTCGTCTCTAACTTTAATTTCAGATTTAATAGCTGATATGGAAGTTAAGTCTCTTTTTTATAGTAAACTGTCTTTAAAATAGGCTACTTTTGTTATTTTTTTAAAAATTACTCTTAAATATACATGGTTTGTACAAATTAGCTGATAAGCTACACGTGGCGACATTCTTCAATCTTTTCTGAATCGAAAATCTTAATGCAAAAATGTTGTATGTTTCATGCGTCTTCACGAGATGCTTAAAGTTCAGATTTTTGGTATAAAAATAAATAGGGACAAATTTCGGGCATATTTTTTCAAACATGATACGTTTTTTATTTTTTTTTTATTTTAAAATCTAGTTTTTAAAATTTTTTCATAAAAACCTCCTACGATAAACATATTTGGCAACGTGATAGGAAAATAAGTTTGTATTCGAATGCGGTTTCTATTCGAATCATTACCTGTCAGTACTTTCGTTGACATTTATGTGTCTATTTAATTCGTCTGGTGTACCCTTGATGAGTTTTGTATTGATTTGATTACTTTTTGTTGCTGTGTTTTATTGTTCTCGTTATGCCGATATACAGATGGTATAGGTAAGGTTCCTTAATTTAGTATTTTTAACGTGTTTCATTTATTAAAAAATATAGCAAGTCAAGATATTAAAGATGGGGAAAATGTTTTTAAAGGATAAAATTCATAAATTATAACGGCATCTACCAATTTTAAATCTTAAAGCTTTTTGGCCGTATTGACTTCTATTTTCAAATCTAGCGGGCTCTGCAGATTTAGTTTGAAAGTGTCTACTCGACCACATATTATATTTGGTGGTAAAACTAAAATAATCTGTATATCGATTTTGAGTGGCTTTCGTTGCAAGTCAATAAGAAATAACATCCAAGAGCAGAAGAATTTGGTTTAGTGTAATTGTGGGTTAGCACAGACTTCTCATATACTTAAAATGCAGGCTTACATAAATTTAAATTTCATCGATTTTTATAAGCGATTTGCCAATACAAATATGGAAAACCATAATCCATAACCTCATTCATATAGCATATGAACCATTATTATCTTTCGAAAGCGAAGTAGAAAGTTAATAACATCGTAATCCCGTCTGTCTGTGTGTATGTCTGTCAACACGATATCTTCCGTTCTAGACATCGGATTGTCTTCAAATTTGACACACTAACACTTTAGGTCAAACCAATCTATCGGATTGATTTTCAGCCCCAACTAGATATACAGGGTGGCACAATTTCAATTCATTGGGATTTCGTAAACAGTTGAAGATACAAAGTTCGTTGAATGGAAAAAAGATGCGTATTTTAAGATGATTTGAACGGTTTTTTCAAAATTGAAATATCAGGTCCGGTTTCTGAGATATTTAGGGAAAACCGACATTGAGGCTTTTTGTTTTATTTAATTAACACCTTAATTTTTAATTTCTGCACTTATATATTTCATATACAACTCGTGTATCGTAAAATAATCCACAGTAGGTAGATTATTTGATATACATTTTATATATTCATTCTCGGTTTTTCAGAACACTCCCACAATCACAAATAAAAAATCACAATTGATATAACCAATCTTATATAAATATATTTAAGGAGCCAATTAAATCAAATCTCAGGTTAAGTCATTGTTTATTTTAATCTGTTATTTCTTAAAGAAAAAGTAAATTAGTGCAAAGTTATTTAAGATATCATATTAGTCAATTAATAAGTAATATCTACATATTATCATATATATTAGATTCTGAAAAGTAGCCCATTATAACAAAGTTTTAAAATTTTGTCTCTATCTTCAGGGTCCAAATGTTGGGTTCTTATGATATTTGGATCAAAAATGGAAAGTAACTTATTATTTTTATCGTAATTTTTTAAGGGTTTTTCTTGTTAAAGGTTTGAAATTAATGACAATAGAGGTTAAGGAAGTATTTGAGGACTTGTACAAGAATTATATTAGTAGATACAAAAATACAGACAGGCAGATGGACATTGTAAAGTCAATAAGTATAAACGTATGAGACGATTAAAATAAAAACTATTTTCTAACACAACAAAAAATATATTTCCCCAAGTATATTCATATCAATAATATAACCTCTTACAATGTAAACACAAATTTTGTATAAATTCGTCTAGTTTAAATTTAAAAGAAATATCTATTTATAATTTGTTAGATCCATATGCTTCATCTTTACATTTATAGCTACGCCCCTAAATCTGTCACCAACAGCGACACTGAATTATTGTAAAAAATAAAATACATTAGAAGTGTGGAGTTTTTGGCAAAGATTAAGTTTAGTTTTCAATTAATTTAGTTTAGATATTTTAAGAAAATATTAAAACACATAGATGCATTTTATCGATCTCAAAAATTTTTATGCGTTAAATTATTTTGTATTCTTAGTTTGTATAATAGTTAGTAGTAGTAAACCAGCTGAACGTGTTAAATATCGAGTTGGATTAAATGGGAAATGGTCGAGATTGGTGAGAGTGTTGAAATAAACGAAATTGAAGAAATTTATTTTTATTTTATTTCAAAACTGACATTAATCATATATATTAAATCAAACATACTAGATAAATATATACAACATAAAAGATATAGGGTGAAACTTAATTTTATCTAATACTCCTCAATGATGATTAACCAATCCAATTAATGTTCTTAATTTCTCAAACTGTACTCCAGCAATGGGCTTAGTGAATATGTCTGCCTCTATAAGTTACTGCAAAATATTTTTATCTTTTAAAAAATATTCCTTCGTGTCAATGTGTTTTGTTTTATTACTATATTGTCCATTATGTATAATTTTTAGACAACTTTGGTTATCTTCATAAATTTTCGTTGACATAATTTGCTTTTCTTCAAAATCATTTAGTAAGATGCTTCTGCTACTGTTGCTTATTTCTGCGATGCCCAGGTAATAGTACCTCCATTCATTTTAAAAACGAATTTACTTCTTGATTTTCTATCGAATCTATATCAGTGCGATGACTTCCTTGTATATATAACTTACTTTTAATCTTATTTCAATTGTTCCCTTTTAGTATTTTATTACTCTTAAGTGTATTCCTGTCTGTTTTAGCTGGATAGCTAGTTTTCCTGGTTAAAATTGAAACTAATAAAGAAGTATCAGGCCATGCATTCATACATACATATAACAACTACCCATTGATTTTCTGTCAAGTTGTATTTTCTGCAACTCCGTCGGGTTTTAATTTATAATAACCTGGATCTAACGAAATTTTTGAGGGGTTTCTTGCAAATTTACAGGTTTTACAATCTCTGTAATATATCTTCTTTTACTAATTAAAAAATTACTTCACCAAGACAACTAATTTCAAATTTTCTTTTAAGTTCTTTTTGAATTCCATTTTCGCTAACAACTAGGAAGTCATTACCCTAAATTAAAATATAACTATAGTTAGTAAGCGGACCATTATTATTAGTCTACCAAACTTTGTTTATATCTATTTTTTAAATTATTGTTTCATTCCAGGCTCGATCACTTTGCTTTAATCCATACAAGCTTTTCTTTATCTTGCAAGCTTTGGGTTCTTCTCCTTTAATTTTAAATCTTACTGGTTGCTTCACTTATATCTTCACGTGTTAAATATGTGGCTTTAGATTTAGTCTTAAATGATTTCTGTATGTATCTGAATCTACAATTGCAACTTTCTTCACAAAAGTACCCGAAGTACCTACAAAGTTTATTTTGGCTAGCCATTCGCTTACCCATTTTCGACGTTATTTTCCTCATTTAAATGAGTGATCAATAGATCCGCTACAATATTAATAAGAGAAGACACCAGCTGTCATTCCAGCGAACTTACATTGTTTCAACGCTCACTAGAAGATGATAAAATATTCCAGAGGACGACGCGCTTGGCATATTTTAAAAATTTAAAAAAGTCATTAGTACTTTCTGTAATTGTTAAGTTAAAAATTTTTTCCACAACATGTTTGTGCTACTTTTAGCGTAATATTAGTACACTAGTATACGTAATAACAACTGACTAGATAACATCAAATATTCAGATTTTAAGCATTAATGAACAATAAATATTTATCCTTTTTATGTTACCCCATGTTAAAGCTAAGAGCGCTGGGTCGGATAGAACCGGAATAGCGTGCGGAAGATCGGAAGGAGCGTCCGACGTTGTTCAGAATAGTCTGACAGTTAGGGCAACCGAGCATCCATCACCGTCGCAGATTTACAACTAATTTGCTATACAACGCTAGCGACATGCGAAATTATCAGACCC
The DNA here is from genome assembly GCA_963243735.1 of Neocrepidodera transversa. Lineage (NCBI taxonomy): Eukaryota > Metazoa > Arthropoda > Insecta > Coleoptera > Chrysomelidae > Neocrepidodera > Neocrepidodera transversa. The sequence continues at coordinate 20,389,102 of OY725341.1, forward strand.
CTTTGCGGTTGTCTCTTTTGCTATGTATTACGTGGAATCTCATTACAATTGTCTAAATTGTTTAAATTAAGTACGATTTCCTCCAGGAGTTTTTTTAGTTTGCTCAATTATTACAGAGATTAACAAAATTTTTAGTCAAGAAGGATAAAAGATTAGAGATGGAAAATATTGAGCGTAGAAAGTACTAAATAGCATTATGGAAAATTTGGAACAACCGAACAATACCCATTGTGCTTAGAAATATGTGTTTATACAAATGTGATATAATAAATTTTTTATAAAAATTACTAATGAGTAACAAATGTCACAAACAGTCCAGAAATAACACTATCGCTAATCTTTTCTGGTAGTGACGCTTCCACCAAAATTGAGAATTAATTGCGACGGACGTAGTTCGCGTCGTTACGGTGTTCTCTCAATAATTTATCACCGTTTGGGATGAAACGATGAAATATTCAGTAATGGGACAGATAAATTCAAGGCAGGCGTTATTTATTCAAAACAATACATTAAAAGGTCGTTGCGGATTCTGTTTGTCACTTGATTGGTGAATGTTTAATGATGTTTCCAATTGGAAAGAAGTGCAAGATAAAGTTCCATTTCGTTTTGACTGATTGGTTTTTGAAAGTGTTTCTCTAACTGTAATTTATTTTAATGCTAAAATGAAATGTGCTTACAGGGAGCTTTCATTTATAAACATGTACATTTTATTAATCAAAAAAGTTGAATTGAAAATACGGTGACACAGAAAACTTAATACAAATTATAAAATATCGTAATGATGAACAAAAGAGGTAAAAAACAAAAAAAAGCATGAAAAAAAGTTGTTGCAAGAAAAAAATAAGGGGAAAGCTATTATTATTATTTTCCGGTATTTTTAGATAATTAACTACTGTTGAAAGTTAATATGAAGAAAAACAAGACATAACTTAATGACTAGAAAAGTAAAAATGAAGCAAAAATGTCCAATGAATGTGGAGACAATTAAAAAAATAAACTGGAAAATAATATAATAAAGTTAAATTAAATATACGATGCCATAGACAAATAATTATAAACTATAAAATAACTCAACGGAAAAATGAAAAGCAAGAAAATAAAATAAAGTAGGGAAAATACAGCTGTACGCAAAAAAATAAAAATAAGAGGAATAGGAAAATAGAAAAAGATTATTCAAACAAAAAAAATGAACACAATTTAGTAACAAAAATAAAAATAAAAATTGTTAAATAGTTTTCAAGAATAATGACTAGAAAAATAAAGATGAAGATGCCAGTCTAGGTACAAGCAAAAGCGACCAAATGAAGCATCATTTATATAATAACAAATCTAATACATAAAAATTAAATGTTTGTTTGTTCGTATTTTATACGCTGTCGTACCGTTCATCCGATTGCGATAAAACTTGCAGACATTGCATGCCCAAAGATGAAGTTGTTCTGAGTATGCTGGCGAAGATTTCAGACCACGAAGAAAAAATGAATGGTCGACGCGAAGCCAAGGTCATATAAAACTACCAAACAACGAGAACATGGCATTGCAATCATCCATGTTTCAGGCATGAACAACTATATGTAGCTATGGTGGCTATTATCCACGTGGATGAAGTTTACTCAGTTATCCATGTTTTTCACATAAACAACTGGAATATGGCTTACTTGCGCATTGGATTCCGGGTATATCTAGCATAAAATAAAATATAATAATTAGCAGAGCTTTATAGAATTCCATTTTTTAACAACAATAATAGAGACAAATATGCCATTCGAAGTCTTTGATCGCTTCAGATGCGCACCTAGTTGCATAAAGCTCATAGTCTCAGGCGATAGTTGGTTAAGCATTTTTGGGGAAAAGTATAAGAGAATGGGCTACTTGCAGATGTAACCTAACTTAGTGTTATAGATGAACATTTAGATTAGGTATACAAATTTCAGGTTCTATTAACATTTCTAAAAAAATTCATTAATCGATCATCTAAGCTTTCGTCCAAGAAGATACCTTGTACGATGATCTTCGTTGACCGAAAGCACTCAGCAGAATTTTGGTAAATTCAATTTTTTCAAAAAAATTGTTTCTTTTTTAGATATTGATGTATTCATCTATTCCTTCAAACTAGTTAAATGCGTACTCCCAACTTGACGTTTATTATTGTCATTTTAAAATAATTGGATTAAAACTGTTGCATACAGAGTAATTCCTCGCATTTTTTTTTGAAAAATGTATTGATCCGATTCATACAACAACCTAAAATTCTTTAAAATAATCTTCTTTCGCATCGATACAACCCTGCCAGCGGTTCTGTCACATCCGGAAAACACTCTGGAACTCATTCGAGGGTATGCTCTTGAGAAACCTCGTCGAGGTATCCGTGATGTTGTCAATGGTGTCGAAATGCGCATCTTTCATGAGGCAGAGATACAAATAGAAGCGTCACGTCGTGGTGGCCATTTAAGTTTTTTCGGAGTTTTGTAGCTCAGATTTTTATCTGACTACACCACGACGAGCTCTAGCTCTCCACGCTGTATTTCGCGTAATTCGGAATCCCTCAGGATTTGAATAAAGTCCGCCCGACCCAAAATACGACCTGAAGAGCTAGAGCTCGTCGTGGTGTAGTCAGATAAAAATCTGAGCTACAAAACCCAGAAAGAACTAAACTGGCAACCACGACTTGATATGGTGGCGGAGGCAAATCTGAACTGTACGGAGGCTGAGGTAACCTCAGTGAGCCGGCGGGTGAGGATGAAGGCGGTGTGTGTTGATCTTGAATCGGATGCGGGCTACTGTGTGGATCAATCTGATGAGCTCTGACTTGTGATCAATACATGCAAAATTAATATTATTAAGACTACATATTTAACTTAAATAAGTACAGACAACTTCATTTCGTAATCCTTTAAAACCACAAAAAATAAGCCTGTCCATACGCCAAGGCTCGAAGTACAAGAAAAAGCGAACCATTTTGCTCAACACCTTTTAGCACTTTTCGCTTTCAACGAATAAATTCTACATTAGGAAATTCTAGATTGTCCGGTTACAGAAAAATTACCTTGGCTGAAATGTCCCATGTAAAAACAAAAATAGGACGAAATGACTTAAAAAATATTAAAAAAAAGAATTACCTAAAATAGCTATTTTAATGTTAGGTAACTTACAACCAGACACGGTCGCCAAGTTGGTTAAGGCATCAGTCTTTATATGTGGCCGATGACCGGGCGGTGGGTTCGAATCAAATTGAAGCTAAGTGGAAAAAGTCGGATAAGACTTTTGGTAAAAGCAAAAAGGTATTTGTGATATACGCAGTTCCATTCACGTCGGTAACCAGGTCGGATGAGATCGGATATCTCGTGAAATTGATAGGAGTTGCTGGCACAATTTCTAGTCGGTAGATGATCTGAATGACTACGGCGTAGTCCGGGGATTTGGGTGATCGAGGAGCGCGGTCATGTCTAGATTAGCCTTGGTAGCAGAAAAGAGATATTAAAATAAAACAAGCCGGCAAACAATGTTAACTTACATATAAAGTATCATAATGAGGCTTCAATCGTGACCATAACAATTTAAAAAATTAATAGTACCTAAGCCCAGATACAACCCAAATTCCGTAAGACCCTAAAGACCAATTAGTCTTTCACCAACTATATTTTAACTCGTCGCAGGATCAAACCTCTAGTTGACAACATTCTTGGATGTAAGTCAAGCGTTCGATAAGGTTTGGAAAAAAGAACTATTATATCATCTACCAGAGTTAACAAAGAAGTTTGGGACGATTTTCAAATCGAATCTATAATATGTCAGGGCAGTGTAGTGGGACTAGAAATATATTTCTCCACGACCGTTACTGAATGTATGAATTCCGAAATCATTTTTAATAATAGAATGTAAACATTCACCCTCTAGAGTCTGAATATTTATTCTAAAATACTTGCTTCTTATGTATTTTGCATGTATTTTCATTCTTTATCAAGGTAAAGAATGGATTTTCTGTAATCGAAATAAACGATATGGGATTGCCATGGATTTCAAAAGTGTCACTGTCAGATATAAAATGGCGACGATAATAATTATTTTCAAACAAATTTTAATTGAAACAAAATAATGAATGAAAAATCAAGTGAAGTAGATATAGAATTTAATAATATCTAAAATTGCAAATTATGAAAAAACATCAATGCACCAGATTTTAATTTCGGTAAGTGTACCATAACACTATAAATATTACTACAATGTAATACAAATATGTCAACAAATAACTTGTGTTCAGATTTAATTTAATTTTGATTCATACTTTTTGATCGTGGAGAAAATATAGTCAGTTACTTGGTTAGAATGAAAAAATTTGACACTCGTGGTTCCTCACACTCGCTGACGCTCGCGTTAGGAATTTTCCACTCGTGTCGAATTTTTCATTCTAACCTTGTTACAGAAACTACTATTATATTATAAACATTGAATATATATACGACAGACAAATCATAACCAGCATATTCACTATTGACACAGCAATACTTACACTATTATTGAATCTGAACATTTATAGCAACATTTCCATCAAAATGTACATAAACTAAATCGAAACTTGTACGGGACTGCTTGGAGACCCTAACAGAACTTGGTAGTCCAAATAGACTAACAATAGGTTGGCTGTCACGAAAATGGGCAACAAAAACTGTAATCGAACCGGAACCGTTTTGTATCACTGCGAAGACAATAGTCCATCAATCGATGCAAGCTTGTTTCAATAGTGGTTGAAGAACTAACCAGGGCAGAGATAGGCCAAAGAATTCATCATATGACCATCTTCAAAATTCACAAGGTACCTTTTAAGTCACAACAGAAGAAATATTAGAATAATAGTAGATCTTCTTACAGGGCACTGTGTACAGTTTGTCTGGATGAGAAAACTAATTTGCAGGTTTTGCCAGGAAGAAGAGAAAATCGTAGTACATATACTATGTTATGAAGAGAAGCCTATACAAAGGTGAACTACGTACTGAATTATGGAGTTTAATAACTATTAGAAATGTAGATAAAATTCTTTAATCGAGAGAACAAATACAATAGATTTGAAAGGATTGCGGCGGAAGAGGTATTTATCTATCTTACGAGGAAACAATCTTGCTAGTTATTTTAGATGATAAAAGATACCTCATCCATAAGATATCTGCGAATGTGTTAAGGTAATAACTACTCGACTGAATAGAACATGTAACAACAAAAAAATAACAAATTGATCCAAATTCAAAAACTTGTACGGGCTATTCGGGAAAAATATTTAATTTTCCGCTGGAAAACAAAATGTTAAGGGGTTACAAAACCAATGGATATATAAAATAAAAATTTGTGGATGTGCTCGTAAGTCGTGTATTAATATCATTTAGAAAACTCATTGATGATTAATGATATTATATAAGATAGATGCAATAAACACAACTAAAGATTAAATCACTATTATGACCACTTCTTCATTAAAAAGATCAACCCAATTAATGAATAAAATATAAATGTAAACGCAAAAAAGATCTTCACTGGAATCATCCTCATCCGTCAACTTAAGGACTGTTCTTCACTACTCCTACGATAATAAATTGACTTATAAAAACTATTGCACGTTTGACTGCTGATATAAAAAAAGTCTTACCTTTAGATAGTTTAGATGGATAAAATTATCTATAAATGTGAAATTATTATTTAACACTACCTTTGTGATTTTCTGAACAGAGAATTTATGTTGGGTAGCTCTGTTGTTCAACTATACTTACATGGGCAGCGCGAAGGCGACCTCTTTTCAAGACTAAAGCGATAAATCTACTGTCCCATCATCAGCGGTATAGAATAATGTTAGTCAATTAAGGAGCGGTGTTTGTAAACACGGGCTGCTTTCTAAATTACCACCACCTCGGGAGTTTCTGCGAAGGGTAAATATTGTTTTAATGGAGGTTCATGTATAAATTATTAGCAAATATGCCGTCTCATACTTGGTGCGGATTGAACGGTTTTCAAAATTTGTTCATTAAAAACGAATTTATAACAAATTATAATTTATATATACTTTAAGATTGAAGTTATTAGATTTTGTTCACAACCGGTAATATAATGAGTCTACTACTCAAATTTAAAAATTCGAAAAGTGTCAATATTGGAAGATATGCACCATATTTCATTTTTAATGGACAAATACTCCCTACTACGATAACAATATAAAATAAATGATAGCATTTTTTCCCCTTATATAATATCATATAATTTTTTTTCTAAATAAGCTAATATTTTGTACGTGATTTGAAAATAAATTGCCGAATATAAAATTTGTCTACTTAAAGAATATCAAGCGGGATTTAAAAATGAAAAAAGAAGGAAAAATACTCATATGTAAAGAATTTAATAATGCGTAAACATTTTACTAAACTAAAAGAGAGGCAAAAATGAAAGAAGAAAGAATGTTATTTTATGAAAAAATAAAAATCGATGTCCCAGTAGTACCATAATTATATTCATTACAATTTAAGTTGGTCCCTTTAGCTACTTTTCCCGATTTCCTCGTTTTTCCTTAATTTATTTACCAACTTGCTCTTCTTTGATAAACAAACCATTCTGTAAGTCCTTACCTAATTTTCTAATTTCTCTTCTTCCTTTCCGTCTTCTCTTTTGACATACTTATTGTCAAATCTTCTTTCCCTGTTGTTCTTCCTCTTTTTCATTTTATTCTTCGATTCACAATAACACATGCACTATACCCCTAAATTTTTTTTTTCAGTGGTTAATCAAGCTTTTTAATTTTTAAGTAAATTAATAATAACAAAGTGAAAAATATCAATTTTTTAATTTTTTCAACGGTAATCTCTTCTGAGACCTTTCAAAAATAGGTCCAAAAAAGGAAAAAACTTTAATAATTCTTATTCAACAATTATTGCACTTACAATGTTCATGTTCAAAAAATTGTTAATTAACTAATGAATAATTAATAGAAAAATCGCGATAAAAATTTTTTGACAGCGGATTATTGTTCACAATTCTATCCAGTAGATGCCAGAATTTTTTCAATTTTTAATAATTTAATAAGTTTAAATAATATTTATTCACTAAAGGTCCAAAGTGGGCAGTGCTTAGGCAAGCCGGAGTCCCCGTTTTCGGCCGTATTTTCAATACTCTGGGAAAATTATAAATTTTTTATTCCTATAGTTCCGAGGTATAGTTTTTTATTGGTAAATTTCCTCCTCTTTTTGAATCTTTTTTCAAATTTAGAAAATGTAAAATAGTTTTTGAGAGATTTGTGAAAAAACCAAACCCCATTTTTCTTGTTCAGTTAATTGTTTATAACTTTTACAATTTTTACAAGCGGCTCTTCAATTTTTTCAAAAATCATCTACACGCTATTCCGAATCGAATGATACTTCGTTTATATTTTTCGGAGGCGGAGAAAAAAGTTTGACCCCAAAAACCAGTTGTTGACTAGAATATATACAGTAATATAATGCCAGAGGCTGTTTCTTACGTCTCAATATATATTCTATAATTCGGGGTATTTTAATTTGGTAAATAATTTGTTTATATACTATTTAAATATTATACTTAAATTTTTAAATCTACTAATTCACAATGAATTTTAAGTCATGTTTTTAAATGGATTGGCTTAAATATTCACATAAATTTACAATGAGATGTAATTGGATTAAATGGTATCTAAAGCTTTAGCTATATTATCGATTATATTAAAAAAATATATAATGACCGATAACCGCGGTTTGCAATGAACTTAAAATCCCCCTAAATAATATGTAACCTGCCACAAAAAATCCTACTAAATTAACTTTAAGTTTTTATCACAAATATATTTTTTTGGCAAGTTAACTTTTTTTTTAAATGATTATAGATGATTTTACATCAGGAATTACATTATTTTACTGAAAAATCTTCACTTCTGTTTTTTAAAAATTTTTCTTTTTTTCAATCCTCAGTGTTAAAGACGCATCCCTCAAAATTCTAATAAAAAATTTTCTAACAAATTCAAAATCGTCCCAAATGAAGTAAATTAGATCCTAAAAAAAATCCAACATTTTTGATGTTTCCTGTTTACTACAAAATATTTAAAAAAATTTGAAACGGTGGAAAATATGAATTTTTATTTTTTTTGAAAACCCACGTTCGATTTATGAGTTATAGGTAGTCTCATAAAAAATCACTACCCCGTTTTTGCCCCACTTATCTATTATTTTGTAAAATGGTAAAGCACATATAAGATGTAAATCTCCTTATAAACAGTACCCGCTCCACTTAATTCAATTTCGGAAAATGGTAAAACAAATCTTGTCTCAAATTTTAAGAATTATACCAATTTTCAACTTTGTATTATATTTATTTTGAAATCAACAATATGGAGCTCAAAAAGAAACGTCTTTGAAAGTACAGAGATTTTAAATACGCTGTAGGATAGACTATATGGCTGTTTCAGCTACTTGTCCGTCTGCAACTGCACGCTAAAAATACTCATCTCTGTTCACTATACATCTTTAAACATTTGCCTAGGTGCCTTCAGATCTAGCTCAACCGAAAGCTTACATTGCGAATCCAACTCCCACTCCCATTAACAGCATTTACTATCATACTTTTCCAAAATTTCTGCTAACCCTTACAATCAAGATTATTCTACAATAAGTCTATCTTTGCCCAAAATGTTTACTCTGCCAGTAGAACATAAACTTTCTCTCATAGTTGACCACCTCTTATTTCTAATATCAATCTTCTTGAAATAGCAACAAGTCCTTGCTCTACAACTAGCACATGCCCAAATAAACATGTAACGAAGTTACCGTGATAACTAAAATATATAAATTATATCGCGCGCGGCACTGGACTGGAATTAACTTAAAATTGTGGGAAAGGCAACCTTTCTTCGATAAGGAATCGTACCAGTTGAACCTAAGCCCGATGGATGGAGATACTTGCATCCGTTTTCATTAGTTGCAGTGGCAGTACGAGATGGAGTTGCAGTATTAGTTCGGGTCAGAGCTCGAGCCGACAACCAGATCTAGCTGAATTGCTGGTTCAGCGACATTTAGGGATATGTCGAGCTAAACAGCTGGAGTCAAGTTCAGTTGTACCAGAACCATCATCCTACCACCACGCCAGCCCGCAATACGTGCCTGTACCGTTCGACACTTCACTGATAAAGAACCGTATTGCCTAAATTTTCTTCTTCACCGTCGCTGGATTTTGGCATAAATGAAAGTTATTTTATTCAACGAATTTTAACTTATCTCAGCAGCAAATTGCCAGGTACTCAACCTAGTAGGGCAAGTAAAGACCGCTCGTTTGGCCTCTAAAGGTTTTGTCGATGCCATAACGACCCCTGGAGTATTTATCGTCCGAGGGGATTCGAAACTTGGACTAAGACGCCAAAGAACTGCATGACGACGCAAAGAGCGTTCCAAAGACCCCAAAGAATAAATACAAGTAATTTTTTCAGACAATCATATTTGTCCATCCTCGATACATCTAAATTTGGGAGAATCTTATACACTGATGCTTCTAAAGGTGAAAATGGTGTACGTTACACGGTCTCCTCTAAACTGTTACTAGTTTTGTTCCAGATCCAAACAGGAGAAATGTTTAGTATGTTTCAGGCCTTCAATCCCAGAATATAAAGCAATGGTATTCCCCATCCACTAAATCTATATATTTATGACCAAAAATACTTTAGCTCTAAGCATACACGGTCAGTGCAAATATCTTGCATCATTATGGACAACGATAATTATTAACGTATATTCAGCAAATGAGCCAACAAACAAAGCATTTCTGAGCATAACTCTTAGAAGAAAATACGGCATTTTCAAAACTAGTCAATATACACACTGACCGTTCCACATTTTCCAACGCTTTCCCTGAGCGTAGTGAGAAGTTTTTCGGCGATAACTCTTAGCGGAAAAACGAGACGCCTCAAAACTTAGGTCACATCTTGCAAAGTAGTCAATATACGCAGTGATCAATTTTTAGCGAGTCTCGCATATTCCAACGCTTTCTCTGAGTGCAGAGATGACTTTTTCAGCGATAGTGGTAACGGGACGCCTCGAAACTTTGATGTCATTTTCGAAAGTAGTCAATATACATACTGACGAATTTTTAGCGCGTCCCGCATTTTCCAGCGCTTCTGTCTTGTATTTATTAACCCTTTCACATCTGCTACGTTCCTGTTATATCCTTTTTTAGCCCTCACCTCTGTCACGTTTATGTCATCTTTCTTCAGCTTTCACATGTGCTCGCTCCTATCTTATTTTTCTTTGGCATTCACTCCTCTGCTACGCTCCTGTCTTGTCTTATTTACTGTATAGTTCTGGTTTCTTGCAGTTCCTACCGGCCTCTTTCTAATATTTTTAATACTAAAAAAACATAATTTTCTTCACCTGGTGTTGTTTTTTTTTTAATTTTCATTGCCATTAACAATTTATACAATCAACGGAACGCCTCGAAATTTGGGTAATATCTTCAAAAGTCAGTACACATTGTCCAATTTTCAGCGCGTCCCGCATTTTCCAGCTCTTTCTCGAGCATACATTTGACGCAAGAAGATGACTGCCGTGATCATTTGGTGTAATAGGTTTTAGAGGTTTTTGTCAGAACGAATCTGCTGGGAGTTATCACCGAAAAAGTCCTCTCAGTGCTCCGACAAAGCGTTGGATACTGAGGGACGCGTTGAAAATTGGTCCGTGTATGTCACCTAAGTTTCAAACCGTCCCGTCTTGTCCTCTAGAAGTTATAAGCAGAAATGCTTTATTTTCTGGTTTGTTTGCTGAATATACGTTCATCGACAACTCTGATATGGATTCCTTCTTACATTGGAATATTTGCTTATCGATTAGCCAAAAAAATCTCATTATCCAACTTATCTACAGAAAAAGTACAAATCTATAAAGTCCAGACGACAGACAAGTTTGCTACTCCGACTACGTAAATATTTGATTACTTCATATCTATGAGAATTGCCAGAACTACCTAAATGTTAAACACATTGTCATTGAATGTTTACTCCATTCAATTGCATGCCGCCAATATAGATTAAAAGACAATTTGAAATAAATCCGTAATCAACCTTGTCAACTTCAGGAACTGGGCAGTTTCCTGTATACCATAGGTCTACGACAAAATCTGACTGAAAATCTGCTTTCTCTCCGCCATATTATATTTAGAGTTTATAGTAATATGAAATAATAACTACCGTATCTGTGCCACTGCCCTTGATGTCAAGGCATGTTAATTTCCAATAAAAAAAATAGTTCGGTTGGACGGGTTTTGAGGTATAAAAGTCCCTTTTCGCCCCCGGTCACTAAAATTTCGGAAAATAGTGAAATACGTGTTTCTTTAGTTTGAAAGGATAGCCTATATACCAATTTTCGAATCTGTAACATCTTCAGTGCATAAAAAAGTTTGCCTTATTTTCACCCTCTTTCAAAAACCCTTATTTAGTGGGTACTTACGTCATAAAGTCAATGTACTTTTCTATGGTTTAAGCTGGGTTATCAGTTCACTTCTTTTTATATATTATAATAGTTGATAATTTGATGATGGTTTAATTAAACCGAAACCTTTGAAAATAGTCAGGATAAAAGGGCCTGTTTCGTGCTGTATTAGAATTTCAGTTATATTTCAGTTTATTTATCATGATCAATCTATATTCGTGAAAAATATTTTTAGTAATAAATACAAATAAGCAATTTATAAATAGTCGATATAAATTTGGTGTTTTAATTGAAACATATTGCTGCTGTCGTGGGAATTTCAGTAAAACAAATTTATATAATGGTTTTTGTTGCAGCTTTATTTAAATTTCGTGAATATTTTATTCGAATTGTTTGTTCAAACTCAATTAATTATTTTTAGAAATATAAGCTTTTATATGTACAGTGTGTCTTAAATACCCATAAAAAAAATTGTGCGATGTAGGAACCACCGTCATGAAAGAAGTTCCTTACGAAAAATTCGAAAATATCGGACAAAACTGGAAAACTCGGAATAAACGAAAAAATCCAAAGAATTTGAAAAAACGAAAAAAAAAAACAACAGAAAAAAATTAAAACAAATCTAAAAACCGAAAATTGAAAAAATCGAAGAGGAATAAGAAAATAAGAAAAAATTATAAAACAATAGAAATATTTAGAAAAAAAAAACAGTATAATGAGGAAAGATTAGAAAAAATCGAAAAACAGAAAAAAAAACAGTAAAAACAAATAATAAGAAAAAACAAGAAATGTTTGAAAGAGTCCAAAAAATCATAAAATATTGGTAAATAAATTTGTAAAATACGGAAACACTGAAAAAATCAAAAAAAAAATTTAAAAGTGAAAAGTCGCAAAAAGCTGAAATAATTACAAAAAATGGCAAAATAATCTGAAGAAAAATCGCAAAAAAAATAAAAATCTAACAAAAAAAATCTGAAAATAATATAACCATCAAAAAATATTTTTTCAATTTTATTGAATTAAAAATTTCAAAAGAATCGAAAAAAATCACCTGAATATGACAAAAATCACAAAATAAAAGAACTAAAAAAAGGCAACCATAAGAATAAAATGAGGGAAAATCGAAAACCCCAGAAAAAAAATCGGAAAAATGAGAAAAAAACGACAAAAAAATTTTTATCTACAAGCGTGCCGAAAGTTACTGCAACTTTCTGCACGCATTTGCGTGCGGAAAGTTGTACTTTTACGCACTAGTGCGGAAAGTTGTAACTTTCCGCACGCTTGTAGAAAAAAATACTTTTTGCTAATTTCTTTTTAATTCTAGGCGCTTGTAGAAAAAATTCTTTTTGCTCAAATTTTTTTTTAATTCTAGGCGCGTGCGGAAAAGTATAACTTTCCGCACTTGTTAGGAAAATAACTATAAAAAAAAACAGAAAAATGAGAAAAAAACCGAAAAATCGAAAAAACCAGAGAAATAAGAAAAAAATGAGAAAAAATCAAAAAACAAAATAAAGAAAAAATGCAGAACAATCAGAAAAAATAAGGAAATATTAGAAATAATAGAAAAACATAAAAAAATTGAGAAAAAACAAAAAATCAGAGAAATGAGAAACATAAGAAAAAGTTAAGAATCAAAAAGATTTGAAAAAATTGTAAAATATTGAAAAAAAATGAAAAATAAAATTGTAAAATATGGAAAATACGAAAATTTAAGGAATTCAAAAAAAATCGAAAAATATGGGAAAAAACTGGCAAAAAAATCTGAAGAAAAATCGCAAAAAAAAAACAAAAAACAACCAAAAAACTGTAAATAATTGTAACCATAAAAAAATTAAAAAAATTATAAAAGTCGAAAGTATTGAAAAAAATCCAAAAAAATCCGAGGAATTAGAAAAAAATCAGAAAATAAAAGAAAAAAATAAAAAAAAATTGAACAATGAGAAAAAATGAGTTGTAAATATCTAAGAAAATAAGAAGAAAAAAAATAAACAAAAAAAAGAAGAAAAATCGATAAAATGGTAAAAAAAATTGAAAAAACTAAAAAATTGAAAAAGTCAGAGGAATAAGAAAAAATGAGAAAAACCCATAACAGAAAAGAAAGATATAGAAAAAAAACGGAACAATAAGAAAAAATTAAAAAATATGTAAAAAAGTCAGATAAAACGACAGAAAAATGATAATAAACGAGAAAAAATTAGAACAAATCAGTAGGAATAAGAAAAAAATGAGGAAAATCAGAAAACGAATGAAATAGAAAAAAAGACAGAACAATAAGAAGTAATTAGGAAAAATAAAAAAATATCGAAAAATAACGAAAAAACAAAAAAATGAGAAACGAGAACGAGAAAAATCAATCTCTCTCTTTCTCTCTCTTCATTTATTGAAAATTAAATATAAAATAATAAATTATAAATTATATATAAAAAAAATCTTAATAAGGACAGAAAGAGTCATGAGTGCAACGGTGAGAGAGAGGGAAAGTCGCCTGGAAGGAACATAACGTTTTACCAGTTAACTCCTACCACAAGCCGCGTTCCAAAACCATAATTAAATGATATTTTTTTTGTGAAATCCAGGAAAATCATTTTTTTTCTTGTAAACTTATTTTGTGACACGCTGAATATAGAGTTTGTTTGATTTTTGAAAAAATCACCATGGTAATATCATAGTGAATATATTAATTAATATGGACTAAACGAGTAATAGCAGATTCTGTAACAAGGTTAGAATGAAAAATTCGACACGAGTGGAAAATTCCTAACGCGAGCGAAAGCGAGTGTGAGGAACCACGAGTGTCGAATTTTTTCATTCTAACCGAGTAACAGACTATATTTTCTCCACGATCAAAAAGTATAAATCAAAATTAAATTAAATCTGAACACAAGTTATTTGTTGACATATTTTTATTACATTGTATTGATATTTATAGTGTTATTGTACACTTACCGAAATTAAAATCTGGTGCATTGATGTTTTTTCATAATTTGCAATTTCAGATATTATTAAATTCTATATCTACTTCACATGATTTTTCACTCATTATTTTGTTTAAATTAAAACTTGTTTGAAAATAATTATTACCGTTACCATTTTATATCTGACACTGACACTTTTGAAGTCCATGGCAATCGATATTGTTTAATTTGGATTACAGAAAATCCATTCTTTACCTTAATAAAGAATGAAAATACATGCAAAATGCATAAGAGGCAAGTATTATAGAATAAATATTCAGACTCTAGAGTGTGAATGTTTACATTCTATTATTAAAAATGATTTCAGAATTCATACATTCAGTAATGGTCGTGGAGAAAATATGTTATAACGCTATCAATTATACCGTCAATTATTTTCCACTTAATATTCCCACCAATTAGTCATTGGAAAAAAGCAATTTATAATGAAAAACTTAGCTTAATTGTCAATTAATAAATGTATTGTCAAAATACATCCTGCATTATTAATTGTAACTAATTTGTGATACGCAACCATTATATCCGGAAATTTATGCAATGAAAGTAATCAAACATTAATTAATTATCGATCATTTGTATACAAGTGGGTAGTGTGAATGTTTCTGATCGAACTATTGTTATTTCTGTTGGAATCTGTGAAATATATAATTTCCAAATTGTATTCAAGTTATTTACTCAAACGCCGTGTTTAATTTGCTAACAATTTGTTTTATTTATTATTTCTGCCTAATTTTGAAGCACCAAATTGACCAATTACCGTAGACATTTAAGCTGATAGGTTCTGTTGGGAAAAATTATTATTGGTAAAATGTTAAAACTTTTATTTCACTTTGTTAAATGTACCTACCAGTGGAGTTTTGTGGATTTTTTTCTGAAAAATATACTTAATACACGTATTGGAATTATATTAAGAACTTCACAGACTCGATAAGTCGAAGGATTTGTGATAAACTTAATACGTTTATCAGAACGTTAATTAAAAAATTGAGCTTAATTTTTAACAATCTACCAACAAACTGTATTGATTTATCACTATCATATATTAGTAAATGGATTAGACAGTTTCCATTTTGAATTAATTTTTTATGTATAAAAATATAGAGAATGTATCTATGATATTCCAGCCTAGGTTGGTTGTATCAAACATTTAAAACAATTTTCGTTACAACTAGGGATCACGCCATCCATTCGACTAAACAACTAAAATGCTGAAAAGTTTTTATCACCAAATGATGTCGTGACAAGAAATAATTAGGAAAAAATAGAAAAAATAACTCAAGAGTAACGGCCGCAATAGAAAGAAATTGACAACGGAGTTCGTTTATTAATTAAAAAAAAACGCAGGTCGAAGTGAAATTACTACTTGTAAGGCGAAAAACATATTCCTCGATCGGTTTTCATTTATTGTTTGGAAAACTTGCTAGAGTGATTGATTTTACCAAACATGACACGCACATGATATTTTTTCGGCAGATAATTGAATTAATATTTTTATGGTTCAAACAAAGTTGTTTAGGTTAATAACAAATAATCTAAACAAATAATTTAATTTAAAAAAATGATTAATCTATATAATGGCTTATGATATCAATCATATTTTGTTAAAATTCATTTTTATCGATCACAGAACATGTTGTATATCATGGCAAATAATAATAATATCCATCCCTTCTCCGCACAAGCCTTTAATGACTAGGGTTCACTCGTAAGACGGTGAAATGTAGGAAGAGTATTAATATTAATATTATTATGAATTTATTTGTCTAAATTATAAAAAAATCAAGACCTATTTTTTAGCACACAAACTAATCTAATTTTTAAGATTAATGAGCAAGAAGGGACTCAACTCAACCAGCAGGAGAACCGGGGTTGGAGCTTCTTGCCGTGATCCTCCTCTAACGACACTTCCTGTCGTAATTAGGGCAAGAGCTTATTTTATTTCGAAGAAAATGAAACTGTTTTGTTAGTTTAGGGTACGCCAGTATCTTTTATGAGCGAGTTGAATTTTATGGCTCCTGTTAACTTTTTCGTTTTAATATATTCGTTCTGAGTAGGTTTAAATTTTTTATTTTGCGGAGAAAGTGCTTAAACTCTTTATGAGGATAACTTGTAAGATGTTATAAAAAATATTTAAGTGTTGATTAACTTTTAGATTTATTTTTCAGAAATATGTTGAATAAACAATTTAAGTGACTAATATTTTGAATTATCCAGTCTCTTCTATATGTTTACACAATTATTTGAATATCTATCTTGTTATTTCTTTTTAACCTTTATTTTAAAATTGTCATCTGTTGTTTCAATATTTATTTTATTTTATTAATAAAACCTTTTTTAATTGGTAAGTAATTTTTTTTCATTTTATTTAACTTAATTCAACATTATAACATTCAATAAACCATTTTCTTGCAAAAAATATCTTCATTCAAAAATAATTTTTTTGCCAACCTTTTTGTTAAACAATCAATAATCTTTAATTTTTTTTAGCCCTACTTTTTTTATTTTTTAAACTATAATTTTAATAGACACGGACCCAATGACAAATCATTTAACCTGATAAGATATGTCATCCAACCTGTTATAAGGAATTTTTACTTCAAATGGCTTAAGCCCTATTCGCTCTGGGCCAGAAGACGGAACATTTTGACAGCCGATGCTTGCCGTGATCTGCACCTGAATTTTTATCCCGAACATTTTTCGACGGACCAAACTATCAACAATAATACAGAAAGCTCGTCGAAGTCCAGCAGAAATATGTTGTGTCATGGGCTGTCAGAAAAATAGTTTAAACAGTCAAAGTACAAAAATTTTTCGGTTTTCTTAAAGTCCATGCAAATGTGAACAAAGATAAAGCGAACCGTAGGTAAATTATATGAGTATTGTCCTTACTTGGATTGAAAACTTTGTCCGTGAGATTAAACTCCTGCCAGTGATTCTATGGCAATTAAAATTTTGCTGCAGTTATCTGACCACGTAAACCGAGTTGTGACGAAGCCAAAATTTTAAAATTTGACATAGTTTAACGGCTAAAACTTAAAATTATTATTAATATATAGGTACATAAGTTATATAAAATTAAAGACTACAGTTTTTTCGTCGGTTCGATGGTCATGCGGTTTAAGACACGGATTTAAAAGCAAAGGGTCGTCGGTTCGAATCCCCCAATGCTTGTTAATTTTTTTTCAACAAGTAACTTTTTTATTATAATTTTGGAAAATTTTTATTTTTTTTTATTATAATTTTGGAAAATTTTTATTCAGAAAATCCGCGAAACTAAACTAGAATCACTCGAAGCAGTTTAATTTAGCGGACAAAGTTTTTAATCCGAGTCACGACAAACAAAGTTTTTACCTACGGTTCGCTTTGATTAATAGTTCATTCAAAATGAAAAACAGATTATTTTTTTTAATTTTTCTGAATAAAAATTATCCACTTTTTTTTAATTTTCATTATGAATTCCTTCTTTTTTTTCAAATTCCTTTATAAATTACCTCTTCAAAAATTATCTATTCTTCCGAAAAACTGAAACAGATGAATATCGCTCATTGTTACTCCTCTTTTCTGTCTTAATTTTCTCACTTTTTAAGTACTTTTTTTCCTCTTATCAATCAAAAATTACTCCACTCCTAATCTAATTCTTCATTTTTTCTCTTTTCACACTGATTACCCCTTTTTTCAATTTTTTTTTACTTTTCCAATGAAAAATTACCCCCACAAATTTGCTCTATTTTTTTCTTTTTTAATTAAAAAATTATGCATTTATTTTAAATAATTACCCCTTTTATTTCAATTTTGCTCTTTTTTCAAAAAATTATGGGCTTTTTTTTCTAAATTTTGCACTTTTTTCTAAATTTTGCACATTTAAAAAAAAACATTTTTTCTAAAGTTTGCACTTAAAAAAATACCCATTTTTCTTTAAATTCTGCACTCTTTTCAAAAAATAAACCATTTTTCCAAAAAAATTATCCCTGCGAAGCGATTGCTATTTTTGGTGAGGCTCATCGCAATTATCATGAGGCTGTACGAATGTACAATGAACGTTTTCCAGATCGCCCTATTGATAGACATTTCAATCGCCGAGGATCTATGAAATAGCCTCAAAGATCACCAGGTCTAACCCCTTTAGAAAACAGGATAAAATATGGAAAATCATTAAGAAGTAAGATAAAAAAATTGGCAAAAATGGGAAAAAATAAGAAGAAATGGTGAAAAATATGGAAAAATAAAGAATATAGGGAGAAGTAGGAAAAAATAGAAAAATCAGATGAAAATTAAATAATAGAAAATAATATGAATAAATTGCGGTAAAAGGTCCAAATATCGACATAATGAAAAATAAAGAAAATGGGATAAAATAATAGAAAAAAGGAAGAAATAGAAATAAATAGAAAACTCGGAAAAAGCGAAAAGAGATAATAGGTGAAACATAGTGAAAATACGGGAAAAATAGTAAAAAATTGGGAAAAATAGGAAAAAATAGAAAAAAATTGGGAAAATTGAACAAAATAGGCACAAATAGGCAAATACAGGAAAAAGTAATGAAAAACAGGAAAATAGGCAAAAATAGGAAAAAGCACGAGTATTCAGCTAGTAAAATATATTCTAAAAACAGTTTGTACATACAAAATATTTTAATGCATATTAAAATTAGGGGAGGGGACTAATTTTCGGCCTTCCTGTAAATACTTATTATGTATTTCCCACTGTAACACGATTTTATAGGTTTATGAATAATAATACTCTATATTTTACCGTATTATAAATGAACTACTTTAGAAAAGGCTTGTATGGGGAAGGAACGGTTATTATTATTATTATTATAAGAGTTATCAGATTCTAACCCATATGATAATATATGATACACCAAGGTCAAGAAGTAATTTTTCTCAGCCGAGCATTATTATTATCCCGAGATGCTTCAAACGAAAATATATCTGATAAAGAATTACTCACCTCTGTTTTATTTGATTAGTTCGAAAATTCAATTAAAATGATAGAGATTCAAATGAAATTGTTTATTTGCTGTTGAATTTTTCATAATAATTTTTAAAAACACTCTTTTGACAAACACAATGACAGTATAATTACATCACGTTTAGTCCTCAATTGTTTTTATTATCTACTAGAAATCAATAATCAAAACTACGAGAGAAATTTAACTTCTCGAACATAGTAAAAAATCGGTTGTGTCGCCCCACACGAGTATCCATTAATACGTTTTCAGATATTTAATGTTAAAGTTTCAAATTTTGACATTTTTTGTTTTTGACAGGTGACAGTTGGAGAAATAATTTTGACTGTTCTGAATAGAGTTTTTCAAGGGCTTTCAAATGACATATTGCATGTCCAATTGCGTGACATATTGCGTCTGTCATTTTTTTGTTAGTGACACTTCCGTTTGACAGATGTCACACAAAAACTAATGGGTTCTTCCGACGGGTAACCCAAACCCATGTACCAAATTACAGCTCAATCGGATTAATACTTTTTCTGATATTTAATGCTAAAATTTCAAATTGATAGATTTTTTATTTTTGACAGGTGACAGTTGGACAAATAATTTTGTATGTTATGAATAGCTTTTCAAGGGCTTTCAAATGATATATTGCATGTCCAATTTCGTGACATAATGCATCTGTCATTTTTTGATGGTGACACTTCCGTTTGACAGATGTCATACAAAAATGGGTTCTTCCGATGGGTAAGCCAAATCCCTATACTAAATTTCAGCTCAATCGGATTAAACGTGTGGCCTCTATTGTGGAAGAATACACACACACAGACAGACAGACAGACAGACAGACAGACAGACAGACAGAGAGACAGACTTCCTTCTGGAAATGGTCTTAATCGTCTCAGGGGATCTGAAAATGGATATTTCCGTTTTTATCTCTAAGTTTTTTTTTAGCTCGTTCACAATACTTTCCCTTATATGAGGTGGGTCGGGAAAGTAAAATGACATCTTCTAATATTAGTAGTGGAAAAAACATTTTTAATCTAAATTGCAATTTCACTAATTTATTTAAAAAAAGATGGCATAGTAACAAATATTGTATATACTATTGGCTTTTTAGTACACATTAACCTACTAATAAAATAAAAAAAAACGATCTAAAAGTAATTGATTGGAAAGAAAAACATCCTTTAACCCTCTCATGACCTAGAACATTAAACGTATCCCTACTAACCCTTTTCCCTCTCAATAGGACGATCCAATTCCCCTTTCCGGGTTTACCAAAGGCCCAAATTTATTTCTAATTGCACAGAAAATGTAGTGTTGGTCTATCTCTTGCGGGTGCAATGCTATAGATGTCATCTTATTTCAATGGGATTTAGATTAGGTATTTTAGGTACAAATTTAGGCACGTTACTCAAATAAGAGATACAAAGTATTTAAAGTATGAAAATTGGAACCAATAATTTATTTATTTCTAAAATTAAAAGATGACTTGAAACGAAATGCCCAGTTATAATAAAGATTAATTCAGTCTAATTCATATACAATATTTTTTAAATAATTTTAAATATAAAATTTTTTGACTAAAATATAAATAACGGCAAATTTACATACAAATTACTTCTTTTTTTGTTGTTCTCTTTTCATATCTCGCGGTTCTTCTCTGACTCGTCGGATTGTAATCAAATTTCCAAATTTTGACCCGTGGGACAAACAAGCTCATTGACGAACTTTATATATTTGTGAAAAGCAGAATAATAAATTTTTCATATGATTACATATTCACGAGAAACTCTCGTCACGTTCGCACCTAGACCTAACCTCAATTAATTTTACACTAAAAATTAGACGAATAATATTCCCGACCCGAAACCCAATTACGAAGTTCAAATGCGGAAGTGCGTAGCATAGGAATGAACGCGCTCGCTTCCTGATTATATATTATTTATCATATCCTAGTAGGCTCAGATGACACACTTTCAACCCTACTTGAGTGGATATCATACGTATATTCCCAGACTACAAGAGCCGCATAATCATTGCCTGATTTCAGGCTGATTTAGGTTTATTTTTGCTGTGTATAGTCATAACGTTACTTGGACTATATTTTATCTAGAAATAATTTATTTGCTGTTATATTTCTGACCACACATAAACGGGAGTATTAGACTAAAATAAAATTTTAACATTTGAAACTTAGTAAGATAAATATTATTTTTTCTCCAATTAAAAATTCGAATTACATAAATCATAAAAATTCACAAGTTTGTTTTTAAATTTTTTGTGAAAGAAAAAAATATATATCTTGGCAAATATATAATCTGTGTTTATTTTGAGCTACTTTTCCATTTTTATTTTTGGTTTTCTGACGAAACCTCTAAAAAGGCGACATGTTTCGGTCTACACGACCATCATCAGAAAAATACTATTCAAATTGAAAAACCGTTACAAATTATTATGGTATGTTACATTGTGAAAATTTAACTTAAAAACATTTTTCTTAAAATTAAATTACAAGAAATTTAAATAACTCCATGTGAGTAATTAAAAAAAAAACTTTGAGTTATTTAAATTTCTTTTAATTTAATTTTAAGTTTATGTTTTTAAATTAAATTTTCACAATGTAACATACCATAATAATTTGTAACGGTTTTTCAATTTGAATAGTATTTTCCTGATGATGGTCGTGTAGACCGAAACATGTCGCCTTTTTAGAGGTTTCGTCATTATTAAATATTTTTGTGGTATGACTTCGGGTTGTTTTATTCTTTATTGAATATTTTACCACATTTGAGTATGGATAATATTTTGTTTTTAATTTTTATAAAACTCAAAATTCTCAAAATTCCTCAAACAATTGTTTAACACACTAGTAAGTAAAATTTTGAATAAGTAAGGTTAAACTTAACAATATTTTACTATTTATTTCATCTTTAGAAAATGCCTATTTTAAGTAAAACTTGGATGTTACGAATTTATTAAAATAAAATTTATATTATTCTTACTATGAATAACAATGTTGAAGGAAATCGTCATCACTAAACAAAACTACAATTTTTATATACCATTTGAAAAATGTTACACCAAAAGTCACCGAAAAAAAGGCATCGGAAAAATTCCACCTAAAGAAAACTTACCGTAAAAACATCTTACCGAAAATAAAACTTACGGAAACGATAATAGTAGCGTGTGTGAGTGGAAAAAAAGGCCGAAAAACGGAAATATTTTCAGCTGGAACATGAGTACCTCCTCTCCCCGTTTTCGAGGATGTTGAACACGATGGCGGCGTTATAATTTCTCTTTGGGGTTGTGCAACCCCTCAAAACGGCCAGAAACCACCCCATAGAGGTGTACCTGCAGAGAAACACAATTTCCCCCGTTTTAGAGGATACCAAGCACGGTGGTGGTGTTGAATATCGGTTTCAACCCCTTCCAACCCCTCCATCGACCAATATTCATCCGAGAAAGTGGTGATTTTTTACATCTTTTTAAATATTCGTCGCCAAAGATGCCAAGCATGGTGGTGATGTTAAATATCGCGTCCGATCCCTGCCAACCCCACCACCGACCAATAATCGCCCCCAAGAAGGTGACTTTTTATATCCGCGGCACATGTATATCCCCCTCTCCGTTTTCGAGGATGCTACACACGGTGAGGTTGGATAAAGTTTTTTAAACCTGTCTAATCTCCTTTTTTAACGGACCCTGCGTGTCGGGGGTGAAGCGTATACAGCATCCCGCGCAGCCATCAAAAAGTCACCTTCTCGAGGGCGAGTATTGGTCGGTGGAAGGGTTGGCAGGGATCGAACGCGATATCCAACACCACCACCGTGCTCAGCAGCATTAAAAACGGGTAGGAATATGTTCCCTGCTGATATTTAAAAAGATATAAAAATTCACTTCGTTCGGGGGCGATTATTGGCCGGTGGAGGGCTTGGAAGGGGTCGGAACCGATATTCAACAGCACCACCGTGCTCAGCATCCTCGAAAATTGGGGGAAATTGTGTTGCTCTGCAGGAAAACCTCTTGAAGCGCGTTTTATCCCTCTATGGGGTGGATTTTGGCCGTTTTTAGGGGTTGCCCAACCCCAAATAGAAAATCTAGTATAAAGTTCGAGTATAAAAATATTTCCATGATCGTCCGACTCACACACGCTACTATAAACTCGCCGAAATAATCTTACCGAAAGAAAACAATTGTTAATGCGACTTTCACCAACTCGTACCAATGATATCACGTGACGGATCTCTCCAGTTACTTACCTGGTTACCAAAGTTTCCGAATGTATCAAGTTAGAACTCGGAGTTTTATTATTCTGTGATTCTGACCATAACCTGTAAAATGTATTTAAAGCGTGTTTCCTGTTGTATGATTTGTTTGTTCGTTCTCTAAATAAACTTATTCCTTTTCAATTATGTTTGATTTTGTGGTATTAATGAATACAATCATCATATTTACTTCGGTCCGTTCTGGAAATATTAAAATCATGACAAAAAAATAAAAATTTTGTTTTTCTTAAAATGACTTTTCTCAATGTTTTAAGCCACCAAACACAATGGACTCATCCAGTAATTTTTTTCATATATTTATTTTATAATTTTGGTCTACCATAACACATTGCACCGAGTCTAGCCCTTCTGAGACCGATTCTGCGGCTGTAATTAATTCTTAAAATTTGAATATCGGGGCTATAGTGGCTTGTGACGTGGCACAATTGAAACAGATTAAATTTGGCTATGTTGTCATATCGATAAAACGGGCAACTCTAGCTCTCATTTGTTATGATTAAAAGAAGGAAAGAAGTATGTCAAATTTGTGTTCGTTTGTACACAAATTTGTACAAACGAACAAAGCTAGAATCTTGACAATGCTGTAGAAAGAAAACGTTACTTATTGGTCAAGAAGCAGCGCCACTTTCAAAATATATTAATTATGAGAACAATGAAAATCAACATAAGCAACTAGGTTCTATAAGCTATTCATTCATTAATATAAAACCAATAAATTCGTTTCTACTGGATAAGTCCAATAAGTGAAAAAATGTTCATGTCCGGCGGTCTGGATGGATAGATGAATGGATGGATGGATGGACGGATATGGAGACGAGAACTCAAGAACAAGTACTCCGATTTTAAAAATTCTTTTGCCAATCCTCTTCTCGTGTCTAGAAAAGGAACTCTATTATTTTTGGGCATTCTACTTGTTAGGGGGTGGAAACTGGAAGTGGTTGAAATTTAAAAACATTCATATCTTCGCCATTTTTAAAAATATTGAATCAGGTCATTGGACTTTTTTCATGTCCCTTTTATTATAAAATTCATTCGCTGGAAACTTTTTTCTAATTGACCTTTATGAGTGGAACTGGAAGGGGTTGAAATTTTTAAGAAATCATCATATCTCTGCCATTTTTGAAGATATTGAAACAGGTCATAACACTCTTTCAGATACTAATTATTATAAAATTAATTTGTCTGAAACTTTTTTTATCCTACATATGGGGGTGAAACTGGAGGGAGTTGAAATCTCGAAAAAGAAAATTATATCTCCACCAGTTTCGAAACTATTGAAACAACTCATGACACTTTTTTCATGCCTTAATTATTATAAAATTAATTCTCTTGAAACTTTTGTTGAACTGCAGAGGGTTGAAATTTCTAAAAAATTATATCTAGCCATTTAAAAAAAAAATTGAAACGGGTAATGAGATTTTTTCATATCCTAATTATAATAAAATTAATTTACCTCACACTTTTTTAGATTTGACCATCATGGGTAGAACTGGAGAGGGTTGAAATTCATATCTTCGCCATTTTTAAAAATTTGAAACTTTAGACTTTTTTATATTCTAATTATTATAAAATTAATTCACTTGAAACTTTTTTCGATTTGACCTTCGTGGGTGGAACTGGAGGTGGTTAAAATTTCAAAAAAATCATATCCGCCATTAATGAAAATATTAAAACAGGTCATAATATTTTTTTCATATCCCAATCACTTCCGTCCGCACCAGTCTACCATGCAACCGGAAGTATTAAAATCATAAAAAAATTAGAAATTTTGTTTTGCTTAAAATGATTTTTCTCGACCTTTTAAGCCACCCACAACACTATTAAATGAAAAAAAATTTCACGTCCGTCGATCGTAGATAGCTTAACCAAAACTCCGATTTCAAAAATTCTTTGGCCAATCGTCTTCTCGTGTCTATGAGAGGAATCTTATTGTTTTTGGTCTGTATAGTCATAATTTCTGGTACTCCCATTCTTGGAATATTAAAAAAAGCAAAACTGTTTTATACAGTTTCACCACACCCCGAGATTTGGAAAACAATATTAAGTCACCTATGAAAACCATGAACAATGTTATTCTGATTACGTCTATTTAATAGACTAAAATGTCAACAAAGCGTTATGTCTATAAATTTAGTGGTGCGTATAGTTCTTGTATTTAATGTTAAAGTGAACTTCTCGGGCCGAAGTACTAAAAACATCATGTGTTTTAACCCGTGTAATATTCATATAATTAAAATCATGAATTAATTAAGGTAAAATTGCTCTGAGTGACATCATTTCCGCAGAATATTTGTGTGATTGCTTCTTGGAATTATAATTGGAAATATATGCGATGTCTCTAAAGATCTTGATTGATACAGCTTTTGAGTAGGTTTCCGAAAAGGCCTAAGCTGTTCACCCAACTGTGGTCCTTTTGAGTTATGGTCTAGATACAGCTCTAGTTTGTCACTCTCCTCGAAAATAAGTAAGAGGCCACTTACTTGAAAGTTCTCAACGTCCTTAAAAATCTCGATTCATCTATCAATCCTACTGTGATGATGGTTTTCAAGTGATTTTTCCAAATATTGTGATACGTGACTGCCTTTTCCATCTTTTTCAAGCCATTTTTCGAAAAATTCAGTCTTACTCCGATGTTCTTAACCCCCATAATGCTCGTCACCTTTCTGCCCTGGCCGCTTTCGCTCTAGTTCTTGCGGCTCATGTGGAGGCTACGTACAAGGCACTCACTGATTCAGAGTCTTGGTCATCTCGTGAGATTCACGGAATTGGACTACTTCGAGAAAATATGGTTTGGGCCTTAATCTCAACATAATTAGATCGGTCCTCTTTTCACTTGTAAAACTTGGTATCAACATGGCTTCGTTGGGTGACTTGAATGTCACTATCCTACTATATGGAAGTTCATTGATGTATTCCAAGCTGAACACGCATTGATTGCCATCAGTATTAGCCAAAATGATATTGGAGTATCTCTCTACCTACTACGGAAAAAGTAGCACCAAGCATATGAGGAACTCAAAAATGTCATGGAAGTGGGATACCTTCACTCAAGAAGACCTCTATGGGTATCTTCTCAAAGTTATCTCAAATATTCCATATAATTAGTGTTATATATTCCATTATAGTTTCATAAAATATTGTATTGTCGTTGTCATATATTTATCATGTACGGAATTATTATGATAAGCCAAGGGCCGTTGGACCGGGCCGCTTAATAGTATCATAAATCGTTATGGATATTGTGTGTATATATATATATAAGAGACACTCTTGAAGAGGCAAGAGGGAAGCAGGTAGAGACTAGAAACATTCAGAGGAAATCTGCCTGACTTGGCACACGTGTTGAATATTATTAAAATAAAGTTTAGTTCATGAATCGAGTATTTTTAGTATTTCGGTGATTTTTTTTCGGTGTTTTTAATTTCGGATAGTTTTATTCGGTGAGATCGTTTCGGTGAATTCGTTTTTATATGAAATTTGGTGACACCGTTTAAAAATACTTATTGATTTTTTTGTTTATTTTGTTCATAGTTTTTAAACCGCTTTCCGTGCATTTATTTTTAGTATACATAATAAATAAAATACATAATAAACTCGCAAAAATGCAATGGATACAGTTCTACCAAATTTTGTAGATACAACCGTAGACACCGAGAAACGATGTTCAAACGCGACAAGCTCCTGCCTCAGACCAAAAAAATTTTAACCTCTGCCAACACTATCGCCTCTCAGGTGTTTCTACTCGTCAAGTAAATCCTGCCTTAAATCTCAAAAAAATATAAAATCTATTTTGTTAGAAGTATCATCGTGAGTTTTATCCATGCAAATCAGATTTTTAATGTCGTCATTCATTAATAATACGTTTATTATAAATTCAACATCGTGCGAGTATGAATAAATGTTTCATTGTATATCTGTCGTAAAGCCGTAATTTAGGTACATCACTGAATAATTTTGGTAACATGTAATCCGTTCACGACCTTTATGCATGAGTATTTTCCAAGGAGAAATTACCCTGTCTAAATTCACAAACGAAAATACATTACGAAGGAAATAATATATATACCAATTTATTTTTTCCTCTTGTTACATATACTGCATAAATTATTATAATAAATTTTGAAACCTTATAAAATATTAAAGGCTTACTGATAATAAAGTTAGACATAATCTCAAATGTGGTCCACCAATAAGAAAATAAAATCTCAATATCTAGTATACCACAAATATATTTTTTACAAACTTTGGTTGGAAGGAGGAACTGGCAATTAGTTTCGGCATAAATATACCATCAGATTCACTGACTTATTTTGGGTTTTCTAATTGTAAGCAAACTGTCCATTTTCAAGGTTTTAACTTACAATTTGTCGGAAAAATTAACATTGACTAAACCCTCTTACATAAGCAAAACTAGTTAGTGAATCATTTGATTGCGGGCGGGGCATCATTGTTTATAACAGAAAACTGAACAAAAACTGACGAACCCCGCTAAGAACCATCTTGTGTCGCCAATAGACTTCTGAACAGATTTTGATACATGAAATCATCCACTTAGAATTTCATTTTTCCAAATTTATTGGCTACTTGGTTTTTTGAAACTTCCTTTATTACCCTCAAAGTATGTCCTCTTACCTATACTAAGAAATGTGTGTTTAAATTTTATACCTCTTAATTAAGTACCATACATTCATTTGTATTTAAATTTAAGTTTATTTTAAATTCAACAATTTGTGATTAATTACGAATTTTTATTTACTTTCCATGAATACTTTGGTAAGTGTACGATGATAATAAATATATTGATTTGAGAGCAGTATTTGTGGCCTGATGATGGCGATAGTTCGCCGAAACTAGTTGCTGCTTTCCATTTCAACCTTTTATAATCAATATTCTTGTGGTACTCGACATAGTTTATTACCTCAATACAATAAAAAAGAGCCTATGTGTGAAAAAATTAACATTAATTTTTGTTTTTTTAGGTAAGTTCCATGTTGACTTCTAGATAATGATCAAAGTAATATTTGGCGAAAATGCAGAGACACAGAAAAAGTAGCTTATCATCTATCGTTGTATAAGGTATTTATTTTTTTCTCACCTCAGTAATATAGCCCAATCAAGACGTGCTTTTTGGGTCAAACTTTTTTCTTCGCCTCCCAAAAATTAGATCGAAGTGTCATTCCATTCGGAATATCGTGTAGATGATTTTTGAAAAAATTCAAAATCCGCTTGCAAAAATTGAAAAAGTTATAAACAATTACCTGAAAAATAAAATGTGGTTTGGTTGTTTGCAATTATCACAAAAACTGTTTGACATTTTTCGCATTTGAAAAACGATTTTAAAAGAGGAGGAAATTTCCCAAACAAAAATTGACCTCCCGGAACTGTAAGACCAATATTTATAATTTTCCCAGAGGGTTGAAAATACGGCCGAAAACGGGGACTCTGGCTTGCGTAAGCTCCGCCCACTTTGGACCTTTAATAAATAAATATATATCATTTAAATTCATTAAATATAAGTATTAAGAAAAAAATTCAGGCATCTACCGTATAGATTTATGAACAAGAATCCGTGGGCAAAAAATTCTTATCGCGATTTTTCTGTTAATTATGCATTAGTTAATTAACAATTTTTTCCTACTTGAACATGAACTTTGTAAGTGCGATAATTGTTAAATAACAAATCTGATTTTTTTTTTCCTTTTTTGGACCTATTTTTGAAAGGTCTCACAAGCGATTTCGGTTGAAAAAACTAAAAAATTGTTATTCTTCACTTTGTTATTAACAATTTACTTCGGTTAAAAATTATAAAGCTTGATTAATCATTGAAAAAAAATTTTTTTTTCCTATGATCACTACCCAAAGTAGGCTTTTGCACACTCAAATCTAACCGCAAAGTTGATGTTTTCCGTGATCTGTAATAATTTGACATTGTTGTCGCTCTAGCGCGTACTTTTCCGCTCGCCTGTTTTCATTTACAATAAACTAAAGAAAGGTAGTAAATAATAGGTATATTAAAACAAAATGTCTGAATATTTTAGTTGAAATTTGAACGTATATTAATATTTGAAGATATTTCGAACGAAATTAAACTTTATTTTATAAAATTTATCTAGTAAAAATATAACAGTCAGAAGGTACACCTAGATACACCTAGGTACACCTATATGCAATAGTGATTGCATATTTAAGTACCTACTTACTATTTTGTGCAAATAGTAGACTATGAAATTAATGAAACGTCATTATTTTTATTTAACAATTTTTTTCTAGCATATAACAATTTAATTGTTTATAAACAATAAAAATTTAAATAAAAACAATTTTTTTAGTCATCATGTAACCACCTTTTTGTATTTTCCGTGAAAATATAGTGGAGGGGTTATACAATAGATAAATATTGCTCAGGGTGTGTGAACGTGGCTGGTTTTATTGTTAGAAAAAGCAAACAGAGTATCCGACGTCGATTTACGGACTACCCTCGATATAACGATACTAATAAGGGCGCCACAATTTTATTTATTTAAATATGGGAAAAAAAATTGAAAAAACCTAGTTTGCTTTTTCTTCCAATCGTAGCTAGTATGTAGCAAATAAAAGAAAGTTTAGAACACTATAATTTATTAAATTTATACTATATATATACAAAACGAAATAAAGTGGACACAAAAAAAAACAGAATATATAAAATGTTAACTTAATCAACCCCAGAATACATAACTTATCGTTGATGTTGGAGTGGGAGAAAAAACAGTCCTGGCTTTTAAGGTATAACTGCAGTTAATATTCCGTGGAATATGTTATCTTAATAACCCATACAGGTTCAGGTTCCAGCTGCCTTATTTAGTACTTCATCGGTAGAACAGTAAAGGGAAAACCTTTATAACTCGAAAGGTAACAAAAATCTTTCTTCTTTTTGCTTTCAAAGATACAAAAAAAACCAACTAATCCAAAGGACACTAGTAAATCATCATTATAATTGTTTTAAATAATTTTTAATTATTTAAAAACCGTTAGATATTCTACCAATACTTCATTTTACGAACACAGCAGAAGGAACATTCCTTCCTCGAACGGAAGGTACACCAATATATTAGCTTATTATCGTTTAAAAAACAAAAAGATGTTGCCAGCGGCGGGTCAAAAAAATATTTTAAGAATTTAAAATGTGGAAATGAAAAATTTCCGTTACAATCAAATTATGATTTAAAAAAAATTGTTATTTAATAATAATTACAGGTGATAGAAAAAAATTGTTAATGAACAAATACGTTTCTAAGCAAGAAAAAAAATTTAAGGAACGGTTTTTTTTTTAAAAATCATAATTTGCATCAAAGATTATGTTTCCCAAAAAGAAATTTTAAATTATCTTATAAAAATGCATTTGTTTATAACAATTTTTTTAAACAATAAGAAATAAAAATTTTTATAATCATGTTTATGTGACTTTTGATCATAAAAAGCGGATCAAGAGTAATATGAAAAAAATTATTTTTTCAATGATTAATCAAGCTTTTTAATTTTTAACCCAAATAAACTGTTGATAACAAAGTGAAAAATAACAATTTTTTAATTTTTTCAACGGGAGTCTCTTCTGAAATCTTCGAAAATAGGTCCATAAAAAGAAAAAGAAATAGATTTGTTATTTAACATTTATCGTACTTTCAATGTTCATGTTCAAGTAGGAAAAAATTGTTAATTAACTGATGCATAATTAATAGAAAAATTGCGATAAAATTTTTTTGACCACGGATTCTTGTTCATAAATCTATCCAGTAGATGACTAAATTTTTTTAATTCTTCATTTTTGTACTTACTAAGTTTAAATAACATTTATTCATTAAAGGTCCAAAGTTGGCGGCGCTTACGCAAGCCAGAGTCCCCGTTTTCGGCAATATTTTCTACCCTCTGGGAAAATTATAAATACTCGTAATCCAGTTCCGGGACTTACAATTTTTTTTGGGAAATTTCCTCCTCTTTTTGAATCTTTTTTCAAATTTGAAAAACGTCAAATAGTTTTTGAGATATTTGCAAAAAACCAAAGCCCATTTTTTTCAGTTAATTGTTTATAACTTTTATAATTTTTGCAAGCGGCTCTTGAATTTTATCAAAAATCATCTATACGCTATTCCGAATTGAATGACACCTCCTTCATATTTTTCGGAGGCTGAGAAAAGTTTGATCCGGAAAGCACCTGTTGACTAAACTAATAGTAATTTGTACAACAAGTGCGTAAAACGTCACTTTTCCCATGAGCTCAGAAGTTTGTGGCATATAATTAGACAGAAAACACAGTTGATACATATGTCAATACATACATATTAGAAACTAAATGTTAGAAGCAACAGCTTTTAACTATTATAAAAAATAAAACAGCGTCGTCTTCAAATTCTTCTTGGAATCTTGTGATAACTACACTAAGTCTTTTATTTTTATCCTTATAGTATTTTTTGACAATATCTTTCTCTCTCGTTCTCTGTTTTCTTCGTCTTTTTCATCTTATTGATACACTTTCATACCTCAAATTTTGCAGTAGATCCTTCATGATTGTGTTTCTTTCTAATGAAAAATCTTTCTCCCTCTCCGACAATGCGACAAGAGCATTATAATTTTCGCCACTCATCACACCGCCAGTAAGATTTAACAGGACCGGATTTCTCATTTCTTCCCTTTTGTGGTATCAATAAATTCATAATCTTCGATTTCCATTTCTGTGTAGATATTTTCTATCATTTGTATTTCCAGCGAAAGGATTTTTCTATCAGGAGAAATTCGATCGAATGTATTTTCTGTAAAAAGTTCATTTTTCTGTTTTTCAATCAAAGGAGTTCTATTAAATCTGTTTCTATTTTTTTTCCTCATTGTATATCATGTAAGATAGTGAAAAAACAATCTATGGAATATGTTTTGTAAATAAACCTAATCAATCTGTCTTGAGAAATAGATTGAGGGGTTAAAAATATAGAAAAACCAGGTGCGGCTTCACTAAAAATTTACAATTTTTTTCTTCTCGAAGACAACACCTTGTATATTTGAATTTCTACAAGTTTTGCCGTACATGAAAATTATAAAAAATTGTATTTAATGATGTACTTTTTAATTTTATACAGACGATCGTTCATTGTTATTTTTGAGCATTTTCGGAGTACCAACTAGAATGAAACAAGTTTAATTTATTTTGTTTTATAATTGGTCCTTTTATTCAGTAAAATCATGAAGTTGCAGATCCGTATTCAGACTTAAATATAATAATCGATTTACTTTTAAGGGATCTCTCAGATTGACGGTCACTAGTTAAATGTTAGAAAAATAACAAGTATGTCATTTCCTTTTACCGGCAGTTCCTTTTAAACCGACTAGTTACTTTATCGTTAACTTCGCTGAAAATAAAACCGAACTTATTTTATCCGCTTCGAACCGTAGTCTCACTGAAATTAATTTTAAAATGTTTCCTTTAAAAGTCAAATCAGAAATCTTTATCCGGGCACAATCTAAAGTTTATATTTGTCAAAAGCAGGCAACTTTGAAAACTAGTTAACTTATCGGTATCTCGATCTATATAAAATGCAAAACATTAACTCCATTTCATGAAAGAGACTTACAAATTCTTTTTAATGTCCTACGAAAACGAAGAGGCATAAAGGAATGAACTTCTTGGTTTTATTACATTCTTAGGTTAAAATACTCATTTCAAAAAGTTTACAGCAATATTTTTATTTGAAGTATAAAAAATCTTTAATCTTATCTAGATTATTTATCAATAATATATATAATTGTGAAATAGTGAAATTTAACTTGAAGGCTTTGTTTTGACATGATCAATTTTTAAAATTAATAATAAGGATGCTCTAGAACTCACAAGTTGTTTATTTATTGTTTTTGATAATCTCTTTTTCAATGATTAATTTTACCAATAATCAATGCTGACGTTGAAAAAATTTTCACTTATTCACATCAGGAATTAATTTTTCTTTTAAATTTAAACATAAGAGATACTTTTTTATTCATTATTCACAGACTGTTTTTTTTAATGTAAACTTTTATACACGAAGTAAACGCTTCGTAAGTTTTTTTATTTTTTTAAACTACTGGGCAATCAAGGCATATTCTAGGGAAATTTATTCCAGTTGTGAAGTTGCATACAAGGTTGTGATTTGAAGGTTTTAATGTAAAAATGCAGCATTTCATTCCCTCTCTTGAATACAATATGTGTACTTAAATTCCAAACGAGACAGAATTTTATTACTCTCTGTGAACCGGCTAAAGTGCTTTTTGAATAGTATGAGAGTTAAATAAAAACATTTCAATAAAATTATCTCAAAATTGATGTAAGAAATATATTAATTAAAAAAGATATTAGCTAAAAAATTATCAATATCTCATTTAAATACTAACGTCGCTCTGGTAAAAGCTGGTAACAAAATTCGTTATTTGATAATTTCCTAAGCTGAAAATTTGTATAAACCTTTATTTTGTCATTCTAAATGTTGTCTCATAAGGTCACGTGTCAGCGTATCCTTAGAAATTGCGTAATATTTTTGTATTTGGGTTCGGTGAACTTAAATACTCGGTATAACTATAACAAATTTATTTACAGTAAAACACAACTCTCATATTTATATAAACACAACTAACAACTAACAATATGTATTTATATTAGCGCGCGATCGTGTTCTGTTCCCTTTTGCCCGGCTCTTCCAAGTATATATACTTATAACGACCACTGTCGAAACATCGGGAAGGGTGACGTCACGATTTCTACAATTTTAGATTATCTTTCGAGCGCCGTGTATACACAGAGTCGGCCTCGTTACAATATTCAAGTTACAAGGCCCTTGATGGAATTCCTGCCCTTTGCATTGTGGCAAACTTTTTGAATTTTCTTCCATTTTCCTTGAATTTTCAAATAATTTATCTTCTAAACTTTCCTTTTATGTTTAAGAATTATCTAATAATATATCTGATAATTTATCTTCTAAGCTTTCAGAATTATCTGTTAATTTATCTTCTATTTTTTTTTTGGAGCACGTTCATGTCACCACTACCAAAAATTTCAAAACGAATGGGTATCGGAATCATTACCTTCACTTATTAAGGCATCTCGCAGCCTTTGAACCAATTAATGTTTTTTAACAATAGTTTCTAGATCCCTTGCTTCCAGTTCCTTTTTTAAATCAGCAATCTTCAATTGATCTAAGCATACCGTTTTCGAC
The DNA here is from genome assembly GCA_963243735.1 of Neocrepidodera transversa. NCBI lineage: Eukaryota > Metazoa > Arthropoda > Insecta > Coleoptera > Chrysomelidae > Neocrepidodera > Neocrepidodera transversa. Next base: position 20,423,986 of record OY725341.1, read on the forward strand.
ATTTTTAGATTATTTATTTTTCACGTTTAAGGTTCACAAAAATAAATCTTCACAGCTGACACCACTTTAATATTTTTGTATTTGGGTTCGGTGAACTTAAACACTGGGTATAAGTATAACAAATTTATTTACCGTAAAACACAATTCTTATATTTGTATTAAACACAACTAACAACTAACAATATTAATTTATATTAGCGCGCAGTAGTGCTCTGTTCTCTTTTGTCCGGCTCTTCCATTCATATATACTTACAACGACCACTGTCGAAACATCGGGAATGCTGACGTCACGATTTTTACAAGTTTCTAGTATCTTTCGACCGCGGTGTGTACACAGAGCCGGCCTCGTTACAATATTTATGTTACAAGGTCGCGAAAACCAGTTGTTTGAAAATATCTCGCTTTATTTGACTTGAATCGTATTTGCATTTATTCTTAGGGTTGTACAGTATAAAATTTTCTACAAATTTTGTTTTAAATATTTTTTTATATCTTTAACCGTTTTTAAGACAGAAATCGACTTAATTATTCATTAATATTAGTAAATTAACTATTTAATACATTTTATTGATAAAAAAGTAAGAAAATAATTTTTAATAATATTTTTATTTAGCAATCATATATAATTAAATTTGTACAAACCAATTTGACGTTTGGGAAGAATTTTTGTTATTTTTATTATTAGTTAGCCAGTATTGGAGTTAGTTTTCTTCATCTTCGTCGTTGTCTTCTTCTTCCGGTCGCTTTTTTTACTTTAGTTATTAGTTGGTCAGTATGGGAGTTAGTTTTTTCCTTCTTGGTCGTCGTCTTCTTCCGGTCGCTCGACAATTTCAGAGTCATTATCATCATCCTCCTCGTTATCAATGACATCCATCTCCAAACCTTCAAAAACTTCAGAGTCATGTGCGATTTCTTTAACGAGATCATATTAATACTATGTATGTCCATTACACTGGCCATGAGCTCACGAACATTCCAACCCTGATTTTTGGCATCCACAGCGCAAACCACAATCATTCGTGCAGTGGCAGAATATTATACTAAGCAGTTCATCTGATGCAGGTAGTAGTAATATTGTTATTAGTTCCATGGCTTCATTTTGCAGCACCGAACTTCATTCCCGGGATTATAAATCATTGCCTAACCAAGTTTGAATTTGGTAATAGACACGATTAATATATTGGTGAACTGCTGCAGTCTTTGGTGAAAGAGTAGCTAAATGCCTCAGATTTTATTGTTTAAATATTTAAGACAAATCGGGTAGTTTCTCTAACGATTTGATGACCGATTTTTTTCCTTTCCTAAAAAGAGCAGAAGCTGTGACACAGACACTAAACGCATGTGAAAATAAAATATGTTCATTACAACAGGGATATTTACCAAAACATTTAATTGAGTATACTTATGTTTTAACGTTGCCTTTTCAAATTTTTTTCCAAGAAAATTTCCCATTTATATGATTTAGCCCGTCCAATTAAAATAATTAGAAAATCAGTATTTTCCCCTATGATGACGGCAGTCCTTTGATGTTATGATTTTAACAGTTGATAATCTCTCAACAAGCATGTTGATAAAGTTATTTTTTACTAAGTCGATTTGATAAAAAATTGTCTTGTCTGATTGTATAGCGTATTCTATCCTCCTGTCATGCATACAGGTGTTTAGCACCTGCCAAGAGCACGGGGTAGTGGGTGCTGCTTTGCCTCACTGCGGCTACGGATAGTCACCAAAGAGGTTGGATAATTGAGTTGGATTTTAATAAGTCAGGATCTTCCCGTTCTAGCTCGTGCCATGAGGGCCACTGAGTTTTATTGGATTACTCAGAACCCAAATAATAATAATAATAACATGTAGGTTAGTGATCAGTTGTGCCCTAACATTTGAAAAATACAGACAGAAATACAATCATAAACCCTTTCATAAGCAAAAACATTTTGGTTAATAATTTGGCAGTGACAAGTGACAGTTAAGGCTAAGCGTGCAAAGTGAGATGTCTAAAAACACTGGTGTTTCCACTTGTACCTGTAAAAGTTTGGGTCAAATTGGGAGATCTCTACCTACTTGATTTTGACTGGTTTTTGACAGATTACTATAGTTTCACATTAAAAATTTCAGATGGCGCATATATCGCTCATAGTAAACTGTAATCACAGATCACACAGGGTGTATCTATAATCTGGTACTGAATACAGACGAATGCTCGAATCTGCAGCTTTACACTGTCCACACAAAATGTGACAAACTAAGCGAGGACTCGAACAATTCTAAACAGCGCCATCTTACAGAATTCTGGTAAGTTCCATTGAACGCAGCAGGTGGTACTCCCAAAAAGTACCAAACAAAATCGAATCAGTAGATATACCAGTGTTTTTAGACATCTTAGTGTAAAAGAGAGCGCGCTATTCGTTAACAGAAAGAACCTGAGGGATAAACCGAATTAATTTAAACACAAATAAAATTAAGAATGTTATGGTAAAACACAGATTATACAATCAATAAAAAGTTTTCTAACTATTATTAACGAACGACATCAAGTGTAGGGTCTAGAACACGATCAGAGGGAAAAAATATAAACAAGTAAGGGAGGAGTTTATGTGACAGAATAAAGTAAAAAGAAGAAGTGGTTGTCAAATGTAGATAAGTGGCATTTCGTAAGTGGGTATTTTAACAAGGGAGTAGAATAAGTTATACGGGTTAGGTGAAAAAAAAAGGTTGAAGATTAAAATTTAAGGAGGAATTACTTAGGTCAACTCTCGGAAAGTATTGGATAAAAAAGATATGGCTCTCCTTAGGTCTGTTACGGCAGATTACAGTATCTTTATTTAAATAGGAGTTATATTAGTTTACTCGTGAACATTTTTGGTGGGGAAGGCCAAAGGAAGTAGAGGGATTTCCTGACTATCCTCCTCTCAGTTACCAAAATAACATACAAGAGGCGAGGAGTCAAGGAAGAGAAGTTCGGAGCTCTGTAATCGATTATATAACGAATATAGGTTTTGTAGGTATGTAGCAGTGTTTCGCGGATTACATCTTAAAAATGGTCCGCCTAGAGCTCCGATGATGGAGACTCGTCTCGTCACTCTATCAATCAAGACTTTTTGGACTTCATATGACCAATTTAGAGTACCCGTACGAGTACACTACCAAATAGGTAACTTCGTCCAAGGAAACGAGCCTCTCTTCCCATAGCCAGGTTGATTTCGTAGAGATACTGATTTAGTTTTTTTTTATAGGTTTGGGTAAGAAATAAGAAGCTCCAATGTATGTTATTAAAAGCTTTTTTATATACTTAAAAATCTTTTTATTATAGGAATTGCACTTAGTTTTTTTAACGATTTTATATGCTTTTATCTTTTGGAAACTTATAAACGGCGTTTTTTTCTAAGTGGTAGGCATGGATTTTTTCTATTAACTCTATGATTTTATTTTAACCATCTCTTTTTATCACTTAATTCAATTATTTTCCATGTGATATTTTTTCTTTATTGTTATCCATTTAGTTCAAGCATCTTTACTCATTAGTATTTGGCATTTGTAATACATTTCATGTACTATTTTTTAAATTTATTTTTACCTTTTCAAAAGTATAATTATACACCTTTAATTAATTATTTCCATTTAAATAACCTATTTTATTTTTTATTTACGAATCTGGGCTAAAGCGCATTTACAACCACAAACGAAGGGCAGACGTTTGTCAGTCCTCCTCAGCCTGTTTGTGCACTGCAAAACTTTCCGTTCGGAACAGAGAATACATTTTAGTGATTTATTTTAACTGCATTTTCTCAACTTTTGTACTTAGAGAAAAAGTTGGTTTTGGCTGAAAGCGAAGTTGAGATTAATCACTTCGTAATCGCGAGCCGCAATTTTATTTTTAGTAAAAAAGAGATTAGTTTGATCGTATATAAAATACTTTTAGTATAGAAAGGTTGCATCCGGGTAAGATACAAGCCAAGCCGCAAGAACGCAGACAAAAATCTTAATTTAGCATTTTCTGTAATAAATTACTTCTTTAAATTTCAATCTCGAAGTGAGAAAATTTCTATTATGGATCAATAAACTCATCTATTGTAGCATCCAGGAAACAATTACAATATTTTGCAATGAACGTTACGTACGAAACGAAAATGTAGTCTAACTACAATGATTGCTCCAGTGCCAGCTGCAATTTCGAACCAAAACTCTGATAATAAAAGTGAAACAGAATGAAATGAATAAACTTCAATTACAAAAACCCATAAATAATGACCTACTTTTTGTCTTTGGTTTTGCGAACTCATAGTCCAAGCGATCCTACCAAAAATAAATTATCAAATAAAAAAATAAAAACATTTAATCTACAAAAATAATGGAAAAATTGATTAAAAATAAAGTAGTAAATATTTATCTAAACTTTATATTGATATAAGTACTATTTTTATGACAGAAATGGTACAGTAAGTTTTAAACTGCAAACCATTTTCTGAAAATTTAATAATAATGTTTTTAGACAGAAAATAAAATTTTGCAGGGTTGTACCACGACAATCCTTTCTAATTTTTTTATAAATTTTATATATTTTGTTGTAAATTAGTATATCATAGGTAATTTAGTAGGTTTTATGAAGAATACAATTTTTTAAAGAGTTGATAATAAAAGATTTTTGACAGGAAAATGAAATTTTGCAGGGTTGTACTACGACAATCCTTTGTTTTTTTTTTGGAAATATTAGATATTTTGATGCAATTTACTATATCTGAGAACCTACAAATTGATATAAAAAATCTACTAATACCATTACGACTATTATTTTTTTTGCGCTCGTGCTGATATAAAAACGGAAAAAAGAGGGATGAATGCAAAAATTGAAAAATACTGCCCACTATCTGGGTTAAATATTGTTTTATTTTCCGTTGGGCATTGCTCTTTTTCCGTACGGAACAAAAGAAATCGTGACTGGTGAGATAATTTCTATAGCTCTAGCCGGTGGGCAGCTGCCAACGAAATTTAACCAAATGTGAACTTTTGTTTGATGGAATGATTGTAGCGCAAATTACTTACATACATTTTTCATTAAGGTGTACAATTTAATTACTGTTTTCTTTTCATTTTAACATTCGAAATGGAAATAATTAAGTTATTATAAATATTAAATTAAACGTGTTGCATATCTGATCAGATAAAAAAATCGGCTGTGTCACCCCAGAACTTTCCCGGCTCGACCGTAAAGAATAGGATTATTTTAATTACAAAATACTAAGCATTGCATTAATTTATGGAACACATTAAATATAGCGAGCCGATGGTGAATACGTCTACCGAATTGATATTTCAATGGTGATAATGACATAAGCTGCGCATGCGCACGTTGTATATCACACTGCTACACTACTAAAATCATGTGTGAAAACTATTGGGAATTCGAGAAAAATTTTCTTACAATAGTTGTAGGGAATTTTATGCTTTACAATTTTGCACTGAAACATTTTGCACTAAAGTGCATAATTTACATCCAATTTTAAAAAAATGGAAAATCCTAAATGTGTATTTTGCTCTCCATCTAGCGGCAAAACTATGAGGCATTCGATAAAAAATTAAACACAAAAGTTCAAGACAATTTGACGCTTTACAACTCTGCACAATAAAATTTTTTACTAAAATGCTTTGTTTGTCCTCAAAATCAAGAAAAACTAGAGAAAACCTACATGACGCACATTTTTTACGAGCCCTCAAGTGGGGCAACTATTGGAAATGCTAGAAAAAGTTTTAGACAAAAGTTTTAGGGAATTTTATACTCTAATACTTTGTACTACAACATTTTGCACTAAAGTTTATTGTTTGTCCTCAAAATCAAGAAGAACTAGAGAAAACATACATGCACATTTTTACGCGCCCCCTAGTGGCGCAACTGTTGGAAATTCTGGAAAAAGTTTAAGACAAAAGTTATAGGGAATTTTATGCTTTAAAACTTTGTACTAAAACATTTTGCACTAAAGTGTATTGTTTATCCTTAAAATTTAAAAAAGTAAAAAATTCTTACATGTGTATTTAATCAATGTCGGTCTTGAGAACCTTCTACTGTACCAATTTAAACCAAAAACTAATGGTCGCATTCGAGGAACACACTGACCCTTCATACCAAATTTTAGCATGATTGGTCAAACGGTTCGGCAGTTATCGTGGAAGATTACACACAGACACACAGACATACAGACACACAGACATACCATACGCTGGAAATGGTTTCAATCTTCTTGGGAGACCACAAAATGGTTATTTCCATCGATATCTCGATTTTTTTTTGCCCGTTCACCTTATTTTCCCTTTGATGGGTCCGGGAGAGTAAAAGAGGATACAAAAAATATAGGAGACAGTGAAGAGGAAAAATAAATCCAAAAAATGATAGAGAAAATGTTCCGCAGGTATCGTTAAAGATTATACATATAATATACACATACAAACCTTGCACTAGAAATTGCCCCAATCTTCTCGGGGGACCTCAAAATGGATATTTTCATCATTATCTCGATTTTTTTTGTTCGTCCACTTTACTTTACCTTCTATGGGGCCAGAAAAGTAAAAAAAAACAAGATTATGACATAAGTCAAATAAAGAATAAATGACGAAGTATCGAATACAGGAAAGGAAATGTTAAATGCAATATTTAATGAAAAGGGATTAAATATATGAGAAAGCGGAACATAACGAAGTTAAATTATTTTTATGAGTTGGAAGAATCAAAAGAAGAAAATGGAGTTCCAATTTTGACAACAAAGTGGCAGGAATTAGTCAAGAAATAATTAAAACTAGTGGTCGCCCATTGGTCGTAATTCGACCGTACTTCATTAAAATGTAAAGTTTAGGTCTATAACTATTTTTTAATTTTCTTCTTTATTTTTCCCCATTTTTCAGACTTATCCTATTTTTCTCTTTTTTTTATTATTTTTTCTATTTTTCCACATTTTTTCTATTTTGCCAATATTTTTCTATTTTTCTCTATTTTTTCCTATTTTTGCCGTTTCTTTCTATTTCTCTCTATTTTTTTCAAATTTTTTCCTACTTTTGCCTATTTTTTCATGTTTTTTCATATTTTTTCATATTTTTTCAAAATTTTTCATATTTTTTCATGTTTTTTCATATTTTTTCATACTTTTTCATATTTTTTCATATTTCTTCATATTTTTCCATATTTTTTCATACTTTTTCATCTTTTTTCATATTCTTTCATATTTTTTCATATTTTTTCATATTTTTTCATATTTTTTCATATTTTTTCATATTTTTTCATATTTTTTCATATTTTTTCATATTTTTTCATATTTTTTCATGTTTTTTCATATTTTTTCATATATTTTCATATTTTTCCAGGAGTTTTTAAAGAATTGTATTTTGATTATTTTTCTACAGCAATTTTGAATTATTAAGTAGCAAAGCAAACCGTCTATCTGCCCGTCTGTCGGTGGCTAAAAAACTTGAATACCGTTAGTTTGCTTGGGATTATTATTATTAGTTTTGACATAACCTTTTTACGAAATACATGAAACGGACGGATAAAGCCAGAATATAAGACTTCGACTTTTTCGTTTTATTAGAAGTCTAACAGAATTATAGGAAGTCGTAAAATTTAGGTATTTATTTTAAGAATAAGACGCAACATAAGTGTGAATGAAGTAAAATAAGAATCTCGATTAAAACATAACAATTAGAATAGGAAGCATATGATGAAGGAAATTTTTTAAAAGACTATAGAAAGTTATATATAAAGATTATATAAATAAAAGGTTAAAAGAAAACAGATATAGAAATAAATAAATGCGCGCAAAAGTGATTCTTTTTAATAATTTGTGTTGTTGAAATTAATATTAAAATGAAGCAGTAATATCAAAATTAAACACGTCTAGTAAGAATAAAAGTGAATTCGGTATCGTTGTTTGGTCAAGTAATTGTTCTTAAAATTTGCAACCGTTTGTAAAAATAATAATAATAATAATAATAATAAATGTTTAAAATGTATAAAAAAGCATGTCAAAGCTCTTAAAAACAAGTCTCGCAGTTATCTTAAAAATTACGTGGTCCATCTAACCTTGTTATGTCCACTTTGATATTAACTCATTCGTTTATGAGGATGTAAATCCCTGGAGAAAACCAAATTTATAACTAGAAAGCATTGAAAAATTAGGAAACTTAAATAAGAGGAATCAAAACATAAAAACAAAGAAAAATGTTCTGTAGTGAAGAAAGCAAAATAGGGATTTGAAAATAAAATAGAATATGCGGTAAAACAAATAAATAAACCGAGAAATATAAACTGTAAAATATAAAAAAAAACATAAAATATGACCAAAACATCATTCGATAAGTATTTTCGATCAAAACTTCGATCGAGAAAATTGTTTTGGTCAAAATGTCATATCGTTTTTGAAATGTCATGTCGTTTTTGATTAAATGGTCATCATGATACTCCAAAATAATATGCAGAATGAAATTGTTTTCTCAATTCGCGGATATTTATGTTTACTTGAAGAGTTGCACTAATAAAGTGCAAGTTTACAAGTTTAAAACAAGTTCAGTACAAGTTTAATACAAGTTTAATACAATTTTAATACAATTTTAATATAATTTTAATACAATTTTAATACAACTTTAATACAAGTTTAATACAAGTTTAATGCAAGTTCAATACAAGTTTATTACAAGTTTAATACAATTTTAAACAAAATTATTACAAGTTTAATACCATTTTAAACAAGTTTTTTACAAGTTTCTTACAAGTTTAATTCAGGTTTAATACAAGTTTAATGCAAGTTTAATACAATTTTAATACAAGTTTAATACAAGTTTTGTGCCATTTTAATACAAGATTAAACCAGTTTATTACAAGTTTAATACAATTTTAATTCAAGTTTAATACAAGTTTCATATAAGTTTAATACAAGTTTCATACAAGTTTAATCTCCAAAGTCAGTGGTACTCGAAAAGTGACACATTTGGTTTCATTTAGTTACTTTGAATCCCTGGTCCAAAAATATTTTTAATTCGGGTCATTTCAGCCCAAAAGAAGTATTAATTACAAAATCGGTCAAGTGCGTCTCGGACTTCGCACATTTAGGGTTCCGTACCAAATGTAGAATATAAGCCAGCTGTGCAGAGTCAGGATTCTTGAAGGACAAAATTTTTAATCGAACTAATAAGTCAAAATAACTTGGTAAAAGGATTTAAAGAAGTGAAAACAAAAAGAACCTGCCGTATGTGTGTTCGGCGAAGAAAAAAAATTATGAATATCAAAATCCGCATATAGGCTTAGATATATTAACAAATTTTGAAATATAACGAACAAATTTGTTAATATCAGCGTAACCGACAAAGATAGAAAAAAAAATAAGATGAAACACGCGTTTTTTAATAAAACTAATACGATTGGTAAAATATATGTAACATTATCACCAAATTTCAAGTTCATAGGTCAATGGAAAGTTAAAAAATACTTCGGAACAAAATTTTGTAAAAATTGCTGACTTTGGCTGCTTCTCATACCTACTTCTTGCACTATTTTTTAAAACAAAAAATATGGCTTTTATCTACTCAATGAGCTCTATTCAACGATACCTCACTTGATGGGGTAGGCCAAATTTTTTTTTCATCGCCCCCATTTAGCTCTATGGAAACCCTCCTTGAAAACATTTAAAAATATTTTTTATAATTTGTATGGCTTTGGGTCAACAAGACGCAAATACTGTGAAAATTTGAAGAGTCTAGCTCTAACGGTTTAGCTGCTAGACCGGTGTGTCAGACGGACGGACGGACGGACGGACACTCGAGTGAGAGCAATAGGGCTCCGTTTCGATCCTTTGGGGTACGGAACCCTAAAAAGTACGTTTTTAGTCGTTCGTCAAAAGCTCCTAAACATAAGCGGCAACAGAAATGTATTTTGGTGGTCTAAATGATCCAAAGAATAATGTAAAATATGGGTCAAATGAACAAAGGAAGTTTGTATCCCTTTATTGATTTATTTGCACTGTGTTTTATTTAATATAAAATTTTTGCTAAACAAACCATATTTATTTGTTAATTACTGAAACTTAAAAGCTTCAGCATTAATTTCATGATGGTAAAAAAAAATCTTACTCCCACTTTTTATCACTTTCCTATACTATGTCGAACCAAAAAAAAAATTAACTTTGATATAAAAATATTTACTTAGTAACAATATTTGTATACCTGAGTACTAATCATAAAAAGTATTAGTATTTGTAAGTTTATAAAAATCGAGGAATATTTCAAAATTGACAGTGATTTAAATTATAAGCTATTAAATTAAAAACTAAATTACTAAAACTGCTTCCGTGGTAGTAGATAAGGCAGTTAATTGTATGATTCCGAAAATATATCTTTATTTGTAATGCAATGCGACAAGTCATGGCACTTTTCAAAACTTCCTGAAGTTGTATTATTCAGTCACGATATTGTTAGTATTTATATTAATGGAACTCGGCTGTCATTTAAGCAATAATAATTATTTCACGGGAAGTTGTTTCAAAGTTTTAGAAATAAATTACTAGAAAAACTTCATTAAGTCAGGAAAAAGAAATTAATTTCAATAACCATTGATTATTTGAATATAATTATTTCCTGAAAAAAAAATCTAAAAATAGAAAATATTATATTAGTTGAAAATGAAAAATTTAGTGTTCAAAATCCTGTTTACACTATCAAACATTCCTTAATTAAACGTTAATGAAACGCTAAAACTCACTGCGTATTGTTAATACCAAGTCGAGCAAAACGTCCTCATATTAGAAATTAAATTCGGCAGCCGATTGCTGAATAATCAAATTAATTGCTAACTGATAAGCAAAATCATTACTAATTACGATCAAACACCGGTTTATCACGCATATCTTGAATATTTCAACGTTATTTGACGAGAAAACCCCAGCGATGACATGATGATAATCGATTGAAGATGAACCACTCTCTCGCATTCTCTACATCCCGGAGTATAAACAGAAGTGAACATAATAAACAAGGTTACCTCGCTCTATGTTTACGAGAATATTAAGTTTACAGTAATCTGATTGTACGTAAATATTGAATCGGGGGATACAAAAATTACTAAGTGAATACACACTAATTATAATTATAATAATTTAACATTTTTATAAAATTCGTGAATAAAAATGTTATTTTTATGTTTAACGAACTAATGTCCATTTGGAGCCAATTTATTATGTTGTTTTAATATTTTGAAAATGAAAGATTTGTCTATGATGTTATTTTTCTCAGATCAGTTTGAATTGCAACGGCACTTCGGTCGTTACGGGTCACTTTGGCGCCTTAGTCCAGGTTTCGGATTGCCTCCGGCGCCACCTTCCGTTTAGAGTGTGAAGGCCACTGCACGGGCAGCGTCAGTGGAGAAATAAATACTCCAATGCACCTATTCTTGAAAATCAGGGAGTAGAAATTAAATTAGAAATAGGCGTGGCTCCCTGAAATGTAAAATAACCCTATTCTTGAAATATTTCGATGGAAATATGTGGGACTTTTATTCACCCAGGGAGTATAAAATTTCTATTGGTCATTAGCGAGTGAAATTTGTAGGGAGTAGAAATTTATTTGAAACATTAACCTAACTATTTAATCTGTCGGTCCGATTTATTTTGTTTGTATTTAGTGTCTTTATTTTTATGAGTTTTGCTGGGAAGTTTACTAATATAAAGGATAATATTAATTAATTATTGATATGAAATAATCCCATGAATGATGATGTGGAGGAATCTCTGGAGGAGGTTGAAATAGGAAGAGTTCATAATACTTTCCTCCAAGCTTCCCAGGTTTTATTGGCTCCCTCAGGCATACAATTTAAAATTGTGGCCAGCTCAGACCAGAGGGTTTGGCACTGAACCCGGTGAATGTGGGGGTAAATGTGCCCGAATACATCTGTGGTCGTTGCGAAATGTAATCGACCATCATTTCTTTTTGTGTTTTGTTAATGTTTTTTTTTTTAATACGACACCGGTCCATATCTAATACATTACAGTTATGTCAAAGAATACGATAGGTATTCTTTGGTTATGTCTTATGTCACATGGCAACTATGTGTGTATTTTCACTCACTCCTTTATTTCAAGAATAAAGTATTTTTGTACCGAGAGAAAAAGCTGGGAGTAGAAAAAGTAGGGAGCTACTTTGGAAGTAACTTTTCTCTTGATTTCAAGAATAGGTACACAGGGGTCCTTATGGTATCGACCAAAATCACTGGCGGCCAGAAGGGCGGTTTTTACTTGCCCTGCTTAGTTGAGTAACCTGGGTATTAGCTGCTGGGATGTTAAAACTCAAAACAAATATTAATAAATAAAACTTTTATTTGTTACCAAAATCCGGCGGAGAAAAGGTGTGTAACGGACGATATAGGCACGATTGGCTTGGCGGCGTGGTGTAGTCGGACAGACGGTTCTGGACTGCGGATAAAATTGAAGTTGGCTTCAACTTGACCTATCTCTAAAGGTCGACGAACTGCACTGCTGCTCCAATTGGGACGGCCACAGCAAGTCTGATTTCTGGCTGTCTCTAGTAGCTACCGATAACGATTTGAATTGCCCTACTCGATACGAACTTCGGCGTCTAAGAAGCAGATACGAGAGTGTCTCCATCTACCTGGCGACGGTTCAACTGGTACGACTGGCCTTTTATTCACAATTTTAAGTTAATTTTACTACAGTGCCGTGCGCGACTTAATTTATATATTTAAATAATACGGAAAAAAGTAACTTTGTTACAGAATCATACCAACATACAAACATACTGGTGCTCCAGATAAAATGTCGCGATACTCAACGCAGAGTGTTACCAGCCTTTTATCATTAAAACTCAAAAGCAATTAATCGGACAAAGACTTATTTCAATCGGTATCCCACAAGGTTCTGGAATCGCACCTGATCTGTTTAACATATACACAATGAACATAAAAAAGTACTCCACAGTGGTGCAATTTGCAGATGATTTTGCTGTTTATATAGAAGAAAAACGTACGAAAAATCACTGCAAAAGTAGATGAAGTGATGACACCTTTTACAAATATATCTAAAGAACTATGTTTTGATCTAGTACTAGAAAAATCCATTATAACTTTTTTTACTAAAAAAAAAAAATATACAGAATCAACAACATCTGACTTGGTATGAAATTAAACAAGTAACATACTTATGAACCAGACACAAAACTAAGTTGGGAAACCATTTGTTGATAAAATAGCCACAAGGTGACAACGAGGATAATATGTGGTAAATGGTGGGGAACAAACAATTTTTTTTTTTGTAATGATTTGAAATTAGTAATATACAGTTTCTCCTTGGCGCTAATTAAATAAACATGAGTAAGCTTTCTTAAGAAAAAAAGGTAATGAATTAAAAAAAAATCCTTTACACAACATTACATGGCTTTATTCATGACCTCTAAATTTCAACAATTTGTTAAAACATATGACTATTTTTAATATTAATTTATTAATTTTTTACTCATTATATATATAATTTTTTTTAAATTATGTTTTTTCTAACATAATACGGATGCATTTAATTAATCTGATCAGATTTGGTATTCCTACTGGCCAATTTAAATTAAATTAAATTCGTACACCCTAAATTATCTTATCACACTTATTTCATACCGCACTGTTTCTGTTCAGTCCTGTCTCGCCACCGTCTTCGGTTCTATCGGACTGTTTGTAAAACCTCTATCGTCTCGCGCAGAATCCAAATTTTGGTTTGGTTTAAACTTTGTTGAATTTGTGGCGTAAAATTGTCCCCAGTCCCAAAGAACCAAAGACAATTCCACGTCAACTCGTTTGGTGCACCGGCTAGCGCTAGTTCTAGAGCAATAGGGATGAGTTTCGGACCTTTTCTGGGTTTTCCTAGTAGTTGCCGTTTATCGTTATGAAAAAGATGTTTTATATTGATCGCTTTTTAATTATGGGCGCCACTGGCCTTTTTTTTATGAAGGAAGGACAGCAAACCTCCTAAATGAATTGTTACAGATTATGTTAAAACATGTGAGTTACAGATAGTTGGAATAAAACTACCAAATTTCCTTTCGAGATATTTAATAATATTGGTAAAAGATTACTTAATTAAATTTGTATTATGTTGAGTAATGTTTGAAATACAGTGTTTTGAGTAGAGTTACAATTAGCCAATTTAGCTTACTAATACAGAAAAATTACTCACTCTCTTGGGTATTTTGAAACATAATAACATTAGTAATAATGTAAATTTTCACATATGTTGGAATTAAAATCCCAATACCAATTAATTAGTTTCTGAATTATCTCTCGAGATATGAAAACAATTTATATCTAATAAAACCTTAGGTTAATAAAATTACAAAATTAATTCATTCTTTTACGTAAAAGAGAAATACATAAATCTAGTAAATACTAGATATGGTTTATCAGAATCATACTTATGTTAAAGAAATAAAATAAATCAAGTTTACATAAAACTGAATAAATGTAATTACTACATGTGTAATTACTTATCAAATGAAAGGAATATTATTGTTGAACATGAAATAACCCGAAATGCAAAAATAACTAAAACAAAATAAAAATATACGTCACCACAATGTAGACCAAGTTCTTAGGGTTAGTTCTACCCTCATCATGGTGTAGAAACTACAACGGGTTCGTAGGTAATAGTGATGATTTGCCCCTCCTAGGAGCGAGAGTTGAACGTAATCCACGCCAGTTGAATCTCACAACGCAGAAGAAAATGAGTCCTAATGACCATAACCGGTGACCAGTTGATATCGTAAGTGAAATGGCGGCTTGGCGACATACCCAAGGCACCAGAATGAAATACAACAGTAAGACTTGCCAAAGAACCCTAAAAGTGTTCATTGTTTTTAATTTTTGCACCAAGTGGAGAAAGTTTAGTGATATTAAAAGGAGGTACTCACCCCTGTAATAGGAGGTTCTTTAGAAGAACGAAAATGCATGTTGAAAATGGATGGACATCCACATGGCCGGCAAACGGAATTATAAATCCTGGAACTTCACCGTTATCATCATAGATAATGATAGGTAATAACATCAACACGTTTATCATCGATAAACAATTTACCCACGTCCTAACATAGGTACTTTTTAGATAAAATTAATTAAATTCACAAGCACGAGGTTCGCCATTTTCTCTTCCTGAACTCCCAGGAGAGAACCAGCCTGCTGCTCGTCTAGAAACCAAAAACCATCTTCCCGTTTTAACCGAAATCTTTGACAGCCCTAGTTCGCGTCATGAAACATAGGTGTCGCCATGATGGTACGTTATTGTAAATAGAATGAAGAAAGAAGATGTTTTAGGGATAAAATATATTTGGGTTATGAAAAAAACACCATCTCAATCAAGAGATATAAATAAGATAGTTCTGGACTTATTTTAGAAGAAAATTACAACGTCGGCCCCAGGGGATATGCAACCAATATTACATGCACCACATTGTTTACGTTTTAAACGCCAATGGCGTACCCATTTTTATTTTGTTTTTAAAATTTAAATTATATATTTTTATAATAAAAAATAAAATCGTTATAAATTATAATTTATTCAACCCTGAACTTTTTATGGGTGCTGTTTGAACAACAATGTGAGTGTGATTACCAAATACTTAGTAAGTACCATTAAATTTTCAAATTCATAAATTTTTTACAAAATGTCTTCCCAATTTTACTTTGGGTAACTTATCAATTATATGTAAACTTTCACTTCTTCTTTCTCAATTTTCAATCAACAACCTCTTATCCACCAAATTTTTTTCTCGGTTACCTATTATTTGCTGAATTTTCCTAACCTCTGTCATTATTTATTTTATTAATATAACTGTAATTATTCATTTTCTTTCTTTGAACTCACCATCAGTTTAATCAATTCAACAAATTGGCCTTTTCTTTCATCAAATGTTGTTTAGTATTAACTTTCACTTATTGTATCCTTATCTTAACTCTACTTTATCTAACAATATTTCATAACTGTTTTAGTCTCCGTATTATCATATATGATTTTATTACTTTTATTATAATTTATTTTTGTTATAATAAAATGTTTTACTACACTTCACTTTTGGTGAAGCTGGGCAAAACGTAGTATTGAAATCATGCAAAAATCTCAAAAAATTTTTTTTGGTTTTGTAATTTTCGCTTTGTTCTTTCGTTCCCTACTTCTCTAGTTTTTAACGTAGCGGTCGGTTTAGTTGTTGGATAAAGGTTGCTGTATGCGGATCTGATTCTGTAACTCGAATTGATGATCAAGAATTAAATCGTGGTATATGATAAGATTTTCTGCATTTGCGAAACACGTTCGTTGTCGGGCGGAGGTTTAACTAATCTCGCTTGAACTTATATTCGAAAGAAAGTTGGCTTTACTATAATTTTAAGTTAATTGTTATTCAGTAGCGTGCGCGATATAATTAATATAGTTGAATTATCAATTATTAAGTAAAAGTAATGCAAAGAATATCGGTCATTAAGTAACTTCGGTACACTGTTTTTGTGACACGTTATTTTTCTGAGACACTGTTTTTAGTAGTCAATTTTAGGAAAAATTATTTGTCTCAAATGTCATTTTCTGTATCATTTTCTAAGGATTTTATTTTTTATGTGTCAATATTTTTATTCTATTTTTAAAACATTTTTCAGGATTATACTACTACAAGAAAGAATATAATGTCAAATATCATTGCACAAATATCTTATTTTCAGAAAATTGAAAAACTCTTTAAGAAATATATACGTTAACTGGCCTGTAGTTTAGGGAACACTAAATGTAAAGAATCTATTAGAAAATCAATTTCTTCCTATTTCGTCAATTATTTATTAATTCCCTAAAGTATTCGTCTCATTTTCTTTTTAATTTTTAATTGATCTTTAATTGTAGGATTCTTCTTACCTTTTTTGGTTGTTTTCAAAACTACATATGTTTTTTCCTATTTTAATTAACTTTCAGTTCATTTTTTCTTGGAAGGACACTTGCACCGGACAGCGTCAGTAAAGATGAAATAGTGGTCGTTATTTTTGTATCGACAAAGCACTAACGGATAGAAGGGCGGCCTTTACTTGTCCTACTGGGTAGTATCTGGATATTCGTTGCTGAGATGCTAAGTAAAATTCGTTAAATAAAAATAATTAACTTTTATTAATATCAATAAACTCCGGACAGGAAGAAAGGTATGTAGTTCTCCAGATTCCTGACTCGGTTATGATAATCGGCTAGAAAAAATATACTAGCCACGCCCTTCTCTGTCTGATGCACTGCTTGTGGTCAACTGAGCTCTACCTATCTTAAAAGGTCGCTGAACAGGTACTCAGTACTCGGCTCGAGGTTTAACTGATCGTTTTTGACCTTTTATTCGAAAGAAAGCTGCCTTTAACATAACTTTAAGTTAATTCTTATCCAGTGCTCTGCGCGATATAATTAAAATATTTTAATTATGACGGTAATTAGGTAACTTCGTTATAATCAAATGAGAAACAAATTTTCTTTTTTCTTCTGGTTTCATTTTGCTTTTTTCATTTAATCTTGCAGCATTTTTCTCATTTAGATCATTATTATTAGTAAACCAATCGTTACTCTGCTTCTTTTGCATAGTGTATTCTTGTCAATTTTGTTGTTATCTCTTTTTCGTACTGGCTTAACACTTTATCTTCCTGCAGTTTAATCATATTTTAATTATTGTTTTATATATTTTTTTTTTCATTAGTACAGATCTGCTCACGTAAAATTTCTGATATCCTTCACCTAACTGTTGTCTACTAAAACATGAATAATTTGATCCTCAGTTTTGTTGTTTGGTGAGAAGAGAATTTTTTAACAGTGAAATATTCCACTATGAACTTTTCCATTATCTTTGTTTAGATGGTTACTTTCGCTTAAATGAATATAGCGCCACGCCTAAAAAAAATATGCGACAATCTCTACACATACCCCAAAGTGAGCGCGATTCACACCATTCCCGAAAAATAACCGAAACAAAACGTCCTGCAGGTGCCGGAGGCACAAGAATGTTAAATTAAATTTGTGAAAAATATTGTTGCGAGTAAACGACCCGCGAAACAGATGATAAAGCAACCGCTTTTCATTACTCAGCAAAACAGCTCCGCATCATATGATTAATGAACGGGCCAGGTCAACCGGAAATTTTCAAAGCAAGTCGCTTTCTGTTTGGATCTCGGATCTCGTCCTCTCGACAACGCTGACCTATCAGATGTCGATACTTTTCTTTCAAACGAGGGTTCATAAATTAAACATGAACTTATGTATTTGACTGGGATGCATTCCTTTTTGAATTTTTAAGTTGCAAATGTTCATCTAAAATTAAATATAAATTGTTCTGGATAAATTTCATTGAAAAAATATCAAGACCTAACCATATGTTCTTAATTAATATAATAAATATTTAATACCATATTCATTTTAATATGATGCAACAATGTTTTCTACACGGCTAATACGGTAAAAATGCAGGGTCTAAAAATAGATTTATATTTCTTGGTATTTGATAAACATTGTGTGTCTTATATTTTCTATCCTCGTCCCGCTTCGCAAGAAGCGAAAACAAATACATTGTTCCCTCTTAACCAAGTTCCAATGTTTAAAGACAGTTGGAATTCCACTCAGTTTTCCTCGCTGTTAAAATCAATTTTCGATTAGTCGACCATAACATGTAAAATGTCTTCATTAAAATGCCGGTTAAGACCATGCCTTTTTGGTCACATCATTGAGTAAGCAATTTCTGAGATTTCACAAAGTATTGTAACTAGTTATACAGTTAATAGCGAGTGACAACAATTGTCTTAATCATTGTTATAATGTTTTAAAAATAAAGTACCTTTTATAATATATTTTTTTAATATCAATACATGGGTGTAACAATAGCCCTTACAGTTCAATATGAGTTTTTGTGTTAATTTAACTGCTTAAAACTCAACTAGTTTGGTCCTTCGATTATTAGTCGGGTCCCATACTAAATTTTTCAAACATTTATCGATTCCTAATCATATTTGTTCATCTTCTATTAATAGAAGACAGATTTTTTCATTGGGAATAGCAATAAATCAAATATTCTTTTTTAAAATTAAAAAAATTCAATTAGCAGCAACGTGAATGTCGTAAAATATAATATAAAAAAAATTTGCTTATTATTTTTTAAATATTTTTTTCTTTTATTCTGTTAATTTCCAACAATACAATGATTACACTAACAACTACTTGAGAATAAAGTTTCAGTACAATTATAAATTTATGAAGATTTATTCTTTAGAAGCTCCAGAAAGGCCTCTTAAAAATGCAGCAAGGAGCGAAGTTCGTGGAGTTGCACAATTCAACGTCAATGCACAAATATTCAATTAAGCTGAGGCTTCTTTCAAGATTTAATTTATTAGGGCCGCGGTTTTAAAAGATTTAAGAAAATATTATTTTGATATGAAATAAATATAATTTAGTAATTAATTTACGCCATCCTTTGTTTTGTTTCGCTTGATGGATTTTGCTTCGGGTCTCGAAAATATTTCTATTAGTTGAAAAATAAAATTTTATGTATAGAATGATTTTAAGCGATGACTTATCACTAGCATAACGTAATGTAATGAAAATTGCAACGCTCGGGAGAGTGCGCTCGATAGCTGGTTTGACGTTCCTGAAAATGAGTTTTTCGATTAATTTTTTTGTGACGTAAATGTTCTGGAAAGTGACGCAAAGTGACATAACTGATTCAGAAAGTGAAAGTGAAGTAACTGCTCTGTAAAGGGAATTAACTGCCGTGCAAGATGACATAACTGCTCTGCAATGTGACGTAACTGCTCTGCAATGTGACGATTTTACCGAGCTCTTATGTCAAAAGTTAAATTAAAAATCACAATTGCATGACAGTACCGTAGTCATCTGTCAGTAGATATTTTTTTGACATTTTGATGGGTTATCAAGGCCTGTTTTCAATTGAATGAAAAAAAATTAGAATAACTCGAAAAAATAAAAAAATATTGGGAAAACCCGGAAAAACTGAAAAAATCAAAACATCGAAAAATCGAAAAAATGAAAGAAAACGAGAATATGGAATGATTAAAAAACCTATTTTAATCCTATTAAATAATAAAAATCTATGTTCAACCTATAAAATCAGAAAAATTCGATAGATTCAAAAGAAAACTAAAAAAATTGGGAAAACTCGAATAAATCGAATAAACAGGAAAAATCGTAACGGATATAAAAGCCTATTTTAAACTAATTAAAAACTAATAAAAAAATGGGGAAAACTCGGAAAAATTGAAAAAATCGGAAAAAAACTGGAATAAAACCGAAAAAAATTGGAGGGATAAAAAAGAACGTTTTCAACTTGTAAAATGAAAGTCATTCAAATAAATTAAAATCACTTGATTAATTTTTAAATACCCTGCAAACTTTCTAGACTTTGGTCAATTAAATTTTACATACAGTTCACGAATTTACCAGATTTAAGTCACTTGGTTTTTTTCTACATAGCCCGTAAACTTTCCAGACTTCAGTCAAATATATTTTACATATAGTTTGCGAGTTTTCTAAATTTAAATCACTTGAATTTTTTAAATATCCTGCAAACTTTCCAGACTTTGGTCAAACAGATTTTATATGTGGTTAGCGAATTTTCTAGATTTAAATCACTTGGATTTTTTTTTAAATAGTCTGCAAGCTTTCCAGACTGGTCAAATAGATTTTACATACGATTTGGGAGTTGAATATTAATTTAGGATTAGCGTTAGAAAAAGAGATACATATAGTAGTTAATAAGTAAAACCCCTCTTTAGAGTCAGTTTTACACTATTTTTATTTAAATAGACCAAATTTAACAAGTAATAAAAAACAGATTTAAGTATCATAAGAATTTTTTTGTAGTGTATTTTTTCCACAAAACATTTATTTAATTGAAGACAAGCTCGTTTTTATAAATAATAGGACATACTTAATAAGTAATAAAAAGAAGATTTGACTAACATAAGAATTTTTTTATTATGTATTTTTCTCACAAAAAAATTTATTTAATTTAAAACAAGTTTATTTTTATAAACACAAATAGTTTTGGATATACAAGGTGGACCAAAATTGTCGATCAATACTTCTAGTGGTGATAGAACACCTAAAAATAAGTAGTGTTTGTCTAATGAACCTATGTCGAAAACCGCTTATTAAGGGCGCGACAACCCCTAGAATGGGCTTAACGATAATTGGTCTTTGATGAATATCTTTCGAAAGAGGTACCATACAATATTTAAATTTTAGGTTGGACCTAAGGGTACCAAGATACGCTATTTATGACTTTTTTTGTTATCAACTATTTTGGAAAATGCATATTAAAATAATATTTTCTGAAGTTTTTTCTTGAATAAAGGTACTCTTGATGCATCATCCAAAAATTAATGGTTTTCGTGTAATTTGAGTTCAAAGATATGCGGGTTCATCTTTCGAGACTGTAACACAAGTAATAAAATAATTACGGTTTCCTTAGATGCAAAACAAAAAATACATAATAATAGTATATCGGCTTTGCATCTAAGTAGTCTGTGATTATTTGACAGTTTTTACGACGACAATTTAATTCATGTATAAAAAATCCCATAAGCCGCGTGATTTTGTCATTATGACAGAGAAAAAAGTTTGCCCTAACTTTTCCAGCGACAATAATGGAACCTAACTTTTGAAACCATGACAACCAGCATTGTAAACAAATTTTTGATGACGTTATGTCAATTTTTCTCAAACTTGTCAGAAAAGTTTTCATTTTCCGACTTATGCTAT
This sequence comes from Neocrepidodera transversa, assembly GCA_963243735.1. Classification (NCBI taxonomy): domain Eukaryota; kingdom Metazoa; phylum Arthropoda; class Insecta; order Coleoptera; family Chrysomelidae; genus Neocrepidodera; species Neocrepidodera transversa. The sequence goes on from OY725341.1 coordinate 20,445,777, forward strand.
TTTAGACATTTATAATTAGAATTTTGTTGCCATTAGGTAATTCAACTCAAAAACTGCCAGAAAAAATTACTCGTCCTCCAAAACAATCCTCAAGTATTAGAAAATTAATTCCTAACTTAAAAAGAATTCAGTTGTGTATGTATACCAGAGGAAGGAAGACTTAAAATATTTTTCATGTAACTCATTTAATTGGCAATAAAAAAGTTAAATTGTAATTTTACTGTTTGTTACAACTGGTCGATATTTGTCCCTAGCATGTTGTTCACAAATCGAGCACGCCCATTTTTGAACTCAAATTACACGAAAACGAATGATATTTGGACGATACATCTAGAGTTGTTTTTTCCAAGAAAAAACTTCAGAAAATATTATTTCAATATGTATTTTCCAAAACAGTTGATAACAAAAAAATATGCCTAAAAAAAAGGGTAACTCACCCCTCGAAAACTACCCTTAGTGAATTCGAAGAATCAAGACAAAATACATACGTAGCGTATCTTAGTATCCTTACGTACTACCTAAAATTTGAATATTATATGGAACCCCTTTCTAAAGATATTCATGAAAAACCAATTATCGTTAAGCCTTTTCTAGGGGTTGTTGCACCCTTAATAAGCGATTTTTGACATATGTTCATTAGACCAACATTACTTATTTTTAGGTGTTCTGTCAGCCCTAGAAGTATTGCTCGACAATTTTGGTCCACCTTGTATATTTTTAATATATAATTTTACATGTGATTTAAATGTTTATGTACCTTACCAATTTTCTATCTTTTCATCTGTAAAATTTCAATTTTAAGGAGCCTTTTTAAAGTTTTCGAAAAAAAAACTCTTATAGGACGGTTTTGTCCGTCCGTCCGTCCGTCAGTCTGTTAGCCTGATTCAACTCGAGAACGGTGAGAAATAGACACAAACGGATAACGGCAATCGATTCAGCATCGTTAAAAACCCAAAAAATGATTTTAATTTTTAACATATTTTTACTTTCTCGCTACTTATATTATATATACTAATATAAGATATTAACCTATATATAAATTTATTTTAGTACCTTTAAATTTTCGAAAATTCGAAATTACGGCAAAGATATTGCCATTTTTTACTTGTTTTATTATTAATTTTTTTTACCCTACTCACCATATTTTAATTTTTTTATTAGATTGTCTTATCTTAAGGGTAGAGTTAAAGTTAATGAAATATGTCTTTAAAAAATGTATTGTAATTTAAAAAATTGTGCGGTTTTAATTTGCAATCACCTGTACCTCCTCCTATGGTATCATTACATCAGTTTCAAAGCCATGCAGTTAAACAACATTGGAGGACACAAACAGATCAGTGAACAAATGGTCGAGTAAATTTGTATACAATGATACGTGCGCCACAATTATTAACTCCAAAATGCGACACAATTCCCAGAATTTGTGTACCGGAAACTGAAATATGAGCTAATTTTACCAAATGAATATTCTCTTCTCCGAGAATTTTCGGCAACCATTTTGCAATGGAACGTGCAAATGAAACTATAAAAAGAATGTTAATTGCGAACTACAAATTTACTAAATGGCCAAAATTGTCTATGTGATTGTCACAAAGTGAAATTAAATCTCCCTAAAAAAATATTTTCAAAAGCTTTATTACAAATTTTCACTTTGACAAGAATTTTTAATGCACTAAAAGGTATAAATTATTAGAACTCTATAATTTTTAAACAGTAAAATTCGGTTTCCGAGGAAAATACAGAAAAATATTATTAAAAAAAAAATAGGAGATAATTTTTTTTAAATTTATAGTATTTGATTTATTTAGGTTAATATATCGAATTTAGTGTATGGACAGATGATGAAAAGTTTATTAAAAAAAAATCGATTTATAAAGTATTTAATTTTAATCATTATTTACATTTTATCTACCTACTATCATATTCGGCAACAGAATTACTCAGCTGATACGAATTATAGCTCAGAGCTATTACACAGCGACTGACAGTCAGTACTGACGATCAGTCAGTCCCATTGATTCTATTGGGGTTTTCACAAGTAGAGCGTATCATCCGTCGACTGATTGGTCCGTTGGATCATCCGTCGAGCCTTTGCAGAGACGCGTACGGTACGGTCAGTTTGAGTCTTTTTAGATGCCTACTGAGTGATGATGGACAGTGTTGATCATTACACTTACTGTTTTAAGTTTCTGTCTAGTGGTATGCATTTAAAATATGTCCTTCACCGAATCGACACTAAGATATTAATTAGTTTAGTGGAACAAGAGATGTGTATACGAGATTAACATGTTGTTTTTCTTCGAGCTATTAACCATTTGTTCTTCAACTCTCTGTGCGTACTGATCATATTCTGCATGTGAAAATCTATACAATTCGTGATTGCTGACCGTCAGTACTGACCATCAGTCGCATGTGTAACGGCCCTTATCGTGTACATTCCTTGACATTTTTTGTTGGATTAAGGATTACAATAAAGCGGATAGCAATGCTTGTACAAAGGGGAATGTTCCAGATAATCAAATTTAAGAATTTCGTCGTAAAATCAGTGACAGTAGTTTTAGTACGTTACCAGTGTATTTTAATAAGATACTTTATATCAATTAGCTCGTTATAATAAGGATTTTTTTTTTAAATTTCGGACTGGATACAAAAATGCAACTTTTGTACCGTGAATGTTTTTTTTCTTCCAAATTTTACTTTCCCGACCCAATATCCAACGAGAAGAGAAAGTATTGTGAACGAGCTAAAATACATGTGTCCATTTTGAGGTCCCCTGAGACGATTAGGACCATTTCCAAACGGAAGTCTGTCTGTATGTGTGTGTGTGTGTCTATGTGTATTCTTCCACTATAGAAGCCACACGCTTAATCCGATTAAGCTGAAATTTGTTATATGGGTTTCCGTTATACATCGGAAGAACCCATCTGTCAAACGAAAGTGACACTGTCGAAAAATGACAGAAGCAATATGTTTCGGAATTTTGATTTGAAACATTTCATTTGAAAACCGGTGAAAATGTCTATTCAGAACAGTCAAAATTATTTTTCCAACTATCACCTGTCAAAAATAAAAAAAATAATTTGAACTAATAAAATAGGTTTCGGTTAATTGTCAGAAGAACCAGTTAGTTTGTTTAACCATCCTCTGCCGTTACGTCATACATTGTCCACCTTGATCTCTCAATCATGAAATGGATGAGAAGGAATTATAATGTCATTAACGTATTTCTTAACTAATGTTGACGTAAATGTTATTTTTGACAGTTCAATTCATTTTTCATTTTCAAAATACCTTCCCAGTATAATGAGAAAGAGCAAAGTTTAATTTTGAAGGTGATTAATTACTTTTCAAAAGAAAGAGATGCTGGAATACCGCTTTTACCGTTTTAATGCAGTCTACAACGTTTCGGTTCACCCCAAAAATATAATCGTCATTTTTAATATATATTATATAATTCGCCATTTAATCACGCTCAGGAACGTTAAACATCCCCCAGCTAGAAATTTGAAACAAATCAGTTAAAAAAACAGAGGTTTACATGTTAAAAAAATTACTAAATTATGTAAAAAGATACGCAACGCCTAAAGCAAAATACAAGTTTTGGCATTTGAGGTTAAGTATAAAATAACATTCAAGTAATATATGACAAACGTAAAACAGCAGAATAATATGTCACGAAATTTTAACAATTGAATTCATTTTGGGACCATTTTGGACAATTTATTTTATTTTTGAACATTTTTTATTTAATTTCACAACAATTTATTCGTTTTTTTGGTCAATTTTAATATTTTCTCGACAATTATAGTGTTTTTTTACAGATTGATTATTTTTTCGAAATTTTTAACTATTTTTACAGATAATTTAATTGTTATTGGTCGATTTAATTGTTTTTGATACAATTTATTTCTGTTGTCCAACTTAATTCAATTTTTTACTATATTAATATTTTTGGACAATTTAATTGTGTTTTGTACGTTTTAATTATTTTCTTTTTGATAATTTTATTACTACGGCCCGCCCACATTTCACCTTTGGTGAACTTGGGCAAACCATAGTATTGAAATTGTGCAAAAATCTCAAAAAAATTTTTTGCGCCAAATAACTTAAAATGTCATGAAACGTGGAGAAAATTGACTTTGAAAAAAATGTCTGTTTGTGTGGATGTTTACTCGGTGAAAAAAAATTTTTTGGAAAAATTCCCATTTTTTGAATCGAACTTTCTTCTGCTGAAGGAAACGAGTAGTCTTAAAAAATCGCGCAGAGATTATTCCTTTTACTAGTTTTTTATTACAGTTTTATTGCGCTTTGGACAATTTAATTGTTTTTTTATAGTTTAATTATATTTGAAACAGTTTTTAAATTTTTCTGACAATTTAATCATTTTTTCAGTCAATTATTTCGGCAAATAATGTTATCTGAAACATTATTGTTTTGGCAGTGTAATTGTCTTTGGTCCGATTTAATTACATTTTTTAAAAATTAAATTGTTTTTTTAGTAAATATTCCTGATTTTTCAACAATTTATTTAGTTTTTGTACAGTTTTTAATAATTTGTTTTTTTTATGTCACTTTTAATTTTTGGACAATTTTTATTTTGTGAACTTGTGTTTTGTCACATGGATAATTTTGGAAAATGTTATTGATTTTTTTTACGATTAAGTTGAATTTCAAAAAGTTAACATGCTTTTCAGAAAAATTACTTGATTTCATTACAGTTTAATTAATTTTAGGACGATTTTGATTTCGTTTTTACTTTTCGGACCCACTATCCAATGAGAAGGGAAAGTATTGTGAACGCGTTAAAAATTTTTTTCGACGCAAAGACGGAAAACCCCATTTTGATGTCCCCTGAGACGATTACGACCATTTTCAGATGGAAGTCTATCTGTCTATGTATGTATATGTGTCTGTCAGTCTGTCTGTCTGTCTGTATTCTTCCGCGATAGAGTCCACACGTTTAATCCGATTGAGCTGAAATTTGATATAAGCTTTTGAAAAATTATTTCTCCAACTGTCACCTGTCAAAAATAAAAAATTTCAAAGTTTGAAACTTTTAACATTTACCGCATAAAAAAGCATTTTACGGGTTTAAGCCGATTTTGGTAAAATCGGAAAAAACTATTAGTGTGTGTTCGATATCTGTCAAACGGAAGTGTCAGTATCAAAAAATGAGAGAAGCTATACGTCCTTTAAATGCCATTGAAAAACTCTATTCAGAACAGTCAAAATTATTTCTCCAACTGTGACCTGTCAAAAATAAGAAAATGTCAAAATTTCAAACATTAACATTAAATATACCATTCGTCTATAGATACTCGTTAAAGTTTTGGGGCGACAAAACCTATTTTTTATTATTTTGTAAATCGTTTTTTCCTATATAAGTACAATAGTATTTAAACTCCCAATAAAACATTTGTTAATTTGTAATCATAACAAAAAAACATCATTTTTTTGGTATCTAAAAAAACTTGTTTAATCGAACGCGTTCAATTAAGTTGGTTGACGTGTGTTCGGCATTAGTAGTAACATCGATTAATCCACTAATGGAAACGTTTACATATGGAAATGGGTTAATCTGTATATAAATATTTATTCAGAATAATTCGAAAATTCTAAGGATTTTCTTTGCCATCTAGTGACATAATTAATTTGAACTATTATTTTAACCATACTATATTGATCACCCAATTGATAGAAATAGTGTAAATATTTATATTTGAGATTATTTAATTACTAGCAATAAATCAAATTTTGTGGTAAAGTTAAATAAAATGATACATATTTGTTAAAAAAAAAACCAACTTTCTTTCAGGGGTTGTGATGATTAATAGCTCTCCAGATTTTTGGTAGCTGCTTCTGACTTTTATTTTTAATCTAATTTTTTCAGCAATTCATATTTTTTTATGAAAAATTATTTCTGGCAGTTTCTTCGTTTTTCCAGACAAAAGGAAATAATGTAACCTTATTTTGAGCAAAAAGGGATGCATTTGAAAGTGTTTTAAAAGTTCAGTGTTTCTTGAAATGTTCGCATTTTATGTAAATGGAATAAGCAACTTTGTTCGACACTTCTCGACGTGACACACATTTTTAGGCTTATTTTCTGCTCCCTTTTCCGGGTCACAAACGAAGTATAAAATATCCATTCCATTTTTATGACTGCCATTAAAATGTCGTTAAAAAATTTACGGCAAAGGTCAACTGTTTAAACTCTGTTTCACAATTTTTAGCTCAAGTCGTGTTTAAAATGCTTCAGAATTTTAAAAAAATTTCTAATTTAAATTAAATAAGAAATTTGATAATCTTTACTGATTTATAATGTATACAAATCACAAAAAAATTGTCTAAAACTACCCCTAAGAAGGGGTACATTAGCTTTAGGTAGTTGATATATAATTCCACAACAGCAAACATTATAAAATGAATATAAAAATAAAATTGATATAAAAAAATTATAGTAAGTGCTATTCTAGATAGCTTATCTTGTTCTTTAAAAGGTCTACATGGAATTTTAGAGTTGTGCACTCGCGGTCAGTATTTTGATCTAGTAGCGTGGTTGGTGTTGTAGTTATGGTTAGATAAATGACAATTCATTAAGAATTCTTCTCTGTGTTATTCAGAGCAACTGTGACAAACCATTCTATTCTTGAGCTCACTTTTTTGTGATAAAATTGTTGACAATTAAAACATCCTGATATTTCTAAATATTCATATACTTGTATACCTTTCCCAACCTAGACAAATCTTTTACATGTTTATAATCTGATGGAATGCATTTGGTGCATATTCACAGATGATTGTTTTGGTTTTTTTATTATTTTTTCCGATAAAATTAACTTACCTCTCCACTTATTCCGTTTTGTTCTTTTATAAAATCTTCTATTTCCCTATTGGTTAAAGCTTGAGTTACATTAACAATTATAATTCTACAATTTATTACTAGTTTAGCCTTTAAATTTTTCTCGAACTTTTGGAGCTCCCAAGCCCAAAAATGAAAAAAAACTTGTCCGGACCTTTGGATGTCTGTCTGTCTGTCTGTCTAGAAGTTAATACTATAATTCTCGGATAAAAGCTCCGATCGTATTCCGGTTTTCCCTTTACTAGTTAATTTTCTCCTGAACATTATTACTTTTAGCATTATTTTTTTAGTAAATAAATTATATTTTTTGTAATAAATAATTTAGAAGAGAAGATCCTAGACCAACAATCTATATGAAATATTCACAGACTCTTAAAAAAAATCTCTTAAAAATCATTCCACAACTTATAAAGTACCTTATAAAAGAAAAAGCTTTTTCGCTTTTTTTTAAGTCCTCGCAAAAGAAAATTTTATTGTTGATTTGCTTGTTTCGGTCATTAAAATTTATATCAAAGGAAACCTGTTCCTTTTCTTGTTTCGATCATAAAAGGTACGAGTTTCTAAATCACGAAGATAATAAAATCGGTGTAGCAAAATATTCCAGGATTTTACGTTTTGTTCCAATCTTGTTGTGCATGCCGAATTGTAATAAAAATAGTCAATTTAATTCAATACATTATTTGATATTTATGAACTATTCGAAAAATTTACAACTAAATATATTTTATTTACGATACCATGCTAAGTTTTAATATATTTATTTATAAGAGCAAAGCTAAAAAAAATATATTTAATACTGTAATAATAATAGTAATAAAATAGTTATTTCTCCATGACCATTACTGAATGTATGAACTCTGAAATCATTTTTAATAATAGTATGTAAACATTCACACTCTAGAGTCTGAATATTTATTCTATAATACTTGCCTCTTATGCATTTTGCATGTATTTTCATTCTTTATCATGGTAAAGAATGGATTTTCTGTAATCGAAATAAACAATATGGATTGCCCTGGATTTCAAAAGTGTCACGGTCAGATATAAAATGGCGACGGTAATAATTATTTTCAAACAAGTTTTAATTTAAACAAAATAATGAGTGAAAAATCAAGTGAAGTAGATATAGAATTTAATAATATCTGAAATTGTAAATTATGAAAAAACACTAATGCACCAGGTTTTAATTTCGGTAAGTGTACCATAACACTATAAATATGACTACAATGTAATACAAATATGTCAACAAATAACTTGTGTTCAGATTTAATTTAATTTTGTTTGATACTTTTTGATCGTGGAGAAAATATAATCTGTTACTCGGTTAGAATGAAAAAATTCGACAATCGTGGTTCCTCACGCTCGCTAACGCTCGCGTTCGGAATTTTCCACTCGTTTCGAATTTTTCATTCTAACCTTATTACAGAATCTACTATTCTATGCCTAGGCCGCGAAATACCTTTACCAAAAGAAATACTTATTTGTATACGAAATACCTTTTTGGCGAACCGAAAGAAAGATTATCGCCGAGGCAAGATAATCTCGAGGTCGCCAAAAACTTTCGCGGCCATGGTATACACACTATTTTTCGTGCAATCGTTAAAATTATGAAATTAGGTCATTGCCAATAAATCTATTATTGCTTTAAAATCAACAGCAGTTCAATTTCATTATCAAAATCACTGCTGCTATGGAAATGACCGTGTTTGAATATACAAAATATTTTGACAACTCTTGACAAAACGCAAATATGGCTGACATTGATAGTGGTATTTCAGTATCTTGTTGCTTCAACTTCTAGAGTAAATACAAGTAATAATACAAACTGTACAAATACAATTAATATTTATCTTGAATAATATAATATGTAATTGTTAATTTAAAAATTAATACTGTGTTTAATAAAATATAATAACATTGTTAGTTTCGTATTGTAGAAATGTAAAATTTGAGAGTGAATTTTGTTTTTTCGGCCGTTGTCATGGGTAACGGCCGCGAAATTGAATTTCGCGGCCGCTGAGAAGAACGCGAAGTACTCACTTCGCGTACGATTGCACGAAAAGATATTTTTGGGGTCGCCAAAATTAACAGCAGTTTAATTTAATTAGCAAAATCAGATTTTCGAAATTCAAAATGGCGGTCCAATATAGCAGATATATTTTTGAAAAAGTCACCTATATTTTGTAAACTCTGTAATAATGTGTTTTGAGATCGCTGATATCGATACCAATTCAAAATGGCGAATTCAATGCAGCAGAAAGTCGTTCAATCTTTTTGTAACTTGGAATTCAGGAGTTTTTGACATTGTTAATTTCTAACGATACTCAATCCAGATTTTCAAAATTTAAAATGGCAAATCCAATATGACAAACAGATTTTGGAAAAAGTAACTAAATCAATTCAGATGTATTAAACAATAGATTGTTTTTCACACCATTAATTTTATTTTTAAAAGTGCAGTTTGTAGCTGTTTTTATTCCTAATCAGGTTAATAGATATATGAAAGGAGGGTATGCTTTTGATAGGAGACTTTGGGCGTTTCCTGAAAAAAAAATTTTAATGCTTTTAAATGCTTATAAATGAGTAATGTTGTACTATTTTCCATTTTTTTAAATTTAGAATAATTTATCTTATGTATAAAAAAAAATAATAACTTCTGGTCAATTATTTTCAAAAAATGCAAAGTGGCAACATTTCTTTTCAATAATTATTTAAATTTTTTATTGTCAAAACAGACATTTTCTTATTAGTGTTGTTGACAACATAATAGTGCATTGTTTTCAATTCGTTTATTTAATTTAATTAGTATTTTTATTTAATTTTAACACTTTTTATATCGATTTGTTAGCATATTTTTTATTTGAACACTTTTATATCTTGATATGTTCAAAACCTCGAATAGTTTAAAATGCTTCTATACTGGAGACTTCATCGATTTTGCAACAAGTAGAATCTGATTTCTCTAAGAAAAAACAGGCATGTCGCGTTGACATTTACGTTGTTATTACAATGACGTGCTTAAAATAATCGGCCTCTACATATGTATTAGCTGTATTTTTTTTGCACTTGGATCAGGTCACTTTGATCACTTCTGAACGGGTCAAAACTGACCTGGTAAAAATACAATTAAAACGCTCCTAACCAAAGCAACTGACACAATTGATAGTTTTCGTTCCGTTCCTGTCAATTACCATCTGCGACTGGAATTAGCATTTTTAAGGATTTTGGCAAAGAATAACGTAATTTTTTCATTTTGTGGTTCAAAATGGTGAATATTTATGAAGAAATGGCCACAGACACCAGTACTTTAAAGAGAACAGATTCGAAAACAAATAATATTGCTCTTGATCAGTCCACTTTTTTTTAGGTTATTGTAACGCCGTTAATTACTGTCAAATAATTTTCTGCTTTCTGCTTCGGATCACTTTTGAACCATTTTAGCGGGTGGTGCAGCATCGGTTATGGGGGAGGTGATCATTTTTGATTCAGATCAGTTGCAAATAAAACCGTGAAGCAAGTGATCTAGAAATGAACTGAACTTATCCAAGTGCAAAAGAAATACAGCTATTAGATCTAAACCACAGAATATGCACAAAGCGGCGTTGCCAAATGTCTATTTATTTATTATATTGTCTTAAAAAATTTTGCCGAAGAAGAGCTTATTTGAAGATGTTCCGGAATGGTTTGAAAGCTTAAATTTTGGGAAAATGTTTCCTTTTTTTAGATCTAAAAGTGTGCAAAATCTTATAGGTGGGAGCAGATAGCCCAGAAAAGCATACCCTATTTTATTAAAGAAATGAAAAATTCAGAAGACGAGAGACCAGAGAGAAAAATTATAAATATTATAATTAGGTTAATCATAGTAATAATAATGTATGAATATTCATAATAATCATAATACATAATACTCAAGCAAATTACTCCTAATATAATAGTAATAGTAATAATCACAATAATAATGATATCAATAATAATAATAATAAAATGATTATATTAATAATAATAATAAAATAATTATAATAATAATAATTGTATATATCTATGTCTTGTCTAATATAACATAGTATACTTTTTAGTCACTTTGAAATTAGCTTGTCAGAATGAATCTAACAATATACAAAAATACGGGGTGTTCCATATGTTTCATATATCTCACGTTCCTGGAACACCGCATATATTTAAAATTGTTTTAAATTGTTGTCTCTTCTGATATACATCTCGAAATGAAAACGATTTTAAAAATTGTTTTAGCTTTACAGAACCGAGGCGTTACCTGTGGATCACCCTGTATATGTAAATATATAATTTTTTATTAATTTTTCTGCTTAATTGTCTAAAATGAATTATTCTAAACTGATCCAGCTCTCCTATTAACTCATTTATCCGCAGCTCATTTTTCACAAATATGTAGAAAAACGTATGTGGAATACTATTTAAGTTTTTTTTGTCGAATACTATTGAATATTTAACATTTGTCGTAGGTAAAACCAATTAAATAAAGTTTTCTTCAATAATTGTTCAAAAACTTATTGTATATTTACAGACATGTGTCAGTGAGGTAAAATGTTTCGATTTCCACTAAGTTATATTGCAAGTCAACGAATTAAAGTTCTTTTGTTCATTTGTTCACAAAGACATTCTTTATCTGTCGCTTAATTAAGCATAGACTAGCGCGAGAATAAGCAAACGTAAAAATTGACTGAATATTGGGCACTGAGATTTCTCTAGAATTGGCAATGAACACAGAGGAACCCACTCTACTGAGTAGGTACCACAAGTGGAATTACAAGAAATAAATATTATTTTTCCAATTCTTGGCCAGCTTTTTTGACTTTCCGACCACTTGATAATATGTACATTTTCTAAGGTTTATAGAAATACACATTGTGCAAAAGTTAACCATCTTAATAATTTGCGTTGTTAAAATTATGATTAAAAACGTTCAGTGATCTCAAAATTAAACACGTCTTAAACCAAATAAGAATAAAAGTGCATTCGCCTCATTTCCCGGAATATTTGTTTGGTCATGTATTTGTGATCAACATTTTGTAAACTTAATAAATGATTGATTATTAATAAAAAAGCATTTAAAAGTTTTTTAGAATTAAAATCATTTGTATCTTTATTTAAAAATAAGTTTCGCAGTAATCTAAAAATTGCGTGGTCCTTCAAGTCCTTTTATGTCCACTTTGACATTAACTAAATCGTTTTTCTACTTATGTAACACTGGAGAAACTAGATATAGAAAAATGTACTTCATAGCCACAATAATATTTTTTTCTCCATATTTTAGTGAAAATCACGATTAAATTTGTAACTTCGTTAAAAAGGTGTAGGAATTTTAGTATCTGTTGGTCAATAGAATGCTCTTAAACCTAACCTATAAATTATTACACAAAAATACACAATCCGCAGCTCTTCATAAAATCACCTTACATTCAACATCACTTGACTAATTTCAAAAAATTGTTTAAAAAAAAACTTCCACCGTGCAACAAAATGCCCCACGTTGGGCGACACTTTAGATGAGATTGTTCAATATAAATATTATCATAATTAAAACTTTATTTTAATTATTAAAATCGCTCTGAAATTATTCAAAATGAGTTTTGCATTAAATCAAGAATTTCAAAATTTTTTATTCATAAATCAATGATACCAAAAACATTAAAATTTAAAACCACATAAATCATTTCCAATTTTGTACATACAAAAAAATATTAATAAGCCTAGAAAAAGAAATAAAAAATAAAATTATCCTAATTTCTTTATGTTATCTGACCAAAATTTTTTTCCCAATTTCCAATATTGCCCAATGTCCTCGGTATGAATTTCGCGATGGCAAAAAATATTATTGATTTATAACAATAACAAAAAGTAATGTTATTGAATTAAAAAATAATAAGTAAATAAAGCTATAGTAATATTATGCACAACAGAGTGGAAATACAATTTCATTGTATTGATTTATTTTTCTAATTAAATCTGATGTGGTTAATTCATTATTAAATATCCCCCTTTGAATATTTTACGATTCATTTAAATCGACCTGTTTAATATTTAATAATAAAATAATATTGGATTTTGATCGTAAATTGTTAATGATGTTTTAATAGTCGCCATAAACGTGGATAACATTTTTATATTTTACTATTCAACCGAAAATTAGGTCAGATTAAAGTTAGTCATAAAAATAATTAATTTATTTGTTCAAATTTAATTCACCATCTATTATAGGTATAATAAAGTTAACGTTGAAATTTAATCCTTAATAATAGGTAGAAGTTATATACTAGTTTATAAATGGTTTGTGAAGTTCGAGTAATATAGTACTAAGGCGGGTTTGCATAATTTCTTCCGCTTCTAGTGTTTGGTTGATCTTCTCACCGTTTTTGGTTTATCTTGCTATGTCCACTCAGACCGAGGAACCTCTTTCATGTCGAGCGAAGCTCAGCAATTCCTTATGGAGCGAGGAGTGGCTACAAGCTTTACATCAACTTACAACCCAAAATGTAATAGCCAAAGGGAAAGCTACAATGGTATCATATTCAAGTGTTCAATTGGCCTTCAGAATCAAGAACTAGGACTTGAAATACTGGGAATTGATATTAAAGTAGGCTTTACATTCCATTAGGTCACTATTATGTTGTACGATAAATGAAACCCTTCATGAAAGAATGTTTTCACATTATAGAAAATCTGCAAATAGTCAATCAATACCATCATGCCTTCAACATCGTCCAATATTAGTAAAAAGTCTCGTCTCAGGAAGTAAATATGACTCCTTGGTTGAACTCACTCCATTTTACTGAATGGTTCGTCTTCAAAATGGCAGAGAAGTTACAATTTCAAACAGACATCTAGCTCCCAATCAGGGAAGGAAGTTTGGATAGTAGTATAGATAGAAATAGAAATGTAGAGAGAACTGAAGATAGAAGTGTTGATAGCAGTGTAGATTTGCAACTCCAAACCGAAATCGACAACTCTCTCTCATTTTCATCAGTTACTCATTGCGAAATACCTACAACATCTGAACAGACTGGGGTTGTATACCAAGATCACCGTCATTCGGGAGAATTCGTTGTAGTCTTTACAGAATTGCCTTTAAGGTAGGAAGAATATGGTGAACCATCCGTTACTTCTGCGGCTGCTACTTCTAAAATTGCTGCTTCCGTCGCCTATGTTATGCCCCTGAAAATTGTGAGAAAATTAATTTTTCCATAATTATGTGGCTTCTAAATTAGTAAAATTTCATTCCAAGATCTTTTAATAGGCAAAAATGTGGCAAGAGATAACAACCTATATATGAAAAGCCACCAATACACATTTCCTGACATGGGCGACGGCCGTTATTCAACCTGTCGGTGTTACCTTGCTGTATCACGTTAAGTATAAATCATGTCTCAACCTTTATATTTTTTAAATTATAACTAATTTAATGAACTACGATATATTATTATTTAAGGTTATTCTGTGTGGTCCAAAAAGCATCACACAAAATCAATCTATATATTATTATTAAAACTATTTATTTCTCAATTATTGGTATATAATTTTATTTTAAATTCCCTTATTTTTGAACATTTTCCTGTTATAACCATACCGTTAAAAATGACAAGTACCTTTGGTTTGAAATAAATAAGAATGAGTATACCTTGAAAAGAAACTTTCGGTTGGATTTTAATAAAGTCTTTGTTCGACCTTCTAGGATCTCATTTCTGGTATCTTTTTGACAGAATTTTAAATTATAAGAAATCCGCAAGAAAGTTAAAGCTAACCTGGGCAACAGTTTCACTATTATGTTTCTGTGCCTTTATTGCTTTTAGAAAGACTTGATATTTCCAAAAACGTTCTTAATGTAATGAAATCAATAATAACTAAAATAATAGTGCGGTCGGTGGACTCTCGTCTGGAATGAAGTTTCTTACGATATTTTTTCACTTTTTAAAATTTTAAAATGACAAAAAAAAATTGGAAATGCCGAAAAAATTGAAATACCGAAACAAACTGAAAGAACGAAAAAATTAAAAGAAATCAAAGGAAATCGTACGAAATCGAAAAAATCTACAAAAACCCATAAAAATCAAAAAATGGAAAAACCGAAATCGTCAGAATAGATAAAAACGAGAAACAAAAAAAACCAGAAAGAATTTGAAAAAATTAAAAAACATTAAAAATATGAAAAAAAAATATCGAAAAAATCGAAAAATCGAAAAAACACAAAACACGCTAAATATCTCAAATAAAAAAATACCAATTAATCGCAAATAATCGCAAATAATCTCAAAAAATCCTTACAAAATCGGCGAAAATATTCAAAAAATCGCAAAAAATTGCAAAAAAAGCGCAAAAATTCTTAAAAATTGCAAAAAATCGCAAAAAATCAATACAAGATCCTAAAAAAAATTACAAAAAATTGCAAACAATCGCAAAAAATTTAAAAACAAAATGCAAAAAACACAGAAAATAGGAAGCGTTAACTATGTAATATTTATTTATATTCTGTGATGGTGAGTTTTTAAACAGTGATACGGTGTGCTGAATGCGGACCTGTACTTTGCAAAATTATAAATTCTATAACTTGAGAGTTATTTATTTGTTGTCATTTACAAAAAAAAAAACAAAAATTTGAACAAACCGAAATATCGTCCGAATAGAAAAAAAAACGAGAAAAATAAACCAGAAAGAATTTGAAAAAATTAAAAGTAACAAAAAAAATGAGAAAAAAATTGCAAAAAAATCGAAAAAATTAGAATAATAAAAAAAAAGAAATAAAATGGAAAACAAAAGAAAGAATTAGAAAAAAAATAAGAGAAATTAGAAAAAAACAAAAATTGGAAAAATTAGAAAAAAAAAACAAAAAAATGTAGAAGAATTGAAAACAATTAAAAAATAAGAAAACAATGGAAAAAATCAAAAATAAATTTGTAAAATAGGAAAAAGGCGATAAAATTAAAAAAAAATAATATAAAAACCCGAAAAAATGCGGAAAATCAAAAAACAGAACACACAAATATCTCAAAAAAAAGCTTTTTTTTATCAACAAATTTTATTCGTCAGAATTATTTTTTTATTTTTTATGAATATTATTATATTTTCATAAGTTTCATTTACTTTTGTGGTTTCGATACCGTTTTAATTACGCAAAACTTATCCACTATAAATAATATCGATTTATATTATCAATAATTACGTTAATGGGTTCTAAAATATATTTGACATTTCTAAAGCTGCGGTTAGAGATATTATCTCACATTTTTTCATATAGGTGCGGGTAAACATAGGAAGTAGCTTTGTTGGAATGTCAAAATTTCACACGGGCAATTCCCTCAAGAGAATAACTATTTTAATTGAGATTATTATCTCCAAATGTCATAAAATATGTAAAGGTAAAGCTGCCTGGGAATAGAGCAAATTTCATATTTATAGAGCTTAAATATTCAGATATTATTAAGGCCATTTATAAACTAATTTATAAACTATTAAATAATAATACTAATACTATAATTATGCATAATGAAATAATTTATATTTTAATATTTATTATTTAAACAAACTATATTGGGGATATTTTTTACATATAAAACTTTAATATTTAATGCTCAATTACCAGTATAATTTGTTATATTTGTAAAAAAAAGAGTAAACACATCTAATAAATATTTTTTTTAACAGAGTAAAAACAATGTTTTATTTGTATAGAGTTGTTTGCCAACTAAACGATCTGATCCCTAATAGTATTGACGAAGTAAATAGAGTTTCAAATTATTTCAAATTGGATAAACTCCCAGATAATTCTTGAAAATATTTCCACTGTTAGAAAATGTGTAGGTAGCTAAAAGACTAATAAAAAAATCTAAAAAGAGAAGTTTTTTTGCATTATATTTACAAACTTCTCGCTGGACCTTAAATAATTTTAATTGCCCCAATTTTGCCTATAAATAGATTTTGGAATACAATTTTACTAGTTTAGAAACCACATAATTATAGAAAAATCAGTTTATTCATTACTTCCAGTGGCATACGGCAGGAGACGGAAGTAGCAGTCATAGAAATAGCATTTGCCTCGGGAAACTCTATACAGCAGTGCTCAAATTTTTAGTTGGATTGAAGTGGAATTAAGAAGAAGAATAGACTATTGATATTAAACATGAATAATAAATGAATGACGATTATACTAACAGTCGATTCACATTATTCAAACCTTAAAGGTATTCCTCTAGGTACTTAGGTCTAGATCGGTTTCTTCCAGAATGGCAGAGATCTTGGTGTACATACCCCAGACTATTCCGATATTTTTTCACAATAAGGAGCGGATGACTCTGAGAGAGGGTTATCAATTTCGTTTTCGGGGTTGCAAATCTACACTTTTCTCAACATTTTTATCTATAGTACTATTTACATTTCTATTTATATGTACATAACTATCCAAATTTCTCTCTTCTCCCTGATTTTGAGCTAGTGGTCTGTTTGAAATTGTAACTTTTCTTCCGCTTTGAAGACGAACCAGTTAGTAAAATATGTAATAACCTACAAGTTTTAGGATTATTATTTGTTGCGAAACTAATAATTTTACCTATAACAAAATGTAACGGCAGCGCTACTGTCACCATTCTTCTAGGAGAGAATAAAACCAGCCTGAAGCGTTAGCCAAGGCTCTGAAAAATGGACGCGCTCCCTTGCAGAACTCTCTGAATTTTTAAGGCCACTCTTCAGACGAAAGGGTAGTTCGTTCTCCGCCGGTGTTAGAGAGTCTTTACCTTACAGACAGGATTTGGGGTTCGGGAGAGTGTCACTTTCTTTTACTAAATATTTGACTTTTTAATCACTTTAAATCGCTAACTCTTTTTTTATACATCCCCTTACAATCCCGCTTGGACGGAAAATTGAAACGCTCCAATAATATTTTAAGCGTGCTTTATTAAAAAAATACAATGTGTAAGAAATAATAAAAAACAAAAATATTAACAAAATGCCCTCTATAAAAATTGAATGTTTTTTTTGACAAAGAAAAATTTACTTGGTTTACAAAATTTATATTATATAAAATATATATCTTAAAAAAATCTTTAACACAAAACAACAAAAAATTTTAACACACAAAACAAAACTTAAAAAAAGGGAAGACTTTTAAGTCCGCTATACTCCCAGAAATTAAATGATAAAATAGTAGGTTGCCAAATGGCACCAACATTATTTTTAAAAAAATACTGACTCGCGGGAGTCGGATTTAAAAATCAGCCGGATGTGAACAACCTAACTTAGTCCCTCTTATTTTTACTATGATTAGGGAAGGCAATTACTGTAGGGACTTTTCCCCTACATATTGTCAGTCACTTTAGAGATTGACATTAAATTATGATTTCAAGTCATTTGTTAACAATGTTTATAAATGTTTAATTGTTCGCGATTGTTGGCAGTTATTTTTCGTTAAACCATTATTTTTGTTTTCTCCTTGAAGAGGTTAATAGCTGAGAAAATCAAGAAGCAATGAATTTAAAAAAAGCAACAAGCCATCAATCAAGTTCAACGTTAAATTTTTCATTTTGAGTTTTTATTTATATATCGTTTCATTTTTAAAAAAATAAATGTTTAATTTCTAAAATGTGTTTAGAATGTTAGTGGGAAATATCTACCATGTATTTAGAACGTTAATGGTAAAATATCTACCATAATTACCCATATTTTATCCTTTTAATAAGTACGCAAGAAATCAGAGATTTCTCCCCCTATTAAGGAGATAAACTACAAACAAAAAAATCCAAAATCTGCCAATGTCTAACTACGGGAAGTAAAATTCGCTTACCCCTTAGTTTCTTTTCTTTTTGAAAATTTCTGAAATCGACCGAGAGAATTATGTTTTACTTTTATTTTCTCACTCAAAATTTTAACTGAACTCTCGCTATTTATCCTTGATTATTAAAAAAAAAAATTAAAATTCGCCTCCTTGGAACTGGGCATATATCGCCGGCCCACAACTTGTCAGAGGCTAACTTGATCACGACTGCCTTTTTTTTCTGTCACCGCGTCTTGCCTGGCCCCGTCACGACGTCCAGGGTGACGACCAGCAATATCATACCAATAGTACGACGGTGATGTATCATCTTTCTGATTGGTCTTTCCATTGGCTGTTTTCTGCCAGCAAAATATGACCTTTGCACGCTCGACCAAATTTTTGCTTAGTTGCTAAACGTGTACAACGATAAAATTCAATTTGATATGTTTTTCAAATAGCGACATATTGTGATTTTTTTGTAACCTCATACGTTCTTTGTATAAGTTACTTAATGATTATTGTTTTATTTTTTTGTTAGAAAATTAGCAAACTTTGTTAAAATAATCTTTGGCCTCAATTCTTGTAACTTTTTTATTGGGTGTTTCAGCGATTATTTAATTTGATAGTGTACCGATACGTAATTGCCCCTTTAATATATATTTTTTGTTTAATATTTTATTTGTCTTTGTTTCTTTGGTCTTTATTACAAATTAATTGGATTGAAAAAGATAAACCTCATCTACTAAAGGGCAATATTTACTTAAACAAGACGTTTTACTAATATTGGACCAGGTTGAAGCTATGATGGCACTGATTTTTTAGGATTCAAAAATATTCTTTCATGGGGGTCTCATTTGTCGTAGTACATAATAGTTGCCTGATGGAATGTCAACCTGCTGTAATACCAGTTCACAGTATTTTAAGTTCCATTTCTTGGTTCTTATGGCTAATTTAACACACTTGAATATGATACCATTGTATCTTTCCGTTTGGCCATTATCATTTGGGCTTTATGGTGTTATAAAGCTCGTAGCCACTCCTCTCTCCATTAGGTAGTGCTAACCTTCATTAGATATAGAAGAGGCTCCTCAGTCTTAGTGGACACAGCTAGGTAAACCAAAAACAGCAAAAAGATCAACCAAATACTTGATTATTATTTTTAAGCTTAAATCTTGGCAGTGGGTATGCAAGCTGGAACCTTGTGAATTCATCTATAGATATAGCGGTTACTTATGTCTGTTGGCATCGGAGGTTTAAAATATATTGATAATCTTTTGAATGGTGATGTCGCTTTTATAAGGGTTCCAGAAGTAGTAGCAAACTTCGGTTTGAGCTAGACACGTGTAACCAGGATGACATAGTTGAATCAGATTTTGAGGTCCACTGGTTCCCATCGCTCCCACTCTAGAAAGTGCATCGGACACCATATTCTCGGTAAGAGGGCGATAGAATATGTCAAAATTGAAGCATGCCCGTCCCAAATGCGACCTAAGGATTTTCTCATCTTAATTTTAGACGTATGGTTCTCATTAAACATGAAGCTTACAGACTTTTGGTCGGTTATTAGTTTGAAGGATTTTGCAGTTAAAAATGTCTCCATTTACCCAATGCCTCATTTATTGTGTAGGCATCCTTTTCTCAGGAGCTGTTAAAGTTCTTGCAAAAAATGCTACTCGACGTCAATCTTGAGATAAGGATACTGATATGGTATATTCTGAGGCATCCCTTCCAATCATAAAAGAGATTTCTTAATCAATTGCGTTAACTGCAGCTTTAGCTATATCTTGGTTGATATTCTTAAATGATTCTAAAGTGGATTCTTCAAGTGAAAATTTTTGTGTTTGTATTAGGAATCATATAACGTACAAACATACAAATACATCTTTTGAAAAAAATTGAGTCTTTTGGTGTCGGTATGTCTAGTAAAGGCATTAAACGTTCGAATTGGGTTTGATTGTGCCATTCGATAAAATTGATTTCTTGATATAAAAAACACTCTTCTCTTCTCATTTTTCATAGTCAGATTGCATTTATTGACAACATCAATGAAAGCCGATAACTATCTTTCGTGATCATCTTTATCCTATTAAGGTTATATGGTGGACATTTTTAAGACTTTCTTTTTGAATAATGGAGAATGAAAAATACGATGGAAACAAGCAACTCCGTTAGTTACTTCAAAGGGAATTCGTCGAAATTGGCAAAGATTGCCAGATGCTTTGAAAGCAGAATAAGGATTTTCGTTTTCAGCTATGAAAATAACACTCTTTTAATTGTTCAAAGTAAGATTGTATTTACTGACGACATCAAGAAAATCCGATAACTATCTTTCCTGATCCTCTTTATCCACATATAGTGGTGATATCATCTAGATACGCTATGGTTAGGACACTGGAAATAAGCAACTCCGTTAGTTACTTCAAAGGGAATTCGTCGAAAAATTGCCAGATGCTTCAAAAGCAGTATAAGGTTTTTCGTTTACAGCCATAATATCCACTTTTTATATCTCCCTTGATAATCACTCTATAATTGGCTACTTCAGCAACTTTATACTCCACTGCAGGTAGTGGAAATTTAACTGGAAGTAACTACAACTTAAGCTCGCCACGGTAATTAACTTTGAAACTCCTGCATCAATAAAAGTTGAATCTTCTTGTGAGTGTCTTCGCCTTTTAATCACGATGGGTTTTGCAATCAGGATTTTGAGGTTTAAGATCAGCCTCTAATAGTGGGCATATTTTAAGAGCTGGTCTGGGTCCTCCAAAGTCCAGTTACACTTGTGAATGATCCTTTAGACCATCATGACCTCAATTCGGCTTGATAATTGTTTTGCAATAACTTTATGTTAACTCTACAAGTTCCAACAACGTAGCCATCATTACTTCTTGTTGTAGGGCTTTACGTGAAGATTGTATTGTTTGATTGTATTGTTTAACAATACAGTTTTATATGATGTTTTTTGTAGTTCCTGTATCAATCAGAGAATTCGATGATGACAATTCTTACAATAGGCTTTTCTCTTTCAGGCATAACCTCGCATACCATAAGCTAGACATGCTGTATTTAAGTCGGACATCTTTTGAGAGCATGTTGCTTATTTACTACTAAGCCAGCAATAAATGCGTCCCTTATGCACTCTTGCTCATTTTGTTCGGCAGATACTGCTTTGAAGCTTCTTCAGCTCGAAGTTTCAGCGTGTGTGTTTTGGTTAATAGTTTCACCAGGTTATTATTCACGCTTAGTCAGTTGATGGCGTGCATATGTTTTATTCTATGGATTAATAAAAATAGCATCTAGTCTAGAAATAATCACATCGTATCTCTCTACATCTTTTAAATGGTTAAATACAGAACCAGAAAGGTGATTTACCAAGAGTTTATACTTGGTTGCATTTGATAGAGGTTTCGATTGCTTTTTTTGTAACAAAGCCAGTTCAATAGACTTGACGGACATTTTCAAAGGTTGTCTTTCACTGTATCCATTGAGACGTTTAAGAGGAATCAGTGCTTGATGCTAGATCAATGTCAAACTTTTCAAGACGCAGATATATTTTCATGTTTTAATTTTAATTATACTGGAATTAAGATGTAACCTGTTTTTTTTTTCAATTAAAAACTGCGACAGTATCGATTCAGAACAAATTTAAAAAATGACTTTTTGGTACCTGGAATAATCCTTGGTCTTCTTCATTCACCAGCAACCGTTAGTTTTCTGAATTATTTTCTGTCTGTATATAATAAAGGTTTACAATAACGTTCACTAACTTTGAATGATTAAACGATAAAGATTTTTAAATTCAGCAATTTTTTATTGAAAAAGTTCTGAATATTTAGTTAATTTGGAACTTCGTCATATTCCAGTATCAAAATTTGACGTTTCTCAGAGAAGGTAAATATTGAAATCAATCATATCTTTGTGACTTTACACTTGGAAAAAATCAAATAATATGGATTCCAATTTTGTTTCAATATTGAAAATAAGCAATTATCATTTTATACAGGGTGGCGCAATTTTAATTAGGATTTAGTAAACCGTAATAGATGTATTTTTCATTACAAACATGTAATTATTTAAAGTTTATTTTAAAGAAAAATTTAGTAAATATAATTTAATTCAACTATTATTAAGGAAATACAATATTTTATTTTTTTATAATTTCTTGAATTTCTAAAAAACTTTTACCTTTAGTTTCTGGTACAACAACATATATCCATACAAATCCTAAAAGGCAACAACCACTAAAAAACCACATACAATAATCTATACCTACATAAACGGAAATGAACGGAAAACTAAATTTGATTAAAAATACTAACGCATCTTCTATCATTAAAATAACAGCTATGGCTGCGGCTCTTAAATTATTTGGAAAAAGTTCCGCTTCTAAAATAACTGGAAGGGGACCTAAACCAAAACCATATCCAGTTATGTATATAACAATAAAAAAAACTGGTAACCAACCTATACTGTCAAGCCAAATTGAGTTTTTTTGTTGTAAATAAAAATAAAAACCAATAAAAAATAATGCTACGGCACAAATCGTAGAAGATATTAATAATAATGGTTTTCTTCCCAAATTGTCTACAAAAAAAGTAGCTATAAAAATTATTATTAGTTGTACTGCCCCAAAAACGATTCCGAATGTGTTTCCAGATACGCTTCCAGCATTGCTAAATATGGATCCTAAAAAAGTCAATATAACAAATATACCACTTAACTGTTGGACAATAGTAATACCAATTGATATAGCCAATGCTTTTCTAGCAACAGGATTTTTAAAAAGATCAAATAATCTTCCTTTTTTTAGATGATTAGTTGCTAGAATGGATTTTTCTACTTTATTATATTCTTCTATGTCTTTAGAACGTCTTAATTTTTCTAAATTTTTCATAGATTCTAGTTTTTTTCCTTTTAACGCAAGAAATACTGGTGATTCGGGAATTATAAAAAACAATATTAAATAAAATAAAGATGGAATGGAACAAGAGACAGTAAATACTTTAACACTTAATATAGGTCCAAAAATGTAAACCAGTAATTGTCCCAAAGGCATACTTAATCCCATTATACACCCAATATGTCCTCTATTTTTATCTTCAGCAATTTCGTTATTAAAAATAGCAACAGTAACATAACTACATGCCATACAAATTCCTAAAATAAAATTACAAATATAATAAACATAAATATTATTGGCAATAGCCATTATAGCAGATAAAAAAATAAAAAATATTGCTTCTATCATTAAAGTCCTCTTCCTTCCTAAAATATCTGTTATATAAGCTGATAAAATTAAACCTATGGGAACTCCAATTTGTGCAAAAGTGGCCAAGATTGAAGTTTGGGTGACTGTTATTGGACTTTCAAGAGGATTAATATTCGTGTCGTTAGATTGAAGTTTGGGAAGTACAGGCGACATCCATACTAAATTCATTCCTGTAGATATCAACAAAAGATTAGCTGAAACAATGAATAATGAAGATAAAAGTTAAATAATACAAATATCATTGAACTTGAGGCAACAGAAATTAGAAATCTTAAAAATAATTCATTTCACCAAAAAAAGTCTAAATAAAGGATATATAATAACCAATAGAGAATGCGCAAACTTGTATTGCCAAGACGAAATTTTGTTAATAATATTGAAACATATTTTTTTATAATTCAATTATAGCATAAACTATGTAAAATACTGAAAATAAACATTTAAGAAAAAAAAGTTTTTTTAATATTTACGCACAGTGAGACCAAATGTCAAAAACCTGGGAGTAGATAGTCTACGTTTGTTCTACCCTAGGTATGGGGAATTCAACGTGTTACAGAGAAAAGTATATAGGAAATATTTCATATTTTACAACGTTTACGACGTTTTTTACCGTTCAGTATTTTAAAGAGTGAAAGAACTTTCGAAATGTCACATTTTACGACGTTTTCAACGATTTTTAACGTTCAGTATTTTTAAGGATGAAAAAATGTTCGAAACGTAACATTTTACGACGGTTGCAACATTTTTTAACGTTTACTTTTTAATGTGAAAAATATTTGACCCTTTTGCATTAAATATATGTATTTCCCATAAAGAAACATGTAACAATAACGTGTCAAACTCGATACATTTTTTGACGTATTTTTTCGTATCAAAATTCTACCGCGTTAAAACACGTTCAAAACGTCGTAAAATGTGACGTTTTGAACGTTTTTTCACGCTTCAAAATATGAAACGTTAAAAACGTGACGTATTTCCATACCTCTCTCTCTAACACGTTGTATTCCCTATACCTAGGGTAGAACAAAATTAGACTATTTATTCCAAAACCCAAAAGAAAGTTTCTAATTTTTGAATTTTTATTGTTGGATGGGGAATTTTTATTGTTGAAGTTTCTGCTGCTGAATATAGTAACAAAACTACCGATTAAAGTCAAACCAAATAGATTCTATTTCTATAGGTGAGAATAGGTAATTGTTTACACGATGTAGCTATAAAAAATCTTACGCATTACTGGAATAAGTCAGCACCGAACGACACCGATATAAAATCAATTGTAAAATTGTAAATCCAATTATAACAAAACGATCAAAACTAATTTCAGCTGCCCCTATCTGTCGCTCAGCCTTTTTTATCTTTTTCGGGAGGAACTCTTGGATTTTGTGAGTTGTGTATGCAATTATTTTTAAAAAAATTGATCATAATTTAATGGTGACATTTTCAGAAATGATTTTGATTGTTCTGAATAGAGTTTTTCACCAACTTTCAAATGAAATATTGGAAGTCAAATTCTGTAATATATTGCATCTGTCATTTTTTGATAGTGACACTTCCGTTTGACAGATGTCGTACAAAAACTAATGTGTTTTTTCGACGGGTAACCCAAAGCCAAGTACCAAATTTTAGCTCAATCGAATTAAACGTGTGGCTTCTATCTTGGAAGAATACACACAAACAGACAGACTTATATCTGGAAATGGGCTTAATCATCTCAGGTGACCTCAAAATGGATATTTCCAACTATATCTCGAAAAAATTTCTCGTTCATAATACTTTCCTCTCTGGGAGGTGGGTCAGGAAAGTGAAATATCTAATTAAATTTAAAATTTTACAGATACATTTTAAATTTTTTAACTAAATTTAAAATTATCTAATCTAATTTAAAATTATGTAATTCAATCGTAAAGAATTTAAAATTTTGTGGGTTTCTTAAAATGTTATTGTAAGGATCAAAAATTTGCCAAAGGTTGACAATAAACATGTAAAAAATTTACTTCATTTAGAATGAAAATTTTCTGTTTTAAAAAAATAAACTTACCAGTAATTGCAGTAAAATACATTAACCATGGAATTTTTTTCGGCTTATTTAAGTTAGAACGAATTGGTTCTGAAACAATTGATATAGACAAATTGTGTTTACATTCATTGTGTAATAGAGTCTTAGAATCCATATTATAAGATGAAATTTTAATTTAGTATCAATACAATTTTATTATGACAAATTAGTAATTATTTTTAGTATAAAATATATCTAATGTAGCACAAATGTGTGGTTATTTACACATATTGTATATGACATTTGACTATAATTCTTATCAATTTTCAAATAAAAAAACATATTAATATGAGTGCAAATTAGTTGCTAAACGGTAAGCACATTTATAATAAACACGTTTATCAAAAATAATAAAAATGATTTGTATGTGGTAAAAAAACAGAAACGTTTAAAATATTAATATAATAAATGATACTGAAAATCGCCAAAAAAATAAAAAATCTTCACTTACCCAGTCATAAATTTATTTCTTTATCCAGTTTCATTGTGTTTCGACACCTAACGTGTTAAATTATTATTTAAGGCACACCACGTGACTTTTGTGGGTGCTGATTAGAGAATTCCCGAAGGAAATTGGGTGTAAAAATTGTTTTTTTTAGTTGTTTTTTTTTCTGGCTAATGTTAAGTAATCCTACCCTCCAATCCATTTTTTTCAGCGCTGAATGTGGTAGAGCGTCTTAAAACATAATTATTCATTTTTGGACGAGAACTCGCCTAATATAGCAACTAAAAATATGAGGGTATTTTCATGATATTTAAATTATTTATCAGAAGAGCGCGTCTGTACTACTTTTTTCAAATGTATCTAGTGAAAAAAGTTGATAGCCGTATCACTTTCACTAAAAATAATTTAAAAGAAGTGCCACAGATACGCTCTTGGATACAAACTATAGAATCGATTGGTGAAAACCGCAGCTTCCTATCTTTAATATTAAAGGAGCGCCCGTCCAAAAATTATTTCTGACAATATAACATATGGTATTGGCGCCTCTTAACAAAGGTTAGCGACAGCGTTGCCACATTTAGTATATTTCTACTTTTTGGGTAGATTTTTATCACCTATTTTCCAAAAATTTTAGTAGACACTTATTCCCTAGTAGATTTTGGTAGATATTAATATATAACTTTTAATATTGTAAAAATGCCAAAATCGGTTAGTATCATTAAAATTTGAAAATTATTTTATTAAGTCATCATTTAAGCTATATCATTTTGGGGATCATTATAAGGACACAAATAAAAAAGTATACAAATCTACGATAAAAATTTATTTTTCTAAAATGTTCTGTATTTCTAAACAACTTTTACCTTTAGTTTCTGGTACAACAAAATATATCCATATAAATCCTAAAAAACAGGACCCGCTGTAAAACCACATACAATATTCTGTCCCTATATAAACTGAAAGAAACGGATAACTAAATTTCATTGAAAATATAAGTAAATTATCTATAAATAAAGTCGCAGCTATCGCTGTTGCTTTTAAGTCACTTGTAAAAAGTTCGCCGACCATAGGAATAGGAATAGGACCCAAACCCAAACCATATCCAGTTATATACATTATAATAGAAAGAAGTGGTAACCATCCTATATTATCAAGTAAAACTGAATTTGATTTGAGTAAGTAAAAATAACAACCAATAAAAAATAAAGATATAGCACAAGTTATAGAAGATATTAATAATAATTTTCTTCTACCCAAGTAATCTACAAGAAAAATTGCTATGATAATTATTATTAAATGTACTGTTCCAAAAACGATTCCAACTATATTTCCAGATACGCTTCCAGCGCTCTTAAACATAGAACCCAAAAATGTTAATAAAACAAATATACCAGTAAATTCATGAATAATAAATAAACCGATTGATATAAACAATGCTTTTCTAGCGACAGGATTCCTAAAAAGATCTAAAAATGTTCTTTTTTGTAGCGCATTAGTGGCTAGTATATTTTTTTCTATTTTAATATATTCATTTATATCTTTACAACGTCTTAGTTTTTCTAAGGCTTTCATAGATTCAATTTTTTTCCCTTTTAATGCGAGAAATACAGGCGATTCTGGAATTATAATAAAAAATACTAAATATAATAAACATGGAATGAAACAAATTAAAGAAAATATTTTAACACTAAACATAGGTCCAAGAACATTTCCTAGTAATTGCCCAAAAGGAATATTTAACCCCATTATGCACCCCATAATCCCTCTATTTTTATCTTCCGCAATTTCATTATTAAAAACAGATACAGTAACAATACTACAATATAAACAAATTCCTGAAATAAATTTAGCTATAAAATAAATATAAATATTACCAATAACAGCCATTATACTAAAAAGAAAAATAAATGTTATTGCAACTATCATTAAAGTTATTTTCCTTCCTAAATTGCCCGCTAACTTAGCAGATACAATAAGTCCTATCGGGGCTCCTATTTGGGAAACGGTGGCCAGTATCGATGTTTGAGTCACTGTTATTGGATTTTCAAGAGGATTGATATTCGTATCGTTAGATTGGAGTTTGGGAAGTACAGGTGACATCCAAACTGAACATATTCCAGAAGTTATTAGTAAAAGATTGGCTAAAATAATAAACAAATGAATATTTATTAAATTATTTACTAATTTTTCTTAATTTAATAATAAAAAAATACTAAACAATAATTAGAGTAAAATACAATAACCATGTTAATATGTTGGAATATAAAATTAAGTTTGAGCCATCTTGACAAAAAAGAGATATTACACAATGTCAGCGATACGGACAATACAAAAAAATACTGTCAACTAAGACCGAGATGTATCAAATGTATGGATGACCATTCAACTTAACAATACCCAAGGCAAGAACGATCACCCAATGTAAAGTGCGTTTTATGTAACCGAAATCAGCCGGCAAATTATAAAGGTTAGATACTCTACATCGTTCCTAGAACTACTATAGGGAATTTAGTTCGTTAGAGTGAGATGATGCAGAGGTTCAACATGTCAAAGCCGGTCTTCTGGTAATTCAGTTCCGTTTGATCTAGTCTTCAGCTTTATCTGGTCTGGTTTTTCGGTACGTCAGCTCAGTCTGGTTTAGTTTTCAGTTCTGTCAGGTACGGCCAGACCGAACGAGACGGAACTGAAGTACCTGAAGACCAGCTTTGATACGATAAACCTCTCCATCATCTCACTCTAACATACTAAATTCCTAATGGTACGTCTTTTATCGGACCAGAAGGAACTGAAGACGACCAGACCGAACGAGACAGAACTGAAGTTCCTGAAGACCGGCTCTGATACGATGAACCTCTCCATCCTCTCACTCTAACATACTAAATTCCCAATGGTGGCGCTAGGAACGATGTCGAGTATCTAATGTTGCACGGTATTCAAATAATTATTAAAAAAAAACTACCCAAAACAAACAACGCTAACATTGATGTAAGACCGGATATCCTTTATGCACAAATGGTGAACCCTAATACAAAAGAGCCACAAACAATGTCACAGTCATTACAAAACTAACTAAATGAATACGTTTTTAAAAATGAGGGGGTAATCCCACCCAACTTTCCGAACACTCCTAGTAAAGTAATTGTTTTATCGATTATTTTAGTTTTTCTGCATCAAAGTACATTAACAAAATTAGTTGACAGAAATTAAAAAAAATTCAATTTTTTAAAAAAAAAATTTTTTTAACTTTTTATGATTTTGTATAATTTCTACAAGTATTATTTTAAAATTATGAAATATTTTAAACATAATGTACTCTTTGATCACTTTCGGATGTACTATTTACTTTTTTCATTTGTTTTACCATTTTAAAACAAAAGGACAAAGAAATTTAATTTTTTATTTTATTTTGGTTATAATAATTACAATGTTAAATTCGAAGAGACTAAAATGTTTTCTAAATTTAGAGGTTTATATTACCTATCGAATGGTAATCCCATTTTAATGTTTTTAATATTTTTATTCAAATTTTTTTTAAAGCAATATTAAATTTCAAAAAAAAATTATGAATTCTACAATTTTTTGAATAAAATGTTGAAAAAATCACAATTAAAGAGTATTTTACTACAAATTTAAGGGTATTTTGTTAAAGTTTTTAATATTAAAAAAAAATAAAACCTATTTTTGAATAATTTAAAAATCAATAAATAATTAATATCTCATTCAATTATATTCAAAATGGGCAACATACCTCTTTTTTAGGTTTTCTGGATCAAAATGAATTAATAAAGTTAGTTTTAGAAACTAAAAAAAAATCAAATTTTTTGTCAAAAATTCATGGGATTGAATTGTTTTAACTTTTTTGATTTTTTGCTATAACCTTCCCAAATACTATGTTAAAATTATGAAATAATTTACACACATAGTACTTTTGAATCCTTTTCGGATATGCTATTTACTTTTTTCATTTATTTTATACTCATTGATAAAATGAAATTACAAAAAATTAAAAAAAAATTCTTTACTTTGGCTATAATAATTACAATTCTAAATTTTAAGAAACTAAAATACATTTAAAATTTAGAGTTTTATATTATCTTTCGAATGGTGAAAATCCCATTTCAATAACTTTAAAATTTAAGAAGTTATTCAATTTAGTTCAAATCATAATTTTAAATATTTCTTTGCCAATTTTTAAATAACTTCACAATTTTTGTAATAAAATTTTGAAAAAAATTGTTGTTATAAAATTAATTATTACAAATTTAAAGATATTTTTTTTTAAATTTTTAAAATTAAAATTTAACTAAAAAATAATAATTTAATAAGGATTAAAATTGCTTCAAAATTCAAAATTAAAATAAAAACTAGCGGCGAAACTATGCGGAACTCGAAAAACAAGTAAAGACAAAATTTATAGAAAATTTTATGTCCTACAAATTTGATTTTTTGTAAATTGTCATAAAAATCCATAATTTTGTCTCAAAATCTAAAAAAGTCGCAAATGTCTATATAAATTTTTTCACGCCCTA
Source organism: Neocrepidodera transversa (assembly GCA_963243735.1). NCBI lineage: Eukaryota > Metazoa > Arthropoda > Insecta > Coleoptera > Chrysomelidae > Neocrepidodera > Neocrepidodera transversa. Next base: position 20,476,708 of record OY725341.1, read on the forward strand.
GAGCGGCGAAACTATGAGGAACTCAAAAAAATGGTAATGACAAAACATGTAGAAAATTTTATGTTCTACAACTTTTATATCTTGTAATTTTTCATAAAAATGCATTGTTTTGGTTTAAAAAAGAATATGAAAAACATTACTTTTTGATAAATCTGGCAACAATGGCAAAAGTTTTTAAAATTTTAATTCTTCGAAATTAAACTATAACGTATAAAAAATATATGTGTAAAACTTTATTGCCATCTTGTTTAGTAATGACGTCATCACTTATAGCAACTGTCACTTCTGGTTGTCCGATTAACACCAAAATCTATACAGGTCGTCTACTTGCCACCCTAAATATGTGTATAAAATTTCATCTAAATCGGTTCAGCCGTTTAGACGCTATCGTGTTCACACAAACACACACACAGACACACACACCCACAGACAGACATCATGCTAAAAATGGTATAAATGGATTCAGGTGACCTCAAAACATAAAGATTCGTTAAAATCTGGGTATGGCCAAAATATCATGATCGCAATACTTTCCCTCTATACAACTTTGTTGTTCGGAAAGTAAAAATTGGAATGTGGAATGCCAATAGGCTAACACAGCATTCGGTTGCATTAAAATATTTTATTATTATTAAAAGATATTACGTTACTTTCAAAAACCCAAATAAAATTCTTTTTGTCACTAATTTTGAAATCCATTTTTCGTCACCAGTTACATAATATTTTACTTTATGTAATTAGTTACATAAAGTAAGACGTTTGATAACGTCTGTCAGTTTTAAAAAGTGTCACTTTATATGTCAAAATTAGAAAAACCAATTTTCATAATTGTCTTTACTATTTTACACATTTATGTACTCTCCTCTTCACTCCTGATCCAGTGTTTTATTAAAACTAAATAAATTTCCGGCTCAATAGAAAGTTGCAAAAATTATTCTGCTGCCAAAACCTAGAAAGCTATTTGAAGAATTATAGTCATATAGACTTATAAGTTTGCTCCCAATAATGTAAAATCTCCTAGAAAAGTTAATTATTGACAAACTATAAGCATTATTTAAACAAAACCAGTTGATATCCAATTACCAGTTTGGATTCAGACAAGATCACGCCACAGTCGAACAAATTCATCGAGTTCAAAAAATAAACATAATCTAGAAGACAAAAATACTGTGCTGTAGCAATTTTGGACAATACACAGATATTAAATAAAGTTTTATATCTTGGACTTTGATACAAATTACGAAAAGCATTTCCGATAAACTATTTCCTTCTCCTTAAATTATAGCTTGTAGATCGCCACTTTCTTGTAGACCATCACGGGGAACAAATAGCCATCTATGAAATTAAATCTAGAGTTCCACTGCTGTTCTACAAACTAGTGAAAACAGCCTAGCAGCAATATTTTTAGATGATACCATGATCATAGCGTCGCACAAGGACAACAATTAGGCATCACAAATCTTTCAAAATAATCTCAGTAAAATTGAACACTGGTTAAGTTAGTGGAACATCAGAGAAAATAATACCAAGTGAGTCCAGGTAACATTCACAAACAGGAGATAAAACTGCTCTCCAGTTACACTTAGCGCAAACAAGTACCTAAGAATGCATCTCGATTGATGCATCTGACATGGAGAAACATCTTCACAAAAAAAAAGCAACTTGGCATCAAGCTGAGGCAACTATAGTTGATTATATCACTCATAAAGTAATAATGTCCTATACTGTTACTTGATTGATAATCGATAATCATTCACCATATTTGACTAATAACTGATAATCACACTTGGTAGATTTAATGCTAAAAAATCTAGTAGGTATGCTGTCATCTTTGTCATTGCTTTTGTAATATAAATGTAAATTATTGAGCTGTCAAATTTTTAAACTGTCATTAATTTGTGATATAGTCTAATTAATACAACTCTTGGTATCGGGTCTATCGATAATCCCATAAGTTAATACACTCAATGTTTTATGTATGCGATTATCGATAGTCACGATATCACTCGTTGTATTATGTATCATAATCGGCAGACAACCACGATTATCAATTAATAATAAAATGCTGTTCTACAAGGTCATCCTGAAACCTATTTGGACTTATGGTATTCACCTCTAAAGTGCTTCGATACTACTGTGAATGCTCCGTGTTCATTCCGAACTATTTTTTCGCACGTGATCTTTAAATAAAAACAATAAAGTCAGAAATTACAAGACTATTGCAAAAATATACCAAAAGACTGAGTCTTATGACATAAGCAACTGCGCAAAGAAGACTCAAACGCCACAGCCCTATGATATTATTACTAGGTTTTAGGTTTAACTACAGTTGATCAAAATAGTTACATTTAATTAGTGTCTAATTATAGATTTAACGGAAACATCCACTTATTAAATAATATTTTATAGATAAATTGGAAAAAAATACTTTTGCCTCATTTTATAATAAAAAAAATACTAACCAGTAATTCCAGTAAAATACATTAACCATGGAAATTTTTTGGATTTATCTAAATAGCAGTAAATTGTTGCTGAAGCAGTTTTTTGTATATGTTCTTTACTTCCATTTCCTAATAGATTATTCGAAGCCATTTTGTAATACTTTTGCTTAAATTTGTTAATAATATCTAATACAATTTATATTTATTTAAAGAATATTAACGAAACTAATTAGTTTCACACGAATGTTGTATGTGACATTTTACTAATTTTCTTATGCATTATAAACAACCGGTGAGTCTGTTAATATGCAATTAAATAACCACATTTTTATTATACAGCGTGTCTGCAAAAAAGTAAATAAATTAAATTAAGGCCGCTTGTTAAATGAAATATAATTAATAATAGTACGTTTTGACATTTTAGTGATTTTCATATTTTGTCAAAAATTGTAAGATGTTTTAGTTCTTTTTTATTAGATTTTTCTTCAAAAACTGTTATGTGTAGTTAAATGTTTGACTGTGGTGAAATATTCTATTCCTGATAAGAAATCACATGACAAGATTAAAAAAACCTGCTTACTCAAACCATTCTAGTAATTAATGGTCTAAAATAAAACTTTCCGCTACTTACTTCCAACAAATTATTTTTGTAGAGTCAATGAGAAATTAGCCCGAAAACAGTTTCATCAAGAAGGAAAAAGAGATACTTAACTAAGTAATTAATCATGTTACATCAGTGGCACTTCACTCTCGGCATCACAGACCGTGCTTTAACTTAGATTCATTCGGCTTTCAAAATCCTGAACGCCAGCCTCAATTTTGCGGAATTCGTAGATCTCTCTTGAGACCAAACACCGATTCGCTTTTCTAATACTTATTGAATTCTCTCTATTATTTACTTATTTTAAAGTAGTTTGGATCCGGGTACAGTTTTTAAAAGAGGTTTTCTACTTCTTTTATTTTTATGTAATGGAGTCAGCACATAATTTATTTAGTAAAGAAATCGAACAGACTTTTTTAAAATAAGATTTTACCAACTAGTATTGAAAATCATATTAAATTAATACTAATACATTTAAATTAAACAAGCCCAAACATTAAAACATTTACTACTTCTTCCTGCATAGTTTTATTGGTCCATCTATCCGGATACATTCGATGGTTTTTGGTGGACAAACCTTTCATTTTTTTGTAGGTTAATTTTATACAACAGTCATGGTCACTCAGGACTTCTACGTTTGATTGGAATTTTTACACCTTTTACCCTTCTCAGAAGTCGCAGCTGATGTTAGTTGCTTGACTAATTGGAATAATTCAAATATTTTATAAATATTAGTGAACCAAAGTCAGTTGATAATAGTGTAACGCCCTAAGGTCGTTACGGGTCACTTTGACGCGTTGATTCAGTAATCGGATTGCCTCGGGCGCCGCCTTCCGTTTATAGTGTGAAGGCCACTTGCTCAGGCAGCTTCAGTGGAGAAAGAAATACTCCAGGGGTCGACTTGCCCCACTGCATAAGGTTCCGGAGTATATGCTGCTAAGATCGGTAATTTCCTCTAAGATGGTTCCGGAGATCTCTGGTACGGACGGACGGGCTGCTCGGTTCTCGGTGTCGGTCGATGTCGCTATCTAACATCTAGGTCCCTACGGAGGAGCATTGACAGGTGTTCGAATCTCTAATCGAACTGCTTAAATGAATCGCAAGTCGTGCTATACCATAAGATGGGTTGGATACGTGTCGCGAGGCGAAGTCTGCTTGTGGCGGTTTAACGAATTCGACGGAAGGTCGCGGTGTTTATTTACATTTTTCGTTTTTACGGTGAATTTTGATTTTAGTTATTTACGGTCTATTGCCAGTCACCCTAATTATGACAAGTATTAGGAAGAAACAAATTATAATAATTCTTTTTAGATGTAAGGACGGAATTAGAATTATTATTATTAAGTAAAAATAATAAGAACGGAGATTAGGCAGTTAAAAACATTATTAAATTCGTAACTTAGAATAGTCAACAAAATTTTTAATATTATTTAATTATAATGGACTTGCCTAAAAATTAATTGAAAAAAAAATGGGTTCAACCATGCCAGGATTGACATAAAAATTGCTACAAAAGTATAAACTTTAATTTAACTATAATTGTCAATTATTTAATTAAATACAGGTAACGTGATTTATAATCTTATTTACTGAACAGCTTAAGAAAAACAAAATGAAAAAAAAATGATCTCAAAAGCACGAAAATAAACATAGCGTGAAAAATACTTTCACACGAAATAAAAATAAGAATCACTCAAATAAAATTTACCGTAAAATAATTTTCTTGACTTAAGGAATATTAATGTTTTCCATGTAATAATCTTGTTTTATTTTGCTCTTATAATTTTTAATAATAAAAAAGATAAAAAAAGTGAGTAACAACATAAATTATCGTAAAAATGATTCGGAAAAATTGCCAGCGGTGATAAAATAAATGAAGATAAAACCCTACAATCTTTTTTTATAAATCACCGTAGTATATTAGATTCTAACTTCATCGCGAAATATTAGGTTATGGAAGGAATATATACGCCATAACCTTATCTGAAAGTCAGAGTGATATTCAAGGAATAGATAAATCAGGGACGTGTTTAGGTAAAATATAAAATTATAAATGTTTTATTACAATACATAAATGAAACTGCTGAATATTTCTGATTGTAATTAGTAAATAATACATTCATTAATATTAGTATATAAAAAAAATATGTTTTTATGTACAAAATGTATTGCGTGTATATTATGAAGAATACTTGTTAAAATGTATCAAATTTTATATATGAATAGTTTATTATTATGTTGGTTATAAAAATATTATCGTACGCCGATGGTATCATTCGAGATAGGCAGATTCTGCAAAATGTATCTCATTTTACGAGAGATATCCGACAAAATTGCAAGAGGCAGGGCAGCAGACACGGTCGGATGATATGTGGCATCTCTACCCACTATATCTGACACCTGAAGAAAATTTACGTCTATATCTTCGGAGAATGTATATGACCTTTGGGTTTTATGTCGTATTGTAATAAAACTTTGGAAACTTTCATAATATGCCGAGGCCGAAATCCCAATGTTTGTTTGGGAAAGTATTTTGATGGATCGTGATAAATTTGGGACAGTTTGAGCATATCAATGAAGAACAGAGACGAATTAAAAAAAAATCTTTCTGAGATTTATTTTATATCCTATTTTAACATTTACTAAAAATTGTAAAAACCGACCGTTGTCCTTATTAATTAATCCATCACAATTACAATTGAATATTCGTTTATTTAATTAATAAACTTTTGATTCAAATGGAATTCTATAACAACAAACAAAGTTAGTGGCCATTACTGAACAATGAATAAAATAGCTCATGTTGGTGCCACAATTATAAATAAATTTATTTGTTTAATTATTTAATTAATAAATTTATGTTTTTATGAGAATAGAAAATAAAAAAAGTAACAAAATTTCAAAACTATTCAAATGCTTATTTAATAAATGTTATAATAATAATTCCTAATAAAAAAAATATTAAATTCTTATTAAAAAGGGTGATAAAACTAGAATGCAAAATTATTAGTACAATAACATTAATTTCTAACATATTAACAACATAAATAAAAATACAAAAAACATACAATTGATTTCAAAAAGTAAGTAGTATTTCAATAACGTAAAATATTTAAAAAAAATCTGATGTGGCCAGCAAATGACCTTACCATTTTTTAATCAAAAATTAACACGTGTTTATCCATTGAAAACTCACTACCCAATTTTTAGCATGATTACTATACCTCTCCTATCTGAAGGTCGATAGTCAAAAGTATATATTTTTACAACAGGCCAATATTTGATATTAAAAAAAAATTATATTTTCTTACAATCGAATTTTGTGCCCCGCGATGGGCGCCAAAAAATTTTCAATTTGATGTTTTTATTTGTTATGGCTAGTTCGTCATACCACAAGACTTGAATATACTAAGCATTAAGTAAAGAGTACCTTATATTTAAATTCAAATTAAGGGCGCCATCCATTTAGTTTCTTTTGAAATATTGGAAAAATAAATACATCGGGAATAAAAACAAGTTATTTTTATTTATCTTGCTGCTTTCCCGTGGCTTAAAGTACCTACAATGGAACGAGGAAGGAAAGTATTGTGAACGGCCTGAAAAAAATTTTCAAAGGGAAGACGGAAATATCCAATTCGACGTCCCCTGAGACGATTATGATTATTTCCAGGTTAAAGTATGTCTGTCTGTCTGTGTGTATGTATCGTTCCATTATAGACGCCACACGTTTCATCCGATTGAGTTAAAATTATCGGTTATCGGTATTTTTGAACGACATCTGTCAAGCAGAAGTATCATTGTAAAAAAATCTGATGTGGCCAGCACATGACCTCTCGCCATTTTTGAATCAAAAATTTACAGGTTGACACAAAAGGGTATGAAAAAAAATTATTTTTTTGTAAATCTGGCAACAATGGCAAAAGTTTCGAAAATTTTAATGAGATGAAAATAAACTATAGGGTATACAAAATATATGTGTAAAAATTTATTGCCGTTTTGTACAATAATGGCGTCATCACCCATAGCAACTGCCACTTCCGGTTGTGCGATTGGCACCAAAATCTAATCAGATCTAATCTAGGGTATCAGAATTCTGTATGCAAAATTTCAAATTTTTTTATTCAGCCGTTTTTGAGTTATCGTTACTACAACATCTATCCAAACACACACACACACTAACACACACACTAACACACACACACACACACCTATACGTGGCGCGGGGGTCTTGAGAGGTCTTTGCTCCCTGAGGTATGGTACGAGGTCCATCTTCAAAAATAATGTTAGAGAGAAATAAATCTTCAAACACTCCATCTTTTACCTATTTATTGTCGAATAACCTAATACACACTGTAAACACTCGAAAAAAAAATTTTTCATCAGTACCCCGCTGGTGTTGTGAGGTATCCACATTATTGCATAGCTCCGAGGTCCAATCCAATTTCACGAGGACATGTGAGGTCCTATGACGTAATAAAATGTGTCACATTTTTAAATAATGTTGTGAGGTTTTATCACTGAAACAAGCGAGGCGTTTCTCTGTGTAGATCTAAAAATCTCTCTAAACCGTTAATTTTGTCGACTTTAAATAGGAGTACGTTTTTGTTAGTAAATCAATTGGAAAACGAGATATTCCCGAACCGATTCATTTTAAATGTCAAATTTGACGTTTAATATTTTGGAAGTAGACTGCTCTGAAGCTACGCATAGTGACTATTTTAGATGAATATTTCCCAATGGGGCAATAATCGATTTTATTCAATCTGATTGGACGTGATAGTTCAATCAAATTCTCGAAAATGTATGGCTTTGCAGGTGAATGAAATAATCGATTTTATTCAATCTGATTGGACGTGATAGTCCAATCAAATTCTCGGAAATGCATGGTTTTGCAGATGATTGAAATAATCATAGTTATTTTTTTACATTATCGCCCACGGATGCTAAAGTAGTCCAAGTGCGCTAAAGTTGCACTTTACGACCGATAAATGTATTAATAATCTAGAATTTACCGCCCGGTCGCAGATAAAAGGCATTTTTATTTTATGTTTTTCTTATATACTAAAATCGTATTGTTTTTCGTAAAAATTGTAAAAATCTCGTAATTGTATTAGTTAGTAATTGTAAAAATCTAATACTACGGCAGCTAGCGACAGTTTTAAGTGACTCACTTTATTCAGCGTAATTTACTACAATAAATAAGATTATCATATATAATACAATGAGTGGTATCGTGACTATCGATAATCGCATAAGTTATATCATGAAACGTGTTGTCAAATATTAACTTCACGAGTCCGCAGGATGAGTGAAATTAGAATTTGACAACACGTTGAGTGCATTAACTTATGAGATTATCGATAGACTCGGTACCAAGAGTTGTATTCATTAGATTATATCATGAATTAATTTTAAAAATTTGACAGTTCAATAATTCATAATGGAATGATGATGTCAAAAATGACATTAAAAAGTACCAAGTGTGATTATCAGTAGTAATACACCTAGGGCCTTGATAATTTTGTCATAGAGAATGCTGAAAGCAACACTCTTGAAGGATTCTCTATGACAAAATTTTGAGGATTTATTAAGGCCCGAGGGGTATTCGATAAGATAATTTTTTACTTTGTAGATTTCAAAAAATTGGTTGTCAATCTGACGTTTAATATTTACTCGTTTCATCATTCAGTTCGTATTCTCTGGTCGTCGCACAAAACTCGAGAAATATTTTCCATATATATTTTTTTGATTTGGTTGTATTTTTTGGTATATTACTTGATATAATATCATTAATTGCATTGTCAGATGCATTACCAAATCTTAGCGACATTTTTAAACCAGTTGTCAGTTTGACGTTTGATTAATTTTTAATCAAAAAACGACTTGTCGAAAACACCAAACTGAAAACACCACATGTAGGGTGTTATTGCTGTAATACATAGCTGATTGGATGAAATTTGACGCATGACACTATATTAAGTAATTTGATTGGTTACTATAGTTAGTAAAAAATTATCAGTGTAGTCACTACATGGTGGTTGATTATCGAATATTGATCAAATAACAGTATAGGACATTATTACATTATGAGTGATATAATCCTGGAATCACATTTAATAAGTAAAATCAACTAATAAACAAAACAGGCGAATAGTATCACACTTTAGCTTTTTAATTGATTTTACTTATTAAATATGATTCCGGGATAAACTTATTCATTAAATTACTAATAAAAATAGCTTTCAAATGAGGCATCATAATTTGAATTAGGTAATGATTATTTTTCCCTTAAGAGAGCGCTAAAAACAGAATTTTGTACAACCTAATTGGTACCTACTGCTGAATTCCCGACTAAATTACCTTTTCAAAAATGTCCCACACTTGCTACATATATTTCATACATAAATTATAAGGTGGAAAAAGGTGGAGAAAGAGGGATAACATATGACAATAGTTAGTTACAGAGTTAAAAGATATCACTTTTGATATAAAATTTTACTTGTTTTTGGTTTTACTTAAAACGTAAAATGAGAAGTTGTTATTATTAGTCTGTCAAGTTTAGATATGAAGACCTTGTATAAAACGATTGAATCTTAGCAATGCTTGACCGGGTACATTTTTAGTTGTTCTTATGTGTGTTGTCCTTTGCTAGACATCGCCCTAGGCTGCGTCGCGCAGCGATGCGTATATGCAGAGCCGACCCCAGCTAGAACTGCGCCCCATGCACACTTTTCTGTGGCGTCCTTTCATACCATCAAATTGCTAAATTCGACTTCGGCAATCCTTATACAGAAGAATAAAATATAAAATTCATATTTGAAGTTCATGTGTAATCAAGAAAGAAAGATATATATCTTTCAAATCAAGTTGAAATATAACTGAATATCAAGCGCTTTTAGCCATGAGATGGCCATCTTCAGGACAACTAAAATTAGTAAAATATACAATTAGTGACAATAAAAAATTAAAAATTAAATTCTTACAAGTAAAATTTTTTTTATGTGAAGTGCGAAGAAAGTTAATAGGAATTAACCAAAACATTTTATAAATTGAAGCTGAAATTGTAATTTCAAACAGTATAGAAAATTTAAGAAGGCATGAAATTTGTATTGAAACTAACGGCGGTCATTTTGAGCAATTACTTTAATTTGTTTATAATTTGTGAAAGTATGATATCGGTTTGCATTTCATAATGAATTAATATTATAATGCTTTAATTGTTGAATTTTATTGACAGGCACTGTCACCCAGTCACCTCTTTTTGTAGATATTTATGTCCATTATTTTTGAAAGTATAAAAACTAGACCTATAAAAGTATATATTGTGGTTATGACAAAAAAAGCGCTATCCGAATCTTAATTTTATATAAAACTTTTTTTTGTATCTGTAAGCATAATAGAAATAATTGGGTGGTCAAATTATAACAAATAACCCTCTACACATCACTAAGTAACCTTCCGTTACCTTTAAAATCTTTATACACTTGGAGTCAAAGTGCGGCGCACGGGTTCGCCCCTTTCGAGCCGTCGCTGCTTAAATAGGACATAAGTAAATAAAAAACTATAAAAATTTTTCGGAAACTATAATTTTTATAAATTTTAAAACTAACAAATAAAAAAAAATAAAAAATAAAGATCCGTTACATAACCGATTTAAATCCAGCTCTGCTTGCTCTTAAACTAATAAATTGAAAAAAACAGTCAAAATAATTAATACACGATGTCTTTTCAAAAATTAGTGAGAAATACGTCAATGACGTCATAATTTCGTCTCATCCATTTCATGATGGAGAGATAGAGATGGATAATGTATGACGCAACGGCAAAGGATGGTTAAACACACTCTACCCATATTCGGTAAAAAGCAAAAAGATTCTCCCAAGGTTAATTTAAAAGACAGAGAAAAACCTCTCAAAATGTTTTAATGGTGGACAAGTGTGTGTCAAAATGTTAGATGACTACATATTTTTTATGTATTGCATTGCGTTTTAAAACTCGGTTTATCTCAAACTCAGGGCTGGTTCTAGGATTTTTGCGCCCTAACCGAAAACAAATTGAAGGGTACGAACTTCGGGAAAACGTTTTTTTTTAATAATTAATTGTGATTACAAATAATTTGTTATTATTATTTATTTGATTTGAATACCAAATAATTCCTCTGTACTAAACTTTTATTTGGTTTATATTTTTAAATCCTATAATTAAATAAATAAAGGGAGACCCGAACGGGGACTGAACGTGTTAAGTTCGCTCTGTGCCAGGTGACTGTTTTTTAAGTTTTATTGTGGATTTACTGAGACAATAATTTTGAGTGATTGGTGACAATATTATCTAGAGTGCTGCTTGCGATCGCTGATACGGTTTTTTCGATTCTTGTGACTTAATTGTAATAAAAATTATAAACAATACTTTTTTGTCCATACTGATAAGAACATAAACCGATAGGAAGTCACGCCGCTCAAAAATTTTTTGGCGGGCAACCAACATTACACTGCAATGTGTTGTTGGTTGGCTACATTAGAAAATCTACAAGACTATTATTTATTTTTCTGGTAGGCGAGCCGAATCACAAATCTGCTTTTGACTACAAGAGCAGAATTTTTTCAAATACTTACACCACCGTTAAAAATTCTACAATGTCTCAAAATCAAACAGCATCCACTTCTACACCCAATACATATCTTGCGGCTGCAAAATCCACCCCTAAACCAATGTTTCCAAAAAAAGATCAAGCTATTATTGTTCATTCTGTTGACAATCTGAAATTATATGATTACGTTAAAGCTGTAGGTGACATTATTGGCTCCAAAAATATATGCTTCGCATCAAGAATGTCTAACAATAGAATATGTATATATTTAACTAAAATCGAAATAGTAGACCAACTCATAACAAACAATCCTGTCATACACATAGATGGATCTGACGTAGCTATAAGAAGACTTGTCACACCAGCTAAACGACTAGTAATTTCTCATGTGTGCCCGTCAATCCCACATGATCTTGTAGAAGTAGCCTTGAAGGACTTCGGACTGCAACTTGCTTCTCCTATATCATTTTTAAGAGCAGGAATACCTGGAGATGAGTATTCTCATATATTATCATTTCGACGTCAAGTGTATATTATTCCACCATCAGATAACTATGAGCTACAAACTTCTTTGCTAATTCCCTTTGATAACAACTCCTATCGAATTTTCCTGTCCACTGACAAGATGGAATGTTTTTTATGCAAACAACCTGGTCATGTTGCCAACAATTGTCCTAACCCTCCATCCAACTTAGGCCTTCAACCATCAAACACGCAAGAAAATCCGTTAAATTCTGTAACCCAGCCTGATGATCATTCTACAGAAGTAAAAAATGCGCCGAACTCTCCAACCCCTGGACAGAAAAGAGCTTTTCCTAGCTCTGCAGGATCCAGTGATAGTACAGCAGAACCAATACTACCTAATTCCACGCTCGATGTTTCTGCCATGCTGCCTCCTCAGAAACAAGTAAAAAAGAAAGCTAAAAAGGAAACTGTAAACGATTCCAAAATAACTGCTTCCTCAAAGGAAAACCTTCATGAGATATATAAAAAGTCTCCAGATGATTTCACTTTACCTGTAGAAAATTTTATAGCTTTCTTAGAAAACTCCTTTGGAAATAATAACCCGGTGAAGGAAGCTCAAGAATTCACTTCTGATGTCATATCACTACTAAAAGATATGCACAAGATTTACCCCTCACTAGAAGACAGAGCACTAAAAAACAGGTTCACCAGACTCAGCAAAAAAATTAAAAGAGAATTAATAATAGAAAATGAAGATATAGAAAGCATGACTTCTCAATCATCTATAGAACATCAAGACGACGACTTCTCTGATACTCCAGACCTGTCAGAGAAATCTTTTTACTAATCATTTTCACAATAATACAATGGAACTGCGATGGGTGCTACCCTCGCATCGAAAGGTTACAACAATTAATATCTGACACAATAGCTGACATCATCTGCTTGCAAGAAACAAATTTTACTGAAAAACAAGTATATAACCTCAAAGGCTTTCATGGTTACCACCGTATTAGAACAAACTGTCTTAGAGCAAGCGGAGGTTCTTCTATATTTGTATCCAACAATATTTTTTCAACTGAAATTCCCCTAACTACAAATCTAGAGGCAGTAGCTATCTCCGCTTGGTGCCCAGAGAAAATAACTATCTGCAATGTCTACATACCTCCAAATTACAAATTAACTGAAGCCGAATTAACTGATCTATTAAATCAACTCCCATCTCCCTTTATTCTCGTAGGGGACTTCAATGCACACAACTCAATGTGGGGATCCGAAAAGAACTGCAGTAGAGGAAAAATAGTCGAAAAAATTTTAAACAATACTGATATTTGCCTCTTAAATAGTAATTACTCCAAGACCTATTTTCATTTCTCCTCCGGTAGTTTTTCATCGATAGACCTTAGCATATGCGATTCCAAATTACTCCCTTCACTTACCTGGACTGCCCTAGATGACCTTTATGACAGCAATCACTTCCCAATTATTATTTCTAATAATAACATTAAAAAATTCTTTGGAACAATTAAAAGGTGGAAGATTGCTCAAGCGGATTGGAACAATTTCAGTGACTGTGTCGACGAATTATTATCCCAGGCCCAACTCCCTGAAGAAATAGATGAAAGGGTGTCTCTTTTTAATAAGTGCATAATCGAAGCCGCCGAAAAGCACATTGGAAAAACCTACATATCTGATTCTCGGAAGGCCGTACCTTGGTGGAATGATCAGTGCAAAACTGCAGTGCAAGAGAGTAAGGCTGCATTAAATAGATATCGACGAATAAGGACCAATGACAGTTTAATCAATTTTAAAAAACTTAAGGCCAGAGCGAAATATATACTTAAACAAAGTAAAAAAGATTCATGGAATAAATATGTCTCCTCTTTGACGTGCGATACATCATCTAACAAGGTCTGGGCAAAAATTAGACAGATGCAGGGCCAAAAAACAATCATGAAAATACCATCATTAACATATCAAGGAAGAATTACTACCGACGATCAAAATATTGCCACTGCATTAGCAGAAACCTTCCATAAAAAATTTATTAACGAAAAGAAGGACTATGCCAATTTGAATACTCTAAGCAAACCTACTTTATCCATTTCATACCCCGACACTAAAGACGTCAATTCCATAAACCTTCCTTTTACGATAAAAGAAATTTCAACTGCCCTTTCTACTTCCAAAAATTCTGCTGCCGGTCCTGACGACATACCATTCATCTTTCTGAAAAAGTTGTCAATTTTTAGCCTCAAAAAATTATTAGATTTGTTTAACAGCATATGGATTAACAAGAAGTTCCCAAACTTATGGCGCGAATCTACTCTACTTCCATTCAAAAAGCCAGACAAATCCTCAAACAATCCTAACTCTTACAGACCAGTTTCACTGACGAACACAATGTGCAAACTATTAGAAAAGTTGATAAATAATAGGCTTCGATGGCTCCTGGAAAAATACAAAATAATAACACCAGAACAATCAGGATTTAGGTCGCAACGAAGTACCTTGGACAACCTGGTAGTCTTGCAGTCATATATTGTTGATGCTTTTAATAATAATCAAGACGTCATTGCAACATTTTTCGATATCGAGAGTGCGTTCGACACTGTTCTCAAACCTGTCATACTAAGAAAACTAAAAGAAATCAATCTCACAGGTAATATTTTCTCCTTCATCGAAAACTTTTTGTCAAATCGGACCTATAAAGTATCCACCAATGGAAAAATGTCATCCACATATAATCAAGAAAACGGTGTTCCTCAGGGATCTGTGCTGAGCCCAACGCTTTTTATACTAGCCATCAATGACATTTGCAGAAACATCAATGCTCCAGTAAAATTTGCTCTTTATGCCGACGATTTGGTTCTATTTTGCAAAGGAAAATCCGTCCAGGCCACTTCTAGCCTAATTCAAAAAGCTGTAAATCAAATCTTGCAGTGGGCACACGAAACTGGATTTCAATTCTCATCTACTAAATCAAAAACGATAAAGTTTAGCCGAAGACCCTCATCTAAATTGAATCCAGAAATTATTTTAAATGGGGAAAAACTAGAAGTTGTAAACCACTATAAAATCTTAGGGATAACCTTTGATACTAAACTAAATTGGAAACACCATATAGAGAGTATTAGAAATAGCAGCTTAAGTAAACTTAATCTCTTAAAAACACTTTCAAGTCAACAGTGGGGAGCAGAAGAAGAAGTCCTACTAAAAGTGTACAAAGCACTGATTCGTTCCAAGCTGGATTATGGATGTTTTATTTATATGACTGCCGCAGAATCAGACTTAAGAAAACTAAATACAATCCACAACACAGCTATCCGAATCTGCCTTGGAGCCTTCCGTTCCAGTCCAGTAGAGAGCTTATATTGTGAAGCTAGTGAACCGCCGTTATGGCTTAGACGTCAGCGTCTTCTGCTATCATACGCTGCAACATTATCAAGCAATTGTCAAAATCCTGCATACAGTTTAATAAGCCTATCCCATACAACCCCAACTAGTCCAACTAAAATAGACTCACTTTCTAAAGTTATATCTCAATTTTTGGATAATATAGACTTGACTGTAACTTTACCAAGACCAATCTCTCCCATACCACCCTGGACAAAAATTCTACCAAAAATTAACACATTGTTGTGTAACTATTTTAAACAAGAAACCCCTAACACACTTCTGAGACAAGCATTCCTCCACATAATCAACCAAACATCCTTTGACAAAATTCTATATACAGACGCCTCAAAAAGCGAAAATGGTGTTGGAAGCGCAGTCACTTCTAGTAACTCTGTCATATCAAAGTTCTTGCTACCTTCCTTTACTAGTGTCCATACTGGGGAAATGTTTGCCATACTGCAAGCAATAAAACACTTAACTGCAGAACATAAAGAAGTGGCCATCTGTACAGATTCTCTTGCTTCAATCAACACCATTAAAAACACCTATACTAGTCATCCTCTTGCACAAGCTATTCATGAAATCTACTCCAAATTATCCTCTCAAGGTGTAACAATAACCCTTATCTGGGTACCGTCCCATGTAGGAATTTCTGGAAATGAATTGGCTGATTTCTTAGCTAAAGATGCCACATCTTCAATAACAACCCTAGAGAAAATCCAACTATGTCACGATGTTAAGATGTTTTTTAAACGCCTAATAAATAGTTCCTGGCAAAACCACTGGACTAGTAATCAAACCAAACTGCATGAAATTAGACCATCGGTAAACCACACAAGCCTTCCCAGAATGTCCAGAAGAGACCGAATAATTATTCGAAGACTGCGTATAGGCCACACAAGGCTTACACATGGATATTTAATGACATCTGCGGAACCTCCCACATGCTGGTTTTGCGACAGTCCACTAACGGTGAAACATTTCCTGTTGGACTGCCTACAGTATTTCGAAGAACGGAGAAACAATAACTTGAAACAAACTCTTCCAGATGTTCTAAATAGTGAATTGTGCAATGTGATCAAATTCATAAAAGATATAAACTTATACGATAAAATATAGGAATAAGTTAAATTGTAACATTGTAACCGTGTCAATAGCCTAGATGCTGAGACACATTAATTAAAATAAAAAAAAAAAAAAAAAAAAAAAAAAAAATAAATAAAGAGGGGGTAATCCCACCTAACTTTCCGAACATTCCTAGTAAAGTAATTGATAATCAATTATTCTTCTGATAAAAGAATTTTTTTAATTTTGCGTGCTTCATTATTAAAATGATATTTTCAATTTTCTCTAAAAAAAAAAATGGGAGCGAAAGTCTATACATTTTTTTTTCACATCCTCTAGCGATGAAATTACGCTCTAGCGGTAAAATTACGCGGAATTATAAAAAAAGTTAAAGACAAAATTTGTAGGAAATTTTATGTTCTACAATTTTTATTTACTGTAATTTTTCATACAAATGCATATTCTTGGCACAAAATCTAAAAATAATGTTATTTTTTTAAATCAGTATTTACTGTAAAAAAATTTAAAACACTTTTTTGAATAATTTTAAAATCAATAAATAATTAATATTTCATTTCATTTTATGCAAAATGAGAAACAGATCTTTTTCCAGGTTTTCTGTATCAAGATGAATTAATAAAGTTAGTTAAAAATATATCAATTTTTTCATTAAAATAGAAAAATAGTGAAAATTTAGGAAAAATGGAAAAAATAGGCCAAAACAGAGAAAAATAGGGAAATTGGAGAAAAATTGTGAAAAGTGGATCTTTTTTTTTAGTTTTTCTCTTCAACAAAATAAAGTTCGACTAAAAAAATCTAATTTTCGGTCAAAAATTAATCACAGCTTTTGAACTTATCTAACTTTTTTCATTTTTCGCTATAACTTCTACAAATATTATTTTAAAATTAAGAAATAATTCGCACATGTAGTACTTTTTGATCTCTTTCGGATAATCTATTAACTTTGTTCATTTCTTTTATACTCTTTGATAAAACGAAAATATAAAAATAAAAATATCAATTTTTTTGAACAATTTTTTAAAAATTCCAATTTTTGTCATAAAAATTAGAAAAAATTTATAATTTTAAAGTTTTTTATTACAAATTTAATGATATTTTTTAAAATTTGTAATAATAAAATTTAGCTGAGATAAAAATCATTTAAAAATTTAAATGCACACAAGGGAATTAGAAAAAAAAATCCTGTCGGTAGGGTCGACAGGTGAAGGTAGATTTCTGTTGTCTAAATTTGAGACTTTTTCATCCTTCCCCATGATATGAATTTTTTGAAATTTCACCCCCTCCAGTTCCACCCCCGTGGGTTGGACGAAGAAAAGTTTCAGACAAATTAATTTTATAAGAATTAGAACATAAAAAAAGCTTAATGACATGTTTCAATATTTTTCAAAATGGCGGAGATATGAATTTTTTGAAATTTCAACCCCTTTCAGTTCCACCCCCGTGGGTCGGATGAAAAAAATTTTGGATAAATTAATTTTATAATAATTAGAACATAAAAAAGCTTAATGACATGTTTCAATATTTTTCAAAATGGCGGATTTCTATTTTTTTCAAATTTCAACCCCTTCCAATTCCACCCCCGTGTGTCGGATGAAAAAAAGTTTCAGACAAATTAATTTTATAAAAATTGGGACATAAAAAAAGCTTGATGACATAAATCAATATTTTTCTAAATGGCGGAGATATGATTTTTTTCAAATTTCAACCCCCTCCAGTTTTCACTACCTTAGAGGTAGAATGCCCATTTGCAATACGCAATGAATAACTCCCCCAAAGAATTTGTTTACCAAATTTGGTGTCGATTGGAAAAAAATTGCGACCTCTATCGTGCCGGAACGGAATGTCTACACATACATACATATATATAGGTATATACCGATAATTTTTTTTTCTTTGCTGATTCTTGTTCTCCAGGTCATAAACGGCGTAGCGCCCCTATTCCCGAGTCTAGGTCCCGCAGTTGAATCAATTACAATAGGTAGATTCCATATATGGAAATCTACCTAAAATGAAGACAAAATTTGTAGGAAATTTTATGTTCTACAACTTTAGTATCCATTAATTTTTCATTAAAATGGATAATTTGGACTCAAAATCTAAAAAAAGGTACAAAAGTCTATACATAATTTTTTCACCACTTCTAGCAAAAAAAGAGTTACAATAAAATATGCAAAAAATTTTGTTTTACCGCTTTGTTAATCTGTAATTTTTCTTTAAAACACGTAATTTTAGCAATTTAAAAAAATTTGAAAAAAATTACTTTTTGATAAATCTGGCAACAATGGCAAAAGTTTAAAAAGTTGTGAAATTAAACTAAATTCTATACAAAATATATGTGTAAAACTTTATTGCCATCTTGTTTAGTAATGACGTCATCACTTATAGCAACTGTCACTTTCAGTGGCTTATGCCCATTTCGTACCGTGTCATGTCGTACCGCTACCTTTAAATTTGCCACTTCGTACCGCATCCCAAATGTATACCTGTGGCTAGTTTCATTTCGTACCGCGTATTATTATTATTTCAAATACCTCTAGGTACAGATATTTTTTGTCGAAAATTTATGTATTGATTTTATAAAGAATACATCATTTTGTAAGAAATATGTTTATTACAATAAAAACACAATCTTAAGAGTAATTAATAAATGTATTTACATAAATATACGGGGTGGTCACGAGTCAATGTAAGCCCCAAATATTTTGGTTGTTTTTGAATTTAAAAATTAGATTTTCTTCACACATCAATTAGACAATAATGGGCTAGTTTTAGACTAACAGGAATAAAAATATCATTTTTGGTTGAACCGGAAGTGACATCAACTTTATTTCTTAAATGGAATGATTATACCTAATTTTTTGATGGTTTCTCATTAAGCATACATTTCTAAGTGCAACAGTTTTCTTAGATTTAAAAAATTCCGAAAAATAAGTGAGATACAAACAAATTTTTTATTTATGGCCGCGTCAGATAAATGCGTTGTAAGAAAATTACTAACTAGGCTATGGAAATTATTAGTAAGGTTGTAGACTCGTCTGTATAGAGAATAAAATAGTTCTTTGAATTACTGATAGGTTATTTTTTCAAAATACGGAATTTAATTTTCATTTTCATTTCCGTAGGGGTCCTATCGATTTTTTTAATGGAACTGTGCTATTCTTTTTATACAGACAATAACCTAATCTTACTAATAATTTCCATAGCCCATTTAGTAATTTTCTAACATCGGGTTTATCTGCGGCCATTTTAAATAAATAAAAAAATTGTTTGTGTCTCACTTATTTTTCGGAATTTTTTAAATCTGAGAAAACTGTTGCACTTAGAAATTTATACTTAATAAGAGAAACCATAAAAAATATAGTAATTCCATTTAACAAAAAAAGTTGATGTCACTTCCTGTACAATCGGAAGTTACATTTTTATTCTTGTTAAGCTAAAAGTAGCTCATTATTGTCTAATTATTGTGTAAAAAAACCTAATTTTTAAATGCAAAAATAACCAAACTATTGGAGGCGTACGTTAACTCGTGGTCACCCGGTATACCTACAGAAATACGTATAAATTTTAATCAAATTTTACAAAATACTGTAATTTTTCCAAGCACGCTCCAACAGATTTTCTTCCTTCTACAAAATCACTGATAGTTTCCACTATTGCGCAGTCAAAATTCTTGTACCACTAATAAATCCGTTAGAAAAGAAGATGAGTACCTCGTTCATGCGATGCTACCAGTCACCGTAAACTCGATAATACATTTAAAGAATAATAAAACCCCTTAAAAGTAATAATACAAACATATAATTCCCTATTTACAACCCCCTCGTAATTATGAACTAAATAAAAAACAGTCTATTTTGTTTATTCAGCTCGTGCCTGCTACATACAAGGCCGATTAACGAACAGAATAAACATAATTAGAACCTTACTGATATAAACGACCAATAGGACCGATCAAATACGATCGAATGTAATAAAACTATTAATAACATTATACTATAGATAATATTGGATTTATTAGCTGTGCTTGTACATCTTTCTCCTTTTTGAAGGAGTCAAATGCAAATCAGCCCGTTGTTTAAGAAAACCGGCATGTATGGAATTTTCTCTCAATGACTTGACAAATTCCAGTAAATTAGGATTATATTTGCCAATTGCTCTGTTCAATTTACTATGCCATGCTTCTAAACTGTTGGTGGTTCGGTGTTTTTCTCTAAGGAATGGAATTAGATTCCAAATTAAATTTACATATCTCTATTTTGCCAACTTATATTTTGTATTTTTATCATATGGGATTATCCAAAATATGGATTACATTTGGAAAATCCCAAAAAATCTTTGGCAGGTATAAAGAAGGGTAATGCGGTACCAAATGCAACTGTTCATATTTATTTTATAAGCCACGGTACCAGTTGAAACTAAAATAGGTAAAATTTTTGGACAGTACGAAATGGGACAGTACGAAATGACACGACACCCTTTCGGTTGTCCGATTAATACCAAAATCTATACTTTGCTACCCTAAATATGCATACAAAATTTCATTTGTTTTAGACCACTTTTTGCAAATGTATTTCCAAATAGTAAAAAAAGACAATTTGACCGTCGATTTTTTGTTAGACCCAGTATTTTTTTAAATTAGCATTTTTTCGCTAAGTTCTGCCTCCTATATCTTTCTGTATACACTGTAAAGGATATATGTATAATACATTTTTGGAAATGTTATTTTGTAGTTGTTCTTTAGGTATCACAAAATACGGGGTATGTTAAAAAAGTTCGACAACCATCGATCCAACTTTTTGACTTACCCTGTATAAACGCATTTTTTATTTTTTTTAATACTCCTTAACCAACACATTACAATCATAAAGTTTAGTTTCTTTTCGATTCTTATTAATAAAACTATACAATATTTTACACCGTTCAAATTGTCCCTTTTATTTTCAACACAACTCACCCTGTACAGTAGCAATTTAAAATTCTTGTTTATATATTTTCAAACTCTTATATACGTACTCTAAACAAAATTTGTTGGTAATTGATTATTAATTCAAACATATGCGAGTTATTACAATTTATTAAAATTTCAACACCCTGTATCTCAGAAACTTATCATTATTTTTTGTTAGTGCATGGAAGCTTTTACTTAAGACATCGAGATCTTTAACATATGCAAAATTCAGCAAAGACGGAATGTCATTTGCCATTTAAAGGGGTGCTCTATACACAGTACTCCGTAGTTCCGAGATCGTAAGAGGGCCTTTAAATACACATTGTATTAGTAGGGCACTTTCAGGAGACTCTCCGAGGTCTTGGTGTGTATAACAGCAGACCTCATAAAAATATTTAATGTTGGAGTACGTGTGGTTCCTACGCCCCCAGTCGTAAATACCGTGAACTAGAAAAAAACCACAGAGGGTGGTTATGGGGTAATTTTAAAATATAGTTGTTGTAGGTATAGAAATAATCACCGCATTACGTAGAATACTGCTGTAAGGTTCGTTTCTTGTGAGGTCCAAATTTTGGACCTCGTAACAAAAAAAGACCTCACAGCTTCGATGAGTAGTGGACGATTTACCTCGCAAGATACCCAAGACCCACACTAACACACACACACACACTAACACACACACACACACACTAACACACACACACACAGACATCATCGCGAAAATATTAAAATCGTATTCTAGGGACCCTAAAACGTGTTTATCCATTGAAAACTCACTACCCAATTTTTAGCATGATTCCTATACCTCTCTTATCTGAAGGGCTAGAGGTAAAAATTAGAGAAAAGTGTCAAAATTTGAAAGACAAGAATGGAAATTTGAGACTCAAAGTGACAAAAATGAGAAAAAAAAAATGATAATTTTATAAAAAATGGTTAATTTCAGCATAAAAAAGTGACACAATTTGAAAAAAAGAGGGAAAATTTAAGACAAAAAGTGTTAAAATTTGAGAAACAAGACGGGAAATTTTAGACTGAAAGTAACAAAAATGAGAAAAAAAGTGGTAACTTTATAAAAATTGGTGTAATTTCAGGAAAAAAGTGACACAATTTGCAGGAAGTTGGAGACAA
Source organism: Neocrepidodera transversa (assembly GCA_963243735.1). Classification (NCBI taxonomy): domain Eukaryota; kingdom Metazoa; phylum Arthropoda; class Insecta; order Coleoptera; family Chrysomelidae; genus Neocrepidodera; species Neocrepidodera transversa. The sequence continues at coordinate 20,499,366 of OY725341.1, forward strand.
AAAGTCTCAACATTTTATAAAAACTGAGGTAATTTTAGGAAAAAAGTGACAAAATTTGAGAAGAAAAGGGAAAATTTCATTTTGAGAGACAAGAGGGGAAATTTTTGAGAGAAGGGAAATTTTGACTCAAAGTTATAAAAATAGGAAAAAAGGATAATTTTAAAACAGTGACAAAATAAGAGATAAAAGAGGGAAAATTTGATAGAAAAGGTGACAAAATTCTAGAGAAAGAGGGGAAATTTTTGAGAAAAGAAAGATTTGGGACAAGAAGTGGCAAATATGAGAAAAATTGGGCAATTTTAGAAGGTAGATAAAACATGGACAAATTTCACAGAGAAAAGGGGCAACTTTATACAAAAAATATTTCATACTAAAAAGTGCCTTCTTCAAAAAAAAAAGGTGCAAAAGTACCAAAAATTTGATCAATTTGAAAGCGAAAAGAGAGGTAATTTTGGAGATAAAATTTTTGACACAAAGAGAAAAGAGGGAAAAAATAGTAGTGTCTTTTTAAGAGAGAATAGAGGGGAGAGAAAAAAGTGTCAAAATTTGAGAGACAAGACGGGAAATTTGAGACTGAACGTGACAAAAATGAGAAAAAAGTGAAAATTTTATAAAAATTTGGGGTAATTGCAGGAAAAAAGTTACATAATTTGCAGGAAAGTTCGAGGCAAAAAGTATCAAAATTTGAGAGACAAGGGAGGGAATTTGAGACTGAAATCGATAAAAATGAGACAAAGTGGTAATTTTATAAAAACTGAGGTAATTTTAGGAAAAAAGTGACAAAATTTAAGAGGAAGAGGGAAATTTCACAAATTTGAGAGACAAGAGGGGAAATTATTGAGAGAAGGGAAATTTGGAAATAGGAAAAAATGGGTAATTTTAGAAAAAAAAGTTGTAATGTCAGTGACAAAATAGGAGACAAAAGAGGGGAAATTTGATACAAAAAGTGACAAAATTCTAGAGAAAACATTGTAAATTTTTGATAAAGGAGAAATTTGAGACAAGAAGTGTCAAAAATGAGAAAAATTGGGCAATTTTAGAAAATAAAGCTTAATTTCAGAAAAAAAAATGACAAAGTTTAAGCCAAAAGATGGGAAAAAGTGCTAAACAGTTATTTTTGATAGATAAAACAGGGGAAATAATATTAACACATTTAGAAATTTCAAAGAGGAAAGGGACAATTTTATAGAAAAAATATTTCATACTAAAAAGTGCCTTTTTCAGAAAAAAAGAGGGGAAAGTACTAATAACTTGATCAATTTGAAAGAGAAAAGGGGGTTTAATTTTGAAGAGAAAATTTTTGATACAAAGAGAGAAGAGGAAAAACAATATTAGAAAAGTGTCTTTTTACGAAAGAATAAAGGGGTAATTTTGGAGAGAAAAAAGTAGGTAAAATTGTCAAAATTTGAGAGACAAGAGAGGAAATTTGAGGCTGAAACCGGACAAAATTAGAAAAAAGTGGTAATTTTATAAAAATTGGGGTAATTTCAGGAAAAAAAGTGACAAAATAAGAGATAAAAGAGGAGAAATTTCAAAGAGGAAAGCAATTTTATAGGGAAAATATTTCATACTAAAAAGTGTCGTTTTCAAAGAAAAATACTATAAAAAGTACTAAAAAAATTGATAAATTTGAAAGAAGAAAGAGGGGTAATTTTGGAGATAAAATTTTTGAGACAACGAGAAAAGAGGGGAGAAAGGGTAATAATGTGACTTTTTAAGAGAGAATAAGGGGTAATTTTGGGGAGAACAAAAATATATTTTGAACAGAGAAAAAAGGAGACATTTTGGAAAGAAAAAAAGTACAAAAAAAGTAAAAATTTAGGAAAGACAAGGAGGGAAAACAGTGATAAAAAAGCATTTTTTTTAGAAAAAAAAGGGAAATAGTATCAAAAACGGAGAAATTTGAAAAAGAAGAGGGGTAATTTTGGAGAAAATATATTCCATACGAAAAAGTGCCTTTAAAAAAAAGTGGGGAAAAGAATTAATGAAGAATTAATGAAGAAATTTTAAATTGAAAAGATAGAAAATATTTACACAAAAAGTGCCTTTCTTAAGAGAAAAGTGGAGAAACAAATTATAAAAAAGTGTCAGTTTAAGAGAAAATACAGGTGTAATTTTGGAGGAAAGAAGTAGAATCAATAATTGCATTTTTTATCAACTGATTTATTTAAAAATTTGGCTCTTTTGAAACATTCTCATTTATTTAATAACATGGTTTAAGAAACGATTCTTGTTGGTTATATCTTAGGAATTCATTTTGATAAATTCGGGACAGTTTGAGAGGCATACCAATGAAGATATTAATAAGATGTGTTCGGGAAATTTCCAAACTTCGATACTGACGAGAAATCGATATCGTAAGATGCTGTTCGGGCTTTTAGCCCAAATTTGAATGTAACATCTTGACAATGAATGATATTAATGGATTTTCGTGAATGGAAATAAGGGGTACAGATATAATACAGCAAGAAGATTTACCTAAATTGTCTACAATAGATATAAGTCTTATCTTAACATAGCATTACTAATTTTGGCATTTGAATTGATGTAACGTAACAATATTGATAATAATAAAAATGTGTGTAGGCGATATAGCTCTTTCGTGCTGCTTATGTATAAATCATAAATTGTTTTTAATTTTATTACTGACTAAATGCATTAAGGCTGATCAATTATTGATCGAAATGGAACAATTATGTTACGTGCAACACTTTACTGAATGAGGAATTTCAATATAGTTATTATCTCTCTAAACAATGTTTAAGCCATATTGTAAATTGTTTTTAATTAAATGAAATATTTTGTAAGTAGGTCAGGATCAATCATTTTTTAGCAGTTTGTGGATAATAAATTAAGACAAATATAATCGACTGAGTAAAAGCTCCGGAAGAGGGGTGGGGGTAAAATATGAATCCCATCGAAAACAGTTTAACATAAAACTTGTAGATAATTAAAAAATCTAAAACTTTTATCACAATTATTTTTCAATATAACTTTAACATTATCGAGAAAAACGCTTAAAACGTTATTAATTTTTATCTCTCGCAAAAATAAGTTTTTTTGTGAAACTTTGTAATCACGTTCTTTTTTTGTTTTAAATAAACTGAAATTTTTTCAAAGTAAAATGTTTATTTTTCGATTTTGTACGAATTTAAATTTAAAAAAAGAATAATTTTCAATTTAAAAAGTTGGTTAATATATTTACACTTTTTTAACTTACTCAGTGCTCGTTTTCTTCGTTGAACCCTCGGTAAAGGAGCAGGACCGGTTCTGGCCCATTCCTTATGGGAAATCGCTAAGGTCCACTCTGGCAAAATTTGTCCACATCAAGGTAATTGACGGAAAAACAAGTCAAAATGGAACATTTTTAAATGGTTTTCACGCATCATTTTTAGGTGTTAATGTTTCTGAAAACGAGTCAAAATGGAACGTTTTTTAATCATTTTCACGCATAGTTTTTAGGTGCGTTAAATGTGTCAAAAAACAAGTCAAAATGGAACGTTTTTTAATAATTTTCACGCATTGTTTAGCTACGCTAAAAAATACGACGAAAACAGAGTAAAATCAAACATTTTTTAATGATTTTCACGCATCTTTTTTTAAGTGCGTTAAAAATATCACTTTTCAACGGTTTTTTGGCGATTTTAATATGCTATTTTTAAGGACGCGCTTATGGGAAATACGTGTAATAGCATGAAAAAACTTCCCATTTTAACGCACCTAAAAACCATGTGTGACAACCATTAAAAATTGTTCCATTTTGAGTCGTTTTTCGACACATTTAAGGGACCTAAACACGATGCGTGAAAACCATCTAAAAACGTTCCATTCTGACTAGTTTTTCGATGCATCCTTGCGATGACCTTGAAGTGACAAATTTTGCGAGAATTTATCTTTAGTGATATCCCATGTTATTTCCCATAAGGAGTTGGCCAGAACCGGTACTGCTCCTTTTCTAACCTCGACTTTAAGATGGTATGAAAAAAATATATTGTTCGTATGGAAAAATATTGTTAAAAATGCAAAAATTCAAAAAAACGCTTTTTTATAATCAATTGACTGGTTAATCATAAGAATTTTTTATCAACATTAAAATCGATGATAAGATTAATTTTTATGCAATACCGTTTTTGGTTACGTTACCACTTCCAGTTTAACCGCCAAAGGAAAAAAATCAATAGTAAAATCATTATTAGCCAATAAACATTTATCGAATTTGTGAGAAATTTTGTATAATGAAAATGTAGACAAAAAAAATAATTACAGAAAATGAAATAAAATTAATTGAACTGGGACAAACCAATCCCCGTGGTACATCATACTATTACTTTTTGGGTATTTTGTTTCATCTTAGACCTTCTTGTTTTTCTCAAGGCACTTGTGCTGCTGTGTTTATATTGTATTTATATTATTATACTTAATTATATTTTATTTCGTCTTCATTTCCATTTTTCTCAAGAAACTTTAGATGTCTGTGTTACAAATATTACATGGCACCACGGAAGATTATGACGAAAAATATTTATTCATACTCGGCATAAAAACGTGGTTCCAAGTAGCAAAAAGACCAGTCAAAATCAAATTTCAAACTACCAACACAATACCGAAGTTCCTGTATCCAGCGCCGAGACACCGCCGCCTATAATTTCGACAGACAGTTAGGTTAGGCTTTACTTCTTTAAAACCCATTGTATTCAAAATTAATAACACTTATTTACAAAAGTGCAAAATTTACATTCCTAAACGAATTAAGATTACAACTTTATTAAACAGCAACTATTAAATCCTCATTTCATTTCAAAAAATTTCCTTCAACTAAACAACCGGTTGAAACAACACTACTATAGAGTATATTTTCAAATTTAAACTTGACTTGATAATTAATTAACAGCTGCGGATTGGGGATGGAAATATCATGTTAACGGTATCATGCCTACACAAAGAATTAATTCCTGAAAAGTTACTGAAAATTATTTGTTGTAGCTACGAAAAAAGATGCAACAGTAAAAGATGTGGCTTCCGTAAGCATGGTTTACGATGCAGAAATTTGTGCTTTAATTGTCATGGTACTGAAATCTGTTTAAATGCTGAAGACGCAGACTCTAAAATCTAGAACTAAAATAAATAAATTATACTTATTAATTACATTTATTAATTACAGTTTTTTCTTCATTTAGGTAAAATAATTAACTGATTTATCTTCTATTTCCTACCTCTTGCGTATTCAGGATATTTCATCGTGCCACCACTTTATTTTTATTAGATACTAATGCATGATTTTATTCTTTTTCGAGTTGTCAAAGAAAAAATACTGCTTGTAACTCGAGCGTAAAGTATCATTCCCGGTTTCGGAAGATTGTTATTCTCCGTATCCTACTCACTCCATGTATCGATATCCGTTCCTAATACTCAAATTACTTTATAAGAAAGAAAAATAGCAATTTCGTCATTCATATGAGGGAGGAAAATATATATTTTCTACTCGGATAAGAGAACAATTTCCCATTTAAATATAATTTTTTCTCTCATCAAATTTGGAACATAACCGAGTGCAAGTATAGAAGCGCAATCCCGTCATAACTTTTCAGGATCTTCCAAAGCCAAATTCAATTCCCCAATACGAAAGTTTTCAAATTCAGACTCGGTAGTGGCTGGCATTAAAGTGTAATTGGGCCAAGAAGACACAAATACGACCTCCATAAAGTCGATTCCCATTGGGTGCGTTCGGATTAGCAACTAAAGCTTTGCTAATTTATTGAATTAAATGAAATTTTATTAGGCCAATTAAAATAACTAGAATGACGAAAAAATAAATAATCATGATATACCTAAACAGATTTAGAGGATGATCTTCGTTATACCGGGTGGACTATTAGTTTTTTCAGTTACAAAACACATTTCTAATCAATATGTCTCGTTAGTTCTGATTATTGTTTTTATATATCAAAATTTTGTTTTTAGTAGTTAAACGTGATATTCCTACTATCAACTACTGGATAAATTTCACTGAAATATTATCCAGAATTTACAATCCTTGCGATATATCTTCTTAAAATCAAATTAATATAATTAATATCTAATATCATATTCAAACTCTTTATTATTTTACAACAATGTTTTCTAAATAGCTAATTCGGAAAAAAGTAAGATCTAAAAATAAATTTATTTTTCTTGGTATTTGCTGCACATTGTGTTTGTCTATTTATAATATGTTTTGTCCTTGCCAAATTTGTTAAAAAGTACAGTCTCTCCTAAATCCGTGTCAATTTTTGTTGCTATGTGTCTTGTCTCTCCTCAACTAGCTTTCTCATCGTAAGAGTAACTAGATCACAATAAACGGTTGCAATCGCACTCCATAAAATCCCTTTTCGCTAGTAATTAGTTATAAATTGAACAGTGGGCGACAACAGTTAATGCGATCATTACTTTTTTAATATTAATAAATTGGTATAAAAAACCCTTAAAGTTCACTTCAATATGAGTTTTTTCATTGATTTAACAGCATGAAACTAAAGTTGTTTGGTCCTTCGATGATATGTCGATTTTAACAAGTCGACTATTTGTTCAGCCACTGTATTTCTCTTGTCTTCATTTCTATTTGTTTTCTCTTTTTTGAGACGTATTGCTTCTATTTAAGTTTTTGCGTTAGTAGTATTTTCCATTCTTTAGCCACCGTTGTAGGTTCTTGTGTGAAGTCTGAAGCTGTGGATTTTTATAACAGGAAATACTTGCTGTGTCATCGTTCTTTTTACTCTATTTGATGTTACTGGTATATCTGAAGTAAAACATACAGTATTTTGTCAATGACACTACCTTGTGGTACTTCAGAACGGCTTAAATGGTAGTAAGGTTTTTCCAATTTACCTTAGCTCAGAAAATTTCTTCATACCTATAGGTAGGGATTTAGGAGTTAGAACTAGGCTGGTAGAAAGAATATGTTTGATTTTGTAAATTAACTCAGGATGTCAGACTTTGTCAAAAGCCTGGATAACGTTGAAAAGGAGTAATATTTACCTTCTAGTGCTTTGTTAATAGTTTGGACAATTCGATGTACTGTTGAATGCTTCTGTTGAAAGTAAAACTAATGATCTAGTATCCAGTTTTCTTGAGATATGTCTACATTTATAATGTGCCGAGAACTAGTTGTTCAAGTAATTTTGAACTTACTGATAATAAACTTATTGGTCTATTGGTTATTTTCCTGGCTTCAAAATTAATATTAATTTTGCAGTTTTAAAACTTTTTATCCAAGACGTATAATACCATTAAAGATGGTTAATAGGACTAAACCTTTTCTTGGAAATTCTTCTACGCTTTTTGCTGTAATCATAATCAGCTCCAGGTGCTTCTTTCTGATTCAGAAATTTAATGTCTTTTGGTGTCAGCAGTCTAATGGATGTATGTAGTATAGGTAGAGTATTTATATACTGTTTCTATGCCAGTTTCATTGTCTAGAGGTTGAAACACTAATACGAGATTAGCTTTCTCGAAGTCACTTTTTGTCCATGGTTTCTTATTGATGTTTTTTTGTAAGTTATTTATTGGTTTCCAGATGGATTGGTCAGTTCTACTTAATTTTTATGTGTACTGTATAAATTCTTTATTTCGTTCTTCTTTAACCTTGTTATTTCTACTTAACTGATTATATATCTTTAAATTGGTGTACGGGTACGTTACTATTTTGCTCTGGTACGTCTTTTTTCTGTTATTAGTAATGATTATTTTTTGTATTTATTTAAATAAAAAATGTTGCTCGCATCAGGATTGGAACCCAAACATTCTACCATTACACCACACCGGATCATACAGAAAGATAATCAGACTTTTAACTACAACAATTGGCATACACTTGAAAATAGACTGGAATCTTGTTTCACCTGGCGCGTGACCATACCTACCTTTTTTCAAGATTAATTGGAGGGTATCCCTCTTTCCCAGTTTCCAGGTCGTTCGGTTTGTTTTTGATCGGTTCCCTTTTTGTACCGCCTCAGGATGGTGCCAACAGAAGATGGTCGTTTTTATATCATTATTGTTCTTCCAATTTTCTTTTCGTCTGGGTCCGTGGTTTTGGAGTATTGTACCTGAAAGTAAGTTGTTGTAATTTTTATATGACCTGGTTTGGTTCTTGCTGGTTCGGTTGGAATATATATTTGCTGTTAGTTTCTTATTTGTCAATAGTCAAATTTAGTTTTTTTTTTGATTATGTTATTTTTGGTTAGTTTAAATTTATTGATACATTTGATTCTTTTCTTTATTTTCCAACGGCTCTTTATTCCATAAGTATAATTTTGACGATAATCAAGATTGAAAAAAACAATGTTCCAAATAATTCATGTTAAAGAATAAATAAGTAATAAATAAGTTTGCTACCATTATTTAAAAGTCACTAAATTAATGAAAATAGTCTTCTTTATTTTTACAGCACCTAGACTATATAACGGAAACTCCTATATAACGCGTAAGTGTGTCTGTCTGCCTTAGTCAGCTTTTATTCCAGTTTTTTTATGTATTGAAGGAGCGATACGTCTTTTCTCTAGAGGATCCACCACACTCCGGGGAAAACATTTTACTTCTGCCGTAAAGCAGCAAAAAATATTACAAGGAAAATTCATTCGATGCTCTTAACAAGCACTTTTCAAGGCTTATTGTATTTAAGACAGATACAAGATACCTTTTGTATCGTATGTGGGTAAGAAACTTTATTCTAAAAGGTCTGGTTTATTTATTTGGGATAAAAAATGTACATTATAAATTAGTCAAATGGAGAAAACTACATGTGACCACGTAGGATTTTTTTTTTGAAATACAGACAAGTTCGATAAGTAAATTTTATTTTTTACTTTTATTATTTTTTTTTAGAAAATTTATTATTTGAAATGAAATTTACAAACTTGCTGGTATTTTTGAAACGAAAATGAATTTCGATATAACATGAAGTTTTAGTATGAAGTTGGAGTACTAGTACTTCTAAGGCTTTCCATCCAACATGGAGATATTACATCTTATAATCCTTTTAAAACTGGGACATACAGCAAATCACGATCATATTTATAACTAATTAGCCATAACAGAAAAATTTAAGTCAAACCAAATGGATTCTACAAATTAGTAGTCTACAAGGATCCATCCTTAGCGCAACATTATTTTTAATACCCATTAAAAACTTAGCAAATAAAATTGAATCCTCTGTTAATGGGGATTTATAGTTAATTGGTGTATAGTTAACAATTTTTTAAAATATTTTAAGTGGTCTACGTTGCTAAGCTAATTTTGAATAAAATATTTAAAAAAAATTGATACTCTAAGTAATGTTTTAAAACTTTTGGTCTTTATTTTTTATTATCAAATCCGGTATCTATTACTAATTAATATTTAATATAATAATGAAACGACAACTTTCAAAATTATACGTGATAAAACGCTTCTGGTGTTTGGTGTGAATTTCCCTATTAATACTAGCTAATAGCGTAGTTTGGATAAAAAAATGCAATTTGCTGCATTCGGTGAATTTAATATTTGCCGTTTTCATTTGGTTTTTAATTTTGTTGCTCCTAGTTAATGACATAACTGGAAATTGTTGGAAATTCGATAACGCAGCGTTTGTTTTTTTAACAGTTAATGATATTTTCTGCCGTTTGATTTCGAACGGATTCAATAAACAAATGAATATTGGAAAAATCTACGATCAAAACACATTTGTTGAATTTTATACAAATATTTAAATTTATTTGAGATAAACAAATCAAATACTGTTCATAAGAAATATTTATTATGTTGGTTTTAAACAACTATGTATATTCTTTAATATGTTATTATTTTATTAATATTTTCAATTATTTCATTACTGTTGATCCTACTTTGAACTAAAGTTCACTTATTGCACATATATATCGTACAAGTAGGTAACTGTAAATGTTTTCGTAACATTTTATGTTCGTGTGATTAATTGGTATGATTTGTATTCGAAAAAATTTACACACTGTTAAATATTTGATTTCCGACTACAATCAACTTAGAGCCGGTTTTTCCATGAAATATTAACTTGGAGGTTAACTAACTTTTACTTGAAGGTTAACTTCAAAGTTATTTTAATCTGGCAACTTTGTATTTTATGAATTCTGTGGTATTATTTGTTTTCATACTCGAGCAAGTTAACCTAAGATTCAAGTTCAAGATATAAAGCAGGCCGAGAAACAGAAACGATTAAACTAGAAAAAGAACTTAGGAAACGTGACGAAAACTTTACTCATACAGTAGAACCTGAAGGATGGTAGCATACTTGCCGAGGTTTACTGTGATGTCAACTCTCGGTTTTCTGCTGTACACTGCGGCTCCCGTACCACTTGGGGTCTTTGAAGTATATGTGAGGGGTACATAAGCCGTCCCTGGAAACAGGATCTCCCCCTTTTCCCATTGGTCTCTTCTCGGAAAAATTACGTGAAAGTACTTCTGTATGTGACTTCTGGAGGCGAGTATTCTGAGAGTGTGGTGAGTACTCATGTCTCGCAGCAGTCCAGAGTGGTCTCATAGCCTCCCCACCTCGATTTGACTAGCCACTAACACGGCCCTATTGTAGGTCATTCTGGTCTGCTCCAATAGTATAAGGAGAGAAGTAAGACTACGTGTAGCAGAATCTCGCATCTTTCGGTTCCAACCATCTTCCACTCCACTTCTACTTCCTAAAAAAACTTATTAAATTATAATAATTAGTAAAAAATGAGAAGAAGACCCACAAGCTCTCTTTGATATGTAAGGTTAATTCGTAATTAGGTCAAATATATTATTACTACGAGCTGGCTAGGTAAGGATCGGAATAACCTCTTCTAGGTCCAGACCCTCTCCACTGCTTTTTTACTTTTTCAAAGCACATCCAAAATCTCAAGTTACATTACAAAAAACATGCCTGGGACTAAAATCAGTCCACTGGCTGTCACCTTAAAAAGAAAGATCAATTTTTTCTGCAACTATCCAGACACAAACTGCGCCAATTAGTAAGTAACGGGACATTAAATCAAGACTTTTATACTTTATAAGAGTCTGGTACCGATTATAACTTCTGATGCATAAATGAAAATTAATTCGCAAAACTAATTTCTGGCTATCGAACTAATGAAAAAAAAATTACTTTTCAATGCAAGCATCAATAACAATTAAAACATTAAAAAATTCAAAGTGCAAAACTGCAACAAAACTGCTAATTTTAAGGTAATGAAACTCGAAGTTAAAGTACCACAAATATATATTTATTAAAGATGATAAGGAGGCGACTAGTTTGGGCGAAATTTCGCCATCATCAGGAGTTATTAAAATTAAAAGTAAAATTTTTACTGTCATAAAAGACAAACTGTAATATTGGATAAACGAATAAATGAATTTAATAAGTAGTACTGGTGTTTGATTAATTAATTAAATTAGAAAATGTAAAAGAAGTAAAAGTATATCTTAACTGAGACATAGTGTGGACAAGAAAAGACGAAACAAGAGTGATTAAAAGGAGGGACCAAAGGAAGGACTCCAATGAACTTGGTGGCTCGGTTGTGTGTTTGGCCGGCCAACGAAAATTTTTTTTTCGTTGACCGGCCAAATACACTGCCGAGCAATTTTCAAATTTTATTATTAATGAGGACACACCAAGTTCATTGGGGTCCTTCCTTTGGTCCCTCCTTTTACAATGAACAATTTTCAACCGTAATCAGCTTCGCCTTGTTATAAGTAGTGAAGAAACGGCTGCAGTAAATAAATTGAAATTTGGTACAGAGATGGATGAATGATCAATTAATGTCATTTGATATATGGCATCTCCCGAAACGGAATGAGTATTCTGAAAAAAATTCTCAAAACTGATCAAGTTTGAGGTTATCAAATTTTATATTTGGAATTTATTCCAGGATTATGAATTACCTAATGACATCACTGGCATTATATCGAAGACATAAAACTAAAAACCGTGGAAAGAAATAATCTAATTTTCAAGATAATCATTACAAAGTAAAACTGTGTAGGGGTTTGCGATTCTTAGCCTACTTAGTTCAGCTACCTATTGCAAGAGAGTGATTTTAATATAACCTAAAATACAAATAAACATTGAAGGCAAAGTAGTAATAAATGAATATCGTCACATAATTTTGATTCCAGGCGTTGCCAAATCTCCATTAATTTTTATATTACTTGTTTATTTTAGGCATTGTGTTTGCAACTCAATTTTGATACAATCTAACAAGTATATTGACATAAGGAACATCTTGGTTAAGTGTAGGTATGTATGTGTGTCCCCAATTTTCGCGAAAACTGTTGGACGGACTAGAATAAAACTTCTTGATATTATACAAATCCAATCTTTATTAATTTAAGGACCCGTCTGGGCACAGAATATGTCGAAGTACAAAAATGAGTATAAGCAAGCTAGCCACAGAATATGAGTCATAATTACTGACTTGAAATCTATCATACAGCCGCCATCCATACCTCGGGTGAATACATCGGCTTTGCTAAAGTTGTTCTAAACCGATATATTACAATTTAACCTGGTCCTCATACCTCGTCTATTTTTTGTGCAATTTACTATCTAAAAGATATTGATTTCTTGAACAGAATTGAGGAACATGTAATGTTTGCTAATGGAGGATCATAGTATTTAAGTCATCTGGGAATTCTCCTTCTCACCAATTCCTGAATAATTCTTTCCCGCTAAAAGCAACTTAGTCTGGGAAGCATCATCTGATTCCACAACTTTTCATCTTTTTCAATCATCTCAATGACTCTTTCCGTGTCAACAAATACAATATGATTTTCACAGAAATGGGAAACTACGACCCACTTTAAACAATAATATAACCATTATAATATTATCTGATTATTGCCGTGGTCATTTAGTTTTTATAGAAAATCGTAATTTCCTTCCCCAAAAACTTCTGCAAACTTGATAAATTACAATTATTTCGCAATAATCGACAACGTCGCATTTTCAACTGATTCGACAGACAGAATCTGACATTCATAACTGAACGATGATGTGATGTTGGTTGCATACAATTTAATTTTCATGGCGCAATGGAATGGCGACATCTTGCGTTATAGTTTGTCAAGGATATTGGGACTTCAATATTAAATGCAGTTATTCGTTTATCCAATATTACAGTTTGTCTTTTATGGCAATTAAAATTTTAATTTTTAATTTTATTAACCCCCATGAATACTATGGTCTGATGATGGTGAAATTTCGCCGAAACTAGTCGCCTCCGTATCACTATTAATACATATATATTTGTGGTACTTTAACTTAGAGTTTCATTACCTCATCGGTTGACCACATTAGAGATTTCCTGCGTCTGAAACTTTTTTATTTAAACTTAGGTTGACTATTCGATAATTTATGTGTGAAGATGATTTTTATTTTATTTATCTAAAAAACTCCTACACGTGCCATGCAACTCTCGCATATGGGTCAATGAAACGAATATATCTTTTCACCCTCACGTCTTCTTGTCGATTCGCAATTGGACCAAATGACTCAACAACGTGGCCAAAACTAAAAAGTCATATAAAATAGAAAGTGTTGTAATCGTGATACATTATTGGCAGGGACGGTTCTCGCAATAGAGAGTAGGCATATGTCTAACGGGGTAGCGTAATGGGGTTACAAAACGTGTTGATCAGATGTTTTGTCAATGACAAATGAAAGTTGCATAAAATACAACTTACAACAAAAATGATAAAGTTCATTAAATTTGTAGGTATGATAAAAATTTTCTTTTTGATTTAATAGTAACCTGAAATAAAAATAGTATATTACACACCGAGGTGGGAAGTGTTTGATTACTGTAGTGAGATTAGTTAGTTAACCGAGACGCGTAGGGTCGAGGTTAGCTATAATCTCAAGACAGGAATTAAGCTTCCTACCGAGGTTTGTATACTATTTTATTTACAACCATCATATTTCGATCAAAATTAATAAATCTCTGTTTCGTTCTGAACATAATTACAATATTATATTTAACGACAAATTACCAAGCGGTTTTCAAAGAATAATCAAGTAAATATATTGTTACCGTGACTACGGGGTAAAGAATTATTATCAACAGTAAAAACACAAGAGCTTTTTTTTATCGGATAAATTTCTCTTTGTAACGAAAAATTTTGCCAATCAGCAATTTTACGAGATAAACTGACATGGAAAAATAGCGAGACCGGAGGTCGAGCGATTTTGCCAAATCTTAGTTTTTCGAGGAAAATTACTGATGGAAAAATTTTGATTTAAAAAAAAATTTATCCTTAAAAAAAGCTTGATTGTTTTTTGGCAAGATAAATTAACGACAAAATATAGAATGAACAACAATAATTATCTATATTGATACAATTAAATTATTTCATTATTACTATTTTTTAACAATTTTTATTATTTTATTATTCATCTTCCATATTTCAATATCAACCAAACAAATAATTTTAACAGACAGAACTAAGGTTAAAGTGACATGCCGATGCGATTCACAGCTACTAGATATAGTCTAATTATGAGGAACATGCATTTTTATCGCGAGGAGCAGGCATTTTTATCGCGATAAAAATGGATGCACCTTTTTTATCGCTGTCAAACTGATAAAACTGTCATCATTAAATGACACATTTTATATAGGAGTTAATTTATCAATATAAATAAATGTCAGATAGTCAATAAATGTCAGATAAGGTCGGATATTAAATTCGAAAATAATATATTGAACAAAAAATGTCTTCCGACGAAGAATTAATGGATGGTGCCCCACCAGAGGTACGACAGGCTGCTGAAGCAGCAGCCCAGGGTTTGGTGCCAGAGAAAAGTAGGCATCGGTACATGTGTTATTTATTTAAATATAAAAAATATTCATATGAGGGCGGGAAGTGAGGTCGGGAAGTAGAGGTGTGTAATGTGACACTTCCCAACCTTCAATGAAGTTAGAAATGACAACATTACATATATGGTTGTTGATTTTATTACAAATACAAGACATAGCCATAGCTCAAAGTTTCAAATAGATACAACGTTTCAAAAATATAACGTTGACATCTTGAATTGTAGAGGTCTGTCTTATGACAATGCCTAGAATATGTTTTGTTGTTATAGGTCGGTTAAATACATTGGTCCATGTCTCGTGTTGTCTGTGGCGCCACCTTAAATTTATACTGTTCTGGGCAGCTTCAGTGGATAATAAAACTCAAGGGTCCTGATAGTATCGATAAATCCTTCGGCTGCTAGCACGTCAGATTTAACTTTCCTTACTGGATCAAGCACCTGAGTATGTGCTGCTGGGATTTTATTTTTCAGACTAATTAATAAACAATAAGGAATATAAAAATAACCTAGTACAAAATAAACATTTTATTGTTATTCAAATACTACAAAGATATTTAAATCCGACGTGGGAAGAGAAAAGGCGAATAAGGGGCAAACGGATAAGCAGTATATGTGATCGGTTTCTCGTGTCCACACCGCGACACGATAAGGTTCTACGGTCTAAATGCGAAAAGAGGTGCGTCAGCTGCCTGGGACGTAAAACTTTCTTAATCGGATTCGAAAAGACTCTTTATGGCATGACAGTTGGTCTCATAGTGCTGGTACAGCTGATGATCAGGCATAGTAGTTGGGTTGGCAGTTCTGATATAACTCTTAGTATTTCGTGGTAGTCGGATTGACAGATTGAGCACAACTACCTGTTGTATCGCAGATAGCGAGAGAACTAAACCTGCCCTTTCCCTCTCTTACTTATAAACTGCGCTGAAGGGATTAGAGCGAACATCTTATCGAGTTGTCGGAATTCTTCATAGATTAATATAATATATATAACTTCAAATTATGGGAAAGGCCAGAAGCTTTGAATTTAGTGCCAGTAGAACCAGTTAAACCGTCGCCCGTCAGATCGATACACTCGCGTCCGTGCTGGGTACGCAGATGACCACGAACGGGAATGAGGCAACCTGAGGACGATCCATTTGCCTCGCATACGGGAAGTTGGGGTTCCTGAATAGTGGACGCACGAGGCGTTGTATGAGATCGATCCAGCAAATGTGGCGAGCTTTTTTGTTTTTCAATTGCTTTAAAAATATGGCCGATTCAGATTCTAATGGCGAACGCACAGCGTATTTTATAATTTTGAGCAGTGTTTTAAAAAAGAAAAAACAATCCAATAATAGTTACGACCGACAGAATAGACCGCCTCGACATGAAATTTTTGTTTCCGTCCAGACTGAGCTCACACCGGACATTTTGTTTTGTATGTACCGCTCTTGGAACGAACGCAACTGAACGCAAACAGAACGTTCGGTTCGTATTCGTTGCCTTGTACCCTTTCGTTATTCATTCGTTCGTTCGATGGTCGTTCGCTTAGTGGGATGGTGAACTGGCTTTCTCATTGTGGTATCGACTATCATTGTGATATCGACTATCAAATTTAGGATCACATGCTGCCTGGAAGGCGCTGGCCCTCACTCCATGATTCAAAACGTAGGGAGTATAAACTTGAGTATAAGTATAAACGAAATTTGTAATTTACAATTAACGGGATAGCTAATAATTAAGGAACGACTAATAGGGGATATATTACCGGTATTTGACTAACTTAGTTACAGGCTGGATTTTACAAGTGCCTAAAAAATAGAATTAAAAATGTTTCGCTTCATTTGAAATCCATTCAATGTTCCGTGAACTCTTAAAATTTGGTTGAAGAGCATGCATCAGAAAACTGCACAGGAACTTTCTGGTTTTTTGAGTTATCACAGAAACTCTATAATCTTATTTGTGTATTTCCTCACACATAGAAAGTGATATAAAATAAAAGGTAGTTATTGCCGGTTTTAAAAAGAATCTCGATCGTACAGAAGCTTGTCAAAGTTTATCCCAATTGTGAGCTTGAATTTATTCTTCCTTGAAATTTATTGTTAACTTACAACTGGACTTATGGCAAAATTTTAGAATTTCGCAACTCATCACTTGAATATCAGTAATGATTAACCGCATATCATATCCTGATGGCATTCAAGTAAACATTAAATAATTTATCGATTTTCGTGACTACAAGAGCAAAGTTGCTAAAATGGCTTTAACAGAAAGACTTGCATTGTTTATCAAAATATTGATTTGCTCAGCGCATCTGTCTATGTGTATCAGCTACAAGTTGTATTGGGGAAAGTAGTTTTTTTATATTGTTCAAATAGGACAAATTTAATAATCAGTTCTTGAAATTTCAAATTTTATTTTAATGTTATTAAAGTTTATTTTAAGTTTTATTAAATAGTGTGGACAGTTTCATTTATTTGGTATTGTTGAGTCGCTCCAAGGGCTATGACTGCATGGGCAGCATCAAACCCAAATCTGCCAATGATTATTGGTTCCTCTATTTCAAATAATCATCTGATGTTTCTTTAATACATTTCTACCACTTTTAAAGCGATAATACATAATATTTGTAATTTTATTTTATTGTAGCTTCGATATTTAGCAAATCGAAAAACTAAATTTTAATTTTATGTTTGTCATATATTTAATTAGCATTTTTGTCAGCAATTTTAAGCCGTATTATCCACTGTGCAACCAAAAAGTATTATTGTGGTCGGTGACTTTTCTTCGAGCTGCCTTTAATCGTATCGGAAACACATTATCTGCCCCACTTCTTAATTGAATGTGTTTTTCTTCTCCGTCACTTTTAGAACAACGCTGTCTTGCTTTCAACACACGAAACACTACTTAATTACTTATATAAGGATAAATGGCTCTGTTATAGCGTCGTAGTACATATTATACTAGTTGAATATATGTAAATGACATGTTTTCTGATTAATAGATTAAGTTAGTCACATACTGGTGTGTACATAAAATTTTGATAATTTAGATAAATTAGTTAGGAAATTGATACTTTATTTTTTATATATTATCCATAAACCTCAATTTTCTACTACATAAAATACAAAAACTCTAATATTTTATCTATTAGCCCACTATAATAACTATTAGTATAATAAATTTTGATATAGACCCCTTGAGTCCTTTAAAACTTCATGTAACCATCTATTTGCCGAAACATATCAATTTAGAGCATCTTAAACCCCCAAGACAAATCTTGATAGAAAAGACATAAGTGTTATCCTGCAGTCGAACTAAAACGACTACTCGACAAGAACATGAAAGAACAGTTGGATATATCGATTATACGCTTCGCAGAATAACTATAATTTGATATTATCTTCTCCTTCTTCTTATTTCTGTTTCCGGGAATGGACCGTCTGCACACAATTTCCTTATTTTTTAATTCATTTTAATAATTTAGTTTAAAAAATGTCTGCGCCTTAGCGGCACGTGACGACTTCTAAACACGCGTTATCTCATGAACCGTAAAAGATATCTCACATCTGTTTTCAACTATCGATTCAGCATTAATTTTCACGTCGGAATGCTATTTTTGAAACCGATAGTATTACTACCGGTTCTGGTTTGTAAAACCATTTTGGAAACCGCAAGTCATAAAAATCTGAAAATCAATTTGGAATCTATTCAAGGTATGCTGAGTTTATTACCTTTAACCATTTGTCTCTATCTCTTTTCTTTTTTGAGTTATAAATGCGGACAGACGGACAGACAGATAGAGCCGTATTATAAGACTTCTCTGTAAACTTTAGGCTTTAGAAGTCTAAAAAAGCTAAAAAAAAGTACTTGGATGAAAACGCAACAAAACTCAAATAGAGTTTAAGCCACAAAGCTAGACAAATTCTTGGCATATTAGATTTTCAGATGACGGTAGATTGATTCGGTATGTCCAATTGGAAATCTTTGTTTTATTATTCTATTATATCTGCTCTCATAACGTTTACTACAAAGTTGGATCTTACTGATTCAATAACTTAAAGTTACATAGAATGAGCAAAGTCTATTTTGAGTCCTCGCGTGCAATTCCATTTTTATTTCTTTCTTTTTTAATATTTGAACTCGTATAAATCTTGATAGGTTTCGATTTTAACCGATGAAAACAATTTCATAACCGATGGCCTGGAAAAATGAATTGTATAAGTATCTATAAATCTTTGATAATTTATTAAGTTTTCTTGTAGCTTTAGAAAATATATTGGGAAAGTTATAATTATATTTCTTTTTAAACAATTAGGTCTGAAGATGAGTTTTGAAAAAGTTTTCTTTTGCAAAAATAAAACATTATAAATAAATAAAGGTTGTAGCTATAATAATAATTAAACTTCTTGAGTGGCTAAATTTGAAATGATTAAATTGACTTTGCCCAAAAAAATTAAAGTCGAAAAATAATATTATTAATTTTGAATAAATTTGTTGGTGTGAATTTAAAAATAAAATTGTAATTGATGAAAACTAAAATTGCACTATATTTACAGTTTTTGTTTTCAACAGTGGTTAGGACTATATTAGGCGCCATTTTATTTTGTAATTCGTTTAAAATCCTAAAAATACAAACATGGTACTTATTTTGTTTACTGAAACAGAAATTTAAATAATTATATGTTAAAAGTGAAATTATTAATAATAGATAACTATTTAATTTTATCCTAAAAAATTCGTTTTTGTAAATAACAATCGCCATATTATTTCACATTCATTAAATACAAGGGTAAGTCGAACAGATTTTTGCTATTAGTGATTTTCGTCTTCTTTCGGCAAAAAATCATTTCGACAGCAACAACTTAAGACTCGAGGTTGTTTTCTCACAATCAGGCACCGATGCAGATCCTTTCGAAACTTGTATCAAAAATTGGGAGAAAATAAATTATGCTAACTTGAGAACCTCGCTGGAAAAAAATAGAAAAAATCTGATGTGGCCACCACATGACCTCTCGTCATGTTTGAATCAAAAATTTACACGGTGGCACAAAAACGTATGAAAAAAAATTTTCTTTTTTGTAAATCTGGCAACAATGGCAAAACTATTGAAAATTTAATGATACGAAAATAAACTATAGTGTTTACAAAATATATGTGGTTTTACAATATATTATTACCATTTTGTTTAGTAATGGCGTCATCACTCATAGCAACTACCACTTCCGGTTGTACGATTGACACCAAAATCTAATCAAATGTAATCTAGGCTATAAGAATCGTGTATGCAAAATTTCAAGTTTTTTAATTAAGCAGTTTTTGAGTTATCTTTACTACAACATCCATCCTAACACACTAACACACACACACACACAGACATCATCGCGAAAATATTAAAATCGTATTCTAGGGATCCTAAAACGTGTTTATTCATTGAAAACTCACTACCCAATTCTTAACATGATTAACATAACTCGTGAAGGCATTTTCGCGTAGTTTGGCAAGATTTTCAAATTTTTTTATAAGTTATTATAGATTGTCTAATTTTTCTTTATATTACGTATTTTCCATATTTTCCACATTTTTCGAATTTTTTAGATTTGACCTATTTTCCAGATTTTTCATATTTTCCAGATTTTGCAAGTATTCTAAATTTTTGGAAGTTTTTTTGATTATTCAATTTTTTTTTAATTTTGCATTTTTCTTTTTGGTTTTAAAAACTTGCCAAGATTTTCCAGTTTTGCAGATTGACTAGTTTTTCTTGATTTAGCACATTTTCCAGATTTTGCGTATTTTTCAGGTTTTACGTATTTTCTAGATCTTGCAAGAATTCTAAATTTTGCAAGTTTTTATTTTGCAAAATTTTCTTAATTTTAAAAGATTTTTTTTGTTGTAAAAGTCGTAACAAATTTTAGAGTTTTATCTAGTTTTTTCAAATTTTGCAAGTTTTCCCAAATTTGGCAATATTTTCCAGTATTGCGCATTTGTTATTTTCTCTTGATTTTGCATATTTTTTTGGTTTTTGCATATTTTCCAGATTTTATATATTTTCCAGATTTTACATATTTTCCAGGTTTGAGTATTGTTCAAAATTTACATATTTTCTAAATTTTTAATACTTTCCAGATTTTATCAGTGTTCTAAATTTTGCAAGTTTTTGAGCTTGCAAAATTTTCTTAATTACTGCAAGTTTGTTTTGAATTTAAAAGAAATTCCAGATTTTAGCAGTTTCTCTGAATAATGAAATTCTGCTGGTTTTTTCAGATTTTCTACATCTTCCAGTTTTGCAGCCTGGCTAGTTTTATCTATTTTACATATTTTCCGCATTTTTCCGCTTTTAAAATTTATTCCAGATTTTGAAAGTTTTCCTAGATTTTGAATTTTTTGGTTTTTTATGTTTTTCCAGCTTTGGCATGATTTTCCAGATTTAGCAAGATTTTCCAGATTTTTAAAGATTTTCCAGTTTTTGTAGTTTTTATTGATTTTGCATATTTTCCAATTTTGCCAGTTTTTTTGATTTTACGAAATTTTCTTGATTTTCCAGTTTTAAAAGTTATTCCAGATTTTGGAAGTTTGTCTAGATTTTGAAATTTTTCCAAATTTTAATAGTCTTTCAGCTTTGCAACTGTTTACAGATATACTATCTTTATTTTGAAAATTTTTCAGATTTTGTAAGATTTTTATGCAAATTTTTTTCAGTTTTTTCAGTTTTTCAAGAATGTCCTATTTTTCCGAAATATCTAATGAAAATTGAATTTAATTACATTTTTATAGTCCAGTCTTTATTCAAATTTTGGAAGGATTTCCAGATTGTGCAATTTATTCCAGATCCTACCGGTTTTTCCAGATTTACAAGTTATTCAAAACTTTGATAGTTTTTTCTGACTTTCTTTGATTTATTATTTTTAGATTGTATAAATTCATCCAGATTTTACAAGTTTCTAAAATATTTAAGTTTTTCCAGATTTTACAGGTTTTTCCAGACTTCATTAATCTTAATTTTGCAAATTTGTTAGTTTTTAAATTTTGCATTTTTTCTGATTTTAAAGCTTTTCCAGATTCTGATAATTTTTTGACATTCTTATAATTTTTAATTTTTCGATTGTGTACATTTATACAGATTTTTCAATTTTTAAAATATTTAATTTTTTCCTGATTTTCTAGTTTTTTATAATTTTACTTATTTGCCAAAGTTTATGAGTTTTTCAAATTCAAAGTTTTTTCCAGATTTTTCGAGGTTATCAAATTTTTCAATTTGCCAATTTTTCTAGAATTTTATAATTTCCCTGATTTTTCTTGATTAAGTATTCCACTTCATATTAATTGTTTATTACTGCCCTGGTTAATATTTATTATCATACCTAAATTTTTTTATTTTTTAAATATATTTTTAATATATATACTCGACGAATTTAAGTCTGACCACACCTTTAATCGTCTTAATAATCTCACTTTCATTAAGGATAGTGCACTTCAAGATTTATGGGAATATAAAGGATGTTAAGTCGTCGCGATAAATGTATCGTTTAAGGGGTTAACTAGGTCATCAAATGATCAAAGGGCCATCTTTCATGTCGTCTAAACTTCTAAGGAATATTCTATGATGATGGTACATAATCGTAAAAGTTTACGACTTGTGGTATCGTAAAGCCGTAAATTGCACTAGAAATTGTTTATTATACCTTCCTTCATACCTCGTTATTTGTTCTTAAATGCATCTTTAACATATTATTTTTAAATTTATACGCAATCATAAATCATGAACAATTTCATAGATTATTAGTCTGAAAATATTGTTAAAAGCAAATGTTTTGCAGAGACAACCATGCAATTTTAATTTAGTTATCTAATTCCCTCTGTACTTCCATCTAACAAATTAACGAATTTTCAATTAGAATTTATACCAACTCTATCGAAATATTTAATTGCAGTGACCGGCTGATTGACATGTCATCAATTCCATTGGTTCGTCGATAACTCAAACGTCATGCCAACGAAAATTTATGTTCAATTCATTGAACTCTCTCTCGTACCAAAACTTTGCGTCCTTTATATTAGCAACATTCAAATGTCGTTCGTATTTGTGGAATAATTCGGTTTGCATTGAATTGATTTAATACGAAATTTAAAAGGGATTTTTATATCCTATAAAAATATTGAATTTCAGACATTTTGGATTTTAAATTATTACTTTTCACAAAATTGATTTCCCTTAATTTTAATTACAATAAAATGCAACCTCTTCGTTTTCTATGCAGCACTGCTGCGACAACGCCTAAATTATAGTGCATGGATTTCTGTCGTCCTTTAGAATATTACCTTCCTCTATTTCCGGCTCTGGTTCAACAATAATCCAAATCCCAACAATATCCACCCACCTTAATCATGTTAATTCCGTTTGAATTAGTATTGTGAATCGAGTAGAACAATCGTTATTATGAGGTGAAACTTGTCTAAGTTTATTTGCAACATTGCGACGACCACATAATCCAGGAAGCTTATAATTTTTTATTGATTTTTATTTTCGGGGACTTCAACAAAAATATAACCTCATGTTTTCTCTATTAACAGTTAGAATTAATCAAATAAAACCCATTGAGTTTAATTATCTAACGTAAATTGAGCTATATTTTGGAATAAATTAATTGCTAATTATTTGAATATGTCACTATTACGATAGTCATATGTGTGCAGTGGAGTTATCGTGAAGCCGTTAACTTTAAACATGTAAAGAAGAGAATACAAATGAAAACAGCTGTTAAATCTCACTTATACAGACAAAGATGCAGAAAACCGTTATATGATAATTGGATAAAGATGAAAACTTGGACCAATCCATTGTGAATTCGCATTCAAAATCGAGAAAGATAAATATATATTATATTCTACTGTTAGATAAAGATAACGACTATTTTAACGAGAACAGGTAATAATTTGCTGTTTGGTACATAATGCTGTATACTTTTTGTTAGGTGTTTTAATTATTGTATTTAAACAATATGGTACAAAACAATTTTTATTTCGTTTATCCATAACTGTCCCATCGTCTTTTAATATATGAACCCAATTTATGTCATCAACACGACCCAGAAGATACGCAAACAAAGGTAAAAATACACACAATTAAAAACACATTGACCAAACGACGCCTTATAAGTAATAGTCAAATATATTTGAAATTTTCGATTTTAATTAGAGAAACTAGCCTACGTTAATGTCATACTACAGCTATTGCACGTAAGTGACATAGGCGCACTGCAAGTTACATAGATGCAGTAATTTTTGAATATCAATTTTACTTTCCCGACCCACCTCCTAGAAGGGAAAGTATTGTGAACGAGCTAAAAAAAAAATTCGAGATAAAAACGGAAATAACCAATTTTGGGTCCCCTGAGATGATTAAGACCATTTCCAGATGGAAGTCTGTCTGTCTGTCTGTGTGTGTATTCTTTCACGATAGAGGCCACATGTTTAATCCGATTGAGCTGAAATTTGGTATAGGGGTTTGGGTTACCTGTCGGAAGAACCCATTAGTTTTTGTACGACATCTGTCAAAAGTATCACTATCAAAAAATGACACATGCAATATGTCACGGAATTGGATATGCAATATTTCATTTGAAAGCCCTTGAAAAACTATTCAGAACAGTCAAAATCATTTCTCCAACTGTCACCTGTCAAAAAAAAAGTCAGAAGTTGAAACTTTAACATTAAATATCTGAAAGTATTCGTGGATACTCGTCAGGAAAGTTTTGAGGGGACACAACCCATTTTTTCATGTTATATTAAAGAAAAAACAGAGAAAACGATTTTTTCATAAAGAGAAAAGTATTTTTTTTCAAATAATGTAAAAAGGTGGGCTAATATTTCAAGTTGAACTCCCCATGACAATTTTAATATGAATATGTATTTATGAACTTCTACATTTATTTGATAACAATTATTTAAGATAACAAATAGTAGGCCTATAAAAGAGCTATCGAAGTAGATGAGCTAAGTGGGATCATAAATTTCAAATCATTTTTAATAGCTTTAGAACAGCTACTCGGAATTAATTTTGTACACATTTGTGATAAAGAATACAAATTTATTGTTAATTTTTTGAGCTAGTACAGGGTGGAGTAAATCTGTAGGTGGAAGCACTTTACATTTGACGAGCCCAGAAATATATGACAGTTTCGAACAATCTGAGTCTACGCAGATTTTCTGGTGACCTACAGGGAATTTCTCATATTTGTAAACCCAATGATAAAGGGATAAAACATCAACGTATATCATTTTTTCATCGCTTTGAGCCTTGAAGTATTCAAAGGTAGTTCCTGTACATCCTCCGTAAGACGAATCTCTTGGATTGAGATGTGTTTGCAATATGAGTGGAGGATTTTTTTGTATATTGTTATAAATCTTTGTTTTGAATAGTTGTCTTTTAAATTCACACTCTCACATTATACTGAGTTTTAGCACAGGTAGCATCGTATTTCAGAGACGACTAGCCGTCATCTGTCATTGTTACTAATCGATTCGTTCAGCGGTGCGCAACCGTTGAGAATAATCACTAAACTAGAGCTAATATAGCAGTTATTGAGGAACTGTTAGAAGGTGATCTAGACATTAATGTTGTGGTAAGGATGGATTAAACACTGTCTTGATATAAAATTGTTGTACCTCCCTCTCCCACTACCAAATAATAATTTTGGGCACTAAACTCATATTATCATAGCTACTATAAAAATAAAAACATCAATATTTTCTAATAATAATTTGACAGTTCATATAAGGCGCTGGGCAAGTCAGCGTAGTTTATTTCCGCTGCGAATGCTGTTCAACGGTTGAGAGTGATCACTGATGCAGCGGTTCGTTCAGCCGAACAAGTTGACTCATCGCTCAACGGTTGCCCACCGCTGAACGAACCCATATTGCCTGAATAAAATGCCACTCGTATTGAAATGAAGTATAACATGCGCAGTAGCTTTGCCAAAACGACACTAACGTCTATCTTTTATTTTGTACTATTAAGAATACCAAGATCGTTACAAGCTGTGTTAATATTTAATAATAAATAATGCATGATATTGAAAATTATTAATCTTCTTATTTTAGTTATGTGGCGTTTTTGATGGGGGAGTACATTAATAATAAATGTTATAACGGTCTTAGCTCCGTCACGCGGTCATTTGGAGCCTCAGTCCAAGTAACGGGTTACCTTGGGCGTCACCTTAGATTTATGGTGTAAATTCCACTTGCTCTGGGTAACGTCAGTGAAAAAATTATACTCCAGGGGTCGTTTTAATATTGTCAATAACTTTTGTCTATCAGTAATTCGGGCTTTACTTGCCCTGCTGGCGTAGTACCCAGTTAACCGTTACTAGAATCGCAATACAGTCTCGCTGAATAGTCTGAAATTGCCTTTCCCCACTTTGACTAAAAATCAGACTCGGCAGAAGTTAAGGTTAGTCGGATCGTAGTCTTGTAGTTGGCTATCGGAGTTCTCTTGATGAGTGGACTGCATCCCGGGATAAATGGAATAAAAGGAGCAGATATTATGGGATAAATATTAACGGTCTTCGTTACAAAGCACTTGTTTATAATTATTTTAAGATCACCTAATACACTTAGTTCTTATCTTGTTTATTCTTGATATAATGAAGTTATTATTCTAAAAATGACGTCAGCGATTTTACTATTCTTGTCCAGGGACTGAGATGATTTTATAAGAAGAAATTTGTCAGTTTTATGATCCTATTTGATAAAAGTAAGCTACTGAGAGAAATAATCTCCGCGAGAAATTTTTCCAATAATTCTTTTTCAAATTTTTCAATTTTTTTTTCAATGAGCCCCATGCGATATGGATATCAATCGACGCGTCTTGACTTAAAAAAATCAGTATCGACAAATGTGCTTTCCTTTTAGAGATATATCGAATACAAGTTTCACTTAGTAGGCGGGTCTAGGATCCTCAGACCCGAAATAGCACATCTTCTGATACAGCCTTCCTTTTTTGAATAAAAAACGATGGCAGAAAGAATTTTCCGGATCGGCCTTACTGTTTTCGAGTTATCGTGCGCAGACATCCACATATCCACAGAATTGTTTCCACGTTTCATGACATTTTAAGTCATTTGGAGCAAAAAAATTTTTTGAGATTTTTGCACGATTTCAAGACTACGGGTTGCCCAACTTTACCAAAGGTAAAGTGTGGGCGGGCCGTAATAAATAGTTAAATTAAATAATCCGTTTTTAACTTCCGCGTAATATATAGTTGCCAGTGACTCATTATCCAGTTAAATTAATTCAACATCTTTTGCATTGGATATAGTTGCCGGTGACTCATTACCCAGTTAAACGAATTCAACTCGCAAAATTGTCTGATTAAAAATTAATTTCATAATTCTAGCAGCAATTTTAAACAACATACTTTATATCAACATTTCTATTGGAGTACAACATATCGCTGCATGTTTAATGAAAAATATGAGTATGAATATAATTGTTCAGAGTGGCAGATTATATCTTCTAAAAATATTAATGATGAAAATTTGACAGTGTTTTCAGTAAATCTGCCAGTCAATCAAAGAAGATATAAGATTTAGTACTTTTACTTACTTGTATTGTTTTAGATATAACTAATCAAAATATAAAGGTTATAAAAAGTAGCTTTTTATGCAGAAACTATTATTATTTCAAGGAAAACATTTGAATACTTTTTCAAGTAAGTGCATCAATATGTACAAAGATAAGACAAATTTTTATTATTTCATTTTCAGAGAGATGTCGTATATTTTTGTCTCTTGTTATACAAATGGTTATTTTCTAAAAATAAATTGGTTCACAAATACTATCTTTTATTATGACATTTATATTGTCAGCAGCAAGATTACTATAAAATGAAAGAAAATCGTGTCTGAAACATTGGCAATTCTTTCGAAATGCATGTCGCATAAGGAACACAAAATGTAATAATCTATCTTGACAATCTCTATCGATAGATAAAGTTGATGAAACTCTCCAAAAGATCGAGACAGATTCTTATAGAGAGAAACGCTAGCCGATTTGGCGCATACAGAAAATATGTGCCATTTTGGATGTTCGAGAGGTATTAAGCCAGAGCCGTCGAGAAAGTGCTTATAAACTTCTCCTCCGGATATATAGGAGAAGAGAGATCGGCGATAAGCCGTTCTCTTACTGGAGTCCGCTGTCATTGCTCCAGACATATCCAGTTCAGAAATTGTACTCGAGATCAAGTAGGCGATCGTTCTGGAAAGCACCGTAATGCAGTCTCGTTCTTGGGACTTTAACGAACGTGGATGTACGTAATGAATGTTGTACGAATGTTATTCAAGCTTACGTGTACTGTTTGGATTGCCGTGCTGACGTCGCGTCGGTGTCGTTCTACTATATGATGTTTGGAAGTCGTTAGAACACAGTTGTTACGGAAATCCCTTTAAAGATTTTTTATAAAAGTGTTAAATCGAATGTAAAAATTGAAAAAAATTCGACTGTTTCTATATTCAAAATGATACAAAATATTATTACTAGAACTAAAAATAAATTTATATGCTAAAATACAATTCCAGCCATTTTGATCAAAAATATTTCCTCTCTGTATTAAAACATTTACGAAATAACAGTTGTTTGCGGCCCGTAAAGAAATCAACGTAAACACTATTAAAGCCTGGGTGTGTTCTTTTAAATGAAATTTCAAATTCACCGTTTAAAATCTTTTCCGCATTCTTCTACTATGCTACTGTTGCAACTATCGCACAATGCGACTAAAGATTTTAATTAAAAATGAAAGCCAGGAGTTTTTATCTTCCCCCATTTCAATTCCGACTGCCGCGTATTTTTATTCGCCTCTGTTTGCTTTACTTCTTCACTTACCTACACCAAAATAAATATTTTTTCTCGTACATTTTAAAAATCTATTTTGTGCTTAAATTTTTTAACATATATTTTTAACAGTTTTGTAGAAAAGTGACTAAAATAAATCTGGATAATTGTCAAAGCCAAAAAAAATGGAAATCGAATAGTTTAATTTGTTTAACGAGACATCAAATAGATATAAGTGGAGAAATCAAAGGATCTTAGGTTAAAGGACCTATAGAGACCAAACTATCTAAATAAAAAAAAATTGTGAAAAGAAATTTGAAACAAAGGAATTTGGATAAATTTCACTCGAATATTATCCAGAAAATACAAAATAATTCATATTTCTTTTAAAATTAATAATATTAATCTTTCAGTTCATACTAATGTCTATTATTATATATTTTAATATTTTAAAATCTAAAAATAGATTTAAAATCAACACAATATTATTCCGTCTTTCTCTCAGACTTTTTTCTATCTACTTGCAATATACCGTTAACAAAAACGAAATACGTAAGCGACCGTTGCTATGCAAACTATACCGGTTCTGTGCCAGTCCATCGAAGTTCCTTACCTGTAGTACTGAATAACAGAGACGTGATCAAAGCGGAGCAAAAGCGGAATAAGACCTCATCGAGACCTGATCAAGATCTGATCGAAACCTGATCAAGCAGATCAAAAGATCGATACCTGATTAAGACCTGATCGAAATCTGATCAAAAGCAGATCAAAGCTCGATGACGATGAAGAAAATTAATAAACACATGAAGAAGAGACTTATTCTAAAACGTTAAAATATAAATAAAATAAATTAAGATTACTCAAACAAGGTGAAGTTCAACAAGATAATCAAACTAATCATTAGAGAGAGATTAAGCTATTTTTTTTGAAATGAAGAAAAATTAAGCCATAAGCGACTGCTTTTACATAGATACAGGGTGGATCCTTTTACCACTGCTTCTGGTCATTGTTTATGGGTAAAACGAGCCTATTCCGTACAGGGTTTACTAATAGCGCTGTTGGTCATTGTTACCTGCCAAAAAGGCACTATGGGAGAAGGTAAACGAGCTTCTTCGGTAGGAAAGAACGAGAGTTCAAGTGATAAGTGATCTATTTTGCAATATACACAAGAAGCCCTCTTCTAGTACTGCTTCTGATCATTGTCGTCGGTCATCTCTGCCAAAAAGGCACTCGTTACTGTCGGTTGGGTGCTACTTCTTCGGCCAGGTGAGAGAACTCGATGGACTGGTGCAGAACCTGTATAGTTCTACTACTATTGTGGAAAGAATAAAAAGTATGAAACATAAAGAAATTAATAAAACAGTGGAGGAAAACGAGAAAAAAAATGGAACAGAAAATTTGAAATATAAGGAAATTATTAAAAAGATATGATAAAAACATGGGGGAAAAATGTCTGAAGTGAGTCTAGATAATTTGCCAAAGCCAAAAAAGTAGGAGCGAATGTTTTAATTTGTTTAACGAGATATTAAATAGTTATAAACAAAAGGGTGCACAGTAAAACCGAGATCTGATAAGTTTAATGGGAAATTAGAGGAAGTCTAGCTAAAGGACCCAAAATATCTAAATAAAAAAAGTTGTTAAAAAGAAGTGAGCAACATGATGAAATTGGTAAAAAAATTAAAGGGAAAAATAGATGAAAAAAGTCGGGAAGAATGGGAAAATAAGTGAGAACTATAAAGAAATTAGGAAAAAAGTGTGGAACTGAGAGTGGTCGAATAAAAGAAAATGGGAGAAAAGTTTAAAATATAATGAAATGAGTAAAAAAATAATGAAAATAACAGCGTGGGGAAAAAGTAAAGAAAAAAAGTTTGAAGCAAAGAAATTAGTATAAGAATAAAAGAGTGCGGAGAGAAACATAGGACAAAAAAGTGGAAAAAAAGTTGAAAAAAAAATTGAGTGAACCTCGCTTCGCTTGGCTCGCGGAAATCCG
The DNA here is from genome assembly GCA_963243735.1 of Neocrepidodera transversa. Classification (NCBI taxonomy): domain Eukaryota; kingdom Metazoa; phylum Arthropoda; class Insecta; order Coleoptera; family Chrysomelidae; genus Neocrepidodera; species Neocrepidodera transversa. Next base: position 20,529,995 of record OY725341.1, read on the forward strand.
TGCATTTATTTTTTCATTTTCATCTATCTATCTTCTCACCGCCCATTCCTTTCTTTTTTTTTACCAAAAGGAAAAAGTTTGTAAAAAGAATATATTTCCAAAGTATAAGAACCAAGATCTCATTATTTTCTTATAGAAGCGCAGGTGGTAAACCGTTGCTCGGCACTCACAATTTAACATTTAAAATAGCTCTTTTATTGTGGACGTGCACTACTAGTTTTACTTTAATTTTAACTACTAAATTAAATTTACTACTTATTGTTAATAAAGTAAATCAAATAAAGTGTATTGTAACGTATCAGAACATAAAGACGAGTGTTGTGCGACTACGTCACTCTATATTATTTACAACGTTTAGTATAGTGAGTGTGAATTATATTAATGCTGCATAATCATTATACCAAACATAAAAAAATTATTTATTTTTTTTTATTTTGTATATTTATATACATTAATCTTGTCTTTTATTCCCAAAAATTAAATAAACCTTCATCGGGCTGTCACTGTAAACGTAAATCGACCACGTTTTCTCCTCACTTTCTTTAATATCACTAATAATAATTTTAAATTAAATTAATTGATAATATTTCAGTATATTTTTTAACCGATTTATCACGAATATCATGATGATAAAATATACAGTGCCACTTTTATTATATCCTTTTTATCTCTATGTTAAACAGATTCTGATATTACGGTACACCCAGTACAATTGAATATGAATCAGTGTATTATAGAGGATTTGATAGTATGTAGTAAAAAAGTAGCGAATCACTTTTTTTCTGTGTGAACTGGCGTTTGTTATTTATCCATTTTTATGTTTATTCAAAAATATGTGTCAGTGTTTCGAAAAGGGAAAATATGAAAGGGTCTTTGTTCTCTACGTTTCTCCTCCAGAATAGAAGTAGTCTTTGTTGCTTTGGTTACTTCCGCAATAAAAAGCTCATATTGTAAGTCGGAAATGGCGCAATCACAATTGGTAGCCGCCGAGGAATTCCAATAGGAGGCGGTAACAGTTCCTTTTCTTTCCTTTTTCTTTTGTCAACCTTCGCTTTTAAGGAGCTGTTGACCGTTTAACTCCGGGAAATATATTCTCGTGATTGCAAAAAAATGACCCTAAATTTTAGACAATAGCAATTTCGATTAAGGTGCCACTTCTTCGAGATTTTGAAAATAAAACTCCTGCCAGATAGGGTTTTAAATATCTTTAATTAGGAGAAAATTTATACTAGTACGAAATTAGTCCCTGTACACAATTTAACAAAGATTATTTTATTAATTTTATCTTATGTGACTTTCGACTTAGTCGTAATAGGTGTCAGTATTTTAGTAAATAAGCATTTTAACATTAATTTCTTTATCAAGATATGATTTGTGGCTAACATAATACTTTCCAATATTTTTGTCTAGTATTTTATTAATATATTTTTACTTTGAATGCAAAATTGTTTGTAAAGGAATTTTAGGCTCGCATTCTAGTTAATAATTGGACGAAATGGTGTCAATAAAACAATGTTACTATCTAAATAAAAATTTACTGGACTTGTGATAAGCATCATTAATTAAATGTAAAATGAAGATATGAGGCCCCCTAGATCATGTTAAATAGTTAATTACTTGGAACTGAACAGCTATTCCGATACCTTGATATCTATTAGGATAATTGGTTTGTTAGGTTTAATTAACTGAAATGTATTATAATGGTTCTCTATAGCGAATTAATTGCTTGAACATACCTACTAAGATTATGATAATCTCTATGGTATTACTAAAATAAATTAATTAAATTTAATATTATAATAAAAATAAAAATAAAGTAAAACATAAAAATAAAAAAGCATATAAGAACAGAAAAAAATAATTAAATTTGTTTATATTGTTTTATATTTGTGAGTGTCAAAAATTGTCACATTTTCGGCAATTCCGTGTCAGAAACTTGTACAAACGAAAGAGAAAGAATAACTAATGAACATCGGATAGAGACTATCGTATATAGTTTTCAAAATAACGATTATGAAAAAAAAAGGAACCAGTGACACGGATTAAAACAAAATCCAAACGAGATCAGCCAACAAATTAAGGAATGTAATTAAACGAATTAAAATTGTAGCAAAAGAAAGAGAAATAATTAAATTTTTTATGAAAAAACCCAAAATCTGTGGCTTTGGGAAACCAAGTAAAGAACAATAGTAGTAGAAGACGAAAATATTTTAAGGAGATAATAAGACCACGTATATATGGATAAAGGCAAACTGCATTGAAATTAAAATAAAACGAATTGTTCAGCAAATGATAAAACTAAAAATTTTAACAAAACATGAATATTTTATCTAAAAATAGTTCAGCTGCTTAGTTATTTAACACCTAGAATGTTAAAGGCACTACTCAGAAGTTCTGTGGTTAGTAAAAGAGCGATTCTAAAAGTAGAACAGAAGTAAAGGAGCAGCAAGACTTACTTCCTCCGCATTCCCCATGTTAAATCCCATAAGAAAACGCCAATGTCCATTCTGGCTAAATTGCGTTCATTCAAGGTCATGCAATATGGCGCTTCCAAACATAAACTCCTTTCACTTTCTAATCCCTACACATCACGTGATAGTACATCATCCGCTATTCGAGATCATTAGTGGATCGAGAACTGATCGAAACTTGATCAAAATGGGATCGAGGCATGATCATACTTTTATATGTATATGTCATGAAATAAACATAAGTATCAACAAGTCTGTCCATGTTGTCAATGATTCACCTTATGATCAGCTTACGATCCGCTTCCAGATTTCGATCCACTTTGATCAGGTATCGATCCGCTTTGATCAGGTCTCGAATAGCTGACTTTATGCTGATGACGCAGAATCACCACGTGTCCCCGTATTACGTGGTCTTGAATTAACATAATGTTGCCATATGAGAGACTGTTGAGTTTTATTATGGGATTTAACATGGGTACATCAAGTTATTTATTGCTCGGAAAGCATACGCAACTATTTTATTGACAGTGAGCGCGACGAAAACGCCATCTGATGGTTGTATAAAATCTGCTGATGGTTGTATAAAATCTGGCTTGACAAGAATTATAAGAAGTATGTTAGTTATAAAAAATTCTCATTAGAATTTATAAGCATATAAATAAAAAATGCGATTATATTTTTGAAAGAAAAAATTGAGTGAAACGTGTTGTGATGAACAAAGTAAGTAACATGTAAATAAATATCAAAAACTATGATTCTTAGGTTAGGTTAATCAAACATCCAAACAAATAATAAATAACAGCTAGAATAATAAATATTTATGAATATATGCTAGATTTTCAGTCACAATAATTTATCATACTTTTTTTAAATAATTTTTAAGCGATGATGAACGGTAATTATTCAATCAAACCGGAGCTTGACCTCAGCGAAAATTGCGGGTTCATATCAACCAGAATAACAGCTTAGCAGTTAGTTGAACCTAGAATTATGAAAAACTAAAAAATTGGTAAAATTTGCTTTTCTACATTCTTTCAAAATTATCAGTATTTTAGTAGCACCGTCACAAAAAGTATAAAATAGGGTAGCAAGAAAATTATTAGGATCATTCCGATATTTTCCTAAGAGGGCAAGTTCAATGTAGTTATTCTTACTAACCAATTTGTATGGAGGTAATTTTAATTTTTAAAAATGGAGGACGGCCTGAATTATTTTTATATTAATAGGAGAGATATGGGATGTTTCATTTTGTTGGATATCTTAGTTTAATCATATGTACTTTTTTAGTTAAATAATCAAATACCAGAGGTACTATTTTTTTTGTTTACCTTGTTAATTAATTTAAACGAAAAGCATAAATTAGTGACCATCTGGTACGTGGCGAAAACTATAATTTCATATCTTAAAGACATATAACTGCCAAATTTTCGCGCATTTAGTTGTAGAATAAGACAAATGCTGGCTCATAGGAGCATACGTAATTGCTCTAAGGCCAAATTAAAGTTTAATTAAATATATTCGATAATATGGATGTAAAACGATGGTAGACAGCTAATGCCATCTACCAATAGGACACGGTGTCAGTTATTACTGGGGGAAAAGATTCCACCCGTGTTATAAGCGCCTGTACTAACTAGAACCGGGAAGACCCACCTCCAAAGAGTATGAACAGCTGTTTCTGTTTTCTGTCAAATCTTACCTCGAAACACAATAGTGCAATACTAAATAAAAATAATATAAAACTAATACTAACTGGAACCGCAAGAAAACCCATCTTCAAAGAGTATGAAACATCAAACAAGTATTAAATACTTGTAAATTATGAAAATTTATAAAAATAAAACTTTCATTAAATAAAGTGTAAATACAGTCAGGTATTTAACACAAAATAGGGAAAATATTAAAAAATAATGACGTGATCGTTTAACGCAATTGTAGATGTTTGAAGTGAAATTTTAAACGACAATAATTATATATTTAACATTATTTGTCTATTGGAACTAGCAAACCAAACTCGTAACATATTTCTTAGTCTTAGTTTGATAAAAATTAATATTATTAAAAACATTTCAATTAAAAAGAGTGAATTTATAAAAACAGCTCCTTTGATTAATAATAAAACTTGTTATTGTGCGGTATAAGGGGATTAATTTGAATTAAAAGTTCGGTCTGACAAAGCCCAAAGTTAAAAAAAGCTGTCGTTTATTCGTTTAATTATTCAGATATTTTTGTGAAAGATACGCCCATGGTAAATAATGAATTCTGTAATTAACGAGATGTATCTAATCGCAGTGACTTTTTATTGATTACATTATTCTTTTTATAGCAACGAAGGTTCTTTTTAAGCATTTCGGAATTGATTAAATTGTAAAATAGGAATAAGCATTAAAGTCTTTTAAATTATATGCAATCTTTTTGCAACCATAAATAATTATTTATTATTATTAATAAAAGTACCAACAAAACACATTTAACATACTCAGATAGAGCCCATTTAAATTTACCACTAGTTTTTCTAGCATTCGTTAAATATTTTGTTAACTCTAATAAAATTAAAATTATAATTACAAAAATAAATTTACTTTTGTATTTTATCTCATATATAGCGATATCTTGTTAATAATTTATTAGGAACTTCATCTGGTTTCCATTTTCAACATCACGTATATTTTAAATATTTTATTTCAATGTGAAATTACCACGGAGAGTAAATATGTTGCAAAATTTGTGTTAAAATCTTTATTGAAAAGAGAGTGAATAACGAGCTGCCGGAATAGTTAAAAATATAACACGTGCGTAATTAATTTTCCTAGAATATGTAACAATTATTAATAAAAATTGTTTCAATAAATTAAAAAGATTTAAATATTTGAAAAATAGTGTTAAAAAAATTAAATCTTCTTTTAATCAAATCCTCGTTAAGCACCTCTTGTCAGCAATTACGAAGACGGCTGATATTCATTCTTCTCAAATGACGCAAATTGGTGTAAGTCCCTAATTTTAAAATTCGCAGAATCCTTCAGTCTATCTTACCTTCTAGAGAAGTGCTCGAGTGACAATTACTGAAAAATTATCTTGAGAGTGGTGTAGTCTTTTTACGGAAAGCGAACAGCTCGACTCTCGTCCCAATTACTGTCACACACATCACTCGACGCGACTTTAATTTACTCGGTTTCATCTCCAATTTAGTATGAAGTGGAATATGTTGACTAAAATATCATTGGATGTAGTTTCAAACTGACATTTTTTTATAGTTGTTGATATATTACACTTGCGTTGAGCTGAACTCAAAATAAGTTTTTTGTCCCACCATAAATATTTAATTGACTAAAATGACAATGGCCACCTTAACACAGTGTGTTATTAAACTTTTATTAATTTTTGAATCATTTAAATAAAATAGTGAGGTTAGAAGCATCATCCGTTCCTCGCCATGATAAATCCCATAAGAAAACACCAAGGTTCATTTTGGCATTATGTCAAGGTCACGCAATTTTTTCAAATCTCAGTTCAAATCTGATTGAAAACGCATCTATACTGGATCTGAACCGGATTAAAGCGGATAAAAACCGGATCGAGACCTAATCAAAACCGGATCGAGACCTGATCAAAGCGGATCGAAATTTAAACAAAGCGGAAACGAGTGCAGGACCTTGAACACTTTTGATCATGTCTAGATCCGCATTAAGATTATAAACCCTGGTGTATCTACTGATTCGATTTTGTTTCGAACTACCTATTACGTTCAATAGAACTTACCAGAATTCTGTAAGATGGCGCTGTTTAGAATTGTTCGAGTTCTGATGTACATCCATTGTAAGAATAAAGATGGACATGCTTTGGATGTTTGGAATTGAACATCCATTGTATGTCCATTTAACGACTGTTTCAAGTTTAAATGGCTGTGGGCTTGGAAAGAGCATCATTTGTACTTCCAAAGATGGATGATCCAAATTGTAAGTCGGTTGTACGTCCGAAGATGGACGTTAATATCCAATTAAGTACATCCAGTGGACGTTTTGAGGATCCTTTACTCTATATAGCATTGAACTGTGAATGTAAGTGATACGTCCATTGAATATCAGAAGATCTACATCCTGTATGTCAAAATATGGTCGTCCATTAAATGTCCAAAGTGGTTTCCTCGGGATATCCAGTGGACATATATTGGACGTTTAACGTCCAGTCGTGCTGTGTGAGTCGAGGAATCAAAATAATTCATTTTCTATAAAAATCATAAGCTCTGATTAAAATTTAAATATCAATGCTTTATACTGAGTATTAACCTTGAAATATTTACCAATAATGATTTCTGATATAGAAAATCAAATAATGATACCGGTTTAGTTAATTCATATTCAAAACTGCCGAAAAATCCGCGTCCTCAAAGTGTTGATAAGTGATTGACCATGTGTTAAGTTATTACCGACAGTATTACAATTTTTCAGAGTTCAAAATTTTTATTTGACAGGAATTTGACGATTTGATATTTTTACCAAGAAAATTCTTGTCATACAATTCCTGTCGTTGTAAAAATCACAAAAGATTTATGAAACAGAATAATTTGATAATGCCGACATTGTCGTCATGTAAAAGTTAAATGACATACGTCCCAGGTCTCGATCCAATTTTGATCCGATATTGATCCTCTTTCAATAATCTTTGAACTGGAATTGCGTGACCTTTAAAATAACGCAATTGTACCAGAATGGACCTTGACTTTTTCTTATGATATTTAATATGGGGAAAGGGGAAAAACGGGTGCTTCTCCTTTACTCTCCTGAATGTTCTCTCTGTCTCAATTTTAATGGGAATGTATCTTCATTATTAATGAGCTTGTTAGGGAGATTTTTTCTTCGTTTTATACCAAGATTGCCAGTGAGTTCATTCTTTTAAATAATAAACTTAAGATATTTGTATTTAATTTAAATCAAAGATAGTTTGGAGTGATGACAAACTGCATATTTTTTTAATAAACACAACAGGCATTAGTGGGCGGTTTGTAATTAAAATTAAAATAATTCGAAACCCAGAATGAGCCCAAAACATTTTCTAGTCATTTCCATTCCTTCATTACAAGTAGAATTAACAATAAAATAAATTTATTGTTAACAGTAAATAAAATAATACCCTGTACACAAATTACCCTACCTTAATGGTAAACTGCCACCTTAATAATTTGGTTCAAATTAAGTAATGACAAAAATTGAAGTATCACGATTGGTGGTTAACAAAAAATGAAAAAACTTACCTATTAATGGAGCATTTCGAATAAAAGGTAATTCAAAAATTTTTTAAAATAATCCCAGAAAGTAAATTCAATACAAAATCTTTATAAATTTATCCAAATAAATTCAATTTAATGTTTGAAAATCCAACTTTTCAGACATTTTATAATAAAACATTTTGATTGGTCCATTGAAATAATTTTTGATCAACCAGCTTTGCTTTTCTCGGTTGCTAAGGAGTAATTACGGTTTTGATTTTGGGAATTTCGAAGAAAAGATGTTCAAACAAATGTAAAATTATGCATATAAAATAAATAGTCAATCAAATTCAAACCACGTACCATGAAGAAAAAATTTTTTCACCCTCTACGAAGGATCGTAGAAAATCATCCAGAGAATAAAACAGGAGCCTTCAAAACGTAGAAAGAAGAAAACTTTTCATTGAAGGTAATCAAAAGTATTTCCTAAACAAAATATTTTAAATGAAAAATAAATAAACATTTTAACATTTAAATAAAATATAAAATTAAAATAATTTTTTGTAAATATTAGAATAGTTTGTAAATATTAGTTTTAAAAGAAACTCACATTGTGAAGTTAAAAAATGTTATTATTATCAACACAGCTGTGAAAGGATTCTTAGAAGTTTCATCCATTTTCTATTCATTTATCAGGTGTTTTGACTAAATTTACTGTTAGCCTATAAAATAGAAAAAAAACATATTAAATAAATTAAACAATTTTTGATAAAAAAAATATAAAGAGAATCAGAATATTCAAAATTTACACAGAAAATTCAATTTTTTTAGGTTTATATCTATGAAAACTCATTGATTTTAATAAAAAAATATTTTAATACAAGTTAGAAAAAAATTATTTAAATGGCGCCCAACAAAGTATAAAATTTAAACAATTTCAAATAAAAAATTTAAAAGTCATATCAATTAAAAGACCCAAAAAAATTTCAATAATATTTAAATTGGTAATAACAGATTTTTAATTATTTAATTTGACAATTACTCAACAAATAATTATTACATTTTTAGTTTGAAAATAATAAATGTATCTCTCCACACAGTAGTAGGAACAGACGAAGCAATAAGCTATCAGGAAAAGAATATGAACAGCGTCCCTCTGAGGATGCAGGCCGAAATTCGAAATAAGCAAATTGGACTGGTGCCCTGTGCTGCTCGAGACCGGTTCTATAACGCGTAACAAACTTCATTGCTATGCATAGCTTTTTGGTCGAGCAAAGCAAAGCACAGCAAACTATGTTCTGCTATAGGGTCTGCCCTATGCCGTCGCCGTTACACATGCCGCGTCGCGCCGTCTACCAATTCTGCAATTATTGCAAAATAAGCTCGATATAAATTCGTTACGGTTCATCAATAATCTAGAGAGCGAACGCGTTCATCCAGTGGTGTAGCATACATGATTTAAATATTTACATTTATTTTGTTACTGTGGGTTACCTTGGCAGTGACGGATCCACGGGAGTAGGCAAGAGAACAATTGTTATTCCCCGGAGACGACGATTTTTTCTGACTGAAGTTTGTTAACTCACTCTAATCTGATGTTGATCATGGTGTTTTCTAAAATTGTAAAGTTTGTTAAAAAGTGTAGTATTCAAAATTTTCCTCGGATTGGGGGTTTTCCTAACCCCCAATCCCCCCCGTGTTAGCATATCTGGAAATGTGCCCGAATTCGAAGTTAGGTCCTGGATCCGCCACTGTACCTTGGTAAATTAGGTTAGGTTAGCAAAACTCTCGAAATTTTAACTAGTAAATATTTGTTTGTTTTTAAAATCAGTTTTTCATATCCTAAAAAATAAATTAAAGTAAGTAGTGGGTACTTCTTTTTCTCTCCTACTATATTTTTATTAAAATTATCATATCGAACTCCAATTGTCCTAGTACGCCAATGAATTTATTTCACCCGTCGATATAGCAAATTCTTTAACTAATTCATGTGGGATTTCTGATTTGTTCATGAGGCTGTAATTTTGATAGCCGATCATTGCAGCTAAAAAAAACGGTCGTTTGGCGATTAGTTTGTGAGGGGTATTAGGTTTGTGAAAGGTAATAGTGACAGGAATTTGTATAGCCTATTGGAAAATTTTCGTGTGGCTTCATATCGAATTATGGGGTAGCGTTAAAGGATTTTCTATAGTTGGAAAACCGAGAATAATTATTCCGCTTTAAATTTTTACTAGTAAATTAATGTGTAGCTTGTATACGGTGGTTTGTATCAAATAAATACCTTAAATTAAATATAGATTATTGGAGTGTTATGCATATCATAAATTTATAACGATAAACTTAATTTTCATAAAATTACGATAAAAAATTTCTCAGTGTGAAATCAAATATTAAATTAAATATTAATAATAAATTCATCAACATCTCTCACATTTTGTAAACTTGAAAATAATTGTTTCAGTATAAATAAATAAGCATGTTAAAGCTCTTTAGATTTAAAATTAGTTGTATTTTCATTTAATAACACACAGTTATCAAAAAATGGAGTGGTTCTTCAAGTCTTTTCATGTTCATTTGATGATTAACTAACTCGTTTCTTTTGCTATGTAACTAGAGAAAACCAGTTGATCATAGTGACGGATTTTCAATGGCTCAAAAGCAAGGATCATTGTACTTTAATTTTATTAACTCAACTTTAGGACTAGTTTGAATGTAAAGACAGAAAAAATCATTTTTTCTACTCATGTACATGAAAATGATTGTTTCTCCACCACCGGCTACTCTATATGAAAGTGATATTTTCTTACTCTAGAGATGAAAATATTTTCACTTCTAGAGATGAAAATGAAATAACTAAATAATGACAGTTAATCAGACCATTAAACATAGTTCAACCCATGGACATATACCGAGTGGCTCAGGGGGTCGGACCGAGTATTTTAAAATTTGGGGTTGTCATTCTAGACCTAATTTTGAATTAAATTACATAAAAATCCAAAATGGCGGACTTCCGGTTTCTTTGCGTAAAAATTGATTTTTTAAATGGAACACCCAGTATATTTTTGCATATTTGGATTCTACAAGTCAAATTACCTATAATTCATATTTAAAAAGTAATATTGGCTGTCAAAAATAAAAATTTTTAAATACATTATTTTTGATTGAGGAAGCTGCGACTTGGCATAAATTTAAATGTTTTTTATTTTATTAGTATTTTAAATGCTCCAAAAACATTGTGCAATTAAAAAAAATTCGAAAAAAACTGTTTTTATTTTTGACAGCCAAAATCATTTTTGACATATGACTTATACGTCATTTGACAGTATAGAAAAACATTCTCATGGGAGGCTGTTATCCGTGTCAATTTATAGGGTGGCAGTTTATTTACATTTATATTAAACTTCAAAATAACGTTGTGAAAATTGTCATCCTGTATTTTATAAACAATATATATCGTAGAAAAAATAGCAATTCCTACTCGAGATGAAATACGTTTTTTTCGTTCGTGAAATTTTCACTTCATTTTTCACTAAAAATTAGGACTATTGCAATTAAGATTTAATTATCTAAAACAATATCAAAAACGAATCAAGTTTTTACAGAGTTATTAAATTACTTCATATCCCAAATTTTCACATCTAAATTGTGTATATTTCTAAAATGTCTAAAGGAATCACCCTGTATATAGTTTTTATTAATAATATTTACAGTAATTCTGATTGGAAACTGTATATATAGTCTACATAATAGGAAATTGAGCCTTGACGGATTACTTTGTATATAACATGTATAATCAACTAATTTTTTAATCTTTCTATAAGGTATATCAATGATTATTACAATTTTTATTATGTCAAAATAAATTCCATTTTATAACATTATTTTTTCGGTAAATATGGTTCTGTCGTTTTAGGACGAATTTTTTGTTTCAATAAAACTTCCTGTAGATTTATCGCATTTTCGAATACGAACACGTTTTCTAGTGCGGTCGTTTAAACACATTACTTTCAGTGCAGTGCAGTTGAATATGAATTTAAAAAAACGATTGTAGCACACGTGGAGTGATTTTCGCAATAAACAAATATGAAATATTTAAACTACAATGTCCATCTAACTAATGAACTAAACATCAACAACGTCGCGTTGTATAACCAACCATCATTATCTCTATTGGAAAATAATTTAAATGCATTGTGTCCGTATTTACCTTTTGCTTTTTCTTAATTTCCTAAAACTCATATTGTAATAAAGGTTAAAGAAACACAAAGAAATAAAAATAATTGCAAACGGTTTTTAACGGTGTTCACTTAAACTCCGTATTAAATAAAACAAAAATGTTAAATATACCTATATTACGATCACACAATCAAGAATGAATAAAAAATACATGGTCTTTTCAGGAATGTGTATATATTTCTGTTTTTCTGGCAGCATTTATCATCTCTTCTCATTCTAACATAAACACGGTCAGCGGCGTAGGTGGCCGTTCATATTCGGCCTTCCTGACTTATGGATAATGCTGCAACTAATTACAATTAAGAAAAACAAATAAAATTTGCTAGAAATCTATCTCAATAAGACACAGAGAAGATCTCGACAGCTGATCAATGGTTAGTACTCGGAATATTTGCACAGAGTCTAGCTCGACGGCATTTTCTTTGCACAGAGTCTAACTCCTCGGCATTCCGTTTGCACAAAGTCGAGCTCGACGGCATTTTCTTTACGCAGAGTCTAGCTCGACGGCATTTTCTTTGCACAGATTCTAACTCGACGGCATTTCCTTTTTTAAGAGTTCGGTTGATTTCGCACGTATTGCTGAGTCACAATACGTGCGAAATCAAATACAAATTTCCGAAAATAACCTGCTAAACCAATATATTATCTTACATTATGCATTTTGGTGTAAGGATATTTTCTATCCCAGAAATTTTTGAATCACTTGGTTTGACGCTACCATCTTTAATTTTGTAACCTAAATATTCTATTTCATTAGTCAGAAAAATGCACTTGTCAAAATCTAAACATACACCGTGTTTTGCTAAACGATCTAGTACTATTTTATGTTTTATTATACCCTCTTCTATAGTCTTTGAAGGAATTAAAATATCGTCCAAATAAACTAAAACCATATTGTATCTTAAATCACCCAAAATGTTATCTACTGCTCTTTGAAACACGTATAGGGCATTGGTAAGACCAAATGGTAGTCTCAAGTACTCAAATTTTCCATCGGGTGTTATGAAAGCTGTAAGCGGAATAGAATCATCTGATAATTTAATTTGATGATAACCGGATTTAAAATCGAGTATTGAAAAATAAATTTGACCTAACAGGCGATCAACGAGATCTTCAATAATGACAAAGGATAATTTTATTTAACGGATTGTTTATTCAAAAGTCTGTAATCCACGCACAATCTGTTTTGCCCGTTTTCCTTTTTAACCATATATTACTGGAGTAGAATAAGGTGATTGAGACTGCCTTATAGTTCTTTTTTGTAATAAATAATCAATAAGTTCACGTAAAGTACCTTTTTCAGATTCAAACAAACAGTAAGGACGCTGAACTACTGGTTCGCTAGATTTTAACTTTAATTTCATACTGACATTCAATATTGTTCCGAATTTGTCAAATTTATTTGTAAAACAACACGAAACATTTTCAATAATGCCCTGTATTTTCCTATATATCATTTTGTCATCTATCCCGACTCGAATCATGTAAAACCTGTACCGAACTTACGTTTTTCTACGCACGGAAAATTAATCCGAATCGCGTACATAGAATTTGTGGATTTTCGGTAAAATCTTGACCCATAAGTATATCGATAAGATATTTAAGTGGATTATTATAAGCCGATACTTATGAACCTCCCAACAGAGGAGGCTCAGGGATGTATCCCGTAGGCGTCTATGGTCGGTCGAGCTCGTCTGATGCTGAGTGGGGACTCCTCCAATAGATCAAGGAGCTCGTCCGGGAGTTCTATGTCCTCTCTTGCTTGGCTAAGGATTATAAGGTTGGGCTGGATGAATTTCTTGATGGGTTTTCTATTGAGTACTGGTCTGTTCCTGTCAAGTGTCAATTTGTACCTTAAAGTTTCTTGGGCGTGGGTGTTAGTGCTGTCCAATTTTCTCCTGACGTTTCCTCTTTGGAGTTTTAGGAATCTGGAAATAATAGTGTGTTCATAAATCTGATTTGAGAGGAAGGTAAGACGTTTTTCGTAGGATTCTTCTCTCGGTTGCCATAACGACGTGCAGGAGAGAAGTAGAAAGTGTTGGGAAGTTGACTGCTCTATAGTCTATTTCTGGATGGATGAAGGAGGATATGTAGGTGTGGAGTAGTGTTTGGGGATTACACTGGCCAAATCGTCCAACTAGGGCCCCGATGAGGGAGGCTCGTCTCCTAACTCTGTCCAGAGTTTTTGTCATTGGGGTTTTGGTTGGCTTCTCGGGTGTGATAGAAATTCATTTTTTTCTTAAATAATGCAAAAAAAAGGTGGACAATATTTCAGGTTGAATACATTGAGGAATTGTTTGGTTTTGGTGTTTAGAGTTCTGGTGGAAGGTGCTGAGGCGGAGATTAAGGTGTCCTCAGCGTAAACCTGGAGGTCTTGGCTAGAGGGAGTGGAATGTAAATGAAGTAAAGGACGAGAGCAAGCATAGAACTTCGGGGAACTCCTGCTAGGAAAGTAAAGGGATCGAAGAGGGTGATTCCTGCTTTTACGTGGATTGATCTATTTTGGAAATAGGAGTGGATGAGTTTGATGATTTGGATAAGGAGTTCGATGTTCAAAAGCTTGCGAACAAGTCCGGCGTGCCAGTCTTTATAGAAGGCTTTTTGGACATCAAACAAGACTACCAGGATTTGGAGGCTGTGGCGTGGAGTCTGACTAATGCATTTTGGGTAGAGTGATCAGCACTAAATCAGTGTTGGAATTGGGAGATCGTCCCGTTTTATTAAGAAAATATAAAGATACGATTATCAATTATATATCTAAAGGTAGGTAAAAGGAAAAGGTTAAATAAAACAATATATTGCAGAAAATATACATTAAAATCTACTGAGATAAATTTAAACAAAATATAAATATAAATAAGGGAAAAATTTTCACAAAAATAATTAATAATAATAATATAATATATAAAAAATAAAATAAAAACATTGCAATATACTAACTAGAAAAAGTAAATGTAAAAATATTTTAAAAATTCTCACAATAATTTCACGGATGAAAAAAGTCAAAAGAAGAAAATTTTAATGGAAATACAACTTTTAACTAGTAGCTTAACTACATTGATAACTCATGGTTTATTACAATATAATTATTTATTTATTCGAGGCTCCTTTAAATGTAAATTATAAAATAAATAACTCAAAATAACTTAAATTTCTCGAAATATTCAATTTTACTTTTCCAAATCTAAATGTTAAATTCTGTATCAACATTCTATTTCACTGTTCAAATATTTTTTGAATTCATTTTCTACCAAAAGTACACATGACACAAATAAATATTTTAGATGAAACGAGTAATAAAACATGAGATGAAATCTTTTTAAATATTTTATTATCTTTCATTTGTACAATACACATTTTTGTTACAAAAGGGTGTTTTTACGCGCTTTGGCGTGATGCGTCCTGAATAACTAAAATCGTTATTTGGTATTAACTTTTTATTTCCCAATTTTTATGGCGGAATGAATGAAAAATTTATTTTTTTTTATAGTAAATCAATACATCAGCGACATTTTTAAATTAGAACAAATAAAACAGATTAAAGCACCTGCTCTCTTAAAGTATTAACTAAACATTTCATTTATAATATATAATAATGTTTAATTGGTTTTAATATCCTTGTTTTAAAATATTAAAATTGTACCAGTTAGATTTTTTGTATTTAAAAATATATTTGTCACAAAAAACTCACTAGCTAATATTTATTCTTATTTGAAATTAAGGGAGCTATAAAACTTTTGACACACTTAGCGATCACCCTGTATAGATACATAAAAGTAACAGAATCTTGTTAGATAAACGAAAATCTGGAATAATCTTTAGAATTCCAGCTATTGTATACGAATAAAACTGTCGTATACAGAAGAATTTTTTTATTAACCCACTAAGGTATGTACATACGCTTCTCATTCAATAGAAAGTTTGAAATTGACGTAAAGGAGGAAATAGTGCATTTTCCATTACTGGCTTTATTGAATCTTGACCGAGAAGAGGAGAAAGCTGAAATTTGATTCGGTAATGTCGGATAGTCGTAAAGTAGAGTTGCATGTAGCGGGGACCACCGTTTGGTGGACGAAATGTAAACCAAAAATGGACAATTTGTATAATATATATTTAATAACATTTCTTGGGAAACCATAAAATAAATAAAATTAAACAAAAATGGAGATGGAATCTAATAACTCAATCAATACGAATATTTTAACTGACCAATAACGTAGAATTTGCGAGGTGGTTGTGGATAATAATCCTAATGGCTGCCGTAGTAAGGAGTGCCATAGTTAGGACCGCATCGGTGGGTCCTAGGTTGTATATTGGACCCCCCTAATAACTCGGTCGGCCTTGAATACTGACTCCAAATACCAAATGTAGTTTGGGGTTCAGCTCGGATGCTAGTGCCGTTGGCTTCACGAGCAGGTCCCATGTCTCAAGCGACTGAATTTTATGGACAAAATATAAGTATCAAATTATTTTAGTTCTGTTACTTTTGTCCAAGATCTCCCTTACCTAAAAATAAAATTTTAGTATGTGGTTAGTATTGATTTAATAGGTGTGATTTTAATGTCGTGTATAAGCTTACTTAAAGTCTGAAATAGCAGACATAATGTTAATTTATGATGAAATAAAAATTTTAGACAATTTCCAGACAGGAATTCACTTATATTTTTAGGTTAAGTTCAAGATTAGTCTAGTGCCAGTTTAGTAAAAAATCATGAAGTTTAAAAAAAAATTGAGATTCATTTATCTAAAGTCAGCGGTACTAAGTAAGATCGGTATGTACTGTAAATAATAAAAAACCTTTTCTCGAAAGCTATATGAGATATTTTTGACTCATTATACACCTTCCAATAATTAATTTTTATACCAAACAATTTTATATACTAACTATTGTATTATTTGTGTATCTGCACAACCCACACTTGTTCAATTGTGACATAAATATCTAATAGATCCAGATATAATCTACTCTTTGTATTATTGAGTATAAAATAAATCACTTTTACATTTTCATTTCAAAATACTCAATCCTGATTATTTCAATTTATGTACTTGGAGTATATATATATCGACGAATCGAAACTGTTTATTATTTATATTCTCTAATTACAGATCTCATCAAAGGGATAATAGCAATTCTCTGCGGGGGTTTAAATATATCAGTAGTAGACCAGTTTGTTTGAGAGAAATTTAAAGTTTAAAATAAATTATAATAATAATGTCAGTGAGTGGTCGATTACAGAGCTGACCTGGTGCCCTACAAATCTAAGGGATATGGAATATTGAAAGATCTAATAGCAGATTTGACAAAAGAATACGTTTTTATTGGAGGCATGATCCTAAAACTTTGTGTGTCTAAATTTTAGGTCTCCAAAGAGAATGGCCCTTGGTATGTTTTAGAAGTACTTAAAAAGTGACCTCGAAAGGGTTTGAGACGAGTGGTTGTAGTAAGAGATAAACGCCACAATGCTTATTGTTCATTATAACATTGATCGCCGTACAATAAAGTTGATCCAAGTGAGGAGGCAGAATGTGGGATATGAAAGGGTTGTTTTTGATGAAAATGTTATTTCTTAAGGATGTGGATAATTTGAGGGAATGATGTAACCTGTGAAGCTAGCTTTGCTATCTCTGATGGATTTAATGGCACTTCTGTTGCATAAGGAGCTTAACTAAAGCTCTTTTGCGGGGAAGATACGTGCAATTTACAGTACTGACAGTACAATCAATGCGGGAGTTGTCAGAGATTCTGACTTAATTTCTGAAGCCAGAGATCAGATAGTTGTGCCTAAAGATGGCAGAGAGAGATTTTGGATTAAATCTTGTTCATAGATGTTTGAATCTCAGCAGTGAAGTTAAACTTTTTAAGCATTTAGATATAATCTTCAAAATTTATATATGTCAAATTTTTGTTCAAAAATTAAATGGAACTTTAGATGGGCACTGTAGATATAAATTGTCTATTTGTGTCCGCTTATGTGATGTAATCAGTTCACTGTGCCGGGTCAACTTCTGGAAATAGGGTCAGAGGGTCCTGGTAGGGACGAAATGAGATGGAAAGATGGGCAAATGCTGTAGATAAGATGTTACCTCATGCTTTCATGTACTTCACTAAACCAGTTAGATTTTCAATTTGTGTCGAGAGCAAGTCGATATCGAAAGTTGAGCGGAAATTTTACAAAGATTACAACCTTTGTATCGGAATATTACTTTTATAAGTTTTTGCTCCGGTACCGATTTTTTTGCTATTTCGATTTTGTAGGTATTTCACTGGCGGTTACTTCCGCAGAAATTAAATTTTATGCAGTTGACTGACTAGAAAATGTGTTTATGTAGTCTATTAAATTTTTAAATTTAATTTAAAATAAATCTGTTTTGATATGCAAATTTTGTGTAGGGAGGTAAAAAATGTAAAATTTTTGTTACAAGCAATATTGGATTAGAGAAAATAAAAATAAAACAAATAATTAGGTCGTTATTGGAAATAAATTTTAAGGTAGATTGGGAATATTAATTGATTAATAAATCTTTAACAGGAAAAGATTTTTGTTAATTATTTCAAACATAGTCATTTAAATAAGAATTAGAATTGTCTAGATCAAAATATATACAGAAAAATAACAAAAAATACAAAAATAATAATAATAAAACCAGAATGGACAAGATTCCGAAGACATCATTAAGAGAAAAAAAGAAGTATGGTAAAGAGGTAAAATCTGAAGTCGTAAAAAAACAAGAAAATGAAGCGATAAGCAAAAGAAAAATTGGTAAAAAAGGTTGTTTGACTTTTCTAACCTAACTGTTTGAAATTTGTAATTTTTACTAATTATTAGAGAAAGAGTTCCGAATATATGCCCCTTCTTGTTTTTTTTTTAATAATTATCAGATTTTTTTGAACTAAACATCTAAAAATTGGCACACTCCTTGCTCAGACAATGAAACCAACCAAGGTTTAGAATAAAAAAAAATGCAATATTAGACGATTCTGAAATTTTGCAAATTTCTTGTACTAAGGTAGAGTGTGTGAAATATGGGCCTATGTCAAAATTAATACAAAATATTATTTTTTAATAATTTTAAATGTAAAAGTCTGTGTCTATTCCGAGCAATAATAATCTGCTCACATCATACTGCACATATTTCAACGCATCCATATCGCCCCTATTCGATATTGTGTGAAACTGGCCGATATCATTCGACATCCATATCATTATTGTTTAAATAAACTATTTGTTTTGTTTATAGTTTTTAATTATAAAAACAGTTTTCGTCTTATAATTGCTTGTACCTTATGCGTAGACAATGATGTTTATAATTTAATTTTATAATGTCAAGAGTATTTGGTACTTGCAAAGGTTTCCTGCCCGATTATAATAGGCAATATGACTGGATAAATTTCACTGGAATATTATCCAGAATTTACAAACTAATTTCTATTTCTTTTAAAATTAATATGTTTCTTATTTCGGTTCATACTTTTGATCCTCAGTTTACAATTTATTATTCTAAAATCTAACAATAGATTCCAAATCAAAACATTTCATCAAAAATTTGTCCACGTCATTTATCGCGTTATGTAAAACAGTACAGCTGCTCCAAAAAACCGTTGAAACTAACACTCATCTCTTTCTATATATCATTCTCAGAGAGAGGGTGACAAGCGCAGTTGCAGCCCAATATGGAATAGTCCATTACAAATTAACATCCGCTATAACCTTTCTTAAAAAGATGCATCTATCGCGCTAAATTATTATCCACGTAATCATGAGCTTATTGATCGTTCTGGAGAATAGTTGTATCCCGGCGAGAGTTTTTTATTTAAATGATTATGATGAGCTTCTAGATTGTCGATGAGAATAATTGGCTAACGGCGAGAAATTTTCAAATTGAAATATGCGAGTCAAGACCGCAACGTAATATTGAGAACATTCTGAGATTTCAAATTAGTGAAAAGTGTTAACAATGTTTATTTATGTTTAATGAAGTTAGATCTATTCTCTACACGTTGTGTTGTCAAAAAAGTGTGAAAGGAAATTTATATTTTCATTCAATAAATGGGTGAGAAAATAACCCTTAAAAATAAATAAAATCGATTCTTTATGTCTGATATGCTAATCAGACCGGTCCTTCGAACTAGGAAAAGAAGTTCCAAATGGATGTGAGTTCTTAATTCATATTTATTCAATGACAATTTTATGGACTTCCAACTGTTGGGGATTTGCAGAAGTCTGAAACCAGAACACAAACTTGCTCACCGTTTGGACTTCCAAAGAAGTTCAGTCTTCAGCGGTCACTCATTTGAATCCTACCAACTAGAAAAACCTAGTTGTGGTGCTAGAGTTTTAGTAGTGCTATGTTACAGTTTTTCACAACCTCAATTACTTGAAATATAAACGCAGCATTCGAAAAAATGTATCAATTGAAGGGAAAATTGCTATCGCTCTCTCTAAAATAGTTCGCAACAATTTCATCAAAATGATTTTACTAGAAGCTCAGCATCAATTTCAGTAATGACACAATAATTATTGCGAAGCCAAATGCGGATTTCCTCACTGTAGTACGCCTTGCAGTTATGTATAAAAGTCTTATCCAGCCGTTGGAACGTGTGTGTGGCATGTGATGGTAAGGAAATTATTTTAATGTGATTAACCTAAGAGGAGAAGAACTAGAGACTTCTCTTTAGGTTTTACGAAGTCCATAAAATGTCTCATTAAGTTTGTGAAAATATTTTATTGGAACCACACACACTTGGGTGAAAGGCGTAAAGTGATCCTGGAGGGGCTCCACTCATTTATTGATAGTTGCAATGAAAGCAACAAGCGAACCACGCTCCTCTTATGTAAGAGACGATATTTATGCCTTGCTGCCATAATTGGTAATATGATCGTGAATCTAAATGCAAAAAAAGCCACTTTGTTAAATATGTTCATCAAATATATACAGTGCCGGATAGCACTAATTGCTTTAAATGACAAATTAGACCTAAGTGGAAAAAGACAATGGTCTGAACACGATTATAATTCCAACAATCATTACTTTCTTATTCACCCAACACTTCTAACACAAATTGTTACGGTTTTTTTGTGCCACCCTGTATTTTCTTTATTCTTCTTCTAAGTATATTTTATAGTTTTCATACTCGCTTGATGTTCCCCTTCTTATTTTCTCTTGTCATATCCCTCTCTTCTCTTGGTATTCCTATAAAATACCTTAAACATGTTAATAACCTTCTTTTTCTTTATTTATTGAGTATAATCAATTAACTTTATATCGCCTGTGTTTTTTTCTCCCGTTATTCTATATTTTAAGTTTTTATTATATTATATTAAATTTTCACTAATTAATTTACTGATATTTCAAAATTCTATTAATGCCGGTATATTTTTTTTATTATTTACTTAAATGTTCATATCTCATTATTTACTATAAATTATTTGATTTTCTGTGTGTCAAATACAAAAAAAATTAAACTTAAATGAATCGTTATATTTGTTTATTTTAGGATACTACCTACTATAGATTCAGAGATTGTTTTTTTTTCTTTTTTTATAAATAAAACTTAGCTTCATGAAAGTTGAGGGTCTTGGTGTTGTTGACGAAAAACTTCCTGTTCTCAGTAGCACAAGTAGCTCAGCTGTCCAGAAACACAACTGACTGTCCAGACGAAACTTCTTGGTCCAGTTGAAACAACTTTTCCACAATAAAACAACGTCTCTTACGCGGCAACCAGAAAAACCCCTATAGAATAAGGGGGAAAAAATCTTCAGTAGGTAACACAGGCGATATAAAGTTAATTGATTGTACTCAATAAATAAAGAAAAAGAAAATTATTAACATGGGTAAGGTATTTTATAGGAATACCAAGAGAAGAGATTGACATGACGAGAGGAAATAAGAAGGGGAATATCAAGTGAATATGAAACTATAAAATATACTGAGTAGAGGAATAATGAAAATACAGGGTGGCACAAAAAAAACGTAACAAAATCTCTATTATTTTTGAATATAAAATACCCAAACAATATACTACATGCATCACCAGAATGAGATTAGATCATGGAGACTTCCCTGCCCACTTATCAAAAATTGGGATATCCCCACCTACTTTTTGTACCTGTGATAGCAGTTTGGAAGAAGATCTTAATTATTAAATATATGCATGCCCTATATACAATAAACCTAGGTCTAACTTCACACATGAATTCCTACAAGCAGGACTTCAGTTTTCATTATAAGTTACATTTTTGTTTCAATTTAATAACAAGTAAATATTAACCCTTTTAGTCAAATTTGTAAAATAATCTAAAATAAACATCAAATGATTGTCCCTTCAATTATTACTTGCATTCGATTACCATATTTTGTGGCAAACGGACTAGTTCCGATGCCAGCAAAGGAAAAAAGACGCTATTTGTCCGTTTCTTTTCTTCCAATTATTTGCACTACCTTAATTTGCACATCTGACAAATTTGTCTCATCTACATTGAAGATTTTGTACGGCGATAAGTTCAAGCTGAAGCTAATTATAACCGGAGTCCATAACCATCATCAGACCACCACGCCAGCCTGGAATACGTGCCTGTACCGTCCGAGAAAAAAACCGTTGCATACCATTTTCTTTACCGGAATTTTGGTAAAAATTAAAGTTTATAGAATTTTATTTGTTTTGAGTTTTAACATCCCAGCAGCTAATACCCCGGTACTCAACCCAGTAGGGCAAGTAAAGACCGCTCTTCTTACCGCCAGCGATTTTGGTCGATATTATAACGACCCCTGGAGTATTGCTTTCTCCACTGAAGCTGCCCGTGCAGTGGCCTTCACACTATAAACGGAAGGTGACGCCCGAGACAATCCAAAATTTGGAATAAGGCGCCAAAGTGACGTATAATGACCGAAGTGCGTTACAAATGGATCAAGCCAACTACGCTTCGCAATACAACTGTTGAATGCTTCACATTTTTCATGCTTCATGTCTATCGCGAGATTGACCGGTTCATTTTCTATGTCTTGCCCATGAGTCTGAACTACTTCTTCGGCTTCTTAATTGCTTTCTTTAAAAACTTTTGAAGAGTGGTTGCCAGGTTTACTAAAAAGTTCATTTTTTCCTAGTTTTTTGTGTTAGCCTGTTAATTTTTGATCAGATTATTTAGTGTTTTCTGTATGCTTTAAACTTTTCTATATCCATTATTTATAAAGTTTTTTAAATATTATATATAAATAAACAAGAAACAAACTATTAACTAATGCATCATCATTATATCTTTATTTTTGTTATAAAAATATTACAGCTTTAGAGCAAAACTTATCTTATATGGAGTAAATCGATTTATTCGAAACCTCCAGGGAATTTGCAAGTCATACATAACGAACATCAACGATATAAAGAAAATTTAACAGCAAACATCAAAAACTTTCCTCGTATAAATTCAATTTCCAGCAAGTTTTTAAACTGAGACATAAGTTTTCACTTGAATTGAGATATAAAGTCAGGGATATTTTTTTTAGGTCAGCAGTAATTTAGTCCAGATGTTTAATGCTAATTTGAAATTTAAACTTCATCAGCTCGAACACCCCGAAGTTAGAGAAAAGTGCTGTTTTTTTTAAATGAAGTCGATGGAATCTCTTGAGAAGATAACAAGTTTTAATGATTATAAGTTTTGGTCATTGAAGTTTTTAAATTTCTATTATTTTAATGTAAAGGAAAAAGTACTAGAAATTTCAACCAATGGTGCTTTTAAAATTTATTAGTAAAATACTTAATGCTCTTATCGATTTTTTAATTGATTATTATAATCCAATAATACTTTAAATTTTCGAAAAGGTTTTCATACTGAATTCAATATGTCTATCTGTATTACATGGAATTTTAATACTCTAAGTTCAGGTTTTGATTCAGCATAGAAAAGTACACCAAAAAACTGTTTTTTGAAAAGTTTCTACCTATTAATACAAAAAGTTATAACGGTCCGAACTTAAAATTTGTAATTTTTTTTATTCGTGTAAAATTTAAAAACTTTATTTCAGAAAATAATATTATGTTAGTATGAGACTCACACTATAGTAGCAAAATAGTCACTTATTATTATTAGAGCAATATAACATTATTTTGCGATACATACAAACTATCTATCGCTTTAATAGTTGAAATTCCAGAAATTTCCAAAACTCTAAATTCTATAAATGTATTTGCTGGCAGTTGCACTACCTCGTTTAATTATCTCAACTAAATCTGACAACAGAACTATTCTAAAACCACCGGAGTACATGAACGAACCAGCCAGTACGCACTGTGCATTAAATTGTTAATATATGAGGACAAATCTATCTTTAAACGTAATATAACTAGTAAAATAATTTTGCATAGACAAACAAAAACAGTTGCGAATTAACAAACAAAAATATTGATTAGCAATTATTAGTAGTAATGACCCTAGGACATTCATAATAGACGAGATAATTTTATGACAATCGAAAGCCCGTTCCTTTGTAATAGCCCTCAGCCTTATGTTGTCATGATTGGGTAAAATTATTTCATGTGACACAAAATGACAACATTTAATTGGTTGTTAGAACTGCCAAAAATTTTTCTGAGAAATATCTTATTGGACACTGATCCATTGTATGCATTTATTCAAACATAATGCGGAAGCACATAGAGCTTATCAGGCGTTTAAGGCATTGTCGCAGTTATAAAATATTTTAGCCAATACAGTTGCTAAACAATAATAATAATTATATAAGTACTACAGAAAAGTTAACAAGTAATTACATACAATTATACAGAAATGGAAGAGCAAAAGTTTGATTTAATTAAAACTTTAAAAATATTTTTGTCCCTTTACATCGACATATAAATGATTCGATGCGCATTAAATGAAGGCAAAAACTTTAGTGAATGGCTAAAGAGTGAATAGGACAAACCCACTCTGTTACCCTGCCAAGATGGATTTATTTTAATTGGAAGTAAAATAAAAATAAAAAATATCGTTTCGAACACATCCTGTCGTAGGCAGTTTAAAGTGGCCGAGTTTGTTGGCATGTGTTTTATGATCCAGCGTTGGGTTTGCCAAAACGGAACTCATTCATGTGTCTAAACCAATGATGCAAAATTTAAGAGCCATAATTTTATAATGGAATTCACGGTCAGGGATAATAATTTAGAAGTAAAGGATCCTTTAGCTTTCATCTTTCTGTTTATGTCAAAAGTTATTAGCCGGTGCAAAAAAACTAGTTTTCAATAATATTGAAAATTGCTGATCCATATTATGGAAAAGAGTATTTGGTTTAAAATACCGTTTTTCAAGACTTTGGTTTTGGTTTTGTAAATGTTGTAAATAAAGTGTTTAAGCTCATACCTAAAGTTACTTATTATAATGTATAAAAAATAATTAATTTTTCAAAAAGAATGGGGCGTCAGCTATTTTTTTAAATTCAGTTAAGGAAAGAAAAGAAAAAGTAATATTAGTTGGTTTGTTCGGCTTAAAGGTGTGTGACACTCCTGCAATAAATACAAATGATATTTAAAAGAAATTTGAAACAATTATCACCCTTAATTAATTAAGGATAATAAATGGTTCAAAAAAATAGGATTTCTTTTTTGATTAATTTAGTCTGTATTATAAGTTACCAGAAGTTACAAATAAAAAATGATTAAATATTTTAAAACTGGTTGAAATAGTTATTTGTATGCCTAGGCCGCGAAATACCTTTTTGGCGGACCGAAAGAAAGATTATCGCCGAGGCCGCTTACGGCCGAGGCAAGATAATCTTGAGGTCGCCAAAAAGTTTCGCGGCCGTGGTATACACACTATGTTTCGTGCAATCGTTTAACATTTTGAAATTAGATCATTGCAAATAAATATATTATTGCTTTAAAATCAACAGCAGTTCAATTTCATTAACAAAATCACAGCTGCTATGGAAATGACAGTGTTTTTGAATATACAAAATATTTTGACAGTTATTGACAAAATCCAAATATGTCTGACATTGATAGTGATATTTCAGTATCTTGTTGCTTCAACTTCTAGAGTAAATACAAGTAATAATACAAACTGTACAATTACAATTAATATTTATCTTGAACAATATAAGTCTGTATTTGTTAATTTAAAAATTAATACTGTATTTAATAAAAAATAATAACATTGTTAGTTTCGTTTTGCAGAAATGCGAAATTTGAAAGTGACCTTTGCTTTTTCGGCCGTTACCATGGGCAACGGCTGCGAAATTGAATTTCGCGGAAGCTGTGGAGAACGCGAAGTACTCACTTCGCGTACGATTGCACGAAATTTTTTTTTTCTACACCCACATGGATATTGTTAATTCTACGCACACTTTACAGAATATGTAAGCAATATCAGTCTAATGGATGGATATAATTTTATTCCTCCAATCGGAGTTCATATGCAGTAACCCACCACCTATTTTTTTTTTATTTTAAATAACCTGTCACAACAACAGTTAGAATTTTTTATACTAATACAGAAATATATTTGTAAAAATGTGTAATTCCAGTAATGACTTAGTAAATGGTACTTCATCCCAAAGATGTAATAATAATAATATTATTATCAAAAAAATCAAAAACTAAATATGAATATGACCTACTTAAAAATAGAAGGTGACTATTAGTTTTAAAAGATTTTATAATAAATCCGTAATAGCCCAGTGCTAACGCTCTAGCTTTCGAATACGAAGGTCGTAGGTTCAAACCCGGTGACTTTAATCTTTTTTTTTATATTTTTCAATTTTTCCTGTAGTGGGTTATAGAAAAAATGTACTGTATATTGTCCATATCGCACTAGTACAATTGAGCCTACGACGTCGTGCTCAAACTTCGTTCGTGTGCGATAGGGCCATCATATCCACACTTGTTGCACGAACTACTATTTTTTTAAAAATTGAAATTGAATATTGGGAAAAAACTGGCAGGTGGGTATTTAATTTGATTATATATTTTTAGCACAGAGGACCGTTGCATATCTGCTTAATCCTTTTGGAAACGTGTTATAGGATCGGAATCGTTTTCAAGGTTAATGTTGGACATTTTTTAACTTAAACGTAAGAAGGCTTGTGCGACTTAATAATTGTTACTTATTTCATATAGGGAAAATTCAGTTGGAAGTGGTTGGTCCTGTGGTATCATTGGAGCAGGCGAGGTCATTTAATTCTCAGTGGGGCGTCTTCGATAAGATCGAGGTGGTCAATAATCGGTCTCGGTAGCACAGTTCGTTGGTTATCGGTCATAGTCATTTATGGCTGTTTAAATGTTAAAGCCAACATGGGTTTGAATCTGGTGTCTTGCAGTTGAATTTTAATTTAAAAATTTCATTGTGAGATACTTGGCTAGAACAGGTAAACCGCATTTAATATTAATTTAATTAATGTTTAATGCGGAGCTTAGATTTTCAATCCTCCTGTGTCACTGTGCTAATGATGGTGATGTAGGTTTTCCTACACATATTGCCAAATGGTGCCATCAATTATTAGTAAGTCGCCCCGGAGCGCCACGGCAAATAATAATAATAGCCTTTTCTCCCTCTCACAAGGATTTTTCTTCGGGGTTTCACTCGTAAGGGGGTGAAATATAGGAAGATTATTATTATTATTATTATTATCCAAAACATCTGAGACTTAGTACCAATACCATGCCTGTCAATTTATAGATATTCAAATTGCAATATGAGGTTATTTAAAGTATAGAGATGGTAGACAACGAAATAAAATAACTGTTGGTACTGACCTGGAAAAATCTAAGATTAATAGAATTATTTTTAATACATTTTGTTTATACGCAAATTTTTTAATCATAAAATATTCGGATATTAATTTGTATTAATACTTTATTTAGGTTTTTTTAGGTTTCATTAATTAATTTTTAACTTAATATAACTTTTGTGATTATTTCTATTTTTTAATTTATATTTTATGTTTTTATTAATTTTATATATATTTTTAGATAAATAAACATTATTATTATTATTATTATTACTATTACTGCTGTATTATAATTATCCAGGCAAAAAAAGACTCAGGATTGATTTTGTGATGGCCGAAAAAAAATTTTTACCCCACTTTTTATCACGTTTCTTGACGCTTTGAACCGAAAGTTTTTCTTGTTTTATTTTTCTGTTGCTTATAGTATACCAAAAAGTAGGATAAATAAAATAAAATAAAATTTCAGGAGCCACTCAATTAGTTTATTGCTAGAATTAAAAATATTTGACAAAAAATCTTTGGTAAATTGCAATATCTGTCTTTTCAAAATTTCAAAAACAGAAGATTATCCATTCTCAAATGTGGTAAAAATTATTCATAGAATAATTCCAGTTTTATTATTCTATGAATTTTCAAAATTTATTAAAAAAAATTTTTGGTTTGGCCAAAAATGAATTATACAGTATTACAATACTGACATTTCTTGAGATTGAGATTATTTATTACAAAAAAAAATATTGACGAAATAATCACTTATTAGCTTAATTATTTTCTGATTTTTTTCACAAGAGAGTTTCTTATTTGAAGAGAAGTAGGATGCATATAGCCGTTTTCGCAGCTATAATTAGTGCTGCCGTAAATAATGCGTGTGCCGTGAATGTAGCACATATCGTGAAATCCCAAAATGTCAAGGGGAAAATTAACGGTATAACAGTATATCACCGACAGACAGATATTTAAAAATAATTAAAGTATAAAGATCAAGCGGTGTATTGCGGTCGGCCATGGAATTTTCGGTGGAAGTGATATTTGCTGATAACAGACCAGAAATAGAATGAAATTTGGATTTTAAAATATAAAAGGCGAGAAGAAAAATGGATTATAGTGTAGCCCAAGGAAAAAGAAACGTAACAGCTTCCGAGCTCCCAGAATCCAAAAATGCAAAAAATCTTGTCTAGGCGTCTGTGTGTCTGTCTGTCTAGATGTAAATATTATAACTCTCGAATGAAAGCTCCGATCGAGTTCAAGTTTTCACTTTACTAGTTAGTTTTCTCCTTGTAAGAACCCAATTGAATTTGAGGAGGATCAGGAAGACACTTCCAGTACCCGCCGTACAAAAAGTTTTCGTTTGTATAATATTAACCTAGATGTCTGTGAGAAGTTTGGGCAGGATCGCACTAGCCATTCCGGTACCGGACGGGCTGAAGTCTGAAAATGGTACACAACCATTTAAGCGTCTCCAGAATTTACATTTAAATTGCAACTTTTATGAGTTCCGATCTTGCGCTAATCTTATTACTTTGGTCCATTGTTTTGTTCTTTTTCAGCTACTTGTCAGTCTTTTAATTAAATCTTATACTTTCTCTCCCTATTTTATTTTTTCCTTGTAGTAGAGTTTCATAAAATTTATTGACAATTGTATCTCAGCCAACTGTTATGTTAGTCAATCGACTTTTAGAATGATCGTTCTAATATTATATATTAAAATTGAAGTGAGATGATGTATCAAAAGAGTGATCAAAAATTCTTGTGCAGATATGGAAAATAATATAAAAGTATATTATTTCCTATTTTCAAAAATTAACATAAATCAAAAAAGTAGGAAAAAGGGCATCTTTTTAGCAAATTTGGTAAAATTTAATATGAGTGCAATTTTTTATAAATGGGTTAAGCTATTATATTGACACACAGATATACATATATTAAAACTAAAAAATATTTTTTGTTACAGGTTACTCCAAGATCCGAGAACTTATTGCCACCAAAATGAGGTTAGTAAAATATTTAATTAATGTTATTGAGGCAGCAATTTTGTATTGTCTGTACTGAAAAAAGCTGTTAAAATATAATGAATAGAATATTCATGTATTATCATTATTAAATTAATAGTAGTGGTCGTAGCTGTAGCTTAAATTCTTTTAGTTACGGTTCATAAATTTTTATTTGCTTTTCCACCTACACTTTCCTTTTTACTTTCCCTCGAAGGGAAAGTATAGTAAATGAGCAATATACATTTGAGATATCGATGGAAATATTCATTTTAAGATCCCCCAAGAAGATTGAGTCTATTTCCATAGTGAGGTCTGTCTGTGTGTCTGTATATCTGTCTGTGTATCTTCCACGATAGCTGCCGAACCGTTTGAACAATAAAGCTGAAATTTAGTATGAAGGGTTAGCGTGTGTGTCTCGAATGCGATTATTAATTTTTGGTTTAAATTGGTGCAGTCTAAAGTCTTCAAGTAAGGCATTGATTATTATTTTTTACGTATAACTTTTTTTAATATTTAATACTTGGACCTGAATTTTGGTATCTAGATACCTATTCTACCCTAAAACCCATTCGGGAATTTTTTGGTAAGATATTTACAGTAAAACCAAAGAAATTGAAGAATGATTGATGGATTGATTCAATAATCATCTATCCCATCTTTGTTTATTTTAATTATCGAATAACCTTGGAAATCAGTTGCCATTCCATATTCATTCATAACCTCCACAGCCGACCCGGAAAAGTTCTGGAGTAACAGAGCCGATTTTTTTTAATTTATAAGTGCCAACAAAGAATCAATATAATGAAAATTGTCAAACAAAAAATCGTAAAAAAATTTGGCCCATCTGAAGTTATCTATTTGATATCGAGTCTTTTTTCCATTTTTACCTCTCGCCCTTCAGATAAGAGAGGTATAGGAATCATGCTAAAAATTGGGTAGTGAGTTTTCAATGAATAAACACGTTTTGGGGTCCCTAGAATACAATTTTAATATTTTCGCGATGATGTCTGTGTGTGTGTTTGTGTGTGTTAGTGTGTTTGGAAGGATGTTGTAGTAACGATAACTCAAAAACTACTGAATTAAAAAACTTGAAATTTTGCATACACGATTCTTATACACTAAATTAGATCTGATTAGATTTTGGTGTCAATCGGACAACCGGAAGTGGCAGTTGCTATGAGTGATGACGCCATTACTAAACAAAAGGGCAATAAGGTTTTACACATATATTTTGTATATACTATAGTTTATTTTCGTATCATTAAAATTTTCAAAACTTTTGCCATTGTTGCCAGTTTTACAAAAAAGTTAATTTTTTCCATACTTTTTTGTGCCACCGTGTAAATTTTTGATTCAAAAATGGCGAGAGGTCATATGCTGGCCACATCAGATTTTTTATTCTAAACATTTCGAAGGTAATGGTGCTGTTTGGTTTCATACGCAGAAGGGGAGACATCCATTTCTTTTTGAATCGTCATGAAGTTCAGTTGGTTACAGGAAAGAGTGTAATTGATTTTCATACTTCAGTAATTGTCAAATGTAATTTCTCATATATGATGAATTTAGAATAACTACAGTACTAACCCGAAATCAAAAAACAGTTGAAAAATATAGATGAAAAATTAGAGAAAAAAAGATTGGTGAAGACGAAAAAAGCATTTCGAGAAAATAAAAAAATACAAAGTTCTACCCAGTAAAAAAATAAAAAGGAGAAGAATAAAGTAAATTATTTACAAAATTTAATTTTGATTCATTTATAAACGTTACTAAAAAGTTATATTTAGGCATACATTTAGATATGATGATGTAGTAACAGAATAAAAAAACACTCGGTAGAATATATTTTTGTAACGGTTACTACAATAACTATCCTTTTAAAGATAAATCTGAGAATAATTATTTTCACAATATTTTAAATGAAATGTTTCTTTTGTTCACAAGTGACTGATTTTTTTAAATTATTTGTACCATCACAAGTAACAAATTCATAAGAGGCTCCGGTACCCAGTCGCATTGTGTTTTTTTCCATAATAATGATAATACTGACCAAACCAAAACAATATGACAAAATAAATATTTTTTATCATTCCATGAATATTATAGCATAATATTTCGAGAAGTTTTCCTGGTTCATACTAAATTTATACATTTCCCTAAACCGTGAAAATTAAAGTTCTCCCAATTTATTTCATTATAATTAATTTACCTTCACTCAGCAAACAATCTGCACCATTCAAGCCGGTCGCGTTATCTCGTGGCCGTCGCATAACAATTTATTTCGGTACAAAACTACTTTTATGTGTACCGATGCCGTTGAACTTGATACGGGCACACAAAACAAAAGCACATAGGTGATTTTTGGGGTAATTTGTTTCCCGCCACTTTCTTGACGTGGGTAAATTGAAATCAAAATTGGATTATCGTAGATCGGTTCCAATTCGGAGGCGTGCCTCAAGCGGAATTTAAATTAAATCATAAATTTCTAAAGAGTAACGTATGGGGAAAAAAGTTTTTTTTTCTTGTATCGCTGGGGGATGGTTTATTAAAAAACAAAAACGAAGGGATTTGTTTTCAGCACAATATTGTTTGGAGTTGGAATAGAGATTGGTAAAGTTTTTTTTATCTGGCTTTACTTCGTGTCACAATATATCTTTTTAGCTTACAAGCTGGATCTGTTTTAGATTATTCACCTACTGTGGCTTTAAATATGAGCAACAATTTTATTTATTTTAATCTAGATGTAGGTTCGAATCTGGTTTGCTTATTCTATCACTGGGTTTAAGAATATACATTCTCATAATCTCTTATTGTAATTGATGAAATAGTTTTAGAATTGAGTCATATTTTTTTTGGTATTTCAAAATTATAAATCAAATTGAACATAGCGGCTAAGTTAAGCCATTTTGAGCCCAGAACCCGAAAACTTGAGACCGTAGCAATTCTCAATAACTCCTACGGTCGGAAGTTTTCGGGTGCTGAACTCATTCAAGATGGCCGACTGGGGGGAATAAGTTTTTTCTGGTTTCTGTGGAACAACTCGACTAGGGCTTCACACGAGACGAGATAAGGCAAGAATTTTAAAAATTTCGTCTCGGTCTCGTTAGTTAAGAAAAAACTAAGTCTCGTTTCAGTCTCGGTGTCGTCTCACAACCGTTTGTCTCGTCTCTTCTAGTCAAATCTCGTTATAGCTAGAACTGATTTATAAAATAGTACAAAACGAGGTAATTATTAATTCTATTATAATTAATAAGTGCGTGATTATTTATTTATTTTTGTTTTTTATTTGGATGATACTAAATCATTATCTATACAAATTATAATTATAAACATTGTTACATAATAAAATACAACTTTTTGTCATTGATACACGTTACAATATTTTCGCAAATATACATTTTACATTTCTTCACTGAAAAATGTTAACTGTCTAATCAGACACCGTTTTAAAAAAATCTTTCGATTGTTTAAAATTGCAAATTTTTATAACGTTAAGAATCATAAAAAAATAATAAGTAAACCTTCAACCTTCAACAACAAATGTAGTTTCTGTCCGATATCCCTTTGGGTACCTAAGATTTAACTGAGCATAAAATTTTATTACCCTCAAACTGTTTTGAACTATTAAAGTATTTAATAGATTGTTACCAGATTTTAGATTTCGTAAATGTATCATACTATATTGTAAACCTATGTCGACATTTTTTTATTATCAAAAAAATTGCTACTTTATTTTTCTCCGAAATTCAGAAAAGAATTCTGAAGAAATCGGAATCGCCTAAATAATTTTCAAAAAGGTCTCTTCTCGCTCTCGTCTCGATTTTACGAGATGATAGGAGACGAGAATAGTATCGTTCTCGTGTGAAGCCCTGCACCCGACTGACGTATGGTTAGAAATAATGATTAATTACAGGTTAATATGGCTCCTTGTGTCTAGTACATGTCTAGTAGACTATCAAATGGGATTTAGAAAATATAGATCTACTACAGTCCAAATCGTTTTAATCGTTAATGCAATAAAAGAAAGTTTTGCATATCATAACCACCTCGTTGCAATGTCAATTGATCTTGAAATGGTATTTGATCTCACCTGGTGATTTAACATATTAAAAAAATTCACGGATGGGACCAAGAGGACGACTTCCTAAATGTATTTCCAGCTTCCAAGACCAGAGGTGTTTCCAAGTAAGAGTAGGAAATACATTATCAGAGAGAAATAACTTAAAAAATGAAATACCTCAAAGCTCTAATATTAGCGTAAGATTATTTATCGTTTCAATTAATACTCTACTTAAAAAGTGTTTAAAGAGGTCTTATATTGATGGCCTTCTTATTTATTATTCCGGTATGGAACTCCAAACAACCATAAACGGACTCATAGAGAAGGCGGATTCAACTAGTTTTCGTTTTTCAGCAGCCAAAACACATTGTATCAATTTTTGCCGTCTTCAAAAACGGTATAACGATCCAGAACTGTATATAAAGGGAAACTGCAGTTAGAGCACTAAAATTCCAGGTATTACTTTTAATAAAAAATTGTGCTGGAGACCCCATATAGAAGTAAACATTGTGTATATGTCGGCCTGTAAGAATCGCCTCTATGAACTTGAGAATAGTATTTTGTGCAACTAGTGTGGATATGATGGCCATATCGCACGCGGACGAAGTTTGAGCACGACGCTGTAGGTCGAGTGCTCAATCGTCCGAGTGCGATATGAATAATCCACACGAGTTGAGCAGTACATTTTTCGTCAATCCACTAAAGAAAAAATTAAAAAAAATTAAATAAAAGATTACAGACACCACCAGGTTTGAACCGACGACATTCGTATCCGAAAGGGAGAGCGTTAGCATTGGGCTATCACGGGCTATAGGCACGTTGTATTTTCTAGCGGGTCATATTCATTTTTAGTTTTTTACATATTTGCGGCTAAATGACAATCCAATGAAGTACCATTTATTAATTCATTACTGGAATTACTTTTTTTTACAAATATGTTTCTGTATAAAAAAATCTGACTGTTGTTTTGACAGGTTATTTAAAATTAAAAAACAATAGGTGGTGGGTTACTAAATGTGAACTCTGATTGGTGGATTTCTATATCACACCCTACTGAAATTATATCCGTTCAGTAAATTGATATTGCCTACTCATACATTCTGAAAAGTGTGCGTAGAATTGACAATATCCTTGTGGGTGTAGAAAAAATACATATAGAAGGTCTTCGACTAGCTAAAGTCAGTCTAATCACTCTTATTCGAATCTGGTATCCAGTCATAAGGGTATAGAAGAAAAAAACTGATTTAACTATGGAACTAAAATATGGTCACACACAATCACCCAAAGCGGATAAATATGTTTAATGAAAAAAGGTTTAATAAAACATTTGGAAAATGCTTAGGAGATATTTTAGAATAGAGCAACCAAATATACACTTCGAAAGTAGCTCTAAATATACTCAAGCAGGAAATAAATATGCTTTACCTGACACACTAAATCTATGTCTGAATAATAAAAGTGCTTGTCAAAAAGTAATTCAATTTTTAAATGAAACAGATCTCTTAAAATTATCAGTACAATAACCGAATAACAGAAAATAGAGGCCAATGACCTAGCTGTTGAAGTATAAAAGACTACCCGGTGGTCCCAACGTTCCTCAGTAACTCCGGCGGTGATAAGCTGTCTGGTTCTGAGGGCACCAACCGGCGGGGAGTAATTGTTGTCCCTCACTTTCGGGTCCACACGACTGACCCATGGTCAGATCGAACCCAAAAGTACTGTCTGGTCACCTCGGGTCCACACGACTGACCCATGGTCAGATCGAACCCAAAAGTACTGTCTGGTCACCAGCGTTCCTCCGGTTGGTTTTTTGCTGGCCGTTTGTTAACGGTGCAGCTATATTTAGTTTCACAATTTTTATTTCTGGGCCGTTTTGAGATTTAAAAGAATTGGATATCTAAGAATTTGCGTTAAATTGAGACGGATCATCAGTAATATAATCTCCCACCCCTGGCCTACATATCTCATGACAAAGTCACAATCAGATGTACATTTCAGTAAGAAACTGCCATATTCAAATGTATCATAGAATATACCTGATCGTCTAGAATTGTTAAAGGACCCAGTTGTGATGTTATAGTAAAGTTTGCTGCAAGTAAAAAAGTCGGTTGTGTTGACATTTTTAATTTTTGACAGGTGACAGTTGGAGAAATAATTTTGACTGTTCTGAATAGAGTTTTTCAAGGGCTTTCAAATGACATATTGCATGTCCAATTCGGTGACATATTGCATCTGTAATTTTTTGATAGTGACACTCACGTTTGACAGATATTATACAAAAATTAATGAGTTCTTCCAACGGGTAACCCAAACCTACATACCAAATTTCAGCTCAATCGAATTAATACTTTCTCAGATATTTAATGCTAAAATTTAAAATTTTGACATTTTTTATTTTTGACAGGTGACAGTTGGAGAAATAATTTTGACTGTTCTGAATAGAGTTTTTCAAGGGCTTTCAAATGACATATTGCATGTCCAATTCCCTGACATATTGCATCTATAATTTTTTGATAGTGACACTCACGTTTGACAGATATTATACAAAAATTAATGAGTTCTTCCAACCGGTAACCCAAACCTACATACCAAATTTCAGCTCAATCGAATTAATACTTTCTCAGATATTTAATGCTAAAATAAAAAATTTTGACATTTTTTATTTTTGACAGGTGACAGTTGGAGAAATAATTTTGACTATTCTGAATAGAGTTTTTCAAGGGCTTTCAAATGACATATTGAATGTAAAATTCCATGAGATATTGCATTTGTCATTTTTTGATAGTGACACTTCCGTTTGATAGATAGATATCGTACAAAAACTAATGGGTTCTTCCGACGGGTAACCCCAATTTCTATACCAAATTTCAGCTCAAACGGATTAAACGTATGGCCTCTATCCTGGAAGAATACACACATACATACATACACACACATATACACACAGACAGACAGACGTACTTCCATCTGAAAATGGTCTTAACAGTTCCAGGGGGGCCGAAAATAGATATTTCCGTTTTTATCTCGAAATTTTTTTTTATCTCGAAATTTTTTTTTAGTTCGTTCACAATACTTTCCCTTCTAAGAGGTGGGTCGGGAAAGTAAAAATAAAACACAGCAAAACTTTCAAACCGTATATTCAGTAATTTCCAGAAAATTACTAGGTACAAACAAAAAAAAGACATGACACATTATTGAATTTAAACCCTATTCGTATGTAAGGGCCATTTATAGAGACCCGCCACTGGGTGAACGGAAGAGAAGACATTTGTCACATTTTATTAATTTATATTTTGTGCTTGTCAATAATGTCAATAATCCTTCAGGTAATAAGATGGGATGTCCGCGGGTCTATAGCCGTCTGCAGCATCCCTCATTGTGAAAATTTCACGGGGAGAGGAGATCACATTGCCTCCTACCATACCAAAAATAATAATTCATTTTTTTAACAAGGGATCGTACCTTAAAAGACATAGTAACAATCTTCAGCAACTCATTTTTTTAATTGGTAAATGAGACTCCTGACTTAAATCCTCCGCCCGCACAATAAATAAATGGTTGATTTGTTCGAATGCAAATTAAATGTGAATTTTCTTCCTTGGTTTCTAAATTAGGGACCCAAATAGCACAGACACGTTTTAAATACATCCTAAAGACGTTCGTTCACGACGTTCATTACGTTTTGAAGATGTACGCTTATATCCAAAAGCTGTTCTAAAGACGTCTTTAGGACGTACATTGTTACAAAACAAGGCGTCTTTACAACATCCAGTTTTGTACCTCTTTGAAATCATCCTGTTTTGTACGACTTTAAGACATCCACTTTTGTACGTATTTAAGACGTCTATTTACGTGATGGCATTTCGTTTAATAAATAAATAAAGACATCCACTACATAAAACTTATATGTAAAAAATAAAGAAGCTTTTCACTACGCAATAGCTTGATCAGATTAACAGAAAAAAAATTAAATTAATAATTAATATTAAGTTAATTGTTTACTGGGAACTTGACAAAGTTACTGTGTTGGCGAAACGTATCGTATATTTTTTAAATAAAAGTCTAATATACTGGAAAATTAACTTCTTATAGTTAGTTCATTTGTTTTTTATTTAGGATAATAAATACTAGAAATTACGAAAGCAATAGATATATGCTGCAATTGTGTTATATTTAGATAACTTTATACTTTTATATTGCGAGTTCTAGACTGTACACAACTACAATAAAAAAATCAATTACTCTTTGACTCTGTTTAATAAAACATTATTAAACTTCTCTAACATCACAACCTTTTAATGATATTATTTTTTCTTTCCGATGCGCTCCTTAACCAGTTTTGAATGTACGTTTCAGTCTCTTTAGTTGACGCGGTCATTGAAGCTGCTTAAGCTGAGCCTGAAACAATAATTTTCCATTTAATATTAAGTTTATATCTCATCGTAACCGATTTGTTATTGAGTAGCACATTTCGTTTTTTTTTGTCAAAAATAAACAGGGTTGATTCGATGTCGAGCTAATAGGAGAGTTTGGACGAATGTAGGGCTGCTGGGCTCTGGGCTCTTTTAGCACGGATATAATATTTTTGAATGTCTTTTGAGCGATTCATGATGATGTAAATTAAAATGGAAATAAATTAAAACTTACCTTATTTAGTAACACACAATCACTGAAATTGAATTACTCCTTTTCAAGGATACCTACAGTGGGTTGATGTTGGTCTGAGAAGGAAAATTATTAGAAAAACTTTTAGCTAATATGATGGATAGGGGTGCATCCTACATGAGATCTAGGAGCTCCTCCCCAACTGTCCATTTTGTCCGTAGTGTTTCCAGGGCGTTTGTATTGGAACGGTCCATTCTTCTTCCGACGTATCTTCCTTGTAGATCCTTTGATCTTATTTCACTGCCTTTTATATATCTTATTTTGTGAGGTAAGCGTTGTAATTGGGTAGTGAGAACTGCCTCTTCTGAGAACCCTAACGCCGGTTTGTTTATGTTATCGTAGATAAACTGCCTTCTATATGATGACTTTTAGCTAATTTAGGCCTTTTGCAAATTTTAAGAGAAATATTACTAGTGTAAATTTTATATAGGGAAAAATAGAATTAGAATATATGCGTAAGATAATTCAACGAAAATAGAAAAATATAGGATAGAAAAATGGAAATTGACCTAGGATAGGAGCGTTTCAGTAAAAAATATGCTCGATTTATTTAGAATAAAACATGTCATTATAATTGAGATCATCATGAAAAAATTTAAATATTTATTGCATTTTATTCCAGAAGTGTACTATAAATTGAAACCACTTGAAGCAGCAATCAGAATTAATAACAAAATTCTTTCACGGCCAAAGTAGAAACTTTTCGGTGACTCGAGTTGCGTTGCCGGTTATATATTTGAACGTTGAAACAAATCAAGTTGTTCCGAAAGTTTTAGTAAGAGAGACTTCGTGGCGACATTTGCCGCTAAGCTAAGCCATCAGTTCCAAGATTAGTTATATTTAGTTGTGAACCGCATAGCAATACGTTTTCTACATCTGTGTATTGTGCGACTACTGAAGTGTATTCGAATTTTGAATATTCTTGAATTGAGTTTCGAAATTCGCAGATTGTACGGCGGAGTCAAACTGCAAATGTCCGAACTTGATTCGTTACGAATGTGTCCTTAATGTCTAATTATAACGTGGGTAATATTTATTGACATAAATTTCAAGATTTCACTTAAAGGAATTATTGGTTTACAAGAAAAAATTATTTTAAATAATATTTATTTTTTAGTGAACGTGGCAACAGTGACAAAGGTATATTTATTAATAATAAAATTATACTCCAGTACTTGCTTTGATCCATGATCTAAAATTAGAAACATTGGTATAAACTCCTGGATATTCAATTCTAGCACAGCCACGTCCCCAGGAGATAAGACCAACAACTACGCCATTTATTATAGCCGGACCTCCAGAGTCACCTTGACAGGTATCTTTCCCTTGCACTAACCCAGCACAAAACATGTTTTGAGTAATATAACGGAATGAATTATACAATTGTCTGCAATCAGCTAGACTTAATAATAAAACAGACACTTGGCGAAGAAATTGGCTTACAGGTCCTTTTATTATAGTGACTCCCCAACCTGTTACAGTCACAGTAGTACCCTTAACATAGCTTTGACCAGCTCTTGAAAGCTGAGCATATCGAGTATTAACTGCAGTAATGTTATTAGCCAATTTTAACAAAGATATATCACTATCATTTGTATAGTTATTATAGTTGGGATGTACGATATACCTGCTGACATTAGCAGTTACACCTCCTGAAGATATATAACTACTACCAGCTCGTATGTTTAGGTTTTTGTTGTAGAATTTAACAAGGCAGTGAGCCGCTGTTAGAACCCAGTTTGGAGCAATTAAAACTCCTCCACAGAAATGTTGGTTAAAAAGTTGGATTGATACTTGCCATGGAAATTGCGAAATATCAGCAAAATCTTCTCCAATGATTCTTTGGTGTTTTGAGACATCATAATTTAAGGAGAGTTTTTCAGTAGGTTCACCTAAATCAAAGAAATAGCTAATTTTCTTTATATAATTAAAAAACAATTAACGATAACAGGACTGGGAATATAATGTAACCTTTAAAATAAATGAGGTGATTGACCGCCATAAGAGTTTTATGAGTGACAATAGTTTTTAAAGGAATAGCACCAAAAAAATTATTCTTTAAAGACAATTTATAATCAAGATTATTACCTAGTACAGCTTGGAATATGGCAAAAAAATATACCGAATTTTAACATTTCACTATCTAGTTACTAAAGTAATATTATTTTTCCGCTATATTTATCATAATAAAACTCTAAACGAATTTTAAATATTCACAATAATATACTGGGTGGCCACGAGTCAATATTCAATTGTCAATCGTTTTTTAATTTAAAAAATCGGTTTTTGGCACACGTTAATTAGACAATGATGGGATACTTTCAGACTAACAGGTCGAACCGGAAGTTGAATGGAATGACTATATTTTTTTGACGGTTTTTCATTAAGCATAAATTTCTAAGTACAACAGTTTTTTCAGATATAAAAAATCCAAAGAATTAATGAGATACGAACAATTTTTTAATTTATTCAAAAATACCACGTCAGATGAATTCGATGTAAGAAACTTACTCAGTAGGCTACGGAAAGTATTAGTAAAGTTGTAAACGTGTCTGTAGAGAATAGTTGTTTGAATTGCTGATAGGTACCAGTATTTTTAGTTTTTTTTAACGGAATTTAATTTTCATTTTTATTTCCGTATGGGTTTTCGGATTATGATTCATAAATTATGTAATAACTTATGGTCACCCGGTATATTTCAATTGTGATAAAATGTGAGATAAGATAAAGTGGTCTAACAGTGTAGTAAAAATATAAAAATTCACATTATTATCAAAAATTGAATTAAATAAATAAAATTGCTTTTATAATTTCTATGTTCTACATACAGGGTGTGTCACGCAGAGTTTAAATTATCTATATTGTTTGCTGAAATTAGAAATAATTGACAAAAACATTGTGGTATATTACAAAATCTGTCCATTCTTTTGTTTTAGGTTGTAGCGAATTAAAATGAATTTATTTATAAAAAAAAAACAAAATCTTTCAAAGACACAAGATAATTATATTTTTTATGGCAGATTATTTATTATTAAAAAAAATTGTCGACATTATCACTTAACTGCTAAGTGGAGGGAGAGGGAGAGAGAATTTTCTGAAGGTCCTATAAACAGATTTTTAATTGAAGAGATCGGTGTTGAGCAGTAGGATGTATACTGCTGTTCTTGTGAACCAGTTGCAGTTTCAGTTGTAGTTACAGATAGATGGAGTGTGTGTCGTGTAAATAGCACGTGGCGTGCAAAATAACAGCTGATGTGCCATGAAAAGCCAACATTTGTTGATTTTACCATGAAAATCCAAAATTTCGTCGATGTGCCGTGAAACCGAAAAATTTTGAAGGGAAAGTTAACGTTTAATAGAACCTTTTTTGGAGAGAGGTGGAATATATTAGGTAAAAATGGTATTTGCTAATAACAGACCAGAAATAGAAGTAAATTTGGATTTTAAAACGTACAAGGCGAGAAGAAAACCAAATTGGCCCAAGGAAAGAGAAACGTACCACACCCTCAAAGTCAGTAAAGAAAAATTGCGAAAGAAGAGAGCAATTTTTCTGGAATCCACCTGGGGAGTAAAAACTTGAGAAATTAAGTGAAGATTGCAGCAAGAAAAGAAGGAACCGATAGGTATATAAAGAATTTGGAAGACGATATTTGGATAATAAGAAACGCACAGAATTCTTAGAAATTAAATTGTGAAATAGATAGATTAAGGTAGTGACAAAAGAGAAGAGAAAAAAATGATATATCTGCTCTGAGTGAGCAAAAAGAGTAGATATTCAAAAACAGAATTTTTTTTTCATGATTACTAAACTTCTCTTCTCTAAAGTTCATCAAAATTTCGTTTAAAAGATTTCAATATGATAGAAAAAGGTACGAAAAAGTGATACCAAAAATTTTAAATATCTGTAATTAGACATATTCTAAAATGTTGAAGGTTAAGGTAGGTTAAAAGCAAACTATCAGCTAAAATAGATAAAGGTAATTTTTCAAGGTACTCGAATTACCATAAATAAGATAAAGATAATAATATTCAAAAAGTGAATAAAATATTTACAATTAGTGTTAACGATTGGTTTATGATCTTAAATATTTCTTTAAACCTTAAAAAAAATCGTGCCCTTTTTAGTGGCGTCACAATTGTGTGACGAAAGTTCTCTTGTTTAATTTTCTCTGGTTTAGCTCAAGTGTTTGTGGGTTCGTCACCACTAATAGATTTTGAAATATACTAAGAAGTAGGATAATTAAATTAAGTGAAATTTATGGATACGGTCAACTTGCGCCCTCATTAATTCAGTCCTGCCGGTAGACCGATTTGCGCCAGTAATAAATAATCAATCTATATACAGGGTGTTTCGCGAGTGACAGGCCAAACTTTACTAGATGGTAGAGAACCATGTAGTTATTTGATTTCGGCTATTATTTTGTTCCAAATATCTTTTGTTTAACATATACAGGGTCTTTGCGTTTATTTTCAAAAAATTCAATTCTCAATATTTTGGCGATGGTTGTTCTAATTTGAACAAAATTTTTTACATATATTCTAATGTGGGTAATTTACCCAATTCTGTATCGTAAATAACAAAAATTTATTTTATTGCCGTCAAAAAAAATATGTTTTTGACAATTTTTTATTTTTTTTTATAGAACTTCACCCTGTATATGAATTTTGCCAACTTTCAATATCTAATAATAAACTACAATAATAACGTAAACAAATCAAACTCTCAGAGTTTTTGGCACAGTTTTAGTAATTTGAGTTTTAATTCCAAAATGTTACGATTACCCGTTTTTAAATAATATTTACGTACGCACCTGCTTTAAAACCCAGAAATATTCATAAAACTTTTTAATTTTGCGAAATAAAACTCACTTTTTATTGTATTACTACTATTGGCCAACATACATCAAAAATAATGACCGAGAAGAAACAGGTACTTAAAATTATGTTAAATAATAAATAAAAGAAATTAACTAAAACTAATACATAAAAACAAACCTAATACAAGGTAACAAGATTATAACAAGTTTTCGAAATATCCACCTCCAATTTAAATGCAATTTTCTTGATCGTAACACTAAATTATTTACACCAGATCTGACCATTTCGGGATTAGCGTATACTCTTTGTTTTAGATGATCCCACAAAAATTAATCTAAAGGGGTAAGGTCGGGTGAGCGAGCGGGCTACGGAACAGGACCGTTATGACAAATTAATCTGTTCTGGTGAGAGTGGTTTAAATGTTCCCTTACCTATCGTGAATTTTTATGAATATTTCTCTGGTTTTTAAGCAGGTACGTACGTAAATATTATTTAAAAACGGTTAATCGTATAACATTCTGGAATTAAAACTAGAATTACTATAAATGTGCGAAGAACTCTTAGAGTTTGATTTGTTTAAGTTATTATTGAAGTTTATTAATCGATATAAAAAATTGTCAAAATTCATATACAGGGTGAATTTTTATACTTAACAGAAAAAAAAAATTTTGACAGCGTTAAAATAAATTTTGTTGTTTACGGTACAGAATTTTGTAGATTACCCACATTAGAATATACGTACCAAATATGGTTCAAATTAGAGCAACTTTCGCCAAAAAATTGACAATTGAAATTTTTGAAAAAACGAAAACACTCTGTATATATTAAACAAAAGATATTTGGGACACAATAATAGCCGATATGAAACCACTTCATGGTGTTTTACCATCTGGTAAAGTTTGGCCAGTCAATCGCGAAACACCCTGTATATTTTTTTGTATTACAACTATTGTCGTCCTGAGTTGTGGAGGCGGGGATCTTTTAGGTTCTAGGCTAGGTTCTATGCGTGAGGTAGTGTAGGACTAGCCCATGTTCACTCTGCAGGCAGAGTCAGAGGTATACCTGCTTAACCCTCCTCGGTAATTTGTCCTCATATTGTATCTGTTTCTTGTACCCTGCTGTAGGTGTAGAATTACTCTTTTTCAGGGATACAGTGGGTGTATATTGGTCTGAAAAGAAAATGCTTAGAAAAACTTAAAATATTAGACTGATGTGATTATTTTTTTGTTACTTCCGAACCTCCCGGGAGGGGAGACTCTGAGAGAGTGGAGTTCATGGGTGAAAGTAGGACAAGCTCATCTGATGTCTAGGTGTGCATCCTCTATGAGATCTAGGAGCTCGTCTGGAAGATCTTTAGCTTCATGTAAAATCCTCAAATTCAGTTAAGTGAATCTCTTTAGTGGTCGTCTTGGTAGTCCTCTGCTATTCCTGTTAACGGTCCATTTTGTCCGTAATGTTTCCTGGAACT
The DNA here is from genome assembly GCA_963243735.1 of Neocrepidodera transversa. NCBI lineage: Eukaryota > Metazoa > Arthropoda > Insecta > Coleoptera > Chrysomelidae > Neocrepidodera > Neocrepidodera transversa. The sequence goes on from OY725341.1 coordinate 20,574,624, forward strand.
ATCCATTTTTTCTCCTGACGTATCTTTCTTGTAAGTCCTTTAATCTGAAAGTAGGTAGGTAGGTTCAATCTGAAAGTAATTTGTGTCATATTAGTTTCCGTGACGGCGTGCAAGAGATGAGGAGGGAGGGTGAAGAAGTTTAGATCTTTATACTCCATGATTAGGCGAATTTAGGTTTTTGAATGTGTGTTGTAGGGTTTTTGGATTACATCACCCAAATTTACCACCCAGGGCTCCGATGAGAGTGGCTTATCTCCTAACTCTGTCGAAAGTTCTTTGGACTTTAGCCGCCCAGTTTATAGTACTCGTGAAGCATACTCCCAAATAGGTAACTTCGTCCAAGGGTACGAGCCTCTCTCCTCATATTCTCTCTTAGAGTAATCTTCTCATTAGGCCACTGAGAGAAGTTTTGAAGTTGTTGGGTTTTGGTATTTAGAGCTCTAGTGGATGGGGATGTTGCAGAGATCACAATATTATCAGCATACAGCTGAATATCTTGGATAGGCGAGGGGAGCGTGCGTGTATATGAGAACAGCACGGGGACTAACACTGAGCCTTGGGGGACTCCAGATTGTGGAGTGAAGGGATCAGAGATAGTTTCCACCTTTAACACAAATATTTGTGTTTGTGAGATAGGAGTGAATGAGTTTAATAAGGGGGTGGCTTCTGAATTATAAGGAATAATGCTTGTTTTTTTAAAACCTTTCACAATGATTTCAGGATTTGTTTCTCCCCATATTTGACCAATAAGCTGAATCCTTTTTTAGATATTTTTCATCTTTCGTTACGTCTCTGTCAGTTTACTACAGAATTGTCCCATTTAGATTTTAATGACTTAAAAATCGATAAAACCAGCGGCTGCAAAAGATGGGATGAATGAGGAGGTAGTTTCAATATCATTATATTATTATTTTGAGATATTTTGATTAATATTTTGTCAACATGTGATCTGTGATCATCATATAATAATAAAATTGGACGCTCAGGTCTAAAATTGTCTAGTAACTCCTACTATTAGCTGTTACAGCATAGGTAGTTCCAGGAAATTCTTCCGATGGTGGCACTACCCATTCGTCCTTCATATTATTTGCTTTATAGGTGGAGCTTTAATACCATTATCAATAACTACCATGAGCGCTTCTAACTAGTTTTTTAAATTATAAAAATAATCTTTTATTATAAATAGATGTAATAAACTCTTCCTAGTAAATTCTATAGGTTTTTTTGATTGGTTGATAAGTTGTGATGCTTAGAAATTCCAAGATTCCAGGGCGCGCCCATTATTAAAAGGAGTCTTAAAATTATTTTTAATAACATACTTCTCAACAATATTAAAAATTTTACGGTTTGTTAATCCTCGCCTCCATTTTTCCATTGTTATTAAGCACTCTGCAAGTTTCGCTTCTTCATCATAATAAATTGCTTTGCTGTTCCTCTTCCCATAGTCGAACTTTTCGTACTCCTCATCCCCTTCGTTACTGATAAGCAATTGACTTTTTTATGTTAACTTTATAACAAAAATTTTGTCTAAAATATAATTATTATTAGATTTACTACGAATTATACCCCTTACAAGTATTACTATTACTATTACAGTTTAGTAATTTAGATAAAAGTCACATTATCATTCAACTCTATTCCGGTAGAAGTCACGTCTAGTTCTTGTGATCCGTCTACGCACTTACTTACTAACCCACCTTACCGTTAATCAAATATAGAAGATAAAAAATGAAATATGGGAATTATACTAAGATAAAATACGATTAATTTAATGATAAAAATCTGTGAATTTAAATAAAATCTTTTATTGAAAAAATCCAAAATATTTATTATCTTTTGTTGTAACTGATAATCTTCACAAAATTTTTCGTAACATAATTTTTTTAATATTATTTGTTTGATAATCGGCTGTTAGCTTGTTAGATGAATGAATTTTATTGGGGTTATTTAAAAATCACAAAATTAATTTAATTTCCAACATTGCGCAAGAATGTTGTTTTCTTTTTTATTGTAAATTCCTGATGACAATAAAAGCTGTTAAAATCAGAAATCAACAAAACAACATTGTACCAATTTTTGATGAAGTAATGGTATTAGATTATTTAGATTTTAATTATGAGTTAAATAAATACGTGATGAAGAATACTGCTTAATTATTGAAAAACAAAAACGCCAAAAAAGTAAATATGATATCAATTTTTTCCAAATATTTTGAGTATACATCAGAATCCTGCTACTTTAGTTAAAATTTAAATATCTAGATAGCAGTTTTTTTTGTTAAAAATATCTCGATTGTTTACTTTTCAAACTTCTCAGTTATTTTGTACAAATTAAAAATATTTAAATAAAATTCATATTTGCTTAATCATGTTTATTAATAATAAAATTAAACTCCAGTATTTGTTGTGATCCATGATCTAAAGTTAGAAACTTTGGTATAAACTCCTGAATAATCGGTTCTAGCACAGCCAAGTCCCCAGGAAACAAGACCAACAACTTCGCCATTTACTACAGCTGGACCTCCAGAGTCACCCTGACAAGAATCTTTTCCTCCTACATTCAACAATCCAGCACATAACATGTTGTCAGTAACATGACGAACTGCAGCATACATAGATCTGCACTTAGCTTGATTTATAATTGGAACAGACACTTGTAGAAGCTTGTCACTTCCAGCGCCATTTTCTCTAATGGCCCCCCAACCTGTTACAGTTAAAGTAGCACCATCAGCATTGGTTTGACCAGCTCTTGGAAGCTGAGCAGATTGAGCATTAGCCGCATTAATATTTTTAGCCAATTTTAATAAAGCAATATCACTATCTCCTGTATAATCACTATAGCTAGAATGTATGATATAACTGCTGACAATAGCAGTTACACCACCTGAAGATCTTGAAGTACTACCAGCTCTTATGTTTAGGTCTTTGCTGTAGCCTTGAGTAAGGCAGTGAGCCGCTGTAACAACCCAGTTTGGAGCAATCAAAACACCTCCACAGAAATGTTGGTTAAGGTATTGGACTGATACTTGCCATGGAAATTGCGAAATATCAGCAGCAATTCCTCCAACGATTCCAATAGTGTGGTTTATTGAGACATCGTAATTTAGGGAGATTTTTTCACTAGGTGCACCTAAATCAAAGGAAAACAGTTAATTTTCTTTCTATAAATAAAAAATAATTAATCAAAACTCCTCTTGATTGACCGCTATAAGAACTTTTGAGCGATAATAATTTGAATTGAAATAAATAAAACAACGTTTTAAGATTTCCAGAAAAATAATAACAAAAGTTATTAATTTAATAGTGACTAGTTTCGTCACATAGTAACTTCATCAGACCAATATTATTTACAAGAAAATCAAGAAATTTATACTAAAACAACTAAGAATAAAATTACCTCTCTAAAATTATGAGGGCTCATAATTTTAGAGAGGTAATACTATGTAACGAAACTAGTCACTATTAAATTAATAACTTTTGTTATTATTTTTGTGGAAATCTTAAAACGTTGTTTTATTTATTTAAATTTAATAACGGATTTTTATCAAGTAAAAGCCGACACAGTTAAACGATAATAATTTCTTATTAATTATCATGAATATTGATTAAACAACAAAACTATTTCATAAAGACAAATTTTAATTAAGATTCTTACCTAGTATAGCTTGGAATATGGCAAAAAGTATAATGAATTTCAACATTTTATTAGCTAGTGACTAAAGTAATATTCTTTTTCCTCTTTATTTATATTAAAAAAAAATCTAATCGAATTTTAAAAATGCGCAATATTTAATACTTTAATTATGATAAAAAGTGAGATACGTCAAATATGGAAGATAAAAAATGAAATATGTGAATTATACCAATTTTTTAAGATGCAATACAACTAATTTATTGATAAAAATCTGTGAATTTAAATAAAATGTGTTGATAAAATCTAAATTATTTGTATTAACTGGTTTTTTGTTTTTAATATAATTAATCAATGTTATTGAATCTGATAATATTTATATAATAAATAATATAATGAAATACTAGGATATCTTTAACCCATCAAAGACTGGTGTTAGCCTAAGGTACCGGAAAACATTGCTTCCATTTTTAACAACTGTATTGCTAGTTTCACTAACTTTTGCTAGATGGCGCTAATAATTCTTTAAAGATATGCTTTCTAAAGAGTATTTTACTTCAATTTTTGATTTGGTTAGTAACACATCAGGTAGATGTGACGAAAGTTAAATTTATGTTTTCAATAATTGCCCGCCCTCGTATCTACTGTTTTGATGAATTTAAATTATTAGTAAACAAAAACAGGAATCATTTCTATAATTAGAATGCATCTTTTTTACTTTTGTTTAATTAAAAAGTAAAATAGAACCGTAAAAATAGCGTGAAATTTAAAAACAATTTATATCTAGTTCCTTGGTTCCTTTATAGTTTGACGTTCCTCGTTAAATGTTTGAACTTGTCAGTTTCGACAGAAAACATTGTTAGTTTTTTATTTATCATGATTTCTGATTCAGAAAGTGATAGTAGTTTTCCAAATACACCACCAGAAATATATATAATATATTATTATGGCATAAATAGGGTTGTAGAAAAAGTATAGTGTTTCACTCGTCGAAAGCATTTTTTGAAGCTCGTGAACATTACCAACCTCGGCTGCGCCTCGGCTGGTAAATTGTTCTCTCGCTTCAAAAAATCTTACTTTCGTCACTCGTAAAACAATATACTATTTCTCCTTTATTTATCTATGTTTCATTTAAAAAAATTGAGTTTTAAATAAAAAACTGGATTTGCTTAACTAAATGTTTAATAAAAGAAACAAAATAAAAAATTGACAAAATTAAGACTTTTTAGGCAATTCTAGTTTAATTATAAGTAATTCAGACCAAATTATATCCACCTAGGATGCATAAAAAAAATTCAAGAATAAAATAAAAATGTCATCTCAAGTGACATTTGACAATCGACCTGTAAGTGTTTGAAGTCGTAGAATCCAAAAATGTATAAATATACGGGGTGTTCCATTTGAATTTCCAATTTTAAGGGCATTTCCGGTCGAACCGGATATCGGCCGTATTGGATTTATGTAAAAGAATCAAAAATAGCTCTATTATAATCGACCAAAATTTGGTTTTAAATCTATTAACTGGCTTAAAAGTTATGTAGGTGGCCCATGACCCATTTACACCCGGTACATCAAAAATAAAATTCTTGTTTACGAAGGGAACATTGCTTATATAGTTTTTTGCTTTGAAACCGCTGAATCTTTTTTTTTTGTTTTTATCGCCTTCAGTGCGGCTAAACAACCATGAAAATCATCTTTGACATGTCATCAAAACTTTTGAAATCGTTGACAATGACAGATATTGAGGTTAAGATTCATGTCACCGCAAAACATTTTAAAGTGCCATTACCAAAATCAAACGTTAAAACCACAAAAGGAAAAAATTGGCTGTTCGCCACTGCAAGTACATAAGTAATTAAAGAGTATTATATGTAGTGTATAAAGAACTAGGGAACCATCCTAATATTTTGATGAATGAAGATTCCAAAGATGGGGATTCTGGGGGTAAAATTGACAATCTTTCGGAACGACAACTTGCGAGCTCCAGTACAAAAAAAAATTGTCCACAAAACTGCAGAGTCGAAAGAGCCAGACCTTCCCACTTCCAGTGTTTCAGCTTCAACCTTATTGAACATCCCGAGATCTAAAACAAAATACAATTAAATTACTGGTACTCTTAAAGCACAGACGAGAGTTTTTCCCAAACTCGATTTTAAACAGTTTTACTCCTTCAACTTTTTGAGCTTTTTTCTATGTCGAAATGTTTAGTTTTATATTCGAATAATGATGCATACACTATTTAGAAACTTACCCGACCCAAGAGTTTCTAAAAATGAAATGAAATGCTTTAATAGCAATACTAATAGTATATATTCTGCTCATGATATTTAGGTTTCAGATTTGAAAGATCTCTCTCTCTCTTCTACCTGATGTGTTTTCAACCCCTAAGTCACAAAATCTGCATTCTTCTTGTTCTGCTAGTACAAGCTTCTTAAGATGTCTTCTCAGCCAGCAATATCCTGATAATAGGACTCCTGTTATTATGCGAAGCTTGGTTTTATGCAGGTTGATACATTCTATGGACTTCTTCTGGTTCTAGTTTCCCAGAAGAACTGTCGCTTATCTTATTCCTTGTAGATTACTCCAGTGGTTTAATAATTTCAATTTTTCCAGTATCATGCTATGGCTGACACCACAAAAGGGTTTGAGGCCTAGAAATGGTGTTTCAGCCTCATTTTGGCGAGTTTATCTTTTCTTTCATTTCCCTCCACCCCATTATGTCGCAGAACCCACAAGAGGGTAACTGTTATTCTTGCTTAGCTCATTTAGTTTTTCTATACATTCCTTGAAGATCTTCAAGCTGATTACGTGGGCGCTCAGGGGTTTAATGGCTGCTTGACTATCCGACATAATGACAATTTCTTGCCTGTGGAATTTCTTTTCGACGTTTAGCTGGACACATTTTTCAATAGGTATAATTCTGCTTCAAAGCTACATGGTAATTTGCTAAAGCTTTTTGCAGCATCTGGTACCAGACCCATATACTCCTATTTCAATGCCCTTTACTGTCCTGGAGCCATTAAAATTCGATTTAATGATATTTCTTTTGAGTCCAGTTTTGTACTTTTACAAAGTCATAATTTTTTGGTATCTCATCCTAAGGCATGTGTCCTTCTCCGATACGGAAACCAGATTTACGTCTGGTGATTCCCTCTCATACCATCCTGTATGTTGTCGTTTTTGCCATATTCTCCACTTGTATGTCTTGAGATGTGAGGTTTAGGATTATTAGTCTTAGAATATAGGTGTTTACATCCACTACATGATTTTTGGGTTACATCTCCAGTTTGTCAATGAAAAGTTTCTGCATTCCCTTAAGGCTTTCTTGCCTTTGTCGTTACTACTTTTGAGTGCTTAATCTAGAGCAGTTTGTTGTCTAGGAAGAGTTCCAGGCATTTTGCTTCTGGTTTCCACTCAATAACGTGTCTATATAATTTGATGGTTTTGAGATTGAAGTTTCTTTTCGTCGTAAAGGCTACAAGGGTGGTCTTGGTGGGGTTGACATTTAGTATCAAGTCTCCTTTAAATTATGTTGCGAAAACGATTTGCGAACTTGCCTCTAATATTAATAGTAAGTGGCTACGTAGTATGGACAGGAAAAAAATCATACTGGGTATCATAAGGTGACGTGAACAATGTGATGGTAAGTGGCGTCCAAATTATACGATTTCCCAATTTCGGTGATAATTTTGTAAACCGATCACGGATGACACTGTGTGGAAGGCATGGTGAGATGAACAGATATTTGCTATTGACTTATGCAGGACTCTTATCTTTTACGAGGGTTTTACTAATTCACAGGCAACTGTTATAAATCAATTAAAGTACCCTGTACCGCTTTTAAGATTTAGACAAGGACCGTATTTCAGAAAAAATTTCTGTTTTTTCATTGATTCTTTTTAATTGCTTGATAATTGAAATATTAGGGACATTATCTAATTTTCTATAAAACATAGATGAATAAAATTAAAATGAAAGTAGTAGTTGTTGGAAATTAATAGTTAATACAATATGATTTAAGTATATCTAACTCAAAATTATTTAAAAAACAAAAACTCCATTATGGACGGTCGATATTGACGGTTATTTCGCTTGATTTACATCAATCAAAGCTCTCGGGTTTTAATCAGATTAGTGATGCCAAAATTAAAAATATATAAGTTATGATAAGGGTATAACCAAGTACTGTGGTAGACATCCATGAAAAGTTTATTCGTGTTAAACACATTCGCTTGAATGTAGACACTAAATGCAACACCTGGATATTTAGTAAATTGTGATTTATTTCAAGGAAAAAATAATAGGCGGTAAGAAATATTTTAAGAAGATTTTGGATGAGTTTTAAGATTCAAAAGAACTTTACTTTGACAACCTATTTACTAGTTATACTGTCAGTAGATAGAACGTTCTTTAACTTTAACGGTTCTATAACTAATGACAATGACGTTTAGATTGTGACAATTGTATAAGAAATCAACTTGTAAAGGTTTATTCTAAACGTCATTGCCTTTACTTATTGAGTCTTTAAAGTTAAGGGACGTTCTATCTACTGACAGTTAATCTTCTAAGTAAGGGGATATCAGGACACTAGTTCACTGTTTACGAAAATCGCATTCCTAGAAATTGTGCCATGTCGGATAAAAAAAGAGGTATACTTATGAAGGAATTGAAAGAGAAACTGGTATTATGGTAGTTCGTTGGGTAGACGACAACTTTGTTAGAGTCGCATCAACTTGTCACGTAGAACTCCATGGTTCTGCCCAAAAAATAAATATGATGGTACCTCCCATTTGTGATTGGTGAATATAATGCAACATGGTAGGTACAGATCTCATGGACGAGAATTTATCAAGATACAGGACAGATATCTGCAGCAAGAAATGGTTGTGGCCTTTTTTCGCATGGTTTGTTGACATCACAGTGGTGAATGCCTGGCAAATAGAAAGTATGAAAGGCTGACGCAACTCGAATTTCGAAGGAAAATTACAACGTGAAACTAAAAAAGATGAAATGAACTTTAAGTTGTTGAAACCCTGGATAAAATAAGAAAAGTAGGATGTTCATCGACTATCAGTACAATGTAACTTGTGCCTTTATATTCCATGATTTTATATATTTCATACCAAGTAAATAATGCTGTTTCCAAGATTTTAATTAGGATTAAAATAATTTTGTAAAAGTTAATTTTTTGAATAAAGAGTGCATATAAAAATAAAAAAGAAAATTTCGCATTTGATCAGTTAACAATTTATTATTTTAAATAAATTTTTATCTTAATATATTTCTGCATATATTTATTTTATCAAAAATAATTCTTTTATGCAACAACCTTCAATCAAGCAAGAACACAATAGAATGTATTTCATTCATTCCTTCTTGTGAAAGAGTAGGTAAATGTTTTATTAAAATAAATTGAATATTCTCTTTCAGAAATCGAGTGCTCCTCGAATCAATCAATCATACCCGAAACTCATTCAAGTTGACATCTATGTAGATGGAGTACGTACTCTTCTTCTTTTTCACAGAAATTTCCTTGCTATCATTCATAAGGTATTTTATTATTTACACATGAATTTCCCCGAGAAATTTCCTTGCCTGTTTTTCGTGTAAGACGTCTCGGTTTTATCATAATACGGGGATTTGGTCGTGCCTTAAATATAATTTCGATTTGAATGGTTTAATGGAAAGGAATGGGATGGATTGAACGGTTTTGTTTGCGAAAAATTATGTCTGTTAATGTAAAAATACAAGTTTACAAGAATGATGGATTTTATTTACTCATTTATCGCACTGTATATCTCGGAATTATTACTAGAAAGCTCAAATAAAAACTCTTTTCTTATCCGAACTTGAAGTTATTTATTGAATTCAATTATTGATTCTTTCTTGTTATCAGTTGGAAAGTTACTAATTTAATTTGTTTTTTGGTAAACAAGTAAAGACAATTGGAAACTTTGCTGCATAATTAAACAGAAACTTTTCAAAAGCTTTTTCGAAGGTGATGGAGGAAAACGTGAGTGGGTTTTATAAAAATAATCAACAATGATAGGATAAAAACAATTCGAAATCATATTATTTATACCGGGTGTCTCAGGAAGTAATTTAAAATATAAAAATAATTCACCCAATGCAACTGAGAAAAGGAGAGAAAATATAGTATAGAATTATAAAAGAAAGTCGCTAATTGCGGCTATGATAGTTTTGCTGGGGAGCCGATACACCTAGTAGTGGAAAAAGAAGCTATGGCAGCAACCTACCGATTGGATATACATGGTATGGGATGGGAAATAATACCATTCCATGATCGCAGATAACTAAGACAGAATCGGGTGCTAACTATGCCATCAGACAGAATGCCTGTCAGCCATAATTTTGTGAAACCTTTTGAGGTAAACATACCTGAGAGGGGTAAAAAAAGTGAGGTCAAGACTGCCCTAGCAGAACATAAGAAGATAAATCTTGAATAGGTGCCTGACTGGTCAAGGAATCGAAAAACTTTTAATTGGACATGTAAAGGGTATACCTGATAAACTAAAGAACAAACACAGGGAATACTGGATGGAACTTCCGGCTGTCAGTACTTATACGGGCAGACAGTCCAAAGCACCAATAGAAGGTCCACCCAATAGCAGAGACAATCTGCTATTATGCCTTAATAGACAGGAGCTTAAAACTGCACTATGTATCCTGACAGGTCACTACGGGCTCAGAAGACACCTTATCCTCATAGGGTTATTGGAAGATTCCCTATTTAGGAAATGTGAGGAAGAGGACAAAACTTCTCTGCATATATCATACTATTGCTGAAACCTAAACAAGGAAAGGGAGTGGTACTTTAGGTAGACCCAAAAAGGTAACGAAAGCTAACATCAAAACTATTCTGGATTTTGTCAACAGTACGGCTCTGATATGAAACTGGCAAAGCACAAAAGGCCTAGAGCCTCAATGCAGGTGGGATCTCCCCAGTCCGATACAGCTAAAATAGAATAGAAAACGAAAAAATTCTGGAAATCTAGGATGAAAATCCACAACAAATTAAAAAACAGAAAAAATATGAAAGTTACTATTGTATTTACATCAAGAATATAAAATTAAAAGTACGAAATTCTTCAAAATATCAAAAATATTAAAAGAAAAAAACTACACACTGATAGAATTGTGGATTCATATGATAATATATTTTGGTAGCTTCAAATATTTTTATAAAAAAATAATGTCAGATAATGGCTGATAAAACAATCTAGTCACAACAAAAAATAATAATATTTATTACCTCCAAAATAAAACTGCCTTCTAAGCAATCGGTGTAATTTCGTAGGAAAAATGGCAAATCTTGGGAAAAGAAATCCATAAAGGTAATGGAGCATAGTAGCTAATAAAACCATAAAAAAAGTTATCGGCGGTCGTTCGAATGTAGCCGTAGTTCCAGTTCGATGGTATATTAGCTTGAATAATTTTACACTACATTAAATCCAACTAAGGCGTGCGATTTTTTCAAAAACCGTCTATGTTCTCCCAGCAAAAACACGAAGGGGGATGAATTTCGTAACAAAATTGAAAACACACTTTTAGATTTATTTATAAAATTTTACAAAGCCATTTTTACCTCTCGACCTTCAGATAAGAGAGGTATAGGAATCATGCTAAAAATTGGGTAGTGAGTTTTCAATGGATAAACACGTTTTAGGGTCTCTAGAATACGATTTTAATATTTTCGCGATGATGTCTGTGTGTGTGTGTGTGTTAGTGTGTGTGTGTGTTAGTGTGTGTGTGTGTTAGTGTGTGTGTGTGTGTGTGTGTGTGTGTGTGTGTGTGTGTGTGTGTGTGTGTGTGTGTGTGTGTGTGTGTGTGTGTGTGTGTGTGTGTGTGTGTGTGTGTGTGTGTGTGTGTGTGTGTGTGTGTGTGTGTGTGTGTGTGTGTGTGTGTGTGTGTGTGTGTTTGGATGGATGTTGTAGTAACGATAACTCAAAAACTACTGAATGAAAGAATTTGAAATTTTGCATACAGGTTTCTGATACCCTAGATTAGATCTGATTAGATTTTGGTGCCAATCGCACAACCGGAAGTGGCAGTTGCTATGGGTGATGACGCCATTATTATACAAAACGGCAATAAAGTTTTACACATATATTTTGTATACCCTATAGTTTATTTTCATCTCATTAAAATTTTCGAAACTTTTGCCATTGTTGCCAGATTTACAAAAAAATAATTTTTTTTCCTACTTTTTTGTGTCAACCTGTAAATTTTTGATTCAAAAATGGCGAGAGGTCATGTGCTGGCCACATCAGATTTTTTATCCGTGATTAAGAAAATATATATAGTTATAAAACTACAATTTATAATTTTTTACATAGGTATAATATGTAACCCAATAAGCAGGTTTACTATTTTATAATTTTTTTACCTAATGGATACACGCTTCGTGATTTATGCAAAATCCCAATGGGTAATAGAAATTCCCTAGACAATAATGCCCATATACAATGCAGAGGCAGGATAACGAGAAAAAAATATCCTCATCATTCCATCGCATACTGGAATATTGATGATATGTTTAACGTATTTGCATGAGGTAACGCAAAATAAACATGTAATATTGGTAGAAATTTCTCGCTATTTATAAACTATAAGAAATATCTAGTGTTTCTCACTCGCTTATTGATTTAGAAATAAATCAATACAACAATATTTAAAATAATATATTACGGACAATTAAACAGCTCATGGACAGCACATATCAGTCTTTCTTTTAGTTCGGTATGGCCGCATTCATATTAAGGACTTATAAGAATTTAATACATTTTATTTTGAATACAGACATTGTTGACTAAAATTCATGACTTCAAATTCCCTATTAATACAACATGAGGGTGCATTTGGCAACAGTGCCATAACCAGCTTTCGATGTGCGCGAATGAGAACGTACGCGACACAAGGTTGATATCGAGACAATAAGACAGGCCATTGTTTATCGTTTCTATAAATGGTTGAAGTATATCAGGTTAGACATTGCGCAGGATTTGTGACGTCACCTGGTGCCCATCAAAAATTTTTAATGTGTCATTATATGAGGTTATTGTCTTTTTTGACATATTTTTATTTAATTTCACCTATAAACTGATTAAAAATATATTGCGCTGTGTTTGGTGTAAAGTAATACTCGCTCTAAAAACAGTACAAAGTTTTTTCGATTTCCAAAGTGCCCGTTATTACAAAAACAGCAGGTTATTATATGAATAAACTTGTTTAACATTTTTAGATTTTATTCTAATTAATACAAAAAAAGTTCTGTAAGATATATTATGTAATAGCTTTAAGTAGTTACGTATTCATTTATTAGTTAGCATTTTATTCAATAATAACAATAAAGCACTGCACAACTTATGAAAAATTTATTTTACGTACCAACTTGTATGACTATAAATCTAAGTTATACTCGTATTTACATTTGCCATATTCGTTCCTTGAGTATAAATTAAGTTTTAGGCCTAACTGTCAGTAGATAGAACGTCCTTTAACTTTAAAGACTCAATAAGTAAAGGCAATGACGTTTAGAATAAAACTTTACAAGTTGATTTCTTATACAATTGTCACAATCTAAACGTCATTATCATTAGTTACAGAACCGTTAAAGTTAAAGAACGTTCTATCTACTGACAGTAAGTAACATAAACCTACAATAACAATATGCATCAAAAAGTTCCACTGATAATATAAACTATTTCAAATCACTTTTTTATAAAAAATATTTTTTTGATTTAACATTTATAAAATCACTCTAAAGTTAACCTAAAGTATTTTATTTGTTACATATTTGACAATTAGTTTAACGATAAAATTAGCCATAACATTGAACATTTTCTGGTTTTTACATCTAGCAATTAAATAGTTTTTATAATATAAAGCCCATCGGAATTGTAAAAAAAGTTTAAGGTAGTTATCACTTTTTAGTGTACAATACTTTACAATACATTTTTATTAAATATATAGCCGTAAAAAAATAAAAACCACCCGAAAGACACAATAATCCTATGCAATCCAATGTTAAATTATTTCGTTTGGACTCCAGCTGACGTCATGCGCAAACTTGGACGAATTTGGGACGTCTGAGTGTCTAACCTGTGTAATTTTTAAATCATGGTTTCTATAGGTACATTTAATTTTACTGTTTTACTTCATTTTATGAAAATTACAAGTACAAAATTACAGTCCTCATATTTTCAACAGATATTATGAAGATAACATCTTCAATACAAGTTATGACGAATCATAGTCAAAAATTATCAAATAATAGTAAAATAATACCAATATTTAATTTTATCTCAATTACATTTTTTATTTTAAAACGTTTTTTCCTACTAAAATGGGACTGAAAATTACAAATTTACGTTGACCAATAAATTTGTCAGAGCGGTACCTTTTTTGTCAAAATTCAGCATCAGATAAAGTGCCCTTAATGACATAGATTTGAACACGGCAGCGCTCCTCCGTATCGATTATGTGAACGAACCATCCGACTTTTGGCTGAGCGACCTGACACTGAAAGACCTTGCTACACTGACATATTAACATAGACAAAGGTCATAATTCCTCTTTGTTCTCTATTAATGCAGGAATCGCGCGGCCGGGCAACATCAGCGCATTGGCGTTATTTAAATTTTTATTGAAAGGAGAGATAGGAGGAGTATAATAAAAAATGTTAATCGTGTTTTTGGTATTTCATAGTTTGTTTTAAGAATTTCTGCTTTACCTTAAGCTTTTTCACTTTATCCAGATTTTTGTCACTTATAATTACACGAGTGTGTTTTTTTTTGTCGAAGTAAACTTGACATGTATCAATACGAATTTTTTTGCCTGGCAATTTAACGAAAAAAACTGCCTCCGAAAAAATTACAAGTCCGTAGGACGAGTAATTTTTTCTGGCAGTTTTTTGAGTTGAATTACCTAATGGCAACAAAATTCGAATTATAAATGTCAAGTTTACTTCGACTCAAAAAAAAGCTAGAGTGTAATTCATTAAGACAATTTAATGAATATGTAAATCAATAAATTAAAAAATAAGATGTAAATTAATTTATTTAATTTAACGGAAAAGTACAATTGTTAAAATTACAATTATTAAAAATAGCTTGAGTTTGAGAATAATTGACATAACGTCATCAAAAATTTGTTTACAATGCTGGTTGTCATGCATTCAAAAGTTATTTTCCGTTATTATCGCTGGGAAAGTTAGGGCAAAATTTTTTCGCTGTCATATTGACAAAATCACGCGGCTTATGGGATTAATAAATAAATAAATAAATAAATAAATAAATAAATAAATAAACAAATAAATAAATAAACAAATAAATAAATAAAAAAAATTGTTTACAATGCTGGTTGTCATGCTTTCAAAATATAGGTTTCGTTATTATCGCTGGAAAAGTTAGAGCAAACTTTTTTTGCTGTCATAATTAACAAAAACCACGAATTTGGGATCAACGAAAAAATCCTTTCAAACGCAAAAAAGAGTTGCAATAATAATTCGACAGAAAGAAGAACTGCGGCTAACTTGAACTATTACCCACCTTCAGGAGGGACTAAGACCGGATCAATAGAAAGAAAAATTTAACTTACTTCGAGTTCCGAGTTCCAACCATCTAAAAACTGGGAATACCCAACAACGAGCTGGAAAAAAAATTAAAGGAGAAAGGAGTATTCGTGAAAAAGCCAGTTTGAAAAGCTTGTAAGACACAGAAAAACTGATGCGTAGGGAAACTTGTTTTCCGATGTTGAGCCTTGTCAATTTTTAGATCAATACTTAACGTTTCGCTTACATTTTAGACAACTTCTTCAGGAGTAACCACACCAGAGCTGAAGCTCGACTGAAACAAATTCTGTCTCTGGTATGGTTAAAACACTTAGTTACCAATCTCCTGAAGAAGTTGCTTGGAATGGAAGTAAAAATTTTCCTTCTATAAGAGAGTAAATCACTAAGGGCTATAAAAGTATTTTTTCTCAGTAGCGTCGCTGGAAGAGTTATGTAATGATTACTCCGCGAGCCTATATAAAAAAGGATGATCTGCTAACCAATGTACTCTCGAGTAATTTTGATTTTTGGACTTTAGAGTAAGAGAGGTCAGAAATATATACCTATACCTTGGCTCCATGATGCTCAAGGTATGTTGACACGATGTGAGTTGACTGGACTGACAGTTGGCATACGGGTCAACTCCCTTACTAGTAATATATTAAAAGGCTGTCTTCCCTCATGCATTTTTGTCATCCTAGTCCTTGAGACTTGCACAAGTTTTCCTAGGTGGCGCCATCTTGAATCATTACTTGTGTCGCAAAAAGTACAAGACCATGCTAGTTCATTGGCTCCAGTTAACTGACTATCTTCATGTATAGACACGGTGCCAGTGCGCGCACATAGGTCAGTTCACTGGTTCTAGTCAACTCGCATCGTGTCATTGTACCTTTAGCTACTACTCGTTGGTTAAACGTATTTTTTGAAAGAAATTACCGCCCAAGTTTATCTCAAATTACGCCAGTTTGCATAATTTTAATACAATTTTTATCGCATTATCTTTTCTAGTTGGATTATTCTAAAATTTAATCCAAAAGACCACTAAAACTTTTTCAGGTCTGTACCTTAGTTACAAGGTGAAGTTGAATAACGTAAATTCACATATGACCAGCTCACTCACTTTGTACAATCCACCGGAAAGTAATTTTACATCTTAGAGACTCAGGACTGCTAAATTTTGGCAGGAAGCGTTTTTTGTGGGATTCTAAACGTCAAGTTTATCATCTACGCCATTCCTGCTGAAGGTTAGGTTTGTTTTTTCAGAGAAATAATGTAGGAGGACATTTTTTAAACAAGAAAAAAGTATGACTTCAAGTAACAAAATTATTAGTCCGAGCATAATAAAATATTTGAATTAAATAGTTTGAATTCTTTACTGTCAGGGGACACCCCTAAACATGTTCCAACTTTAAAATCTCTTCTGTAGACGATTACAGAAAAAAATTAACTGGCTCTTGAACTAAGTTGTAAAATTTTGTACTTAGTTGTACAGAAAACATAGTAATTAAATGTAATTAAAATTGACAAGAGAGGAACAGATACTTGTTAAGTTCTCTCAGGGAAACATTTTTTGTAGAAATGGCAATGTCAAATAGTACATCCATATGTACTAGCTAAGTACACTAGTGGGAGAGAAAATGGACAAAAACCTTGTAGATCAACATAGTCCATAATCCATTGGAGACCCACAGGTGGTAAAATTATAAAAAACTTCAGAAACACCAATTAAGTAGACAAAGATAAGGGCTGTATACAAGAAAGGATAAATAAACGAGTAAACATGGTTGAAAGGATCTGAACAAAAACTTTTTGATAATTTATACTCCACCAATGATGATTTAATAATGACAAGTTATGGAGAATTATGACATTTAATATAAGAATTCTGATTGTATAAGGCCCGTGTAATATGGATGTAGTCAATCACTTTAAAAATTATTTGACAAAATAATAATTAATTAATTATTTATTTAAAAACCATTTGATAGAAATTCTAATAAATAAAGAACCGATCTACTATATTGGGAACAGGACCAACGTAATAGTATTTGCATTACATGTGCGGTAGGTGAATTATTACAATACGAGTTGTTTTACAGGCGCCGAGTCCGGAATACAAACCAGTATTGTAATAATACCTAACGGACCTGTATCGTATGAGATTTTATTTCAGTCCGTCTTTATATGCTGATTAAAATAAAAAAAAACCGGCCTTAAATGAGTACCGGGGAAGTAGATTTACTGGACAGGATGAAATTAAGATTATTAATTAACAAAGCAAAAGAAGAAAAATATCCAAAGGTGACATTCGGAATCAATAAGCAAAGAAAATATTGAAACCAAAAAGTTGTGAATTTAAATAAATAATAGAAATTGCTAAAAGAGCAAATATCTGTGCTCTTTACTAACTTTAGCTGTAGGTAAGAACTTTTATCAATATGTCTTCGGTCTTTTATGAATAATCTACAGCACATCTAAATCGTGTCAGAAAGGGAGAGCGCTATGACGTCACACGCACTACTTGAAAACGTCATAAAATTTGATGTTTCGAACGTTTTTTAACGCTTCAAAATACTGAACCTTAAAAAGCGTTCGAAACGTCACATTTTATGACGTTTTCAACGTTTTTTAATGTTTGCTTTTTATTGTGAAAAGAACTTTCACTTTTTTGCATCAAGAACATGTATTTTTCATAAGGAAACATGCAAAAATAACATGTCAAAATTGATGAAATACAGCACTGTTTGACTTATTTTTTCGAATCAAAATTCTAAGCGTTAATAGATTTTGAAAACGTCGTATAATATGACGTTTCAAACGTTTTTTACGTTTTGTTTTCTGATTAGAAAAAAAGCGTTGAAAACGTTGTGAAATGTGACGTTTAAAACGTTTTTCAACGCTTCAAAATACTGAACGTTAAAAACGCCATGCTCGCTCTTTCTGACAAGCTGAATTTCCTATACCTATTATTCTAACACGTTGAATTCCCTATACTAATAGTAGAAGCGGCGTAGAACAAAACTCTCTTACGGTATTGCATTATCTCGCTCTTACTCTTTGACCGTCTTCATTCCCCAACACATTAATTTCTCTATACCGCAACAGTAGTAGCATATCTGCTTACTATGTTCAATTTTTCTTCACCTAAGATTCTTTATAAGACTTTATTCGTTCACTTCACATTACTGCACGAAAAACTTACCAAAATAATAGAAGAAAAACTCAAATTTTAGACTTCTAAACCCTAAAGGACAAGTCTTTTAATACGGCTCTGTCTGTCTGTCCATCTGCCCATCTGTCCGCATTTATAACTCAAAAACGAAAAGAGATAGAGACAAGCCGTAAACGGTAATAAATTCAGCATATATTGAATAGTTCCCAAACAGATTTTCAAATTTTTCTGACATCCGGTTTCTAAACTGGTTTTATAAACCGGAACCGGAAGTGAGACTACCGGTTTCAAAAATATAATTCCGACGTGAAATTTAACGCTGAATCGATCTTTGAAAACAGATTTGAGATATCTTTTACGGTTCATGAGATAATTGCATTTTTTTTAGAAGTCGTCACGTGCCTGCTAACGCCCAGGCGCTTCTGACTTGTTTTGTTCTAGAATAAACCCTCATAAATATTTCTATTTTCAACTCATGTTTTTTACTATTAGTATTGCTATTTATTAAATAGTTCAAGTTTTTCTATTATTTATTCCAAAACAGTTGATAACAAAAAAAAATGCCTAAAAAATGGTAACTCACTCCTTGAAAACTACCCTTAGTGAATTCGAAGAATCAAGACAAAATACGTAAATAGCGTATCTTATTATCCTTAGGTACTACCTAAAATTTGAATATTGTATGGTACCCCTCTCTAAATATATTCATGAAAAACCAATTATCGTTAAGCCCTTTCTAGGGGTTGTGGCACCCTTAATAAGCGTTTTTTGGATATAGGTTCATTAGACAAATATTACTTAATTTGTGATATTGTTGTACCGCCATCGTTCATAAGATGTCAATAACGTCTAAACACTCTCCAAAGACGTCATTAACCAAGTGTTACTAAATAAAGGGATAATAATCTCTTACTATGTAGACTATTCTATATTAAATGATACATGTACTTCTATTTAGGTCAGATTACATTCGGTCATTAATTGGTATTTTGGTTATATCGGACTTGACTTAATTCTAAATTTCTTACCAAATAGTTTTTTAAAATATAAATAATATGGAATGATATCAAATATGCTCCCTCAAGGACGCCTTTGGTGCAGAAATGATGAAATGAGCTGCGTCACTTAATGTTAGGAATAATGGGCTGCGATGGGTCTGCCACGAAAATCACTTTTCCATCGAAATAGAGATCATTGTATTGTGATGTTATGAGAACGAAGGGTCGATTTAGAGGGTACAGCTACGTTTAGCTCAAGTGTTATTGTTGAATTTGGTTTGGGATAATGGCCATATTTGATTATATCGTGATGTTGTCGGACATTATTAATGCTTAATAATGAAAATATGGTAATAGTGGATAGAAATTTTAATGATTTCATAATTCATAGCTTAAACATTGAAAATATAAAACAAGTTTCACAATTTAAAATAATATTTGTTTCATAATTATTTTAATAAGCTTTCATCACTCAGTCAGCACAAATTGGGTTTTGGGCGGGGATTTAGAAGCTGTGAAAAAGTTTTTAGGGAATAATGAGGTGTATCTATCAAGAATGGTGTAGTTATTAGCTAAGTAAAATTTTATATTTAATATTTTTTTCAATAAACCTCTACATCATTTTAATGCATTCATATTTTTATAACCTAATCAAAAATGGTGCATTAAAATTTTTATCACTAAAAAATTATAAAGTGCGATTCTCCTAACCGGATGATATAAAACGTAAAATGGCTGATTAAGGAATAATTCCAACGAAAACAATCAAAAACGCTTCCATCCATTCGAATAAGTGCGGCACGCTGCTCAGATTTAATTTTTGGGGCTAAAAGGTTTTTTGTGGTCACAGTTCCATTTTAACGTTTCGAAAGAATGATGGATATAGAGTACGAGTAAAATTTAGAAGCTGAATAAATTTATGCAGAACACGCTTCCTAATAGCACCCGAATACATTAGGAGTCACATTAATCACTACGCAACTGGTAGCTATTGTTAGAAGAAAATATAATTTTATTGTTATTTTATTTTTTAAATTGATAGTAAATATTATTGAGCTCTAGTTAGAGATTAAACATTTATTAGAGTAAAGCAGCTAATGTTGGTTAGTTAACAATATTTCTTTCAAATTAAAAGTTAGACAGTTGTATTAACCGTGAAACGTTCTTTTCCCTAATTTTTAAATGTGCTACCAATTAAGACCCAGCGTCTAACGGATTTGTTAAATGAAAATAAGAAAATTTTTTATTTCTGTTTAATTATTGAAAAAAATCGCAAACATATTGCTCTTTCTCTGCTCCAGCACTATCTACGCACACTGCTTCTTCTCCTGTTGGTTGTTCTCCTTGCAGGATATCCATTGACGGTAAACTGGAATCATATACGCTAAATCCTTCTTCTAAGGACTCGTCCCGTTCTTTTGGTGCTTCCTTTTTTCCCTTTCCTTTTGATGCCGTAGACAAAATGCTCTGCTACTGTCCCCTGATTTCATCAGAGAACAGAACATAACTTTCCTTTTTATTTTGTTTACTTTGTCTTCTACTGATCTATATCTTAATTCTTGATTTTCTTTGTTACCTCCTCTCAACGATTTCTTTCCCTACGTTGTTTTGCAGTTACTTTTCGATCTATAGATGTCTTTTTCTTTATTTCCATCTCCCTTTTGTATGAAAACGATGCAATGAGTGTAGTCGAAGATTTTGGACCCCTTATGGATACTTTCTTCTTCAGTTTCGGTACAGGCTGTATTTGGAAAGGACTTGTGAAGGTTTTTGACTTATTAAGCTGCGTTAACTTAGTGGATGAAGTAGGAGTTTGACATAGTAAGGTCTGATAAGTTATTGGAATGGTTGTTGACAGGTTAACAAAGTAGCAGCTGATGTTGAAGGTTGGCATAGTAATTCGTTATCAATCGTTGTGTTAGTATTTATAGTAGAAGTAGCTGTTAAAGGGAATCAGTATCGGTAGTTTCAATAGGTGCAGTTGACTTCTGCACCCCCATCTTCGTTACTTTCATCATCTGCGACTTCCTGCTGCATTGAGCTCAGATTCCTTAAACTAGTTCCTGTCAATGGGGAAGATCCCTGTTGTTTTAAGCCCATTGATAGATACCTCTACAGTTTGACATTTTATATACGCTTTACCGAATAGTTCCATTACGTCAAAAGCAGACAAAGCTCGTTGATTTATTACCAACCACTGATGGATTTTCTCACTATAATAGGTTTTGAGTGGCCCTATAAACGATTTATCAAGTAGCTACATCCTGTGGGTAAATATATCAGTTTGAATCTACCAGGAATTGTAGGCCTGAAATGCTGTTCCAGGTAGAGCACCCTTCGTTAACTGAGCGCTGATTGACTTTCTTGTCAATATTACCAATGGGGGAACAAATTCTCCTGCCGCACTCATCCAAAGAACAATGGTTATTAATGCTCCTCTTTCAGCTGAAGTTAGTGTGCCAGTTTGTCTCTTCCTACAGCCTATAATCTGTAGGAATTTACTTGGGACTATGATGAGACCACTTTCATCGACGTTTTAAATTCTTGCAGGAGGGTAATTGTGTTTTTTAAACGCTGAATCAAGAATACCGAAGAATTTTCTTACCTTTTCTTTGGTAAAACCCAGAGCTACAGGGAATGATGTTCCTGTTGGAAGACTAATGGAAAGGCGTACCTTATGTCGTTTTAAAAATAAATTAAACCAATGATGTTTAATGTTATTTTTTTCTGCTATTTGAAATGCCATGCGCCTTACATATGAACGTATTAGGCCATAACTAAGCAATTTTACAAGCTCTTTTTCTAACTCTTGGGAAATAACTATCTGACTGCCCATCTTAGTTGTAGATGCATCTTTAGCAGATCCATATTTTTCATTCGATAAACGCATTAGGGCAGTTTTTGGGATACCAAATAATTTGGTGGCTTTTTCCATCTTTTTCTTTATTGTATAGCTTCTATAGCATTTTACATTGGTTCAGGAAACCTTCTTTTTATCTTCTGTTACAGTCTGCCATCGTCTGATACCTTGAAATTAACTGCTTATAACGTGTCGACAAATATTTTCTTACTACTTAAATGGGTCTGACTTGGAGACTTTTAAGGGATCCAATAGTGGAACCAATAAGGAGCCCGACGGGGGGAATTTATAAACTTTTGTTAAGCATGCCATTATTTTTTTCTGTATGCAAACAGAATATTTCTCAGCACACCATGTTATTTTCAAGTAGTGCCTCTAGAGTAAGTGTCTCTGTATTGTCTGCGAGGTCAATTAAGGCAGGGGTCCGACATATGTGGTGGGGTCTGACATTAGCTGCTTTACTTTACTTAAATCCTACAGAAAATTGGCGTATGGGTATTCTGAACCCTTGGTGCACGCTTGCGCATTATTCGTTTCGCCCTAATCGGCTTTTATTGTACGTTAACTTGAAAGGTTGATTATCCATCAACGGTGTTTATGAACGGTGTGGTCCAATGTTAGCGTGTAGACGTTACATATGAAAGTTTAAGGTTCGAATCCTGATATATATTTTTTATTATTTTTTACGAAATAAATGGAAGTCATATTTTCTTTTTTTAAATACACAGTCTTCTTTTAATAGAATAAATATAAAAAGTGGTATATTTTCTTTTTTTTTTAATAATCAGGGTAGATTTAGATAGTCAAGACTTCTTTTAAAAAAATAAAAATAAAAACAATAACAAAGGTTAATAGAATTCGTTTCCCCAGACGTCAGTCTCCAGAAAGGAAATTTTCGCACAGGCAACGTGTTAAAATCAAGTATTCATATTGGCAGCAAATTTTGTAATATTGTAAAATTTTTTTCTAATTTTATTTTTTTTTTTGTTTTTTAAAAATGAAGTTGGTATCTTTAATTAACCAATATTTTAAAAACGGACTATTTCATGAATATTTCAATTATTTTTTTATCTATTTCCTCTATTCACATTTCTTTCTACATATTCTAAAACCTAGCACTGCAATTTCAGCGAAAAAACGCTCTCCAATTTATATCAAATTGGCGGTGACTGGTTGCAAAAGGGCTTTTGACCTTTTCAATTTACCTTATGGACAGGCAAAGGAGTGAATCAAACAGGAACGGTTTAAGCATAACCGAACCTCTCTATAGATATAAATAAACTTTTCGTATTTTTACCATTTAAAAATTTCCAAAAATATTCATAGCACATTTTCTTTTTTTTTCTCACACCGAATTAGTATTTTAGCTTTTAATAATTAATATATTTTTAGTTACAGGTATGAAAAATTCAACTATATGTACACCCAAAAAAAATAGTAAGTATTTTATAATTAATATTTATTGGTATTATTAATTTAATTGGAATTTGTAGAGTTGCGTTTTTGGTTGTATTATAAATTTTTAACTCATAATTATATTACAGCTAAGAAAAATATTTCTCATTTGACTAAATTGACTAAAATATTTTGTAGTTTAATACAAAATTTTTTTCATTCAATTGTTCGGTATATGTTTAGGCCGGCTCTGAAAATACCACGAGGTAAAGTTCCGGTGTTAATGTGTAAATAGAGTGTTGGAAATAGAAGGAATTTGTCCGTTGGAAAAAGTGGAACGATTTGTTTTGAGAGATTTTTGCGTCTTGTATCTATGCGAATAAATAAATCAAGGCCCAGATGTCCATTGGGAGAAAGAAATACCTGCAAAGATGAAATAAGAAGCTTCTCAATTTTTCACTTTCATTTGTAACTGTTTTTTTTTATTTTGAATGTCAGACGGAAGAAGAGAAATGTTTATTTAATTGGAAGGGTGGAAATGAAAATGCCAAGGCAATGTTTTTCTTTTCGTGCGAGATAAGGAAGTTCATAAACAACTGGTTTTTTTATTAATAATGAGAGAAAATGAAAAGTGCGAAAATTTTCTACATTTATACTTTTATCTCACTCGTTTTTTAAAACGTCTTAAAAAATCGTGTTATGTACTAGTAGTTGACTCGTCATTGTCGACCTTAGTTTTGATTTCGAGGTCATCATTATTATTATATAAGTGTATTATTTATTATTGATAATCGCAAATAGATTAACACAAGAGATTAAATTAATTCCACTCGTCTTCGACTCGTGGAATTTTTTAACAACCTATCGAGTGTTAACCTATATGCGATTAAAAATTGATTACGAGTACACGAATGGTTTTCATTAGATAATACAAAGCATAAAACTATATCCAACTAATTATAATAGAAACAAAAAATAATCCAAATTTTTTTCCCGTCCAAAAATACCTACAATTATTTACAGACCACTATATACATTTCTCCACGACCATTACTGAATGTATGCATTCTGAAATCATTTTTAATAACAGAATGTAAACATTCACACTCTAGAGTCTGAATATTTATTCTATAATACTTGCCTCTTATGCATTTTGCATGTATTTTCATTCTTTATCAAGGTAAAGAATGGATTTTCTGTAATCGAATTAAACAATATCGATTGCCGTGGACTTCAAAAGTGTCAGTGTCAGATATAAAATGGCGACGGTAATAATTATTTTCAAACAAGTTTTAATACAAACAAAATAATGAGTGAAAAATCAAGTGAAGTAGATATAGAATTTAATAATATCTGAAATTGCAAATTATGAAAAAACACCAATGCACCAGATTTTAATATCGGTAAGTGTACCACAGCACTACAAATATTAATACAATGTAATACAAATATGTCAACAAATAACTTGTGTTCAGATTTAATTTAATTTTGATTTATACTTTTTGATCGTGGAGAAAATATAGTCTGTTACTCGGTAAGAATGAAATAATTCGACACTCGTGGTTCCTCACACTCGCTTTCGCTCGCGTTCGGAATTTTCCACTCGTGTCGAATTTTTCATTCTAACCTTGTTACAGAATCTACTATTATTCATGACTTTCTGATAAATACTATCAAATTTATAATGTTTCATGTCATTATTTGACGGATGCTAAGGGAAAAAAATAGTTGATTATCGCCTATTAATTTGCCGCATAGCAACATCATTTCCACTTATTAAGCAAATCCAAGTATAGGACATAAATACATTAGGGTTGGTTGCGGTAAACGTAAACAGGGGCAATTGCAAACACGTTTAATATCATTTGACTTTAGCGCCTATAAAGGACGCCGAGCAACTACAGGGACACTGCAATTTTTATCCGCATTCCACTGAATACTCCGATTGTGTGTGCTACCGGTTTAGAAGAAAAAAAATATTTTAGTATTTAATATGTAAAAAGTTGTCAAGCAATTGGAAGTGATTTTTACAAAAAAGAAGTTGTAATTGATCCGCAGGTAAGTTGTGTAATGTATGTATTTGTATTGATTGTAATTGAACTAATGTCTCATCGGCATATTTTGAGGTTACCTATAACGGATTGAGAAGAATATTCCGAAGTAGATCTGGTTAAAGCTGTGAATAATGTGCACATCAAACGTAAAACATTCAGGTAAGAACAGCAGGCATACAATATTACCCTTGCAATTATTTACAAACTTACGAAAAATCCCATTACTGTTTGAAAGCACAACGCTGACCTACTTTACCGACAGATGTAGAAGATACTATAGCAAATTACCTTATTGTTCGGGCTAGAATGGTTTGGCCTGCTGACGAGAAGGAGCTCTGTAGGTTAGTTGGCGAATATGTTACATTGATGAATTTAAAAACTCATTTTAAAAATAACTTACCTTTACACGATTGGTATTTGGGATTTATAGAAAGACATCTACTTTTGTCATTTAAGAAGCCAGAGTATCTACATAGGATTTACAAGGACGCCAGAGATCCGTTCATTGTCTACGACTTTTACTAAAAGCTTAAGGTTCAAATGAGTGAAAAATCAATCGATCATCCAAATAAATCCTCTTTCGTTTTTAATGCAGACGAGTCTGGATTTAGTAGTTACCCCTCCAGAGTAAGAGCGATTGGTAAAAAAGGAAAAACTATGTCTCGAGTTTCGTGGGGCTCGGGAAGAGAGTCAACAACAGTATTGGCACCTGCATTACTGCAGAGGGGCGGTCCAAGCATGTTGGACTTCTGAAAAGGCATTTAAAGGAACGTTGTATGGAGTATCAAAAACCGGATAGATGGAAAAGCTTCACTTTCATTTGTGACATCGTTTATTCCCGAGGTAAGAGCTATCCTACTGTTCTACGGCCACTGGAGTCATATAAGCGTCCGTATTGTAAATGCTGGTATCCAAAACAACAGAGCACTCTTTCGATTTCCCAGTCACTTGATTGATAGAATACAGCCTTTGGACAAGTTTGTTTTTGGTCCCGTAAAAATCAAATGGGATAAAATATTACTAACCCATAGCAAGACTGACATGCGCAAATCATCTTGTAGGCTAAGTAAACAAAAATTTGTGGAGCTGTTAGCTGAAGTTTGGAGATAACACCAGCAAATATCGTATCAGTGTTTGAAAATACTGGTATATTTCCGATCCACTTGCAATATTTTATGAAGAGTTTGTTGATCTCATAAAACTCAAAAAGTTCAAGGAGAGCATTAAATCTGTATCCTTAGGGATACAATCTTCTCATGAACATATTGAACCTACTCCGGGAACATCCGTTATAGAGCAGAAGGGTCCTATTTCTGCACCATACCTAAAGATGACTCCCCCGAAGATGATTCCAGGGAAGGAGCCAATAACTTTACAAGTTGTTTTCGAACAGCCCAACACCATTCTCCGAAATGCATTGTTCAAATATTTACTCAAAGTTGCAGGAAGCATGTAATAAAACTGCGTCAGATGTATCCAGTACCCCTCAAAAAAAAGTTGTTCCACGTTTGAAACAGTCTGAAGAAACTGGAAGAAGCTGAGGAAAGAAAAAATGATAAAGGAAATGTGGCCATGTCCCGAAAACTGAAAAAGTGCAAAAGTAAAAATTCAATCTATCTGATACCGAAAGTGAGGAAGACATAAATGTATTCAAAGAATCTGCGAGAGACGACGAAAATTTAGCACCGATCACGTTGCTCAATACAAATTTATCAATTTAAATCTGTGGAGGATTTACAGGAAGACACATTTATCCCAGCAAAATTTTCTGAAATGGACAAGCGCTCTTATATTAAATATAAATATGTTTATGTAGTTCAAAATTAAGATGTTGGTGAAATTGCCATTGTAGGACTCAAGTTATTAGACGAAACCTGTTCTGACTTCTACAACAACGAGATTATTGTATCTTATATTACAATTGATAAGATAGCTGCTTTCCTTCCTAAATCCGATACAAAATTTGTGGGACGTAAAATCATTTACTAATTTCCTGGAAAAGTAGACATTCGAGTGAAATTACCTTTTAAAATCTTTGTACTTACGAGCAGAATAAATTAATTTCTTATTAAGTATTTTATTTTACTATAATTGGGGTAATTGTAAACAGTATTCGAAATTACAGTCCTGAAAGAAGAACGAAAAATCATCGAATTTGTTCTATGTTCACAAATACCCCTTATACTGTTAATAAACAGGACTCATATTAACGACAAACACGATGTTTACAATTGCCCAAAAATTTCAATAATTTCTCTTTTTTCTTGGGTAATTGTAAATATTTAAAATTTTATACTTAGTATATCTTGAACATAAAACTTAAAAAAATATGATACGCAATAATAATTTTATTTGATAAAAATTGGGAGGGGGTTTCAACGTATTTTGACTGACTCCAATGAAAAACAATAGTCTAACAGTATTTTTTTGTGCTATATCTGCTATCTATTATGGGTTATCATTTACGTTTTAATTCATACATATTATTATTGGTTTACATATTGATATAGTTTTTTTTGATTAATATTATCAAATCAAATTGAAATACTTTAGGTTTGTTAATAAAAATAAAATAATAACACTCAGTATTTTAAAAATTAATATATAAAAATTAAACGTTACTGTTCAAAAATAAAAGGTATCACTCTGTATGAATGTAAATTAAACATTAAATCAATCTGACAGTAGAAAAATATGAAATAAAATTAAATGTCAAATTATTAAAATGTCGCGATTGGTGAAAAACTAAAATTTAGAAAAATTGCCTAGTAATGAAAGTTTGTTGAATTAAAAGGCGTGAAAAAACTTTAATAAATATCCGGATCTAAATTCTTATAATTTCAGTAATAAAGTAATCCAAATACATTCATTCTCTTGAAATAAATGTTTAATTTATGACATCACTAAAATCATAAAGCAATGATTGGTCCAAAGTAAGTTGATAAAAATATCAAGTAACATATAAGTTGGTCGTTAAGATGAAACTAGGGAGTTGTTGACGGAATTTTTTTTACAATGATGGTGGTTAAAAAATTGGGAGAGTAAAAAAAATAAATACAAATATATCAAAGTTAATGCATAAATAGAATCCAAGACATTGTAAAACAAATATTCACCTACAGTTGATTTGTAATTGTGAACAGTATTTTCACCAGTGCCAGGAAATTTGTCGAAAATTTGTTCTTTAGGCGAGTGCACACCACATCAAGAGGAAAACCAACTATATGGAATGGTCCTGGACTAATGGAAAAGGTTAACAATCATCTGCGAGAGGTAACTAAAATAAAAAAAAATATTCTTTTAAAAATTTTTGAGGTTAAGTGACAACAAAAATAAACAAAAATTTCAATCAATACTAAATTAGGATTGTAAATAGAATTAGTTGTAAATAATAGTTTTAAATGGTATTATTCTTTATTTTAAACCTATCTGGGTAGACAATTTAAATCTAGCCAGTTGATTTTTTTACGGCATATTTAAAATGCTGAACTAATATGTGCCTTGTTGATTTAAACAAATATTATTTTGTAAACAATAAAAACGTTTGTGTGAATAAAACATATTTATGTGAAACGTGAATAAAATAAAATTTAATACATAAAAAGAAAAAAAGAACTGAAATAACGTTACAAAAATAAAATTTTTTTTATGAACCCTCCCTGAGATAAAATATCTCATGCTCTAAAATAAATAAAGTAAAATAAATTAAAATAAAAATTGTAATCATTAAAATAAAAATACAAATTTGTGCGGTCAAAAATTGTAATAAACTCACCAATACCATATCAATATATTTTGTTATTGTTTGTATATATTTTTTTTATGTATAATTTTTGCGAGGATTCTAAATATATGACTATTTTCGCTCGCTAATATTTGTGTTAAATTAAAAGGTTTTTTCAATTCGTTAACTCTGTATAATTTATCAATAACTTTTTTATTATATTTCTGGTTTCGATTACTTTCTAAAGTTACATGTTATTCGTTCCTTCCTCCCTACGTTCGCATAAGGGCGAATCTGTTGAATTGATTTTATATAAATGTGATGGAATTAATTGATTAAATCTTATTCAGCATATAATACGAGTTATAATTTTTCCAAATTTTTATTATTAAACCACGGTTGCTTATTAATTTTAGATTGTATGCTTATATAAAATTTACCTTTATTAAAATTTCTATAATTAATTTCTCAAGTATTTACTATTTAATATTTAATACAATTTTATTCTCAGGGACACACCTCTAATATTTTTATGTCCAACGATATTTTTGCAAAGTTGTCAATTCTTTATTTATTATACGACAATGTGCTTTTACCCAAACTTTCCTCATTTTTACTTTCCCGACCCACCTCCGAGAAGGGAAAGTATTGTGAACGAGATAAAATAAATTTTCGAGATAAAGATGGAAATATCCATTTTGAGGTCACCTGAGATGATTAAGACCATTTACAGATGGAAGTCTGTCTGTCTGTCTGTCTGTGTATATTCTTCGACGAGAGGCCACACGTTTAATCTGATTGAGCTGAAATTTGGTAAATGGGCTTGGGTTACCCGTGGGAAAAACCCATTAGTTTTTGTACGAAACTGTCAAACGGAAGTGTGACAATTAAAAAATGACAGATGCAGTATGTCACGGAATTCGGTTTTTTTTTATTTCTTTCTTTTGTTTTCTTATTCTTCCGATTATCTTTTGCTTTATTTCATTTCTTTCGAATTTTTCAATTTTTTTTTAATCTAATTTTTTTTTCGTTTTTAGCGCGTTTTTGCATTTTTCGTCTTTTTTTTCGGGTTTTTACAGTTTTTTTGATTTTCTCGTTTTTTTCGTATTTTAAAATTCTGTTTTTTATTTTTTTTCCAATATTTTCTGTTTTTTTCAATGTTGTCAATATTTCGATTTTTCCGACTTTCTCCTAGTTTTTTTTTTCACTTTTAATTTTTTTTGTGTTTTGTTCTGATGTTTTGTGTTTTTAGAAGATTTTACTTCAAAAATAAAATTACAATCAATAAAAGTACTGGTTATTAAAAATAGTTGAATGTTTGACATAAACAATGAATCACATATTGAATTTAATTTAATTTATTTATAACACATATTAATTTTAGCTTTCTGCGCTCTTCCTGTATATAAACTTTAACTAATCAAATCTTCCACTCCTCCGTTCGCGCATAAAAGTGGTCTGAAATTTTATTTAGATAAATATAAACTTTAAATTTCAACGAATTATAGTCAAGTTTTGACAACTGGTCGACCACTAGTAGAAATTAATCACTTATTTTGTTTAATGATTAACACAATAAAAATAAAATTGTTTTATTTTTAATTAATAATTAAGCAACATATTTGAATTTAAAGATTAAAGGTGAATGTAATAAAAAATGACTATAGAAATTTAGAAGAAGAGAATTATCTATAGAGGCAGTAAAAAAATCGATAAAAAACTTAGCAAACTAGTGCAGAAGGAAGAAATAAAATAGAGTGACAATGATTAAGATAGGATAAACAAGTAATTAAAAAAGGAGAAATAGATTTTAAAAAAAAACGGAACTTGTAAAAAAGAAAAAATTAAAGTATACAAGGTTAAAAAGTATTTATGATAATTACCAAAAATGTAGTATGTTAGCTAAATTCTTTTTTTTCATGTCTGTTTTTTATTTAATTTTGACTAATCTAATCTAAACCGGTAAAAATTTGAGTAAAAAATACGGCAATTAAAAGCCGTCATTTCGCATGTTATCTTGAACGTTTGAAGGTTCATTTTTATCTGACATGAAACATTACAACAGAGAAACACGGAAAAATATAATCCTAACCATCGTACTGACAATAAAAACATACCATTATCATCATTGCTAATGAAAATATTTTCTAAATTAAATTCGTGAATAAATGAAAAATCTGTTGGTATGACGACGTGCTCGCCAGTGGTTGTTGCTAGTAGTAGTACAAGTGGTTCATGGTTTGAACCGAAATCGGCATTAATTAATTATACCAATAAATGTAATATTAATTTTAAATTATAATAATTATAACCCGGATTTTTTAATTTTTTTTTGTATAAAATCAACCCTAGTTATTACAAAACTTACACCAGAATTTACAATTCTATCTATATGTGTTCTTAAAATCACATTTAATTATACATATTTTTATTCAAGTCCCAGCTTGCACAGCTACGTCACTCCAATTCCTAGAAATATCCAACACTCCTTATTGATACGATATCTTCATTTATAACTCTTCCATTTCAGTCGCTCTTATGCGTGACGAAAAATATTATCTTAAAAACTATATTATATTTTTATAATGAAGTCAAAAAGACAGACAGAAAATCGCACCACTAAATTTGCACCAATGAGATTCGGTCAAATTATTACTAGACGCGACGTTGGTCTGGAATTTATAGTTTGGGTAAATAAAATAACCGCCAAACATGGCACTGTTGCTTCAACTCTGATAGAGGTCAGTCGCAACATAGTTCGGCTGTGCGTATATTACCAGTGACTGTAGGAAATATTTCTTGCTGTAGGCATATTTATGTTCATAAGATTATTGTAAACAGTTTTTTTCCAAAGTAAATAGTTAGTGACATCATTGAATTACTCTGAGCATTTATAAAGCGTTTACAGTGTTTTAAAAATAATTTAATTGTTATAATTTCTTTTAATTATTATCAAATGGGTAAAAAAAACCCTTAACCCGCTTCAATATACTTGTTTTCATTGAGATTAATGTAACTGCTTGAAACGCAGTTGCATAAGTTAATAATAATTTAACAGTGTTGACACTGTTTGTTCTTTCGATAATTGGTCGAGTGACGTAGTAATTTTTAATTTACTTTTTATTCCCCCCCCTCTTCTTTTCTTGTTTATTGGCTTGCAAGCTAATACATCTGCCAGCACATTTGTTGGCATTGCAATTAGTGTTACTCAAGGCAATGATGCAATACCTGACTTGGATTCTAAGCACAAAAAATTTATTGGTTTTAGTTCGATTTATACAGTGTGATTGCGATATTGTTTAGTCAATATGGTAGAAAATGTTAATTCGAAAATAGAAAGATAGGATAGCATGAGAATAGCATTCAGGTTTGTTAGGAGAAGAGGTTATGTCATGTTTTTATTTTGACGACTGATACACGTTATAATAATATTATGAACTCCCGGTATATGTTAATGTTATTAACGGCTCAGAATTTATTGATGTGATTCCTTTATTCAAAATTTATCTTTTTCAAAATCTTATGTTTGATGTGCTTGTACCCGTTTTTTGTTAGTTCTGATATAGTCTAGTCGAGAAGTGAGTTTTCTACGAAAAATATTTAGAAGCGTAAGAAAAATATGACCGGTGTCTCATTCGACACGGATTGTAATTATGAGAAATGTGTCATGTCGATTTTTTTCTGCAAATAAAAATTGTAGTTGTTATTAACAAAAAACGAAAAATAAAGTCATTTTATTTTTTGATAACTCAAAAACTATACAAGATAGCGGGAATTGCAAAAAAGATCCTTAAAGAGGAGGACATTTCCAAAAAAAAAACTTCTAACTCCTGGACCTCTAGCTCTCATATTTATAATTTTAATTTGTTGCTGAAAATAGGTCTCCGCGCAACCGTTTCGGGATGAGTACGCCGCGCCGCCTCTATAGTGAGTACCGCATCTAAAATAATTTTTTTCTACAACTCTTTACAAAAATACATCATTTTGTAATAGAATACCTTCAGCGAAAACATTTCCGTCACAAGTGAGAGAAATTCTCATAACGATAACTTTCGTCTCTAGTGACGACAGTTAAATTTATATTTTCAATAATTTCCCGCCCTCGTATCTACTGTTTTGATGAATTTAAATTATTATTAAACTAAGACAGAAATCATTTCTATAATTAAAATGCATCCTTTGTACTTTCGTTTAATTAAAAAGTAAAATAGAACCGGCCGGTAAATTGTTCTCTCGCTTCAAAAAATGTTACTTTCGTCACTCGTAAAACAATATACTATTTTAATGCACTAAATATTGATTTAAAAATTTGAGAAATATATGATATCAATTCAACACTTGAACAAAGAAAGTCCCGTTGGAAACAAAACTTTAAATCAATTTTTCAAAACGCAAATAGTTTAGTTTAATATTTTTGAAAAAAAGTTTTTACAATTCTTTTGTTTAGGGTCTCTTTTATACAATATCTCATAGCAGTTAATTCTGCATGAAACACTGTTGCGTGGTTGCCTAGGCTCAGTGAGATTTTTATCTTTGTGTTAGCATTGTTAATACCAGCTCCAACTCCTTCGTTGGTTTTGGAGCCATCTGTATACCACACCTTTTCTGCTTGGATAGGATTTCCATCAATCCAAACGCTTTGATCTGGTATGTGTACTTTAGAAGGCATTTCAAAACTATACCTAGGAAGCATTTCGTCTAATGGCATCCCCACAATTGAGTCATTTTCAAACTTTCTATGTAATATTTTATCGTCAGTACAGTGTTTACTTGTTATTACTTTACAATGTGCCTAACTTGGCTTTTACCTCTATATGATATGTCATAGTGGTAGATTTAGTAAGAATTCTAATGCTGTCCTTCGAGTTGTCTTCATCTTTGCTGTGATACACATACATGCTTGCCTTTGTATTCCACTGAGTAGTTGGACAGCTCTATCCTGTTGTGAGTAGTTAGAGCTATGTTCATTTTAGACCGGAAATGAGCTGTCAATGTGTTTAAAATGGCGGGAAATTCAAATAGGGCTGCGCGACAAAGTGCTCCGCATAGGAGGGGCTGCCCAAGGTGGTTCGGTTAAATCGTCCCATCTATGATTAAGGCCCCCCATCTGTCAATCTTTAACAGAAGCCTCGCCCCCATCTATCAATCTTTGACATAACCTAAAAATTCATCTCTCCACTGTAACTCGTGGCCAACTTCAGAGCCCCACCTATGATTAAGGCCCCCTCCCAATCTGTCAATCTTTGACATAACCTAAAAAATTATTTTTTAGGTTATGTCAAAGATTGACAGATGGGGGCGGGGCTTATCTCAAAGATTGACGGATGGGGAGCCTTAATCATAGGTGGAGCTTTGAAGTTTGCCACGAGTTATAGTGGAGAGAAGAATTTTTAGGTTATGTCAAAGATTGATAGATGGCGGCGAGGCTTATGTCAAAGATTGACAGATGGTGGGGCCTTAATCATATGTGGGGCGCTTTAAACGAATCTTGCGCTGCCCCTCCAATGCGGAGCACCTTGCCGCGCAGCCTTATTTGAATTTTCCGTCATTTTAAACGCTTTGACAGATCACTTCCGGTCTAAAATGAACATAGCTCTAACTAATGTTGTGTCTTTGGCCACCATACCACCTAGCCGTAGGATAACAGTAGTGTACATCTATACAATCATTTTGGGATGTAGCCCCCAATTTTTCCCACATATTTTTCTACTTATGTTAAGACATACTGTGACTTTTTGGGCCAACTTTTAAAGTTGATAATTCCATGTAAGTCTATGGTCAAAGGTAGCTTCTAGGTATTTTACCTCTTGGGAAAATGTAATTTCAATTTCGTATTATGTTTTTAAGTCCTAACGGTTTCATTTTCATTGTAAAGTTAACAACTGTGATTTTGTGAAGGTTACCTTGCAGTTCTTCCGTTTTACACCATGAATATTTAGAGCCTTTTGTGATCTTAGCAGGTTTTTCCCTAACTATGATTGCTATATCATCCTATCCTTAGCAATAAATGTCTGTGCAATAAGTCATCAACTAGGATTTCCCACACTGGTGGTGATAAAACTCCTCCTTACAGACAATACTATTTTCCAGATTATTCTTGACGCACTACCATAGAGAGGTCGTGAGGTTATCAGTCATGGAGCTTGATGAATTATACCTTTAATTTCTATATATTTTGACAATTTTATTTCCCTTTGTAATTTTCATAATGGTAAGTTTATTTTTATAGTATTAGTAGCTGATTACCCGTGCTTTGCTACGGAGTCTCTTTAATATTAATACCTGTACGACCATGCTTTACTTGATTTTTTTATTATTTTCCCATTTTTTCCAATTTTTCCTGTTTTTTTTCTATTTTTTCCTATTTTTGTTTTATTTTTCATTATTTTTTTC
The DNA here is from genome assembly GCA_963243735.1 of Neocrepidodera transversa. Taxonomy (NCBI): domain Eukaryota; kingdom Metazoa; phylum Arthropoda; class Insecta; order Coleoptera; family Chrysomelidae; genus Neocrepidodera; species Neocrepidodera transversa. The sequence continues at coordinate 20,610,422 of OY725341.1, forward strand.
CAAGTTCCTCCTTATTCTTCCCTATTTTTTCAAATTTGCCCTCATTTCCTCCCATTTTTCCTATTTTACCGTTTTTTAATCTTTTTCCCTATTTTGACACATTTTTTCCCATTTTTTCCTATTTGTTCCGTCGTTTGTCCCTATTTTTCCGTATTTTTCCTATTTTTCTTTTACATATTTTGCGCAATTTTTCTTGTTTTTTGTAATTTTTCCTTATTTGTCTCTGTGTCGCCCTACTCTCCCTATTTTTCTCCATTTTTCCATATTTTTCCATATATCCTAATTTTCCAACTTTTTCCAATTTGTCCCTATTTCCCACCAAGGTTGTCCTATTTTTTCTGATTTTTTATATTTTTTCCAATTTTGCCCTATTTTTTCCTACATTTGCCTATTTGTCTTATTTCTTGGCATTTTTCGCTGGTTTTTTTTCGTTTTTTCTTTTCTATTTTGCCTTATTTTTGATGGTTTTACCGTATTTTGCTGTAATTTTTTTACTTCTCACTAATTTTCCTTATTTTATCCTAATTTTCCTGTTTTTCTTCATTTTGCCATATTTTACCATAATTTTCCAACCTTTCCCTATTTCCCTTTATCTACTTTTTCCTGTTTTTCTCTATATTTTCCTTTTTTCTCTATTTTTCCTTATTTTCTTTACCTATTTCACCTTATAGTTCCCTATTCCATATCTGAAAAGCTAATTAAATTTTTCCCAATTTTTCCATGTTTTTCTACATTTTTCCCTATTTTACCATATTTTTCACTATTTTCCTTATTTTTCTCAATTTTTTCCCATTCCACTTTTGTTCCTAAAAAATCAAATGAGAGATTATCCCATAATGTCTAGAATATGAGTCTCTATATTGAAGTTATTTGTCTCTTATTTTTAAACAACTTACTTTCTTAAAATTAAAGTAAAATTAGAATTTTTATTGATATATTTAAAATATAATATGTATATGTAATTATCTAATAATTTTTTGTTATCGGTTGATATCTATTTTCTTTTGTTTCTTTATTTTGACCTTCCTAGATTTTTCATCCATATAAAAATCTTTCAATCAGGACAAATCAAGAAGGATCCTTTCCAAAATTGGTCAAAAGTACAATCTTGAGATTTCGGTGCATGTCCCTTAATAATTGCGGAAATCTACTGCCAATCTGTCAGTTCTTGTCATATATATAAAAACATAACCTTTGAACACAAAAAATTCTTTAAATGACAAATCAAAAAAATGGTGTCAAACTGGACTCTTCAAAAATTTGAAAATTAAATTACCCTTTTCTATCCCTTAGAATGAAAATTTCGCAAAATCCTTTCTTAGTGGGTGCCTATGTTATGTATTTCAGTCAGTCAGTCAATCATTCAGGATTTTGCTGCTTATATTGTAAATTTACTCATGTTTTTAAACGTATGTAGTTTCAGTCACCAAAAGTCTAAATTATGTGTTCGAAAATCTTTTCATCTCTGTGTCATAAACTAGTATTTATTTAAGTATAATTTGAATGTTAGCATTAAAAATTTATCGTTTAATCAATGTCCAAAATAACAAACATCCCTAGTGACCTAGAACAAAGCAACAAACAACCTTATTCACCTACCACTTATACTACGAGCTCCAGGGATTTTAACACGAAAGTATTTCATCCCTTCTACCTTTCCCTCGGGGTAGGTAGCACTAACAATGTCACTAACTGATTGTAATAACTGACACCTACTAACAAGCTCCATGCGAGAGTCTGGCAATTTGTAGTCGTCTTTCGTTATTTTCTCTTCCTTTTTAACTCGATACGCCCTTTCGCAACGAAATGTGTAACAAGTTGGAATGGACTGGATAAAGTAAGTTTACGAATAAAAATTTAATTAGTTTTTCAGATATGGAAGCGGGATGAGTACCTACGAACCAGCGGCGTTTTAAAAAAGTTTAATGAGATTTCAGTTGAAATTCAATTTCAATTACTCGTTTATTTATTCTACCTTCAACTTACGGGACAAAATTATCTTGCTATATTTAAAATGATTTTTTTTGAATGAATTTAAACAAATATTGTTATTGTAACTAAATTAAATTTTGAAAATGGATAAACTGGTTACATGTTCTTTTCTAAGAAAATAGTCTAATTTTCTACATAAATACATGAACGGAATTATTATTCAAGTGACTTTCTCAAAATCTAAAAGTCACTCTATAAGTCTAAGCTCGTAAATAAACAATTCTTCGAAACTTATGCGGACTATCAACTTTGGAGAAGGCTTTATTGCATTTAAAGGTACGCGAGCTCTTTAGAGGGATTTTGTTTAATTAACAAATTCACATTCTAATTACCAGTTCAGCGCTGGTAAACAACTGCCTAAAACAAACTTGAAGTTAGTTAATTTGGAGACTAGTTCTTGGAACAATGAACCTTCACTATTCCATTGTGCCTTTTGTGCGGCTTTACAATGCTCTTGTTGATTTAGCGACACATTAGAAATGAAACTGCAATTTTGAAAACGTTGACGGGATTTTACTGGTATATAAATTTTATTGAAACTTGGCAGATTATTTCTTATACCCGTTGGAAAATAATTGTAATAACTTTTCTTTTGTTGACCAAAAACCAGAATATGGAACATTATTTACGTTTTTTTTGCATTGCATCAAGGTTATTTCAGCTTCATGAAATACTGTAAATTTTTTCAGCAGTATTTTCTCATATTAAAATGTTTTTAAGATCATCTTTACATATAAAAACAGAATATTATAATATGAATCAAAAGAAAGTTGTATATTTGTAGAGATCATTATAATGCTTACAGAGACATATGAGATAGTGTTGGATCTGATAATGTTAAGAATAATAATAACGCAGCTCTATTCATTCATCTCATTAATATTTAGAAAATAAAAATAGAGGAGAGATGAATGAAATAAAATAGATTTAAACCTCTGAAGGATAACTTACTTCAGAGTTGCCTCGTTTCCGGTCCACTTTGACCTACACTTTGACCTACAAGGCTCAAATTTAAAATCGACCGAGGTATGACCCTAAGACATCTACATACGGAGCTTGAAACAAATCGGTCTAACATCAAGGCCGTGAGAGCTCTCACAGACAGATACACTAACACACAGACACACACACACACACACACACACACACACACACACACACACACACACACACACACACACACACACACACACACACACACACACACACACACACACACACACACACACACACACACACACACACACACACACACTAACAGAATGATTTCAATAAATTACTTCTTTAAAACCCTTAAGTAAGTTAATAAAATTTATTCTAAGAAGAGCCAGACTGTATTATTTAAGAAAAGAAAACGTGCAGCAAAGGTAGAGATTCAATTTGGAGAAAAACATCTAGAATAGATAAACAATGCTAAACTAGATGGAAAACTTACTTAAGAGTAAAGTGCAGTGATGATGATGAGTGTTGTATGTATCAGCCATCAAAAAAAATTGTCCGGTCGCGGCGTCAAATCTTTCCATTTGAAATGCATATGACCTTGTGACCCCAATATCTCCGGTCCACCACAATGACTTAAATATTTAGACCCTACAGAGGTATGACCCTAAGTAATCTACGTAGTAAATTTGAAACAAATCGGTCCAATGGAACAGCCGCGAGAGCACTCACAGACACACAGACACACTAACAGGATGAGCTCAATAAACTACTTCTCTCTTGCTCTGCAGTTACCTGAGATAACAAATTAATATTAACAGAACAAGTAGAACAGATAGGAAATTCCATAGGATAAAAAGCAAATCATATATAAAGACAGAAAAGACTAATCAACATGATTTTAAATCTAAACTTTTACATATGCTTCAATAGCCTCTAACATGGCTACAAATCAATCCAAAATAATACAGCAACAACAAAACCAAAAATCTTAGCAGCTGAAGCAAAAAAATCAAATTGTTCTGTCATAAAGAAGGTTCGTTGCCTAAAAGAACTGCACAATATGGGATTACATAAATATTCAAGGCCAAGATAATAACTAATAAGAAGAAAACACATAGTTTTAGTATTCTCAAAAACCCAAAGATAAAATAGAAGCAAAGAATTCACAGAAAAGTGGATAAGATTTTTGTGAGCCACTTGGGAATACTAATACAAGCGCACATAAATCAAAATCACAAAGTAACAAGAATATTTAATGATAAAAGAAAACAAAATATAAAAATAAAAACAAACTAATAATAAGACTTGCTTATTTTTGTAGATTTGTGCATTTGTAGATATACTTCATCTATATATTTGCACTATTATCTCTTATAAGTGCACCAAATATGAATTTTAAATTCATGCAATAAAAAGACTAATTTCAATAGTACTTGAGAGAAATCATTCCAAACATTTCCAGCCAATCAAAATAGGCTATCAGTAAGATATGTAACGGTGGTTTTTATGTCTGAGTAGAGGTTAGAGCTTAACGTGCCTAAAAGTTCAGTTAATCAGTATAGGTTAAAGATAAACGTTATTCTTCAGTAAGAAATAAGAAATAAGTGCAATAACTTGTATTGATAAAATTGTGATTAAAAAGGTGCAATTATCTCTAAATGAAATACGTCACTACGTGGCAATGGAACTGAATTCATATGATTTCCCGGTATCTTTGTTTGGTCATGTGATTGTGATCAACATTTGCAACCTATTGTAAAGTTAATAATTAATAGTTATTTAACGAACAAGTGTATTAATAAATGCGATTAACAACCGAGATATTTTAACGCGTGAGCAAAGCGAACGCGTTGATGTTCGAGATTGTTAATCGCCATTTTAATTCACGAGTTCGTTATAGAAATTTTCCGTCGACCATACTTTTCAAAACTAAAGATATCATATTTAAAACATGTATAGAATTTTACGAAATTATAACAATAAAATAAATAATTCACATACAATGACAGATAGTACTAACATAGCTACTTGATTTCAAATTTCACTGCCAATATAAATGTATAAGAGCGGTGTACATTGGGTTGCATATAATAAAATTGTTGATTAATAGAAAATCATTCATTAATAGGTGTCATTAATCAACGATTTTGAGTGCGTTAAAATACGTCATAAATGGACGGTCGACGGAAAAAATATTTTAATATCAATATATTAGCATATAAAATATCTTCAAAACTAAAATCAGTTGTATCTTCATTTAAAAACAAGTTTCGCAGTTATTTAAAAATTGCGTGGTCCTTTAAGCCTTTTCATGTCCACTTTGAGATTTACTCTAAGTCGTCTGGCTGTTTAACATGAAGAAAAGTAGGCATATCGTACGTCATAATGTTATATAAATTGATGAATTGGGAAAGAGGCCGAATCCCTGGGGGACGCTGGCACTGTCTCGTTTATTTTAACTCGCTTGAGTACATCGGCCTTTGGAACAATACGAGACCGCTCGAACTAAATCAACACACTGCAGCGAATAACGAAACGCTACTCCATGCTCTTGGCTTAAGAATACCGTGAAAGTGGCGCTTTTAAGCGAACGACGCATACATTTCGCCTTACCGAGTAAGTTGTAATAGTATTTTCCTAACAATGCTCGACTAGAGTAAAGTTTAACACGGTCTTATTTTCCCTTTAATTTTTCCAAGCCCGTTAACTTGGCAGTGGTTTCGCTAGATAGTGAGTAGGGATACTGTGAATCTCTTAATCCAATAATTCTGACGAGACATTTTGCTAGACGGAAGGAGGCCGAGGAGAAGATCTAGTCATTCGCGAAGGCGACCGGAGCCTCGTAGAAAAGCGGTTCCGCGGGAGGCCAAGACACGGGACCGAACTCGTATCCACAGTTTCATCCTTCCGGGATCGAACGCTTCACCAGCACAAGCCCGGCACGTCAGTCGCGACCCGCTTCCTCGCCAAGCCCGATATGCCTCGATTCTTAATCTTCTCCATATCTAAGGCTACGAGCACTATGACGTGTTGTCTCCAAAAGTTTGTTTTCCTTTCTTAAAATCATACAGTTCCTTAGGGATCAGTTGGAATTCTTCTTCGGTTGGTTTTATTGTTTTAAGTAGGATTGCAGTTTAGTTTAAAGAGATATGGGGTGGTTGCTACCTGTCTTTGATGATTTTTACCTGTCTTTGGAATTGTTATAATGTGTGTCTTCTTGAGGTTAGAAGATATATATTACTGTACTATCACTTTTCTGGTCAGGTTTTTTAATATTATGGTTGCATTCCATCTGCACCTGGTGCCCTCCGTGAGGGCAGACTTTTTATAGTTTCTTTGATTTATTTATGGATGTAAAGGACTTACGTTGAACTATCACTACGTTTATGTCCCGTATGTGTGTTTGTACATGTCTAGTTATGTCGTCTCGTCTTTGGTCTGCTTCTAGATAGTTCCCAATTAGTTATCCCTTGTCCTAGTCGTTATAGTACTTCACGTTATTGCCAACCAAAGGTGGGATTCCTTTCTTAGACTGTATGTACTTATTTTATGTTTTTAACATCTGTGATGTGTCTGATAACTGTTCTACCTTATTTTTGGAGTGCCGGTTTGATATTTTTACGCCTGTGGGATTACCATCTTTTCCTGATATCATTTTAACTTTGATTTGTTGGGAAAGTTCGTCCCTATACTCTGTACTTGTCTTACGTAGGGTTGTGTGTTGTGTGGTGCATTTTATACTGTTAGTGAAGTTTTCTATTTCTTGTTCAATGTCGTCTGTTGTATTATTGAGACGCTTTGTCGCTTTGAATGCCTCGTTGGACAATTTCACGTCGCGTATCATAAACACTTATTTTTTGCATTTGTTGCATACATAATTATAAAAACTTACACACTAATAAAACAATTAAGTTTCACCGTTCAAATTTCTGAATAATTTTTTACTTTATTTAACAAATTTTATTATACACAGTCGTCTAGGAATAATTAATTTATTTTCGCAGAAAATACTATTTTCTTTAAGAAAGATTGTAGTTGCAAAATAAAAATTTACAAAGTATTTTATTAACCTACTAAAATTTTCATTTCAATTGTAAGTAGGTAATAAAACCAAATAACGCTATTTTCTCGATATCTCAAAAACCATTAACCATTTTTACTCAATCGAGTTGCGGGTCGCACTTATTCTTATTCGGGTAATCGCAGTAGTCTGGGGTGGAAATGACAACCGTTAAAACACTTGAGTATAATGGTGGGAAGCGGCGCAATAACACTAAAAACTAACCTTACTTTCAATATTTATTTTTACGTGCGACAATTCTGTTGTACGATATTAATTTTTCAAACGGGGACTCGCAGTTCAAGCCGTAAAACTCAGTTTTTACCGATTCCACCTTACGTGATGCTCCTTTTATGAAATAGGAGGCGCGGGCGTCGACCCACGATACGCCTACCTTGACCTGAAATTTACAAAGAGCCGAAGCAAAAGTTTTTACGGCCGGTTCTACACTTTCAGGGCAGCAAATGGGCGAAATTGAAGTGGAACACTAGCCCTACTTAAGTTTAAATTTATGTTTGTGGTAAAATTAATGTGATTTATACCCTTAGGGAGATGATATAACACATTTTTTATTATTTATTTCGATTTAATTTATTGCTGATATTTATTTAAAGTGCAAGGGATGTGTTGAAATTTTCAAAAAATTTTGAGTCACCCTTTTGGTATTTGTGACCTTGTAGTGTTTTGCGTGATATATTAGTACCCTCTATAACCTAACCTGTCCGACAACTTCAAATTTATCGCTCGCACACGAACTTATTTATTAAATTTCAATAGTTTTCCACATCCTCTGTGGTCCGGAACGTTTGTGTAACATTTTTAAGAAAACTAAAAGAACGTTTTCTCCTTCAGATTTTTCCAAATATTCCACATTCTATTAATCGTACAGAAAAAAATACCAAAACTTTGTTATAAAATTGCCTTCAAAGAAGTACGGAAAATCTTACAACATAAGCTTAAAAAAAATAAAATCCACCGTACATAGTTATATATAAATGAAATTTATTGTAAAGGGGAAAATAGAACATTCTGAGTTTCCCATTTTGCTGCAATCAAAATTGCTACAGAAGAAGTTTTATTGTGGCTTCGAACAACTATTTTAATAAAATTAAATCTTTTCCTTTAGCCATGGTAACGCATGACGTCAATTTTACGTCATCAGAATCTTGCTCTGTCAGTGTTTTGTAAATTATGCCAATTTGAGAAAATTTACACAATTGTGTCATACCTATTATTTTTTAAATGATAGATTATTATATTGACTTATCTGAAATTTTATTTACAAGTCAACAGATAAAGGAGAAAGAGAGAAAGACACAGTGATATAGTATGGTTGAACCTAAAGATTATATTATATAAGGACTATTGAGAAAAAAATAAGCTCTAGAAAATCAACAAACAACTTAAATTCAATAACTTTTCAAGTGACACAGGTAATTGTTTGGGAACAGGGTTTAAAACTTGGGATAGCACCGAAAACTTTAAAATTACCCACATAACATTCCATCAAGCTTTGATCTAATTTAATAGAAAGTTTGTTCAATTTTCAAACAAGTTTCTAACATAATTCCGATCGAAAACGTGCAAACCAGAAAAGTTAGCTCGTTGATTTGTCGTCTTTGCGGAGAATTTGTCACAGCAAATAACAGCATAACGTTTACAACATAAATACAAGTTTAGTTGTAATCCTTTCCGTGACTGCAATATATCAGCTTGATGTAAAGAGGACCAAAACACGGGAAGGTCTTCTTGTTTCGCGGATATTCTAAAAGTTTTCGTATCTGTACTACAGTGCCGGCCGTTCCAGATACCTTAATGATTTTTGCCTATTTTAGATATTTTCAGAAAATCTTATATAAAAAATCCTATTTTTGAAATTTCAGGAAATTATAAAAAATGTTTTTTTGTCTATTGTTCTGAAAAGTTGATCCTGCTAAAGTCCAGTTTAATTTACTATTATTTACAAGCTCAATTCTAAATCTGCCAGGTTTATTTGGATTAAAAACTGGATAAATAGGAAGATGCTATATTTTCTCATGGTACGGAGTAGACTCTTCTACACTGATTCTTCTAATATGCTTTGTCTCGATGAATCTTGAATTTGTAGATTCATTTTGACACATAGTTCGGCATTAACTTTTACCTTTTTGCTTTGTATTCCAGTCTTCTTAACGCCATAAATTTGCTGTCTGGTAATTTGATATATATCCAGAGCAAACCAATATTATATTTATTTCCAACATGAACCAATATAGATTCCTGTTTTTTTCTTACTCTTGCAATTGTTTTGAAGCAGTACTGCAATATGGAACTCCCATGCTTTCTATTGAAAAATAGGCCTTTACTGCTTCGAATAATTTTTCTTTACTTATTTTATTTTCGGTCCATCCACATTTGGTAGTTATATGGTACGTAGACCTAAACCATGTGTAAAAATGGTCCATTCTAGTCAGCACTTTACGACTGTATCATTCCCTTTTTGGCTTTCCTTAATACGAAGTGGTACTGTATCCAGTTGTCTAAACCAATCAGGGGTTTACATTTTTGTACGATTTCACAGGCATATAAGTATAAGTTTCGAATAATACACTGGAATTGAATGTTTGCTGAGGAAAAGTTAAATCTTTGACAGTTCATGCACAAAGTTTATTACATTGTTTTGAGACATGGAAATCCCCAGCTACTGAAATTTCAATACCAAAGCATTAATTGCGGGGACTACATACAGGTTATTTAAGCGAGTCAAGCAGGGTATATGCAAACTAAAGCAAATCACGCTTAAAGTCACGGTCTAAGGTATAATGGAAAGACGAGACTAGCCGTAAGCGCACCGAACCGCGATATGCGACCGATCTAAATCAAAATCTTGTTTTTAGAATTTCCCTATCGTCCCTCGACGGTTAGTACGCGGTCACGGAAAGTGCAGCGTACCAAAAGACACAAGAAGCAGCACTTTCTGTCGGTTTTCCTAATTTTAACGCGGCGACGGATAGTGCAGCGTACCAAAAGACACAGGACGCACTTTCTGTCGGTTTTCCTAACTTAACGCGGCGACGGATAGTGCAGCGTACCAAAAGACACAGGAAGCACTTTCTGTCGGTTTTCCTAATTTTAACGCGGCGACGGATAGTGCAGCGTACCAAAAGACACAGGAAGCACTTTCTGTCGGTTTTCCTAATTTTAACGCGGCGACGGATAGTGCATCGTACCAAAAGACACAGGACGCACTTTCTGTCGGTTTTCCTAACTTAAGGCGGGTCGTAGCAAAATAATAACGGCAAATTAATCTAACAATTAACATTAAATACTTAATAGATACTATGTCTCACCGGTCCTATCCTGGATGGTTTCCCTGGTCAGCGTGTTGATTCTGCTAGCGGCTCGAAGAAGACTGAATTTTAATCTCCGAAAACTAGACCGACCGATTCTCTCTATATCCCACTCCTTTGCGACGGACGAGAAGGGGATCAGCACATGCGCGATACCGGAAAGTAATGACTTAGAATATTTTCACGAATTTCAAAACTAAAGACCAATTGTCAGTAGATAGAACGTTCGTTAACTTTAACGGTTCTGTAACTAACGACAATGACGTTTAGATTGTGACAATTGTACAAGAAATCAACTTGTTAAGTTTTATTCTAAATTTCATCGCCTTTACTTATTGAATCTTTAAAGTTAAAGGACGTTATATCTACTGACAGTTAGAATATTTCTCGAATTTTTGATTAATTACGGATTAAAACTTAGAATATTTTCACGACCAAAATTATATTAATAGCAAATAGTACCTTTCTCGACGGAGCTAATGATTCCTTCGACTGCTCTGGTCCAAGCGGTAGACACAACTGAATTTTATTTCGCGATTCTTCCTTCAAGTTACCCTCTCCTAATTCGCGCTTGCGTATAATCGGAATCACGGACTTTCACTTAAATTTATTTTAATAATACGGAAATAATTTTAATTTATACTTAGAATAGCTCACCCGGTATAATGTATCCTACGGCAGCTGCTTGGTAGTCGACTGGCTCTGGCGGTGTCTGCGAACTAACTGACCGCTGATTCAATATCGCGATTGATTCTCGATCGATCGTTCCTACATACGGTGTAGAGAGGGGAAGACTCGATGGCTCCGTTAGAGGTATTATTATTTACATAAAAAACAAGGTGTATACTATTACAAAAATTGAAAGATTGCAGGTTCATGAAAATTAGTTTCGAAAGGCACTGGCGATTTATTTATTGTTTAGGCAGAGATCTCGCGGAATTAATCAAGAAACCCGTTTGGTAACGAAAACTTCGTTACACTATTATATGAATGTAGGGAGAATTTGCATTCTAAACGATGGATCTATGGCAATGGCCTTTCAAGTGGAAATAAAAACAGAACGTAAAAAGATAATTCTTGAATGAATCCCTGGGTATGAGGGCATAGAAGGAAATAAAGAGGCAGACGGCCTGGCTGGTAAAGGAGTCGAAAGATCTTTAATTGGACCGCAATCCACATGTAGTATTTCCTACCAATATATAAAGAGCATGCCGGAAAAACAATTAAGGGGCAAACACAGGGAATATTAGATGGAATACTAGACACTCCAAAGCACTTATAGAAGGTACACCCAAGAGCAGATACAATCTGATGTTATGCCTAAATAGACGGGCGCTTAAAACTGCACTAGGTGTCCTGACAGCACACTGCGAGCTCAGAAGACACCTGAACCTCATAGGAGTATCGGGAATGTAGAAAATCTAAGGAAGAGGACGAAACTCCTTTTTATATATTATACTATTGCCGGTATCTGAACAGGGAAAGGGAATAGTACTTTAGGGTACAGTATCCTGAACACGAAGAAACAGCCAAAGCTAATATCAGAACTTTTCTGGTCTGATGTGATAACTGACGGTACAGAATAGGCCTAGAGCTTCAGTGCAGCTAAAAAAACTGATGATTCTTCTAAAAATGCGTAGTTCTGAACTGCTTTATTGCCATATGTTAATTTAACAGGGAGAATTCTAAAACGAATATTTCGAGAATTTACAGTAATATTGTTAGATTTTGAAAATACTAATACATGATGAAGTTGAGGTTCTATGTTACCATTGGTTTGAGTTGTTTAGACTTTCTTCATAATGAAGCAGTGGATGATGTTTTCGTTCAAACTGATTTTTATCACATTTAACGGGATACTTACATGAAAATCGATGTTTTTTTAAACATAATCTGCAATGTTTTGATGAGTTGAATAATTTCCATCTTTGTGATAAAGACTGTTGTTGAAACAGCTTTCTGAATATATCTTGCATTTTAGTGTCTCGTTTGATGTATCACTTCTAACGTTGTGCATATTCGTACGTTCATTACGTTCATTTCGAGTATGTTTGTTTGAATCAGACATTCTAAGCGGTACAAAAATTTGTTGCTAAATTAAATGTCCAATTAGCAAAACCAATAAGCCAATTGAAATGATTCAGGGTACTGCTAAAATTCAGTTTAATTCACTATGTTTTACAAGCTCAATTTTGACTCTAACACTTCGGTAATCGCAGTGTATAAACATTTAAAATAAAACTAAATTTAATGTTCCAAGTTTTGACAAAAAATGTAAATAAAAGTTATTAAATAAACTGAATTTTAAATCGCCAAAATGGCTGATTCAAAATGGCCGCTGATTTGATGTAATTAAATAAGAAATTAATAAGAATTTTGGATTCAATAATCTAATTGAATACTCTTTGTTGTCGAATAAAATTTTAATGTAAGCAGCCAATATATGAAAAACGTTAGGTTAGGGGCTATTTTAAATAATAGTCTGCTTTTTCTATAATATAAAATCCTTAAAATTATGAATTTTTTTATCTAAAGCCGGCGCTGGTATTCTATTCTCTCTATGTATATACCTACTTACTCTTTGGGGCTTTTCTTTGGCTTCCCTGGACCCGAGACCTCAATAAATCTGTCACCATAGTCAGGCTTTTGACTTTCAGGTTAGTTCAGTGGCGTATCTCGTTAGAAATATTTTGATTTGTTTAACAGTTAAAAATGGTTAATAACTGGTGCCTCGTTGTTAGGGGTAATTTAACATTTAGAATAGTATAATTTTAGTAGTCATTGTAAAGTTTTCTCTTTTATATTTGTGTGTTTCTTATTTGGATATCCAGTGCAGTTTTACTTGTTTCTTTTTAACATCTCAAATATTTTGGGAGACTTTCAATGCATTCACAGAATTTTCTTTAGGATTCTTTTTTGGATTTCCTGATGACATAATCATCTTCTTTTCTATAGGCTTTTAGCAAAGTTTAAAATTTTATAAACATCTTCTATTTTTTTTTTTTTGAAATGTCTCTAGTTAAGATTTGTGTCAGAAACTGTGACATAAACTCAAATTTCACTAAAATTTTCGATCTATGGCCAAAATTTTTTAGTTCTTCCTGAATTGCAAGTTCAAGTGCTACAATATGTCCTCTTATTCGTAATTTCCATCCTTAGATTGAACAGAACGTGCCTTTAATCATAGAGTGACATTTCTTCTGACACGTGCTACTTTCCATCTCACGATGTGCATTTTGTATCCATCATTTACGCATGTTTATTGTCTGCCTAATATATAACCAAGGAATATTTTTTAGTATTGTGTCTACGTTTTTTAGATCTTTTTTAAACAAATTTTTTCCCAAAAAAACTTATATATGCTAGTAGAAAGTTATAAATTGTAAATTTGTCATTCTGAAAATTATGATAGCTGAACATTGATTTTCTATGGTGTGGTGTCATATTTTTAGAGCTTAGTAAAGGTATTCCTTTTAAGCTGTCAAACATGCCTTATAGAAATACTTGTTCGTTGGTGCCTAAATGTAAAGCCGGCTCCAGACGCATCATGTGGCCGATGCTCGAACTACGAGTGTCTAGTATTAAGCGTGTTTTTATTCATATATTTTAGTTTAAAATTGATTTTTTTATTTATTAAAACAACAATAAAATTACCCATAGCTTGTTTCTATTTAAAGACATCATCCACCACATTCCTTTTTTTGTTTTTTTTTTTAATTAGTTTTAAGTTGTAATTTGTAAGAAGACACGATATTACTGTTGCTACAGCAGCCACAATATCCTCTTCATCCTCCATTTTTTTAATAACTATTAAAAAATATGCCAATAAAATTTTAAACAAAATGTATTTGATTCAAGCAGGGCATTCGTCATGTCAATTTGAGTCAACCGTTGGTAGCATTGTATGGCGCCGGCTTAATTGTTAGGGAAGATTCTGGATAGACTACTCCTGCGTAGAGCAAAGCACGGTTGCCGTATTTCTTACTAGAGACATCGCTATGCACGGTACAAACATTTACAATATGTATACATTGAATTGGGAATTTAGAACCTTTGGTTTTCAACAATGTTCAAGAATATCGTCACCACTAACCGAAACTACACTTTTTAAAACAATCTACGTACGTTTCGCTAACTACGTTAGCATCATCAGGAGTTGATGATAACTCCTGATGATGCTAACGTAGTTAGCGAAACGTACATAGATTGTTTTAAAAAGTGTAGTTTTGGTTAGTAATGACGATATTCTTCAACAATGTATACATTGGTTTGGTAGGGCCATATATTATTATTGTTTTGGTGGATAAATAAATATTACCTTGCTTTAACTTTTGTCGTCCAATAAGGTGTGCGTATGTACAATTTTTTTATGACTCGTCTCTTTGTATTTATTTATTTCTTAAATTTTTAGTTTTTTTACCTTCTAATATAGTTCTTCCTTTGAAAATATTTCATATATTTTATAATTTGATCCATTTTTCTGTGTTGTTTTATTCACATTTTCTTTTGCTGTCTAATATTAATTAATTTTTTATTAATTTTTGTTTCTGTCTTTTCTTTTATTTTCTTAATTCTAATGATTAAATATTTCATATATTTTATAATTTGATCCATTTTTCTGTGTTGTTTTATTCACATTTTCTTTTGCTGTCTAATATTAATTAATTTTTTATTAATTTTTGTTTCTGTCTTTTCTTTTATTTTCTTAATTCTAATGATTAAATTCTATAAAAACAATAAGTTTAGAATCAACAGTGTTATTTTAGAAAACAATAAAACAAGTGAGTTTCTACGCCCTTACAAATGTTTATCTGACGTACACGTCCCTACGTATCTGATACAAAATACGCTGAGAGACTTCTTGTTTTAGTTTTTATCTCTTGACTCTTTTGCAACCCACGGAAATTTCGACGTCGTTTCTTGCTCTCGTTTATTTGTTTCCAATGATACGAAAGTAAATAGAAAGATATTTTTGGAAATGTTCGATCGTTATCTTGAATTTGTTATTTTGAATGGGTATGAAAAAGCAATGGAGTGAATTTTATGTATTTCTAAGCAAACGACAAATGTCTTTATATAAAATATTCAATCTAATAAGATAGACGGTAATTATTTTATGTTCATTCCACGACGACGTAATTTTTAAAATAAACGATCAGGACGTTTTCAGTTTGTTTCACTAAATTGATATTGCTTTTATTGAATCAAATATAATGAAAAAAATAAAAATAGAAACGTACTAAAATTAATTAACTTTTAATATTGATGTTTAATAATCTAAAATTGGGCCAAAATCGAGTATAAGCAGATAGTGGGGAAGTCTCATGATAGTGATAATTTAATATATTTTTAGATTTAACTAAAATATAAATAAAAATTATAAATCGCTAAAAAATAAATAGCCCAGAAATGTAATATTGAAGTTGTTGCTTTTTAGCACGGATTATTGTGTATAGCCAAAGCGCCGTACTACAAACAAAACTCTTAAGCTACGGTTTCCTCCAAAAGTCGCAGTCGCTGACGACTACGACTTTGTATTTATGACCAAGTAGTCACGACTTCATCTATTTTCCTTGACGTCACGAGTCGCCAGTAGCAGTTCTTTTTAAGCTTGCCAGTATATAAATATCTGTTTATTTGTTTGCGAGGTTTTGCTCTTATTATCATAACATCATGAAGAAAAAAGGGCAAAGGTTGATGATATGTTTCAGCTGAGAGAAGTGGAGAAAAACAAGGAAAACACTAGTATCTAAAATGCATTGGAAATGTCCCCATGACTAGGTCGCGACTTTTCGAGGAAACCGTAACTTTGGCCACATTCTCATGGGATTGGACCGACCAAAATCATTCATATTTCGAACGCGTCACGAATATCGTGCACATAATTGCAAACGGATGTGTGTTCACTAATGTGATTTCAGCCATGACCGATTTCAGTCATGACCAATTTCAGTCAGGTGACTTCAGTCTTGTACGATGCAGCTTGCAACGTCTTTGTCGGAAGTCGGCTTAACCCCGGTGCTGATTTTTGTTGTACTTGTACATTTGCGCGATGGAAGAATAGCAAGTTTGGAGGTTAAAAAGTATCCCTGTTTGTATGACGTCACGCTAACTGACCAGTCCAAACTGTCAGTAGTGGAGAAAGCATGGGTTGAAGTTAGAAGGGCAGTACGATTATCAGGTTAGACAGAAGATGATTTATTATTTTTATAAATTTCTTCTTAAATAGTAAAAATGTACTAATACATAGAAAATACTGAATTAATGAGTATGTACGTTCTTTTTATGAACACACAGTTTAGGTACTTACACTTTTTCGCCTACACAATATTTCCACTGCTAATGAATAGTAAACTGGCTCACTTAACAATAATGGATAAGGTAATCAAGATACCATACTGGTCAGTGGTTGGCCAGTGCAAAATTTCTTGCTTCCTAGACCGGTCTGTTATTTTCCTCCTCTTCTTGATTTATACTAAAATATAATGCAGTATACAGCATGCTTTAATTTTCAAAATTTGAAATTTCTGACTCATCATGTGAAAAGCGCATTCCTCAACTCAACGAGCATGACTCAATATGTTAGTTAATCCTCTTTGTTTTTATGGTTTTTTCATAAGTGTGCTCATCAATGAAAAAGCTTCGTCGCCAATAAAATAATAGGTAAACTCTGGATTGCTACCATCATCTGGTAAAGATCTAGGAGCAGAAATGTACACACCACCCAGGTCTAACAAATGTCCAAGTCTGGACTTACGGAGAACGTCTCCACCGCTTATTCTTCTATAGAAGATTGCTTCTATCGAAGTAAAAGTTCCATCAGCATCCGCACACTCCAGCAAAAGAATTGAATGGTAATACTTGTAGTTCGGATATGCTTACAATCTAAGCTGTCAATGCAGTTGGGTAGATTCCAAAGCTATTCAAACCGTTGAGAAATATGCATCCACATATTTTCATTCGGTTTAGGTATATATTCCGCATGTAGAGCTTTCCATATGGCAATAACAGATAAACCGATTATATTGGATACGGTTGAGTGTCCTCGGACCATAGATGCGTTAAAACCCAAATGCCTAAAAACGGAACGCTAATTATAGACTACACAAGACATAGGTCGTAATTTTTTTTGTTTACTTTCGGCTAAAGCAATCAAAAAAAGTTGGGTGAATTTAAGAACGGTATACATTCAAAGGAAATCTACTCCAAAAGTGGGTGAGCTGCCCTTGAAGAAGTATTACCATCCTCAAATCACTCAAACTATCTCTATAAATTCTGCTAGAAACCCTAAGAAAACTGAAAACTTTTAAACCCTCTACTGATATTGATCAAGCCTTTTTGAAATACTTCCCAGCAAGAAAACGAAAAGGAGGTACTGATTCGGAATGTCCGCAGAAACAATTCCTACTTAGTTTGTTACCAGAAGTGTCCAATCTACAGTAAACTAAATTGAGGATGTTCAATAGTGGTGTGTTTGGACCCTGGACAAGCTCCAGATGTCTGATCCACATGTGACATTAGACACTACTTCATACTATTCGTGATTGTCTAACAGCCCATTTTATTTAAAAACACTATGAAACACTATGAAACACTACTTTAAAAAAATGACAATTTTTGAAACTCTCAAACATTAAGTCATGAAAATTCCTTACAAAGATGCCTGAAAAATTTTTAAAAAATAGTTTAAACATCTTTGGAAATTCCTTGAAATATCGTTAAAAATTCATTGATTTCAGAAACACAATTTTTGACAATTTTTGAAATACCTTAAAAATAAAATCCTTGAAAGATCTTTGAAATTTTTTTTCCAAATCCTTAAAAATTTTTAACAAAACATTTGAAAATTCCATGAATACTGCTTGAAAAACATTCATTGACCAGTATTTAAAAATCCCCAAAAATTTAAGTCATGAAAAATCCATGCAAACATGCCTGACTGTTTTTTAAAAAATAGTTAAAACATCTTTGGAAATTCCTTGATACATCGTTACATTTTGAAAACTCCTCAAAAATTAGCATCAAGTAAACACCTTGAAGGATCCGTGAAAAAACCTTAAAAAATAAAAAAAAACAAACACTTAAAAAATTCACAAATACTGCTTGAAAAACAACCATTGACAATTTTTGAAAAATCCTCAAAAATTAACTCCTGAAAAATCCTTGCAATAATTCCTGAAAAATTCTTAAAAGGTAGTTGGAAATTCTTTGAAATATCGTTCGAAGTTCCTTGAATCATGTAAAATCCATCAAATATCCTTGAAAAATCTTAGCAAAATCCTTGAAAATAAAAAAAACACTTGAAAATTCCATAAATACCTACTGACTGAAAAACAACATTTGACAATTTTTGAAAAATTCTCAAAAATTACAATCATGAGAATCCATGCAATGATTCCTAAAATATTCTTAAAAAGTATTTTAAACATCTTTGAAAATTCCTTGAAATATCGATACATTTCTAAAATTTATGAAAACTCCTCAAAAATTAAAATCAAGTAAAATCCTTGACGGATCCTTGAAAAATCCATGAAAAATCAAAAAAAAATACTTGAAAAGTCCATAAATACTGCTAGAAAAACAATTTTCGACAATTTTTAAAAACTCCTCAAAAATAAAAATCATGTAAAATCCTTGATAGATCCTTGAAAAATCTTTGCAAAATCATTTGAAAATTAAAAAACAAACACTTATAAGATAGTTGGAAATTCTTCGAAATATCGTTCAAAGTTTTTTGAATACAGAAAAATAATTTTTGATAATTTTTGAGAACTCCTCAAAAATAAAAATCATGTAAAATCCTTGAAAGATCCTTGAAAAAACTTCGTAAAATCCTTCAGTATTAAAAAAAAACTTGAAAATTCCATAAATATTGCTTGAAAAACAACATTGGACAATTTTAAAAAAAATTTAAAAATTAAAATCATGTAAAATCCTTGCAATGATTCCTGAAAAATTCTTAAAAAATAGTTAAAAAATCTTTGAAAATTCTTTGAAATATCGTTAACTTTAAACCTTTTATTTCGTTAAAAAGACTTTTTAATTTTAATCATGGTAATTTATTAACTGTCATATAACTAAATAAATGGGAGGAATTACAAGAATAAAAAGCGCGGTCCGTCGCTTTATTTACAATCCCATCACTATTTAGGAGAGATGACATCAGGTTGCTGAATCAGACGAAACAAAATTATTAATGCAAAACACAAATTTAAAATGTTATAACATTGTTTAGTTTTTGAGATATCTTAATTTTACTTTTACGCTTTTGTTCAGTTTTACATAAATTTTCAGTTGTACACAAAGTACAAGTAGAAAAAACGATTTAAAAACCTCTTACGTTTACTTGTATAACATTTGCCGATATAAAAATTAAAAGTAACACATGAATGGTACTATAATACAATACAAATGTTCTGTAAAATATATATTTTCATCTATAAACTTGAGTTAGGTCAGTTTTACTACAATCTCTATAAATGATTTAAAAAGACTTTATCAGGAAGTATATACATATATTTATGCTCTAGATCCTCGAACATGAAATGAAAATTTGTTTTTGAGGCTTGATCGTAAATAATGGCCGACCTGCTTGAAGCTCGAGAGAACAAAAACTGAATAACATTTTTCTTGAAAGAAGATAAAAAGCAGCAGAAGCTTTATAAAATACAAAACTTTACTATAAATCTTTTAAAAGGTTATTTGCTTGCTAGAATAAAATACTCAAACTGCCGGAAATAATCTTTTCAAATAAAACATTTAAGAGGATTTTCTTTGAGAACTTCATATTTAATACTATTTTAATGAGGTTTTAACATACTTTATAGGTATGCATTTTTAAATGCATAGTTATTATAGTTTCTATAAACAAATAATAGACAGTGCTTATATTGCTTTAAGGAAAAATTATTATTTTAATAAATGCAAAAAAAACCTTTAAAAAAAGAATAGAAAAATTATCTCTGGCCATAACTTTATTTTTATATTATTAACATTAACTTTAGTATATGTGCTGTGTTACTCTAATAAGATTTTTAAACGAAATATCTTCATATAAACTCAAATTTGTATATATACTGTTTCATTTTCTTACTTATTTGCTTAAATTCAGACTGCAATATATGCTAACAAAGATAAAGAGGGAGTTTTGGGTTTAGAAAAATAAGTATTTTATTTGAAATAATATAATAATTCCCTGCATTAATAAATAATAACCTACACTTTTCTATTTTACCTTTTATCAGCAGACATATTTTCAATTTCGTATATTGACAGTTATATGTGATTCTGCAACAAGAATCTTTTTTAATTTTGAAAAATATGATCCGTATATTTTTCATGCTAGCATCGGCAACCCTATTGATATATTACTTTTAGAAATACTCCCACGTTCGTTCGACAACAAAACTATATTTCTCATTCTCTAGGAGACTTCTACTGAATAGACAAGATGTTATTGTGAAGGGTGCCATTCAAACGAAGATGGTTTATTCTTTTTTTTCTGTTTTCGGCACTGTCAACTACGTTACACGTCAATTAGTTTAGTGGACGTTTTGAAAGTTGGCGTATTTAAGGGCTTCTGAGCTCATATATGAAAAATAACATTCGGAATTATTTCAAAAAGTATATATTCATTCACATAATGGTTAAAATGTAATTGGAGTAGAAAAGTATAAAATAATCTGTTCATTCAACAACTAAACAATTATTTATATTAAAAATGTCAAACACTTCATTTTGTCCCAGTTGGTGGGGTAAGATGGATAGGTTAGTCTTTACAATAATCACATAAATGAATAGCTTTGTCCTCCTATCCTGTATAAGAGCAGTGAACCAATCCTCGACACTTCCAGCACATAATCCATCCCTCAGATGATTGAGAGAACAAATACCCGCAGTATACACATGCAGCATCTGAATCATTTGATTGTAAAGAAGACCTGGATCGTTCGCGTTATATTTTTTGGTAAGCTTGTGGTTCAGCTTTGTTTGAATTATTTTTTGTTTTGATGTCACTGTAGACTTAGGTCGATACCTTCCAGAAAGGCGTTTTTTTCAGCCTCAGCTTGGCTTTTTCTTTTAACAGTTGCTCTTTTTCATTTTTATCATTTATCTCTATTTTCCAACTTATTTTTATAGGGAAATCCGGATAGTATATCGGTTTTCCATGTTTACGTTGTTTTTGTCTTCAAATGAAGGTCACCGAGACCTGTATGGATATGATATCTTTACCAGTAGGATGGTGGATGCTAGCTTGCAACTGTATTTTTTGGTATACACATGACGGTAATACCATCAATATTACCAGTTATCTGGTTTTCAGTAGATCACTGATTGTCCGGCTTTGTTGCAGAAACAGACATGTTAGGTAAGGCTTCATTTTTCCTTAAATTAATAGGATTAGACTGTTATTCGTTTTGTGAAACAGGGGCAGGCCTATCAGTTGTTTTTGATGGACCATTGCAGTGCCAGTTGAAAAAATTTTGGTTAACTGGTCAGAAAAAGTGAGTTCTACTATTTTTCTCGTACGATGCACTGTTCTCGAGATATTTCACAAAACGTGTTTTTCAAGGTGGCTACTGACGCTCGCAGCCCCCGTCGCGCCAACTTGAATTTACTTTCAGGGAACACTTTTCAACAAAAAATCTCTTCTGTTGAAGATTGCAGCAAAAAGTACCTAACCCCTTGGACTAAATTTTCTTGTATGACAGTTAATAAATTACGATGACGAAAATTAAATTGAAATTAGACAGGCACGCCACAGAATAAGAGTTTGGTTTGTAGTATGGCGCTTTGTCTATGCGGATACGTGACGTCATACACACCACAATCCGCGGGAAAAATCAACAAGGTTAATATTATATTTTTCTGTAATTTATTAACCGATTTCAAAAAAATTTCACACATTTATTAGTTTTGTCTATATTTCAGTTAAATGTAAAACCTTCTCCACTGCAGATTCGATCAGGAGTCAACTCGAGTTAATAAATCAAAAACTTTCCAACATTACCTTTGTTGATGGCCAAGAATAGTCCTGATGTTAGCTTTCGCTATCTCTTCGGGTTCAGGATACTGTACCCCAAAGTGTCATTCCCTTTCGTTGTTCAGGTCCCGGCAATAGCATAATACATGAAGAGGAGTTTCGTCCTCTTCCTCACATTTCCTACATAGGGAATCTTCTGATACACCTTATGAGGTTCAGGTGTCTTCTAAGCCCGCAGTGTCCTATCAGGACACCTGTTGCGGTTTGAGTTCCCGTCTTTTTAGGCATAGTAGCAGATTGTCTCTGCTCTTGGGTGGACTTTCGATAAGTGCTTTGGACTGTCTTAGTCCCGGAAGTTCCAACCAGAATTTCCTGTGATGGCCACTCTAGTAGTAACTTATTTTCGCAAGGATTGTTGAGTATGGCAAGTCCTCTGAAACTCCAGCAATTTGTTTGATTGCTAAAAAGCTATTGGTTCTACCTAATTTTTCAGCCCATAAATAAGCTAAAACTCGTTTACTTATAAGATGTTAAGCCAAATAATCTTTCTTCCATGTTCAACATATGCTCCACTAATAAAGTCTCTTCTCCAGGTGAAAAAACTGCTATTTTATGTCCTAATTTCTGTTCTAAAATTGCACTAATGGCATCGTTGTAACCAGGTTTAGATTTAGTGGAAGTTCATTAGATTTATAAAGAATAAATCAGTAGAGCTCATTCTTTTCACTGGTAACTATGATTTCTGGAAAAAAGTCCACACTCACCTCAGCTCTATTGGAAGTTTAGCCTCATAAAATAGCATAGTTAAAAAAACTGAAAGAACCATATAAACGTACCGATGGCCTTCATTCAGAATACTGTAAGCGTCTGTAGCGTACAGTTTAAGTTCTTCTCCATGTGCTGGATGAGCTTTGGATTGGTCGCGGCAGATATCATCACTACCCTTCCGTAATTTAAATCATTATCGATATATATTAGATTCACATATTCTCATGACAAATTAAATGGTTTTTGCAAAATTGTAATACCAGTTCCGGTTTTCGAGGTATTTGTAAAAATGGACTTTAACGACTTTTTGTTTATTTTTTTATGCTTAATCCAAATCTAATATTTGTTATGTGCTGTACTTGGTCTCCCAACCCCCTCCCTAACTTTTTAACTATGCTATTGGTTAAATTTGTTTATTGGCAAATATATATGGCTTGATGATGGCTATGAAGCCGAAACTAGTGACAGTCTAAACATTATTTTCATTTAACAAATATATTGTGGTATATGACATTGATATTTATTTATTGATTGACCATTATTAATTGAATATTTTGTTACTGAATTCTTTTTTAATATATAAATGGTATCTATATATTATTATTCAATATAGTTTTACGATTTTCTATGCTGTCTTCACATCTAATACACCATATTTGACACGTCGTCGAACATGGAGAATTCTTTTGTACTTTTCTGAAATTCACGAAATAGAAAACATACTCCGAACGACAGACTTATCGATATTTTCTCTTATCGTTTAAACAAAACACGCTTAAAAATAAATGGAAAATTCCGACGAACAACGAAATAATCCTCTGCTGCAAAACATTTAGATATATATATATATATATATATATATATATATATATATATATATATATATAAATAGAACGAAAATGGCAAAAGACACGAAAACTGAATTTTACATCGAAAAAAAATATTTCTGGAAATTCGACACAATTTTACAAAATCAATCGTAGGTGAAAATTCATTAAAAATTATATTAATTTCACTTTGGATCGCTTTTTTACCCACTTTTCAAGATAACGGGAGATGTCTAAGTGAGGTGAGAAAGGGGTGTCAGATGAGAGACGGGGTAAAGATTGAGATAAATAAGGGAATAATATACCACTAAAAGCAGAATAATGACAGATTGATAGATGGCAGCTACTAGTATTCAGTTCTGCCAGGCCCTTCTGCCCTGTCCGCTTTCTCTTTTGAAGCTGTCAGACCTAAAGACCAGCACCGACGTACTTTAGGTCCGTCAGGCTCTTCTACTCTGTCAGCATCCTCTGGTGGTGCTGTATAGAAATTAGCACCCGTGCTCCTATGCGTTCGTAAGTTTAAGCGTTCGTTGGTTCGCCTGTGCATCTGTCCGTCGATGTGTTCGTTCGTCCGTCTAAGTTTTCGTTCGTTCGTTCGTCTCTGCATCTGTCCGTCTATGCGTTCGTTCGTCTGTCCGACTGTCATTTGCCCATCTACCCAGTCACTTGTCAGTTGTCTATCTATTATTATTTCGCTTTTAATGGTTTATTATTCTCTTATTATCACCATCTCCATCCCCGTCTCTCATCTCACACCCTTCTCATCTTTCTCAGGCATCTCCCGCCGTCTTGAAAAATGGGCTGGAAAAGTGTTCCCAATCTACAAATTTCATTTTAGAAAAAAAAACATTTTAAAATTATTGTCAAACCTTTTTAGGTAAAAATTTTCCAAACCACTGAGCCTTATTTAAAGGAACGAGAGAAAAAACGTTGACAAACACTGATTTAAATAATGCATTAGCATTTAAAATTCGTCCAATGTTCTGATCTTTAATAAAGTGCCTGCCGTATTTAGTGTTCGAAAATATTATTTACTTTATACCATTTTGTCAGTTATAATTTTTTTCTTCGTGTATATCAACCTGTCCCCATATACCGAAAACTACAAAACAGAGATTATGGTATGATAAAATCCGGTGCATTTTATTTTTGTACAAAATAGATCGGATGCCGACATGGAATTTCAGTAGGATCAAAAAAGAAAACAGAGATAGCGCTCGGTGATGAGGGTTTTGAATCTGGGTTTCTTCTTGTTAGAAATAGTATAAGAGGAGAAAGAGGTTAAGTAGAGCGTGAATACAATTGCAAGCGTATTTAGAGTAAGCCTATAGTCAACCCGATGACGGGACCTATTTGTTTTTTTTTCTATAGTCTGTGGGCTAGCTATAATAAAAGATTTCTTTTTTTACATTATAAAAATACAATAGAAATATGATCGTATTTAAAAACATCGCAACAGAGAGTGGAATATTTCTGCGAATTCTTTTAAAACATTGATGTGTTGCAATTAATATTGTATATCATATATCAAGAATAGTTGGTTTATTTGGAAACAATGATTTTTTTAATTTTTATTACATTTGTATAGATATCAAGAGATTTAAAAAATATTTTTATAAAAACGTTTGAAATTGTTGTTCGTCTAGTTAAAAAAGAAGGAGATTTTAATATTATAACGCTAATACATCACGCTGATACACACGATAGATTTTTTGAATTTATCGATTTCGTGAGGACGCGTTGAGTCCTTTATGAAATTTTTTTTCTACATATTGAGATTAATTTTTGGGAAAAATTAACAATGTGCCACTGGATTCATTCAACAACGTGACGTTTAGCAGACTTTTATTGAACTCACGTAGTTGGACCGTCCGTCCATGTTTGTTGGTTAAAGTGTATTTATTTCAATCCTTCATATAATTTCCACTCCAGGTATTGGAATTTTTTTTTTGAAAAAATCCATAATGCGCCACTGGATGCATTCTACCAAGTCAGTCTGAAGCTATGTTAATTGATCTCCCGTATCTGACCAATCTGTTCGAGTTTCTTGGTTGAAGAAAACCGACGTAGCTAAGTGTATTTACTTTGGTCCTTAATGTATTTTCCACTTTGACGTATCGGGATTATTTTTGAGAAAAAATTCACGGTACGCTATTGAGCTTAATTTATGGAGAGATCTTGAAGCAACCTTTATTGAACTCACGCACCTGGTCCGTGAATTCGAGTTTTTTGGTTTTTTAAATCCTTAATATACCTTGACGTATTGTGATTATTTATTAGGAAAAACTCACGGTACGTTACTGAGCTTAAACTACGGATAGGCCTTGAAGCAAAGTTTATGAAACTCACGCACATGGCCCGTCTGTTCGATTTTCGTGAAGAAAAGCGACGTTGGTCAATGTATTTAGTCCTTACTGTTATTTCTAATTTGATATATTGGGATGAATTTGTAGGATAAATTCACAGTACGCTACTGAGCTTATTCTACAGAGTGACCTTGAAGCAATATTTATGGAACTCATGAACCTGACCCGTCTGATCGAGTTTCTTGTTTGAAGAGAAGCGGCGTAACTAAGTATACTTATTTTAGTCCTTAAGACAATTTCTACTTTAACGTTTTAGGAAAAACTCACGGTACGCTACTAAATTTAATCTACGGAGTGACCTTGAAACAATGTTTATGGAAATCATGAACCTGATCCATCTGATTGAGTTTCTAGGTTAAAGAAAAGCGACGTTAGTCAAATGTATTTACTGGATTCCTTAATGTGATTTCTCATTTGAGGTATTGGGATGATTTTGTAGGAAAAACTCACAGTACGCTACTGTTCTCAATATACAAAGTTAAAATAACGTTTACTGAAGTCACAGACCTGACTTGTCTGTTCAAATATCTTGGTTGAAGAAAAGCGACATAACTGAGTATTGTTATTTTGACGTATTGAGATTATGTTTTAAGAAAAACTCGCAGTACGTTACTGAAATTACTCTATGGAGTGACCTCTATGGAGTGAAGGAACTCATGAACTGGCTCGTTTCTTGGTTAAAGGAGAGCGACGTTGCTAAGTATATTTATTTGAGTCCTTAATAATGTTTCTACTTCG
Organism: Neocrepidodera transversa; assembly: GCA_963243735.1. Classification (NCBI taxonomy): domain Eukaryota; kingdom Metazoa; phylum Arthropoda; class Insecta; order Coleoptera; family Chrysomelidae; genus Neocrepidodera; species Neocrepidodera transversa. Next base: position 20,637,427 of record OY725341.1, read on the forward strand.
AAGTATTGAGATCATTTATTATGAAAAACTCACGGTACGCTAGTGAGCTTCACCTACAGAGTGACCTTCGAGCACAGTTTATTGAACTTTTTTTTTGTCCGGGACCGTTCTTTGCAACCGGATTCACTGCAGCCTCGTGGGCTTATTGCGTTATCTCCCGTCTTTTGTCTACTGCACCCAGTCCATCAACCTTGTTCCCCGTACTAGTTTGTACAGGTTCGTTAATAGCTGTTTGTAGTAGTCTTCTGGATCCATTTTTGGTTTTCCATAAATTCTTTGCCTTCTGTGATCCAGCGCCTCACAGTTGCATAGTATGTGGAGTGCATTCTCGGTCCCTTTATTGCATTGTCTGCATTTAAGGTCGCCGTTATTGAAAGCAGTTCCTCAGTTACGTTCTTTGTCGGTTCTTTTATAAACTTTTTCCCGTGTATAAGTCCGGGTACATTGTCCCAGTATAATTTGTGTTTTCGCTTGATTCAGTCTTTTATATGGTTCCTAAACGTACGTTTTGGTACGCCCATCGCTGGTTCTGGACCAATTAATGGGGTGAACTTACTCACCTGGAGTTTCTTCGTTGAAGAAAAGATACGTCGCTAAGTGTATTTATTTGAGTCATTAATGTTATTTCCACTTCAACGTATTAGGATTATTTTTACGAAAAATCAACGATGTGCAACTAGGAGCATTACGTTTACTGAACTCACGCACCTGGCCCATCTGTTTGATTACTGTCATTTTTTTTTAATCAGCACAACAGGTCCTTTCTAAAATAATAATTCCATCAATATTTAATATTCAATTTATCGCTAGTTTTGTACGATTTTAAAGTATTTGGCTCAACAACATTTTTATTTAAAAATAAATAAACAATACCCTATCGAATTTTCACGCTACATTGATCGTTACGGCTACGAAATAATTTTGACCAAAATCAGGCGAGGATAATCAGGATAAACAACGAACTAAGGAGCGGGAAAAGTGCTTAAAGAAAACAATCTAGAAACGGAAGTGGACTGAAATTAAGGATAACTTCTCAAATCTTCTCATTACATTAGACTTCAGTGCAGGAAGTCTGGTAGGAGTCAGGACCGGCTCTATTAAACATTTTTTATTTTATTGTTAGAAATAAAAGAATTTGGTAAAGTACAGGTTCAATTGGCAACTTCAATAAAAATAATAAAACCTAAAAATTAAAACAACAATTAATATTTAAATTATTATCAGTAAAAATATTTATTCAAATTAGGTTCATTTTGACAGTGAATTAAATAATAATTAATAGCCTAAAATATGTTAAATAAAAAGAAATTAGAATTTAAGGTAATTAAAATGTATATTTATTTATTGCAGCTTTCGGCTTCGGCTCGTGCTGCAAACTTTCACAAACGTAAAAATATATTATTGCATAACTCAATTATAAATCCTAGAAAATTCTTAAACGAAATAAAATGATTAATCATTTTATCCAAAAGGTTGAAAAAATTATGAATATTAAAAAGAACAATAAGAATTAAATAATTTTAATCTGTAAAACGATTTTTTAATTATTCTTTTTTTTCTATAAATATATTAGTTCTCGATAAATGAAAAAAAAGCATATTCCAGACAGCTCGAATTATAATCGGTTAACTTTAGAGGCTTTAAAGTAAGACTTTCATGCAGAAAGTTTTCCGTGAAATCAGGCATGGAGTGTGGTTTTTTACAGCTCTGTGGTTTCTCTCTTAATTAATTTAATTTTATTATGTTACACCTCACGTATTTTTTACCTTACCTTGTAAATATCAATAGGATATTTTTTATTTTTATTCACAAATATTATTATTAATAACACTAAAATATTCAAAAAAAAATCTTTATTAATTATTCCAATAATTATTTTTCAATTTAGTTTTATAAATAGTTGTGATGGCTTCTGGGCCACACGGAATATCTTTAAAAAATAATATATCGTAGTTCATTAAAATAGTTATGATTTAAACAATATAAAGGTTGAGATTTGAGTTATACGTAACGTGATATAGCAAGGTTGTGTCGACAGATTGAATGCCGGTCGTTGCCTAGCTCAGGAAATGTTTATTGTTGGATTTGTATATATAGGTTGTTATCTCTTAGAAATGGGTTCATTCTTGATTCGTTATTCATTCTCGATTCTTGAGTCATTATCGATGAGATATCGATTTATTATATTTTAGTAAACATGTACCAGTGAATAAATTTGTTGTTGAAGATACTCTACATGGCTAACCAGAGCTATTGCAGGACTTTATCATCAGTATATTCGAATATCGTAAACTTAGAAGTACCTCTCAAAAGTGTTTTAGTGTGGCACGACTTTCCTAGTGTATTGGAGCTATGTTAAAATTATAGTACCTGGAGGAAATAATGCAGAAATACAAAAGGATTATTTCCTTTAATGTACAAACCATATGTGACTCGAACTGCATTTTTCAGGATGCAGTATTCCGTTGGCCTGGTTTAACCCATAACTTACAAATATTTGCCTATTCAAATGTCAGAGCTAGATTTGAACGATGATACTTCGAGGAATAAACTATAGTTGATATTGTTATAAGGCAAGAACAAATTAATGAATCTCAGATCAGAACTAGGAATTGCATAGAAAGAATATTTGGACAATGAAAAAGAAGGTTTCCTAAACTTGCTATTGGAATTAGACTGAAAGTGGAAAAGATTGAGGCTGCTGTGATTGTTTTAGAGAATCTTGCTGAACTTTTGAAGTAGCCAGATCATCCAAACAATAAAACAGAAAGAGCAATTTAATTGGTAATGTAAATATTCAACCACATGTGCATTTTCACAACATACCCAATATCAATTATGCTATTAGACATCAGTTAATAAATTACTTTAACGAATACTACATATGAAATTTTCATCTTCTAACAAACGTTCATAATAAAAATATATTGCTAATCTGCATCACCTCTAAATTCGCTTGGAAAACCATCAATTCGATCTGCCAATATCTCTTTAATTTTCAAATCAATATCGGTATTATTGACGGCTTTTGAGGTCCTCCTCCATTTCCTAATGCGTAGTGCTTTTCATCGTCAAATTTCTCTTTTTGTTCTCTTCTTCAGGTTGGCATATTTCTTCCACAAGATCAAAGTTTAACGATAAGTCTGTCCACTTTCAGTTTCAATTCCTTTCCCGCATTCTAGCTTCTGTTGGTTTTATTATCGGTCATTTTATTTTCAAGTATATCTTTACTGTTTCTTCTTTGGAACTAAAATTAGCTGATCTTGTCTTCGCTATATTATCCTCCTAAACTTTTTATCTTTAGATAGTCATTAACTTAACGTTAAAGAAATTACAAATTTTTAAAATGCGATTTTTGTCAGAAAGAACCAACTACGCATGTGAAAATGCTACCAACATAAAATATCTTTCCTCGAACGAAGTTTTGTAGAGCTGGGCTCAAATATCATCTGTACAACGGAAATATATTTTTGAACCAAGTTCATCCCTGAACATAGTTCAGTAGAACTAAGCGATGAATCGAGACTGTACAACCAGCCCTTCATCTTATTGACTAATTAATTTTAAATTTAAATCAACCTGTTGCTGTAATTCAGAGTAATTTCTGTCTTCATTTTAACTCCTCCCTCTCTGCTTCTCTCATGCGAGACAAAAAAATATTGTCTTAATATTTTGTTCTATATCTGCAAGTTACAAAAGATCACACCACAAATTGTCAGCCAATTAAAATAGATCAATTTATCTCCAGACGCATCGTTCGCCTTAATTTCATGGGGTGAGTAAAACAAACTGGGTAAACAGTCGCTTCAGAAACCTATTTGACAAGTTTAAATTAGTAAATTTTCTAAGATTACTGTGCATAATGATGAGTAAAATAATTAGTGTTTTTTACGAAGATATATGAAGTGAAAATTAGTGCATTTTAAAGTAAATTAAAGAGTACTAGCATTGAGATCTAAACTATGTCCCGGTTTCTGAATTTATATTTAATGTAGTTAAATTGTACTGATTTGTACCCTAGCACTTCAGATAAGAGAGGTATAGTAATTATGTTAAAAATTGTGTAGTGAGTTTTCATTGGATAAACACGTTTTAAGGTGCGTAGATAACGATTTTTATATTTTCGCGATGTGTGTATTAGTGAGTTTGTGTGTTAGTGTATGTGTGTGTTAGGATGGATGTTGTAGTATCGATACTACTGAATTCAAAAATTTGAAATTCGGCATACAAGATTCTGATACCCTAGATTAGATCTGATTAGTTTTTTGTGTCAATCGGACAACCAGAAGTGGCAGTTGCTATGAGTGATAACGTCATTAATAAACAAAATTGCAATAAAGTTTTACACATATATTTTGTATACTGTAGTTTATTTTCGTAGTAGTAAAATTTTCAAAAATTTAGCCATTGTTTCCAGGTTTACAAAAAGGTCAATTTTTTTCATACTTTTTTGTGTTAACGTGTAAATTTTTGATTCAAAAATGGCGAGAGGTCATGTGCTGGTCACATCAGATTTTTTTATTATAAATAGATAGGAAAAAGCTCTTTAGAAATATTACTATGTGTTTTCTATTAATATAAAATCCAGTTTTACCGTTATCTTACAAAACGATATGGTCCTTCGAGAATATCTAAGTTAACAGTAACATAATTTTTTTATTGTCTAATTTTTCAATATCAAAACAAATATTTAACTTCTATAACTTCGAATCAAGACTGCAAGGACTCTAAAAAATTTTAATATCATTTCAATATGTTTCTCTTCCATAAACTAAATATATAAAACAATATTATAGTAGATAATATAAAATGATTTATTTCCTGCATTTTATTAGTAAGTTTATGCTCCATTAAAATCATATTTGCTTTTAACGTCCAACAAAATAATACTTATTTTACCTGTTTTAAACATTATGTTAGGGATCACGTCCTTCGTCAAAATCAGGAGATATATTTTTCATATTTTATCTTTCCAGCCATCATAAAAACAAAGGGATCACATCCACTTCAGGACCGTTATCAAAAATTTAGTAGGAGTTAATTTGAAATCAGTAAGTACAATATTTTTATGATTGAATTTCCGATAATCCCAATAAGTAACAATAGAAAAAATGACAACTAAAACAAGACATCAATTAAAAACAAAATAAACTAAAAGAATTAATAGTAATAAAATTTGATAAGGCTAATCAAAGAAAAAATGTTCATCATCATTAACTTTAAACATATAAAATAGCTCTATTAGGTAATGGTTTGCTCTACAAGTGCAAAAATTTACACTTTTTTCACAAATTTAAAACATGTATTATATTCTTAAATACATCTGCGAGACCGGCCCTGTGTAGTATTTTTCTGGGGATATCTTTTATGGATATATGGCGTCAAAATCACGACCCATATATACCCGACGCGCTTTAGAGGGACTATCTACATTATTCCAGGACAGATACACTACAATGCTTTCAACAATGTTCGCCGCGCTGGTATTTCATTCCAAAAATGGTATCGCTAACCCAGATATAATTTTTGATGGATGCTTTGTTCGGGCGGTTGACGATAAACTGGACGATTCGTGTCCGACATAATTGCGAGTGTCCACCTGTTACTGGAACAAGATTTTATAAATTGTAAACACATTGTTATGCGAAACAATTGGTTGCGTTATTATTATGAAGTATTATATTACGACGAAGTATAAATTATGAGTAGATTAGACTAATATTAAAAAAATAACAAAATTATTATGTGCAGTTTTACCACACCCTGGTCTGGAAAATGATATCAATTCAGCTATGAAAACCATGAAAAATATCATTCAGTTTGAAAGAGCAAAATGTCATCAAAAATGTATGCCCAAAGGCGAATTTACATGTGTCTGGTAGTTAAAATAAGTTACTAAATGAAGTTACTAAATTTAGTTGCTGGTATCGTGTAAACAATGTATGAAATAAAATGCTTTCGCCAATATTTTAAAACTTATAAAATAAAATTCTTTAAATCAACATATGAACTAAATTCTCTTCGCCAATATTTTAAAACAACATATGATATAAAACCTTTTCGCCAATAGTATAAAACAAGGTATGAAATAACATGCTTTGGCTTATATTATAAAACAAGGTATTAACTTATAAAATGGTGGATGAACTAAATTTTTTTCGTCTATTTCAAATAAACGCATTCACCAAAAATATAAAAATGCATTTAGGAAAGAAAGTGATATTTTGTAAATTCAAAAACAAAACATTATTTTGATTGGTATTTTGAGGAGTGTTTTTAAGGTTTAGTACGTATTATTAGATTATTTTTGTTTAATTCATTTAACAAAGATAAAAATTGTGGAATCTGAAAAATGCTGAATTTTTGTGATTACTTGCCAAGGTATAATAATAATTGTCTTCTTATATTTCAAGCCATTATAGACCGAAAGCCCACTGTAAAAAAAAGATGCAGCAAATCGGGTAGAACGGTAGAGAGGAGCATATAATAAAATCTGGCGTCATTACATCTGTACTTCTAGATAAAATAAATTCAAAAATAAAAGAAAAAATGGCGTCTTAAGTAAAATTTGACATACGAGTTGCACCTGTTTGAATTCGTAGAATCCAAATATGTAGAAATGTACCGAATGTTCCATTTAAATTTCCAATTTTCATGTCATTTCCGATTAAACCGGATGTCAATCAAATTGGATTTTTATTTAAAAAAATCCAGAAATAGCTCTATTAGAACGGACCAAATTTTGGTATAAATAAAAAATATAGGGGTGGGCCCATGACCCATTTACGCCTGATATAAGGTATATACCTATATTCAAATTTATTTTGGTATCTTTAAATTTTCGAAAACGTCTTAAATAACCCAAAAAAATTTGATATCAGAAAATTAAAAACTTTTTTAAGATTCATTTTATTCGATTAAAACCAGTTTTTTTTCAAATTAAAAGTTGTATGATGTAATTTTATCGTATAGATTTTTTGAATGCGCACGTGTCCTTTTTGATGCTGAAAAAATGACTAATTTAACAATGAACTTTTTTTACAAAATTAAAGAACTGTTTACACCATAAAATGTACGGAAAAAATCAAAAAACTATGCTTTAATATGTTTGTGCAGTATTTTTTTGAATATTTAATTGGAATTTTTGAAAATTTCAGAGAAAAATTTAAAACAAGCATTTTACATTCACGACGCACCATCCGAGAAGTGAAAGTATTGTGAACGAGCTAAAAAAAAAATTCGAGGTAAAGATGGAAATATCCATTTTGAGGCCCCGAGACAATTGGGACCAATTAAGTATGTCTGTCGGTGTGTGTGTGTGTGGGTGTATATGTGTGTATTCTTCCATGATAGAAGCCACACGCTTAATCCGATTAATCTGAAATTTGGTATATGAGTTTCGGTTATCCGTCGGAAGAACTCATTAATTTTTGTATGGCATCTATCAAACGGTGACACACTGTCAAAAAATGACCGAAACAATATGTTACAGAATTTAACTTTTAATATGTGATTTGAAGCACTCAAAAAACAAGATTTCATTTTTAGACATAACCTTAAAATTTTCTATATTTTTACTGTAATTTCAATAATGCATTGTCGATTCATTATTTTCTGATACGGTATAAAAGTATAATTATTTTTCCTTAATAATTAAAATTGTAATATCACTAGAAACAATTTAATTTGTAAATTAAGTTTTTCATCGAAATGCTCTCTTAATTGAGAAACTTGAGATAATAATTTCGTCCTAGCTAAATATGCGGTATTAGCATAGTTTGTATAACACCTACCTTGGTAGGAAAAACTCACTTAAAGTTTAATCCAACCTCTTATAAATTTCTTCCATAAGCCTCCGCTAAAATAAACGCGTTTATTTATATTCACAACAAAACTGCATTTAGTTTGGAAAACGTGGGAGGCGCAGCAAATAAGAAAACTTCTTTAATTTATTTTTAAAATTAAAGAGACGGCTTAAATAGGGAATTAAAATTTGTATACACACATTTGTACCAGTTGCATAAGAAATAATTTATTACTTTTTTTTTCGTAGCTTGTACTTTTCTTAATTGCCATTTGTTACATTTTTAGCTTCTATAAAATATTTACAATTTTTTACTTGAGGAAATCTTCTTTTATACTCATCTGAAGACTCGTATATTATATTTTAAATGGTTTGTTCATATTAATTAAAAAAAAAACACCTTTCTGTGAATTTCTACTCCATTTAATAAAAGACAGCTTCATCAATCATAAAATATTTTTAATAATCCTTAAATTTAATGCTACTATTAGATAAGTTATTTCCTTTATTTTTCTACTATAAAACACTGTATCTATCGACCTATTTTAATTTTCAATCCATAACCGGAACGAAATCAATGTTCCTGTCGTTTCCACGTGAATCTCTCGCAGGCTTCCGCAGCCGTTTCTCGATCACGTGCTGAGTGCGAATCAGACCCAAAACAAAGAGATTTGAAAAAGAATTGTTCGCTAAAAGATGAAATATTAGTGCACGTTATCTGTTTTTATATAAAGTATAAAAAAATATATTTTTCTAGCGTCGAGCGTAGCTTAATAATATCCTACTTGTACAAAAAAAAAACCAGATAATATAAAATTGGATTTTTCTATATGTTTACTTCTGAAAAAATTGATATTTTTTATTAGAAGATAACTCTTGTGTCCGTCCGCTTAAATATGTCTTTTATTTTTTTTATTTAATCAGAAAAATAATTCTTTTCATCTCCGAGTTGTTTATATGATTCCTAGGAAGAGTTTCAGTCCTAAATATAAAACTTAGTTGTATTTATGTCTTGGAAAGGATGTGTATGTAACGAAGTTACTTTAATTTCCCTAATAATTAATATATTTAAATTAACTCACGCATGGTACTGGATTTGAATTAACTTAAAATTATGGGAAAGGATACAAGCTTTGAATATCAGGTCAGTCGTACGAGTTGAACCTCGACTTCACAGGTGAAGAACTCGCGACCATGCTTCATAAAAGCAGAAATTCTTACCAAGTAGGACGATTCAATCCGTCATCGGCAGTTGATATGGCAGTCACAATTGGAGTTGCAAAGATACAGTCCAAGTTAAAGTGGCAGATCGGGCTGGAGATCGAACCTACAACCAGATCCATCTGAAGTAGCGGTTCACAGCTCCCTTTAGAGACAGGTCAAGCTGGAACCGTTCATCCGACCGCACCATTACCCTAAAAGCCGTGCCTGTACCCTTCCATACGTCACCCTTACACACTCTTCTCGCCGAATTAGGTAATTGGTCATTATTAGACAGTTATTTCTTTTAATTAATGCTTTTTATTTATTGGAATACCTCGATACAAGCAGCAAATACCCGGGTCCTCAATCCTGTAGCGCAAGTAAAGACCGCCAGTGATTTGGTCCATACCATAATGATCACTGGAGTATATCTTCTCAACTGAAGTTGCCCGTGTAAGTGGCCTTCACACTATAAATGAAAGGTGGCACCCGAGGCAATCCGAAAGTCCAAAAGTAACAAGGGTTTGAGCGGCGCCAGTATATTCTTATATTTGTTTAAGTCCCGAAGAAAATTGCTGTTTGTTTTCCAATAATTGATTTCGTCAACTGCTTTATTTAAAATAAAATGCCCGGATAACTCACTGAAATAACTCCGGTTTGATTCGTATAATAATTAGTTTTTTTGATGCTTTTTTCCAAATGTTTTCACTCTAACAAGTTTATTATATGATTTGTTGGTGGGGGCCAAATAACTTAATCTGTGTTTAAACGCGTCTAAAAATGTATATTGATTATATTGCATAATATTACGAGCTAAAGTTTAATCTATGTAAATTGTAATACAATTAAAACAGATAGAAATTAGTACCCACTAATATTTTTGTACCAAGGGTATAAATAGATGTTTATTCCCTCGGGTGACAAACCCGAGGACCTCTTGCCTGAGGGTTTGTAACTCGCCCAAAGGCGTATACCTTTATTGATACCCGCGGTGCATACAAAATTTTATGTCATACTAGTTCGTTATTGCATCCACAATATAAATATATTAAAAAATCTGAAAATTTGCTTTCAATAAACATAATTATTTATTATTTTTTACATAAAGAATTTTACTTAATAATTTGTACTTTTATTAATAAGTCAAACAAAAACTTATTTTGCCTCTATACCTTATACCATAAAGTACATTTTACAGGTCATAAAGTACACCATTATTTAGTTGGTAACTAAGTAATAAAAACACAATAATGAACAAGTATGACATAAAATATATTTTTAAATTTAAATTTAATATTATTAAAAAATACCATTAGTTTGCTATTCGTCTTGTATTATTTTCATCACGGGTTTTCATTGGAATTTCAAAAATAACTATTATTAAGTGAAATTAACTTAAAATGTTTAAAGACAAAAGAAATTATCTATTTTTCACAGTTTTTCTAAATGTAGCTGAGAAACATACTAAATATTAATAAACAAAAGGGTACTTCTTTTGTTGATTAACACAAGGATGCTAATATCACGTGCCTTTTTGTCACTGCTTGTGGGCATAATTTTTTTTACATAATGATTGTACGTCACATTTCAAACATAGCGCAGTTTTCTGCGTTACATTTGGACCAATGGTAACGGAGATACACGCTACTGCCCTTTTATCGTTGGTTCTGAGCATGATTTTTGTTTTCTTACGTTTCATTTATAATACAGTGGCACTTTTACTGTTCAACTCTGACCACTAATAACGAAGTTAGACCAGAATCCACCTTTGTCGTTGGTTCTCAGCATGATTCTTGTTTACATTTTTATTATACGTCACATTTTAAATACAGTGCAGTTTTCCGCATTGCATTTGAATCAAAACTGATGAAAATAGACGTTATTTCCCTTTTGTTATTGGTTCTGCACATGATTTGTCTTTACGTAATTAGTCTATGTTACATTTATAATACAATGATGTTTTTTTTATTAAAATGGAGCCATAATTAACGCAGATTATCACCATTAGCATCATCTGTTTGTAAGCGAGAGTAATAAATATTTGAGGCATCTCACGTTCTACTATCCAGCCATTTTTAACCCGCATCCACTTTTTATTGTAATAACTAAAATATACCATGTGCCGGCATTTTTATCTGCGTCTCGGTCTTGCACACTGAATCTCTGCATTCTCTCTCTAAAACATTGAATTCCATATAGTGATGATGTATACCTGAACATTCATTTTTACTCTCCTGCTACATATATCTAAAATTATAAAAAATTTTAATGGATAAAAAACCCCTCTTGGATTAAAAAAAAACATTTTTTTTATAAATAATTATGTTTGAATTTTTTTAACGATTTTTTTTAAAGCACAGTAGATAGTCTACGGGGATTCTACCATAGGTATAGGGAATTCAACGTATTAAAGTGGGAGGTATAGGAAAGAGAGAGGAGGTCTACAGGTCCCTCAACTACGTCAGCATTACTTCAGGCCCGTCAGATTTCACTGCCCGATCAGCATCCTCTGGTAGTGCCGTCAGACCTGACGTAGCTGAGGGACCTTAATATCGGCTCTCTCTTTCTGGCACGCTGAATTTTGTATACCTCTCACTTTAACACGCTGAATTCCCTATACCTATAGTAGAATCCCCGTAGACTATCTACTAAGTACAATTTTACTAAAATTTGTTTGATTCTAGGTTTGAACTGATTAAATTTTTATGGTGTACTTTCAGAATATGCGGAATAAAATGTTTAATTATTTTTTGAAATTAATAATTTTTTTTCCGACACAATTTTTATATATTAAAACATTTTTCTAGATGAGTTAGATTACACATAAATTTAAGAAAAAAAAAACAGACGACAGTACTGAAATTTTTCATAAATCATAAGATTACTTCAAAATTTTTTTTATATTAAAAATAAATTAAATAACTATGTTAACAGTCATGTTTCTAATGAATTAAATTAATCGGGTAGTAAACTACACAGATTAGAAATCTTACCCACTTAATGTCATGAATGAACTACCTCTATACGACGCTTTAGCAGCCTATTTCCAGCAAAGTTCTTAAGGGTTGGTCCTGGATATTTCAGTAGACGCTTCAAACAGGCATTATTGAATATTCAAGTGCTGTATAAATCTGGAAAGTTTGACAGATGCTTAAGTTGGAAGTTCGAAACAAGTATTGAGAATTTATTGGGTGGTCCCATATGAAAGTTGTTTAACATGTTCGTTGGGCATAAATGAAAATTCTTGTTGAAAGTTAAATATGTATATGAAGTCGATTTTAATATAAAAAATAAAGCAATAAAAAATTCTAAATTATGTAACTCACTACATTTTTAAATAACAAATAAACGCACGTCAAGTGCAACATATTGACATATTTGTATTCTCTGTGACGTAAAATTATTCTTTTGTCGCAATAAGCAAATTATTTTTTATTGAATATAAATTATAAAAAATAAAAAACTGTTATATTTCCTGCCAAACAGAATTCAATAGAAATTTATTCCGTTATGCAATTGTTTTCCGATAATAATAAAATCAGGGCTGGCACTAGTACAACAATGTAATAATATTATTTAAATGTACAGTTGTAGGGAAGGTCGGGGGGCAAGTGGTTCTATTTGTCGCGCCCAATTCAAAGCTGTTTCAGCACATGACAGAGAAGCTGTACTGGTAATCGGTACGTTTATATGGTTCTTTCGGTTTTTTATCTGTACTATTTTATTAGAGTAATCTTAAAATAGAACTGAAGTATGTGTGGGTTTTTTCCAGAAATAATAGTTACCAGGGGAAAGTATCAGTTCTGTTGATTTTTTCTCTAGTTACAACGATGCCATGATACAATGGCGTAAATGGAACAAGATGGATCATTATTTGAGGGGCATGATGGGGCGATGCCCTATCTTCCCTCACAATTATAAATGTCCTATAATTAGTGTTTTCTTCTGTTTTGGATTGACAACAATGATTAGGAAGCACTTGCAGAAAACTGAAAGAAATAAATAGTTACCAGAGGCTTTGAAATTTGGTATTGATCTTATTTTATAAGGAGAAATGTGATATTAAAAGGGCAGATAATTCCTTCAATATTCCCCAGTCGATATTCGAACGTAGAATAAAAATGCAGCTAGCAAATAGCCCTGTTGAAATTCCAGCAATATCTGCCAGTGGAACTTTGTACCTTCAGCAACCAAGTCCAATTTTAGTACAGAAGTTAGAACGTAAAAAACAGCTTTTTCACCTTAATAAGAAACTTTATTAGTAGAGCACGTGTTGGAAATGGAAGAAAGATTATTTGGCTTAACTTCTTCTAAGGAGTTTTAGCTTATCAATTGGCTGAAAAATAAGATAGAGCCCATAGCTTTCAGCAATCAAATACATTGCTGGAAAAAACTGGTTATCGGGTATCGTTGGGAAAATTAGAGGCAACTAGTTTTACCAGAACGGCCGCTTTCAATAAAGTTAATGTTTTAAAGTTTTTTAATTTATTAACTCGAGTTGAGGACAGTAAGTTGACTCCTTATTGAATCTACAACTGCGATGAGACAGGAATTACGTTTTTACCTAAACATAGTTCGAAGATACCCTGTTTGAAAGGTAGGAAACCAATTGGAGTTTTGACATCTGCTGAGAGGGAAAACACAATAGTTATTGAAGTTTGTTTCAACGCAGCACGAATATACATGCTCCTTACGTTTCCGCGGATTCAAGCAAACGAACAATTTATGACTGATTATCTTCCTGGAGCTACAGCTGAGTATAACCCTAATGAATGGATGCAGCCAGTCATATTCTTTTCCTGGTTCAATAGGTTTATTTCATAAAGTCGTGCAACTAAAAAGCTGCCTGTTCTTCTCCTCTTGAATGTATATTTCACCCATACCAGAACATTAAGGTCATTGAATACGCAAGAAACAACGGCGTTATTTTGTTGTGTTTTCCACTACACTGAACTCGATGTTAGTTTAGTATATTTTATGACCAGGAAGTTTCTATATGGCTGAGTATAAATCCATGTCGTGTTATAACACAATTTCAAGCTGCTAAATTAGACAGAAAAGCTTATCTCAGGCTGTTACAATGACTACTTTAATAAATGGCTTTAAAAAAACTGATGTCTGGAATATTAACGACTACGCTTCATCGAATGTGATAGGCCTGATCCTATTTTCAATTTCTCAAAACGAAGACTAGCCTGTAACGCACTTTGATCGTTACGGGTCACTTTGGCGCTTTGGTTCAGGTCTCGGATTACCTCGGGCGCTACCTTCCGTTTAAAGTATGAAGGCCACTTGTGGGGGCTTCGTCAGTGGAGGATTAAATACTCTAGAGGTCATTATGGTCTCTACCAATCTCATGTCGGCAGGTATTTTTTATTAATTAAAAACTAAGTACAGGGCGAGTGAAAAGGGAGAGTGTCCAATGAGTTCTAGTATTAAAGCGGAATCTACGACAATGCAGAGTGATGCGGAGAAAGCAAAAGTTAGGCAGAGCCTGCAAGTCAACAATTCGACAAGTGTACCTGCCGTCAGTTGTTCCCCCAGTATATTAAAAGTACAATCAATTCAGTATTCTAGCACGTCGACAGAAAGTACAATGTAAACGAGCCAGAAAAAATACTTGCCGTCGGTTATTTTCCATGGTAAAATAGATTGACAAACAATTGGCTTTTTTTAACGCGTTTACGGAAATTATAATGTGAACAATCCACAGAGTGTACTAGTCATCGATAATTTGATGATAAATAAAAAATCTATAAGCAGTACTATTTATGTCTCACCGGTATTCCTATGGACGTTGCTCATAGGCTGCGTGCTGGATGGTTGGCTAGTTCCTTTTGGAGGGGAATTTAGACATCATAGGGGAAGAAAAAGGGGAAACGGCTAGAGAGGGGAAAAATCGTAATTTGAATAAATTTTATTATATATATTTAATCGTGTTTAATCTTATTTTTCTTGCTTCACTGGCTGTGGCGCTATCTTGCAAAAATGTAAAATCAGCTATTTCAAATTCGTCTTTTATTAATTGTATAATTTATTTTCGAGGAAAAAAATAGGAAACTCAATTGACGCATGGTGGGGAACTGAAACCATTAAAGAGGAAACACTGCGGCCCTCGTAGCCGTTCCCCCTCTTTTCGCGATTAAAAAGAGTAGGAAATGCACGAGGTATGTACGTTTCATGGTGTCGCGGTTCATACGAGGTTAATTAAATATTTATAAAGGGATTTTACAAACCGGAATAAGGAAATGAATAATGCTGGAATTTAAGTAACTTCTTTATAAGTCTAATCTTATTGATTCAAATGAAAATATCTGCTTCTGCAATAAAGCAGTGTTATACTATTTAATCTATATATTGATCCTCTAGTAATGTTGATGTTATCCCCATCATGTTTACACCAAAAGATACTAGTGTAAACTTGCAATCAAAATGTAAGCCTACTCCTAAAGATATTATGCTCATACTAGTTTGTAGTAGCCTTCATTTGAAGCCAAACAACAACATAAATATGGAAAAATTGCTATACTATCCGAATCGCCCTATAAAAATGAGCTGAAGATGGAGATGATAAAGAAGAATAAGAGAAACTGAGAAAAAAGCCAAGCTGAGACTTTAAAAATGCCTTTCTAGAAGGCCTAGTCCTAAGTGTACCGTGACATCAAAACAGAAAATAATTCAAACAAAGTGTGCCAAAAAAAACAAGTAACTAAAAGAATCAAATGATTCAGATGCTGTATATACTATATATTTATACTCTCAAATGCCAACTTATCCAATCTTAGCCAATCAGAACAGATTATTTTATTGTAAACCAAATTATCCATACTCAAATGTGTCAGTGGGTTTTCATCAGAATAATACGCAAAGTCGTACCACAAAATATAATCTTAATAAAAAATTTTTATATAAACGGCGACATGATTTTTATTTTATTAATTTACTTTTATTTAATTTTTTCGATATCACACATGTTCCAGTTTAATGTAATTTAATTTATACTTTCACAATTGTGATTAGTGATCACTATTTACAAAAATTTGTAAGTTAATATAAGTAAATTAATAACTACTAGTAATGTTTCGTTCCTACATCTAATTTATTGATTATAGGCCTGATGATGGCCCTATGAGGCCGAAACATGTCGCCGTTTATATAAAAAAATTTATAAAGATTATATTTTGTGTATTATTCTGATGAAAATTATTTTATATTTTTCTTCTCCAATTAGGTAACGACCAATATGTGAATAAATATATACTTTTTTAAATGATTCCAAATGTTTTGTTTTATTCTGCTCATTAACAATTTTTTTAATGCTCAAGACATATAATATATAAACACATATTGTTAATTTAAAAAATATCATAATCCATCTCTGTTTTTCACAACTGTTTATATCGAATTATTTAAAAATCATTTAGTCGTATTGGAATATTTAATAAAGAACTTTTATGTATCCCATTTTAAAATTGATGGTATTTGTGCTGTCATATGAAATAATATTTATATATAAATACAGCTAAAATAATATTAAATCAAATTATTGTGACTGGCATAAATGAATAAAAGTTTGGTTTATTAAAATTTAATTACCAAATAATTTTTATTTTAAAAAGAATTGGAAATTATAAAAGTAATAAATGACCGAAAATAAATTTTAAATTACAATTAAAAATGCGCAAGTTAATATTGCTAAGATGAATTTATAATTTAATTATTATATAAACTTCACAAAATTTAAAATATCAGATCGTTATATGATAATTATAATACAATATTTTGTTACATATACATTTGTGAGATTTTTTTAATGAATAAACATTTTTTAACAAGTAAGAATTTTTTAAAAATCCGTAAAAATTTATCAACCGTTTTTAAAAATCCAAAGAAAATGGCTTTGTTCATAAAAACAAAAAACAACAGGAAAAATTTGCCATGTCCTGATTAAGGATTAAATAAAAAATTGAAATAAACATACTTTTATCTACCAATAGTGCCTGAGAATTGGGTTTTTAGAATTGAAATATATGTTTAAAAATATTTCTTTTTATTTCTTTCTATCTGCAGGCAAGCAAAAAAAAAAGTACTATGTTGGTAACTTACCCTTTATTCGATGTACCATTTTATCTTATTAGGCACAAACTTTTTGCTGCATTTTTTTTGTTTACATTTTTATACTTCGCGACTCAAAATATTCGTGAACTAAAAAATTTTCTGAAAATACATTGTAAATATTTACTAAGACAAATTTAATTACAGCATTGTACTTCTTATAAATTAAATGAGTTTCTTCAGTTACAATGTTATCCTAATTATTTCGTGTTATGGATACCTGAATATCCTTTCCGGTTCTAAAATGTAATTAAATGAAAGTATTATGGCAACGAAAGTAGCTTCTGCTCTCAGTTATATTTCCTTTCTTTCGAAATAGTAAAACATTTGAATTTTCCATTTACCTCTGTTTTAAAGTGCTAATAAAACGGCCAATTAAATAAATCAGGAGCTTAACGTCTCGAAAGATATACTGGGTTTTAACACGAGAGTAATAAAAATAAGGGAAAAAGGAAGAGAACTGAAATATAATGACTGTTTGTTCTGGATTAAATTCACTCTAAAATGGTCTGTTTCCATTCCTGCGGGGTGCTGGTGCTTTTAAACTTTCAGGACTACATAATACTTTCAAAACATGTACGATTGTATGTAGTGGAAGCAGGATGTGAACAAGTTTTTGTGTTTCGGAAAGTAGGTCATCAATAATTTGAGTGAACGCTGTTAGCATTCCAATAAATGAAAAACCCATTATCGTTTATAGCTATTACAAATATAAGTACACATTTTTTCGTGGAAAAAGATAATGTGGTCTATATTGTTAAATGGTTCAATTTCTTTGAATTAAATTATTATATGAAAAATTTATAGGGTAAGAAAAATTTTATCAAACACTATTAGAATTTCGTAAAAAGTTATAGATAAAAATTTTCGTAAATAGAAAAAAATGCGTATTTTAAAGACTAATTGAACGGATTTTTTCGAATTTAAAATATCAGGACTTGTTTTCGAGATATTTAGAAAAAAAATCCGAAATGTTTTCATTTTATTTAACTAAACACCCCAATTTTTAACGAAAAAATTTTTAATTAATTATAATGTCCTTTAAAAAAATTTTTGTTGAAAAATCCTGGATAAAATTTACATAACTTCTTTAATAACCATAAAAATAAAAAGATCTTAAAAAATTCATTAAAATTATTGACAAAATTCACAAAAGTTCTTTAATAAAATAAAAAATGATAAAAGAAAAAATCATGAAAATTTCTTAACAAAATTAATAATTAATTATAAAATCCTTGTAAATCCTTTTTACTTAAAAATCCTGAAAATAAATAAATTAATCCTTAAAAACTGTTGACAAAATTCACAAAATTTCTATAAAAATCTTCTTAAAGATTCCTTAAAAAATCATTAATTAATTATAAATTCTTGAAAAATTCTTTTTTTCTTATAAAATCTTCTTTGATTACCTGAAAAATGAAAAAATCCTTGAAACTTTCTTAAAAAAAAAATCATTAATTAATTATAAAATCCTTGAAAATTCATTTTTACTTTAGAAATCCTGGAAAAAAATGAATCAATCCTCAGAAATTCTTGAGAAAATTCACAAAACTTCTTTGATAACCTCAAAAATTAAATAATTCTTGAAAATTTCTTAAAAAATCATTAATTAATTATAAAATCCTTGAAATATCCTTTTTATTTAAAAAATCCTGGGAAAAAATTAATCAATCTTAAAACACTATTGACAAAATTCACAAAACTTTTTTGATAAAACCAAAAATGAAAAAATCTTAAGAAAACCATGAAAATTCCTTACAAAAATGAACAATTAATTATAGAATCCTCGAAAATTCCTATTTATTTGAATAATTGTGGAAAAAATTAATCAATCCTGAAAAATTATTGACAACATTTTCAAAACTTCTTTTGATAACCTCAGAAGATTCTTGAAAATTCCTTAAAAAAATCATTAATTAATTATAATATCCTTGAAAGTTCTTTTTTACTTGAAAATTCCTGGAAAAAAATTAATAAATTCCGAAGAATTATTGATAAAATTTACAAAACTTCATTAATAACCTCCAAAATAACAAAAATCTTAAAAATTCCTTAAAAAAATCGTTAATTAATTACAATATCCTTGAAAGTTCTTTTTTACTTGAAAAGTCCTGGAAAAAAATTAATAAATTTAGAAGAATTATTGATAAAATTTACAAAACTTCATTAATAACCTTCAAAATAACAAAAATCCTAAAAATTCCTTAAAAAAATAATTTTTAAATTATAAAATGCTTGAAAATTATTTTTTACTTAAAAAGTCCTGGAATAAAATGAATAAATCCTGAAGAATTATTGACAAAATTTACAAAACTTCTTTGAAAACCTCAAAAATTAAAAAAATCCTTAAAAATTTCTTAAGGAAATCATTAATAAATTATAAAATGTTTACAAATTCTTTTTTAATTGAAAATTCCTGGAAAAAAATGAATAAATCCTGAAAAACTATTGACAAAATTTATAAAACTTCTTTCATAACATCAAAATGAAAAAATCTTAAAAAGTACTTAAAAATTCCTTTAAAAAAATCATTAATTAATTATAATTTCCTTGAAAATTTTTTTTTGTTTCAAAAATCCCGGAAAAAAGGAATCAATCTTGAAAAAATATGGATAAAATTCACAAAACCCTTTGATAATCTCAAAAACGAAAAAATCTTAAAAAAATCCTTGAAAAGTCCTTAGAAAATAATTAATTAATTATAAAATCCTCGAAAATTCTTTTTTACTTGAAGAATCCTGGTAAAAAATGAATCAATAGTAAAAAATTATTGACAAAATTCACAAAAGGTCTTTAATAAAACAAAAAATGATAAAAGAAAAAATCTTAAAAAAATCTGGAAAATTCCTTTAATAAACGAATAATTAATTATAAAGTCCTTGAAAAATCCTGCAATAGATCCTGAAGAATTCACAAAACTTTTTTGGTAACTTCAAAAATGAAAAAAATCTTATAAAATCCTCGAAAATTCTTCTTTACTTGGAAAATCCTGAAAAAAATGAATCAATCCTGAAAAGATATTGACAAAATTCACAAAGTTTCTTTGACAATCTCAAAAATGAAGAAATCTTAAAATATCCTTAAAAATTCCTTAAAAAATCATTAATTAATTATAAAATCCTTGAAAATTCATTTTTACTTGAAAAGTCTCGAAAAAATAAATAAATAAATAAATCCAGAAAAATTATTGGCAAACTTCTTTAATAACCTTAAAATTAAAAAAATTCTTGAAAATTCCTTAAAAAATCATTAATTAATTATAAAATGCTTAAAAATTCCTGGAAAAAAATTAGTAAATCCTGAACATTTACAAAACTTCTTTGATCCTTAAAATTAAAAGATCTTAAAAAATCCTTAAATATTCCTTTAAAAAAATTATTAAATAATTATAAAATCCTTGAAAATTATTTTTGTTTCAAAAATCCTGGAAAAAAGGAATCAATCCTAAAAAATTATAGATAAAATTCACAAAACTCTTTGATAATCTCAAAAACGAAAAAATCTTAAAAATCCCTTGAAAATTATAAAATCCTCGAAAATTCCTTTTTACTTGGGAAAAAAAATCAATCATGAATAATTATTGACAAATTTTACAGAAATTCATTGATAATCTCAAAAAGGAAAAAATGGTAAAAAAATCCCAAGAAAATCATTAAATATTTATATTATCCTTGAAAATCCTGAAAAAAATGTTGTGGTTATTTTTGCTTACCATAACAATAAGCCCGGCAATGAAATTAAGACATTTTAAACCCCAACTTTAAACTTCACACAGTGACAGGTGATAGTTATTTTCTTTTGGTTTTTCTAACCTCAGAATTTCTGGTGTTTTCTTGTTTATTAAAATTGAATGGAGATTGTTTTGGAAAAATGTTATCAATAGAAGAGATCGTAATGCGGATTTAATAAGGCAGGCTATACTTAGAGATATTTTCCATGTGCCTGAGATTGGGATAGTGGAAATCCCAGAATTTGATCTTAATGCTATATAGAGAATAAGTTTGTGAAACCATATTTTAAGTTCGAAAGGCCGTAAATATAGAACAAGATCAGGACTATTCACACAGCTAAAAAGTATCCACAAAGTATACACAATTAAAATATTTACGCAGGCCAACGTCAGATCTGACAGAACTCTAACAGTAGCTATGTTATGTTTTTCTCAAGAATCTAAGATCACTTTTGCGCGTTGTCAGATACTCAATTTAAATTTTACAATCACGACATTGCAAAAAAATTAAAAAAAAATTAAACATGATATTTGGACATTGAACAATATTATTACGATATAAAGAAAAAATAGGTTAAAGAAACATATATATTTTTTCTCCACGACCGTTACTGAATGAATGAATTCCGAAATCATTTTTAATAATAGGATTTAAATATTCACCCTCTGAATATTTATTCTAAAACACTTGCTTCTTATGTATTTTGCATGTATTTTCATTCTTTATCAAGGTAAAGAATGGATTTTCTGTAATCGAAATAAACGATATGTGATTGCCATGGATTTCAAAAGTGTCACTGTCAGATATAAAATGGCGACGATAATAATTATTTTCAAACAAATTTTAATTTAAACAAAATAATGAGTGAAAAATCAAGTGAAATAGATATAGAATTTAATAATATCTAAAATTGCAAATTATGAAAAAACATCAATGCACCAGATTTTAATTTCGGTAAGTGTACCATAACACTATAAATATTACTACAATGTAATACAAATATGTCAACAAATAATTTGTGTTCAGATTTAATTTAATTTTGATTCATACTTTTTGATCGTGGAGAAAATATAGTCTGTTACTCGGTTAGAATGAAAAAATTTGACACTTGTGGTTCCTCACACTCGCGTTCGGAATTTTCCACTCGTGTCGAATTTTTCATTCTAACCTTGTTACAGAATCTACTATTAAATAGTTTAATGTTAAATATTTTAATCAGCACATGCATCTCCTTTTTCAAAATTATCTAATATGCTTGAAAATCTGAAACGTGTGGCAACGGTGCTTTGTTAAGCATAACGATAGACCTAACCACTCTCTTCTTTAATTTTCCGTAAGTAACGGAATCGGTTATAGATATTAAAGTTAAAGGAACGGCAAACTTCCGTTGCGCATGCTCACAATAACGATAATGGAAGAAAAGCGAATAATTAAAGGGCTTAAAATCTCTCTATTAACCTCAAAAATGAAAAATCTTAAAAACTCCTTGAAAATTCCTTTAAAAATCATTAATAAATTATTAAATAATCCTCCAGAATTCCTTTTCACTTGAAAAATCATGGAAAAAATGAATCAATCAATATTGATAAAATTTACAAAACTCATTTAATAACCTAAAAAATGAAAAATTCTTAAAAAATCGTTGGAAATTCCCAAAAAAAAATCATTAAATAATTATAAAATCTTTGAAAATTGATTTTCGTTTGAAAAAACCTGAAAAAAATTAATCAGTCCCAAAAAATTATTGACAAAATTCACACAATTACTTTGATAACCTCAAAAATAAAAAAAATTCTTTGATAACCCAATTATGAAAAAATAAATAAATCCTTTAAAATTCCTCAAAAAAAAGGTTTTTTTTATTGAAGGTCTAATAACGCTTAACAGCGAAATCAATTTTTTAAAAAATGTCCCGGCTTTGAAGGATCTGAACTTTTTATTCCAATTTTGAAATACCCATTTTTTTGTTTATCCCACCATGTAAAATACTTAAATTTTTTATTAACTTATGACAAGGAATTGTACTTTAGGGAACTTTTTTAAATTTGCCCCACCTTGTATATATATTAAAAAATTTACATTTTATAGGATATATTTAATTTTTTTGAATTTTATGTCTTCTTACGAACATTCGAAAAATATATTGAATTAACCTTTGCTTTTCTATATATAGAAAAGTCGCTTTATCACGGAGATTGAGACTTGTCTTATACTTATTATCGTACTTTCTTTCTTTCCTCGATTTTCTTTGGAATATACTGGATGTATCCAATTATTTTTTATTCTATCAGTTGGAATCCATTAAATTATAAATAATTTATTAAAATAAGTAAATAAAACCTGTATCACTTTCGTCTTAAATTTGGTAGAACTACAGAGTGTCCCACTATAAAGTAACATATTTTAACAGCTTATAACTTATGTATTGACACAATTGCCAAATGTATATTTTTTCTCGAAATTGACGAAAAAAGTGAAATTTTTTGAAGCAGACAAACAAAAAAATTAGTTTTTGAAAAATCGATTTGTCCAAATAAACCACCGTCGGCGTCGTATAGAGTCTTGTATCTTTAAGAATATGTACACTGCTAAGTAGGACTAAGCAATAGTAAATGGCCAGAATATGTTACGGAAAGCCCCGGAATGCTCAGATAGCCAAATTTTAGGATGATTGATGAAGTTTAGTACAGGATAAAATCTGGGACGCTTCAAACTGTTTTTTATTTGATTTCTGCACTCAAGTATGATTTTACAATTGATTCTTGTACTCACTAAGAATTTTTATATTAATACGGACACCTATGAACGGCAAATACAGCGTCTTCTTGCTCTAAATGACGTAGTTTCAAGTGCCGAAGATATTAATGATTCCTATGACTGATGTAGATACAGAGGATTTAGAGCAAGAGATGACGAAAAGTAAAAACTATTCTTTATTCAACAAAAACATTACCAAATTCGGCGGAGAAACAAAATGTGTATAACAAGGTCCACTAAAGCTTGACCACTGGAATTCGGACTGCCACTGCAACTCCAATGGGGAAGTTCGATCAATGTTGCCAACCTAGAAAAAGGTCTACCAACGGGAAAGGATTATTTTTGGTCAAAATCTACTTCATTATTTTTGCAATGATAAAGTATGTGTACAAAATTCTATTGAGCTTTCCAGAATATATCGTTAGCGAAATCAAAGTTGGTTTGCACCGGTGTGATTAAAATGGCAGTTAAAGTTAATCACCAGTTATTTACAAATTATATTTGCACGGATATTTTAAGTATTAGTTAAAGTGATAATTATTAATTAAAGTTAATCCTATGAAGAAGTGAGGATTAGTGGTTTCCTAACCTATTTATTAAAGTTATCAACGTGCTGGTAACAGAAATGATAAATTTTATTAACGATATAGAAATAGATTACGATGAGTTAGAACTAGATATATTGGAATTAATAGAATATGGCGTTTCTAGGAAAATATATGAAAGGGCCGATTTAATCAAGTGGATAATTCTACATTTCGAAAAAGGTTTCAGCTTTCGAAAAAAACAGTTCAAGAACTTCTACTGGCTTTTCCAAATGATTTCTAAGTCCTTATTTTCAATAACATTGTTGTATTTTTTTATAGAATGAAGTAAATTATTTTTTTCCTCATTAGTAAAATTTAGGGATCTTTGACGTTTTACTGGTGGCGATGGTTTATGAATATTCATTTAGAAGGAATAAAACTTAGCAACAGCACGCAAATTATAAAAGACCCTAACAAATGCTGTCAACAGAAAATGACCCAAACAAAAACAAATTCATAAAATATCTGACAGACAGAAAAAAGGCAGAAACACTACATGCAACGCAATTTTTCACAGAGACACTAAATTATTAGTCAACATTAACTAGAGATTACTGACTTAATTATAAATTAATTTTTGATTGGTGCAAACCACTAATAATGATTTTAATAAAGTCTTACTTCTGATTGGTTGAAATTTAATTGTCAAATGTCATTTCTCATATAGTAAGTATATAATTTTCAGATTAAGGCATTTATTTTGAAAAACTGTTTTGACACTGTTTGAAACAGTTTTAAAACACTTCATTTTCTTGAACCATTAATGACGTCACACTTGATTCAGGTTCAAATCATTTTGAAAGTGTCTCAAAGACCGTTTTATTTCTATAAACTGTCAAAAATCCTTATCTCTTAACATTTTTTATTTTTAAATAGTTCAGAAAAATGGAAGAAGAGATGGTGGAACTAATTTTAGGCAAATTTCTGTCACGGTGGACAAGTACACTGCACAAAAATTAAATAGTAAGCATGGTAAGCTCAAATAATTGGATTTTAGTTCCCTTTTGAATTTTTTTGACAATGAAAAACAATCATAAGTAATTGAATAGATGATGTATTTGCGCAGCAATATCTTTAACAACTGATAAAAATTGAAGATAGCCCCAATTCAGTGGTTCAAGAAAATAAACAATTGCTAAATGGGGAACCTGTTACCACGAATAAATTTTGGACTGATAAAGTGGCCACAATGTATTTTTTAGCTCTACGAAAAAAACTAAATTACAAATTTTCTGATAAATGTACAGCCAACAATTCTCTCTCATTAGAAATTGCACAAAATATGAATGCAGCTGGTTTTTCACAAAATTCACAACACCTATTTTAATCTGAATTTTTGGCGGTTTTAAAATGACGTTTTAAAATGTAGCATTTTTTCGGTTCATAAAAGTAGTGACGCCAAGATAGAAACTGTTTTAAAACGGTCTTAAATACGGTTTCTTCAAATAAAATACTTTTATGGAATATTTAAATTACTCGCCAAATTGAGTTTAGTTCCACCAATCCTCCAAGGCTGTAGGTCAGTCGCTGAAAATGAAACATGTCGCTCTGTTATACTTTCTCTATGACGAGTGACATTGGTCAACGAAATTTCAAAGAATCAGAAGTAAGATTTTATTAAAATCATTATATTTCGCTAACGATATATTCTGAAAAGCTCAAAAGAATTTTGTACACATATTTTATCATTGTCAAAATAATGAAGTAGATTTTGACCAAAAATAATCCTTTCCCGTTGGTAGACCTTTTTCTAGGTTGGTAACATTGAGGGAACTCCCCCATTGGGACTTCTACGGCAACTGTTTATCATGGATTGAATACGATAAGAATATCGGCATCTAAGAAGCTCTATCTGTCGGGCGGAGGTTCTACTGATACAGCTGACCTTATATTCGAAGCTTCTGGCTTTTTCCATAATTTTAAGTGAATTCCAAATCCAGTGCCGTGAGCGATTTAATTTAAATATTTTAATAGGGGAAGAAAATTAAGTTTGTTACAGACCTCTCTAGACCATAGAAGTACTAATCCAGTCTCTTTTGACCAAAGATAGGCCGTTTTGGCACAGTAGAACCACAAATGGTGGTAACGTCTTTTGCTAGGCTACCCTGTACCACACACAAGAATCATATGTTTATTTCAGGTTATTAATATTTTTACATCGGTATTACCGTTAATTTCCATTTTCGGGATGGTAATAGTATATTCGTTGTAGAAAAAAACCACAGATACACTTGGCGCAAAAAATAAGTTGGAAAGAATTGTTAATATTAAATTTAAAAAAATTGACCGATACTTAATAGTAATAAAAATTAGCAAAATAATAAAAACTAGCAAGAGATTAAACAGGACTAACCTTTTATCGGTTATTATTATTATAATAGAGCGCTAAAGGAACTAAACCCGTAGCTTCAAATTTTCCAACCATCTTTCTCCACTTATTTCTATCCATGGCAGTTTTTTATAGTTTCCTACTTTCCTTAAGTTCTCTTTACATGTCTCTATCCACTTATACGAGGCTATCCTCTTCTATTTTTTCTTTCATCACTTATGGATCCTTTGACACATCTCTGGTTTCTCATTCCACCCACATGTCCTAACCCCCTAAACCGTGTAACCTTTTCACTTTGATTATTTTTCTAATCTCTACTTCTTCTCCATTCTACGCTCACTTCTCCAAAAATTTTCCTCAGGAGTCGTCGTTCCCAGATATTAAGCTTGTTTTTTATGTTCCTGGACGAATTATGAACATTAGTATTCATAACTTTTGAAATAATAATAGGCTGTGAACGTGTTAAAGTAATTCCAGGATTTCGAAGGACCAAACTTCTTGAATAGAAGTTAAACCAATATGAATGTTTAAATAAAAATAGTATTTGAAATTGGAATGTAATTTTTTATTCCATTTTTTTAAGTACGAAACATGAACAGCAAAAATCATAAAGCGGCACATTAAGTTAAATTATGAAACCGAAAAATGAATATTGAAATTGTACTGAATCACTTCGCTTACTGTAAAAACAACTAAAATTTTTTATTATTAAAAATCAGCAAAGTTTATTGGTGCGGTTAATTACTCGCCATTTTATTTATTTGAAGAAACTTTTTTGATCTAATAAATGTACTACTGACTTGAGTCACTGTCTGGATGTGAGAGAGAGAGAGAGTGTGTGATCTGATGTTTAATGGCGATGATTGTTGGTGGTTTTTTATTGGTAGGAGACATGTGACGTGGTATGTAAATAGCCTTGAATTAAGCATCGTAGGGAGAAGAAACATATCTATATTTTTTGTCTCTTATAATGATGGGATAATATAAGAGAAAGATAAGCTTGCATAGCAACAGTCGCAAATGTATTTTATTTTTGTTAACTGTATTTTGCAAATAGACAGAAAAAATTCTGAGAGAAAGACGGAATAATATTGTGTTGATTTTAAATCTACTTTTAGATTATAAAATATTAAAATATACAATAATAGGCATTAATACGAACTGAAAGATTAATATTATTAATTGTCAAAGAAATATAAATTAGTTTGTATTTGTTGGATAATATTACAGTAAAATTTATCCAGTTCCTATTCATAACCCAGCATTTACTTTCGTACAATATTGTAGGTTGTATTACTGTACGATATAATCTTAGTTTTGCTGTTTTGAAACCTTTTTCGACTTCTGTATTATTTGAAGAACTTCAAACTGCTCTGCATGTGTTCACCATTCGCTTCTCAATTTCTTCTTCTTCGTCACCTTTATTTGTAACTGTTACTTTCGCATATTCAAAGCTTTAGTTTTTCAAAACGGTACTCGTTGTTCTTATTTTTTTTAATCTACTGCATATTCTCCCATTATTGTGTTTTCTTCTCATCCATGTTTTATTCACTTGAATGTAAATAAAATTGAATCAAATAAATCTGTACTAAAACTTCGTAAGGTTCGAACCATTTTTCTCGTTGTTTGCACTGAAAATACCATTTTGGTTGGCTACACGAATATTTATGAGATTCCTTTTGAATCAAAACATGTTATGCAGCGTTTATTTCAGTTTGAGGAAAATTGTCTTGTTTATAATCGAAAATATGAAAATTGGAAAAAGATAAAAAAAACGGAGTTTTATTTTTTATCTCATAAATTATAATTGGGTTTTATGCAGGCATAATGCACCAATTATTTAATAAATGAATAAAGAAAGTGTTCTGAATAATGGAGTGTTGGATAAAAAAGGAAGAAAGGGCAATGGGAAAAAATGAAAGGTTAGGAGCCAATTTACAGAAATTTACAGAAATACTGAATAATAGAGAAAAATAGTGAAAAACAGGGAAATTGAGAAAAAATTAAGAAAATACTGAAAATCAGAAAAAAGCAGGATAAAATAGGAAAAAATATGGATAAACAGTGAAAATAACGAAATTGAAGAACATAATGGAAAAATAGTGGAAATAGTGATCAATAAGGAAAAATTTGGAAAAAATGGAAAATAGGGAAAAAAGGAAAATAGGGAAAAAAAGGAAAATAGGAAATAATAGAAAATAATAGGTACACAAACGGACCAATAGCAGAACACACGAAAAATATAAGGAAATAGAAAAAATAAGGAAAAATAGCGTAAAATATTGAAAAACAGGAGAAAAGAGGCTAAAAATAGGGAAAAAACAAAGAAAATCGGGAAAATAACGACAAATAGGAAACTTTGGGAAAAATAATGAAAAAAAAATTAATATAGAGAAAAGATAGAGGACAAAAGAGACAATTGGATAAATAGGGCAAAACGGTGAAAATAGGGAAGAAATAGGCAAAACTGTGAAAATTTGGGTAAAATAAGAAACATTATGAAAAGATATTACAAATCAGGAAAATATTGGGATATTTGGTAAAAATAAGAGAAAATTAGGAAATATAGGAAAAATATAAAGAAATATCAAAATAGGAATAAATTGGAAAAAATAGGAAAAATTGGGCAAAGACGGTAAAAATAAATGTGGGTAACATAGGAAATAAGTAGGGGATACTATGAAAAAATAGAGAAAAATAACTACAAATAGCGACAAATAGTAAAAAATGGGAAAAAAGAAAAAATAGAAAAAAATTGGAAAAAAGAAAAAAATAGGAAAATTAGAGTAAAATAGGAAAACGTATGGGAAAATCGTGGAAAATAGGAAAAAAGTTGGAAAAAAGGAAAACAGAAATAATAGAAAATAATAGGGATAAATCGGGAACAACTAGAAAAAAATGAAAAATAGGAAAACATATGAAAATAGTAAAAGAAATTGGAAAATAAGAAAAAGAATAAAAATAGCCAAAAGAGAATAAAAAAATAGAGACAAATACGGCAAAAAAGGATAAAACAGTAAAAATAATGAAAAAATAGGAGGAAATATAAAAATAGGGGAAATTAGAGGAAAATAGAGAAAACTGGGGAAAATATGAAAAAGTAAGAAAAAAAACGGGAAAATAGGAAAAAATTGGGGAAAATACTAATAAATAAGGAGGAATGGTGAAAAATTGGAACAAATACGCGATATTTGTTCCAAATGAATAAAATAGGGAAAAAACGGCAAAAACATGAAAAAAATCAGAAAAATATAGAGAAAATATGGAAATTAGAGGTAAATATTGAGAAACCTAGAAAAATTTAAAAACATATAGGAAAATAGTGTAAAATACAGAAAAATATACAAAAATATTGAAAGAACGGAAAAATAGGCAAATGGGGAAAATAGGAAAAAATAGGGATAAACTGGTAATTATAGGGAAAAATAAGGAGAAATGAAGAATATGAGGAATAATAGGGAAAAATAAAGCAAAATAGGGAAAGATAAAAAATAGGGAAAAATAAGAAACCTCGGTCGTCCAGGGACTACTATAGACTCCGTAGCAAAGCACTGGTACTCAGCTAGTATTGTATAGAAATATATTTAAAGAAACAGGCATAATTCATTCGGTTAATTTTAAGACATAATTTTAAATATTTCCAAAATAGTTATTTTCAAACAA
The DNA here is from genome assembly GCA_963243735.1 of Neocrepidodera transversa. NCBI lineage: Eukaryota > Metazoa > Arthropoda > Insecta > Coleoptera > Chrysomelidae > Neocrepidodera > Neocrepidodera transversa. The sequence goes on from OY725341.1 coordinate 20,667,616, forward strand.
TTGTACAACTTATCAATTTTTATTCCTGCACAATTTTCTTAAACTTTGTGTTGTTTTAGTTTGGCAATATTTTTTATTCATCGTTAGTTGCCTTTTAAAATAAATTAAAATTTATCAAAACTACTAAATTATTTTACTGGCTAATTGGTCTCTGCCAAAACCAATAAACTAGGAAAAAAAAATATTTTATAATTAAAAATTAGTTCTCTTTAATAAACCAAAACTATGGTCCAATAATAACACAAAACCAACTAGTTACATAATTTTACTAAGAAGTTTGATGTTAAGTGACCCGAAAAGGAATTTAATAGGGCCGTCTTGCATAAAGGCGGTTCTCCATCTTCGCTAAAGTAACTAGATCGTGAATGGGTTATGCATAATGTATCGTTTACTTTTTGCTAAAACGTGACGAGACCACGACACAACTTGATGATAAAGTATTCCGCTTCTGGGATGCCCTTTTTTACAGCTATTTGGTCAACGGATTCGACTTTGGTAACTTTATTTTAGTTTATAATTTTCTAGACGTACTGAAATTACTTTTAGATGAAATTATATTTAAAACTAATGTTTATATAGTGAGTTTAATTTTTTAGGTATATAATTAAAATTGTAAAAGAAAAAACTATGTTCCGTTCTATTAATACAAAAAATCCATATTTAAAACGAAAGACGCAAAAATCGCGATCCGTCTGGCATGCGAGGGAAAGGCCATTGAAATTGGAAAAAGAAGAAACAACAAGAAGAAATGTCTACACAAGTTATTTGCGCAAACCGCGCTACGACGGCGAAGGGCGACAGCCAATGTGGAAAATTAGATTAGACTCCAGGCTCGAGCTGAGATTAAACGAAAGGGGCCCAATCTTTTGCTTGCAAATTATGGTCCAACATTATGTATTTAAAGAGGCTGAAATGTTTGATGCTTCTTAGGAAAATATGGGTAAATTTAGAGTGGTTATTTAATGTTTTATATAAGAAGACAAATTTTTTATCTAAAACGTTAGATTATGTATAATATTTATTTCCTTTTGTGACTCGTAAAAAAATATGTCAAGTTTTTATTGATCTAAAACTGTTTACACATACAAATTTTTATAAAAAAAATAGCTGGAAGTATTAAAAATTATACAGCATTGCAAAGATTTAATTATTCGATAACTAAAATCCCATAAATAATAATTCTCTCGTATGCTTGTAACGAAGTTACTTTAATTTCCGTAATAATTAAAATATTTAATTAAAATCGCGCACGGCACTGGACTAGAATTAACTTCGAATATAAGTAGATAGTCTACTTTCATTCTAGTATAGGCGTAGGGAATTCAACGTGTTAGAGAGAAAGGTATAGGAAATTTTGCGTGTCAGAAATGAAGAGCGCTATGACGTCATTAAGGAGTTTGAGCCGGTCTTCATGTACTTTAGCTCCGTCTGGTCTAGTCTTCAGCTCCGTCTGGTCCAGTGGCAGACGTAGCTGACACAGCGGAAGACTGGACCACCCTGAAGTACTGGAAGACCAAACCAGACGGAGCTGAAGTATTTGAAAACCGGCTCAAACTCCCTAGTGACGTTATAGCGCTCTCTAATACGTGGAATTCCTTATACCCATAGTATAACGAATGTAGACTATCTACTGTATCATTTGTAACCCCCGCCGAAAGATGGAGTCACTCGCGTACTTATTTCGTATACCCAGCTGACCCTATGGTATTTCACAGCCGAAGTCGATCTAGTCAGTTACTGTGCGATAGGTCAAGCAGCGAAGCCAATTTCAATTATACCCGAGTCCGGATCCGTCAATCTGACTGTTAACGCCAGCCGGGAAGACGTGCTTTTACCGCCCGACCGACACGATACAGTAAGAACCGTGTTACACACCTACCTCTGGATTTGGTAATTAGGTTTATGAATAAAGGATTATTTTTACTTGTTGTTTTTAATTATTTGTAGTTTTTGACTTAGCAGCGGGTTACCCAGCTTTTCAACCCAATAGGCAAGTAAAGACCCCCCCCCCCCTTCTGACCGCTAAGGTCTTGCAAGTGGATTTTACACTATAAACGGACGGTAGCGAAAAATTGGGAAAACAGGAACAAATAGGGCAAAGTAAAAAATATAAAAATTTGGAAAATAGATTGAAAAATAGTTAACAAATAGAGAAAAATAGGAAAAAATTGGGGAAAAAGTTGAGCAAAATAGGAAAATTTAGGAAAAATACTGAAAAATTGGGAAATTTGTGAAAAATAGGGAAAATAGTTGAAAATAGAGGCACAGTATGGAAAATAGGGAGAAATATAGGTAAAAATTGGGCAAAATTGAGCAAAATATTGAAATTTGGGAAAAATAGTGAAAAGTGGGGAAAAATCGGGAAAGTAATAAAAAACAGGAAAAAATTATGGAAACATAGGGAAATTAGAGAATAAATATGGAAACATCGGAAAATAGTAAAAAATATTCAATATTGGGAAAAATAAGAAAAAAATGGAATTATGAAATAATAGGGATAAATATGGAAAAACAGGAAACAATAATGAAAAACAGGAGATTCTGAAGGAATAGAAAAAATAGGGAATAATAGCGAAAATTGGGGAAAAATACCAAAAATTGGGGAAAAATACCGAAAATTGGGAAAGATAGCGAAATAGTTAAATTAGAGATATACCTAGAAAAATCGACAAAAATATCGAAATATATGGGAAAATAGTGAAAATATGAGAAAATAAAGGAAAATAGTAAAAGTGGGATAAAATAGATAATAAATAGGGATAAATACTGACAATCAGGTAAAAACAGAAAATATTAATGAAAAACAGGAAAAATTGGAAAAATAGGGAAATTAAAGAAAATAGTGAATAATATAAAAAATAGGGAAAAGGGGATAAAATATGGAAAAGCAGGAAAAAATAAGGTAAAAAAGTTGGCAAAAATAGGAAAAAATAAGAAGAAATGGTCAAAAAATATGGAAAAATAAAGAGAATAGGAAAAAATATTAAAAAATAGAAAAAACAGATAAAAATATTAAACAATAGGAATAAACGGAGAAAAAACGTCCAAATACTGATATAGAAAAAAATAGAAAAAACAGATAAAAATATTAAATACTATAAATAAATGGAGAAAAAAGGTCCAAATATAGAAAAAAATAAAAAATAAAGAAAATGAGATAGAATTATAGAAAAAAAGGAACAAATAGAAAGAAATAAAAATAATGGGAAAACAGCTAAAAAAACCTGAATTGGGAATTTGAATGTTGAAGAATATCGTCACCACTAACCAAAAAAACACTTTTTTAAAACTCTCCACTTACGTTTCGCTAACTACGTTAGCATCATCAGGAATCGATGATAAATTCTTTCTATCATCGACTCCTGATGATGCTAACATAGTTAGCGAAACGTACGTAGAGTATTTTAAAAAAGTGTTTTTTTGGTTAGTGGTGACGATATTCTTTAACATAGCTAAAAAAAAAAAAAAATAATGGAAAAATAGTGAAAAATATGGGAAAAATCGGAATAAATAGGGTAAAATAGGGAAAAATTGGAACAAATTGGAAAAAATTGAGAAAAATTTGGAAAATGGGGAAAAATTGGAACAAATTGGAAAAAATTGACAAAAATTGGGAAAATAAAACAAAATAGATAATCATAGGAACACATAAGGAAAAACAGGAAAAAGTAATGAAAATCAGGAAAAATAGACAAAGTAGGAAAAAACAAGTAAAGTTCGGTCGTTCAGGTATTCTTAAAGAGACTAATATAATATAATGAATACCGCGATCTTCCTTGATCGATCAAACGTAATCAGTTAACCTCCGCCCGAAAGATGGAAACCGTCGCGTACGATCCTTACACACGCAACCAACATTACTTTATACTCCGGCCGGATTCATTCTCGGGAAGTCAGTGAAGCCAAACTTAATCGACCGCAAGCCAGTGTACAAGAGAGATAGGCCAAAAGCTAGGAAAACTCATTCCCAATCCAACCACCTGTGCCCTCCGACAAATCCGACCATATAAGAGTGTCACGTCACCAAGTGAGAACCTTGTTGTAAATTTTTTTCGTTCATTGCCGCATAACAATTTTTAATTGGTTGTCGAAGAAAAAAAATAATGATCTTTATGTTTTAATCTAGGTACTTTTAATAATATGAAATAATATTAAATTAAAAAATAATTAAATGAATTGGGTTAAAAAATATCGGCTACAATTAATTTTTTTTATAATTATAAAGGTTAATAAAAATATATGAAAATATTTGTATATCCGCAAGTCAATGTTTTAACAAGTTTTTCATTAAACTTTATTAATAAAACATAAAGTCAACACTGTCATGAAAATTTTCAGGCGAAATTGAGCCACTTCACACTCTTGCGACTTCGGCCGGTTCGAGATGACCTAGTTAGGAAAATATATCATTTTTATGGCACATCGATATTCCGTGGAAGCCAGAACAATGTATATTAAACATAATTTACGACTTTACTTTAAACTAAAATGAGAAAGCTATTCCACCAGTTATCTATATCCTTCTCGGGTATCACGAATATTACAGTTCCGGTTTCAAATATTACACATATTTAGAATTGAATTGGTTATTCAGTCAACAAATTTGTTAAAAGGAAACAAGTAGAAATAGTATAAAAAGATTAATAAAAGGAAAGTGATATCCATGGAAACTCTTATTGCGAAACATATTTTTCTGGCTAACAAGACCAACCAGCTGCGTCCTCATATCCCTTTTTGTGCCTCTATCACTAAACCTTATTTTAATTGGACACATAATATGTGTGTTACATCGAATAGAAAAATTGATAAAAAAATCAATATCGACACTTTTCACTCTCGTTATCACTTTTATTGTTAAGATTTCTGTTCATTAGACCTTTTGTTATTTTTCAGAATTTTCCACTACTATTTAGTAAATATGTTTCACTTTTAGTGGATACGGTCAGGTCTTCTGGTTATGGTCTTTTATGGCTTCTATTTTCTAATGGGACTCAATAGATTTGAGCTATGGTTTCACTGATATGTTTGGAATATCTTTATATTTCTTTTAACCTTCGTGAAACGGGCCGGGGTCGTTTTGGAGCCTAATGCATAATTTTTTGATTTACTTCTGAAAGTTTAACACTCTGTGCATTCAGCTTCGTAATAGGTTCCTGCAATAGACGTGCTGATATATATTAAATATGTCCCGTCGCATTCGGAATTTAAAAGAAAATTATATTACAATAATTAGTTTTGGGGTTCGTTTGTATCCCATACCGGCGCCTGTGTTTGTAATAGTTATTTTCCTAACAAGTGCGGAAAGTTATACTTTTCCGCACACAATTTCAGTTGCCCGAACGACGCGAAGCGGAGTTCGGGCATGCAATTAAGTGGGAAAAAGATACTTTACGCAAGTGTTAGGAACAATATTTTTTCTACAAGCGCCTAGAATTAAAAAAAAATTTTAGCAAAAAGTATTTTTTCTACAGGCACCTAGAATAAAAAAAAAATTTTAGCAAAAAGTATTTTTTATACAAGCGCCTAGAATTAAAAAAAAAATTTAGCAAAAAGTATTTTTTCTACAAAAGTACAACTTTCCGCACTAGTGCGGAAAAGTACAACTTTCTGCACTGGTGCGGAAAAGTACAACTTTCCGCACGCTTGTAGAAAAAATTAATAACAGCGTCGAGATACCAATTTGTGCTTTCTTAGCATATTTCGGGAATTCCCTGATACATAACACCATTTGCGTACACCTAATAGAGTGCTTTTAGTTGTTGGATGCAGCGTTGAAAACCCTACCGATTTTTTGGTAGATCTACCGATTTGGGAACTAATCTATCGAAATACCGATTTGCGAGCTGATCTACCGATTCTTATTAGAGCAAACTTACCACACTGGATTCGGGAATCACATACATATTATTTTAACTCTGTGTGGGAAGTACCGTATAAATTTCACCTATAAGTATAAAACGATTTCGTCGGGTTGAAAAATTATAGTTCTTTGTTCTATGTTTTGCCTTTATTTATCAGTCAAGCAATACTGAAATTAGTGATAGTGAACCAAAAACAGTGAAAATAATTAAATATTCCCAAAAGTATAAAGAAGAATGGGAAAAACTGCCAGAATTTAAAGGGTGGATAAAAAAAGTAAAACAGATTAGGTTAGGTTGTTTGCTTGTTGTAAATGTTGCGATAAAGACATTAATGTAAAGAGTGGAAAGGATAATTTTTGTTTGTACCCAAATAAAAATGTTTGCTAATTTTTTTTTTACTTAATATTTTTTATAATAAATTGGTTTTTCATAAAATAAATCTTTTTTAAATTTGCCGCCTTTTTTTACAAAATAATTTTTTTTGTATTTGCCGCATTTTTTTTAAACCTACCGATTTCTACCGATTTTTGATGGATGAATCTACCGACTTTAGAATTTTCAGGTTGGCAACGCTGGTTGGATGTTTCCGGTGAACTATAAAACTGTTTAATGTAAAATATGAGTATATCAAATAGAAATCCGCTTACAAATAAAAAATTTGAGTACTGGCTTGAGAATCATTATCCAGAATTTGATGATATTATCAGTAGGTTCGGCCGAAAGCAGCGACCTGGATGAAGGTGAACAAAGTGAAATTATTGATCTGGTTGAAAAATCGCATTAATGAAAATACTCAACTTGCGTAAAAAAGCAAACTGTTCCAAATATGTTGCCAAATACGGAACTAAGTGGTAAAAAATTCGAAGAAATTTGAAGGGTCGGCATTTAAAGGGCCCCATTAATGTTGAGATCGGTATCGATACGTGTATCGCGACAAATTGCGATACATGTATCTGAGATTTGTATCTGTGAAATTTTGTTCCTTGAAGTTGAGATGGACTCATTGAAATCTCAATTCAATCAGAAATTTTGAATGCGAAACAGAAATGGTGCCGTCGCCGCCACCATCTGAGAGAGATTTAAAAAAATGATCGAAAAGGTCAAAAAAGAATTTGGGTAAAGCAATAGTTACGTAAGAGAAACAAGTATACTGTAGTAAATTTACTGCAAGAATTAAAGGTCCATGAATCAAATGATTTTAAAAATCATTTACGAATGAATATTTGATAATTTGCTGAGTTTAATAAGATCAAAAATTGAGACAAAAAATACTGTCATGAGATGCAGTAAGTGCCGAGTATTTCAATAAGGAAGGACGAGTGTCCTTCCAAGATAAAATTTTTAGATAGATTGTAGGTTATTATACATTATATGCAGTCATTTTGTGGAATATATGATTACATATTTAAATTATAATTATTTTTTTACCTGTATTTCAGATGCGCTCTCAATTTGAGATTGCCGCGCTAGGCATTTCAGAGTCGGCAATAAAGCTCAAAATATCATAGTACCACAGGTTTGGGACGTATACGTCGTCGACACCTGATCCACTTTTTAAGTACTTTACAACTTTTTTAAGTTTTCATCGAAATGCACAACGAAAACTGTGTATTTTCAACATAACAAAATTATGATGAGTATCGGGATACCTTTCCTTGCACTTTTCCATCAAACTTGTTATTGCCAATTCTCTAAGTTGCCTATTTGAATAATCTTTACACTTTGAGTCTTACAAACACGGATGTAATTTGTATTCATTGAGAAATTCTTACCAAAACTCGCGATCTGCCAAGTTGCAATTTTACTAATAAAATAAAACCGTTTATATTTTAGTAGCGCGATACAAGAAACATCAACATACACGTTGAAACATGCATCAGTCGCATGCACGCAGTATCGAAGTTTCAGTACGGTGATACAAGGTCATACTGCCTGATACCGATACAGCGATACTGAAACATGCAAATACACTGTGAAATTTGTATCAAGCTACTGATACTTGCAATATGTATCGATGCCGATCTCAACCCGAATGGGGCCCTTAAGAGCTAATATTAGACGCAGTTCTGATATATCCAGATTAAAGAATGCTTTGCTTTTATTTTTACATGAAATGGAATAACGGGAATCTCAGAAAGACTAAATTATACGTCCCATTAATTCTACAGAGATTGAAGCTTATATTGATCTTTTGTGCTCTTTATTGATCTAAAGATCCTGTCAATATGATTTGGTCTCAAAACATTTCTTACTGTCATCCTAGAGTACCGGCTGCGATGTCAAGAGATACATTCAAGCAAATTATTACTTTTTTTTAGGTTTGACAATTTTACAAACAGAGGAGCGCAAGACAAATTAGTTAGAATAGAGGTCTTTATTATTTTCGTCGGCAAGTGTAAGAAGTCACTAAATCTGAGTGACCGTCTATGTGTAGATAAACAAATTATGCTCTTTAGAGACAAAACACCATTCAAAGTTTACATGAAGATTATAGACGCGGTTTCTATAACTATAAATTACGGGGTCCAAATGGATCCCGGCCCGTCCTTAATATTGAATGTCTCACGAAGGTAAAGCATGATTATTTATCAATAAAAAAAATTCCAATGGTTTTTTACCTCTCGCCCTTCAGATAAGAGAGGTATAGGAATCATGCTAAAAATTGGGTAGTGAGTTTTCAATTGATAAACACGTTTTGGGGTCCCTAGAATACGATTTTAATATTTTCGCGATGATGTCTGTGTGTGTGTGTTAGTGTGTGTGTGTGTTAGTGTGTGTGTGTGTTAGTGTGTTAGTGTGTGTGTGTGTGTGTTTGGATGGATGTTGTAGTAACGATAACTCAAAAACTACTGAATAAAAAAATTTGAAATTTTGCATACAGGATTCTGATACCCTAGATTAGATCTGATTAGATTTTGGTGCCAATCGCACAACCGGAAGTGGGTGATGACGCCATTATTATACAAAACGGCAATTAAGTTTTACACATATATTTTGTATACCCTATAGTTTATTTTCATCTCATTAAAATTTTCTAAACTTTTACCATTGTTGCCAGATTTACAAAAATATCATTTTTTTTCATACTTTTTTGTGTCAACCTGTAAATTTTTGATTCAAAAATGGCGAGAGGTCATGTGCTGGCCACATCAGATTTTTGGGTTCTATATCTTGCATTGTGTTTTTGATTGGAAACACTGCAAGTTTTTTGTCTTTTAAGATTTAAGTAATGGTGCTGCACCGGTACGGCAATCAAAATCCTCATTTTTACATGTAAATCTCGATAAGAAAATCTAAGATTTATTCTGGCGATTTTTGGCTCATTCAAGGTTATTCTTCATTGCTCGGCGGCATGGAAGAGTCAGGTCTGACAGCTCCACGAAGGACCTAAAGACCGGTTCCAACTAAAGCCAGCGGTCTTCAGGTCCCTCAAATCGGTAAGCTCTGACACCACCCTCTGGTGGAGCTGTCAAACCTGAGACATTGGAGGGACCTGAAGTAAACCGCAAGTCGGCGAGCAAAGACTAATGACCTTGAATGAGCCAAAAATCTGCAGAATGAACCTTAGATTTTTTTATAGAGATTTAAATGTAAAAATGAGGATTTTGATTGCCGTATCGGTGCAGCACCATTACTGGTTTAAGTTTATTGCTAGTAGATACCTTTTATTTTAGAATAACTCAGACTAATAAATCAATTACCATCCTTAAATGCCAGAAGAACTGTATCGATGGTAAAATATTGATGCCTTTGAAGAGTCTTACTATAACCTAAAATTCGTAACTCTCTGTAAAAGTACCGCTGTAGCAATATTTGTATCAAGGTCAGTGATTAGTTGGTCAGAAAATCTGAATCTGAATACAAGGACAGCAGAAGCACTTGCACTATCAAGTCAGCAGAATAAGTAGAATGGACAAATCCACCTAGCAGACTGGTTCCGTGAAAGTCAACGTTGGGCAACAAAAAAAGAAATTTTAAGGTTATGTTCAAAAGTGACTTATACAAAAGTTGATAGGTTTTTGTTACAAGCCACAACTTGGTTATTAAATGTTTTGTGATACGACATTTGCCGGAAAACATGAAAAATGACAAAAAACCATTTTTACCCACTTTAAACACCCCCAAAATAAATAAAACTAACCCCCAGAGCACCGTTTTTTTTCTTACATATTCTTTGTAACATTTATATTTGGATATCAATTAAATTGTCGTAACAATGTATCTCGCCTGCACTAAAAAATAAAAAAATAAAGTTTTAACAACTTAACAGTTTGACCGTGAATAAAAAAAGGTCTGTGACCAAATACAAAGACTCCTGTGGACCAATGGTGGACTTTTGAAGGATAAAATAAGAAATTCTTAATTTTTATACTGTTTTTTCGATTTTTTCTCATTTTATCAATTTCCACAATTTCTTATTCCAAATTATCTAATAGACCATAATTTAAAATTTTATAGATTACATTGTATCTATAAATTTTAATGACTGTCTCAATTTAAAACCTATCATATTAAAAATCAGTTTTTTTCGTTACTCACCCTTAACATTTATTTATATTTTCTCTAATTTCCTGTTGTCCGCTCCCTCTTTGATCCCTATCCTAAACAACTTCCGGAGCGGCCTCTATCGCAAGTTTTCCGAAACCGAAGCTTCCTGCTGTAGCCGGTATAGAGTCGCTGCAGGAAGGCAGGACTTTCTTTGGGCCATAGATCGCAGGAGGTCGCCGCTGTATAACAAAAATGTTTACTACGTAATTATTGATTGGGGTTTTATCTCAGTTTGGACGGTGAATCGCAGGATTTAAGAGAGTTTCTTTGAGCTTCCATATTTAAAAGGAATTTAATATAGATTGTCCCTTAAATAAATGTACATATTTTAACTAAAATTGTGCGGTACAAAATAATATTTTTTTGCTTTGGGATTAAATTTTTAATATAATTTTACTGATTTGCGAACCAAAAAGTTATGTTTCCTTAGTTTGCAAAATTTTCACTAGTTATTGAATAAAAAAATCCTCTTAACAAAATTCAAAATTTGATTTGCAGTAAAAACAGCATGGCATCAGTAAAAATTTAAAATTTTCTTTGATTTATAAGCAAAAATCGTTTTTAATTTTTTTATTTTAACACCTTGTATCTAATTAGTAAATCATGTTTACAAATATAGTAGTAGACCAAAAATTAAAATTTTGAATCACAGAATTCATAGGTAAAACACTCATCACAAAAAAAAAATTGTTAATCGATATCGTCAGTTAATTAATTTTTTTTATCTTAAAATTTTTAATTATTTTATACGTTAAACGAATAGATATGGTTTTACTAGTAATTTCTTTGCTCAACACAAAAAAACCATATTTATTTCTTAACTTTATTATTGAAGGGCTATGTTCTTTTTTATTGTTTAGTATGTATTTAATTGATGACGTAATGAATTAAATAAATGCAAGTGCTCTAAAATATTGAACTAATTAATTTACTACAAACTATACGAAAGAGAAACAATGTGTTATTCTACATAACCCTGTAGTCATCAATTTTTATTTGCCTCATAAAAAATATAAAAAATGAACATTTTCCATGAACGCATACACAATTTATATCAAACAATCGGAAACAAATATCTGTCTAAATCCTCGAAACGTTTTTCGAATTCCCCGATCGTGTTAAACAATGCACATAATTTTTCTCGCCCCATTATGGATCCTTATCAGTCATGATTTCCGCCCAAAAATAGTGCGTGACTCGTACCTAATCCCAGGAATTCGTTTAGCGCCAGATTGCTAGGAGATCAGCAATTATTGATCACATTGTGTCATTAGTTTCTCCCCTCTCATAAGCACTATTTACCGGTTTTACAAGCTAACTGGACGTAATATAGTCCTGATTTTTTTTGTAAAAAACTAGGGATAAGTAACGAAGCTGATCAAGGTTACAAATTTTTTCCGGGTCAGTCCTGACCGTTTGTAAAGCGAAATTTTTGATACCTTAACAGTTCTCAGAATTTGTTACAATTGTCTTAACATTTTTTTTAATAATTAGTAATTTGATTCAATTTTTGAATAGTACGTGATCTGGTGCATTTTTTAACGGATCTATAACTTATATTCTAGTTTAGGTATCAGGCTGGACTTATCAATTATTAGGCTGGATCTGTCATTTGCTAGCTTAGACCAGACATTTGTCCATTGTACCCAATGCTGAATTGTGTCAAGCTATACCCAATTATCAGGATATATTTTAAGCCTATAACAAACCCATAGCAGTGCCATGCAGTACCCTTTGCAAAAATAACACATAAGATAAGTTAAAGTCGAAACATTTAGAATAAATTGGTGTTTTTATTCTGTTAAAAATAAATTCCTTAAATTTTATCATAAATTTAGTAATTCCTGCAATTAAAGTAAAAAAGGGATTTGAGTTATTGGAAGTTTTTTTTTCTATTTCATGCATTAAAAATAAGCATTTGGATGGCGCCCTTATATTAAATTATATAAGTCTCGTTTAATTATATATTAATATTTTCGTTACTGTATTCCATCGTGCTTTGTATAATTTCATTAGCTTGAATACCTCTACCATTTTATTTGATGATATTCTATAGACACCAATGACGCAGTTCATTATTCATAATATTGTTGAACTGGAGTCTTTTTGCTTTCTTTCTATTCTGGATCATAAACCAAACATTCTTTTTGTCCTCTTCGATATTTTTGATCCTATTTTATCACGATTCGTCCCTTAGTGACACCAAATTCATTCTTAGTGACTAGATCCATATTCCTCTGATACCTTCTATGCAGGTTGTTTTTGTAGTTAATTAAGTCGGCCGTCTCTCTGTTGATATATATTCTGTTACCAGGGATGATCCTGTTTATCGCATTCTGTATATTTATATTTACTCTCTTGTTCGTTTTGATAGTTTCTTTGTATTATGAGATTGTAGTAATTAATTTTTATTTTTGATAATCATCTGAGGAATTTGTATTGTGTTGGTATGAACTGTAATGGCAGGTTAAAGCAATATTTTTGGTAATGTAGGTATTTCTAGTAGAATCAACCGGGCCTCTTAAGTTAGATCTGGTAACTTTTTCTGCCAGAAATATGTCATATCCATCTTCTTAACCAAGGTCAAGGAAGATTGTTTCTTCATAAGTCTCATCAATGCAACCCCAGGCTTATCTATGAGATCATCTATTATTACTTCTTATAAGTGTCCATATTTGCTCTACTACGTTGTCACATCATACGTACATTATTAATTAATATCATTGTGTATCTATAAGGTAGGGAGGGTGGACGTTGATACTCTAGTCCCACAGCACTTAGACCTCATTAGGTCCATTTGTTCATCCTCTTTAGTAAGTGAGACCTTACTTAACTCGTCAGCCAGCCTATATGTTTTACGTAGTTGACAACGTTGCCAAAAAGTGTCTCTTTTATATTAGCCAGCAGTGTTAGACAAAACTCTCCAAAAACAATTTTCCTAGTTGACGAGAGTGTCGGGCAATCATAGATTACGTGCTCGATGTGTGAAGTCTGATAGCCCCATGTTGTTAAGGTGTTTTCGTTTTTGGTTGGCGGACTTTTTGTCCAACGAGTGAGTCTACGAGACGGTTACCTTTTGAAGTTGCGTGGTCTTTGATCCATCTCAAGGTGACATTGTTTACTTTTCTACTCAGGACTATATTGTTTAGGTGCATTTTTTAGGATAATCATGAAACCATTAATTGTATAAATTGTAACTGAAGTAACTGAAGAATATGTAATAATAATGAATCACTGCCACTAAGGGTTCTAATAATTATTTTTTAGCCAAAATGGACCTGAAATAATAAAAATTATTGGAGTAACTGAAAGAAATTTATAACTTGATGTTGATAATTTTCTTATACTTGTCCAAAAATCTAGTAGTTCGTGCCTCTGCTAAATATTGGGGAGGACTTGAGGATAGGCGAGGAGTGATTCTATAAGACAGAGAAAGTAATTTCACTATAAATTATATTTTTTAATAACTATCAATAAAAATGTCCACCTCAATCGTTCCTCTTTCCTCCGTACAACAGACTCGCGGTGTAAACACGCGAGGGAAAACAAACATCACTAACCCTTCCGATACGATGGTCATCCCAACTATTTAATGCACCCTTTGACAAACACTGCCTGGAGGTATAGCCAGGGATAATGATTTGCCTCGTATGACCATAATGACATTAGTTTGATTGGTATTGAATTATATGAGCTTGCTCTCTTCCTGTCACGTGCGTCGCCCCCTAACAAATTTAATAATCAAAATTTTAGTGGTAAAATGCAAACAAGTTTATGTTCAAGTTCATTCAACAAATATCTATTTACTAAATTTCTAACGTAAAAAATGTCCGTTGTTAAGAAGATCAATTAAAAACGAAATCTTGAGAAAGAAATTATTTCTTGTTCGTGGGACAATTTTTTTTGAAACGCTACTGATTTTCAACTGAAAAACGGCATTTTGTCGGTATTTATCTGACATGACCTCGGGTGCCACTCGAACTTTACAGGTAACTAAGTTTATTTAAGAACTTTTCTCAATAACATTTGCAAAGTTAAACAATGCGGCTTGTTAAGGAAACTTTCCATACCGTCTACCTCTCAAAATAAATAAAACGGCGTTTGTTTTTTCTTTTACATCATCTTATCTTTGAAGCAGATCAGTTATTCTATTTGAGAACAAAGATGAAACAACAATGGTTCATTATTGAAATATTTCATAGTTTCTAGGCATACATGGATGAATTTCGAATAACGTCTAGACTGAAAGAATCTGAAAATCATTACAGTTATTTAAAAAGTATAAAATAAGTGTAAAAAGTAGAGATCAAAGACCCAATAACTAAAACAGAGAGAAGGAGATCAACAAAGAAATGTAATATTTTAATAAATGATGAATAAATCAGAATTCTTATAGAAACAGAGAAAATTAAAATTACTCAAATGTCAAAAAAAGATAACTTGATTTATAAATTAGGATTATTTTAAATATAAAAATAATGTATTAGTTAAAATCAATACAGATTTTAGTAAGTAGTTGATTAACCGATAAGAAGAATAATAATAAAAATATTATACGTTTGATAGTAAAATCATTAAGTATTTACATAACATATATCAAGTAGGTATATATTTTCGATTTTATTCTTCAATATTTAAAAGGTTTCCGGCTAGCCAATTTTTTCATATATTCTTATAGCATTCATTCTTATTTAAAAATATTCAACTACTCCATTTTTGAAGTATAGTCGAGTGGTTGAATTTTTCAAGTCTGTACCAACATGAAACTTCAACTTTAGATATGTAAATAGTCTACAGATGAGCAAAATTTACGAGCATCTGGACTGACTTGACGAAAAGCAAACTTCGACAACTCTAAACCGCACATACGTCGAGGCGGTTTTGAAGCCACCGCAGATAACATCTTCCTTAGTTTTGTGGTAATTTGCTCGAAACGGCATCTTTATGAAAGTTGAAGAAGTTTCGCCTGTTTTCGTTAAAGGAAGTTGCGCGACTAAACGCAAATGAGACGAATTGTTAGTGTAGTTCGTTTTTTTTTCTTTGAATATTGTGGGAATAATTTTTTTTTAATAGCTTAATATTTTTTATTAAATTTAATGGATTTAAAAACTTAAAAATTACTAGTCTTATTTTTTTATGGGATTATTGGATCATCCTGTATATCGAATATTCTTATAACATCCCTGCAATATGTGTCGGTGCTTAAAAATAATACTCTGATAATAAAATTCTGGCGATGAACTTTATTATAACACTATAAAGTTATAATACATATAGTGACGCGAAATTTCTAAACGGCCAATCCAGCGCTTTCCCGATTTCTAATAGCTGCCATTTTGACTATAAAGGCTGAGATATATTGGTCTAATATAAATAAAAATGTGTATTAGTTCTTTCGTCGTTATATGTTAACAAAATGAGTTTTTCATGTCGCTGAGGTCGTTTAATGCCCATTTTATTTTCAAATTAAATTGGATGCTGTTGATTTGATAACATAAAATTTATAATAAAATTTGTCCCGTGGTTGAAAAAAAAATTTAAAATCATATTTAAATAAAAACATTTAATAACCTATAAAATTCTTTACAAATTTTCTTCGCCAATTTATTAACGTATAAATACAAAAAATTACAGATAGATTTTTGTTAAAATTAAAAGATTTAATAAATATTATTCATCAATAGCATGAATGTACTTTATATTGTAGACATTTGACAGATACTTAGATTTTAAATACAATACGTAACAATAAACAGAACTGCGGCTATAAATGTCTTCAAATTAAAAAAAAGTAGGTATATTGTGCAGTGTTTGGAAAAACAAAGGAAAACAAACGTAAACATCGATTAGTTATATTGAATAATTAAGGCAAACATTTTTTAGTCATCTTCAGGCTTTACGAAAAAAGAAATGGGTATGTTGTGATCTGTATGGAAAAACAATGGAAAACATACGTAAACATCGGTTAGTTAATTTCAATAATTATTGGAAACATTTTAGAGACATCAACAGATTAAAAAAAAGAAATAGGTATATTGTTCGGTGTTTGGAAAAACAACGGAAAATACAAGTAAGCATCGGGTGGTTAAATTAAATAATTAATGGAAACATTTTTGAGTACTGTTCAAGTTTTAAGAAAAAAGAAATAGGTATGTTGTACGATGTATGGAAAAATAAAGGAAAACAAATGTATGCATCGGTTAGTTGTATTAAATAACTTACCCAAACATTTTAGAACCATCTTCAGGTTTTAGGAAAAAAATATTTATATTCTATAATTAATGGAAATATCTTGGAGCCATCTTCAGGTTTTAAGGAAAAAGAAATATGTATGTTGTACGGTGTTTGGCAAAACAAGGCATCGGTTAGTTAATTTCAATAATTATTGGAAACATTTTGGAGACATCTTCGGTTTTAGGAAAAAAGAAATAAGTATGTTGTGCGTTGTTAAGAAAAACAATGGATAATAAACATAAATATCGGTTACTAAAATTCAATAATTATTGGAAACATTTAAGTGCCATCTTTAGGTTTTAAAATCAAAATATCTATATACAGGGCATAATTATGTAGAAGTAAAATTAAGTTTTCGAAAATAGTAAGAGCCACAGATTTAGTTAAACTAGACAAATATTTTATGGTTTACCAAATGAAATTTCAATTTTCTGTATTTTGACTGAAAATTATTTTATGTTACGATTGTTTCTCATAATTTATGTGTATAAAGGAGGATATTATAGTATATTTTTATTTGTTTTAATGTTTTGTACTATCATTAACTTATTACATAAAGGGCTCTGTTTTTTGGAAACTGGGGCTCTTGGGCAATACTTATATAATATATTTTGGTTTTCTTTTAAAGAGATGGAGCCAAAAAATAAAATACAATTTTTTATTAATTTTTTTTCAAAATAATTAACCTAATTTATCAGAATGTTACTTGTGTTTTGATGTAAAATTTGCTGCCTTAACAATTCATTATAAAAAGTTATTTTTACCAAATATTTCTAAAAAATTCCACAAAAATATTTTGTTGGCTCCAAGCCACATTTTCTTAAAATAGACGGAATTTCATAAAAACCAAATGACCATTAAACAGTAGCGACAAAAAAATTCATATTTAATTTTCCTGAAGGAAAGAGCCAAGTTTCTGTTTGTGAAAACGATGATAAAGCATCAAGATTTCCTTCATACAGGAAAGTAATAATTGGAAGAAACTCCAGGGTCTGTTGTGATAAAGGAAGTAGCAAATTTCCGGAATGACAAGTTTCAAGGCGTACACACCTTTTGCTTTTCGTAGTTGGGTTTCAGTACTGTATCTAGCCAGTTTGTAACCCTCATATGTACAAAAAATACTTTTTAAATAACTATAGTATTAGTGAAAATTAATATTGTTTTATTGATATATCGTAGCTAAACTCAATATGTATGCTAAATCCTAAATTATACTTTTTATTAATTTCAGATGAACTCAACAACGTGATGAAATCTCAAGGTGGTTCATGGAGTCGCAGGGCTTCAAAAGACATGTCGGGCATGAGGAGGCAGCGAAGTCTCGAGTGGAGGGAAAGAGGGTATAGTTCTAGTGAAGAAGAAATTCCCACTAGGCCTGTCGACAGCCACGTATTTGCGTCACTTTTGGCCAAGGCGCAACAAGAATTCTCTAGTGAGTATTTATAATATTTTTTAACATTTACATATATTTATAGATATTATACGTTTTTATAAATATAATTTTAAATAGTAATCATAAGAATATTAGCCTTTACGGTATGAATACCAAGTGTAGAAAATTGAAGGATTTAAAAATAAGAAATCTTTCCATACATTATTCCATTCTTCTGTCTGTCGACATATAATACAAAATTTCCTCTCATCTCTACCTACTAAAAATCCGATCACGTCTACTCCTAATATCATTTTGATATTATTACCATATCAGTGTGTTTCTTTGAATATAAATTATGAAATTATTTTCCCGTGTTGAAATTTCGAATTAAATTTTTATGCTACAAGTATTTTTGGAAGAAATTTTGGTAATATGAATTACGTATAAATTAATCCCTGTCATAAAAAAGCAACCAACATAGATTACATAAATGAGATGTAATATTAAAAAATACAAAGCTAGCTTTGAAAGCCAATTTAGTTTGACATCGGTTAAAAGTAAATTTATGGTTTAAAATTAATTTACTTTAATATAGCTAAATATATATAGATATAATATATACAGGGTGGCTACTTACATTATCTAAGCACTCATATACAAAATCCTGCGAGCAGAAAGCTTACAGGAAACTTCTTTTAGAGAAAATCTGGTAAGGAGGCTACAAACCTCTTCAACTAATAATAATGTTGCATCTGACATAGTACACTAAGTCAGATCATTTGACAAAACAATCAGTCAATTATGATTCTAGCTTTAATGAAATAAATATATTTAACTTAAAAACTCTAAATAAATAAATGAAGTATGTGATAAGAGTCCTCTTGAGTCAATATTAATATTACGAAATTAAAAATTATTCATACTAAAACCTTAACACAAAAATATCTAATTTATTATGTTGGAAACAACCAGAAGTTTTTGTAATTTACCTATGTTTGCTATAAGCGTCAACAATATAAACTCCATTTGAACGCCGTACTTTAAAAACAGGAAAAAAAAGCATATGGAAACTTTAAAGTGGAATAAACAACAAAGATATCTTAACGAGAGATCACCGCCACACATGAAATATATTCATTATCACAAGAAGATAAGGGTTAATTTATAGGGGCAAAACATTTCTAGTCGAGGAAAAATTATCATCGAATAAGTGAAGCTTGCAACGCAATAACTGGATTTTTAGAAATAACAAAATAAAAATGTATGGAAGCAATAAAATTATTAATAAGTAGAAAAATTTACTAGATATAATGACTAAAAATTTCAAATATTTGTATAATGTTTGTGTATTTATATTATTGATGTATAAAATATTAAATAAATTGTTTATTAATACCACATGTTTATATTTGACGTGAGTGACAGACAAATATATTTGTAGAAAACATAACAAATTCCGAAATGTTAACCGATATTAATATAAATTTTGGTTTTATAATCCCACCAATTATATTTATATAAAATAATTTTAAAATAATGGTGACAAATAATTAAATATTTGGATGCTAGTTAGACTGAAGTAAAGATGGGGTGGAATTTTTAATCAAAGCTAATCGTATGTGAGCTTTCTTTATCGTGACTGATATTGAAAACTATGTCGAAATTAAACTGCTTCGAGTGATTCTATGACAATCGAAATTTTACTGCAAAATCAAATTATTCGGAGATGGCGTTATAGTTTATAAAGAGTGAGAGAGGTCGGAAAATGCAAGTTAAGAAAGGACACATTTATTCGCAAGAAAGAATAAGTGGTAAAATATGAAGCTGCACAGGGTGGATTGAATACCCAGATGATTATAGCTGCAACTTCACAGGGTATTTCGGCGACTGCAGCTACTCTATTGCCACAAGTATTGGCTATGAAGAGAGTAAAGCGTACACGCTAAAAAAATCAGACATGCCTGGTAAACAACTCCAGAAGCATATGCAAAGACAAACAGTGGCGAGCATTTTTTGTTTTCCAAATTGGTCCGTCGGAAGATCGAATATTATTGTTTTCGATAAGAAAAAACGCAGAATACATGATGGCATGCGACCAACATCTCCAAATATATTTAGCCAAGTTTACACAGTTCATGGTGCAAATATTCGAACAAAATTCCAACAGTTTACGTGTTACGGTCAAATAAAACCGAAAATAAATATAGACGATTATATGGTGCATTAAAAAACTTTGAAACCGGAACTTCAACCACCATTGGTATTGCTGCATTTTAAAAAATGCCGTGCGAAATGAATTTCCGGGTGTGTGGATATTTTTTTCACTTCAGCTAGTGTATCTGTAGATAAATCCAGCATAATAGATTGCAGAGACAATACATTGAAGAACCAGAATTTTCTACAAACTTGAGACTTCTTGCAGCATTGGCCTATGTTTTTGAAGATGAAGTAGAGAATGATTTTGAATCTTTATTAGGAAGTAAGTTTTACATGGAAAATGAAATGTTAGACGATTTAATAAATTATTTTGAGGATACATATGTTGGAAGATTGAATAGAAGAGGAAAGGGCCGATCGCTAAAATTTCTAATTAGTATTTGTGGAAGTGGAGGGTTGGTACAACTTCAGTTCAATTATTTCAGCTGTATACCTCAATATTTGGAAATTTATTAGGACTTTCCAAAGGGAAGAGAATCTTAATATAACAAGTTAAAAATTGCTTGTAGCAGAAAATAAAGTTCAACAAAAGAAGATTTATAATGATTATGAGGATACATGGGTTGGAAGATTAAAAGATTGAATAGAAGACGAAAGGGGCGATCGATAAAATTTCCAATTAGTGTTCGGAATTGTTATGCTGCAGAAAGAGAATGAATAGCTAAAACCAATAATGGGGTAGAGGTTGGCACATCAGCTTCGGTTCAATTGTTCAACTGTACACCCCAATATTTGGAAAATTATTATTGCTCTACAAAAGGAAGAGAGTCTTAACATAACAAGTTAAAAATTGCTTGTAGCAGGAAATGAAGTCCAATAAAAGAAGATTTATAACAATTAAGCAAGTCGCCTTCAGGTTATAATTGATTCGTATGCAACAAGGAACACCTTGAGAATTGAATACAATTATAACAAAAGTCTAGAGTGCGTTGTCTCCCAATCTTCCGCATGCGGCGCATGTGCAAAAATTGTTTGAATTTGATAAACAAGAGATGTTTTATTTTCAAAGATTATAAACAGAAATACATTAATTAAAATGTGTATTTTAATTTATTTTATTAAAAGAAGTCTTCACTATCTACATCTAACCTATGTGTTTTAATTAAAAAAAATCTTGGCTATCTAAATCTAACCTGCGTATTAAAAAAAAGGAAAAACTTCCAATTATTTCGCAAAATAAATTTAAAAAAAACTGTCTTCAGGATTCTAACCAGGGACGTCTATATGTAAAGCATACACTCTACCACTAAACCACACCGTATCGTAGTGATGAATAAGAATAATCAAACTTTCAAGTTAACGTACAACTATTAGACAGTCGGACTGTGCGTATGTGGACACTGGTTCTCTAGACTCTTCTACAATTGTAATTGTAGACTACAGGTTTAACATAATTATTTTATTTGACGATAATATTTATTACACACTTATTTTTGATAATTTTTTTATAATAATTTTTATAATATATTTTTTTACTCTACTTTTGTTCATTACCTGAGTTTGGTATACATTTATTACACAATTTAAACTTGTAAATAAAACAAGATTGAAATATTTTCAAATAAAAAAAAATATTGAAATATGTTCTAATAAAAATATACAAAATTAAATAAAGGGGATGTTAACTATTATTAAAATAGTCGTTGTGTTGAATAGTCTCGCGACTAATTGTAATAGCAACGAATTGTGGAGCGACAAATTGAATTGTCGTACGATGAATTGTCGCACGACAAATTGACAGGAGACGAATTTTGTTAAAGGCATTTTAAATAGAAAATATTTACAACTTAGACCAGGGATAATTCAAGAATTCAATGAAGTAATGGATAATCCTAATGTAATTAGAGCTGCTGTAAATAATTTTTTCTACGGCTATAATACAAAACTGCTCTTTCTTAACTGTTCTTGATAGATCAATGAGGTACATTGTATGTCTAAAATTTCATTTCCGTATCTGATAACGCAATAATACATTGTGTAATTATTTCAATAAATCAGGTCTTTCAAACATTACGTTTCATCACTGTAACAATGTAACCATAAATATTGTGAATAATTAAATATTTTTTTCAAAACTTCTAATTTATACTAAGTATAATTGATATTTTAATTGTACCTAAATAGAATTTTTGAATGACGTTAAATTTGAAATTCATGTTATTTGTTAAATCATTTCGCTATTATCTATTACAGCCGTAGAAAAAATATAGTGTTTAACTCGCATGGAATGCTAATTTCCCACTCGTATGATTTGCAGCAAACTTCATACTAGTTGGAAATAACTATCATTCCTTGCTCGTTAAACAATATACTACAGTTACAATAAAATTGTAAGTGGACATTTCGAAGACTTTTATTAGATTGTTATCATGTATTTGTTTTAGTTTATTTTTTTATTAACTACCTATCCCTGTATAAAGTATAAAAATAAAGTTAATGAGGTCACGATTCCGTCTGTGTGTCTGTCTGTGTAGACGTTTTCACGGAACCTTCTAGACTGATTAACAGCAAACTTGGAACACAGATTTCTCAGGCCAAGGGCAACTGCTGCTATGATTTTCAGGGCGGAAAACTGGGTCACTTGATACCAAGATTGGTATATAGACTTGGACCAACGGAGGGAGTGAGGTTGGTTTTTTTTGTGTGGTCAAAGATTAAAAAAGATAATTGTCCTCTGCGAAACTATTGTGTATCGTTTAGAGGGCAAATTAAGGTAGAAACCGTGTATCGAATTCAAAATTTGCTATTGAGATATTTAACAGTACCATGAAAATAAACATGGCGGGAAATTTAATTAAAATTTATATTTATTTTATGATGGTATATAATAATAATCGTTTATTGACTATTTTTACATTACATACATGTTTATCGTCACAATAGAATAAAAAAAAATATTTCAGTATAACATTTTCACACTAAAAGTTTTTCAATAAATTATTACCTACAATAAGATTTGACTAAACTAATAAAAAAAATAGAAAAAGTTTAAAACAGATGGAAATAGCAAAATTTTACAAACAGATAGAGGTATCAAATTTTTGAAAATCAATGAGCCTGTGGGACAGTAAATCACAGAATTCACTTGCACTATAAAAACAGTTTATTAACAGAAAGTCTTTAGCATAATTTTTAAATAATTTTACTGTCATATTTTTTACATCTTTACTTTTATGGAAAAACTTATTGTATATCCATTTTATTTACTTGAGTAGTCCTAATACATGAGTTTGGAATAATGTGATTTTGTATCACGAGAGTGAACGTCAAAGTGGGTTAGAAAATTGCGTGAGTTTTTATGAACGTAAAGAAGACTGTCCAAAATACAAATACAACATAGCGGCAGAACGCTATGCTTTCTAAATAAAGGTCTACATTGAGTGCCATATGGTGCTGTATCAATTACTCGAACAGCGGCTTTTTGTATGTGGAAAACTTTAATCGCTATAGGTAAATTTCCCCATAAAAGAATACCCTAGGATAATACACTATGGACCATAGCAAAGTATATCAACTTGTTGTATTTTTATTTAAACAATGCTCGAGCGGTCGCATGGCGAATACTGGAGAGGAGAGTTTCCAACATAATTCATCGATATTATCAGCCCAGTTTAAGCTGGTATCAAAGGTTATAATGAGCAAACGCACAGGTTCTAATTTTGTTGCCCATTTGTCTGCAGTGAATTAAATAGTTTGTGTTTTAAGTTTATTTAATTTGCGGTTATTGCAAAAAAATTAAGTTTTTGCGAATGAGGAACCTCCTTTTTTTAAATATTCGATATTCTTTGAAAGCAGAGTCGTATCATCAGCAAAAAGGATAGAGTTTACACTCCCCACCGCCGTTGGTAAATCGTTAACGTAAAGTAAAAATAATATAGGACTGAGCCCTGTGGAACTCTATTACATATTAGTAATAAATTGTACTATAATGCTTCAATTTCAGTAAGAGAGTTTGAACATTCACACAGTCAAATGACTTGGTGAGATTGTACATTACCGCATGTGTTGAATAACCTTCATCGAGTTCTTCGACTATGTTGTTCGTTACTTCCAATAAGAGTAACCAGTTTTTAATAGCATGAGACTTAAGTTACAATTTGTTGGTAATGAATAGCTAGCTCTAATTTCTGACTCAGGATGGATAAGTGAGTTAAAATTATTTTTAATAGTATTGCAAAATAAATGAATTGCCTAAGCGCCACTTGCCTATTATATCTGTCTGAAGGATCCCGACATGTTGATCCCCACCAAATAATTTAATTGTTTAGTTATTGATCAAACAAGAAAACTGATTTCCTGGAAAGGAGTCCAATGAAACAGGTAAAAATAAACTGTAGTGAATTTAATTAAAAAAAAATCATTGATTGAGAAACTTTGTAACGTTCTGCACAGTCCTTACAGTTTTGATAGATTTACCCAGAATCGTCCAGACAGGTGAGACGTCAAGTTCAGGATGAGCCACGTGAAATGTGACAGCAGCAGCGTGTGTGTCCTAGCAGTGACGTGGTGTGCATGAAGTTCTGCTTGGTGTCCCAAAGGGATGGTCCCCGCTATGAATGGTCTTCAAGAGCGCTTACAGAGCTCTTTTTTTGTTGTGGTAAATGAGCCAATGGCTCCCAAAAACGTTTCACATGAAAACAGAAAAATTAATGACCGCAAACTGATCAAAAGAACCACAAAGAGTTAATGTGTGGCTACACGTAAAACCACAACTTCACTGATTTCTATTAAAATTATTGCCTCAAAGATCGGCAAAGAACTTTAAACATGCTGAATGAACTCAAAATTATCTCACACAGACCGTTAGTGCATCAAATGAATGAAAGTGAATGTTTGTAAGCAAATAATCAATTTAAAAGTCTTATAAACGAAAAACTTATAACAAATTGGATTTTTATCAATAATTAGTAAAAGCAATATGATGTAAAGTTACAATATATGATTTTGAACAGTGATCAGTAACACACTTATACTGAAAAATTATAACAGTATGTGAAAAAGATAATGAAATACGTGCTAAAGTAAACGAACAAATGTTATGTGTCAAATTGTCTTGGCCAAAGACGATTTGACAACTAAATGAACATGTGACATTTTATAAATTTAAAGGAAAAAGTAAAGCAACAATATGAAATATAGCAACAAAGTTTTTTTTTGACAAGAAACAAATGTTGAAATGTTTATTTAAGAGCTCATAAGGATTGCATGGTGAAACGAAACAATAAAAAATAGTTATTTATGCAACAAGTGCGTAAAATTGATCTTCGGTTAAATAGATGTCGTTAAGCGACAATACATGATTCAAAATTAATTAAATAATATATCAAAAGTTAGCGTATATCAAATATACGCTACATAAGGTAGTAACTGTTGAACGATTCTTACGGAAACCATACTGGAAATTGGTCAAAATTGATTTATGTTCCAAATAGAATAAAAGTTTCTCCTTAATTATTAGCTCAAAAATTTTAAATATAATATGCACTATAGTTTTATAAAACTTTGTATAATATTTTTATATATTTAAATTTTTTTTCGTTTAAATTACGAATAAATCGAAATGGGATTTATGTCTTTAGGGTATTAAAAATACTCCACTCTCTGCCATAAGTTGAATTGAACGAACGCGACATCGAATCAGATCCAGTTTGATATAAAACATTCAATACACCTCAAATCAGTCGCGTTGGATAACAAATAGGATCACCTTTCCGTACATCCACTTTTTTATTGGAAATTTTTTTATATATATTTTCGCTCGCGCTCATATTCCGAACACTTCTTTGATGCAAACAATATTCCTTCCCATTCTATCTGTTACGCCGGCATAATAAAACGAATACCAGAGGGATAGGAATGTTATTTTTGAATATATTTGAATGGAATGAAGCCATTCAAGCATAGACTTATTTCAAGTTTTTGTTACGGAAATAGTTGGGACGGTAGGTAAATACGGATTTTTTTATTGTAACAAATTTGATTTAGTTAGGAAAAGGATAGAAAGTTAATTTAATAAAATTTCAGAGAAATTAAATAAAAATGATAACGACATTTGTGCCAATTTATAACGAAATCAAATATAATTAAAAAAAAATAAAAATCGAATCTGGATACTTATTTATTTGTAAGACCCTTAAGGGGTATTTTATTTTTGAATTTATTTCAGAGTCTCGAATAATAAACAAAAAAGGATTAGTGATAAATAGATTTGGTAGATATGTCTAAAGTAGTTAAATTTTACAAGTATTTTATATGTACTTTAATCGGAAAAGAATGATAATAATTTGCGTTTGATCTTAAAAATTATGAACAAATAGGACAAATCAGTAAAAAATTGAGATATTTGATATACAGTGTGTCTACTTAAGTTGAACTCATATGGGAAACATTTTTATTATTGATTTTAGGAAAAAAGTTACTCGTTTTGCTCAAGAGTAAAGTACACTTATTTTAAAAAAATAAAAAATATTTGGAAAACTTGTTTGGAAACTATATCTAAGAACAAATATAAAATCACAGCCTCCTCTCTCAAAACAATATTTTTTCTAATTTTTTTCTTAAAATAAAGTTCAAAGTCAACTGTTACATAAAAAATTAGTTTCCACAATTTTTTTAAGCCCAGTTAACGGCTTTGGCTTAAAATAATGGGTAGAAACTAATTTTATACGTAACAGTTCACTTCAAACTTTGCCCCAAGAAAAAAATTGAAAAAATATTTTTTTTTGAGATAGGAGGCGTGATTTCATATTGGTGCGTACATATTGTTTCTAATCAAGTTTTTCAATTAAAATTTTTACTGTATTTTTTAAAATAAGTGAACTTTACTCTTGAGCAAAATTTATATTTTTTGACGCCCCTCGTATACGGGGGTAAAAAAATGTATTATCTGATGATTGCATTTTGCACAACCTTTTATGAAGAATAAATTTTTCCAAAAATCAATAATAAAAATGTTTCCCATATGAGTGCAACTTAAGTAGACACACTGTATACAGGGTGTTATTGAAATACACGTACATATTAAAATGGGGAATAGTATGTAATGACCAAAAACGATTGGCACCAATTTTAACTTCAAATTCTAAAATTTAAATATTGGGGAAGAGTCCCCTTTTCCGACCTACTAGTTTCCATATTTAAAGAAGTAAAATAAATCGAAATTGAACTTACCCATAGAAATTGCACTGTTGCCGTAGCAAAACCAATTAATTCAAAGTAAAGTTTATTACAGAAATTGTTCAAAATGCCGTCCATTATTATTTACACACACTTGCAATCGTCTTTCCAAAGAACTTTGAACATTAGAAATTAGTCTTGGATTTTGTCGTATTTCCTCGGCTACCGCATTAACTTTATTGGTTAATTGTTCAACACTATTAATAGGTTCATTATAAACCAGTTGTTTCATGTGACCCCACAAAAAGAAATCGCATGGATTTAAGTCCGGAGATCTCGGAGGCCACTTAGTAGGTCCATTTCTGCCTATCCACTTTTGAGGAAATCTAATGTTCAAAAACTGCCGTACGTTTAAATCAAAGTGAGGAGGAGCGCCATCTAGTAGGTACCACATCCGTTGCCTTAATTGTAACGGTATCTCTTCTAGGAGTACTGGCAAAATATCTTCTAAAAAGTGGAGATATCCTGGCCCATTTAATCTGTTCGGGAGAACATAAGGCCCGATTAAATGCTGATCTATTATGCCAGCCCAAACATTTATTAAAAATAATGGCGTGAGGATTTTCATCACTCCAAATATGCGTATTGTGCATATTGAACACGCCATCACGAGTGAATGAAGCCTCGTCAGTATACAATAATATTTTTAGAAAATCAGGAATATCAACACATTTTTGAATCATCCATTCACAAAACTCCATCCACTCTCTTTTCTTCATCACCTGGATATAAGGCCTGGACTTTTTGGATGTGATAAGGATGTAAACCTTGTTCTTTAAGTATCCGCCACACAACAAATGAGGACACTCCAATTTCAAGACCTAGTCTTCTACAACTTAATTGAGGCCGGTTTTCAACAGCTTCCAATATTTCTTCTTCGGCCGCCAATGTTCTTTGTGTTCTTGTTCTCCCTCGATCTGCATTGACACTCTCAAATTTTCCATGGTCTCTTAGATGCTGAACAGTTGAAATAAACGTACGACAGTCCGGAATTCTCCGATTTGGAAACCGTTCGCGATACAGGATTTGTGCTTGCCGAGAATTTTCTCCAGCTGCTCCATAAACCAGCACTATATCGGTTAGTTCAATATTCGTAAATAGTGGCATCGTAAAAAAATATTTAAAAGTAATCGTAACAACACTTTTTACCAACTTGGAAATGACGCGCTCGTGTTAGCCAGATTCGTAAATCAACTAAAATTTTAATAATCCATAGTTTCAAAAATGTATAGTTTAAAAACAATCATTTATCAAATATTCTAGTTTTTTGATAACGAGGGTAGTAAAAACCAGTCTTCGGAAATAGAAATTAATTCGAAAATCTTGGCAACATGGTTATTTCTTACAAGACTAGTTTTCTTATCATCTGACAAAAACTTGCATATTAATTACTGTTGATGTTTAAAATAGGTAAATAAACCTAATTTATATAGGTCATCCTCAACATATCAGTGAAGTACGTTTATTTTAGAATTAATTTTCAAAAATTAATAACTCCCTTAATAAGGGGTATTTTTAGAAAATAATATTTTTCTACATTCAGTGGGGATCTGCGCAATACCCAGTTTTAATATGTACGTGTATTTCAATAACACCCTGTATAGGAGAAAATTAGGAAAAAGAGGAAAAAATATTAAGAAAATAGAAAAAACAAGGAAAATAGAGGAAAATAGAGAAAAATAGGAAAAACAGAAAAAAATAGAAAATAATGTGATTAAATGAAGAAAAATATGAAGAAATGTGAAAAATAGGGAAAAATCGGGCAAAATTGGAAAACAGAAAAATGGGGAAAATAGTTAAAAATAGGAAAACAGTAGGGGAAAATAGTTAAAAATGGGAAAACAGTAGGGGGAAATAGGAAGAAATAGGGAAAAAATTGAGAAAAATAAGTACAAATAGCGACAAATAACAAAAAATAATGAAAAACGGGACAAATACAAGGAATTATAAAAAATAGGGAAAATGTCGAAAATAAATACAATAGGAAAAAAACGTCAAAAATATAAAATATATATAAAACAGGAAAATATTGAGGAAATATGGAAATTAGAGGTAAATAGAGATAAATCTAGAAAATAGGGTAACATATAGGAAAATAGTGAAAAATAGGGAAAAATAAATAAAAATAGTAAAAACAGTAAAAATAGGCAAACATCAATAATATAGGAAAAAATACGGACAATTAGGGAAAAACAGGAAAAAATAATAAAAAACGGGAAAAATAGGAAATAGGAAAAAAAATATTGAAAGACAGGAAAAAAATGGGAAAAACAGGGAAAGATAGAGAAAATGGAGAAAAAATAGGGGAAAATAGGGATACATTGGTAATAATAGTGAAAAATAAGGAGAAATGGTGAAAAATGAGGAATAATATGGGAAAATAAAGCAAAATAGAGAAAAGTATAAAAAATAGGGAAAAATAAGAAAGCTTGGTCATCCAGGTACTACTATAGACTCCGTAGCAAAGCATGGGTATTTAGCTAGTATATTATAAATAATAAAATCTGAAACGTAATATTAAGAGTTTTTCGGCCAAGCATACCTACGTTATTTAAAAAAAATCGGTCAAGTGCGTGTCGGTCTTCGCACATTTAGGGTTCCGTACCAAATGTAGAATATGAGCTAGTTGTGCAGAGGAAGCATTCTTAAAGGAGTTTAAAATTTTAATCATACTTATAAGTCAAAAATACTTGGTAAAAAGATTTAAAGAAGAGAAAAGAAAAATATCCTGGCGCATGTGTGTTCGACGAAGAAAAAAAGAAGTATGAATATCACAATCCGTATATATATTAACAAATTTTGATATGCAATGAACAAATTTGTTAATCAGCGTAACCGATAAAGATAGAAAAAAGTTATAAGATGGAAAATGCGTTTTTTAATAAAACTAATACGATTGCACAGAAAAAATAATAAAATATTCAATATCACAATTGGCATGAATACGGAACCCTAAAAATAAGGGAATGGTAAAATGATGGGGTAGGCCAAAGTGTTTTTCAGCGCCTCCTTTTAGCTGTATGGGAGCCCCCTTGAAAACGTTTAAAAATATTTTTTATAATTTATATGGCTTTGGGTCAACAAGACGCATATACTGTGAAAATTTGAAGACTCTAGCTCCAACGGTTTAGCTGCTAGACAGGTGTGACAGACGGACGGGCGGACGGACTGACGGACATGCGAGGGTTCCGTTTCGACCCTTTGGGGTACAGAACCCTAAAAGGAAGATAAATAACAATTTTTCATGATTTTAAATTATAAAATCTTCTGGCAATTGGAAATAAATACGAAAATGTGAATATATTAAATAAAACTATAATTTAAAGTTTTCCACTAAATAGAATCAAATTTCTAGAAAGAATGTTGTTAGTAGATGACGAAAATCACATGATCGAATCGGAGGGGCTTAAATAACAAAAAAAGTAAAGGGTTACAAACTGTTTTGTTTAGTAAGTATTTCGTTAATTTTATAATTATCCCGTGGCAAATATAAGGTATTTTGTTAATTTTTTTCTAATCAATAAAAACCCGATTACTTTTTTTTCTATTCGAGTATCGCCTCTACCATATTACAACAAAGCCTTTTACCGGGCCGAATTTGAACAAAAGATTTTTTTTCTTATCGATGCCAAACTGGTACTTATGCGACCCAGAATGAATATATCAACCGTATTATTCCACGCGTGTACTCTATTTTTTATAACGTCACATTTGTAGGTCATATGGGATGTTTTGAATCCAAATACCTATATAAAATATAAAAATATGTGCCCTATTTACCTCAGCCCGAGTTGAATCTGAAAGAAAAACAAAAATGTTTATGTAAGCTAGAAAATTTTTCATTCCATTGTTTGTGTTTACTACAACAAAGAAAATGTGGCTGTTACCAAACTGAAAAATATACCTTTGTGTCACAGTTGTTAAAAATTTATTTGATTTAAAATGACATGAAAAAAAATAGCGATTATATTCAACATATAAAAAATATGTGTAGTAAAAATATCGTTCCCTTTAGGTAAAATATATTTTAAAATAATCTACCAAATGTTATTTAAAGGTAGTGATAGTGAATTAATCATCATATTTTTTTATGGCAATAATATAATAATAATAATAATAATAATAATAGATTTATTTTCCATAAGACAATAAAATTGTATAGGATTCGTCAAAGAAAACAAAATATATTCAAGACATAAAAAAGAAAGAAAATATACAGTTAACATAAAAATAATAAAATATGAGTAATAAAATATAAGTAAAATATGAGTAGAAGAGTGGCACTCTGTAAACATTTAATTCGTAAAATTCACACAGGTCATAAAAACAATATTCTAGTAAAAAATCTTTTAGTTTTCATTGAAAAGTATATAATAATTTACTTTCCTTTATTTCAAGGGGTAGTCTACTGAACAATTTGGGCCCCAAATAATTTGGTGCATTAGATATTACCTTGAGTCTGGCATATGGTATGTATAGTTCGTTAGCTTGTCTAGTTTCGTATATTTTTATTAGCTACGAACATATCTCTATGCTTATAAATAAGTATATAGACACATTTCAAAAATGAAGACACAACAAAGGGGTAATATGCCGTATTTTTTGAAGGGTTGTCGAAAGATCTTAACAATGCTTCTCAGAATCACTTTTTGAGCAGGAAAAACATTTTTTGAGTTAGTTGAATTACCCCACAAGCATATGCCGTATCTTAGACGCGAGTCTACTTGTGCAAAATACACCATCGGCCGTAAATTTATGAAAAGAAACTTTATGGAGTTTATTTTTTTAATTAGTCCATTGCAATGGTCTTTCCAATCAAGGTGTTGATCTATACAGATTCCAAGAAAGCGAATACTATTACTTCCGTTATTAAGTGTCATATTGTTAAAACTAATCTCGACAGGTCCAACGTTCTGTTGCCTATTGTGAAATATAAGTACCTCAGTCTTATTAGCATTAAAAAAGAAATCAAGGCCACTAAAATAACTTGACAAATTTTGAGCGATGTGAGAGCTCTCGCGGTTTAGTTGGTCCATTTTTTTAGCAGAAATTATAGCCGAAAAATCATCTGCAAAGCTTACATAGTGATAATCACCTATTATTGGGTCAACGTTATTCATATAAAGTATGAACAATATCAGTCCCAAAATTGAACCTTGAGGATCCAATGGATCAGAGTTAATAATATTAATTTCGTTGTTATTTTGCATTTTTAAAGATACATATTGCTTCCTGGCACATACATATTGCTTCCCCTGATTCCATATTTTTCCAATATGTTCAACAGCAATTCATGGTTTACACAGTCAAACGCTTTGCTGAGATCACAAAAGAGAGCAAGTGGGTATTCAAAATCCTCCAAGTGGTGAATAATGTTATTGTAAAATGATAGCATGACAGTTGTTGTTGACTTGTTAGCGCAGAATCCATGCTGATTTTCGGTTATAATATTGTACTTTCTCAAGAAAGACAAGAGGCGATCAAGAAAGGCATATTCAAAAATTTTAGACATGCCACACGGGGCAGCAACAGGCCTATAGTTTTCTGATTGTGTACGGTCATTTTTCTTGTATAATTGTAAAATTTTCACCAGTTTCAAAGCTTGAGGAAAGCTGCCCAATTCAAATGATAGGTTTACCAGATACGTTAATGGTTCAGAGAGAACATCTAAAACCTGCTTTAAAACAAAACATGGCACGTCGTCGGCTTTAGAAGGTTTTTTATTTTTAATTTTTCCCAGTAATAAATTTAATATTTCTATTTCCAGAAATGGAGTGAGGAAGATGGAATCTTTATTTGATGTGATTTTTTCCATACCATTACAAGATTTTGTTGTTATTTTGTCTACCAGACGACTGGGACAATTCTTAAAAAAACTATTAAACTCTGAGGCTACCTCCCGTGGGTCATCCAATAACATTTCGTCTTTTTCTATTACAATAGCTTTAACAGAACGCTGCCTATTCGTCGTTTCTGATATAACATTCCAACAGGCTTTAATATTCTTGTAGGATTTTATAATACGTTTTTGATAGTGTTCTTTTATAAAAAAGAATGATTTCTCTTACGTTCTTTATATAATTCGGTAAAATTAGGATTGCACTTTTTTAATACAAAAAGGTCTTTTAGTGACCGGCTTGAGGCAACAATTCGGCATCTTCGGCATATGACTTTTATATCATTTGTACTCATTAGATAAAATTGTGTGAAAATATTGCTTTCAGTTTTGTAAAAAAAATACAATTTTATAAGTTGACAGAAAAGTACCCACTTTCACCCAATCCATGTTAAAATTAAAAGTTTCTATCGGTAGTTATCTATCATTTGCAAAAAACGGCATGCAAATCGGTCAATCCATTTCTAAGAAATTCACAAAAAACCCTTTCTTTTAAGCAAGCAAGTTAGTCGGCACTATAACTAAAAAACTAAACTGAATAAACGTATCGGGTGATTTGAATTTATTTTGTATCAGTTTAAGGAAGAACTGAGTAGATTTTGGGATATAAATGTTTAAGTAATTAACGAGTTTATTTTGTGTAATAGTATATAGTATGTTCCAAAAATAAAAATTCTTGTTGGTTTTAGATTTTGGCAATAGCCTAAGCTCAATTTTTGCGACATAGACGTAGAAGTGATCTGAAGATTAGCACCAAGTTTTTCATTTTATACAGGATAGCACTAGATTTACTGCTTCCGATCATTGAATAATTCTTATTATTGGCTATTACTCAAAAATCTGGAAAACAATATTTTTGTAATCTTTAGAAGTATCCCCTCCACCCGATAAAAAAATTTTGAACGGGTCACAACTATCGTTAAAAACTAGTAAGTAAGACATTTTTCATAATCTTTGATTGTTTAACAAAAATAATTACAATCATTAAATTTAATTCCCTTTTTGTATCATGTATCTTTTATTTACCATATTAAAAAATCTGTCCAGAACTTTCCCGGCTCGGCCGTAGAGAATAGGATTATTTTAATTAGAAAAAAGAAATTGAAAAAGTCTAAATGTGTATTTTTTTTGCCCTCTAGCGTCGAATCTATGGGGAATCCGAAAAAAGTTAAATAACAAAGTTAAAGGAAATTTCGTGCTCTACAACTTTGCTTTAGAAAATTTTACACTAAAGTGCATTGTTTGTCCTCAAATTTTGGAAAAACTACGCAAAACCTACATGCACAATTTATGCGCGCACTCCAATGGCCCAACTATTGGAAATTTACGAAAAAGTTTAATACAAATATTGTAGGAAATTTTTTGCTCTAAAACTTTGCATTACAACATTTTGCACCAAAGTTGTTCTTAAAGTTTAAAAAAAAGCAAAAAATCTTACATGTGATTTCAATTAAAGTCAGTCTTGAGGAACTTTTACTGTACCAATTTAAGAGTCTATCAACGCGTTTTGGCACGTGCAAGTTTACCTAACCTAGAAATTTTTAGGTTAGGACGTATTCAGCCCGTGAGCAAAAGCTGATTTTACGCTAGGACATTATTAATTTTTTATTAAGTGCAAGTACTTTTTTATTAGGTGTAGTTTCACCCTTAATATTTAATAAGGGTAATGTTTATTTAAAAAAAATTGTTATAACACTTTTTTTTGGAGCACCCTGTATATTTTAAATATTTTTAAAATGTAGCAATTATTGACTTATATAATACCATTTTAAATATAAAAAATTTCTGCTAGATTCGATAAATTAATCTTTTTCATCGATTTCAACGCTTATTTGCAGTAAAAAATAAAAAATTCTTACGATTAACTAAAAAAATCGGTTATGAAAAAATTGTTCTTTGTTTTTTTTTGCATTATTCTATACAATCAATATATTTTTTATACCATCTAAATTTGAGTTTCAAGGAAGAAAATTTGCACCTGATACAGTTAAATTTTTTTAAATTTGTAGACTTTTTTAATTAAATTCGTATAAAATCGAAAAATATTCTACTTTGAACAAATTACAGCTTATTTAAATCACAGAAAAGAACATTTTCACTTAAGTTTCATAATAAAAAAAAATTATATTTTTGATGAAGACAAAAATTACGAAAAAAAAAAACAATTTCTCGATAATTTTGATTTCATGTAAAAAATGAGCCATACAAATGTTTTAGATTTTTTAATTACCTACATCTTTTACACCAAACTTTTTTGATACAACGGATATTTCAGAAATCAGCAAAAATCCAATTTCTAACCGTCAAACCTCATATTTACCTACCCCCACCACCTTCCGGAGCTTTTACTGACCTACATTAAATTTTCAGACCATTCAGATACTGTTAAAAATTTTTTTTGTTTTAAAAATGTTTGGGCCTGATCTAAAATCTACAAAACAGATGAAAAATCCCTAAATGTGTCTATGTCGAAATCACAACTACACATTAATAATAACAATATGGCTGAGTTACTTTCTGTTATGATGAATTCTCGGCATTTGCAAAAATTTATTAAATATCTGTAGAAGAAGTAGACAACCCATTCTACATAGTTGCACTCTAGGCAAAATTTACTTAAAATTTTGACTAAAAACTAATTATTTTAAACTTAATGTCAAATGAATGATTAAGGACGAGACTAAATCCGTATTGAAATAAATTTTTTATCATTTTGCAGTTTGCACTGTACAATTTTTTAAAAGCACGCAAAAAAATGAAAAATATGTCCCAAAGTTCTAATAGATTTTTTAAAGAGTAGGAACTAAAGTTTAAAATTGCATTACGACAGATCCGTAACCTTAGAATTTTCCTTCATGTCTGTTTTTATTTTAGACTATAACTTATACGGTTCTCAAAAAAAAGTAATTTCAAAAACCATTGCAAAATAACTCGGGGTGATGGACTCGTAAACCAAAAACTAATGGTCTTATTCCAACCCTTCATACCAATTTCAGCTTGATTGGTCAAGCGGTTCGGCAGTTATCGTATAAAATTACACACAGTCACACAGACACACAGACAGACCTTACTGTGGAAATGGTTTCAACATTCTTGGGGGACCTCAAAATGAATATTTCCATAGATATCTCGATTTTTTTGATGGGATCGGGAAAGAAAAAATCAATGAAAACAATTATCAACGCAAAAGTGTTTTCGTTGTTAGCACTTCATATAGATGACCTTGAATTTTAATACAAATAAGTTTAAAACTGATACTTGGGTTAAACTGGGAGGTGACGCAGAATATTTTATTTATCCACATCTCCAAACAAATATTATTATATGAAAACCAAATACGTTTAAGAGTTTCAAAAAGTATCATTTTAGGAAATTTGCTTTCAGGATATAACATTGGGAGTACCATGTTCATGGGTAGAATGTTCCTACGAGCTGTTATAGCTTTTTTGTTAAGGTGGATATGGCCTAGGCAACACAATGACTTCTTACAGATAGCTCGGTGAGCTCTTTTTAGGAGATTGTAACAAATTTTGTAAGTTGTCTGAGAGGTTGTCGAGACCTCTATATTTCCTCTAAATGTCCGCTGCCGGGATATTTTTAGCTAGGTTTTAGCAATATCCCACCTTAAAATTCTCGAACAATGCACTCTGAAGAGTTCTCTGCGACATCTTGTGGCGAGAAATTTGTTAAGTACAAGTATCCCCTCCACCAGATAAAAAAAAATTGACGGTGCCCAACTATCATTAAGAACTAATAAGGAGTTTTTTGTAATCTATAGGCAATTTATTTTGGGTAACTATGTAACCTGGTAAGAGTTACTCATATTATATTTAAATATTTACACTAACTATGACGTCACACAACACTACTGTCTGTAATCACTTTAAAACTCAAGTTACAAGGCTGGTATGTATAGTTATCTCACTTCTTAAACGAAGAAGTTGATATTTGAAAGAAGAATTAACCGTTTTTTAGATTTCAGGTTATGTTAAAATTGTTAAAATCTCTATGAAGTAAACACTGATAGTTCATATTTTGTTCTTCTAATAAACCTATTACTAATAGTTTAAGTCTTTTCTTAGGAGGACCCAGTTTACTACAATCAAAAAATAACTATAATAACAAAATGTTTATGATGGCCTAAACTTTACACCATACAATACAACAATTTGACACTATTGACATTGACAGCGGTTACAGGCAGTAACCATGACGTCATGTATTAACTAACTCGGAATGTTTTGGATACCCAAAAATAAATTGCCTTTTGACTGTCAAAGTATATGAGTGTCACCAGATCTAACATTTTGTTCACGTCATTTTTCAGAAAAAATGGGAGTGGCTCATGTCACGCTCAAGAAAGTAATAATCATTTATTTATTATGGAAACTGTTGGTTAGTTTAAAATTCATTTCTTTTTTTTTAAAAATAACAATTTTCATTTTGATAATGAATTTCCCTTTAAATTCCTTTTCAGCTTACACCATGCTACATTTCTATTGTTAAATTATAACATCTCTAAAAAATACCGGCACAATATTATTGTTATTACGATTCTCATCTTAATTAAATTTGATTACAAAAGACAAAATTCAGCAGAAAAATAAAAAGGTATTAAGAAAAAGAACACACTCAGCACATCCACTTTCACTAGTATTTCAAATTGGGAATTCTCAGCTCGGAGAGAAAACATTTCTCAAAGACACTTTTAATTAAGTAGCAGAGGGTCAGGTAGAATTAGGAAGTCTTTGGGCTATCAATCAGACCGAATCAAAAGGAAAGTAGGTCTACTATACTGGCTGTATAATAATATAGAAAACATTACATTCACATAAAATAGATATACTTTGACGTTGCATTGTGGGACAAACTTTATATTCAAGGGGGTTAAATTTGAGCCGATCCACCGTTTAACAAAAAACTTTTATCGAACATTTTAACCCCACCATTCACAGTCCGATCTGACGCCACGTATTGGTCAAGTGTCGCCATGGATACGCAATCACAAGTTCAGAGGCGTCGGTAATTTTATTTGACAACAAATATTTCTCTACATTCTTTGGAAACTAATAATTATAATATAAAAAATGGGTTGTATTTAATATATCGGTATTTTTAAATAATACAACAGACAGACTTATAGACTTTAGTTATATAACTTTTTTTTTAAATTTCGTCGAATATAGTGGAAAATTCAATTCACACACATAGAATATTTAATATTCCCTGATAGGAAAATCCCTGTAAAACGTGTAAACGCAATTTCCTTACCAGATTCCCAATCTGTCTGGTGTTTCACTCTTTCTCCTCACGTTGTTACCATTTTGTCATACTTCATTGCACAACACCCTCTTTTGCGGAAACTTGTTTCCCCCTTCTTATAAGAAATCTTCACCACTTCTCCTGTAATCAAAAGACACCCCCGAACAGAATTTTAGTTCATTAGCGTAGGGCTAGAAATTAAAAATGTCTTAAAGATTTCTTTTTACTGCAATTACTTTGATCGGATCATCATCGAAGTTTCTTTATATTCTGAGGAAATTCGGGTTAAATTTGACACTCTGTTAATGACTAGCGATTAGTAACTTTTTATAAGAATTTTTATATATTATCAGTCTGTTTAAATTTTAACTTGTTTTGTAACACAAAGTTATAAATAAATAAGACAAATCGAGATAAATACAAATAAATGAATTTCGGGTTCAGCATCGCACTTTTGGTGGCTATCTAACCGGAATAAGACCGAGATAGCGTTATAAATTAGACATGGAATAAAGTTTATGAACCTTATATTCCCTTTTGGCTTACTCAAAGGCGCTAGAGAACCAATTACTGTTTCCTTCCCATTATATTTATGTTATCAGATAGGGCATAATTGATAGTTAGCCGGCACGAAACTTTGTGAAAATATGAAAAATTTTAGTTATCCCACGTCCAACACTGTTATCGCGCCGATTTATTGTTAATAAACTCGAAAGGTGTTTTTCAAAAAAAGGATGAACAAAAATATAAAAATATATGATGCAATAATAATAAAAATCAAATAATGCTAAAGTGAAGAACTAGTTATTAAATGCCAGTAATTTTTAATAATTTTGTTATCAACTTTTATTTTTATTATATTGTTTTTAGTTAATAACCATAGCAACAAATAAAAAAATGCTTACTAACCCATTATCACTTAAACGTCAAGTTTCCCATTATCTAAACGATATTCGGTCAAGCAAACTGCTCTCACCCTCGCACCCTTAGACTATTTCCTCAAACATACATCAAATTTAACTCACCCTTCTTTTTCATGCCTAATACACCTGCCACGACAGCGTTTTGATATGAAATGGATGG
This sequence comes from Neocrepidodera transversa, assembly GCA_963243735.1. Taxonomy (NCBI): domain Eukaryota; kingdom Metazoa; phylum Arthropoda; class Insecta; order Coleoptera; family Chrysomelidae; genus Neocrepidodera; species Neocrepidodera transversa. The sequence continues at coordinate 20,707,268 of OY725341.1, forward strand.
ACTGAAGGTCGGAGGTACTCACAATGGGAAACACTCTTCTAATTGGAAAGGAGTTGAACCGGAACAGACCGGAACTCCGGAATGGAAAGTCTCAGCGGTTTTGGCTTGAAGCTTCTTTTGCCGACTGCACGTGTGGTCGAGGAAAGCGTGAATCGATTAAAAGTTTTCGGTTTTCAAATCGATTTAATGTTTTTATGTTTAATTTAGAAACATTTGTTTTAAATAATTACTTTGATAATGTATTATATTTATGTAAATACTGATATAACAAATAATTTAGTTAAGTTACGATATGTATCTTACAAACAATAATTTATTTATATAGACATTAGCTGAATAACCGTGCTTTGCTACGGAGTTTCTTTAAGATTAGTACTTGGACCACCGAGCTTTGTTTGTTTTTTCCTATTTTTCCCTATTTTCCTATTTTTTCTTAATTTTCCATTTCTTCCTATTTTCCCTATTTATCATTATTAGTTATATTATTTTTCCTATTTGCCACTATTTGTCAGTATTTTTCTCTAGGTTTCCTCTATTTTTTGCTAGTTTTCTATTTTTTAATATTTTTTCTTATTTTTACCTTTAATTTGGATTTTTACATTTTTGTCCCATTTTCTATTTCTTCCTATTTTTTCCTGTTTATCATACTTTTTTATTGTTTTTCGTAAAATTCCATGTTTTTAACTGTTTTTTACTATTTCTCCTTATTTTCCATATTTGTCCCAATTTTTACTATTTCTCCTTATTTTCCATATTTTTCTCAATTTTCCATTTTTTCCAAATTTTTTCCGATTTTTCACTACTTTTCCCTATTTCTCCATATTTTTTTTCCTAATTTTCCTTTTTTTCATTATGTCTTACGTTTTCCTAGTATTTCCTGTTTTTTCAAATTTTTTCCATTTTTTTAATATTTTTCCCAATTTTTCCCTAATTTTCCGATTTCTTATATAATTTTCCTGTTTTTCATAATTAATCCGAATTTGTCTCTATTCACCATTTTTTGTTATTTTCCCTTTTACTATTTTACTCTATTTTTCCCTATTTTACACAATTTTTCCAAATGTCTAGTTTTTTCCTATTTTTTTGTGGTTTTTTCTGTTTTTCATTATTTTTTCCTTATAGTGCCTATTTTTGCGTATTTTGCCCTATTGTTTTCCTTGTTTATTCCTCTTTTCTCCTTTTTTCACTATTTTCTTCATTTTTTCTAGTTATCGGTATTTTCCCATATATTTTCCTTGTTTTTACTTTTTCTGTATATTGCTCTATTTTTCCCTATTTTTCCATATCATTCGCTATTTTTTCAATTTTTTTTCTATTTTTCCTAATTCTTTTTATTTTTCCCTGCTTTTCATGAATTTTTCTATTTTCCTTATTTTGCTTTATTATTGCCTATTTTTCGCTTACAGTTCCTATTTTTGCGTAATTTAATTTGATTTCCCTAACTTTCCCTAATATTCCCTATTTCTACCCATTTTCCCCTATTTATTTCCTACTTTTCTTTGGTTTTTATCTCCGTTTTTTTGTATCTTTTTCCCATAATTTTCAGCATTTTCCCATATGTGTCTCTGTTTTTCGTATTTTCTGAATTTTTCTATAATATCCTGATTTATCTATATATTTCACCGTTCTGCATTATTTTTGCTAATTTTCACTATTTTCCTCTATTTTTTAATATTTTCCCATATGTTTCTCTATTTTGCTCTATTTTTCTCTAATTTTCCTATTCGTTCCTATTTTGCTCTATTTTCCCTTGTTTTGCCCAATTTTTTCCCATTTTTCCCTATATTTCGCTATTTTTTCCGATTTTTCTATTTATTCCTATTTTTCATTATTTTTTCCTATTTTCCTTACTTTTCTTTATTTTTCTCTATATTTTTTCCTTATAGTCCCTATTTTTGCGTATTTTGTCCTATTTCCCTATTTTTTCCTATTTTCCCCTCATAGTCCCTATTTTTACGTAGTTTGCTCTACTTCCCTATAATTTCCTTTTATTCCCAATTTTATTATTTTACTCAAAATTTTGTTCTATTTCCAATTTTTTTCTATTTCCAATTTTTTTGTATTTCCATTTTTTTTCTATTTTCTTCATGTATATTATAGATATTTTCTCATTTTCATTATAATATCAACTCCAAGGAGAAGAAAACAAATAAAACAATAAACATTTTCATGGTTTCGCCTAACGTCATTTGATATCAAAACGTAATTTTATTAAGTGTTCCCTGAAACTATAAATTTTGTAATTTTACAGGAAAGTAAGAATCTTGTTAGTAAAACGACACCGTTTACCTCGACGCTGCATTATAATCGTATAACATTATGCTACAGCATTAAACAACGCTTGATCCTTAGACAGGATCGTCTTGTATTTTTTATACACCAATCTGATTCTCAAAACAATTTTTACCAAATTATTTGAAACCATAATTTTCGACGTATAGAAAATAGTTAATGCTAATATTAGCTAAAAATAGGAGTATGGTCCATAAAATAAATTTTAGTTTTTTAAAAAAAATATTAATTTAATAATCTCAATGCTAAAATTATTAAAAATTTTTTAATTTTCACATTTAAAGGAAAAATTTAATTCAAACTATAAAAAATATTACTTACCATTCTGACAATCTAATTTCACAGGTTTATTGACATTTTAACCAATTATGTTGCTCAATTAATAATTTTAAGTAAATCTACTACAAAGAACATTCTGTTGTAAATATCTAAAAACTTGATTAACATGTCCCCTGAGAGGAACAGAAAAAGTGAGGTTAGGATTCAGAAAAATCAATCAGTTTGTTATACAGACGAGTCCGAACACAGTTGTTGGATTCTATCATATGAACTCCGGGAGAAATGTGATTTTGCGCGATTTAGAAATAAGAGAACCCACTTACTCACAGAGAATCCCATGAAGCAATGAAAAGGATCGAAATACAGTCCAAATTAATATTAGACTGTCATAAAAACTAAATACTCTTGAATGGGTGTCTGGGAATAAGGCAGATTGCTTGATTGACAAAGGAGCCAAAAAACTTTTAATTGGACCACAACCCACATCTGATATTTCCTACCAATATTGGATGGAACTTTCTAGACTAAGTCACTCATAAAAGGTCCACCCAAGAGCAGAAACATTCTGCTGTTGTGTCTAAATAGATGGGAGCTTAAAACTGCCCTAGGACACTGCGAGCTCAGAAGACACTTGAACTTCATGGGAGCATCATGTGAGGAAGAGAATGAAACTCCCGCCTGCACTTAGTCTCCAGACCAGAATTCTTGACAAAGTCCAGAATAGTTCTGATATTAGTTTAGCTATCTCTTCGGGTTAAGGACACTATACCACAAAGTGCCATTAACTTTCTCTGTTCAGGTTCCTTCATTGGCATAATATATAAAGATGAGTTTTTTTCTCTTCCTCGTATTTCCTATATAGTGAAACTTCCGATACCCCAATGAGTATCAGGTATATTCCGAGTTTGGTACATTTAAAATAACGATAAAAGGTCGGGAAAGGCCGCACTTGACGAGACCACTTTTCCCCTACGTATTTTTGGGGCGCTGATTACGAAAATGAGGGTTAAAACCAGCAGGAAGGGTTGGAAAATCCCGAAAATTGCAAAAAAACACCCCTACATAGGGGTGTTTTTCGACTGTACTTGTTGTTTTGAAATCTAAGCCATCTTATATGTTTTTTGGGGCACTGATTACGAAAATGGGGGTTAAAACTTTCAGCAATAGTTGAACCACTCCTAAAATTGCAAAAAACACACAAGTAGTGTCACACAAATTTTCCAGTCTCGACACGCCGATTTTAGAAATCAGCGACCCAAAAAATATATGAGATGAGTTGTATTTAGGGCTGTTTTTTGCAATTTTAGGGGTGTTCTAACCATTGCTGCTAGTTTTAACCCTCATTTTCGTAATCAGCGCCCCGACCTTTTACCGTTATTTTAAATGTATTAATGTGGATTAAATCTAGGTGATTCTTAAAAAAAAGGTGAATTTATTTTTCATAAGGATCAATTTTATAAATGGCTCATTAGGTTCGTTTTGGTTTCGTATTTACAACTGTTCACAAATTATTTGAGAACTGCGCAAAACAAGTTGCGTAGTGGTATATATTTATTAAACCGATTCCGAACTGATTCTAGGAACCCAAAACTAAAACACTAATTAAAATCTTCTTTTTTATTATCTGGCCTCTGTTTGAGTCAGTTTATTATAAAAATAGAAGAATATTTTATATTTATAGGTTATCCAGCATTTATAGCATAAAATTTTCCATTATTTTAGCATATAAAAAAATACTAATTTAATATGGAAACCGGTAAGTTATTCAGAATGTGAATAATTTGGTAAAATACAATTGGTGTAAAAAGCAATGGTTTAATTTCCAATTATTTCCTTTTTATTTTTGTTAATTTGATAATTTATAAATATATATTTTAATAATTTATAATTATATATTTAAATAGTTTTTAAATATCAGTTTTTGCGCTGTAGTATATTTCACAATCACAATACGCATATGTACACTGAAAATCCTAAAAATATTCTTATCATCGACCAAGTACTGTTTGTATGATTCGATAACCGTTCTGGAATAAATTTACATACGAACCAAAATACAAAATTATTTGTAATGACTGGTTCCGAATCGATTTTCATAAAACCAAAACACTCCGAACTTAATGCGTATGGTCGAAATGTTCTTAAATTAGAACCAAAACAAACCTATTTTAACAACTTAATTGACAATTGGTTTGATGACTTATGGAACCTATTTTTTTATTTTTTTTTTGTAACAGCCCATTTTGGAGTATTTCTTATGATCCGGAGTATTTTCGATCGAAATCTCTCTAGTATTTCATTGTTTTGAGTTTGATACAGTTCCCCATAGTTGTAACCCGTAGCACCAGATAGGTTTAAGTACGGCCTTATATACTATTAATTTATTGTAGACGGACAGCTGTCATTTGTGGCCAATAAGCCAATATAGATTGTGAAGTTTGAGTCCGAGCTGTTTCCTCTTTATGAATATATGTTTTTTCTAATTTAATCTGCGATCTAGGTGCATACCTTGGTATTTAGCATCTTGTTGTTGACCGAGCTGATGATTATTCAATGAAATTATTGGATTTTTTCTTTTAAAGTCACTTTCTACCAGCCAATATCTTACCATTGATCGTCACCTACGATACAATATCTGTCTTTATTTTTGAACTTTGTTTCCAGACAAATTTATTTTAAACAAGTTTTTTGCCAAGCTGGCCCTGTTCAATAGTTCAATTCCGGTAGAAATCTCAATCCAATAATAGTAAATGTTTAACAGCATCATTTCGTTTTCTCGTTTCGCGTTTCTACTACATTTGATCATTTAATGCAACAATTAAAGGAAAGATCGACCCGAATTTATTATGTCTGCCTGATATCACTGTTTCAATTACATTTTCCTTCGGTAAATTGGTTCATTTCGAAACCGAAATTAATGCGGTGCTCCCTACAGACTGTGACAATGTAATGAAATGATCTTGAGTTTTAAGTACAGAAGTTACTATGTCGATAAATTAGTTTTCTAAACTGATACATTGTTATTATAATTTGCTTTTTTTTTTTTTAATTCTCTGTATTTGCCATTGCCAGAATTTCTCCATATATATTACAGCAAATAAAAAATCTAAACTTCATGTAAAACAAGAAAGAAACTGGCCAAAAGCGGAAAATCCAATTCATATCCTGAATAATAGACTGACAGTTCGCCGAGCGCTACCTAGCCGGGTTCTTTAATAAATAACGACAGGTAACAACTTAGAAGATGTTCCAGATCGAATTACATTTTTATAAATGATATCGAAGAGTATAAAAAGAAACGAAGAATAATTGAATTCAGTTGTGGAATCTCGACAGTTAGTGTCTAGTTTCGGGACTGAACTTCGCCTCGAAATATTCTGCTTCATAACATATTAATACTTGGAAAAATGAGAAACTTGATCTGCGCTGAAATTTCTCGTCTTTTTTTCTATTTTCTCTTGGAGAAAACCAAAGATTGGAATTTTACATTGAACATACACTAACAAACTTGAAGGAAAATGTATAAAAAAATTCTTCAGCTGAATATTAGTACATGATATTTTAAATTTCTCATTCAGGGTGATAATGGATGCTTTAGTGAATGCTGTTATTTAAGGTATTTTTTTGTTGAGATTCTTCAAAATATGTTTAATAAACCCCTAATTTGAGATATGTTTATGTATATAGAATAGTATATTTTGTATATCTAGTAAGAAAGTAAAAATAAAACTGTAGTTGATAAGTTTCTCTATTTGCTTATTTTCCTATTTGTGACAAATCTAAAAATGTTTCGTCATAATCGATTGTGCTTAAAATTATATGTACTACACCCAGTATACATATCGGAATCCAAATACAATTTCACCGATGAACGCAACCCCTGCCAATATCTCCGAAAATCCCTGTAGGTAACTGAATTGCCTTTGATCACCGCAGTAATCATCTAAGGAAATTAAATTCATTGGCCATCCTGCTTGACAAGGGGACGACGTTAGCGCTCATAATTGGCGTGCTATAGTTATATGTGTCCAGGCTCTATATTATGATGGTATGCAAATGCCAGACACGTCGAATACGGGAAATGCATGTCTAAATGTTAGTAGGGTCTGCAATTTGAGTCTGTTGTTGTGCCTAATCATGTCACTTGTTGCTGCCAAGCGGGAGCTACCACCCTCTGCTGAAAATCTACCCCACCTTGATGAACTTTTGAATGTCATGCGGAAAAATACACTGAAAAAAAAAGAAGAATATTTTGCTGCAATAATAAATGCATATTAATTAATGTATTCAAATTTAAAATATTGTGTAGCTATGCAGGAATTGGCTTTTCTTACAGTTTCATTTAGTATTAATTGCGTGAACTATAATTAATTTTCATTTATTATTAGTACTTTTGTGAAAGTAAACTCAAGCGTTTAATTTAACGTAGGGGTGAATTAAGATACATTTCTCATGGCTCTATTCATACTAAAATCTGATTGTGTGTTTTAATTGTCATCGCTACTTTTACCAATTTTACTGTAGTTTTTTATGTTTTCCGGTGTTTCCCCGTTTATATTTTCGAATTTTCTCTTAATCGTATTGTAAATTATCGCATCCCGTAGGATAGACCGGGGCTGGTTGGCAACACTTTGTACATGTTATTATTTTTTAATTTTCTATGAAACGTATAACTATAATTGTAGTTCCATATAAAAGTATGGACATTCCTTTATTCCTTCCCATATCCTTAAGTTATATATTTGTATATACGTCTCGTAGGGTTGCTTTAAAAGACCTGAGACACACTATGCCAACTCACGCCGATGGTGGGTTAAGTTGGCATACCCCTTTGGGTAAGTTTTCACATATATTTACATAGGTAAAGTAGGTGTTTACTTGAAAATTATTAGTTCACTTAGTAGTGTAATAAAGACTAAAGAAACACAGAAAAATTTAAAGAAAATAATATATTTCATAATATTCTAAATTATTAAATTAACATGGTCAGGCCACGGAATCCGAAGGTATGATATTTAATCCACAGGATATAATAAAATTCTTTATTTTAAACAATATCACATCATGTCGCAATTTGCAAAACATATCGAGTTGAATTTCGTGCTAAGGCACGAACTGCCAGTAGATAGAAAAAGCTCTGAAACAGCGAAAAGACAGTTTCAAAAAGTATTACAATTGACGCCCTCAACGCGTGGTACTGCATTAGATCCGCGGCCATATTTGCTCCGAATCCCACAACTGGTCAAAAAGTCGCGGAAAATGGAGATAGCCAGCCAATCAGCGAAGTGGGCAATGAGAAACGAGTACCACTTAGCAACGGAACCCTATTGCTCTCACTCGCGTGTCCGTCCGTCTGTCCGTCCGTCCGTCCGTCTGTCACACCGGTCTAGCAGCTAAACCGTTTAAGCTAGATTCTTTACATTTTCACAGTATATGCGTCTTGTTGACCCAAAGCAACATAAATTATAAAAAAATATTTTAAGGGGGCTCCCATACAGCTAAAAGGGGGCGCTGAAAAAAAATTTTGGCTGTAGTTTTTGTTTTAAAAAATATTGCAAAACGTAGACATGAGAATTTTTTAAAAAAAAAAATTTATGAAGTATTTTTTAACTTTCCATTGTCCTATCAACTTGAAATTTGGTGATAATATTTATTGTTAGGTATATTAACAAATACCAATATATTAATAAATATGATTTTTTCATTAACATTCCCTCATTTTTATGGTTCCGTACCGTATTTATGCGAATTGTGATATTCGATATTTTATCATTTTTATCTGTGCAATCGTATTAGTTTTATTAAAAAACGCATTTTTCATTTTATAATTCTTTTTCTATCTTTGCCAGTTACGCTGATATTTTGTTCGTTGCATTTTAAAATTTGTTTATACATATATCTAAGTATATATGCGGATTGTGATATTCATAATTTTTTTTCTTCGTCAAATACACATGCGTCAGGTTATTTTTCTTTTCACTTCTTTAAATCTTTTTACTAAGTATTTTTAACTAATTAGTACGATTAAAATTTTAAAGTCGTTTAAGAATCCTGTCTCTGCACAGCTGGCTTATATTCTACATTTAGTACGGAACCCTAAATGTGCGAAGTCCGACACGCATGGTAAGCAAATTTTAATTCTTTTACTAACACTGTCAAACATTGAAACATTTTGGTTATTTTATGCTATAAAAAAGGGCCTCAGAAAAAAATGAGGAAAATGTCTCTGTGTTTCTGGTCTTAATTTATTACAGTTAAGCGGATGAATAGAATAAAGAAAATTTAAAATAAGGGACATTGCCCTCCCGTTAAGTAAGGGAGTAAGCCACTAATTTTTTTATTATTATTTGAGCTCCTCGTGGGGAGCTGTCAAATTTGTTAGAATTATTTGCTATATTTTTTAAGTCAGTTTTTTTTAAATTATTATTCATAGATAAAAATCTTCTTAAATTTAGTTACCGCTAGTGGACTACTTGTATCTCTTGTCAGATTTATCATAGAGAATTGTTGACATCTATGGGTCGTATATACTTTATTTGTAATTACTTAATATTTTTTATTATTATGTCAGTAAGGCCAGAATCCGCGGGCACTAAGTCCCAGAAAATGTTGGTGCTATCTGCAGTATATGCTTTTTTTATATTTTATTACTGAGGGGATCGTGATATTCGCGATAAGTTGGGTTCTTATTATAATTATCAGTTTTCGGGTTGTAAATTTTTTTTTGTAAATTCAGTCAGTCAGTTTTTTTTTTTTTTCTAATTTTTATATAGATATTTTTTTTGTTGTTAAATTTTTCAAAGTCTTGCTTTGTTAATAAACACCGTAAAAGTTCATTAGCGTATTTTAATTGTAAGGGAAAATATAAAGAACAAGTAACGACTTAAAATAAATCAAAGAATCAAATATTTAGTAACAGAAAGTGAAACTCTCCCCATCCCGCAAAGTCCTGTCTATAAGGTAAAGACTCTCCAACGCCGCGAGAGCACGAACTATCATTTCGACCGAAGAGTGGCCGTTCCCGTCCAGATAATTCAGCAGCCTAGGAGGGTGGTGACAGTACGCTGCCGGATATAGGTTATTACACTGGTAACCATAAGTAACCTTCCAGTTTATTTCGCCGGTTATTACAGTAGTAGTATGTATTGGTAAAAATAACTTACAAACATAAACAAACAAATATAATACGGTATCGCCACCACTGCATGCTGCGTATGTTCAGAAATTTTAAGACATTGAATACATTCTTCACCTGGACCACTCTAAATGAGTCATTAGAATGCACCACTGCTGAAATTGTAGAGTCAAATAAATCTATTTTAACATCGGCAGGAGTTTTTCCCCTTGACTTTGAGGAAGTTTTTTCTTTTAAAGTCGAAAAAGAATTAGTATTAAACCCAGTATTTCCTTTCCCTTTCTTTTGTTTTTCAATGGAAGCATATTTTTTTTGCATTACCGCAGCTTTCTCCTGTTCTAAGGCATTCTTTATAGGAGTATCTGTAATGATAGCACTCTATCTCTTCTTTCATCCGCGTTTAGAATTCAAATGTCTAGGTCCCACTTTTGGCAAAGGTCTTAGTTATTCTGGTAAAAAGAGGTTGATGTAGAAGCAATAGGTACGAAAGTCATAAGAGGAGGTGTCGAGGGAATAGGAACACTTGAGGCAGAAGTTAAAAGTTGCTTCTCAATGTGATGATGATAAGGTTTTCCTTGTTGTTCTACACCTATAGCCCAATGGCGCCATCAATCCTCAGTAAGTCGTCTCGGAGCGCCACGGCAAATAATAATAATAGATGTCCCTTCCCCGCACAAGCATTTGGCTTCTGAGGTTCAACCATAAGGGGGTGAAATGTAGGGCGAGTATTATTATTATTAATATTATTTTTTTTTAAATACACGTTAATATGTATCATTTGTAATGTTACCGCAAAGCACTACAATTGAAAAATTATAAAACAGAAAATACTTACTCAACGAATTAAAATTCACTAAAATCTACACGGCGTTCTTGATCACGATTCAATCTCAACCAAACTAATATTGGCATATGCGTTTCTCCCTACTCTGACACACAGCGCTCTAACTGAACATGAGCGTGAATTTAAACTACAGTGCCAACCTGCCCCTTACGCCAACCAGCCTCGGTCTCCCCTATAGTTTTCCGTTTATTTTTGTTTGTATGTTGAAAAAATGTGTTTTCCTGAATTTTTTCTCGGCCTTCTTGTTTTTTGGATTGATTTTTGTAGGGCTTCTAAATTCTCTTGATTGATTGATTTTTTTTTGTATTGGTTCTCTTTTGACTTTTTCAAAGTTGATATTTTAGATTGTGTGTCTTGTAATGTCAAGAGATTCTAGAATCAGATGCTTCAACTCCTCTTGATGATAGATCTTCTTTCATGTATTGACACTGTTTTTTGGTGGTTTTAGATTGTTCATAATTGTAGTTTTAGTTATGCTAGTTATTACCTTCAACTTCTGCAGTTTTTTAATTAAGATCATCCAAGTTTTTGCGTTTTCTATGTCATTTGGGAGTTTCCCAAGTTCCATTTCTCTAGATCGTTTAGCTCATCTTCTGGTGTTAGTAGATTTTGGTGTTCTTTTATTTGTAGGACATAGATTTCTGAATTATTGAGGCCTGAAAACTTCAGTAGTAATTTCGTGTTGGTCAAAAAATCCTTTCACCCACTTTTTATGACTTTCTTCCACGTTTCTGGTCTCCCGGAGTCCGGAAATACATACAAAAATCCTGTCCGGACCTCTATCTGTCTGTTTAGATATAAACACTATAACTCTGGAATGAAAGCTCCGATTGAGTTTTAGTTTCCACTTTACTAGTTAGTTTTCTCCAAAGAAGAATCCCACTGAATTTGAGTAGTACCGAACTGTTCCTTCTGGCATCCGCCCTACAAATTACGTGTTTGCATAAGAAACCTTTTCTTCACGGTTAAATTTTTTTAACTTTTTGTACATCACTACATGTATGTGAGAAGTTTGGCCAGGATCGTACTAGCCATTCCGGTACCCGATGGACCGAAGTCCCGAAACAGTGCCTCGCCGTTTGAGACGTACATAGTGAATTTTTTACTTTTTCATTGCCGTAGGAATGTCATAAAATTTTTGTGTTAACGATGTAATGGTGTTTTCTTATCTTTCCTTAATAATAAGTTGTAAAGTCTTTTCTCCTTGCTCTTGTGAAATTGTTTCTTTTGTTTTGTCTCTTTTCCCCATGTTGTGGTTTTTCGCCAACGCACAGTCCTGGAGTGATTGTACGTTTTCTGTCATATTTTTCTCCGTTTTAAAGTTCTTGTTGGTGTTTTCACCACAATTGTTTTAATTTTGGTATTTACATGAATAATTATCAACCAGTGGGTTGTTTTTCACTTGTTTTTAAAGTTTCCACTTTTTATCTCTTTCGATGGATTTCTTGCTTGTTTGAATGTTTATACTGTCTTTTTTATCATAGTTATCGATATTTTTACATTTCAAAAACAAAAACAAATAGAATAAGTTTTCGAAACTATACATTCCGACCATTACCATACATGTTTCATCCTTATAGGAATCTTCAGTGGCACTTTGTCGGAATGCATAGTTTCAAAAATTTATTCTATATACCCCAACTATTTTTATGTGACACCAAAATGATAGATAGTCACGCCATCTATCGTATTGGTTGATGGGTACCAACCGGGCAGTGCGTTTAGCACAATACAATTCGAATACAATTCTGTGCCACTGAAGATTCCTATAAGGATGAAACATGTATGGTAATGGTCGGAATGTATAGTTTCGAAAACTTATTCTATTTATTTTTGATTTTATTGCGAGGTGCCCGCTCCCCCCTAGGCATTATGATGGTTGATGGGTTACTCCATCTGACGGCAATCCAAATTGTATTTGGAGACGCGTTTACAGAATTGTATTCTGCTAAACGCACTGCCCGGTTGGTACCCATCAACCAATACGATAGATGGCGTGACTATCTATCATTTTGATTTTTACATTTGTAACAATCGTTTTTTTTTGTATATAAACTACAAACTACTCAGTAACCTACATACGTTGATATATTTTTGCAATATTAAAATGCATTTAATACATAATTCTTATTACTATTATTATGATTTTCGTGTTACAGGAATATTTCTTAAATAAAATAAAATTCGGGATTACTTTTTTTTTCTACGTTTAGTTTTTTGAGTGTAAAATGGACCGTTTTTGCAAGCGCCATCCCTAATCATCAGTACAAGCGAGGGGATATAAACTCGTGTAAAAGTGACGTTGTTAGCTTGATGAAAAAATGGTAATTTGTCGCTGGTAACTTTTCAATAATTTGGCTGAGTGGGAACAATTTGTCGCTGTACCAATTTGCCCGCATATTGTAGATGATGTAGACCACCGTCTTGGAGCAATTGATGGTTTTAGAAAGACAATTGGCCTCATTTTGATAATGCTAGACATTACGACCAGGCAATTTTAGTAGGGTTGAAATATAAAACTTAGATTTCGAAACATTTTAAAAAAAAATTGGTCATTACAAAATGATTTTTTATAGAAAATTCATTATTTAAGGATTAAAGATTTTATCCTTCATATGTGATTATTTTAAATTTTGTTTCAATTACAAAAATTTATAACATATGGCAAAGACTTCTGGTAAAACTTTTCTAGGGCAAATTTCCCAAACTTTGAAGCGATAAATTTCGAACTCCCCATCGTTGCGTTCGAAAGGAACAGGAAACTCCAAGAAAAAGGACTTCGTGCGTTTCTCTTGAAACAAAACAACTGTAATAACATCGAGAGCAACGTGTTCTCAAGGGTGTAGTTCGATCGGTCCAACAGTCCGGCGGTTTCCTTTAACACAAATCGTGAACGTGACACATTAGACACGTGGAGTCCACGCCGGCCGCATCGATGCCAATGGTCGAGCTGTCGACTCGCAAACCTCATCTATCACATCCACACTTTAACCGAGGTGTAGGGGTATCAGGAAGTAGGAGGACGCTTTTGTTTCCGTATAATAAGGCTATTTGATTGATGGAGTGTGTACCAATTAAATGATCAAACTTTAATGTGCAAAAATTGGCTCCATCATTAATCATTTTCATTCCGATATAAATAAATTTTTATTATAAATTAATTTCATGTATTTATTTTATTATATATTGTATACGAAAGCATATCTTTTAGCACTAGTACATTTAACAAAAACTTCTTTCTTTACATATACAGATTCCAGATATACATTGCAACGATCGTTACGTCATCAAGCGGTTTATTGGTGCCTTAGTCCAGGTTTCGGATTTCCTCGAGCGCCACCTTCCGTTTATAGTATGAAGCCACTGCACTGGCAGCGTCAGTGGAGAAAAAGTACTCCTGGTATCGTTATGGTGCCGACTAAATCACTAGCGGACTTTACTTGACCTACTAGGTTGAGTACCTGATCATTAGCTGCTGGGATAAAACAAAAATAATATTAAATAAAACTTTTATTATAAAAAAATAATGATAGCAAATCAAATCCGGTGAGGAAGAATGTGATGTATTGGACGGTACAGGCACTGCTTGGCTGGCGTGACGTGATCGGATTGACGGTTCCGGTACAACTTGGCTTCGCTCCATTCAACCTGACCTATCTCTTAAGGGCTCCGAAGTGAACGGACTGGGTCTCCTGCTGCCATTTCAATTAGGTCTGCCACAGAAACCAGCTAATCGACTCCGGCTACCGTATACCATAAGGTCGGCTGAGTATGCGAAACAAGTATGCGAGTGACTCCATCTTTCGGCGGGGGTTAGAACTGTTACGTCTAACCTTAATTCTAGTCCAGTGCGGTGCTTCATTTTATTTAAATATTTTATTTATTACCAAAAAAAGTAACTTCGTACAACAACAAGCTGGTTGTGGTAAAATTAATTTAAACGCTAAGAAAGAACAAAGTCTCATTCTTAAATGAGCAATAAAACTGTTAAAATAATATATATAAAATCAAATTAAATTTTATGATAAATAAAATTACTATATACATACGTTGAGAATTTTATGGTGTGGTTCCAATTCATTTATACATTTTTTATTCTAATAATATGGTTAGAAGGGAATAAATAAGGGGTAGGAAGCAATATTATTTTTGAATTTTGTTTATCCTTCAATATACAAACATGGAGTTTAGTGACAAAGAAATTTGAGAAATATTTAATTAACAGTGACAATAAAAAATAACTATCAAAAATCATCCTCAAAAATATACCGTAAATAAAAAATCACCATAAACTAGATTATATATTATATAAAAAAGTATTAAAAGATTTGGTCTAACCTGTAGACCATAAAATGTTTTTTGGTACAATACATTTTCTATTACATGGTATTAACTTGAGTCATTGAACAAAACAGATACATTAATTCAGCGTTACTTAATTACATTTATTCTTTTCATATACTTTTACTTAATATTTGAATTAAAATATATTGGTTATATCGCTTACGGCACTGGACTACACCTAAATTAAAATTATGGTAAAGGCAATATCCTTTCGAATATAAGGTCTAGCGCAATCAATTAAACATCCGCCCGTCAGATGGAAACAGCCGCGTACGTGTTTTACAAACGTAGAAAATTTTGCCGTATGCCACTTTTTAATCTATTCTTATCAGTTGGAGGTCAAGTTCGAGTTCGAGCCGATAACCAGATTTAGCTGCAGTACCGATTTAACGACCTTTAGCTGAAGTGCGAAGCTAAGTTCAATTTCACGGGACCAAACTGTTCCGTCCGACACTTCACCGAGTAAGTAATCGTGTTGCACACTATTTCCTTCCTCCTATCGTGATTCTAGCAGTCAATACTCAGGTGCTGTACCCATTAAGACAAGTAAAATCCGCCTTTCTGGTCGCTAAAGCATTAGTCGATACCATAACAACACCTGGAGTGTTAATTATTCAATGACGCTGCCCGCTGCAAGTGACCTTCTCACTATAAACTGAATGTGGCGCCCGAGGCTACGTGTTACTTGAACTAAGGCGCCACAATTCCGCATAACAACGCAAAGACCGTTACAGTCTCCATAAGCTCGAAATTTGCAAATAAGGGCTAAAGAAATTTGTCCTGGAAGATTTTAATTAGGATTCAATCTCTGTCAAAGCTAATTCTTGTCTTGAAATAAATGGAATAGCAAGTGGCTGTTAGTTTTCCAAGTAATACTTCGAAGAGATACATGTATTCTCCAGGTATAACATGTAGAAATAAGCTTTTAAGTCGAAGCTTCTGATCTGAGTGTATTCATCTTAATGAATGTGACAATAAAATAAAATTTAGATAATTGTATAATCTTAATTAACTAAATTCTTTATTACTACTTATTATCCTAAACCATGACAAATTAAGGATTACAATATTTGCAAAACTATTGATTAGCATTTACCTTAATAAATCAGCAAACCATATAAAATATAGAAAAAAAAGTGAAGAAAATAAGTTGAGTTAAAAAAAATATGGCAAAAAATACCAGTGAAAAAAAGGAAAAAAAAGTGGGGAAAAAGAAGAATGAGAAAGAAAGGGAGAAATAATAGGGCAAAAATAAGAAAGAGAAAAACAAAGTAAGGCCGAAAATGCAAATAGGAAAAAACGGTGGGGCAAAAAAACGAGATAGGAAAAAAAGGAGGAAAAATTGGAGTGAAAATAGAACAACAAAACAAGAGAGGAAAAAACGAACCCCGTGTCGCTCGGTTTTCCCCACTCAAACCAAAAAAATTAAAAAATTCTTAAGTAGTTCAAATAATTACTAAAAACCTCGCTCTTCTCATTTTACCCCAAATTGGAAAGATTTGAAATTTCAAAAAATTCATATGTCCGCCAAATTGAAAAAGGTAATGAGGCTTTTTTCATGTCCTAATTCTTTTAAAATTAATTTGTATGGAATTTTTCCATTCAACCTAAGGGAGTGGAACTGGAGCGGCTTGAAATTTTGGAAAAATTCATATATCTGCCATTTTTTAACATACTGAAGTAAGTCATCAAACTTTTATGTCCTAATTATTATAAAACTCCATTTGCTTCCTACAAAAAATATTAGTAAAAATAATTACTAATAGAAGAACCTCCCCTTCGCTCGGTTTACCCCATTTCATTTCCTAGAAAAATAAATTGTAAGTAAATATTTATAAAATAAAATTTATGTGGCAATTCTCGACTTTGACTTTCACTTTCATGTACTAAAAAAAAATAAAAAAAGAAACTGTAAAAAGCAGACTTTTGGACTTTAAATCCAGTGGAAGACGAGAACGGAAACGCGAATTTAAATTTTTCTCCACTAGAGGGCCATACGGTACAATAATTATTAAGGTGCAATGAATTTTAATGTAAAAAATTTGCATTAGTTTTAAAATACAGACTTTTACGAGTTTTTACCAAACATATTAAACATGTTACAAAGTTACCCCAACAAGTAAAAGATCTAATAGTATATTATTCAACAAGTGGGTAATAGCCTTTATAGGCGAGTTGAATACAATATTTATTAAATAAATAAAAAATTCAAAGTTAATTTTATTACTATAACCTTTTCACAGAATCTTGATTTATCCACTTTATTATTTTGACGTTTTAAATTAATTTGACACATCAATTTGTTACTGATATTATTATTCAATTGTACATATTATAGTTGTTTTGAACATTTAATTTTAATTCTAGAATGTTAAAAATAATTTATTGGACTAACGAGATATAATTCTTATTTCTGTCCTTAATCGATTCTGGCCAATAAAAAAACTTTGTATTTATCACACTGGGAGCGCCACTGGGTGTACAAAGAACCGCACGTGGAGTGATTAAAGATGGACACGGTGCAGCGCGGGAGAAAGGGGAGCGGGTTGATTGGTTTTATTACAGGGAGCGCCTATCAATCAAAGTGCCTTCAAAACCCCCCAACAACCACCCTCTCTATACATTACGACCGGCACAACACAAACAGAAGCCAATACAGTGTTGTAGGAGAAAGCCTAACTGAAGTTAGGTGTACAGACACGGTTTTCAAAAATTCATCATAAAAAAAATATTATGCTAATCTTAGAAAATGTCGCTGACTTACATGAATTGAAATTTATATGAAAATGCTACAACGATAATTCTACACTTGAATGTTTAATTTAATATTATTTACTGTTACGTTAATTTAATATTATTTACTGTTAACTCGTGTGCTGCTGACTTTGATGTACTATTTAATATTTTGTCTATATTTTTATTTATGGCCTCTCACAAGGTCGCCCAAATACTCCACGTGGAATACTCATAACCCATTCCTAAAGTTACCTACTTTTTCAAAAACAATCAAAAACAAATAGAATAAGTTTTTGAAACTATACACTCCGACCATTACCATACATGTTTCATCCTTATAGGAATCTTCAGTGGCACTTTGTCGGAATGCATAGTTTCAAAAATGTATTCTATATACCCCAACTATTTTTATGTGACACCAAATACGATAGATGGCGTGACTATCTATCATTTTGGTACCTACTTTTTCCTGTCGTACGCTCGGTACCTCCACTCTACAACTACGTTCAGATCCTATATATTTTCTTGTTACAAAATGGTTTCTTCAATATTGGATCCACGCCAACATGTTACATCTTTACCAAATTTTTAATATTTCTACCTTCGTTTTCAGTACCACTCCTACATTTCAAATTTCTTTAACAAATTGTATAACTTCAATTTAACAACCTATGTAATTTTAATTGGCCTGATGGTGGCATATTTTTGCCGAAACTAATTGTCAGTTTCCCTTTCAACTAATTAAATTATTTTGTGGTACTAGAGATATTTATTTTAGGAGATATTGTAAAAGAAGATAGTAACAAAATTTAGCCTACATTAATCTGGTATTTTTGTTGTATTTGAAATAAAATTACAGGGTAATTCCATTTTTATTTTAACGGGCTCTTTTACAATATACAGTCTGTTTGTTTTTTTCAGAGCTGACATTATAAGATGTATTACATTCAATTTTCTTTATTTCAATTAATTTTTTATTACCATTTAATTTTAATACCAAACAATAAAACAATCCCCCTTGCGACCGCACCTGACAATTTATTCGCTCCTAGCCAACCTGCTCTATTATGAATTAATTCTGTTTACATGCCGAATACCTCTCACGTTTGCTAACTTTGTTAAACACAGGTAAAACATTCCGGTTAATTGCTTGCTGGAAGTATTTTTGCGTTTTGATTAATTATGCCTGGGGCGGTAATGTGTGGCCGAATGGAATTATGAGTGGTCATTAGAAATGACGAGTGGCTCCGGTAACGGTGCCGCTGGAATGAATTATGAAGTTCCAGAGGTTCGGTACGTTCGGGTAACGACCGTGGGGCGAGTCAATGTTTTTCACATCGACAGTTTTAATAAATTAGGCAATTATAGTTAAATGATTAGTCTTAATTGATGACATCAATAATGCACTAATAATAATACCCTGTATAAAAAAAAAACAAAAAAAAATTTATATTTTTTATATCAATTGTGTCGGTCATCATTAAGAAAAAGGGAAGTTTAAAAATATACTAATATACATTTTTTATACAGGGTGCTGCTGTTATGGCTACTTTAACAAAAAAGTGAATGTTTTAGCAACAATCTGCACCAGACGATGCATTATATACATTATATAATGTACTATAAAATTGATAGATAGTCACGACATCTACCGTAGGTTGATGAGTACCAACCGGGAAGCCACTACATAGGACAAAATCCTCAGTAAAGTGACTAACCAAGTACAACTTAGGGTCGGTAGATGGAACCCATCATAATGCCTTAAGAGGGATCGGACACCACGCAATTAAATCAAAAACAGAGATAGTATGTGTTCTGTATTAAGGTGAATTATTAATCTGAATAAAACACACTTTACTCAAATTGTTGTTTATTAAATGAATGCTAAATGAGAACTGATTTTCAGAAGTATAAATATATGTCGTTAGATACAGTTTTTGTTAAAGTCCGTATAAAAAGCCATTCTTTGATATTAGTAGGCAGGGTCGGCTCCAGGCCAATGAAGATATATAAATATATAACTATATATAACACCTCTTCCCTTATAAAATTACATTTTTAATTGCTAATAATCAACATTTTACAAAATATATTATTATACAGATGTAAATCTTTCTGGCGGTTTAAGTTGACTACGCCTGCGCAAAGTTATTCCCAAATTATCTTGCGAATCCGATATTTCGTCTCGCACACCTGGAATTAGCAAATTCGAATTAACTTCTTCATTGTTTTCAACATTTTCGCTTTGCGTGATTTCCTTTCCCGAACTTTCACTTGTCACATGTTCGACATATGGTTCACCCGTCACAGAATTTACAGAAGAATTTTGTTGCATACAAGTTTTATCTATATTAGGATGCTGAATGGTTTGGACGATGACAGAAGAATTCTCCATAACATTGTTAATTTTATATTTTAGTTGATTTGTGTGTCTTTTCCATACCATTCCGCCTTCACAAATATTTACTAAGAAAGTTTGCTTACCTAAAATTTTCTTAATTATTCGTTCACACCATTGTGCTGTATTAGGCCTATAATCTTTGACCCATACTTCATCATTAACATTAAATTGTCTTTTAGACTTACCTCCATAATTTGTCTTTTGTTTTTCTTGATTTTTAATCACAATATTTTGAACTGAAGGGAGCAAAAGATCAAATTTTGAAGGTAATCTTCGCCCTATAAGCAATTTTGAGGGTTTTTCCCCTGTGGTTATGTGAGGAGTATTACGATATTGAAAAAGAAAACGATTAATGATTAAATTTATATCACGAATACCCTCTTCATAACCTTTCAATATTGCTTTTTTTAATATTTTGACTGCACTCTCAGCTTGACCATTTGTTTCATTGTGATAGGGTGCACCGGTTATGTGCTCAATACCACTATTTTTCAAAAAATTCTGAAATTCATCTGAGGTAAACGTTGCGGCATTGTCTGTACATATTTGTTTTGGCAAGCCATATCGGGCAAATAAATCTCTAAAAATTTTAATTGTAGTAATAGCGGTCATATTTTTAACTTCAAAGCATTCTAGCCATTTAGAAGTAGCATCTTCGATTACTAAAAAGTGATTACCGCAGCAAGGTCCAAAAAAATCTGCGTGAATTCTCGTCCAAACATTTTTTGGCCAATTCCAAACTGCTAGAGGAGTTTTTGGAGGGGAGTCTGAGAATTTTGCACAGATTTTGCATTTATTAGCTAGAAGCTCAATATCCTTATCAATGGAAGTCCACCACACGTATGAACGTGCTAGTGCTTTCATTTTTACAATGCCCATGTGAGCAGAGTGTATTTCCTCTAGAATTACAGCTCTAAATTTAGAAGGTATGACTAATCTGTACCCCCACATTAAACAATTTTGTTCAATTGACAACTCATTCTTTTTTTGAAAAAATACTTGATATTCATTAATTTGACATTTTGAGGGCCATCCGTTTATAACGTAGAAAAAAATTTTACTTAAGATAGGATCTTTTTGGGTGGCTTTTTTTATTTCGGTAAAATTTAATGGAAAATTTGACTCTGAGATATGATCTAAATATGAAATTTTGTCGGAAGCCTTATTGTAATATAAGTACGACGTTTTTTTACCATTTTCCAAATTTCTTTCGTTTTCCGTCTCAGTATTCGGAAGATGTGATAAAAAATCTGCATAATTACTACTAGATTTGACAAAATATATATCATAATCAAAAGCTGAAAGAATGTGCGCCCATCTCTGTAGTCTGTTTGCGGCGAAAATTGGAATACCTTTCTTAGGATTAAATATAGTCAAGAGGGGTTTATGATCAGTAAACAATAAAAATTTTCTGCCATACAAGTATTGAAAAAATTTTTGCTCTCCAAATATTATTGCTAAAGCTTCTTTCTCGATTTGACTATATTTAATCTCCGCTTCATTTAGCAATCGCGATGCAAAAGCTATCGGTCTCTCGGACCGATCTGGTAAAATGTGGCTAATATAAGCGCCGACGGCAAAATTACTTGCGTCAACTGTTAATTTGACGGGCATATTTGGATCAAAATGTGTGAGTATTTTGGATGATATTAACATATCTTTTACTTTATCGAAACTTAATTTACATTTTTCATCCCAAATCCATTGCGTATTTTTCTTTAATAAATTATATAATGGTTGTAAAATATCTGAAGCATTTGGAATGAATTTACAATAAAAATTGACCATTCCCAGAAAAGACTTTAATTGAGTAACTGTAGATGGAACCGGTGCATTTGTTATCGCTTCAACCCTCTCAGTTGTGGTTCTTAAACCATATTTATCTATTATGTGACCGAGGTACTTTACGCTGTTTTGAAAAAAAGCACATTTTTCTTTTTTTACCTTTAAGCCTGCTTCCTGTAATCGTAACAAGACTTTTTCTAAATTCTTTATATGTTCTCGATCATCCTTACCCGTTATCAATATATCATCCATACAACAAACGACGCCCGGTAAATTTACAAACATTTGTTCCATAATTTACTGGAAAATGCTTGGCGCGCTAGTGATCCCGTATGGTAGTCGCGTATATGAGAATAAACCTTTATGCGTTGAGATAGTGACCAATTTTCTAGAATCTTCCGTTAAAAGAACTTGTTGGTAAGCTTCCGATAGATCTATTTTCGAAAATTTGTCGCCACCGTGCAACTGTGAAAATAAATATTCGACACGGGGTATCGGATACTGTTGAACCACAAGATATGGATTTATAGTTATCTTAAAGTCTCCGCAAATGCGTAACTTTCCGCTCGGCTTCAGTATCGGAACTATAGGCGTTGCCCAATCTGAAAATTCTACATGAACTAATACTTTATTTTGAACCAAGCGTTCGAGTTCCTCTTCGATTTTAGGTTTTAGCGCAAAAGGAACAGGTCGCGCTTTAAAAAATTTTGGTTTCGCCCCTTCCTTTAACCTCAAATGAATTTTATGTTTATTAAAAGTACCCTGAGAGTCGTCAAAAATATCTTTGAATTGTTCTAATAAATCAGGAATGCTTTTAGTATAATTCTTAATGTCATTAATGTATCTGATTTTGGAGATTCCTAAATTTAATGTATTTAATCCGTTCCTACCTATTAGAGGCGGTCCTCCGTTTTTTATAACATAAACTTTTAAAACATAGCTGTTTTGTTCATATACAACGTTTAAATTTAAATAACCTAAAGGTTCAAATGTTACCCCTATATAATCTTTCAGAGACAAATCGTTAGTAAACAAATGTTTATCTTTAAAATATTTTACATAAAGTTTTTCAGAAATTGCAGTATGTGCGAATCCCGAATCTGCTTCGAAATTTAATGGAACATTTTCAACTTTTGTTTTAATATAAATAGGCCTAATATTACCTTTATTATCCCAAGATATACTATCTAAATTATGAATAGAATCTTCGTAATTTTCTTCTTCGATGAAGTTGTGTGTATTCCTTGACTGTGCACGATTACACACTGAAGCTAAGTGCCCCTTCGTATTGCATTTGTGACAAATGCAGTTTTTGAAAGCACATTCACTCGAATTGTGGTTTTTGCGACCACATACACTACACCTCACTAGCTGCGATGAACTATTTTGAGATCCTTGCCTTGATGAACCAGCTTGTGAAGAAAAACCATAACTTGATGTCTTCCTTACGCCTTTGTTTCTGACGAAATTTACCGGTTCGCTTTTTATATTTGTACTAGACTGCGCTCGATTTGCCGTTTCTTGCGCGGATGCTTCTCTGGTTTGCGCAATTTGTATCATTGTAGCTAATGTGGTTTCAGTTTTCGTAGGATTTTCTTCGAAACAACGATCTCTTACACTGTTTTCCCCCAAACCGATTGTAAAAACATCTCGCATGAGGGTTTCTAGCTCTGAACCAAAGCTACAACTTGCGGCTAAACTTTTAACGCGCGTTGACCACTCCGAAACAGTTTCGTTTTCGAGTTTTCTAGCTTTATAAAACTTTAAACGTTCGGCAAAAATCGATTTTACCGGCGAAAAAAAATCACTTAAAATTGTTATCAGTTGTTCAAATGTTTTTGCCTCTGGCAAAACCGGTGTACACAGATTTCGAAGCAAAATATATGTCTCTTCGCTTAATGAGCACAACAGAATTGCTTTTTGCCGGTTAGAATTTTCGATATTATTTGCGATGAATAACTGTTTTAAAACTAAAAAATCTGACACTTTATAATTATATTTATCCATATTGGACATTGGATATAAAATTGAAGTTTCCGTAGTTTGATTTCCCGGCATATTATTTTGCATACTGGGAACTATGTTTTTACCACACTTCTAAACTCTAGGTGTAGCACTACTTATGACACCACCGGAATAATCTGATTCGCGGTTCGACTTTTTATGGGTTCCACACGCACCTCGTCGCCAATCTGTTCTGTATTAAGGTGAATTATTAATCTGAATAAAACACACTTTACTCAAATTGTTGTTTATTAAATGAATGCTAAATGAGAACTGATTTTCAGAAGTATAAATATATGTCATTAGATACAGTTTTTGTTAAAGTCCGTATAAAAAGCCATTCTTTGATATTAGTAGGCAGGGTCGGCTCCAGGCCAATGAAGATATATAAATATATAACTATATATAACAGTATGTTATGTATTATATAATGTATTTTCCAATTAACATATTGTATTTTATTGGTATTGTACTACGTCAGAATTTTTGTTCGAACTTACCGAAGTAACTTTGTCGACTATCAAAATATTGATGAATGTCTTAGCCAAGAAGAAATTTTTGTAGAATCAAGCGTAGAAGTTTGACGTAGCTTTTGAATCCAATTTAATCCAATCGATTAGCAAGAACTGATCGAACGTTACGCAATTTTTTGTTACCATCCATATATTATTTAATCGAAAAAAGTATTGTTGGTAGATGCCAAGAAAACTACCAATTATTACAAACTCTTAATTATTGTTAATATTTTATAACCTAGCACTTATAATATTACATTTAATAGGTAACAATTTATTACTGTCCCAGTATCTTCGTATTAATTTTGCATCTTCGGATTTTTCTTCTTTTCTCGTAGGAATGTTTCGGCTGAAACTTGCGTTCAACAAGCTGTTTGCCATTTCTGGAGTAGTAGCTTGTCCAGTTAAAAAGTTGAACAATTGATCTTGAAAATGGGTAAATAGTCTATTAGATACTGTCCAAGAAAGCTACAATTTGCTTATAACGTTCTTTGAGTCGATCTGGGTGTAGGTCAATGGCGATGTTTTGATGGCTCTTGTGAAGTCCTGGGCGAGTTAGTACATATGATATTATTCGAGTTCGGGCACCATGATTGTAACAAAGTTACTTTTGGTGATAATTAAAATATTTGAATTAAATCGGGCACGGCACTAGAGTAGAATTAATTCAAAATTATGAGAGAAGCTTCTAATGTAAGGCCAGTCGTACCAGTTAAACCTCCGTCTGACAGATGGAGGCACTCGCATTCGTTCTTCTTAGACTTCGAAGTTCTTATCGAGTAGGACAATTCAAACGGTTGGCGGTGGCTGCAGTGGCAGCCACAGTTCGTTCACTTCAGCAATCTTTAGACAAGCTGAAGACAAGACCAGTTTGACCGGAACCCGGAACCGTCAATCCGACTACACCACGCTAGTCGTGCCTGTAAACTCCGTTACACACCTTTCTTCTGGATTTTGGGTAATTAAATAACATATTTTTATTTACTTGATTTATTTTATTTTTGGATCTGACATATTACATCCCAGCAGCATAAATACCCAGATAAAATTAACCCAGTAGGGCAAGTAAAGACTACCCTTCTGGCCGCTAATGGTCTTGCGATACCATACGACCCCTGGAGTATTTATTCCTCCACTGAAGCTGCCCGAGCAAGTGTCCTTCACAATATAAACAAAAGGTGGCACCCAAGGCAATCCCAAATCTGGAATTAGGCGCCAAAAGACCGCTTGATGACGCAAAGAGCGTTACATTATAATAAAATTGCTGTGACAGTTCAAGCGCACTACTTAAAGAAAATAGCATGGGAAATCGCATTCTAGTCTATTTTTGTCCATGTCCACATCATTATCTAGGCGAGTCTCGATCAGTTTCCTATTCACTTCTGATCAGCTTTTAGATCGCGGTTCAGAAGCTGATCAAATCTTATCAGAAACTGATTAGAAACGATGTTATTGTGGATAAAAATATGCCACGATGCACCTTAGCGGTTTCCCATTATTTTCCATAAGGAGTGCTCTTAAACAGTCGTAGCTATTTTACTGATCATTTCTTGAGCAACGTAGTCTGGCGGCGGTGGAATTTGTTAGATTAACGATTCTGGTGAGTCGACGTGCTGCATCACCATTTATATGGTAAATCTACCGGAATCTGCCGGAAAGTTTTAACGGTTCTTCTGATACCAAACAAGTCCTTTGCCATTTCGACTCATAGGCCCGGATGCGTCTTGCATACGTGCTGCAGTTGATTTATATTTTTTGTAGTTTTGTTGATTATAGAATAATAGACTGACGACTTTCCCAAGTGCATTAATATATAAATCTAAATCTTCAATTCTGATACTTTTAAATAGCTTCTTAAAAATACATAAAAAGGTGACTTGTGTCTTATTTTTACGAATTTCACAAAAAAAAGGCAAAAATTCTAAGAACGCTTAAACGGTATACTGGTACCGGAATGGCTAGTGCGATCCTGGCCAAACTTCTCACATACATCTAGAGTAGTATTATATAATGTGATGTGGAAAAATTGGTATTGGAAAAATGTTTTCTTATGGCGGATACCGGAACGGCCTGCTCGATCTTGCTCAAATGCAATATGGTTTTTTTCTGGAGATAACTAACCAGTAAAGGGAAAACCGGAACTCGATCTGAACTTTCGTTAGAAAGTT
Source organism: Neocrepidodera transversa (assembly GCA_963243735.1). Classification (NCBI taxonomy): domain Eukaryota; kingdom Metazoa; phylum Arthropoda; class Insecta; order Coleoptera; family Chrysomelidae; genus Neocrepidodera; species Neocrepidodera transversa. The sequence goes on from OY725341.1 coordinate 20,733,771, forward strand.
ATAGTGTTTACATCCAGACAGGAGTTTTGGAATGAAGTCCCTTAATATGGCTTGCGGTAGAAATTAACTGGCAGAAAGTGTCAGGTAAGGAAAAAGCGTGATGTCCCCTCCAGACGACCTTGCCCCTTACTCTCTTTTTACAATATGATTTTTTTTCTGATTTAGAATTTTTTAGGAGGGACAGAGAGAGAAAGATATTTTTTGACTTTTTTTCGATTTGTTCTAATTTTTTCTCAATTTATTCTCACGGTTCTGTTAATTTTCTATTCGTTTCGTTTGGTTTCTAATTTTTTCTCATTTTTTCTTATTCCTCCGATTTTTGCCATTATTTACGTTTTTTTTTGAGATTTTGTTGGTTTTTTTTTTGGTTTTTTCCGATTAATTTAAATTATTTTGAATTTTGACATTTTTAAAATATTTTTTTATGATGACAATTGTTTTCGGTTTTTTGGTTGTTCTTACAATTTTTAGCGGTTTTTTTTTAATTTTTTCTTTCATTTTTCGTTTTTTCCTATTTTAAAATTTAATTTTTTGATTCTTTTTCAGTATTTTCTGTTTTTTCTTCCAATTTTTTCCAATACTTTCCTTTTTTCTTATTTTTTTGGATTTTTTCTCATTTTGTTCTAATCGATCTGTTCTTTTTTATAATTCTTTCGGTTTCTAATTTTTTTTCTCATTTTTCTTTTTCCTTATTCCTTCTTTTTAGATTTTTTGATTTTTCCTTTAATTATTCTTTTTTTCTGTTGTTTCTTATTCTTCCGATTTTTGTCGGTTTTTTTTTCGATTTTTTTCGATTTTTTTCGATTTCTTTCGATGGTTCTCGATTTCTTTCGGTTTCTTTCGTTTTCTATCGATTTCTTTCTATTTCTTACTGTTTCTTACGATTCCTTTCGATTTCTTTCGATTTTATTCGATTTCTTTCTTCTTTTACAATATGAATTTTTTCTGATTTAGAATTTTTTGGGAGGGAAAGTGATTTTTTTTTGATTTTGTTTGGACTTTATTCTGATTTTTTTTTAATTTTTTCTCATTTTCCTTGCACATTTCTGTTTTTTTCTATTCGTTTCATTATTTTTCTAATTTTTTCTTATTTCCTCCGATTTTTGCCATTATTTCCGATTTTTTTGCAATTTTGTTTTTCGGTATTTTAGTTGTTTTTTCAATTTTTTTTTTCGTTTTTCCAATTTTAAAATTTTATTTTTCAATTCTTTTTCAGTATTTTCTGATCTTTCCACCAATTCTTTTCTTATTTTTCTGGATTTTTCTGTTTTTTTTTTCTAATTCTTTCGGTTTTCTAATTTTTTCTCATTTTTCTTATTCCTTACCTCCTTTTTTAGGTGATTCGATTTTTCTTTTAATTTTTTTAATTATTTTCTCTCCTTTCTTTTCTGATTTTTGTCAATTTTTGTCTGTTTCTTTATTTAAATTTCTGTCGATTTTTTTCGATATCTTTCAATTTTTTTCGATTTCGTTCGATTTCTTTTGTTTTTTTTTTGATTTCCTAAGATTTATTTCGATTTTTTTCGATTTCTTTCGATTCTGTTCAATACCTTTCGATTTCTTACGAGAGAAGGTGCTGGTAAGAAATTTTGTTTGGACAACAAGAAACTTTAAATCTAACTCTATATGATCATTAAAACGACAAATCGCATAGTTGTAATAACAATGACAATTTGAAGACATCTACAGAATATAAAACGAACAAATAAACTAAGAAGGCCCCAAATTAGAGAACGCGATTTATTCTTTCCACTTTTTTTAACAGAAAGATTCCCTTAAGACTCTACACGTAGACTTTAGTTGCAAAGAGACTCCGACGAGACATCTTTTAGTCTGTTGATGCCTGAAGGGCTAAATTAATCGATTTCCCGTTTAAGTTTTTTTTACGGAAGTTGTCTACAGCCTTTTGATATTGTTTATTGGGTAATTTGGTTCCAAAATATAATATTTTTTTTGCTTTGTTTCCTTTTAATCTATTTTTTTATTATTTTATCTTTCATAAAATACTATACTCGCAGTGTATTTAAAATTTTCGTCAAAAGTAAATCCGGAACCTATCACGGACGTGAGTTAATCACTCATGTTGAAATGATGTGTGCTTTAGTAAAAATATCAGGATTAATAAGGTGTAGAATAAACTGGCAAGAGATTGATCACTTTATTCGATAAAGGTTTTTGTACAGCTTTAGGATGATTTTATTAAGATCATATTAAAATAGTTATTTTAATTTAATTCAAAACGCATATTTTATAACATTTTTATAAAAAAAATTAGAAACTGTTTATTAGGTATATAAATCAGCAGTTAAATAAAATTTATATTAAAAGTAAAAAATTTTACTTTTATATTATTTTTTTTAACTATTTTTACTGCACTGCAGTTGTTATGAAATCTAAATTGCAGCTAAATTTAGTGGTTTTATCATTACCATTAATCAACTAGGACACTTTAGATTCACGTCCAACCCTTTTCTATACCTAAAAAGTTAACTTTATAGTAGAAACTGTCGTCGGTCGGTAAAACGACCCCAAAAATGATTACTCCCTAAACCCAAAGAGCACAAATTTCACACCGTTGGCGAGTGAGGTCGGTATACAATGACGCAAAATGAGTATGCAACCGTTACAACACGACACCCAATTCATTATCAGCAACAGCGCGCAATCTGCACACCGTACAACCAAATGGCCGTTCTCCAATATCACCGCCATCGGCTCCGGTAAATGTCAATTATAACAACGTAGCAAAGACCACCTCATTACCAGAGACGTCCCGGTGGTGCGGTTGTAGAGCCAACGAATCCAGTCGATTTCTAGGGTCGCTTATCAGACGAGGTAACGGCAGGAATTTCACTAAAGTAGATGGGAATGTAATAGATAAGTTCCAATGTCAAATTTTTCGATTCGGTCCAAAATTGTTCGCTTAAAAATGCGCTTTTATCTAATAGAGCGATAAAACAAAAAAATATTATTAATATTTTAAAAAAATAATTGAAACAATATTATTATAACGGTATTAACTATACTTATTACTCCAATTTGTTTAATTATCTTCTGGTCGTAACCAATCTTGAATAAAAACCCTGTAGAGGCTCATTTGGCATGTAGCCTAATTAGTGGACTAACGCGACTGCTATTCCATTCAACGCTGACAATTACGAAGGGACAGCCACGCCAAAGGTAGACGGTTAGATGAGAGCGACGATCTGTTAAAACGTCTACAGGATTTTCGATTTACATGGAGAACGTATTAACAGGACAAATGTTTAAAGAGGCCATTATGATACATTACTCCAGTCCCTAGGATTATTGTTTGGTTTTAGTTATGTTAATATCACGTCAAACTAGTGATTAAGGATTACGCTGCAAACATGGAAACTCCATCAATGTGTTGTCATTATATGATGGTTCAATACAATTGTAGATTATTAGAAATAAAAAATGTTTTATATGGTACATTGGAGCGGAAACCGAAACATTGCCGTTAATTTTGAAGAAAAAATATTTTCCTTTAGAGAAAAACCTCATTAGCAAATGTATCTCTTTATTTATAATTTTTTATTATTATTAGGTTGCACTCTTCAGATTATTTGAAGGGATATTTTAATTATGTGAACATATTATACTAAGTACGTATATAAATTTTAATTAATTTCACTTTGAAAACATTTAATTTAATATCTAATTATATTAATAATAATAAAACTGAAGAAATTTTATAACTTGTCTTCATTTTAAGGGTTTAGTAGCGCTAATCGACTTTAAATTTTTGTCTTTAATTACTTTCATACAGGGGACATTCCTGTAGAATATGTTTGATAGATATTAGAACTTCGCATATTTGACGGGGGTTCCTGTTTTTTCATGAGATACTCATGTGTTAACTGCTTATGTCCAATTCTTTGTCTTGATAGTAGGTAGGTAGGTTCAATATGATTGGAGCGTTTGCTCACCCGTCCACTGCGGCCAGTAGAGGCCTATTGTGGTTCACCCCTATGGGCTATAATTCACCATACAATCCACACCTTCTCACAAGTCTATGGTTCAGTTAAGTGAAGCTTCCTTAAAGTCGGTAGACTCCAGCTGTACAAAACCAAACGTACGAAGCCTATTCATTTCCATGGAAGGGCAGGAGCATAAAATATGCTCCGCCGTTTCGTCTTCCACACTGCAGATTTTTTTTTGGGATTTTGATTCGATTTTTTTACCATTGTTATTTGAGATTTATTTGTAATTTTTTGGGATTTATTTCAAATCTTTCAATTTTTTCAGTTTTCTTTACTCCTGTTTTTTGCAATTATATTTTTTTACCATTGTTATTTGAGATTTATTTGTAATTTTTTGCGATGTATTTCAAATCTTTCAATTTTTTCAGTTTTCTTTACTCCTGTTTTTTGCAATTTTTTGGAATATTTTAATATTTTGCCATTCCTTGAATTTGTTAGCGACTTTTTTTCGTTTTTAGCGATATTTGCTTTTTTTTCATTTTTGTTTTGTTCAGTTTTACTTTCCCGGGTCCATCAAAGGGAAAGTAATGTGAACGAGCAAAAAAAAAATCGAGATATCGATGGAAATATCCATTTTGAGGTCCCCCAAGAAGATTGAAACTATTTCCAGCGCATGGTCTGTCTGTGTGTCTGTGTGTCTGTGTGTCTGTGTGTCTGTGTGTCTGTGTGTCTGCGTGTCTGTGTGTCTGTGTGTCTGTGTGTCTGTGTGTCTGTGTGTCTGTGTGTCTGTGTGTCTGTGTGTCTGTGTGTCTGTGTGTCTGTGTGTCTGTGTGTCTGTGTGTCTGTGTGTCTGTGTGTCTGTGTGTCTGTGTGTCTGTGTGTCTGTGTGTCTGTGTGTCTGTGTGTCTGTGTGTCTGTGTGTAATCTTCCACGATAACTGCCGAACCGTTTAACCAATCAAGCTGAAATTTGGTATGGAGGGTCGGTATGTGCCTAGAATGCGACCATTAGATTTTGGTTTAAATTGGTACGGTAGAAGGTCCTCAAGACCGACATTGATAAAATGCATATGTAACAATTTTTTCCTTTTTTTAAATTTTAAGGACAAACTATACACTTTAGTGCAAAATATTGTAATATAAAGTTTTAGAGCATAAAATTCCCTAGAACTTTTGTTTCAAACTTTTTCCAGAATTTCCAATAGTTCCGCCACTAGAGGGCGCGTAAAAAATGTGCATGTAGGTTTTCTCTAGTTTTTCTTAATTTTGAGGACAAACAATACTCGTAGTGCAAAATGTTGTGGTACAAAGTTTTAGAGCATAAAATTACCTACAACTATTGTCTGAAACTTTTTCTAGAATTTCCAATAGTAGCGCCACTAGAGGGCCCGTAAAAAATGTGCATGTATGTTTTCTCTAGTTTTTCTTGATTTTGAGGATAAAAGCCTTTTAGTGCAAAATTTTCTTGTACAAAGTTGTAAAGCATCAAATTTTCTTTTACTTTTATGTTTAACTTTTTACAGAATTCCTCATAGTTTCGCCGCTAGATGGCGAGAAAAATACACATTTAGGATTTTCCATTTTTTTAAAATTGGAGGTAAATTATGCTCTTTAGTACAAAATGTTTTAGTGCAAAGTTGTAAAGGACACTTGATTTTAGGAGATCATGATTGTAGCAGTGTGATATACAAGGTGCGCATGCGCAGCTTATGTCATTATCAATATTGAAATCAATTCGATAGACATATTCACCATCGGCTCGCTATTTTTAATATGTTCCATAAATTATTGTAATGCTTAGTATTTTGTAATTAAAATAATAATAATAAATAATATATTCTCTACGGTCGAGCCGGGAAAGTTCTAGGGTGACACAGCCAATTTTTTTTTTCTCGTTTTTCGTATTTTACAATTTTGTTTTTCATTTATCTCCAATATTTTCTTATTTTTTCAACCTTCACCAATGTTTTCTTCTTTTTTTTCAGTTTTTGTTTTTTTTTTAATTTTAAATTTTTTTTCTGCTTTGTTCTAATTTTTTGTTTTTTTATTTTTTCCTTATTTTTTTCACATTCGGTTTATTATTTGTTTTCTTCTGATTTTTTCCGATTATTTGCATATACAATTTTTTGTGATTTTTCCCATTTGTTTCTTGCTATTTTCTGTGATTTCTTGCGGTTTTTTGAGATTTTTTTTTGCAATTTTTTTTTTGGGATTTTGTTTTGATTTTTTGCCATTTTTTGAGCTTTTTTACGTTTTTGACTCAGGTCTAGCTTCTTCAGATGGTACCGCAGTCCAATTAGAATGCGAAGATCACTTCTATTCCGTTCTAGGATCTGCGATAGGATGCTACCTGAGGGTTTGACTATAAACGTCTTAGAGTGAGCTAACCCAGGAATATCTTTCCAGTGTTGGAGAGTTTTCCTCTCGACCCATTTCCATATAGTGTCTTTGGCACTGCTTTTGGCTATGCCAAAGAATGGTTCCGGTCCAATGAACTGGGAATATGCACCTCATCTCGAAAGAGTATCAGTTGATAGTATCACTTGGTGTTTTATTTTGACTCCTTTTTACAAAATCTATGTTAAGTTTGAGTTTATTTCTTTTAGTTTATTATTCGTACATGTGCTCCATCTATTCTTTCATGTTTTATTTGTTAACTGTTTTATTTGGCTATATATGTCTCGGTATGATATTTGGATTATTAAAATTGCTTGTGGGTTATTTATGGATTCACGTCTATTTTTTCATTGCCTGCTCTCCCACAATGTTATGTGCTCTATAAAATTTCAATGATTTGTTGTTCTGCTTTGAATTGAAATAATTAGGCTTTGATTCTTTCTGGAAGAAGGTGTTGCGGGTAGAGTTGTATTCGTTTGATTGGACTAAAAAGTTAATTTAATCAATTGTCATCAATACCAAAGATATAACTACCGACATAATAAAACAATATTAAAAAAAATAAGGTTCGCATGTAGTGAAATGCGCCAACGAAAAAAGCAGGCACTACAGCCTCAGGTTGATGTCGCCTATCGCCCGATAAGCATATGCAAAGTGATGTCACACGAAGCTGCGCCCCGTTTTCGCGCGCTCCAACTTTGGTAATTTATTTAAGGGCTTAAACGTCTAATTAAAAAAAAAATTGGAAATTGCCTTAAAAAATGAACGGGACCATTTACATGGTTACAATATATTGATATGAACATTTAAAATATAAAGATGCCGGGTCATTTCAGATGTCATATCTAGGATGATCAGTCCTGGTTGACTTATTATCTGGAATTAAAAAAAAAATTAATCAAAAAAAAAAAATGAAATTGTCAATTGAGATAAAAATATTTTTTTGGAAATTGTCAAATGAAAATTAAATGAAATTTGTAATATAATTTTTGATCTAATAAATGGTAAATAGAATTTAATTTAACAAGTAAGAAAAAGGTAATACGAGAAGGTGCAAACAAGAATTTATAGAAATACGAGGAAGGGAAGAACTATAAGATAAGACAGTAGACAATAAGAAACAGGGACGGAAAATATTCTTAAGAAAAATAGAAAAAGACTAGAAGGTGAGACAAAAAAACAGACCGAGATAGGAGCGATGGAAGAAACATAAATAGAAGAGCAAGACTGAAGAAAGTCAAGAGGGGATAAGACCCATTAATATTAAAAAATTGTATTTTTTTTTTCATAAAATTTAATCTTATAAATTTATTGTAGTGAACCCAACCCGGATTGAGATTCTTAGATAGGACATCTGTAATATACCGGGTGTTCCATATCAATATATACTACATTATATTTTGTTCTATTTAAAAAGCGGCTTTCATAGCAAGAATACTATTTATAAGTTGCGTCAACTGTTTATATATACACCTCACGCTCCCATTTCTCAACAAATTTAAGGGACGTATGTGTTCGTATTTGCCGAGCACAAGGTCAAGCTCAAGGTAAAAGTCAATGTCTAGGTCAATGTCGAGGTCCATGTCCAAGTCAATGTCGAGGTCAATGTTAAGGTTAATGTCATGGTCAAGGTCAAGGTCTGTGGTCTAGCATCAGCATTACAATACTACTAATGTACTATACCTTATCTACGACACTTATTTTTTCAATGTTTGGATTGTCAGACTATACATACAAAATTAAGTTATCTTTTAAATAAGATGCGTTTCTGTTATCTCAAATTTTAGTGAAAATTTCACACCGCCATTTTTAAGCCAATCAGAGTCTATTTTTTTGTTTGGTTACCATGGTAGCCCAAAAAATTTCCGGAAATTTTCATCCTCCAGGGTACCCTGGACGAAGTGGAAATTTTTATGTCAAAATAATGACACTTGTTGTGTGGGCTTGATTCATATAAGACTTTTTGTTTACTTTTTGTGCAAATCAAAATTAAACAATTACTACTTAACTTTTAACATACCAACAAACACTCATGACTAACTAAACCAAAACTAGTCTTTCCTTCTAATCTTAATGTCAAATAAATAATTAATTACTTTTAAATTTTTTAGGTGTGAAATTTTCTTACCGAATCCCCCACGATCTTGAATTAATAACCGGAAACTTTTCCTTGTACACGATTTTTTAAGAAAATTTTTTCAAAAAATCGTGTACTCGAAAAAAATTTCCGGTGATAATTCAAGCTCTAGGGAGATTACTAGTGAAAATAAATTAGCTGTAATTTATTTTAAAATTATGAAACTTTTGATTAAATATATCTAGTTTAGCTTTCCTGTACTATTAGATATGTTCAAAGGTATTGAAAAGTGATGAATTATTTTAATCTCTAATTATAAAAGACAATAATTACATTAAAAGACGCCAGCTGTGATTCGACGTCGAAATTGCAACTGTTACCTAATAAAAAAAATTACGTTTTAGTCATTACGTAACAGTGTTTATAATAACGACTTTACTAATCAAGTAAACAGTGCATGAGTAGAAAAATAAATAAAAAACTAAAAATATTTTAGATAAAGTTTCTAGAATTGGAAATTTTGTCTAAATTTTATCGATTAATTCCAGTGCCATATAAAAATCAGCGTCGATTAAAAACATAGCTATCCCTCTAAAACGTTGACTTTAAATTTGCAATCCGACGATAAATGTTATGCTTACTGTTAAAATCACACCCAAAATTTTTATTCAACCATATCTACCGCTCCCTTTGTTTCTACAACAGCAACAAAAAAAAATCCCGCCATAAAGTTAAAAAAAATATTGACTAGGTAGGTTAAATTTATTTTGCTCATAAATTATTATTTCTGGTGCATATTTTAAAGCGGTAAATGATTATTCATCATTTTCGGCCGGAGGGTAATACCTACGAATAAAACACAAATTAACATATAAACTTGTTTTAACGTACAACCAGACAAATTCTCTGTATAATTTGTTACATTTTGCTATTATTTACCCCATTTGTAGAGAATAATATTATTACAGTAAACTAATTAAGTTAATGCATAAATTATGAGATCGGTATATATTTAAATAATGTAATGTTCTATTATTTTTCACGAAACTGTTTTCTTTTGATTAAAATATTAATTATACCACTTTAATAATTACATTTAGGTTTTATCAATAAATTTTCCATTGTTACTTTAATTTCCATGAATTAATCAACTTCAAAAGTGCTTAATTGAATACATCCATTGCAGTAGTATTTTCCGTCTTAACAAACTGATTAAAAGAACACCGCAGGCCCCATGAAAAGGTTAACTATTCTTTATTGCCCTGGGAGGTGCTAAAACGCAAGATATTTACCGATACCCCCGTCAGTGGGCAAGGGGAATTACATTAGCAACCCGCTGGTGTATTTATACTCCGTAATAACCTTATATTTTACTGCTTAATGCATTTTGTGAGGCATGCTTTCTAATCAGTTAAAAAGAAAACAGGATAATGTTCTAACAAAACAAATAAGAAAGAAAAATTGTGGGTTGTTTGAAGGTTCAATGATCCTTAGGTATTGGTTAAATTTGATTCAAACTATTTTTTTTTTTAATTCTTAGTTTCATGTGAATTTATTCGCAGACAACTATGTTTGCATGTTAACTATTAACTCTGTCTCTCTTACAGTTGCAATAAATCATTATCTAAAATTATTCATATTACGAATCATAACCCACATATGGCCTAAAGAATTCAATTAAGATTCATATCTCAAGACGGTGTTAACGGTTTTTCTAGAAGCGGTAGTTAACACAGACGACCGCGCCTAAAAGTTTCAGTTCATCATTAAATCTCAACCTGAGATTTATTCAAAATAAATACATGCAAGCATGCGGAATGCATCAATATACAAACTTTCTAAACTTTGAAAAAAAATAATTAATACGAATAAATCAGCATAAAGAGCTCTTCAGAATCAAAATAGTAGCATATTCCTTTACTCATACAGTCTCAGTTATGCAAATAACTGAGTGGTTCTTCGACGCAAAATATCTCCTATAATTGTTGGCTCTTAATTAACTAAGAATTATAGGTCTGTTACAATTATTTTGCTATTAACTTATATAACTTTATAAATTCTAATTTATCAGTTGTTATTCTTTTTTTTTATAAAAAAAAATTAATCATATAAAATCGCAAAGTCTGTTTGGATGTCTGTAACTTTTTTCCTATTTAGCTTTTAACATTCTAACTTCAGATTTTTGTAAAGTACCAGAATCTAAACCAAATTTCTTGTAATTGTTTCTTAGGTAATGAGGAAAATGGTCAAAATAACCACAAAAATTGTCTTATTAAAAAAGTAATAAGAAGTTCCTAATTATAAAATATAAATTTTGTGAAGTAATGTTAATAGTTTTCTTAACCCAATATAATAATCATTTTACGCTCTGTATATTAATAACCTGCAACAAAAAAACCACATCTTAAAACAAAAATCTTCAAAGCAAAAAAGTTCCCATTGCACACAAACTTTCTACATTCATCTTTAAATAATCCAATTAGAATTCCCCGCCGATACGCAAAACAAACCAGAATTATTAAGAGCAAATCAAAATCATGCTTAGAACGGTATACTCTTCTCTCTACCTCCAATCCTATTTATTTAACGTCTGAAGCGTCTCGTGTCGTCTGGAAAGGTTTTCCCAAAGGGCACGTCGTAAACCAAAAGCAAAAAAAAACGTCCACACTAGAAAGTATAACCAGCTGTAGCGACTCCCGAACCTTAAAAATTCATACTACAACGTCTTGTTAACCTTTATTTTTCGTCAGGACGGTTCAAAATTTAGAATTGTACAAGAAATGTTTAGTATCATTGAAATATATTTAATTGCAGAATATTATTTATCTACGACCTTCCATAAAAAATTTTACACTTATTTTAGTACGTAAAGATATGCTTTTTACACAATTTTAAACAGTGCAAAAATGAACAATGGATTTTAAATGGGTGTTATAACACTCAAAAGTGTTTTAAAGTGAACAAGGCTTTTTAAATGGACTTTTTATTAAAACAGTCTTTTTTAAGTTAGCTGTTTGCTGGCTGCCTTTTACCGTCATTTAGTTTGACAGCTCAGTAATTTTAATTATTTGTTTATCAAATTAAATAGGTTAAGTCTTATTCATAGACACGATCAATAATACTAGATTAGGTTATCTATAAATGAAGTAAAAAAAACAAATTTATTATTTCAAAAATAACCCTCACTCCCGTTTGAAGTGGGTTGATAGTTTGTTGTGGCTATCTGGAAGGAACTTTTAAAGCGATCTTGTTCAATTGGTGGAAGGATCGAACTGACAGGCTCACTGTAAGATAATGATGTTGTGTATGAATCTGTACTCAAAGCCTGACCATGATGACTCTATTTCCTGGGCGATAGTGCAGATGATCGCTCTTAACAATATACGTCCGCATTTACCATAATTTAAAGTTTCACGGGAATTTAGCCATTTACGATCCATCGCGATAAAGTTTAATAACTTAAAAAATAAAACTAATATTTTAGGGACGTAAAACTCATTATAATAACTAAAAATGAAAGAATAAAGACTACAGAAGGGTTAATTAAAAAGGAAAGCATATCGCCGTTTAAAATTTGACGAGTATTCTACCAATATTCTAGTAACTTCGGTACATGCTTTTTCAAAAGCAGGGATTTATCCGTTATATAACGGTGTTTTTATGAAAAAGATTTTCTTGTGTCATATGTCACAGATAGACCCGATCCAGTAGTACTAACGAAAAACACTGCTCCAAATATTGATATACGCTTATCTAACGATAAGCTTAACAGCAAAACAGAAACGACTGGAACCTGAACCCTCTCATTCCACTCAAAAAGAAACTAAAGAAAACTGTATGGAACTTCAACCTTCATCTTCTACAGAAAACTTAGTTATTTCCTGGAAAATGAGCCAAAGTGTTTTCATATCTCCTGAACAATTCCAACCTTCTCCAAAAGCGGGTTCTATAACTTTAAAAAAAAATGGAAGGAAACCTGGAGCAACGTGGATTGTGATGGACACACCGGAAAAAAAGGAAATTAAAAAGCTTAAAATGAAAAAAGAAAAATTAGAAGCTGGAGACTTATTACGAAGAAGAAAGATGGTACTTGAAAAGTTTTCGACGTTTTCATGTTTTTAAAATACGAATCTAGTGATGGCTCGTTAGGAGATTTTTTGGATGAAGCGGAAAACAAATTTTTTATAGAGAAGATACCCAGATTAAGACATTGACGATTTTTTTATAGTAAAATTTGAAACACTGAAACCAGTCGATGATTATAGATGAATGAATATAAATTAAATTTTATGATCACATTAAAAAGAATAAGAATTTATGAAAGACTGAAGAAATTTTTGTTGCCAATGAAAAAAATCTGGTACGTAAATTACCCAAGCCTATATTACTAGTCGGAACTGAACGAATTATAGGTCCGTTGTGGTTTCAGTTATTTTATAGCAGGTGGACCTACCCCAAATAGGTACCTGATAGGATCTATTTATTTTTCTAGTTAAGATGAAAAAAATAAGCCATAATTTTTTTCTCGAAGTTGGAAGGGTGTGTAACGAAATTACTTAATTTTCGTAATAATTAAAATATTTAAATTATATCAGGCACGGAACTGGACTAGAACTAACTTAAAATTATGGTAAAGCCTTACGGGTTTCGCACACCTAGCAAACCTTATGGTATATCGCCGCCGCAGTCGATCTAGTTAGTTGCAGTGGCAGGCCGAGTCCAAGTTCCAATGGTAACCCCAGTTCGAATTAGAGCTCGAGCCAAGAACCAGGATCCAGTAGTAATGGGAAGAATCGAATACTTCAAAGAATCGAGAACTCAATTCTCGAATACTAATAAGAATCGAGAACTCTACCAATAACCGAATATATTCAACTCAGTATTCGGATTAATTTGATTCGTAAGTGTCAGTTCTCGGTTCATGGGAAGCTCAGTGTTCGGATTTTCTTATTATCGACAATTGGGATTCTCAAATTATAATGTTTTGTATTACTCGTTTTGAGAACAGTTATCGGTCGAAAACTCTTAATTTATCCGAGCACTGGCACCGATTCTCGAGAAACAAGAACTTTGAACATGGTTCTCGAGAACTTCGGGAACTTTAAAGAATCGAATACTTTTCGATTCTTGGTATTGGAGAACCTCATCACTAGGATCCAGCTACAGTACCAGTTCAGCGTCCTTTAGAAATACGTCGAGGTTAAGGAGGCGAATCCGAAAGCCGGCCGTGTACCAGACACATAGACCTGGTCAGGAAAACTGTATACAGCCAAGCAGACAACAGACCGCCGAGCATATTGCGACCGACACATAGTAAGAAATCCGTTATACTGCTTTCTTTGGGATTTGGTTTGGTATTAAATAAATGATTTTATTTTTATCTGTTGATTTTCTTTGGTATGAGTTTAACTCTCAGCAGTATAAATACCTAGATACTCAACCCAGTACGACAAGCCCGCCCTACCGGAATTGGTCGATACCATAACGACCGGTGTATTATTTCTTCTCCACTGATGCTGCCCATGCAAGTAACCTTCAGACGGAAGGTGCCGCCCGAAACCTGGACTCAAGACGGATTTTCGGTATATAATTCTATTGGTCGATTTAGAATTAATTTTAAAAATCGACTAATAGAATTGGATACAGAAACTCCGCCTGCAGATTTTCCGCCTAGTACGAATCCGGCTCAAGGCACCAAAAGACCGCTTGATGATGCAAAGAGCGATACACTATTGTTTTTCATTGACTATTCATATAACCAAAGTGTGCCACTACTTATTCCAAGGTACATAAACTTTGCTACTTCCATACGGTAATTGCACCATAGTACAATTTTTGCTTTGGTTTCAATCAATTATAATACTATTGAAAAAGATTTTGTAGGTAAGATAATATAACTAGTAATAAAGACAATTCTCATCATTAAAATTGAACGTAATGGTTGAAAAAAATAGTACATTTCTGTTAAATTAATTTGAAAAAACTAAATTGGGTTCCACAGCACGATGCGTTAAATGAAATATTTTAAACGTAGCAATAAAATATTATTAAAGTAATATTTTTTCTTTATAAATAAAAGGAAAACGTAGATTTTATTCTTATATCCTTATTCAAATACTTTACATCCATTACTTAAGGGCAATATCAAAGCGAAAGTAAAAAACCCGGAATCGAAAGAAGAGAATTCGAAAGAAATGTAACTTTCATTATTACCGGGCCAGACTTGTACGGAGAAAATCGCACAAGTTGAAGCGAGTCTAGCGTTTTCCCTGGGGCGTACAACTCAAGATTGAATATGAAAATTTAATCAGGTAATTTCATAGGGGGATGATGCTTTCGGGCGCGCTGCAAAATTGTATTTGTAGCTGCTCCTTTACTTGCTCTCTACTTTAAAACTCTCCACCTTTAGAATGCCATCGACTCAAGTTTAAAATGTAATTATCGATAAACTAGCTTATCACTCAATTTATTTTCCGCTTTAACCGACAGCCAATTATCACCCAAAACTTTTCGTTTGTCATATTTTACAAGGTGGCTCATAGTTTTTCTTTGTCTTGATTAAATATTTTCTTACTTGTTTTGAATAAAATTTTGTGATTAATACGTAGTAATAATTATAATAAATGCAATTATTACTGTATTTAAATATATCAGGTAAGTTGACATAATAAAGGTTTGAGTAAATTGTGTTTGAATTGGAAAAGTGGGGCGGAAGGACTGTGACTGTTAAGGTCGTTTCCCACATAGGAGTGATGTGGCCGTCAGGTGATTTTACCGGCCGTAAACACACAGTGATTTCTATCTCAATGTTTCAGTGTTTCATCATTGCTGTGACAGTGCAGCTGAGTGGCTGAAATGGAAACTTTTTCCGATAAGGAAATTTTGCAGATCGCACTGATTTAGATCAAGAAATAGAATAACAAATAAATAAACGGAACTGGGTTCATCAAGCATTAAAAAAAGAGGAATAGAAAGGGAATTTATTACACTATACAAGGAACTGGTAGAAGATAGGTCAAAATTATTTGAATTCCTTGAAGTATCAGAAAATTCGTTCAACTTGCTCTTGCGAAAGTTAGAAGTACATCTGAAAAATTATGACATGTAAATGCTATCATATGTTTGAGATAAGATTTTTTCAATCTGAGATAAAAAGATGTGACCATATTTGAGAGAAAAGTGGGAAAATTTTTGAGAAAGAGAAAAGCTGAAACGATAATGTGATAAAAATGAAAAAATGGTAATTTTACAAAAAAGGAGTAATTTTACAAAAAATGGGTAGCTTTAGAAAAAAAGGAGTAATTTCAGGAAAAAGGGGTAATTACCGACAAAAACGACAATATTTGAGAGAAAAGAGGGGAAAAAGTACTAAAAAAGCGCCTTTTCAGAAAGAAAAGAGGGGAAAGGGTACTAAAAAATAAAGAAATTTTAAATGGAAAAGAAGGGTTATTTTGGAAAGAAAATGCTTGACACAAAGAACTGTCTTTTAAAAGTACTGAAAAAGCGTTTTTATTTTTGAAAGAAAAGGGGTAATTTTGGAGAGAGTAAAAGTAAAAAATTTCAAAGACAAAAGAGGGGTAATTTTGGAGAGAAAATATTTTATACAAAATAGTGTCTGTTTAAGAGAGAAAACTGAAAAAAGTGTATTTTTTCAGAAAAAAGAGGGGTAATTTTGGAGAAAAAAAGTACTAAAAAGTTACTTGGATGTTTGGAAATGTGTGAAAATGTGTGGAAATGTGTGGAACTGTGTGGAAATGTATAGAAAAAATAGGGGAAATTTTGGACAAAAAGCACTTAAAATGTCATTTAATAGAAATAAAAAAAGAGGTAAAGATTAAAACGAATACAAACAACGTAAAGAACCTCGCTTCGCTCAGTTAATTAAGCAATTTGCTAATCAAATAGAACAAAAAGATGTAATGTAATATTAGTTACATACAAATTGTCTGTCTCTAGAGAGTTGTACTGCTGTCTCTAGACAGTTGTATCATTGTCTAAACACATGGCGCCATCTTGCAACTAGTACAATTGTACTATCAACTGTATGATCGCTAGATTATCTGCTTCAATTTCAATGAGACCACAGTAGAACACTTATATTGCTTTTTATAAAACTCTAATCTTATCTGACGGGCGAGAGGTAAAAACAATCTGTTTTTATGGCATCCTGCAATATTGAAGGCGCTCTTGACACCTTGCCTAAATCCACCATCCTTCATAAATTGGAAGACTACAAACTTTCCGGTAACATATACGCATTGATTAGAAACTTTTTAACTTTAAGAAATTTGAAAATATCTATTAATGTGGTTACATCTACCGCCTTCAATCAAACTAATGGAGTTCCGCAAGGTTCGGTTCTGAGCTCCACAATATTTAATATCGCTATGAATGATATATGTAAATCAATCCGAAGCCCGATTAAATATGTCATCTACGCCGACGATTTAGTTATTTTCTGTTCAGCAAACCATTCGGAGAAAACTTCCATATTTATCCAGTGACTCACCTCAATATTTGGGCTATCAACGTAGGTCTTAATTTCTCCAACAGAAAGTTCCACATTATTTATTTTAGTAATAGACCCCAAAATAAACGATCTTTAGATATTAAACTTAACGATGAATTACTAGCTACAGTTGATAATCTGAAAATTCTGGGAATGACTTTCAATAATAAAACTCACATTAATAAACTGTCTGAATATACTCAACATAATCAAAACGTTGGCACATCACGAAGAAGTTTTGCTTAAAGTATATAGAGCACTGATTAGATCTAAATTGGACTAAGGTAGCTTTATTTTTATGTCTGTTGCAAAAAAATTTCTACGATCTAGTACATAATACTGCTCTAAGAATACGCCTTGGAGCTTTTAGATCTAGTCCAGTCAAAAGTTTGTATCTTGAAGCAAATGCACCGCCACTCTAGCTGCGACGTCAGCAACTTCTTCTGGCATATTCAGCTACATTTTAAGCCAATTCAGGTTACCCCATAATTGTTAACTGGAATGAGAACTGAAATCCTGAATCCAAAATAGTCCCCTTTCATCTACCTTGGCATCACTTCTGGAAAACGCTGATCTTTATCAAACCATACCCACTTCTAATTCTCTTATTCCTCCGTGTATTAATACCATTCCTTAAATCGATACATCTATTAGTATCTACTCAAAATAAGATAATCCCGCTTTACTCATAATACAAAGTTTCTTGGAGATAACAGTCCTATATACAGATGTTTCTTAGTGATGATGGCGTGGGCTGTGCACTTACCACATTAAATGAAATAATTAATTTAACAACTGTCATTCCCTCTGCTACTGTAGAACTGTTTGGTGCATTAACAGACTCTCTTGCATACATCCATTCCCTCCAAAATAATGTAACATGAAAATTGACCTATTTTCTCTCTAAGCCTTGACATTATTTATGTCTATGATTTTTACATCAAATATAATATCGTGTAGCATAAGGTTTTCTGTTTTTACATCTCTCTCATAATTTAAGTATAAAAAGTGTTTTTTAATTTCAAGTTATACCATAACTCAAAACAATTTTTAAGTAGTAAACTGCTTCGGTTACGCTAGACATGCTCTGAATAGGAGTTTATAGTACCTGACTATAGACAACCCATATTACACATAGGGGCCTAGTGGTTTGTATAGATTTTTGCTATTTTGATATTTTAAATTTGTCGATACAGCACCTTGCGGATGTTGTTAATGAGGCCTCCATTTTGTTTTAAGACGAGATTGGTTCTTTCCTATTCTGACCGGCGAAAGCAACGGTCCTTCGTATCACTTATGAACGAAATTTTGTATTTTACACGTGTTAGTGTATACCGTTTTAATGTCTTATCGAGGGCTTCTTTATAATTAAGGCTAAGCTATTTTGCTTTTTTTTTTAATTTTAATGTAAATTCTCATAAGGTTGTCTTTTATTTATAGATTTGACATGCCCTCCTAAGGCAAGCTTATTTTTTTGGGTAACTTTCAAGCCATGCCTGCTAGACATACCTTTTATGGTACTTTTCTAATTGATCTTCGAGATTCTTCAGTTGTTGAAGAATATTTCTACTCGACCTTCGAAACTTCAGTGATGAAGGATATTTCTACTTGAACTACGAGATTTTTTTGTTTGCTGTGTGATACAGGTGGTTACAAAACCCTTTTTGTAAGTGGGAGGTAGAAGTACTGCTGTGCTGTATTTTGGCGTTGCACCGCCCGAGGGTATTTTTTCTCCAGTTTGCTTCCTTGACCTCCGCTGAAGAAAGGACTACACCATCGAATTGGAACTCCTGGCGATTTTGTGTAAGAGAACCAGATCCCAATTCACCGCAAGAAAATTTAGTACAAGGTAGATGTAAAATTCTACAAATTTTTTTATTCTTTTCGGCCTATCATTCAAAATTTAAACGTTAAATTTATTTTTTTTATACGTATTTGGTATAATGTTGACAGTAGTATATGAACTACTTTTTTGAGTTATGAATAATTTTTTAACCAACTTTTGACACCTATTTTGGGTTAGTTTTTTTAAGCTTTACAAATATCATATTGAAAGGTCATATGATTATCCTGGTTTAATTTCGTTTATCATGTTATTTAAGTATACCTAATTTTGTCAGGTAATTTAACATAATTTTGTTAATTTTTGGGGTAAGTTCTCATTGTGAGACGGGTTTTGGTTTTTTAAGTAACATTTTTATGTAACATATTACTTTGTATGAATTTTAATACTGCGATTCTAAATCACTCGACCAGATATTGTTATTTGTAATCACTATGTGGCATCATCTATGTTCCTGATTTTTTTGTAACAAACTGTGAATTCCTTTTTTAATAAAAAAAAATACCAACCAGGAATAAATTGACTTTTTAAAATTTGCTTTGTTTAATTTTTTTACTTTCAGGATAAATCATTCTAAATTGAAATATTTAATTTTGTCAATAGTAATAATTTTTTACTAAATTGGACAACATCGTAACAACATCGTTACAGTTCTTGTAACTTTTCTTGATTTTTGCTTTTAAAATTAAGTGGCGCCTGGCAACCCTTTAAAAAAGAGTAATTTTGTAAATTCACTCCTTTCCAACGAAATAATGCTCACCAGACGAAGAGCTGCCGCGCATGTTGGTTTGTAAATGGTATTTTTTGATTACCCCTGAAAAGATCACATAAATAAATAAAATGAAGCAAACGAAATTCAACTCACCGTTGATCTATTGACATTTCCGACAATGTCCAGGGAAAACAAAATAATTTTGATTAAGAATTAGATATTCACGACTCACCAACGGCTAACTTGATGGCTTTGGAAGATCCATCTATATGTTTTTGTGGTGTTTCACCTATACCCATTCTGCTGGATTGCCGACGTTATGACCAAGAACGCAGCCACCATGGTTTAGCAAGAAATCTGCTGAAAACTTCTTAGCTCCTTCAATCAGTCCGTTAAGATGATTAAATCCTTGCAAGATACTAAACTTTATTTCCGTTTATAAAAGTTTGTAATTCTGCATGGCAAAATTGGTATTTTACCATTGTATTTTTAATCTGTGTATCAATGATTTTTGATATCGAGACATTAAACATAAATAAAAAAATGTGATTATAATTTTTCGTATCAATAAAATAATGAACTGTATTGTGTGAAATTTTTCCAGCAGTTACTTGTAGCGTCAAATAAAAATACATCAAATTATGTTAAATTATTTGAATTGTATTGTATTGAAGTATTTAAATAACTGTTCAGCTGAGAGCCCAAACTAGTTTTTGATATATCTCACTTTTCATATATAGAGAGATTTATTAAAAAAACATTTATTTCTATATTTGTATATAAAATGGGTTAAATAAAACAGATCAACCGTCAAATTAAAAATATAAACCCAACGAAATGAATATTTATTATTTTTTTATATTTTTTTTCATTGTATAAATTTCTAGTTGAATAATTTCAATTTACAGTAAAAGTACAATCTGTAATGAAAAAGGGTCTATTACCTGTTATACTAACTGCTAGTTTATAATTAATTTTTAGAAGACATAAAATGTTTTTTTTTTACTTTATAAACAATTAAAATTACAAATATTAATAATATAGGGTGGAAAAATTTAATTTAACAAAATAAGTTAAATTGAAAAAAATATGAGTATTTTCAAGACCAATTGCAACATTAAAATCTTAACTTTTACTAATAGAAAAAATCTGATGTGGCAAGCACATGACCTCTCGCCATTTTTGAATCAAAAATTTACAGGTTGACACAAAAAAGTATGAAAAAAAATTATTTTTTTGTAAATCTGGCAACAATGGCAAAAGTTTCGAAAATTTTAATGAGATGAAAATAAACTATAGGGTATATAAAATATATGTGTAAAACTTTATTGCCGTTTTGTATAATAATGGCGTCATCACCCATAGCAACTGCCACTTCCGGTTGTGCGATTGGCACCAAAATCTAATCACATCTAATCTAGGGTATCCGAATCCTGTATGCAAAATTTCAAATTTTTTTATTCAGTAGTTTTTGAGTTATCGTTACTACAACATCCATCCAAACACACACACGCACACACACACACACACATACACGTTTGGAAATATTTGTGGCACACGTGCATGAAACGTATTTGTGGCTTAATCGTTGAAATTATTAGGATTAGATCGAGAAAAAAAAGATTAACAGAAGGATATAATTTACACTCCTTAACCCTCCAATTTACCCCAAATATTACATGAAACAATTTGTGGCACCGGGATCCACAATTATACAAAAACAAACGGTATACACTTGTATGCCACAACTATAGTAAAACAATCTGTTTAACACCCGTACTCCACTAATATTAAGATAATAAAACAAAGTGTTTACACATATATGTCACAATAATAATTCAAAAAGTTAAGTGTTACTAATCTTTCTCATATCGATGGAATAACACATTTAACAAAATGGGAAAAATGGGAAACGCGTTCGGTCTTTTTTAAAATCGCAATAAAGCAATGTATCAAAAATTTTACTTTATTATCCTCCTTCGTGCGTTAATATTAATTATATTGCTTTAAATCGCAAATTCACTTTGTATCAAATTTTGGGAAATAATAATATGTATTATTTTCTGAATTTCCGTTTTGTAAAAACAATAAATACGAACAAAAAAATATCAATATTAAATACCGTTTTATTGGTATAATTGAGGTGCCTCAGAAGCAAACTAAGTCAAAATTTAGCATTTTTTAACAAATAATTTTAAACTACTCTTTAGGCTCTAACATTATTTGCTAAATAAAGTGTAATAATATTTTTGGTAAAATGCTAAATTAACATAGTTTGCTTCCGAGGTACCTTGGTTATAGTTAAAATATATAGAATTTACTCTCAGAATCTAAAGAGCTAAATATTTTCTTTCCAAATAAATATTGAATTAATATAGTTTGCTTCTGAGGTACAAAGTAATTAAACTTAAGTTATTATTCGTTAATAAACAAAAATAAATTCTTCAAAATCTGCACGAAACTACAAAAAAATTGTGATTAAATTAAATTAAACTATGAAATTAAATTGGGCTAGTTTGAAATATCAAATAGGTATTAAATATTGTTTTACCTAATTAAGGTACCTCAGAAGCTAAGTATGTTAAGTTAAAATTTGGTATTTTGCGAAAAAATTAAGTTGTTTTTAACAAATGATATTAAACTACTCTTAGGGTTTGGAATTTATTTCTAGAATCTGTAGAGCTGTCAACATTATTTGATAACTAAACTGTAAATATTTTTTTCGGTAAATGTTAAATTAACATATTTTGCTTCGGAGGTACCTTAGTTATAGTATAATTTAATTTAATCACAATTTTTGGCATAGTTTAACCTGTTATTATTCATCGTTTCCATAAATAAAAAATAAAATATTGAAAACCTAAAGGAAGCTGCAAAGAATTATGATCAAATTAAGATATTAAGTTAAATTAAACTGCCCTAGTTTGAAAGAAGATTAAACAACTGTTCTAGGCTATATAAAAATATTGAATTTAAATAAATAAAACAACGTTTTAAGATTTCCACAAAAATAATAACAAAAGTTATTAATTTAATAGTGACTAGTTTCGTTACATAGTAACTTCATCAGACTAATATTATTTACAAGAAAATCAAGAAATTTATACTAAAACAACTAAGAATAAAATTACCTCTCTAAAATTATGAGGGCTTAACCAAAAGCTATTAACAAACGTTCAAGCAATTAAAAACTTAAGAGAATTTAAAATAATTTAAAAAAAAATAATTTAAAAAATACTTTAAAAGAATATTTGTCAAAAGGATTAAGGTATTAAAAGAGATTTAAAAGTGGCGAATTGTTAAGGTCAAGTTGGTCATTTAATAATAAATCCGTATGTTTGAGTTTATTGATTTCTAATGTTTCTAAGTAATATAACCAAATGCCTTTACTTTGCGTATGTAAAATTTCAAAATTATCATTAAAAATATGATTTTCATTAATTAAATGATTGGAATAATTTGAATCTAATTTATTATGTTGGAAAGATCTTTTATGTTCCTTAACCCTTTTGACAAATGTTCTCCCTGTTTGACCTATATACCTTTTTGGACAAGAACCACAAGTTAGTGAATAAACACCTGATTGAAAATTTTTATTTATTTTATCTTTATTATTTTTAATTGCCATGCCTAAAGTATTGATCGTTTTATATGCAACATTCATGTCTAAATTTCTTAAGAAAGAGGATAAATTTTGATTTGGCAAACCTAAATACGTAAAAGATTTAAAATTAGATTTATTCGGTTTAAGTGATGGATAAATTAAATGAATAGCTTGTTTTTGTAACTTCTTATTTAAAATATTATCAATAATAGAGGGGTTGTAACCGTTATTCACCGAGATCTGTTTAATTAAATTTAATTCTTTATTGAAATCCTCGTCACACATAGGTATATTAATTAATCTATGTACCATACTATTATGAGCAGCTAATTTATGTTGATAAGGGTGATTAGAAGAGTTATGTATCGTAATGTCCGTGTGCGAGGGTTTGTGAAAAATGGAAAATTCGTGTCTGTTATTAAATTTTTTAATGGTTAAATCCAAAAAATTAATGCAATTATCTATTTCTGACTCCATGGTAAAATTAATATTAGGATGAAGAGTATTAATAAATTGAAGAAAAGTATTAATTTGTCTATTTGTTCCATCAAAACACACCAAAATATCATCAACATACCTATACCAGTAAATACATTTTTTGAATAATGGGTTCTTAGAGATAGTATGTTCTAAGGAATCCATAAATAATTCTGCCAAAAGCGGACTCAGAGGATTACCCATTATTAGCCCTTTATTACACGAATAAATTTTGTTATGGAATTGAAAGTAATTTTGATTTAAGCAAATAGTAAGAAGGTTAATTATATCATTAATTATTACTGGGTTTGTGTTTGAATCAATAAGTTTTTTCTCTACCAAAGAGATAGTCTCAGTGGGAGGGATACTGGGAAATAAATTTTGTACATCAAATGAAACTAATTTTGCATTGCTTGGTATGGTAATGTTTTTGATTTTGTTAATTAATTCATATTAGTCTGATGAGGTTACTATGTAACGAAACTAGTCACTATTAAATTAATAACTTTTGTTATTATTTTTGTTTTATTTATTTAAATTTAATAATGGACTTTCATCAAGTAAAAGCCGACACAGTTAAACAGTAAAAATATTGAATTAACACTGTTCAATATTATTTGTTTCGATTTTTTTTTGAGAAATCATTTTGACTTATAATTTGCTTCTGAGGTACCTAAACTGTAACAACAGTTAATATTACTTATCTTTCAAACTGGCCAAATTTAATTTAATTTAATGATAATTTTTGGCATTATTTGCCACTGAGGTACAAACTACTAAATTTTAGGTATTATTTGCCATCTCAATAAATAGAAACTAAATTCTTTGTGATATTACTACAAAAAGCGCTGTGCCCTAAGTATATCTACATTATTTTTATTAAGAAAATTCACTCTATGATCTAAATTAATTATTTAACAATAAGTTAATTTTCTTTTACTCAAATGTTAATTCTAATTGAAAAACACAAAGTCCCGAATATTTAGTATTTTGTGAAAATTCAGGGTGGACCAGATTTAATTTGCGTATACAAAGATATCTCGTACACCACAATAGATACAATATCGGTTAAATGGGAAAAAAGATGTGTCTTTTCCAGAAGAATTTAATGTTTTTCTTTTTCAAAAATCAGATCTGGTTTCTCAGATATTTAGGAAAAACCGAAGTTTGCCGATTTTCGATTTAATTAATTACCACCTTAATTACTATAAAAAAAACTTTATATAACTTTTTTATTGAAGGTAAAATATGACTTAACATAGCTTTTCCAATTTTTTAAAACAATGTTTCGTCTTTGAAGGGCCACCCTCATCTATTATTTTTTAAATGGAATTTTCAATGTACAGTCCTGTTCATTTTTATCCTGAAAATATGAGTACAAGAATTATAAAATATCTTGAATAAGAAGGACAATTTGAGCAATTTTTACATAATTATAATAATTCACAATAACCATTTAATAATTATAATTTCTAGCTATTTGTTATCATTCAATAATTGAAATTTAAATAATTTTTTTTTGTTTCTGATTGTAGTTATTTAAGAAAATTTAAATTGAGATAATCCAAATTAAGTTGGAGTATTTAGGGCGTTAAGCTCAAAATAGACGCAATTTTTAATTATTTTATTTAAAAATATATATAAAACCCAATAAAAAAATTAAATATTTTACATGGTTGGATAAAGGAAAAAATGGAGATTTTAAAAATTAAATAAAAAGTAAATAGTCTAGTCAACTAGTGCTTTTTGGGCCAAACTTTTTTCTTCGCGTCCGAAAAATATGATCGAGGTGTTATTCGATTCGGAATAGCGTGTATAGATGATTTTTGAAAAAATTCCAAGACCCGCTTACAAAAATTGCAAAAGTTATAAACAATTACCTGAAAAATAAAAATGGGGTTCAGTTTTTTGCAAATATATCAAAAACTATTTGACATTTTGCCAAATTCGAAAAAAGATTTAAAAAGAAGAAATTTACCAAAAAAAACTGTACCTCCCGGAACTGTAGGACCAATATTTAAAATTTTCCCAGAGTCTTGAAAATATAGCCGAAAACGGGGACTGTCCACTTTTTACCTATAATGAATAAATATTTTTAACTTATTAAATATGAAAATTAAAAATTAAAAAATTCAGGAATCTACTGGATAGATTTATGAACAATAATCCGCAATCAAAAAATTTTTATTTTTATTTATTTTTCTATAAATAGGCTACTTTTGTATAACGAAATCTAATATATATGATAATATGTATTAATGACGTACTATCTGAGATTTGATTTATCTGGATCTTTATGTATATTTCTATAAGATTGGTACACCTTACTATTAACGTTACTATGAAAACTGGACTGTCTATGAAAAAAAAATTTGTTTACGTCTTTATCTTTATACTATATCGATTGTGATTTTTTATTTGTGATTGTGGGAGTGTTCTGAAAATGGAGAATAAATATATATAAAAGCTGCATCAAATAATCTACCTAATGTGGATTATTTTATTGTACACGATTATAAAAATCGATGAAATTTAAATTTAGTTAAGCCTGCACTTTAAGTATGTAAGAAGAGTGTTGCTAACGCACAATCACATTAAACCAAATTCTTCTGCTTTTGGATGTTATTTCTTATTAACTATTAACGAAAACCACTAAAAATCGATATACCGATTATTTTAGTTTTACCACCAAATATAATATGTGGTCGAGTAGACACTTTCAAACTAAATCTGCAAAAGGGAAGGAGATACAGGTAGTACGTCATAGCCCGCGAGATTTGAAAATAAAAGTCAGGAGGGCCCAAAAGCGTTAGGATTTAAAATTATTAATCAGTGTAGATAATACATTTTGACCTTATATATTTAAAAGTAATTTTTACAAAAATCACAAAAATTGCCCATCATGCATTAGTTAATTAACAATTTTTTTCAACTTGAACATGAACATTTTAAGTGCGATAATTGTTAAATAACAAATATGAAACTTTTTCCTTATTTGGATCAATTTCTGAAAGGTCTCAGACGAGGAACCCGTTGGAAAAATTAAAAAATTGTTATTTTTCACTTTGTTATTAACAATTTACTTAGGCTAAAAATTAAAAAATTTAATTAATCATTGAAAACGGATTTTTTTTTTCATATTACTATTGATCCCTTTTTTATGATCAGGAGTCACATGAAAATGACTTAAAAAATTTTTAGTTTCTATTGTTTACAAAATTGTTATAAATAGATGCGTTGTTTATAAGATAATTAAAATTTTATTTTTGGAATCATATACTTTGATGCAAATTATGATTTAACAAAAAGTCGTTCCTTAAAATTTTTTTATCACTTAAAAGCGTGTGTGTTAATTAACAATTTTTTTTCACCATATAAATAATTTTTCTCAAAAAATAACACATGTTTGTTTTTGTTCCATTATATAGAAAAAAAATTATACAGAAAAGATTTAATTGTTTATAACAAATTGTTTATTCAATAAACAATAAAAATTTCAATAATAAATATTTACAGGTGATAGAAAAAAAATTGTTAATTACCAAATACGTTTTTAAGCAATAAAAAAAATTTTAAGAAACGATTTTTTTGTAAAAAATCTTAATTTGCATCGAAGATTATGTTTCAAAAAAGAAATTCTAAATTATTTTATAAAAAACGCATTTGTTTATAACAATTTTTGTAAACAATAAGGAATAAAAAATTTAAAAATAATTTTCATGTGACTTCTGAAAACGAATAAATAGTAATATTTAAAAAAAAAAAATTTTTTTCAATGATTAATCAAGCATTTTAATTTTTAACGCAAGTAAATTGTTAATAACAAAGTGAAAAATAACAATTTTTTAATTTTTCCAATGGCAATCTCTTCTGAGACCTTGCAAAAATAGGTCTAAAAAGAAAAAAAAATTCAGATTAAATATTTAACAATTATCGCACTTACAATGTTCAGGTTCAAGTAGGAAAAATTGTTAATTAATTATTACAAGATTTATAAAAAAATCGCGACAAAAATCTATCCAGTGGATGCCTGAATATCTTCAATTTTTAATTTTCATATTTAATAAGTTTAAATAATATTTATTCATTAAATGTCCAAAGTGGACAGCGCTTACGCAAGCCGAAGTCACCGTTTTCGGCTGTATTTTCAACACTCTGGGAAAATTATAAATATTGATCCGACAGTTGAGGAAGGTAGAGATTTTCGTAAATTTCCTCCTCTTTTTGAATCTTTTTTCAAATTTGAAAAATGTCGAACAGTTTTTGAGATATTTGCAAAAAAACAAAATCCATCAGATGACACCTCGTTCATGTTTTTCGGAGGAGTTTGGTCCAAAAGGCACCAGTTGACTATATAGGTTTATATTTAAAAAACAATAGATGAGGGTGGCCATTCAAAGCTGAAACGTTTGTTTTAAAAAATTGGATACGCTATGTTAATCCATATTTGGCTTTCAAAAAAAAAGTTATATAAAGTTTGTTTCTATATTTAATAATTAAGGTGGTAATTAATTGAAACGAAAATCGTTAATATCGTCCCAAATATCTTAGAAACCGGACCTGATATTTTGAAAAAAGCATTAAATTCTTCTTTCTTCTCATTTAACCGATATTGTATCTATTGCGATTTACGATATATCTGTATACGCACATTAAATCCGGTTCACCCTGTATACATATTTCAAAATAAACAAACTAGGTACCATATTTTACGACAAATATAAGGGCGAAATATTTAACCATAAAATACAGCGTACGATGTTACGTCATAGTTGTCACTAATATTATGATACCTACTAAACGTAAGAGTGCGAGCAATTCAACTTATTTAAAATTAGTGTTTTCTAATATTTCCAAATTCAAGTAAGATGTCATCAATACGAAAGCGACGGATATATTCAGTTGCCACTAATATGAGCAAACCGGAAGAATAACACTCCACTAGAGGGCGCTCAACGCAGCAAGTTTTCAGTAGCCACAAATATAGTAAAATCTGAACAAACTCAATGATCACTTGTGGCGACATTTACACAAAAATTACAAAGTAGGTACAGATCGAATCAGCTCGAACTGTAGAATACTAAAATTCTATTTAAAATTGTGGCATACGTGTGCATGTATGCCACAAAAGACACGTATGCCACGTATGCACACACAAGTTGCCACTAATATAGGGACACACACACACACTAACACACACACACACACAGACATCATCGCGAAAATATTAAAATCGTATTCTAGGGACCCCAAAACGTGTTTATCCATTGAAAACTCACTACCCAATTTTTAGCATGATTCCTATACCTCTCTTATCTGAAGGGCGAGAGGTAAAAAACCTTTTATTAATTTTTTTAATTTCCCATTTTTACCTCTCGCCCTTCAGATAAGAGAGGTATAGGAATCATGCTAAAAATTGGGTAGTGAGTTTTCAATGGATAAACACGTTTTAGGATCCCTAGAATACGATTTTAATATTTTCGTGATGATGTCTGTGTGTGTGTGTGTAAGTGTGTTAGGATGGATGTTGTAGTAACGATAACTCAAAAACTACTGAATTAAAAATCTTGAAATTTTGCATACACGATTCTTATACCCTAGGTTAGATGTGATTAGATTTTGGTGTCAATCGGACAACCGGAAGTGACAGTTGCTATGAGTGATGACGTCATTACCAAACAAAATGGCAATAAGGTTTTACACATATATTTTGTATATACTATAGTTTATTTTTGTATCATTAAAATTTTCAAAACTTTTGCCATTGTTGCCAGATTTACAAAAAAGTAAATGTTTTTCATACTTTTTTGTGCCACCGTGTAAATTTGTGATTCAAACATGGCGAGAGGTCATGTGGTGGCCACATCAGATTTTTTCTGTATCCTATGATGTAGAACACTTGATAATTTTAGAAGATTTTAATAATAAACTTTAAAAGTGCGGTCCTGTACCATTTTAAATATAAATATTCATAAAGCTTTTTGAACAAAATTATTTAAAAATTGTGTTTACTTTATTGCTCAATATGCCTTCTTGGTTACCTTTTTTTAATTCATATTTTGAGTGTAAAATGAACAGGACCGTACTCACGCAACTTATCATAATAAAGCTAGTCTAAGAAAAATATCCACTTTTGTGTATAAATTAGTGTCTTATAGAAAATAAAATTATTACTATTAATATAAAAAAACAAACATTTTTGTAATACAAAAAAATGCATTTGTGTATATAAA
This sequence comes from Neocrepidodera transversa, assembly GCA_963243735.1. Classification (NCBI taxonomy): domain Eukaryota; kingdom Metazoa; phylum Arthropoda; class Insecta; order Coleoptera; family Chrysomelidae; genus Neocrepidodera; species Neocrepidodera transversa. Next base: position 20,763,569 of record OY725341.1, read on the forward strand.
AGTGACATCTAACTAAATAATACGATTTTGCCATAACATTTCGAAACACCACCTAACCATTACCATAATAATAAAACATAAAAGCATCTCTACTACCCTCTAGTCCCTCAATTTTCCTCTCAATGACCTCTCAACCAAACTTCATTTTTACGTATCGTTTCAGATTCATACAGATCGGACGATACAGAGGATGCAGCGACAACAGATAATCCTACGAGCCCGTTTCCCACTCCACCACCGACGTTAGTGTCGCCCCGATCGCCCATTCCTCTTCATCGACAAGCCTCACCTTTCCCTTTGGAGAACACCAACTCGAGGAGGATGCATTATCAGACGCCGCAAGATAGGCTGAGGGGGAATAATGGTAAGTGTAAGGGTAATAACATACGGTTATGGGAAAAGAAAGTTACTGATATTTAATTCTTTCAAATTTTGAGTATTCAAATACCATCAATCGGAGGCAAAAAATTGGGCAGATAAAAGTTGTAGCCCATAAAATTTTTATATCTAATTCATTGCTGTAGTATTTTTGGTAGGGCTATAATCCGTAACATACTTTTTTATTTGATGTATCCTATTTTTTTGTCTTTTTACTCAAACCAAATTTTTATTTTAATTCTTTTTCCAGGTGAAATTATCTACGCGCAAAGCAACAAAAAAAATTCTACACTGGGGCGATCCGGTAGAAATAGGCACAGAGTAGGTGTAATGACGTCAAGCAGTAGTGCTACTTCGTGTAATAGTTGTACTGACGTCATTGTTCCTAATGGAGACATCGCGTATCACGACCAAAATCAACAGCAAAGAATGTGCTTAAATAATGGTAAGTTATGTTATATTTATTTTTTGTAGCAACCTATATTTTTTAAATATATTGTATTGATTAAAATTATTTGTGAATGTTGTTTATATTATTGACGCAATATTTATTTACTGAAATTACAAACAGTTGGATATAACACTGCATATTAATTTTTAATAAATTTCAATGTAAAAGGGATTTTAAATAATATTAAACTCGGAAATTTCAAATATAATATAAATGAAAAAGGAAAATGTAATAAAAATTTACTATCCGTATATCACAATATTTTATTGGTGAAAATTTAAAAAACGCTTAAATTAAATATACATCTGTAAAAAAATTTAAATATTTACAGTAATTTAACAATAAAATAATAGTAATTTGTTTCTACTTTTAATTAATTACTACCCAAACAGCACAAGTACGTCCCCCGGACATCCTCGGGACGTCCGTTTTCGGATGCTCGTACTTCCCGGGTACGTTCAATTCAGGACTTTGGAAGTCCACAGGACGTCCTCGGGACAGATTTTGTTAATAATCAAGGAGTCCCGAGGACGTTCGATATTGGTCGCAAATTAGAACAAAATTTACCTCCTAGGACAGATATAGGACATTTCTATAACCAATTTAGGATCCTTTTAGGACCAATATAAAACCTTTTTGGGACCACTAAAAAGCCTCTTTAGACCTGTATGGGATCTTTCTGGGACCGTTTTGGTCAAATAAATATTAATACAGTATTATTAACGAGTTTATTAAAAAAACAGTAATAACATTTTTTTGTTTATTGTTTTTTCTCGTTCTGTAGGTACTCAGTTTCAACCAGTATTTTATTGACAATTCAGTCTGTGCCTCATTATTGGTTAAACTTGCTCTATCATCTGCAACAAAAAATAATAAAAATCATTCGAAATTTTAATATGCTAGAGAGGAGTTATGAATATAATTTGTTTATATTAGACATTATATATATTATAAAAACACTTATATAATTCTCCTTACCTTTTGGCAGCAAACGGCACACCCAAAACAACTTTTAAACACTTATTTTTTCTTCTTATTATTATTATTATATTCTTAAATTATTCTTTGACGTTGCCTCTTGCTGAAAAGTGTAATAACTGTAATGGCGGACGGTTCGGGGAACGATGAAAGATGTCAAAGCGGTGTTGCCAAGAGGAAACATTTACGTTCTGTATAACTCATGTACAACATTTATTATAATCCAAAATTCATTTATTGACATAATAAGAATAAAAACACCTACACGATCGAATAGTATTTATTGTGAAATTCTACTTCACCTGGCAACACTAGTCTGCTTGCAACGAATCTCGAGCACCTCGAGACTCGTACCGCGTGCGCGATGAACCGACCTTAGGATATATCTTTGTTATACTTTTTATATCAACCACTCGACTTTGGTATTTAATTTTTTTTAAATGTTTTTGGTTTTTTACAAATTATGTTAAAATGGAATATTTATGGGTTAGTTCAACTTTAAGACATTTTACTTATAAAATATTTTTTTTAAATACAACCTATCAGCGTCATCAGTTTACGCAGTTACTTTTAATTATTTGATGAAAACTATAAAAAATCAAAATCACTGGAATGCTCAACAGTGGACCTAAATCGGACGTCCTGGAGACGTACAAGAAAGATGTCCCAGGGAAGTCCAAAATCAGTCGTCCCGAGGACGTCCTGAAAAAGGCCTGGGACCTTCAGACCGGAATCGGATATAAATCGGAGGTCCTCGGGACGGTCTGTGCTGTTTGGGTAATGGAGTTCAACTTGAAATATTAGTCCATCTGTTTTTGCATTATTTGAGAAAAAAATTAATTTCTTTTTATGAAAAAATCGTTTTTTTCTTTAATTTAACATCAAAAAATGGATATTTAAAAATTACTGCATCTATGCAACTTGTAGTACACCTACGTCACTTATGTGCAATAGCTGCAGCATAATATTAACGTGAGCCAGTTTCTTTCAATAAAATTGATGCTTTCAAATATAGATGACGTTTGCTTATAATGTGTCGTTTGGTCAATATGTTTTTAATTGTGTTTACTTTTACCTTTGTTTACGTATCTTTTCAAATACAAATAAACACGGAAAACTATCAACATCAACCAGCTCTACAGAGTACAAACTACAATAGTGATAGTGAACTATGCAGTAAGCAGATGCGGACGCGACCTTTCACTTAATCAGGAACGCTGGTTCCCAGCACTTATTTAGCAAACAGCAAATTATTACCTAATCTCGTTAAAATAGTCTTTTTCTTTATCTAATAACGGAGTCTAATATCTATTTATCTCTCTCAATTTTGAATGCGAATTCACAGTTGACAGGTCCAAGTTTTCATCTTTATCCAATTATCATATCATGGTTTTCTCCATCTTTGTCTGTATAAGTGAGATTTAACAGCTGTTAATTATTCGTATTCTCTTCTTTACACAGTTGCAGTTAATGGCTTGACGGTAACTTCATTGCACATAAGTGACGTCATGATCGTAATGGCGGCATATTCAAATAATTAGAAATTTGAATTTTTAAATTAATTTATTCAAAAATGTAGCTCAAATTATAATAGATAATTAAACTTAATGGGTTTCATTTGATCAATTCTAACTTTTAAAAAGAAAAAACGTGAAGTTATATTTTTGTTGAACTCCCTATTGGTTAATAATAAGTTTAAGCACCACATATCAGTTATAAGATAAACGAAACAGAAAAAAACCGCCGTCAAGAAAAAATTACAAAAGAGGGAAAGAGAAATAGATACAATGTAGTAAAACTTAAGAATATGACAACAGTAATACAAGTAAAAAAAGTAGCCAGGAGATCCTATTATTTAAATAATCCTGAGGGAACCTTGGTATATAGGAAGGGACAGCTATAAAGATTTGCTCAGTATTTTTCATAAACAATGAAACTGAGGAGAAAAAAACTAACGCTGTGTGTTCGGTTTACATTTGTTAATTATTTTTCCAATTTATGTATCATTTCTGTCAATAAAACAAATTATCATTTTAATGTCCAAGGAAATTCACACATTGTTTACAATTTCAGCATCAGCATAATCATAACCTGACTTTTTGCATAAGTTGGCACTACTGAACTTCACGATAAAATTTGACGGAAATAGAACAAGTTCTAATTCATGAAGTTATTCATACAATTATTTGACATCAAATTTGACGTTTTAGGTTGTCAAATTTCTTCATGACGTGACTTCATGAATTTATTCACAAAAAAATTTTATAATGTAAAGCCAGCAAAAGAAAAATACATAAAACTTTAATAAAAATGAATCGATTTTATATATTGTGTGTTTTTTGAACAAAAATAGTATTTAATTTATTACAGTTGGTTCCCTGTTATTGACAGTTCTAACCATAAAATTAAATCCTTATACGTCAAAAGAATGAAAATTTTTGACTAATAATTCTTTTGCATATGAAATAAATATGAATACGATACCACAAATTCCAATGTTCAACACGTTCACTGCATAAATTCCAATAAACAAACTACAAAGTCGATACACATAACAGGTATTTCAATATTTTTTAGTTTACGTTAACTTGCCTTTTATGCAACTTTTTTAGTTTTCATACAATTTTAGAACCTATTAAATTCGAAGGACCGTCATTTTATTTTTCAACAAAACGCTTTGTATAAAAACTGTTTTTCCTAAAAATGCTTATTACGAAACATTTTTAATAACTATAATATAAGTCCTGACTGACTAACTGACTGATTGATATAGAATCAACGCACGGCAAAATATACCTACTTAACCCAGAGACTTGAAATTCAGAGAATATATTCTGTTCTTAACATAGGCACCCACTAAGCAAGGATTTTGCGAAATTTTCATTTTAAGGGGTAGAAAAGGGCAAAAAACGGTGGCTTACATAGATATATGTAGTATATCTATATATAAACAACGGTATTCGCTGGGTGCGGAGTGCATGGTGGGGACAACTGAAAGGATCCCAGCGCTCGTAGTAGGTCAAAATTTCGTGAAATCATGCTCTTGTCATAAGTAAACACGTCAAAATTAAATATAAAAATGGTTCATAATAATGTTGTTAATTGCAAAAATACAGGGAGAAATAGCAAGTGCAAATTTTTTACACATTTTTAAGAGTTAGTTGGAAATTAGAGAAAAGGAAGAAATGGATAAATCGAGGAGAAAAAAGTTAGTAATATATAACCTAATTCAAGTTGCTTCCAATTGTCCATCGTTTGGGGCTGAAACGATATTTGATGAGTAATTTACTCAAATCCGGTTTGAATAATTACATTCATCATCGCCTAAAAATTATTTAAAAAAATTATGAGAAATTATTATGACTGAAAATCTGGCAGATATTCATAAATTTATATTATTCTACCTGTCATGTATTATTTGTTTGGATTATAGAGTAAAATAGGGAATATAGGGCAAAATAGAGATGAATAGGAACAAATAGCGACAAATAGGGACAAATAGGAACAAAAATAATGAAAAGCAGGAAGAAAAAAATTAGGAAAGAAATGAGAGAACTAGAAAAAATTGTGAAAAATAAAGGAAAATAGTGGAAAGATAGATAAAAATAGTGGAAAACTAGAAAAAATAGTGAAATATAGAGAAAAAAGTGGAAAAATAGAGAAACCTAGATACAATAGAAAAAATAGAGTAAATAAAGAAATTAGAGAGAAATCCGGAAAAATAGGAAAACATATTGGAAAATAGTGAAAATAGGGGGAAAAAAGGGAAACTAGATAAAAATAGAGAAAAATCTGGAAAATAAAGAAAAATATATAAATTTGAAAAACTAGATAATAATAGGGGCAAATAAGGAAAATTAGAGATTAATATAGAGAGACATACGGACAAATCGGGAAAATGGGAAACAATAATGAAAAACAGGAAAAATATGAAGAAATAGAAAAAAATATCGAAAATAGGAAAAATTGAGAAAATGGGACAAATGGTTAAAAATAAGGAAAAAGTAGCGATATTAAGGAAAAATTGGAAAAACGATTAAAATAGTGCAAAATAGGGAAAAAATAAGTTCCAATAGAAAAAAATAAGGAAAAATAAAGAAAAGAAATACAACCACTTTAAAAAACGTTCACAAGACATTGTGTTTTAATATTCGCAAAAGTATAAGTGGACATTTTAAAATATGTCCAAAAAACGTTTTTTGTAGAAAAAATTATTTAGTTTGTTTTAAAACCTTTTTAAAATGGCTTTTTTCGATGGCTTCTTTAAACATCTCTGTGCTATTAGAGAATAAAAATTGTCACTGATTATGTTAGTTATTTCAGATAAACCGTCCTTATACTGGCAATAATATAATACATCAATGAATTTTAATTTTAAAGGTTTATTAATTTTTGTACCAAAAATGACAGGTCCGTATTTAAAAAAAAAAAATTATGGTGACCGGGACACGAAACGTCATATCGAAGACTTATTAGTACGATTTTTTAGCAAATTTGAGATACAATAAAATTTTTCTTTTCTATTTTTTTCTTTAAATTAAAATGTTACGCGTAAAAAACCATAAATACCATAAAAGGGCGAGAGACCATGTAGATTTTTTTATAAAATAGTTCTTTGCCCATTTAATCGTCTTCGTATCTTTTATGATTTAGAATATAGCAATGTTAGCACATGATAAAGGAAACAACCTGTATATTACTTTTTCACAATCATTCATTTTTTAATTATAGTCCAATTTTCACATCTTTATTAAACAATTTGTGTTACAATTTCATAAATGCAGGTTTATACATTTTTGTTTTCAAAAACTATTGTTCGTTTAATACCAACAATTAAATTTTCAGTTATAAAATTAAACTTGCGAAAACGTTATTTTAAAAGTGATTAAATTCGAAAAATTTCTCTTCATTAAAATACTATTTACATAGTATTAATTCCGTATAAATTTACATGTTGTTATCTTTGTTTGCATTTGTTCGTATTTTATGAATTTCATGAAAATTCATTAACATTTTACTCTGACTTGCTCTGAAACTGTGTCCGGGAATAGTGTTCTCATTAATAACGAATTTTTAAATATCTTTATTTTCTTGTTAGGAATCTTCATTACATTAATTAATTTTTGATTTTTAAAAAACTTAACCGATACATAAGTAGATAGTCAATACAACTCCAACCAAGACTATGGGGAATTCAATGTATTAGAGAGAGAGAGAGTATGCAGAGATTCAATTTGTCAAGGAGAGAGAGAGTGGTATATCGATGACGTTGTAGATACCAGAGGAGGCTGACGGGTCTGACAGACCTGCATGAAAACCAGACCAAACAGATCCGAGCCGGTCTTCGGGTTTAGATGATCTTCTGGTATCTACTACGTCATCGATAGAGCACTTTCTCTGACATATTGAATCTTTGGATAATCTCTCTCTAAAACATTGAATTCCCTATTGTGATTGTATAGACTAGATACTTATATTTGACTTTTTAAATTACAAAATTTACACTACATCAATTTAATCAAATTATACATGCGATATTTAGGATTTTGTTTTACGCGCCATTTAATTATCTTTGTTTAGATTTGCGATATCGGCTGAATTTTTTGATGTATTCGTAAAAAAACGAATTTCTTTCTTTTGTGCTCTATTTCCATCTCTAAATTAAAATTGCGGTTCCGGGATTTGGGATTTTATTCTAGAAAATTCCCTGCTCTTGAATTACCTTTTATCAGTTTTGCGGTATCGGCAATAATTTTTGAGATATTCGTAATGAGCCCTATTTTCACATCTAAATTAAAATTGTAAATATTGGTAGTAGAATTACGGGATTCAGGACTTTTTTTTCTAAATTTTCCTGTTCTTTAACAAACTTTTTTTAGTTTTGCGATAGCGTCAATAATTTTTGAGATGTTCGTAAAATACGAAGTTCTTGTTTTTGAATACTATTTTCACTTTTAAATTAAAATTGTGATTTTAGAGTTCCATTATTTTTTTTAGACCTTATCCTGCTCTTTAATTTTTTTTTATTTACCACATCGGCAATAATTTTCGAGATTTTCGTAAAAAAACCAAATTTTTTTTGAGAACTATTTTCATCATTTTATTAAAATTATAAATATTCGTAATAGTATTCCGGGATTTGGACATTTATTAGAAAATTTCCTCATCTTTAGTTATCTTTTTTTCAATATCTGTAATAATTTTTGAGATATTTTAGAAAAACGATATCCTTTTTTCGACTCTAAAATATTGCGGTTATACAGGTTCAGAGTTTTAGGATTTTATTATAGAAAATTTCCTGTTCCTTAATAATCCTTATTGGTTTTGAGATATCTGCAATAATTTTCGAGATATTTCTAAAAAATTCTTTTTTAACTATAGTTTCTCGGAATTTATTTTCAGGTATTTAATATTTTCTCTTAGACAATTTCCTGGTCTTTAATTATCATTTTTGAAATTATGCAATATCGGTAATAATATTCGAGATATTCGTAAAAAACTGAATTCTCTTTTTTAGCACTATTTTAACCTCCAAATAAAATTATATATCTACAATAATTTTTTTTTGAGATATTAGTAAAAGTCGAAATTTTTTTTGAGCTCCATTTTTATCTCAAATTTATAAATATTAATAACAGAAATCCGGGATTTGGATCTTTCTTTTAGAAAATTTCCTGCTTTTTAATTATTTTTTTTAGATTTGCGATATCGGCAATAATTTTTGAGATATTCCTAAATAATTAAATTCTTTTTTAAACTCTAGTTTCACCTCTAAATTAAAATTTGTATTAACAGATTTTCAGGTATTTAATATTTTCTTTTAGACAGTTTCCTACTCTTTAATTATCTTTTTTTAAATTTGTCGTATCGGCGATAATATTCGAGATATTCGAAAAAAACGAAATTATGTTTTTTAGCACTATTTTAATTTCCAAATTAAAATTGTAAATATTGGTAGAGAAAATTTCGGGATTTAGGATTTTCTTTCAGATAATTTTCTCCTCTTTGTTTGCTTTTTTTTGTTTTGCGATATCTACAACAATTTTTGAGATATTCGTAAAGTCGAAATTTTTTTTTGAGCTCTATTTTTACCTCAAAATTATAAATATTGGTAATAATTTTCCGAGACTTTGACCTTTCTTTTCGAAAATTTCCTGCTTTTTAATTCTTTTTTTAGATTTGCGTTATCGGCAATAATTTTTAAGATTTCCTAAAAAATTAAATTCTTTTTTAAACACTATTTTCATGTTCAAATTAAAATTGTGGTAATGGAGTTTCGGGATTTAGGATTTTCTGTCGGAAAATTTTATGCTCTTTAATTATCTTTTTTAGTTTTAAGATATCGGCAATAATTTTTGAGATATTCGTAAAAAACAAAGTTTTTTTTAGGTTTTGTTAGGTTAAGTTTTTTTTTTTAATACTACATGCCCTTTAAATTAAAATTTTAATGGTAGAGTTCCGGTATTGAAGATTGCGTTTTAAACAATTTCCTGCTCCTTAATTTTCTTTTTATAAATTTGTCATATCGGCAATAATTTTTAAGATATTCGTAAAAACCAAAATTCTCTTTCTTTAGCTCTATTTTTACCTCAATCTTATAAATATTGGTAACAGAATTCCGGCATTTTGGACTTTCTTTTATAAAATGTCCTTCCTTTTAATTATCTTTTTTTAGATTTAAGATAACGACAACAATTTTTGAGATATTCCTAAAAAATGACATTCTTGTTTTTTTAACTTTATTTTCTCTAAAATTGTGGTGGTAGAGTTCAGAGATTTAGGATTTTCTTTTAGAAATTTTCCCGCTCTTTAATTATCTATTTTTAGCTCTTAATTAAAAGTGTAAATATTGGTTGTAGAATTTCGACATTCAGGTCTTATTTTTTGAAAATTTTTTGCTCTTTGATCTTTTTTTTAAATCTGCGATATTGGCACTAATTTTTGACATATTCTTTTTTGAGCTCTATTTACACCTTTAAAAAAGTATAAATATTGGTTGTAGAATACCGAGATTTAGGACTTTTTTTTAGTCCTGCTCTTTAATTATCTTTTTTGGTTTTTAGTCCTGCTCTTTAATTATCTTTTTTGGTTTTGCGATACCAGCATTAATTTTTGAAATATTCGTAAAAACACAAATTCTTTTTTTATAATTCGGCATCGCAACTCTGTTGTGCCCCATTTAATAATGTATGATATATCAGTCCTTTAAACATCATAAAGTATTGGAATATTAAAAGACAGTGCGGCAACGTTTTTTTTTTATAAATTAATAACGTGCAACGGAAATTTCATCGTTTTAACAGAAAAAGTTCTGGTTATTAACAATTTCTGTTTAAAAAGTGTGGATTACCTCAGGGATATATTCTTGGACTCTAGTTATTTTTAATATATTCGTCTGGCAGGGCCAATCGTCAATTTCGGTTTTTCCCATTTTTTTTTTAATTTAACTAACTTGGAATCTACATATAACAGTTTACGAAATCCCAATTAAATTTTTACCGCTCTAAACAACATTAACCATACAACTTTTTGTTAATTAAATAATATATACATAATCCTAACGTGCCGAGAATGAAAAAAAAGTCAACGCCGAAAAGGGCTTAAAAAACTGAAACGGACGTAAATTCCTCCAGTTCTAGTTGAATTATCCATTGCAAGCGAGGTGATACCACGACGTAATGACATAATCTCGTTAGCTGATGCGAGTTACTTGTAGTGGCGCCACCTATCCAGGTCTAAGCTAATTAGAAGTCGTCATTCATTACCATAACTTCAATGTCGTCGGGTTAATCCCATTACTATCGCAGTTGGCGTCGGAGTTTCTGTGCTCGCCGGATTTTCTTTTCCACTAATTTTGGAAATTTGGTTTTGTTTTATTGCGTTTTAACCATAATTTAGTAGACATATAGGGTAATTCAATGTTTTTGTAACATCAATACAAATATAAATGTTAGTCGTAGATATTTATTAATAACAAGTTCAAATTTACTTAGGCCATGTCTTAATTTTAGACTTCTAAACCCTAAAGTTCAGAGAGAAGTCTTATAATACTGCTCTGTTTGTCTGTCCGTCTGTGCGCAATTATAACTCGAAAACGAACAGAGATAGAGACAAACGCTCAACGGTAAAGCATACCTTGAATAGCTTCCAATTTGATTTTCAGATTATTACGACTTTCGGTTTCAAAACTGGTTTTACAGACCAGAACCGGAAATGTTACTACCGGTTTCAAAAATAGCATTCCGACGTGAATCGATATCTGAAAACAGATTTGAGATATCTTTAATGGTTCATGAGATAATCGCATTTTTGTTGAGAAGTCATCACGTGCCTACTAATGCGCACGCGCTTCTGTCTTGTTTATTGTTTTTATTTGCCTAATCTTAACAAAAATGCTCGATCTACTAGTCATCAAAATAGGTGTAGATTGATAAAATAATGGATACAAATAGAAGAGGAATTAAAAGATTACTCTATTTGCGTAAAAGTGGCGCTGCAATCAAAGTTATTTATTCAAATATATTTTTACTACAAAATTCCATGCGTATCGTAATGTTTAAGATTAATATTTTTAATTGTCTTTGAAAAATTAAAATAAATAGGGAATTTCATCGTTAAAGTCCCTAGTTTTTGTTTATTTTTTTATGCTGAATACCAATCTGAAATTATAATTTTAAAATTATATAAGATACAGAAAGATACACAGACTTCAGTAACGATTTTTTTTAAAGTTCAAAAATTATACTAATAAGGAATTAAATAAATTTTTTTTCATAATATTTTAAATTATTAAATTAACCAGAAAGGCAAATCGAGGTCAGGTCGTCGAACTCAACGTATGATATTTAATCCACAGAATAAAACAAAATTCTTCATTTCTAAACAAAGTTACATTATGTCGCAATTTGTAAGAGACATCAAGTTGAATTTCGTTACTAAGGCACGAAAAGGCAAAAAAATCGCTTAACCAGCGAAAAGTCAGTCGCGAAAAGTATTACAACGACTTATCCCGTTCGTGGTACTGCGTCAGATTCATGGCCAATGGGAAAACGAGAGCGCGCGGCCATGTTTGCTACGAAACACGCAACTGGTCGAGGCCGCGGAAAAATAAAATGGCACCTCAAAAAACATACCTTGCGGAATGAGGCGTCTCGACGAATGTCGCGAAGCGACGTCGAGCAAGAAAAAAATTCTGTTCAGTAGTGAAAATCGGGTACCACTGGTAAGTGGTCGATATAGGTATCGACGGAACGTGAAGTCTCTTCACCTCCGCGATCATCTTTTCTGTGGTGTGTTAACTAGCAAACGGATAATGAGCAATAAATAGAAAAATTTTGTTTAAGTGAAATAACAAATCAAATGATAAGCCGAGGGAATCAGCTCGTAGTAAGCAAAGTTTAATTTTTTACTAACACTATCAAACGTTGAAATATTTTGGTTTTTCTTTTGCTATAAAGTACCTCCGAAAAAATTGAGTAAAAGCTCTCTTGGATTCTGGTCTTTAGTTCATTTCAGTTAAATTAAAAGTGGAATAAAGAAAAAAATAGGGGACATTGCCTCTCCCCCTTTAAGTACCCCAAAGGAAGGGAGTAAACCATTGATTGTATGGTTCTGTCAAATTTGTTATAATTAATTGCTATAAATTTTTTTTCAGATTTTTTATTCTTAAAAATTTTTTTTTAACGTAGATAACCAAAATTTAGCTACATTTACTTGTCTACTTATTTTCTTGTCAGCTTTAATTAAAGAATTTTGACATAAGGGTCGTAGAGATTTTATTTGTAATAACTTAGTTTTTCTTTTGAGTCAATAACGCCAGATCCGCGGACACTAAGTCCAAAAATTTTGGTGCTATCTGCAGTATATGTTTAAAATATTTTATTACTGATGGTGATTGTAAGATCGCGATAATTTGGGTTCTCTGTTATAATTGTCACATTTTTTCACTTTGTAATTTTTTTTGTAATTCAATCAGTTAGTTTATTTGTTTTTTCTTGTCCTAATTTTTGTTATATGTATTTTTTTTTGTTGTTAGACTTTTCATGGTCTTGTTTTTTTTTAATAAATCTAACAAAAAGTTCATTAGCGTATTTTTTTCCGTCCGAGGGATTGTAAGGGGATGAATAAAGAAAGAGTTGGAGATTTAACGAGATCAGAAAGTCAAATATTTAGTAAAGGAAAGTGACACCCTCCCAAACCCCAAATCTTGTCTGTAAGGTGAACTCTCTAACACCGCAAGAGTACGAACCACCCTTTCGTCTGAAGAGTAGCCGTTCCAATCCAGAGAGTTCTGCAGGGGAGCGGCTCCATCTTTTCAGGGCCTTGGCTAAGCTCCAGGCCATTTTTATTCTCTCCTAGAAGAGTGGTAACAGTGGCGTTCCCGTAACATTTTGTCATACGAAAATAATAATGTTTTACCCTGTAGGTTATTATTGAAGTTTCACGGAACTAATAATATCAAAACTTGTGGGTTATAATATAGAAACTTGTGGTTTATTACAATGGCTCACGGCTCTGTTTTGTCTTCAAATATTTAGCTAATGCGCGAAACACAATACTGAAATAATATTTTTTTTAGATGTGAACGAAGAATCACCGCCAGAACCGGCTCCACCAGAGGTGCCTCCACGTGGCCCATCATTACATGCAGCCTCACTCAGACGTATCGCCGAATACGCTCTACAGCAAGAAGAATCAAACAGTGGAAACCAAGAGTCGCAGTTTTTGAACAAAGGAGGTAAGATAACAATTTTTGTAGTTGTTTGTATATTTTATTTAGTGAAATTTTATACCACCGTAAAAAAATACTGAAAATGAGATTTCCATTACGGTTAATTGTATTCACTGCAATAAATTAAACACAATAAATGTTTAATTACCTACTTATCCAAACAAAGCAAAATAACCCTCAATAGAACCGTCTCTAAATTATTCATTAGCTTTAAAATAACGACAACAAACAAACAGTAACAAAAGAAAACATCTAGTTTGGAAAACTTTATTCACAGATAAAGAAATGTACAGTAACTTATTTGCATATATATTAGAAGTGCTTTTCACCCTGTATCAAAGGTTTACCATCCTTTGACCTCCCTTTTGCTGCGCGATTTGAACTAATGATGTCATAAAGCGCGTTCGGCTCTCTAGCTGAGCCATTGTGATCTTGATTTGCAGCTTCCGTTCATTTTAATAACGCCTACAAGTCATGTCTAGAGGGGACACTGTCATTGACAAGGTAAGATATAATGCTCGGACCGTTATCGTCAAGTGAAGTTGGAATTGCGGAAAAATCACTTTTCTCTGATCAAAGCATCGACAAATTTATAAATGATGTAATAACTAAAGAAGACCACGGCATAAGAGCCCGGAAATAAATAATTGCCTTGACGGCGGCCATGAAAGCCTACATTCTTACAAAACGGCATATTTTATAATATTTAGAATTCTTATTAATTAATTAAAATTGGAATTAAAATTTTTTTCACATATTCCTCAAAATGTAACTCGCCAGTGAGAATTGTGACTTCCAATTAAGAATTTTCATTTCTTAACCCAAATTTCTAACCGTCAGCTCAAAATTTTTGCAAATTTATAATTATAACTGTTTAACCAAATTCTGACTTTCAACTGGACAAAATTTCCTAACAGATTTTTATAAATTTTTCCATATATGACACACTAACGTAAAAATATTACAATATCTATATAGTAATACACAAAGAAAAAACTTCGGAAGAGTGTTAGATTTTGCATAGTTAAAGTTTATATACAGGAGGAGTGTAGAAAGCTAAACTTAATATGTAATACGTTACAAATAAATTCAAAATAAATGAAATTAAATGTAATATAACATTAATTTTTTATCACAAAGATACATTAGACTATTTTTTAGTATAGATTCGATAGCCGAGTGGGATACTGGGCTAATATTAAAATACAAGACTCTTGAAGGCGTCAGTTTAAATCCCAACCATTATAACGAAGTTACTTTCCGTAATAATTAAAATATTTATATAAAATCGTGCACGGCACTGAACTTGAATTAACGTCGAATATAAGATCAGCCGTAACAGTTGTAACCCCCTCTGAAAGATTGAGGCACTTGCATACTTGTTTCATATACCCAGCCAACCTTATGGTATACGTCATCTGGAGATGATCAGTGTAGTTGCTGTGACCGTCCCAATTGGAGTAGCAGTGGTAGTCCGAGTTCCAGTGGAAGTACCTCGACCTATAGAGATAAGTCAAGCTGTGTGTGCCAATGCCAACCAGGCACAATGTGCCAAAAGAAATGCATGACATAGCAACAGCTGGACACATGGATATCGCCAAGATGATTGCAGGCAAGATGCAACCGTCCCATAACCGTCTACCATGGGAGAGTGTCAGCACTGAACTAGTAGATCCCCTGCCCCGGTCTTCCAAAGGAAATGTAGTAGTATTCCAATACCGACTCACCAAGTGGGTACAATGTCGACTTATCCGGAAAGCGACAGCAAAGGCCGTTACACAAGCCTGATATGAAGAAATGGTCACCCGTTTTGGATGCTTCTGTTAAGCTCTAGCGACTTGTTTTTTGAAAATTACAAAAAAAAACAAGTCGATCGGTTGAATAGTTCTTTTAAAATCTTGCCACAAAGTTGATTGAGTAAGATATTTGTGAAAACGAATTTATATCGAAATAAATCAAGTATAAAAGAACTAATAGTGAATCATCAACATCAGGACCAAAATTTTAAGCGAAAGAGAACACATAATCCGTCAAACCATTTTCTGAAAGAATTTTCGCCAGCAAAAGCGTAGTTGAGCCCAACCACAGCTGAGTTCCATGAAAGGATCGTGTTTGGCCGTGTTCGGGTCTCTTATAAATTACATAATCCGTCACATTCGATATATAGTATATTACATAACGAGTGAGGAAAGTGGCATATTTCGCGCGAGTGGTAGTTCAGCACGAGGAGCGTAGCGGCGAGTGCGGAACGTAACGAGTGCATGAAATTCATTTTCCAACGAGTTTTGTACACTATTTTTCCTACGACCAACAATATTTTAAGAATAGTCTATTTGGTTTTCTCATTTGACACGAGTAAAAATCCTATGATGCGATATAATATCACAAAACATAGAAACAGTAATTTCTTTAAAATTTTGACTTTTATAAAAAAATAACCTTAGCACCAAGCCAATTAAAAAAAAACATTTTAAATAATTTTTATACATTTTTTACTTTAATAACTAAAATTAATTTTGAATTACAAACTATTAATAAATTTAAGAATCGGGTTACAAGATGTATGCAACACACAATACCCAAACGTCTTATGTGTTGCATACATTCGTTTACACTGAAGTTGTTTCATAATTCATATGGACAGTTATAACCTTAAAATAATATTTCAAAACATTTTAGTTATTAGGTGGTCGTAGGAAAATAACAAGCAACTATTAGATCAGTTTTAAAATGGTAAGTAAAATTTATTATGTATGTACATAAGTAGCATATTCCGTCCTGTTTTTAATAATTCATTCAAGTGTGCTTTATAATAACACGCAGCGCGGTATTATAACACACGGCTGGTATGCGTGTATGTTGATATGAGACACTTTCCAAATATCAAAACAGTTGTGCTATTTGTAGTTTTCATAGGTGGTCGTAGGAAAAATATTTTATAACATTTCTAACATCTTGATGATAAATATACAACAATAATAAATCGAATTTTTGAAATTCTAAAGATACAATATCTATAAAAAAATATAGGTAACAATTAATTTCTTTCGCTAATGTAGTTAAATACTATAGGTCATGTAGTATTTTATAAGCTCTTTTGGGCAAAAATACTTTATTGGGCATCAATGGCACATTAATTAGGGCTT
Organism: Neocrepidodera transversa; assembly: GCA_963243735.1. Classification (NCBI taxonomy): domain Eukaryota; kingdom Metazoa; phylum Arthropoda; class Insecta; order Coleoptera; family Chrysomelidae; genus Neocrepidodera; species Neocrepidodera transversa. The sequence continues at coordinate 20,780,253 of OY725341.1, forward strand.
GTTTCTTCACTTTTCAGATACGATATAAATAAATGTAGAGAAATTGGTAGAAGTTAGATCTCAGACTATATAATAACCGATCTCAAGTATATTTTTTTATATGTAACATTGCTATTAAAGCCTAAAGGTGCTAACTAAAAAAGGATGTGTCATTCCCCTTAATTCTATTAAAGCCATTATCAATTTAACTGTAGTTAAATGATTCAACTGATTTCTTTGAAAGCACCGAACGAGCGAACCTACAGAGCAACAAATGGGCTAGACAACGTACATTTAAAACATTCGTCGTCCACCGTATACATCTTTCTGTGATGAATACTAATTCGCGGTGCCGGTGAAGTTTATTAGCACTTAGCGGAAGCATTAGAACCGATTGCGAATCTTGTCGTGTTCGCCTCATTGTAGTGATTAGTTTCGCCATTTGTCGAAGTGGAGAATTAAAAAAGGATCCAGATTGGAACTGCGTACGTTTTTACCTCGTTCCAGGGGTATGTCATTTTGTTAATGCTTTTCGTAATGGCGGAATAATGTCAGGGCTGGTATATACGAACGAGGCCTTAGTTTAGAATTCCATTCGAGTTACTAGCTTTACGTTTAGTGCATGAATAATTTTATGAGGTTATGCGACGTGTTTTACTACAAACTTTCAAAATGTTTCGAAATACTTAGAATGGCAAGAGGAAAAATTGTAGTCAGAGCTAAGAATATTTTGCATGATTTGAATTATTATACACATTGTACTAAAATTTTAAACTAATATAAATTTACCTAAAATAACATATCCATACGATTTTTATCGTTTGAGTTTTTATTAGTATTCTATTAGAATTTTATTTTCATAATAAAGCAAAAATTATTTGTTATGCAAAATAACTAAAATTGTTTATTAATAATGCCACAAACCGGTTTAAAATTTTAATATTTTACGTTTCAAAATATCATGCTTAACTACTTTTCATATAAAACTATTAAAACGTTTATTTTTCTTAAAAAAAAAAGATAAAAGGAACATAATGAGAATAAAAAATATCATTTTTTTTTTCAAATAAAATAATGTGTATAAAAATCAATGTTGTGTGGTTACTAGAGGAAACATTAAAAAAGGTCCATTTTTCTCTAAGATCAATTTTTTAAAATTCATAAATAATGCTGAATTAAAAGTTCAAATATCTTTTTTAAATTCTCTAACAAGAAAACTATAAAAGATATTAAATTGAACTCAATGCTATTTAAATGACAATAAAAATACTACAAGTGAGAATTTTTTCAAAATATTGGAAATAAAATTCTAGATTTTAAACAGAAATAACGAAAATTGAGAAGTATATTATTGATTTTTCTTTCAAAATTTGAAAAAAATTTATTTTTCTATGGTAACTAGAGGTACTTCGGTACAGACCATCCATTTCTCTATAAAAGCAATTTTTTTTTTGAAAAGATACATTTAACAAAAATCTAATGGGAAGATACAGGAAAAAAACAAATAAAACCAGAATAGCTATAATAGTTCTGGGCCATTTCTTGTAAAAACTAACATGAGAAATCGCTAAGGTTCATTCTGGTAAATTTTTGCCCACGTCAAGGTCACGTTCCGGAGACTGATAACGTCACAACAATCAGATCGAAACTAATCCGGAACGTCAAACGGAACTTGACCTTGACATGGACAAAAAATTACCAGAATTGACCTTCATATGTTATTTTCCAAGGAAAAGCCCAGAACTGTCATATCCATTCTACTATACTAACAACATTGCTGCTATTTGTTAAATATTTAAATTTCTAATAAAAATTAAAGTACGTTACTTTTTTATTTAAAAAAAAGTAAAAACATATAAATAAGGAAAAAATAGATAAACTTATTATTTTAGTAATTGGCTATGTTAACTTAGACACTATATTTGGAAAAAAATCGCATTTTTAACGAATTTGGACGTCATGTGTATCTTCCCGTCTCTACAAAAGAGTTCCCTCGCCGTTGTGTTCATCTTTCTTTTTCTTATTTCATTGTGGAATTTTTTTCTGTTACTGTATAAAGAAAAATTAAGTTTTAAAAAGTATTTTCCTGTTTGCTTTATAATCAATTTTACTTCCTTCTACTCCTTTGCTCGTGCCTAATCTTAACTTCCTATAAATCGTTAGGTATCGGTTGAAATTGAATTTTCCTGCAATTGGGAGGTTAAAAACTAAAACTTCCATTTTTTAAACAGTTAATTTCAAATTAAAAACAACAGACATTACTACTATTTTTTAAATTCCATCAGGCTAACCATTTTTCCAAAAAGACGCCACACCCTCAAAATTATACCATTCGTGCCTCGATACTCGTCAGGAAATTTGTTAGGCGACACAACCAAATTTTTGTGTATACATTTGAGTTTAACTTGAATAAAAAGGTACTGCTGAATAATGTTTTGTATAATAGACTCTCAGCTAATTTTTACTGATTTCTGCTAATTTCATTAGTAATTTCTGTTGTTTTTTATTCATTTCTGCTGATTTGACTGATTTCTGCTCATTTGACTTTCTGCTAAATTTTACTGACTTCTGCTACTATTTTGCTATTTTCAATCATAAAACTTTGTGTTTTAATAGAAGTTTGCGTTCTCCATATCACTTTAAGGAATTAATGAAATCCGTGTATAAATAGAGAATATACAGGGGTTGTTAGGTTTTGGACCACTTCCATCGAGTTTGTCACCTAGCCGAATAAATAGCACTGTTAGAGCACCCCTAGCCGAAGAGAGAAGTACCCTTAGGTGTGAAGAGACTAACTTAGCCTTACCACACCTAAAGGAGCTCTAATCAACGTAATTATTGCCATTTTGTCATGAAATTACCCCAATGGACGTAATGAGTACCTTTACTTGATCAAATACGAATCGAGATTTGATGAAAATAAAGCGGATCGAGACCTGATCAAAGCGGATCGACCTGATATTTAGATTCTATTCTAATCTAAATATCAGGTCGATCCGCTTTGATCAGGTAAAGGCACTTATACAGGCAGTTTCATGACAAAAAGGCAATAATTACATCTATTAGGGCTCTTATAGGGTTGGTGAGGCTAAGTTAGTCTCTTCACACCTAAGGATAATTCTCTTCAGTTAGAGGGTGCTCTCGAGGTACTACTTCGGCATGGTGACAGAACTCGAGTGGTCCCGAACCAGCATATGTATACTACTGTTGTTCCAATTAAAATGGATCACATTGTATAATTTAAAAAGTCACCTTCAACTTTTTTTACATCAAGTCCTTCGACCGATGTGAGTATATGGGAATATGTTTTTTGAATTCTACTAGTAAAGATACTCCAAAAAATATGCAGTGTATCACAAAAATAGTAAACTTTTTTATTATTGATTTTTTCGAAAAAATTATTTTTAATAAAACATATTTGTTTAAAACATTTAAAAAAATACTGTATACAAGGAAAGTCAATTATCTGTATCAAAAATTGTTCATAATTATGCATATACTAATTTTGCACCAAGACAACACGTAATTATAAATGCAAAATTTTACTTCGAACTTTCCAGTAAGAAAAAATTGGAAAAAATATTATAATAATGATACGATAGTCACGATATCTATCGCAGGTTGATGGGTGCCAAGTGGACGAGTCACTTAAATGGATAAAATCCTCTGTAAAAGCGACTAACCAAGTTCAACTTGGTGCCGGTAAATGAAGGAATCTATTCGCCATCATAATGCCTTAGGGGGGAGCCGTCACCACGCACAATGTACCACTGATGATCCCTATAAGGATGAAACATGTATGGTAATGGACCCAGTGTATAGTTTCAAAAACTTATTTTCTCTCTGTTTTTGGGAAAAAAATGTTGTTTGTGGTAAATGATTTACTGAATAAAAATATTATTTAATTTATATTTCACCTCTGAATAACATCAAAAATATGAGAAATATGAAGCCTAAATATTCACCTAAAATAGGGTTTCTAAGTTATTACTGTTAATGGTATTAAATAACTTTTTACTCAACTTTCCACTGCTATAAATAAATAACATAGAAAGTCACAATAACAGTTATTATTCTTCTGATTGATTCAGCCTCATCCTGAAACAAAACTTCTCATTAATAAAAATATGCTCTTGTCCAAAAACTCACGACGGACTAAACAAACACCAACACAAAAATAAATGTATCCTGACATTTCTTTATATCCTGCAATTCATCCCTAAACAAAAGTAGGTCACCTATAAACTTTCTTTCATTGTGATGATCAATTATCTCTCATTGGGTAAAATATTATGGTTCCCGGTTGCAGAACACACATACATATCCTGTGTTTGTTTTTGCTCTTTTCTCCCGAGTAACGCCCATACATTTCATAAGAACATCGTCGCGTTGCCGGTAATCTCAGAGGCGTATCAGGAATTTTTTCATAAATATATTCATTGGAGTCTTTTGGGTTATAATTAATGCCATTTTTTAGGAACCAAAATTGATGCATTACAAGTTGATAGATTTGATTTAGAATGTTAAAAAAAATTGTTAATATTTACTAAATAAGTTAAATTATTATTTAGAATGTTAAGTTGTAGTAATTTAATAATATTATAAGTAACATAATACCTAAAACTTTGTTTGAAAACAAAATATTTAATGCCCGTGCGGATATTAAGTGGTCCATTAAATATGTTATATTTACATAATTAATAGACAATAATAAATTAAAAATACAATATTTCATGTTTTTTCCGAAGTGGGTCTAAAACTGAACCTTGTGGTACTCATAATTTTTCAATTTCATTATAATACAATTTTCTTATATTAACACATACTTGCAATAAATACAAGTAATTGCTTTTTTTACATCCCCTTTTTTACTACTTCCATGAACGCTTCGAAGGTAGGGTGTATATGATAAATCGGTGCTCTCTGCTAAAGCGAAGCACTTTGTAGAACTTTCGCACTGCTTATGCTCCTTCGATGCTAAAGCTTCGGAAAGTTTAATCCTTAAAGCCCACCTCGTCACTCATCGATTGTATGCAAATTTACCGATGGTGATGACTATGACGAAACGTTTATAAAATAATAATTTGCATTTTTGGATTATTGATTTGTTATATAATAATGAACAAGTAGGAGTCAACATTTTATAATGAGTCTTTTATTTATTTTTTTTATTAAAAACGAATAAAATTTTAGTTGGTATTGAAGATGGTAAACGATCAATTAATGAATTATTCACATTTATATTCACAATTATTCTTCACACCTGATTCGGTTTCATAAATAGCTAATCAGGCACTAATTTTGTATGTTTATAGTTGAATTTAAACATCCATTTCAGTATTTAGAGCAAGGTGATGGGAGGGTAGTTATGAATAATTAAGATTGATTTTTCCTACAAGTAAATCGATCAATCTTTTAATTACTTGTAGGTATAAGTAACTTTTTCCTACCCAATTATTACGCCGCTGACTATTAACAATTTTTTTTTTATTTTCAATGATTTCTACTTGAAAAAATATAATAGTAAGTTGGAACCATATGGGAAACTTTTTTATTATTAATTTTAGGAAAAAAACTTATTCTTCATAAAAAGTTCTGCATGTTCTAAAATCTAAAATACAATCATCAGATATTAATTTTTTCAATATGAGATTTGTCAAAAAATATAAATTTTACCTTTAAATTTGACAATATCGAAAAATGTTATTTCAAAAAGTTGGCCAGAACTGAAAAATAAGTTCAAATATATAATTATATCCATTTACATGTAAAAAGAAGGTTTTGTGCTTGTTTAATATTTGTGATTATAAAAGTCATGATAACCTTTTCGTTTCTTAATGTTTTCTAACAATTTTGCAATTTAAACAAGTAATTAATGCATATGCATTTTTTTTTGCTAATATAATAATTTGTGTAACTAACGTTATATATTTGCGATTTTTTTTATTTGTATAACATTTAAAATTCTGCTTACAGATGTAAATTCAGCATAAAAAAGTAAATCAAAAATTGTATTACAAAAAATTGTAGGCGTTTGAAATTTGAAAATTTGTGTTATTTTTTAATTATAAACAAACAATTGAAAGTTAATTGTTTTTGGCCCGTAAAAACAAAAAAAGAGAAGTTATATATGTGCTTAATATTTTTTTGTTTTAAATTTTTTAAAAATTTTTAAAATTAAGTACTCGTGATTTTATCAATCGGTTTGTTTTCATATTTTGGTCAAATTAACTAGTTTTCATGGAAAATAAAAAATTATTGAAAAAATTTGAAGGACTAGTGGTATTACCTTTGATTAAATAATGCCATAATTTTTGAAGACAATTTGTTTATCTACACTCCGGCCTGCATTGGAGTCCACATCGTTTATGCTCCTTCTCCTGTTGTAAACGAATTAAATGTAAATTATAGCAATTCGAAAAAGAGATGTCGCAGATGTTCATCATCCATTCAATCCTCTTTATTGAAAATTACTTATTTCAATTTTTAAAGGTATAAAAATAAACGACATATTTAAGTAAAAATTGAAAGAGAATATTTTCAAGTCATAAAATACAATTTTCTTAATATTCCTGATTTTGCGATTCATTTGGTCAACTATTATTTTGATACTTTCCCACTATTTTTTAATTATCTGATTCAGTGGCGCAGATCAGTGGCAATAGGTAAAATTAATTTATCGTTTTACCTTGTATTCTTCCAGTATTCGAAAGAACCACCAGATTTACCATAGTACAGATTTTGTTTCATAGGAAAAATTTTTTGACAGAATCAATTATTAATAAAAACATTTCTTGTTGTCAGTAATATATAATTAAGCTGAATACAATGGGGAGTTCAACAAAAATATAACCTCACGTTTTTTCTTTATTAACAGTTAGAATTTATCAAATTAAATCCATTGAGTTTAATTATCTACCGTAATTTGAGCTAGATTTTTAAATAAATTAATTTAAAAATTCAAATTTCTAATTATTTGAATATGCCGCCATTACGATCGTGACGTCACTTATGTGCAATGAAGTTACCGTCAAGCCATTAACTGAAAATGTGTAAAGAAGAGAATACGAATGAATAACAGCTGTTAAATCTCACTTATACAGACAAAGATGGAGAAAACCATTATAATATAATTGGATAAAGATGAAAACTTGGACCTATCCACTGTGAATTTGCATTCAAAATCAAGAGAGATAAATAGATATTAGATTTCGCCGTTAGATAAAGAAAACGACTATTTTAAAGAGATAAGTACATAAGTGCTTTCCACAAGCGTTCCTCATTAAGTGAAAGGTCGCGTCCGCGTCTGCTTACTGCAATTTTGGTTTTTTCCACATTTTATTCTGCAATCAGAATTGATAACTTTGATGCGGGAGCATAAAAAATTTTAATTTGACTTATTTATGATACGTCAAATAACCCATAACCGAACTTTTATTTTTTTATACTTTTAAAATTAAAATAATTGATGAAGATTTTAGTTATTTTGAGCTTTTTGCCATTAGCTTTGGAACAATAATTATTAATTATAATATATGATAACGAATCTACAAAAAATATACAATTTCCCTAAAACTGCTAATATTCGGTTTTAAACATATACAAAATTAAAAATAATGTAAAATGATGGTAGACAGCTAACTCCATCTAAAAGTGGGACACTGTGTCACTTATTACTTGAGGAAAAGATTAACCTGTGTAATAAGCGCCAGTACTAACTGGAACCGACAGAAAGCCCATTTCCAAAGGGTATGAAACTCCAAACAGGTGATAAATACTTGTAAGTTGTGAGAAATATATTGCTGGAAATAAAGTTCTAGAATCGTTCTAGATCTTTAAGAAACTTTCTATAAAAGACTTTTTGAACCATTTAGAGACGAACTGTATATATAATTATATAATGATCATTAAGAACCGTTGTAGACCTTTAAGATATTTATTGGATCTATAAAAAAAGTTCTGGAACCGTTCTAGATCTTTAAGAAACTTTCTAGCTCTATCAAGACTTTCTGGAACTTTTAGAGACGAACTATATATGAAAAATTATGTTTTAACGATTAAGAAGAGTTGTAGACCTTTAATAATATTTTTGGATCTATAAAAATGTTCTGGAACCATTCTAGATATTTAGGAAACTTTATAGGTCTATCAACGACTTTCTGGAACCTTTAGAGACGAACTATATATGAAAAATTATACCTTAATGATTAAGATTAGTTGAAGCTCTTCAAAACTTTTTTTGATCCATAAAAAAGTTCTGGAACCGTTCTAGATCTTTAAGAAACTTTCTAGGTCTATCATACTTTCTCGAACCTTTAGAAATGAACTTTATATCCAAGAGTATATCTTAATGATTAAGAACCGTTGTAGACCTTCAAGAAATTTTTTGGATCTATAAAAAAGTTCTGGAACAATTCTAGATCTTTAAGAAACTTTCTAGGTCTATCAAATACTTTCTGGAACCTTTAGAGACGAACTATATATAAAAAATGATATCTTAATGATTAAGAGCTATTGTAGACCTTCAATAATTTTTTTGGGCCTGCAAAAAGTTCTGGAACCATTTTAGATCTTTAAAAAACTTTCTAGGTCAATCAATGACATTGTGGAACCTTTAGAGACGAACTGTATATCGAAAAATATATCATAATGATTAAGAACCATTATCGACCTTCAAGAAATTTTTTGGAAATATAAAAAAAGTTCTGGAACCGTTTTGTATTTTTAAGAAATTTTCTAGGTCAATCAATGACTTTCTGGAACCTTTAGAGATGAACTATATATCCAAAAATATATCTTAATGATTAAGAACCGTTGTACACCTTCAAGAAATTTTTTGGATCTATAAAAGGATTTCTGGAACCGTTCTAGATCTTTAAGAAACTTTCCAGGTCTATCACAGGCTTTCTGGAACTCTTAGAGATGAATCATATATCCAAAAATATATCTTAATGATTAAGATCCGTTGAAGACCTTCAAGAAAATTTTTGGAAATATAAAAGGAGTTCTGGAAAAGTTCTAGATCTTTAAGAAACTTTCTAAGCCTGCAACATACTTTCAGAAACATTTATAGACGAACTGTATATCCAAAATTATATCTTCATCATTAAGAACCGTTGTAGACCTTCAAGATATTTTTTGGATCTATAGAAAAACTTCTGGAACCGTTTTAGATCTTTCAGAAACTTTCTAGGACTATAAAAGGCTTTCTGGAACTTAACTGTATCCGAAATTATATCTTGATCATTAAAAACCATTGTAGATGGAATCGTTAAAGATCGTTAAAAAACTTTCTAGGTCTATCAAAGACTTTCTGCAACCTTTAGAGACTATCTATAGATGAAAATTCATATCTTAATGACTAAAAATCGCTGTAGATCTTCAAAAAAATTTTCGGAGCTATAAAAAAAGTTCTGAAACCGTTCTAGATCTTTAATAAACTATCTAAGCCTGCAAAATACCCTTATAGACGAAATGTATATCTAAAATTATATCTTGATCATTAAGCACCGTTATAGACTTTTAAGGCCTTCCGACGTCGGTATTATTTCCAGATTGTGTGGCATTCAGTATAGGTCTCGTTGTTTGTTGGTACAACACTTCATGGAGAAGTTATCTATTAGGTCGTCATTGATCTGGTTTATCGGGGCGTTTGACTATAGAAAGTACAAATGCACATCGTCAATCATTCGCGTCTACAGTATGATATTTTCATTTTTTGAACGAACCTCCGACGAATTATGATACCGTTTTCAACTCATTTCTTTTTTTCCGTGGAAAAACCTACATCTCACAATCACGTTCACTGTTTCTCGACTTTTGATTAACAATTATATTGGATAGCTTGTGATATTGTAGATGATATAGATCCGACTTCCTAAATGGAACCGTTAAAAAATGTTACAGTAAGACTTAATGGTTTAAACCTGGAAAAAAATCTCTTGGGTACAATAAATAGAATAATGGCAGGCAGCCAATTTGAGTATATTTGCGCATTGATATATGCTGAAAATACTGCTGCTGAAACAATACGAGCTCATTGTTATGGTAATTCTTTACCTCTGCGGTGGTGTGGAAATGAGCTTTTCCTCCGCGCCTCCGTGTTGACCGCGTGGAAATCGACAAAAATACAAAATCCAAGAAGGCCCACAGTTCCCATATTTAATTTATTGGCAAAAATGTGATTACTTGATCTAGTCCTTGGGGTACACCTAACTGTATTGACCTGTAAATTTTGTTGTCGAATAAATCTAAAACTATTGGTCTATTAAAACTTGTGTTTATTATTTTTTCTTCTGTTTCGGTCCTGAAACTGAACATCGCGTCAATTCTTTGCACGAGAGAAATTATCATCAGCGTGACGTCTGTGGATATATTTCCGGTACTAAATAAGCAAGAATAATTTATCCAGAAGCGATATTGAATTTGACGAGTGAATTTGCTTTTTAAGAAAAAATGTTCCGGTGACTTTTTAGCTGTAGATAAAATAATCTGCTTATATTATTTAGATGTGGGAAACGCAAAGAATCCGTGAATTAGCTTTAATGGGATTTTATTATTTTCCAAGCGTGAAATGTTCTGGCTCTAACTAGCTTAAAATTAAACAGAGTTTCTGTTTGTGTTTGAATAATTGTTGTTTAATGTATAATAAAATGAATTATAGTTAGCACAATCACAATCCCCACATTCCATTTAAAATATTTTTAATAACAACAAAATTGTATAGATAAATACATTTCTTTTGCAAAAATAGCCCATACTATCTATTAAAATAAGTTTTGTTAAACCTGATTTGATGTTTCGTATTCGGCGATCTATCCTCAATTTTTAAATACCATAGATATGTCTTATTAGCAATGATTTTTCTTTGGGCCATCCGGTAGCAAACTAGTCAACGAATTTTGTTCAGGAAACGTCGGAAGTGATTAAAAATAAAAATGTGGTTTCAGGTTATTAAATTAATTATTTTTATTTCTAATTAATTTTGAGCCAATCGATATTACATTTTTTATGCGCTTTTGTAATTTTTGATATTACTAATAATATTTATTTTATGATTAACACAAAAATTGGATGAATCACATTTCAAATACATCACATAAATCATTTTAATTTAATAAAGTTGGCGTTGTTTACGATTACTGAGGTACTGATTAATTTATGAACAACATTAATACGGCACAATAATGGTAAACAGCTATTTTGGAACTTTGTATAACCTAATTAATTACGTTTTATGTTATATAAAATGTTTAGGGCTACTAATTGTATTGAAAAGGTTTTGGGCAGCTCGCCAACCATATTTTCTCCACGGAAATTTATAGTATTGAATGAAAAAATCGACGAAATTTTATCCTTAGAGCCTAAATGAAAATTAATCATATTTTATTTAATTTGGGAGTATTCAATATTTCAATAGGTTAACGTTGGGGTGATTGATAAGAAACGTGTGAAATAAACAAGTAAGCACTAGCTATTTTCGATATTTATTAAATGTGTGTTAATTTCAAGAACCATTTTTTGTTGAAACATAAAAATACTTGTCACGACCAGTTGCACTCGCTCCATTGTCAGCAATCAAATAAGATTATTAATATCTAGCTCGAACGGCGGTCCATGAACCGCCCGTTCTCGCCTATATATGTCACAATATTCCATTCTATGGTTAAAAAATCAAAATTGGTTTCCCCCATAAGTTTTCAAATTTTTTCAACCACAATATAAATCGCTGCAACTGTGACAAACAAATGAATAAGAATAGGTCACAAATCATAAATCTCGTCCGCCATCTTGGAGTTGCCATCTTGAATTTATGAATTTTGACAAACAAATTCCTAATCTAGAACCCCAAAAACCCCACATGCCAATTTTGAATAGAATCGGTGAATAATAATAAATCTTGACCGCCATCTTGTAGTCGCCATTTTAAATCTGTTAATTTTGACATAATCTGCGATCCCAAAAACCCCCATATACCAATTTTGAATAGAATCTGTCAATAATCATAAATGCGGCCGCCATCTTGGAATTGCCGTCTTGAATTTATGAATTTTGACAAACAAATTCCCAATCTACAACCCCCACAATATTCATATGCCAATTTTGAATATAATCGGTTAATAATAATAAATCTCGACCACCATCTTGTAGTCGCCTTCTTGTATTTGTTAATATTGACCAAAAATTCATAATCTGTGACCCCAAAAACCCCCACATACCAATTTTGAATTGAGTCTGTCAATAATCATAAATTTTCTCCGCCATCTTGGAATTGCCATCTTGAATTTATGAATTTTGACAAACAAATTCCCAATCTACAACCCACAAAATCCCCACGTGCCAATTTTGAATAGAATCCGTCAATAATTATAAATCTCGACCGCCATCTTGAATTTGTTAATTTTGACCAAAAATTCATAACCCGCGACCCCAAAAACCCCCTCACCATTTTTGAATAGAATCGGTCAATAATCATAAATTGCCTCCGCCATCTTGGAATTTCCATCTTGAATTTATGAATTTTGACAAACATATTCCCAATCTACAACCCCCAAAATAGCCCACACGCCAATTTTGAATAGAATAAGTCAATAATAATAAATCTCGACCGCCATTTTATAGTAAAGATATTTTAAGTTGAAAGTTTTGAATACTTAAAATTGATTTAAGACTTCTAACGACTTTTAAAGATTTTCTAAGTTAATTTAAGAGTTCTGACAACCTGTTAAAAATTGATTAAAGGGTTCTAAGAACTTTTTATAGATATTTTAAGTTGATTTAAGAGTTTTGAGAACCTTTTAAAAATTGATTTACCTAAGAACTTCTTTTACGAGTACTGAGAAATTAATTTAAAGTCCTAAGAATTTTTAATGGATATTTTAAGTCCTTTTAAGAGTTCTGGAAACTTTTAAAAATATTGATTGAAGAAGTCTAGGAACTTTTAAAGATATTTTAAGTCGGTTTAAAAATTTTTAAAAATTGATTTAAGGGTTTCAAGAACTTGTAAAGACAGTTTAAGTTGATTTATTAGTTTTCATAATTTTTAAAACAAATATTTAAGAGATTTAAGAACTTTTTAAAGATGCTTTAAGTTGATTTAAGAGCTCTGAGAACTTTTTAAACATTGATTTAAGGGTCATTAGAACATTTTAAAAATATTTTAAGTTGATTTAAGTTTGAGAACTTTTTAAAAAGTAATTTAAGCACTTTTGAAGATATTTGAAGTCGAGTTAAGAGTTTTGATAACATTTCAAAACTTGAGTTAAGAGGTCTAAGAAATTTTTAAAGACCTGACGTTGATTTACGAGTTCTGAGAATTTTTAAAGATTAATTTAAATGTCAAAAGCACTTTTTATAGATATTTTACGTTGATTTGAGAGTTTTGAAAACTTTTTATAAATTGATTTAAGACTTCTAAGAAGTTTTAAATATATTCTAAGTTAGTTAGAGTTCTCAAAACTTTTATAAAATTGATTAAAGGGTCCTAAGAACTTTTTATAGAACTTTTAAGTTGATTTTAGAGCTCTAAGAAATTTAATAAAATTGATTTACGGCTCCTAAGAACTTATTAAAGATATTTTATGTTGAATTAATAGTTCTGAGAACTGTTTAAAAAAATCGGCTGTGTCACCCCAGAACTTTCCAGGGTCAGCTGTAGATAGTAGGATTATTTTAATTACAAAATACTAAGCATTACAATAATTTATGGAACAAATTTTAAATAGCAAACCAATGGTGAAAATACGTCTACTGAATTGATATTTCAATGTTCATATGACATAAGCAGGCGCTTGCGCACACTATATAGCACACTGCTACAATTAGGATCTCCTAAAATCATGGTTGAAAACTATTGGAAATTCTGGAAAAAGTTTAATACAAAAGTTGTAGAGAATTTTATGCTCTACAACTTTGCATTATAACATTTTGCACTCAAGCCTATTGTTTGTCTTCAAAATAAAAAAATCTGATGTGGCCACCACATGACCTCTCGCCATGTTTGAATCAAAAATTTACACGGTGGCACAAAAAAGTATGAAAAAAATTTACTTTTTTGTAAATCTGGCAGCAATGGCAAAAGTCTCTAAAATTTTAATGGGATGAAAATAAACTATATGGTATACAAAATATATGTGTAAAACTTTATTGCCGTTTTGTATAATAATGGCGTCATCACCCATAGCAAGTGCCTCTTCCGGTTGTCCGATTGACACCAAAATCTAATCAGATCTAATCTAGAGTATAAGAATCGTGTATGCAAAATTTCAAATTTTTTCATTCAGTAGTTTTTGAGTTATCGTTACTACAACATCCATCCAAACACACACACACACACTAACACACTAACACACACACACACTAACACACACACACACTAACACACACACACAGACATCATCGCGAAAATATTCAAATCGTATTCTAGGGACCCTAAATCGTGTTTATCCATTGAAAACTCACTACCCAATTTTTAGCATGATTCCTATACCTCTCTTATCTGAAGGGCGAGAGGTAAAAAGGCAAAAAGACTAAATGTGTATATTTTTCGCCCTCTAGCGGCGAAACTATGGGAAATTCGAAAAAATGTTAAAAATAAAAGTTAAAGGAAATTTGGTTCTCTACAACTTTGCGTAAGAAAATTTTCAATAAAAAGCATTGTTTGTCCTCAAAATTTGAAAAACTACTGAATCAAATCTTTTTTTGCTCGTTCACTATACTTTCCCTTTGATGGGTCCGGGAAAGTAAAATTGATTTAAGGTCCTAATAATTTTTTTTAGATATTTTAAGCTGATTTAAAATTTCTGGAAATTTTTTTAATATTGATGTAAGAAGTCTAGGAACATTTAATGACATTTTAAGTTGTTTTAGTAGTGTTGAGAATTTTTTAAAAATTGATTTAAGGGTTCTAAGAACTTTTATAGATATTTCAAGTTGATTTATTAGTTTTGAAATTTTTAAAAAAATGTATTTAACAAGTTTAAGAACTTTTTAAAGATATTGTAAGTTGATTTAAAAGTTCTGAGAACTTTTTAATTATTGATTTAAGATTTCTAAGAACTTTTTAAAGATATGTTTGAATTTGAACATTTCGGCTGTGTTGGAACTCGAATCAAAATTAAGCTAAGTGATAAATTATATTTATAAGAAAATTTTGTCCAATAATGCAAACACAAGAGCTTTTTTATAAATGGGTCTTATTCAATCAGCGACCCCTTTACTTATGGGTGTCATTAATAATGTTTTGGACATGTGTCAATGTAATACAAGACGAGACAACTCAATAATAACTTAATGTGATATTGTTCGTGCAACTTTAATCAATAAATCCATTAGCTTCTGGAAATTTTTCATTGTCGATGAAGGGGTAAATATTACTTTGTGACTTTGTTGTTAAAATAAAATACAGGAAGTGAAACACATCAATTTATTATTTAGGAAAATTGGAATAGGGGAATTGATAATGGCTACTTAGGTTATCAAAAGAATCAAGTAAATTTTTATCTTTTTGAGAAATATTTTACATCCAAAAACGTTAAATTGCTATAAATTTACGATAAATCAAACTTCTAACAGTATACTTATTTAACGATCAAATTAAAAATCGATTGTATGTTATAAAGATATTCCATAAAATAGTAAATTGTAAATCGGTTGAACGCGTCGTAAAACTCTTTACAATATCCATCTAGGTGCTGGAAATCTTTTCCCTCGATTTTATGTGAAATATTTTTCTATATCCATCAGCTAAGGCAAATATTTTTCCCCGATATAAGTGCCTCGTCTCGTTAGAGGTATATACTGTAAGAGTGTGAAAATGGTAGATCAATTTCTTGTTCAAACAGTTTATACAGCCAACCAAAAAGTATATTTCAAGCGTAAATGAAACCTTTCTTTACAAGCTGTTTCAATAAAAAAACAACGTATGAAATAAAAAAAAAACACATGCGAGTGGGTGTATTGTTTCTGATATCTCGTTTGTTGTATTATGTGGAAATAAAAATTTTTCATCTTACCTAAATTATACTGATTTTTACTTTCCCTTTACATGTATCTAATATATTAAAGTATACCGGGTGGCGAAAATTAATAAATCAATAAATCCGTAGTCCTTTTATATATTTTTTTAAATTAGTCTTCCGCCACTAAAATACTTATTATTTAAAGAATTAATATAAAGTGTGTTAAATGAAAAATATGGTAAAGACACTTCTTAGATGCCGCAAACAATACCTTATACCGCGATTTAATTTATTCTCGTCAGATCGACCCGTAGAAGAGACCAGCAAAAGACCAGAAACCCGAGACTACCACAGCAGATATTCCGGTTTAAACAACAAGGCAGTAAGTAAAGTTGGTGCTACCGGCCGACATGAGATTGGTCGAGATCATACCGACTTTTGGAGTATTTCTATCTCCATTGACGCTGCCCTGAACAATCTCCAGAGTGACCCGTAACGACCGAAGACCATTACAATTTATTTACAAACTATTTGTTTTTTATCTTTTAGCGATTAACATCATAACAATACTAAAATGTGACCGAGGCTTAACAGCAACGGGCTATATTAATTTTTAACGAATTCGGAACATAATGTTTGCTTTCCCTTAGTATATCAAGCTAATGTGATTTTATGTTGGAACTTTTTGAATAATTATCTTGTTTGAAGTGTTATGAGGGAAAGAAGTTTGTTGATAACGGGGACCTAGGGAACAACTGACTGCGCCAATAATTTTCTAGTGCTTTTGTTTTTAATTAATTAAAAACGAGAAATTGTGAAGTGACAGACATTGACAAGTTGTTTGTATAATTATTAAGGATATAATTTATTTACATCAGCATCGCGTTGGGATAATTTTTAAACTTTTTTTGGACATGGCGTCCTTTGTAATTACTAAAATAATTATTTTCTCATTTGTCTACATTTAATTTGTATTCAGAAAATTTTTTATGTGGAAAAATTTAAAATATATACAATTTAAAATCGTTTCTTGCCGGACACGGTCGTGTTCGGTTATTTCGTCCTTTTAACTCATATTCGATTCACGTCAGGTACGATTTGACTAAGTTAAAGAGAACTTTTCTTGGCTGACCCACTCCGTATTGAATATTTGGGACACGTATAATATGAAAGTCCGAATGTCGAGTCACTGCCGTTTTGACCATTCCAGATTTTTAAACTGAATCATCAGATGGTGCATGCGGGGGAAAACGTAATTTGGAAACATTTGGGGATGCTTCAATTTTGATTTTTCTTTTTTTGCGACGTGTATTCAACTTTATAAATATTTCTAATAGAGTTACTATGATTTTTTTTATAAAAATAAATTAGCTGTAAGTAAAACTTTTATTCTAAATTTATATCGCATTGAAACTTCTATTTTACATGTCCGGTGTTGCCAACTGAATAAAGTGTGAAATAATGTCTTTTATCCATTCTTTTATTTAAGGCTCCCTTTTTTAGGACTCCCTGTATATTAAATCAGATATGAAATTAACTAAAATATTTAAAAAAAATGAATTATTCAAATTTTAAAAAAAAATCCTTAATTTCTTCTTGTCCTGATCAAATTCAACAAATCAATTTTCTGTAAAAAAATATATACTCCCATCTCCTAATCACACTTGTTTTTTTTTATAAAAAAAATAAAATTACTAGAATTCCATTCCTAGTTAATTAATCCAAACATGATTTTGTATCATCTCGATAATTACAATAAATTATATTTAAATAATTTGAAAAATAAAACCCCTAGTACAGGACTTTAATACTTAGTCTGAAAAGTGCTGCCCTCGACGGACTTTCACGGAACTACTAAAGCGGTATTGAGCGATGCTGTCTCTATTTTCGTCTCTGTTCTGTATCTCGTCGTCTCGCTTTTGCGCCAGAGCAACACGAATCGACATTTGCCGGCGATTTCATTTTCTGATGGTTCGTTCAGGACCGGTCGTCGCGACGTACATGACTGTTGATGATCACGTGTAACACCTCGTTAATTTTTTTATTTGTATGCCGCAAATTTTCTGGCAAATGTTTTGGCATATCAATTTTAAAAATAAGTATTGACGTTAATCTTTATAATAACTTAAAAAAAATTTTTATTAACATAAAATAAATGTAGTTGAAAATTGTTGATCATGCAGGGATTGGTACGACTTTTTCACTTCATTTGCGTGCTAAATTTGCTTAATTTCGATAACTATATTTTTTTTTATCTTAACCTATTTATTTTAACAATTTCTGTTTATTATTTTGGTGTTATGCCGACCCTGTTGTTGACGGTTCTTTATTATCTTGCATGCTCTTTAGAATTATAAAATGCGATTCTTTTTGCTAATATTGCGAGTATTATTTATGTTTTTGAGAGAGTGCACGCTTTCTGTTAGAGCAGATATTAATTTTCTTGAGATGCGAATTTGAATTTGAGAAGATTTCGCATTTTAAAGCAGGTGTTCGGAGCAGGCAAAGGAAAGAACTTCTGCTGCAATCGGATTAAAATGGAATATTTATTATTATTTATTTATAAGGTGTCTTATTAAAAATTTTCATGGAACATGAAAATTGTAACGATAAAAGAAAAATTATATCTTTTGTAAATTTTATATTTTATTGTGTAAAAATACTGTCGGAAATTTTACACCAAATTCTATTTAATATCGCAGAACTGGTATGACCTTAAACAAAATAAGTCTACGGATTATTTTTAAGAAACCAACAACAAAATTATAAAAATTTCTAGAATTTTTATCACAAATTTCAAGAATTTTGATCAAACTATGAAAGCTGTTAATCTGTCAAAAAATCACCGCATTTGAGCGGAAACAAATACCGAGAATAAATAAAAAAACGTAAATACGTTAAGCTGAAATAATATTGGCAATAGAAGATTTTTTAAATACTGAGATTATATCTTTATGTATATACCTAATGTCATCGGATTTAAATTTTAATAAAGAAAATTTTTAATGTAATAGTATTCAGTTTCATTAAGGATGTAACTTCAGTTAAGCAGCCAGTTTTTTTTGCAATATTTTATATATTTTTAACCCTAGCTAATTTTTATTTTTAAAATCTACAAAAGCAACAACCAAAATTTATAAAAACCGTAAGATCTCTCTCAACGGGATCTTATTACTCGAGAAAATATACTACAAAAGAGTTATATAAAACATATTTGCCAAGAGCAAAATATGATCTTTTTCCACTGTAAAAAAACTCAGACAAGAGAAATACTTTTCGAGGCATAAACAAAATTTTTCCTTAATTACATAAAATCGCACAAAAGAAAAAAAAAACAAACGCCCAGACGATGCAAAAGAAAAACTAAATTACTCTCATAAATACATTAATTTAGTTTCTGGGTATACGAAACGACAACTGGACTAATTTGTTTTTTTAATTTGCCAATGGAATAATCTGAGACAAAAAAACCGAGACCAGCGAGCGTAATTTACGTTCGGCAAAGGTAAGTCAATAAAATTTTAATTAGAAGGAAAAAACAAAAGGGAAGCAACATTTCGATTAAGGATTAATTGTATCCTTTACTGACATCCAACAGTGAAGTAAATTGGCTCTAAACGCGTCAACTTGTCTACGTCAATATACTAGTAATTAATCATGCGAAAATACCATAATGTCTGCAATGTTTAATGTTAGTAGATGTGATTCACAAAAAAAAATTATTATTTATTAACAAAGAATTAATATTTTTCTAAATTTGCCAATCAAGTGAAGTCCTAAGAAAGTAACATATTTTTGGATTATACCTAGACACAAAAAGAGATTCAGATCCCACCCTGAGATAAGAGCTGCTATTATATAAACAATTTAACCTAGAGTAAAAAAATCTAACAAACATGTTTATTGTACTTAATTTTTAATTCCATACTTCAACTTTTCACTCTTTTTCAATCTATCATTAAAATAAACTGATTTTTTCATTCTTTTTTACATCCCCCACACGTTCCCCATCACGAAAAATTAATAAAACAATAAAAATTAAAACATAATTCCAAAAGAATGCATCGAAAATAGTATATTTTATACCAATGGACTAAAGTGCATCTTTTAATCTCGAGGGTGAAGATTGGAAACAATTACTTGATTGATTAAAAGACACTTTAGTCCTGTGGTATATACGCTATTTTTTACACCGCGATGCCTGAGGCCCCTTAAAATTCAAAAAATTATTTAAATACAATTTTTTTTTAAATATAATTTTTTTTAATATAACTTTGTTCTAAAACTTCTTTTAAAGAATTTTAGTCGGTTAAAATATGTTTTTGCACAATTTAAAAAACTTATAATTTGATAAAAGTATACTCTTGAGGGGAACACAAAATTGAAGAGAAACGAGGGGAAATTTTGAAGAAAGAGAGGGAATTTGAGACAAAAATAAGTAAAAAGAGGTAATCTAAAAAAGGAGTAATTTCAGAAAAAAGTGATAAAATTTGAAACAAAAGAAGGGAAATTTGACAAAATGAAAAAGAAAGGTTTAATTTAAAAAAGGGGTATTTTTAATGAGGGAAAAGAGCTGATTTTAGGGAAAAAGAGAAAATTTCAGATTAAATATTGAAGAAGTTGAGAAACAAGAGTAAATTTTGGAGGAAGGTGAAAATTTAAGGCAAAATGAGAAAACGGTAATTTTCGAAAACAGAGGTAATTTTTTAAAAAACGTGTAATTTACTCAAAAAAGTAACAAAATTTGAGAGAAAAATAGGAAAATTGGACAAAAATGAAAAAAAGGGGTACATTTAATGAGAGAAAAAAAGTAATTTAAGGGAAAAAAGAAAGGAAATTTGAGGCAAAAAAGTGACAAAAGTTGAGAGAAACAATGGGAAATTTAATAGGAAGAGAGAAAATTTAAGGCCAAAAAAAGGGTAATTTCAGAAAAAATAGGTAGTTTTTTAAAAAACGTGTATTTCTACAAAAAGGTAAGAATTTTTAAGAGAAAAGAAGGGAAATTCGACAAAAATAAGAAAAAAGAGGTAATTTTATAAAAAAAAATTTTAATGTTCGAGAGAGAAAATTTCAGGACAAAAGTGACAAAATTTGAGACAAAAAAGGGAAAAAACCTAGGAAAAACGAGAGGAAATTTTGGAATGAAAATTTAAGTCAAAAAAGTGACAAAAATGAGAGAGAATTTCAGTAAAAAAGTGACAAAATTTGAGAGAAAAGATAGGAAATTTAAGACCAAAAAGTGAGAAAACTTTGGAGAAACGAGGGGAAGTTTATAAGGAAGAGAGAAAATTTAAATCGAAAAAGTAGTAAAAATGAGAAAAAAGGGTAATTTTGAAAAAATTGACAAAAATGTGAAAAAAGGATAATTTAAAAATAATTATTTACCTGTTAATTTTGTAAATATTTAAACCAAATTCTATTATTTTTAAGTTTCCCACTTCTGATTAGGTAATCATGCTTGATATTAAATTATGTATTTTCTATAAAAAACCGTCTCTTAAAAAGTTATAAAAAAATCGGGGTGCTCGATTTCGATCAACATTCAAATCAATAATGTCAGAAGATTTACACATTTAAGATATTTTAGAAAAAAAATAAATAGCTGGTTTCAATTGTATTTTATTTGCGGGACTAAAAAAATTTAGTCTCAAGGGAGTAAAAGTGGCACTTTAGTCCCGCCCTTGATCTTGACGTTGCCTTTGTGCTTGCCTTGCCCTTGACCTTGTCGTGGACCTTGCCCTTATCCTTGCCATTTACCTTGCCCTTATCCTAGCTATTTACCTTGACCCTGCTCATACCCTTTCATTTGACTGTGTCCTTGACCTTGACCTTAATATATTCCTTGCCATTTACCTTGCCCCTTACCTTGTCCTTGCCGTTGACATTGCCCTTAACCTTGCCCTTAACCATTCTTGTGACACGTGACCGGCAGTTCTCATTTGTACCGGCATTTCCTATCTACTCTCATTATTAGGAGATTTTTGTTTACATTTATTCCCAAATAATAATATTTTTCTAATATTTTTCCTTCTTTATTGATAAATAATTTTAAATATTTTTGCATTTTATTGTATTTTTTACCTTGTATAATAATTAAACGATATAAATAATTAGGTAAAGCAATAAATATGGTTTAATTAAAATACCAAAGTCTTCGATTTATTTTCGTTAATACTAAATTATGTTTAGAGAACCAAATTTATAAAACGCAGCGGCTTTAGCCGCTTCGCAAAATATTGTTCCAATCTAAACACAATACCAGATGAATTACGGCTGGATTTCTCCTTCTCCACCAAAAACAAATAGAACAATTCATTAAAAGATGGGAAAGTTTGTTAAGTGATAAAGTACTAGGAAAGCTGACAATTTACCCGGCGACTTTCTTTGGGGGAATTTCATCGAGACTGTGTACATATTGGCTCTGGATCCAGAAAAACAGATTTGGTTTATGGCTGTTTGGAATTTAATGAAATATTAATTTTTAGCGACGATAGTGAAAGAAAAAGGTGTTTTATTTTTATGTATATAATCCTATATTTGATTACTGTTTTGTGTGGGTTTTGGTAGTAATGTCCATGGATGATTAAATGAAAAGAGTAACCATTTAATTTCATTTTGAATAAAACACATTCATAAAGGCTAAAATTTTCCACGTAATATAAATAAAGAACATCAACAAAACGCCATCTATATGTGATGGGATGCGGTATTCACAACTTTTTTAAATAAGGAACCGGAAGATGGCCCATCGTCTAAAAGTGAAATAAAATCCATTAACGATTTGTAGAAATAAAAATATCTAATGAAATCTTTAGTTATTTTTTTCTGGATACGCCTCTGAGCATAACCAATGGTTAATCATTAAATTACTATTTCGGCGGGGCTTCGATAAGCACAATGCTCGGTTTGAAACATGTCGGTGTCTGATGAAACTTCAATTTTATTTCTGGCTCAATGAGTATGCTTTCCAGCGAAGAAATCCATCCGCACCGATAAAAACTCATCAAAACACCAAATTAAACATTTCTAGCTTTAATGTGTTTCGAACGTCAATTCCAGAAGTCCATCGCGTTTTTCGTTCGGTTTAACCGTATTTTCATTCGATGTCATATAAAATTTCCTTTTGGTTCGCGGACTTCTGGAAATCTCTGATTGCTGCCCATCTGATTGATTGTTTTCTTTTTTATATATATTTATTTTTCATTAATGGAAATTATGTTTAACAGAAATCATTTGTTATTATCGATAATCAATAAGAATATTTTTATAATAAATTTAATGTTTATATAAAAAACCTATTAATGATTATATTTGATGTAATTCAAATGATTTTTTTCCACTACTAGTATTAGAACATGTCATTATTTATGCTGTATTCGAGTCAGGAAGATAAATTTCTATCCTACAAGTAGATAATTTTTTATTATTGACAGGAAATAAGCACTTTCTTTTGAATTCCTATCATTTTAAGTTAATTTTCAATCTAATAAAATAAAACAGAGGATCACTTTAATAGTTTTTCAAATCTTATTATCAAATGTAACAAATTCTTCATGTGTCTTCATCGCTAATTGAAAGTATTCAAATTTCCACTTCAATTAACATAATTAAATGTCAATTTAATTTATTGAATATTCCCGTTCAATTGTTTTCACAAATTGCTCTTGTTCGGTTAAATTCTTTTCAAATACCCAAAAAAAATCTAAAAAATATCACTGTAAAAATGATTAAATGCTCTAGTAGTGGAAAAAATAGTATATAAACCAAGGTAGAGAAGATTTTTCTCTACCTTGGTGTATTAGAACTTCTTAATATTAATTGGGATGTTTTACAAATTCTTTAAGTAAAATTTTATTCTCACAAATTTTGGAAATAAATCGATTTTTCAGAAATTCTTGTAATAATATTAGATTTATTGTCAGTAGAAAGAACGTTCTTTAACTTTAACGGTTCTGTAACTAATGACAATGACGTTTAGATTGTGACAATTGTACAAGAAATCAACTTGTAAAGTTTTATTCTAAACGTCATTGCCTTTACTTACTAAAAAAATATCAAAAAAGAATTCTGTCATTTCAGGAATTCTTGCAACTTAATTTGTTTTTGTTCATAAATTTATGCAGTTAAGTTAAAGTGATTTTCAGATATTTCTTGTACTAATTTTTTTAAGAATTCTTTAATGAATTTTTGCAAATAATATCGATCTTTCATATATTTCTTGTAATAAAATTAGATTTTTTTTATGAATTGTTGCAACAGATTGTGTTGAAATTCTTGCAATAGTATTAGATTGAGTCATGAATTCTTGTACTTAAATTGATATTTTTTTTTGACATTTTAGGAATTCTTGCTACTTAATTTGTTTTTGTTTCTAAATGTATACAATTAAAGCGATTTTCAGAAATTCCTTGTATGAAATGTTTTTTTTATGAATTCATTAATGAATTTTTGAATATAATATCGACTTTTCATATATTCTTGTAATAAAATAGATTTCTTCCATCAATTTTTGAAATTGATTTAGTTGAAATTCTTGCAATAAATTTTGCTGAAATTCTTGCAATTGATTTTGCTGAAATTCTTCCATTTAATTTGGCTGAAATTCTTGAAATAATATTAGATTTACTCATGAATTCTTGCAGTTAAATTGATATTTGTTCTTGACATTTCAGAAATTCTTGCAACTTTATTTTTTTTGTTCATAAATGTATGCAAGTGTTTCTCAGATATTCCTGATAGTAAATGTTTTTTTAAGAATTGATTAATGAATTTTTGCAAATAATATCGATTTTTCATATATTCTTGTAATAAAATTAGATTTTTTTCATGAATTCTTGCAGGTGATATTGCTAAAATTCTAGCAATTGATTTTGCTAAAATTGTTGGAATAATATTAGATTAACTCATGAATTCTTGCACTTAAATTAATATTTGTTCATGAAATTTCAATCATTTTTGCAACTTAATTTATTTTTGTTTATAAATTTATGCAATTAAAGTGTTTCTCAGATATTCCTGATATTAAATGTTTTTTTAAGAATTGATTAATGAATTTTTGCAAATAATATCGATTTTTCATATATTCTTGTAATAAAATTAAATATTTTTCATGAATTCTTGCAATTGTTTTTGCCGAAATTGATATTTGTTCATGACATTTCGGGAATTCTTACACTTTAATTTATTTTTGTTCATTTTATGCACTTCAAGCGATTTTCAGATATTCCTTGTATTAAATATTTTCTTTATGAACTTTTGCAAATAATATCGATTTTTCATATATTTCTGTAATAAACTTGTTATTTTTCATAATTTCTTGCTTCTTGCAATTAATTTCGTTGAAATTCTTGGCATAATATCAGATTGAGTCACGAATTCTTGCACTTAAATTGATATTTGTTTATGAAATTTCAGGAATTCTTGCCACTTAATTTATTTCTGTTCCTAAACTCATACATTTAAAGCGATTTTAAGGTATTCCTTATATTAAATTTTTTTTTATGAATTCATTAAGGAATTTTTAAAATAATATTGATTTTTCATATATTGTAATAGAATTACATTCTTTCAATTGATTTTGCTGAAATTATTGCAATAATATCAGATTGAGTCACGAATTCTTGCACTTAAATTGATATTTGTTCATATTTCAGGAATTCTTGCCACTTAATTTATTTTTGTTCCTAAATTCATACAATTAAAGCGATTTTCAGATATCCCTATTCTTTAATTAATTTTTAAAACAATATCGATTTTTCATATATTGTAATACAATTAGATTTTTTTATGAGTTCTTGCAATTAATTTTGCTGAAATTCTTGCAATTGATTTTGCTGAAATTCTTGCAATTGATTTTGCTGAAATTCAGGCAATAATATTAGATTGAGTCATGAATTCTTGCACTTAAATTGATATTTGTTCATGTCATTTCAGAAATTCTTGCAACTTAATTTATTTTTGTTCATAAATTTATGCATTTAAAGTGATTTTCAGATATTCCTTGTATTAAATATTCTTTTATGAATTCTTTAATGAATTTTTGCAAACAATATCGATTTTTCAATTATTCTTGTAATAAAACTAGATTATTTTTATGAATTCTTGCGACTGAATTTGCTGAAATTCTAGCAATAATATTAGATTAACTCATGATTTTTTGCACGTAAATTTATATTTGTTCATGATAGTTCAGGACATTTTGCAACTTAATTTATTTTTGTTTATAAATTTATGCAATTAAAGTGTTTCTCAGATATTCCTGATATTAAATGTTTTTTTAAGAATTGATTAATGAATTTTTGCAAATAATATCGATTTTTCATATATTCTTGTAATAAAATTAAATATTTTTCATGAATTCTTGCAATTGTTTTTGCCGAAATTGATATTTGTTCATGACATTTCGGGAATTCTTACACTTTAATTTATTTTTGTTCATTTTATGCACTTCAAGCGATTTTCAGATATTCCTTGTATTAAATATTTTCTTTATGAACTTTTGCAAATAATATCGATTTTTCATATATTTCTGTAATAAACTTGTTATTTTTCATAATTTCTTGCTTCTTGCAATTAATTTCGTTGAAATTCTTGGCATAATATCAGATTGAGTCACGAATTCTTGCACTTAAATTGATATTTGTTTATGAAATTTCAGGAATTCTTGCCACTTAATTTATTTCTGTTCCTAAACTCATACATTTAAAGCGATTTTAAGGTATTCCTTATATTAAATTTTTTTTTATGAATTCATTAAGGAATTTTTAAAATAATATTGATTTTTCATATATTGTAATAGAATTACATTCTTTCAATTGATTTTGCTGAAATTATTGCAATAATATCAGATTGAGTCACGAATTCTTGCACTTAAATTGATATTTGTTCATATTTCAGGAATTCTTGCCACTTAATTTATTTTTGTTCCTAAATTCATACAATTAAAGCGATTTTCAGATATCCCTATTCTTTAATTAATTTTTAAAACAATATCGATTTTTCATATATTGTAATACAATTAGATTTTTTTATGAGTTCTTGCAATTAATTTTGCTGAAATTCTTGCAATTGATTTTGCTGAAATTCTTGCAATTGATTTTGCTGAAATTCAGGCAATAATATTAGATTGAGTCATGAATTCTTGCACTTAAATTGATATTTGTTCATGTCATTTCAGAAATTCTTGCAACTTAATTTATTTTTGTTCATAAATTTATGCATTTAAAGTGATTTTCAGATATTCCTTGTATTAAATATTCTTTTATGAATTCTTTAATGAATTTTTGCAAACAATATCGATTTTTCAATTATTCTTGTAATAAAACTAGATTATTTTTATGAATTCTTGCGACTGAATTTGCTGAAATTCTAGCAATAATATTAGATTAACTCATGATTTTTTGCACGTAAATTTATATTTGTTCATGATAGTTCAGGACATTTTGCAACTTAATTTATTTTTGTTCGTAAATTTATACAAGTCAAGTGATTTTCATATATTCCTTGTAATAAATGGTTTTTTTTTATGAACTCTTTAATGAATTTTTGTAAATAATATCCATCCAATTCTTTCAATGAGTCATGAATTCTTGCACTTAAATCGATGTTTGTTTATGACATTTCAGGAATTCTTGCAACTTAATTTATTTTTATCATAAATTAATGTAATTTAAGGGATTTTTTCAGATATTCCTTGTATTAAATGTGTTTTTATGAATTTTTTCAAATAAAATGGATTTTTCATAAATTCTTATAACAAAATTGATGATCTGTTAAGGAATTATTGCAAAGTGATTTTAATTATTGAATAATTAAAAATCCTTAATATTAAATGAGTTTTTTAATGAATTCTTTAATTAACATTGCATTTTTCATGACTACTTGCAATAAAACTTACATTTTTCATGATTCTTGTAATTAATTTTATTTTTCAGAAAATCCTGCAGTTAAGTTTCATATAAATTTTTGCAACATCATTGATATTTATTCAAGATTTTTCAGGAATTTTTGCAGCTTAATTTAGTTATAAATTCCTGCAACTGAGATGATTTTCAGAGATTCTTGATATCGCATGAGAATTTTTTAATGAATTCTTTTAACAAAATTCTATTTTTCATAAATTGTTGCAATAAAACTGATATTTTTCAAGATTCTTGCAATTAAATTAATTTTTCAGAAATACTTATAATAGAATTGGATTTTGTCACAAAAGTGTGCAATTAATACGGTTTGTTGATATTTAATGGGATTTGTTTATGAATAATTTTAATGAAATTATTTTTTTTGATGATTCTTGCAAATTAAAATAGGATTTTGTAGTAATTTCCTGAAATAAAATTGGTTAATGATTTTTCAGAAACTCTTGTAAATTAATTTAATTTATAAATTTATGATTTATATGATTTATAGAGATTCTAGATATAACATAGGATTTTAATGAATTCCTTAAATTTAATTTCAGTTTTTATAAATTCTGCAATTAATTAGATATTTTCATGAGTTTTGCAAAAAATAAATTTTTCTGACGTTGTAGTATTAAAATTAAATTGTCATGATTTCCTGTAATAAAATTGATGTTGATTAATAATTTTTCAGGAATTCTTAATTTGATTTATAAATTTATGAATTTAATACTATTTTTAGTGATACCTGATATTAAATGTGATTTTTTTATGAATTCTTTAAATTCAGTTTGTTTTATTAATTTTGCAATGAAATTTATATTTTTTATTTGTCATAATTTCCTGCAATAAAATTATTATGGGTTAATAATTTTTCAGGAATTCTTTAAATGGGATTTTTTATGAATTCTTTAAATTCAGTTTTTTTTTATTAATTTTGCAATGAAATTAAATAATATCATTTTTATAACTTATTGATACTACATAGGATTTTTTTATGAATTCTTTAAATTCAATTTTATATTTTATATATTCTGGAATAAAATTGATATTTTACATGATTCTTACAAAGAAATTAATTTTTCAGAGGTTCTTGTATTTAAATTAAAATTTGTCATGAATTTTTGCAATAAAATTAATACTAGTTAAATATTTTTCAGGAATTTAATTTATTTTATGCAATTAATATTATTTTCGGAGATCCTTGATATCAAATGGGATTTTTTAGGAGTTTATTAAATTCAATTTTAATTTTTATACATTCTGCAATAAACTGTATATTTTCCATGTTTCTACAAAGGAATTAATTTTTTTGAGATTCTAATATTAAAATTACATTATTTCATGATTTCCTGCAATAAAATTAATATTGGTTAATGATTTTTCAGGAATTCTAGTAACAAAATTTTATTTATAAAATGCAAGTAATATCATTTTTAGAAATTCTTGATACTAAATAGGATTTTATATAAATTATTTAAATTCAATTGTTTTTATGAATTCCGCAATTAAAATGATATTTTTCATGATTTTTAGAAAGATATTAATTTTCAGATGTTTTTTAATTAAAGATGGGTTTTGTCATGAATTCCTACAATAATTTTTTTTAGTAATTCTTAAGAAATATATTTAAATTACAGCGTTTAACAGTAAGAAATAAAATATCTAAATCCTCTTTAACAGTAAATAATTTAGAGAAATAAGCTATTAAATTATAAAAATTTTATTACACTCACTCTCCATTTTGAAGGTCATCAAAAAAGCGTCGAATAAAATCTGAAACCGCAAGTATGATGCACTTCGTGTGAAATTTAAAAAAGCCTTCGTAGCAGTAAACCCCCGTTAGAAATCTGTGAACCATAAAAATACTTTTAGCAAAGTTTTACGTTTATGGCCAGGATACTTTGGGGTTATATCAAAGTTAGAAGAAGACTTCTTAACAACAGAGTTGGCTCTAGAAAGTTTTTTTTATTAGAATAATGATTTGCTTTGATAATGATTATCAAAAACACTTAAAATTTGTTTAAAAAGTTCTAATAATTAACAGATCAAATATATTAAAAAAAATACTAATTTATAATCATAAATATAGCAGGGAATGTGCTAAATTTTTGGTAGCGCCGACCCTGACTTTATTCTCTTTTCGTACTTTACCTCTAACGCGATGTACCAAAATGAAAAATTCAACCACGTACAAGTTTTTAAACTTCCTTATTTTCACCTTCTAATCTTGGCCGTGAAAAATGAATTGAATTCACCCTTGATACTTATAGGTTAAAGTAAGCTTGTTTCTCATTGGTTTTGACACGTGACAAATTTTATTGGTAAACCAGAAAAGATTTTTTAAATTAGAAACTTTAAAAAAATTATTTTAATTATTAATAATGACAAGAATAATAATAATCTTTTTGATAATTATCAAATTTCTCATTGAAGATTTAATCTTAAAATTGTATTATATTGATAGAGAAAATATATCAAGTATCCTCATCGTAGAACAATAGAGGAGCTATTAATGTCGGTTTTAATAGGCATTCATCAAAGTAGAAGGTAGAAATCCAAATCACGATTTACCCCTGCCCTATACGTCCAATCTAGTAGCCTTAGGATCGAACGAATATTCCCAGTGGCGCCACATGAAAAAGATAAACCAAAAACAGAGAGTAAAAGTTTTTAAATAAAAAAAAAAAAAAAAAACTCAACAAAAATATATAATACAAATGAGGTTGTCTCTGCTATTAAAAGATCAAGTTTTTTTCTCAACTTTTCTTTAAAGGAGAAACGAGTGGGGGAAGATAGTTGGAGGCAAATCATAAAAAATAGATGTACAGGTTTCTTGATCTTGATTGACTGAATTGATCTACTTCCCATTAATTCCTATTCTTGTTTTTCTCTACTCTTTTGCTGTTTTCTTTGTTTCAGACTTATTTCCCCACTATTTTTTACCCACTTTTTTTTGGTGTTTTTACTATCTCCTTGTTTCAAACTTTTTTTTACTTTTTTCCCTCACAGTATTCTCCTACACTTTTTCCCCACATTTTACTTTTTCCTTTGTTTCTATTTTCTGTTCCATATTTTTTTTCACTACGCTTTTTTGTTACATACATTTTTCCCTTTTATCCACTTTTTTCCTATTCTTTTTCTCTTACTTTTTTACTGTGTCTGTTTCAAAGTATATACAGGGCAGCTACTTTCTTAATGGCATTGTGTTGGTAACTTTCAAACCATAAAAGCTAGGTCGGTTAAATGGAGAAGCTAATCGAAAATATCAGAGCCGGCTCTTGAGATATGACGAAAAAACGAAATTTGATTAATGCGATTATTTGGGTATCCTTCATTCATTTTCAGAACTACCAAACTACCAGTACTGTAGTGCTCTTTGCGTCAAGCCGTATTTTGGCGCCTTAGTACAGGTTTCAGATTGCCTCGGGCGCCACCTTTCGTTTATAGTGTGAAGGCCACTACACGGGCAGCATCAGTGGAGAAGAAATACTCCAGGGGTCGTTATGGTATCAACCAAAATCACTGACGACCGGAAGGCCGGGATTTGCTTGCCCCACTTGTTTGAGTACCGGGATATTTGAGTAAAGAAACACACAAAGTCCAGTACCACAGAAATATATTTGTTAAATAAGTTGAAATGTGAAGTTGGCAACTAGTTTCGGCTTCCACCATCATCAGGCCTACAATAGCGCTCGTTAACAAACAACAGGTAATAATAAAATATCAGTATGAGTGGCTTACCATAAACATCATGTAGCAAACAGTGAAATAAAATTTAAAAAATTTTAATTTGAGGGGTACTAACTATAAAATATTAATAAGGTTAAAAAAAAAGTAAAAAAATTTTTTGAAAATAAAAATTTTTGGGGACACAAGAAGAGTCTCATCTTGGAACACGGTGGTACCAAATACAAAGGGAGAAGGATCAGGGAAATCCTGACCCAAATCATGCCATAAGTGGCATTTAAAAAATATTTGTGCGGCGCGGGAGCCAGTCGAATATCCCACTTAGGGACAGGAGAGAACACCTACGTTGGGGAAGCGAACCAACAAAGTCAGCTCGAAGGAGTTTAAAATAATAATAAGTTGTACTACCCTGACCCAATTAAGGGCAGTAAGAAGTAAAAACAGCGATACAACAAATGGTAGTGCGAGTGACCTGAATATTAGTTAAATGTCAACTGTAAACGCACAATGACAAGTGATAACTGACAATCAAATTAAAATAGCATGGGGGAATCCAACTTCAAAAAACAAAAAACCTGAAGGGTATTTATTTACAATAATACAATCAAATTAATAATCATAAAAATTAAAATAAGAGGATTATAAGATTGAGTCCAGGATACAAAGAACCAAGTCTCTATCTAAGTAACTCAAGGACAACATAGAAGTAGAAGAAAATTTGGAAGATAATTAGCAGAAGAAAAGAAGAGGAATAAATAAATAAAAGGAAGAGGAGAATAAGAAGAAGAGGATCAAGTACATGTCAATGTCACAGTCAATGTCAAAGACAATGTCAATGTCAACGTTAAAGACAATATCAATTGACGTGAGGGAAAGGTTATGGTAACCAAAATAAACAACGAAAATTATAAATATGGAGCGAGGAAAATCGAATGATAAACAGGATGGTTATTAGGAAAAGGAAACATTGTATAAAAGTTTGGAAATTAGTCAGATGGGTTGGGATCAAAGAAACTTAAATCAAGTCCCGAAAGGAATCTAATAAAAATAGGTGATTGTCTTTAGGCCGTAGTTGTTCATTAGGACATGAAATAGTATCATGGTGTAAAGAGGAATTAATTTCAAACATTTCAAGAAGATTCAACCTATTATCTTTGTGACAATCATGTAGGAGTGTCGAATCAGTAATGGAAAAATAATGATTAGTGGAGATGATGTGATTAGCAAAAGAGGATGGTGTGTCAGTAATATCTGAGTTTTTATATCTATCTATGTATCTAATATGTTCTTTTATTGAAGTTTCGAGTCTCCTACCAGATTGGCCGATATGTGTTTCTTTACTCATTGGTTGACCACGTTTGAGACATGGATAACTTGATGAATTTACCGGGATATTTGCTGTGTGGATAAATGAAAAACAAAAAATAAGATTCCAATAAATAATACCTTTTATTTGTACTAAGATCCGGCGAGGAAATATGGGTGTGTAACACGGTTCTTTAATCGTTAATACGTCGGATAGTACTGGCACGTCTTCTAGGTTAGCGTGGTCGGATTGACGTTTTTGGTTCCGGTACGGTACAGGTACAATAGAACTTGGCTTCAGCTCAGCTTGACCATATGTAAAGGTCGCTGGCCGATTCTAGACTAGTTATCAGCTCGAAATCGGACTGAAACTCAAACTGGGACTGCCACTGGAACTCGGATTTCGGACTGCCACTGCAGCTAGCTGATCGACTCCGGCTGCCGTATACTTAGTGTTGTCAATGACAAATCAACAAGATACCGGCAGCTATTACCCAAAACACCCGATTTTACCATCGAAAATACCCACATGTTACCCACTTACAATTTGAAGTCTTTGTCAGAGGTTTTCTCTCCTGCGTCTCCGGCTGGTAGTCTTTTCGTTCGGCGCCAATTACTAAAAAAATGTTCTGTGTGAAGACTAAAATTAGAAATTGGGCGATTCTTCAGTGCATTAATGTATACAACAGATTACCAACACAAACAAGAAGTTAAATCTGAAATGGAGAA
The DNA here is from genome assembly GCA_963243735.1 of Neocrepidodera transversa. Classification (NCBI taxonomy): domain Eukaryota; kingdom Metazoa; phylum Arthropoda; class Insecta; order Coleoptera; family Chrysomelidae; genus Neocrepidodera; species Neocrepidodera transversa. Next base: position 20,813,815 of record OY725341.1, read on the forward strand.
TAAATAATATTCTTCTTTTCCTTTTTGAGGCCTCAGCTGCCAGGGCTATTTTCTATTTTACTTTTGACTTTGACATCTGACATGAATTATGTGGAAGTGTTGCCAAGTTTATTCAATGCAAACCAGTTACTATTTTTATGTATTTTTTGAGAAATAAGGTAGCTGTAGCGGTAATTTTTAGGTTTAGTGTTAGTGGCCTCACTCCCACAAAACATCAAAACAGTGAATAATTGACAGGAAATGAAGATTGAAGGAAATACCCGAATTTTACCCGCAAAATTGAAATACCCACAAGAATATCAACAAAGCAGGAAAATACCCGACAATCGGGTAATTACCCGCAGATTGCAACACTGCGTATATTATAAGATCGGCTGGGTATGCGAAACAAGTACTCGAGTGACTCAATCTTTCGGCGGGGTTCACAACTGGCCTCTCACATAATTCTAAAGTAATTCTAACTCTAGTGTCGATCGCAATTTAATTTAAATATTTTAATTATCACGGAAAGTAATTTTGTTACAGTACGTTTTGTTTCATTTGATCTTTTCAGATTTGTATCACACGTTTCGTATTCTCCGGACCATCCTACACAATATTTTTTGAATATGGACCTGGATATTATATGACACTATTCGCAATAACTTTTTATCCTGAATCCAGCGGTATATCATACAAAGTTATTCATAGACGGTTAGTTCCAATCGTTTGAACTGAGATATACAGAAACCGAAAACTATATACCATATAGAAAATATGATTAATTTGGCAATGAAAATCCAAATTTCCCTCAAAAAAGGGAAAATTCAGGGAAATAATTTTTGACACATCGTTTTGACGTTTTAAAATCTCTTTTCTTCAATAACATTAACTGTATATAACTACATTAACTCTATTTTTTAAATACCACTTAGAATATTTAATAACATTAAATTTAATTCTAGATACGCTCAAACGGCGTTGCACAGTTTAGGCACTTCGGCCCATCGAGCGAACAGTTTTATGCTGTGAAGCATTGTCGCTAAAAACATGTAGAACACAATTATACATGATCTGACGTAATTTTTTTTTAATTTGCAGTTAAAAAAAGTTTATCCCTTGATAACTTGGGCGATACTGGCCAAACTTTTGACATATACATGATACGAAGTGCAAAAATTTCTATAAATTTGAATTGGCAAAATGTTTTCCCATTCAAACCACTTTAATTTGTATGGCGGGTACCGGAAGAGCCAGTCAGATCCTGCTCAAATTCATTACTGTTCTTCCTTCGAGAAAACTAACTGTAAATTGAAAACCGGAACTCGATCGGAGCTTTCGTTCAAAAGTTACAGTGTTCACATCTAGATAGACAGACATCCAGACGTCAGGACAGGATTTTTTGCATTTTTGGACTTAGAGCTCGGAAACGCCAAGAAAAGAAATTTTTTTCGCCATCACGAAACTAATACTGGGGCTTTTTTGGGCCTCAGTAATTTGAACAGATAGCGTCTCCAAAATCGTCTTTATTCGTAAATTCATTCAAAATAATATAATAACTTAGCCTGACACCTAGAACCACCAAAAAATAATTTTATTGGAAAATGCGATTTAAATATGCTCCCGTATACAATACGGTTCAGGGAAAACATTTCCACAAAAAAACAACACAAATTCCAAGACATAAATCAAGGATTATATAATTTTTTATTTACTTGAATATTAAAAATGTTACTTTAAAAATGACATAAACTGAATACTTGAAGTATTTACAATATTTTAAAGTCAGTTCCGCATTCTGCCCAATGTGTCCTAATGCATGAATAATTTCAACCTTAAAAGGTATGTTTTTCTTTCTAGTATTTTTCGCCGCAATCTAAATAGCACAAACCTGTTTATATTCTCTACGGCACTGCTTTTTTTGTACGAACGTAGCATCAAGAGGGGTCTGTGTATCACCGCTGGTTACATTGTCTCACCCCCGGTCCGGATGCGTCGAACAAGTCAGGGGATGTTCGAGTCTCGATCGCTCGCAACGGTGCGTCGACTTCATATTTCATGTACCGCTGGCCACCCCTCTCTAGTATATCTACCATCCTTTTGGTCCCCCTATTCCATACCGCTTTTCCTAGGTCTTCGATGTCACTAAACGGCACACAATTAGAAAATACTGCCCAGTTAAACCCTCTAACGAAATATTTCTCCAATCTAAACATAATTTCGAAGACAATTTTCTTGTAGACAACAATTCATTAGAAAAGGGAATGTAATATACGACTTGTTTTGTTGAAATTAGATATTTGTAATCTTTTTTATATTATACCAATGGTAGTTCGTAAGATATGAATATAAATAAATATAACATAATTATGTGATTTTCTAAATACATTTATTAACTTGATTGGAATTCAATACTATTGTAGATCAGTTACTATTTTTTCCAAATTGACTTTCATCATTATCAGTACTATCTGAGTCAGAATATGCAAAAAAAGTGGTAAGTTGACAATAATTTGTAGTCAATTTGTTTTCAATGGCTATGGTGATTGACCAATCAATGATGTAATCAATGAAGACAGACGGACTTGTTGCTCGAGGAAGAACTACGTAGGAGGGTGTCATAAGTAAGGATTGAAAGATCTCGTTAATGCTAGAATGGACATTACACGCGAATCACTTGTCTGTATTCTGATCTGTTAAGAGAGGTATTAAAAACATTAATTTTATCACATGAGCCTTTCCCTGAAGTGTTAAAAAAATCTTATTAATTGCCAGTAGTGTAGTCGGTGATAATAAAATTGTCTCGTGAAGTTGGAATTTGTTCTACTACTAAATATTTAATAAAACTAAATTAAAACGCGCTGATAAAGTACTCCCTCTTATATCAATGAGTAGCACAATAAAAGTTCCTGTATTCTAAAGTCAATTGAAAATATGTAAATTGTTGATGTCTTTTCTATGGTGGTTCCTATTTGCTTGTGTAAACGTATTTATTACAAGAATAAATACGTTTACACAAGAAAATAAGAACAACTATTTACTTAAATAAATAAAGTTTGTTTATAAACACCAGTATTTTGAAATGGAAATAGTTTCAATTGAATACAGATATAGACCATGTATTATTAATTAAACGCATGATTATATACGAATACATTTGAGGATGAATTAAAAAAATAGGTTCAAATCTCAAAACGAATTAATAATAATTAAAACACATTAAACAAAGTTATATGTATTATTATTTATTTTTATTATTAGATGTTTTTAAAAAATAAAAAAAATGTAGGAATATAATATGAAGTAAAACGGAAGAATTATAAAGATGCTTAAACCAATTTTCCAACGGAGTTTTTTTAATCTTTGACACCCTTGAAGTTTTCACAATGAAACAGATCGTTTTGCAATAGGAGGGGTTTTATGCTAACATCCCATCAGAGATCGCTGTAGGGTAGTTTTATAGGTATTTTGTCCTCCCCAAGGTCTCGAGCAAAAAGGGCGGCTCATCCTTTATAGCTACATTCTGAAAAGCGATTTTTCCTACTGGCTTATTTCCTACTTTTTACGCGTCGCTCTTTACAAGAAAAATATTAGTATAAGGAGATTGATTTTTTTTTATCGCAAACAAGATTTATAACATTTCGAAAAAATGTTTGACACGAAATTATTACTCAAGTAATTATTGATACAAAAAGAGTCAATAGGTATTGATCAATTTTTAAATTTTATAAAAAAATTACTATTCTGTAAATGTCATAGTTTCTACATTTTAGCAGTTTAGCATATATTCTTTTCTTTACCTGTGAAAAAAACAACATTAAATTCTAGTAGATGGTGGTAGATTTGCAACTTTTCAAAGTGTTAGTTAAATTTTTTTATATTTTTTATGCATTTATGCAAAATGTAAAAAAATCGTAGGTACTATTTTCTCTCTTTAGATTTATTTTGTATCTTCATATAAAGCTGTCCATGAGGTCAACCCCTCCCATGTGACGATTGTATTCCCGAATAATATTGGGACACTCTATTTCAATGTTTTTGCCTTCTTTTTTATCATATCTTTTGATAGTACCAACAGGCTGCTTGCCAGCATAAGTTGACATGAGAGTAACACATTGCTGATTTCTTATTTCATATTCTGTTGGCAGTTTACAATCTGCGATTCTATTACTTCGAATATTTCCAACAGAATATATCCCCTTTTGGCAAGATATACCATTATCTCCAAAGTAGTATAGTAATTATCACAGTATAGTCTATAATTCTGCATGGAAGGTATAATCCTAGATAAACGAACTACAATATATGCACAAGCTCCAATATCAGGTTCGTCGTCCGGTCCTTGTTCTCACTCACAGCCGCCAAAACAAAATTTTTAAACCCCATTTAAGAGGTTTCATAGGCATATTGCTTCATAAAGTATTGCACTTTAGCTGAACACATTTGTTCATCTACAGGTAGGGCAGGTTCCAAAGGGATACTCGAAAATTTTTCGTTTAAGTGATCAATAAGTAGTCGCAACTTATGGTTAGGATCGTTTTTAGGTAAGTGCTTGTTATTTTCGTTGAAATGAATGTAACGTCTTACCTTTTCAAATGTATTTATGGGCATGACCTTTCGAATAGGGTCGCAACCTATATTTGTATTCTGGTATGACCGCATATTTGGCAAGATAACTGTAAACGTATTAAAACAAATTCCTAAAAATTTCCTTATGTCAGTGGCAAAAAACCTAACTTGGTTGTTTGGGTTCTTTTGTAGACAGTACAAATTAGTTTCATCGACGATTTTATCAATAACTTCATCATTTAGAAAATATTTAAAAAAACTGTAAAGAGTTTCCACTCATGAGAAAGTGTTTTATCGCCATCAAATTCTAATGGGACAGTTTTGTTTTTGCGCAAATATTTTGGCGAGATCTTGTGGGCGCAGAATGGTTTGGCTCAGGATTGTTTTTTCGCAAATCGCTTGCATTACTTACAAAATCTAATACTGTGCAATTAGCCAAAATTGAAAAAAGTAAAATATTTTAGAGACATTTTGTAATTCAAATACGTTTAGTTGTAATGAACCACCCTGTACATTAGTTCCAATGTTACATATAAGAATTAATAATGGCGATTCCGATAATTTCGCAATTTACTAACTTTGAGTTAATATTGTCAATTAAGAAGTATTTATGGTTAATGGGGAAAGTTCAGCTTAATGGGTGACTAAATGAGAAAACAACAATTAACTAATGAGGTTGGTTAGTTTATATTTAATATTAATTAAAAATCTATTATTTATCATAAAGCGTTTTATCTATTGATAGTTGATGATCTTTAAGCTATTACAGTACTCTCTAAGTACCTTATTTCACCTATTTAAAGAGTGCTTGGGGTTATTAGGGTTTAGTCGTATCCTTATTGATTATCAGTGCGGTCAGTCGTTGTAAAATGTCTGGTGTTTCTTCTAAGCGCGGTAATGAAAAATTTGTACATGATGGTATTTTGTTCACTTTTGGTCGTAAAAGTTCGGATGAAGAAAAGCTGTTTAGGAGGTGTGAAAATAAGAACACGTGTAAAGCAAGTGTCCACACAGTTCGAGAACATGTAGTTAAGGTTCTTCACGAACATTCACACGAAAGTTCAGCTGCCAGAATTGAAGTTGACAAAGCTGTTAAAACAATTAAGAGAAGAGCTGAGATCACCTGCGAGAGTACCATTCAGTTGGTAAACCAAGGAGTTGCTAATTTGTCGCAAGCATCACAAGGAACATTTCCTAAATACTCCAAAATTAAGCAAATAATTCGAAGGTAAAGGAGAGAAATAGCTGCAGTATCTGCAAATCTATTAACTTTGGAAGAACTTGCAATTCCAGACAACTACCAAATTTACATCAATTCACAAGGTACAGAAGAAAACTTTTTGTTAGGCGACACCGACCCTCGACGAAATCGAATTTTAATATTTGGCCGACAGCAGCGTCTAGTTTTGTTGAGTGAATGCGAATGGGGAACATTTAAAATTGCTCCTCCTTTATTTTCATAAGTATTTTGTGATTTTGGTAGAAATAAACGGTGAAGTTCATCCAGCAATATATGCTCTCCTGCCTAATACGCAACAGGAGACCTATAAACGACTTTTTCACCTACTGAACGAGATTGTGCTTGAACTGGGGCCCTAATTCATATCTTGTGATCATGAATTAGTAATTATTAGAGCCATTCCAACCATATATCCAAATACTAACATATGTGGATGTTTTTTTTATTTATATAAAAATATGAAAAAACATATTGGACAGAAAGGTCTCAACTTACAATAACGATGTAGAGTTTGCTCTAACTGCAAAAATGATAACATAACTTGCATTTGTACCCATGGTATCAATGGTACAGACACTGCGGTAGATGCTCTAGCTGAAGAACTCCCTCAACCATTACAGCCAATACTACAGTGGTTTGATGATAAATATATCGGTAGACCCAACAGAGGGAGAGCCCGAAGGCGACCACAGGTGTTCTCGCACGAAATGTGGTCTGTGTGTGATCGAGTATTAAGAGACGATGACAGAACAAATAATAATGCCAAAGCAGCCCACAGACGACTTCAAGAAGAACTTTCAATAGATCATCCAAGCATATGGAAGTTCATTGATGCTTTGAAGATGATTCAAAAACATAGAGACCTAAAAACCATCGTAACTGATTATCCGAATAGAAATGTAGTTGAATATTAGAGGTATTGCCTACAACTTTAGCTAGGGAATTAATTATGTATGTATATTGTACACTTGCGCTGTATTTTTCATGTACATAATAACCGTATTTTGCATTTTCGTTGATTTATTATATGTGCTGTGACGTCAAAACGATTGCGCCAAGACGCTCGCGCCAAAATATACCTTGCGCCAAAATACTCGCGCCAAAATACTTGCGCCAAGATGCTTGGCAAAACATTAACGACCGAATTCTAATTGAAGCTTATCCAAATGACGACTGTGCTGCTTCCATATTAGGTTTCTTTGGACGGATTTTTTTTCACTTTTTTGGAATTGTTTCTCTTATTAGATGGTCCAACCACTTCTTCATTTGAACCTCCTCATCCAATACCTCCATTTGCAACTCGTTGCCTTATTAATCCTCCAATACCCCATGATCTTCTTGTTCCACATTGTCCTCTTCGGGTTCACTAGTTATGTAATTTGGTTTTGCTACGCTGTCAGATCAAACATCCACCCAGACACAAATAAAGTGTCGCTATGAGTATGAGCGGAAGTTCATTATTTGTTCGTTTGAACGTGTATTTCTGGGGATATTTTTGGTCGATCCAATTGGTCGAGCAAATACGCAACGACTTGCACGCACGAAATAAAATACTTCGTTAGCATTTCAAGTAAGGTGCAATAGGTATGTTGCATCTTTGGCCTTTATTGACCTGCCCGAAGAAAACTGAACTTTAGCATAAAAAACAAGATATTTTACAAATACTCGTCTATCAAAATATATTTATCACCAAAATAAAAAAAACGAAATTAGAATTCATATATTTAAAATAGGTATGTCATGAACACTGATCGCGCTTTAATCATATGTTCTGTGTATGATATTTTGTATAGGGGGATGAAAATTCGACTATAGTCAGCAACTACTAAGCGGGGAGAAAAATTCACATTATATGAGAATTTATATGTGTTCTCCTTGAGATATAAATCACAATGAATCTTGAATTTGAATAAAAAAAAATTGAATTCAAAAGGGGACATAAAAGGCGTGATTCTACGCGAAGTAAGTCAAAATAAAATATTATTATTATTAAGTTCGCTGAGAAATAAATTTTTTGTTAATAAATTTAATAGAGCTAAAATTTGTTTATTTAGAAAATAATACATTTTTGATATAAATTATTTTCAACTAGAAATTATTACGTTATAGTATTAATATAATATTTTTTATGTTCCAATGATATTGAACATAGCTATATTAATGAAAAATTAGAAATACTTCAATATAACAAAACTAGACAATGTGTTTGATAATTTCGTTTATACTGTTCCCTAGATAATATAAATCGATCACAGATAATATCTGTAATATCAAATCTCTATAAATATGAATTTCAACCCAGACTATTCATTCCAGACAACACATGTATCAATATTATAAATATTTATAGAGTTTGATTATACACGTCGATTTTAAATAGCGCTTCCAAACAATAGCGACATATCGACCAATTCATAGTTATGAACGCGATTTTATCACTCCGGTGCCATCCATCATTTGGAAAAATTAAAAAACAGATGAGTCACTATATGCAATAAATGGGCACAACAAGTGTTCCTCATTACCACATGTTGGTATAATCGATCTCGGCTGTCAAACTAACGCTGAGAGCTGCTCATTTTATCCAAAAACAAATTATTCGTCCCAAAATATATGTGTCACAAACACAATGCGTAGTTAAGTCTCGAGTTTTTGTATACGATGTTTGGCTTGGGGTGCTGAGGGTGGCATATTCGACAGCAGTTTCTTATTTAGAGGGTGTAAGCTCGATTTGATGTTTGAAATTTAATTTATAAACGTTTCATACACAAAAAATTGCGTATATAATGATCAAACATATGTCACTAGTTATCACATAATTTTTGAGAAGCGTATAATAAAGTGAAAAAAAAATAAACAGAACAATTTATTTTTGTAACGATTACCATAAATTAATATTTATGGATTCAAAGAATGGGTGTTGTTCACTTGGTCCCAGCGGCCAATTTTGTCAGCGGGATTCCGTAATTCTACCGGTCTTTTGGCCTCAAGTTTTAAAATCAGGTAGGCCTTTTGGGCACAGTGGTTATCAACCATAAGTAACTAATCCTTTTGATTCAAAATAATATTTTTAAGACAAGATAATAGGAATAATTTCAATGTTTTTAATTTTTTTTCCCCAATAAATATCCTTCATTTGAGTTGTAGTAAAGATTTTTTTGTCCAAATAAATAATCCCTGTTTGATTTGTATGGTAAAGAATTTTTTTTTTCGAAAAAAAAAACAATGTATCGACAAACAAAAATACAACACTAGGATAAATATTAAATAGCTACATAAAATACCGATTAAAAATTATACTATTACCTACAAAAATACAACATTAATAGTATATTATACACAAAGGTAGAGAAGTAATTTTTCTCAGCCGGAGCATTATTATTATACCGAGATGCGAAGCATCGAGGCTGAGAAAAATCTTCTCTACCGTGGTTTATATACTATTTTTTTCACTACTAGAACATTTAATCATTTACTACTGCCCACCAATACTTCACCTTCGGTGAAGTATGGCAAACCGTAGTATTGAAATCGTGCAAAAATCTCAAAAAATTTTTTTGCTACAAATGACTTAAAATGCCATGAAACGTGGACAAATTGATTTTCCGCGAAAAAAAAAAGTCTGTTTGTGTGGATGTATGGATGTGTGCGCACGATAACTCGAGGAAAAAATTCCGATTTTTTCGAATCGGACTTTCTTGCGCTGACGGAAACGGTCCGTATATTTGATAAAGAATTATTTACCTCTATTTCATTTGATTAAGTCTAAAATTCACTTTAAATTATAGGAATTCAATAGAAAGTGCTTATTTGCTGTCGAATTTTTTATGACAATTTAAAAACAAACTCTTTTGACAAACGCAATGACATTTGCGTATAATTAATTTGAAAGATTTCCTAAGATCGCCTACCTCTGACATCACGTTTAGTCTCCAATTGTTTTCATTATCTACTACTAGTAGATAATGAAAAAATATCTACTTGTAGGAGAGAAATTTAACTTCTCGACTTGAACACAGCATAAATAAAAAAAATATATAAAATACCGAATAAAAATTATATTATATTTTTGTAATGATGCGAAATTGCTTTAATAAATTGACACTTCGAAAGTGTGTTAATCATTTTCCTAGAACCCTTAATCGAGCTTTCGTGTCCAGAACGGCTACACCTTTATAAGTATAACTGACCGCCATGCCGAAAAGGGCTCCAGCCCAATGAATAAACGAAAATCTGTTGATTAAGTGATCTAATGAGATAAAAGGATAGATTTCAACAAGATTGATGAGTTTTTTTCAGCAGTTTTCTAGTACAAACAATGGAATTTCAATAAAATCTAAATAGTTAAGTGTCAAACCGATTTTTTGTCACAAGAAAGTTCTCGCCTATCAGTAAGAAACGTTTAATTTTTTTTTTCAATGTTATGAAATCCTACAGATACGTCCTTAGTCGAAAGGTTTCCAGATTTATATATCACATCACTGAACAACACGATGTAACGAAGTTACTTTAATTTTCGTAATAATTAAAATATTTAAATTAAATCGTACACGACACTTGATTAGAATTAACTTAAAATTAAGGGAAATGCGCCGAAATTCTTATCCAGTAGACCATTCAATCCGCTTTAAGTAGTGGCAGTCCGAATTCAAGTGGTAGTGGCAGTCCGAGTAAAAGTGGCAGGAACTACAGAACTTGTACATTTACAGCAGCGACCTTTAGAGATATGTAAAGCTAAAGGCTGAAGGAAGCGAAGCCGACATCAAACGCAAACCATGTACTAGAAGAAAGGCCTGACCAGAAGGACCGTAAAAGCAGTGCCGATTAACTTATTTGGCGTTTGAGCAAACAGAAACGTGGCCGACATGAATCAACACGCGTTCCAAAATTTGTGAATTTCTACATCTCGCACAGATGTTTTGGTGGCAATATCATATCATGGCGTGCCGTGTCCTATGTTTGTTTCTGACCCATATAAAATATTGTAAATTCACTTTCATACTCTATCTCATAATTTCGTACTGTATTGTGGCATGGGGTGGCGTAGCGTACCGTAGCCCAAATCTGTTCCTACCTTAAAGTCCAGAAAATGAAATTGCTGTAGTACATTTATTAATATTGAGGAATATCGACACATAATTTGCACTTAATTTAAATTTCCTTCATTATTGTTAATGTTCGTTATTATTAGTGGTTTACTTCTTTCTTTTTTTTGACTGTGCTCAGTTTTATCATAAAGGTAACGATGGGCCGTTTGGTTGATTTTTTTCGCTATGAAATCCCCAAAGACTTCACTCACTCAGTTGTCAAGGTAAAATTTATACCAGTAATTCCTCAATAATTTTTTACGATCTAGTTTCCATTATGTGCTGATCTATCATTTTTTGCTCTTCATAGCGATAGTTCTACTTTTTTTAAACAAAATAGTGAATCTGGTATTTTGTTTTATTTATTTTGTTCTTTTGTTTTACCCAGCGGCTCATTATTACAGATTAATCCAGGTAAAAGCGGCGCATCTGGTTTATTAGAAAAACTAACTTAAACCTAAGATTAACTGAAAAGTAAGTTAGATATTTTAATTATACCATTAAAATGATGTATGTATATTTTATTATGATAACCCTTCCTGGCCGAAAAACAATCAAATATGAAAGATGTTATTGACTCTTTAGACTCGTTTAGAATGTGCAAAAAAAAATATTTTAAAAATTCACACTTAACATTTTTAAGCCAATCAAGTAAGTTATTTGTATTCGTGATTATGACGACAAGGAAGATTTCCGGAAATCTATTTCATCCTCTTCACCCTAAGCATGATTACACTGGAAATATTTCTGTCAATTGACCGACCTACTTTCTTTTTTTGTAAGGATAGCTTAGGATTAGATTTCTGTTGACAAGTATAAACACCCCACGCTATGTTCAACGCGTGGCTCGACAGATCGAGTCTGGGCATACCTGCTAAACCCTCCTTAGCATTGTTTCCTTGGCTGGAGTCTATTTCTTTAACCTTGTTATGGGACTGGTATCCCTTTTAAGGTTGATGGAAACAGTACAAATTAAGATACTTTGTTGAAATTAAGGTTCTGTTTATATAATGTATTTGAATTGTATGCTGAATTTTTCAGAAGATAAAGTTCAGCAAGGTTTGGTGGTATCTTCGTTGTAGTATCCTAGGTAGAGGCTGGCTCATTTGATGCTCAAGGAGGCAGGAGGCTTCCTTAATGCGATCTTGGAGCTCGTCCATAAAATCTTTAGCATGTTGTAAAATTCTGATTGTGGATTAAGGTAATTTCTTTTTTGGTATGATGCTAAAGGCTTTTCTGTTCCTTTCAACTGTGTTTGAAGTGTTTCTTAGGCGTTTGTGTTGCTGCTCTCCAAGGTCCTCTTGACATAACGCCCCTGGAACTGTAGTGGTATTATAGATTAATCTGCATGGGTATCGCCATTCCAGATAGTAGATTTTTTGGTGTATTCTCCGTCAGTGGAGGCAATAGCGTATTGGTGATGAGGTGGAAGGTTGAAGAAGGTGGGATGAATGTACAGTAGAGTTTGAAGATTACATCTCGCTAGGCGGCCACAGAGGGCTCCAAGGATGGAGGCTCGTTTCCTGACTCCATGTAGAATTCTTTGGATTTCAGTCGTCCAATTGATGGTACGCGAAAAGCATGCCCCAAATAGTCGACTTTATCCTAGGGAAAAGTCTCTCTTCTTAGAGCCGAAAATTGAACTCAGAGACTGGGATCTTTGAAGATTATTACTTGGTTTTTTTGGGGATTAGGAGTAATCCTACACCTGCTGCACCATAGGATGAATTTGTTTAGGAGTCATTGGGTGCAATTGTTCGGAGTTCTCGTGGATTTGGCCGTGACCGAGATAGATGTAACGCTGTATTTGTTGGTTAGGTGACAGGGGGCTTGGGACGTCATGTGTATAAATAAGATACAACAAGGGGGCTGGCACGGAGCCTTGGTGGACTCCAGCTTGTGGAGTGAAGGGGTTAGACTTTAACTCTGATGGTCCTATTTATCAGTTAGGAGTGGATGAGTTTGATAATGGGGAGAGTAATTTCGATATCGAAAAGCTTCCGAATAATTCCAGGGTGCCAGACCTGGTGGCAAGTACAAAGTTTACTTTAACAATTTTTGTTTCGTATATATCATAATCAATATGTCATTATTATTATTTTAATTTTTTTTTGGGTCAAATTTTCTTATCGCATCTCCGACGATTTTAAATTACTAACCTGACATTTTTCCGAGTACACCATTTTCCGGTAATAATCCAAGCTGTAGGGAGTCTACAAGTGAAAACACACCTGGTATATAAGGTTTATCGCGTAAGCGGATAACAGTAAATTACTATAATCGATTTGCCTGTTTATACCTGGCAACTTAATAGTTATATAGCAAAAAATAGGCAATTAAACGTTTATATGTTATATAGCCTTCATATTACCATTTGACATATAGTTTTTTTCATAAACAAATAGTTACAATTTTTAAAAAAAGTATTCGGATCTTCTACTATAAAGGAGTAATCATATTTTAAAAATGTCTGTTAGCCTACGCTAATGAAGCTGACATAAGTCATGTTGAATTTGACCTGAACTGGGCAAAAACATTTCATCAGTCTACAATTTTTATTTCGATATCTACGGTGTTGCCAATGAAACTATAATTTATTTGACGTGTATGATAATTCACAACTTGATTATTGGAATTTAAATTTTGTTTTTTTTTTTAATAAAATATTTTATAATTTTATGTTTAAGATATAATAAATTTAAAAATTTAAACACTTTAATTTTTGACAATTTATTGTATTGCGTTTTTTTATATTTTAATTTTATGCTCTTGCCGCAGTTTGGCAATACTACAACATATAGATACAATATTGCTTTCAGCATAAATTCTTTAATTAATTTTCAATCTTATCAAGCACTGATAATAGGAGGAAATTGACCAATTTAAAACTAGCGAATATTACAAATAAACAACCAAAGCGACATATCAACTTCAAGCGAAAACAATCTAGGTTTAAATAAATATTAGAGCAATCAAAAAACCTGTGAATTGCAATTGTAAAGCGAATGCATTTGAATATAAACCACATTGAATTTCGTCTGAAGGTCGTAATTTTCCCGTAACGATTACATTTATCGGTGAAAAATGGTGATTAAATTTGTATTACCGGGACTATTTTCTCCTTGTCTTGAGCCATCTGAAATATTACACAATCCTTTCGGTCTTTATTGGACTCCAAAGTATAGTTTAAGCGATAATTGTATTTGGCAGATAAGCTCGACCGCTGCATGTGTATGCTAAATAAATTATTGATATTTCAAGAAACGGGACTGATAGTAGTTGAAGGAAATTATACAATTTATTATGTTCTTTTGTCTTGCGTTTTACTTATTATTAAGTTATTAATTGCTTCACTTAATACTACAATAAAGAATAAAAATATTATCTTACTCAAATGAACTGTAGGACAAAGACAAAAAAGTTTAATTACATTTCTACCCAGTTTTTATACAAAAAGATTAAGACTTACCTCGTCCTAAGAATTATAAGATTAATTCAAAAAGGTTCTGGCTTTAATTTACTAATTAAACAGTTACTAAGAAGCTAAAATCCGAAAAAATGAACGTTCTAAATTAATAATTAAGGATGTGTACTTTTAATATTTTTATTTTTCCTATTTTCCTACCATACTTATAAGTTTTCGAACAACTATTATACTCGTAACAATCACAAAAATTATAATTGTAATCATTCTAGCATAACAGTTTGCCCTGCAGTAGTCGAAATCCCTCTTTTTGAACCAAAAGTAAACTTGGTCTCAGCTGCCGACTGAACAAGACATTGTTCCATTGAAATATTTTGTATTTACGTTAGTAAGTTACCTTTATAAATATTTCGTATAATTGGGTACTGACCATAGGCGTACTCATAAATAAATGATTTTTTGAAAATTTTATTGTAAACAAATTTTTACATTTATACAAAATTTTCTTTGTAGTGTATAAAAGTTTATTTTAGTCACTATTTTTCCAAAATCGGGTTCTTACATAATAAACTTACCTTATTATATCACAGTCGTAATAAAAGTCGTTTTGGGAAATTTATATATGATAATTCTTAAAATTAAGTACTTGTAACGCTCTTTGCCTCGTCAAGCGGTCTTTTAGCGCCTTGGTTCAGGTTTTGGATTGCTTACAACACCACCTTCCGTTTATAGTGTGAAGAGCACTTGCACCGGGCAGTGTCTGAAGAAAAATACTCCAGAGGTCATTATGGCTTCGAGAAAACTCTCAGCTACCAGAAGGGCGGTCTTTACTTACTCTACTTGAGTACGTACCTGGGTATTCCGCTGCTGAGTCACAAATCCAAACAATTAAATAAATCGAAAAGGTAAAAATTATTGAATTTAAATTTAAATTTATTTAAGAAGGGTACGTAAATTTCCTTACTCGGTTATCGTCGGCGTTGGTCGGTCATTGGCTCGTTGGGACGGTTTACGGCTGGATCTGAACTGGGTCTGAATACGGTCCTACTCTACCAGTCAAGCCTCTCTGTCTGGTGTGCGGGTCACCTACGCACTCTTCAGCAGGATTGCCAATTACTCTCAAAACTTTTCTGGATTACTCACAACTTCAAAATATCAATATCAAGGCAGTTTTCTTGATAATCGTATCGTATATTAAATTATGTATTCATTATATTTATTAATACCACAGTTTCTTTGTTGGATTTTGGTTTGAAACTGTGATTGTGCAATATGTTACCAAGCATCAAAGGCTGCTTGGCTTGGTTGTGTTGCCATAAGAAAAAAGAGAAATTCCTTAAGCCCAAAACGTTCTAAATCAAAACGGGTGCATCGTTTTCTCTGCACCTTCGCCATTCTACACAATTACAAGTGTTACAAGTTACAACATATTATATCCAAAACTCTAAGGATCTTTCCAACCAGCTTAAAAAAAAAGATAAATATTTTTTATTAATAAGCAAAACCGTAATAGATTTAAGTATTGTAAGTTATATACTGTAAATCTACAAACTGAAAATTATTCCTTATGACTAATAGAGCACGAGGTCTAAAGTAAGATTTTTGAAAACTAAAATAGTATAATAATTTATCAGAGTAGATCAGAATTTTTCCTAACTACCATTACCAAAAATATACGTTGAACTTCCGATTACTCACATTTGACTCACAATTATCCTCCACTCTCAAAATTACTCGCATACTAGTGAAATTATTCACGAATGTGAAGAATTACTCACAAATTGGCAACCCTGCTCTTCAGCTTGACCTATCTCTAAAGATCGCTGAACAATTACTGTGGCTCTCGGCTCGAGGTCCAACTGGTACTGGGGCTGCAACTGGAACCAACGACAGCAGATTGAATCGTGAAACTGGATAAGAATTTCGGCGTCTAAGTGACTCCATCTGTCGGGCGGAGGTTCAACTAGTATGATGAACCTTATTTTCGAAGGAAGGTTGTCTTTCCCATAATTTGAAGTTAATTCTAATCTAGTGTAGTGCGCAATAGAATTTAAATATTTTAATTATCACGGAAATTAAGTAACTTCGTTAAATATTTATCTTAGTATAATCTATTCAATAATGTATTTCATACTTCTGTCCAGTAGTTACACTATTAGTGGTATGTCCTCACTCACTATGTTCTGCTTCTCTTACTAACTCGTACGGTTTGGCCCTCTTCAGTCTTCGGATATCATGTTAGTTATCCAGCAGCTGAAGAGCCTCTACTGAAGTTTGCTTTCATGTGCCTTTGCTAACTTTTTGATCTCATTTTTGATGAGTGCCACTCAAAAATCTCTGTGAATATCTGCATAAGCATTTACCATGACACGTAATATTTTGTATAATTTTGATGTTGCTCTTTTTGACCAATCCCCACAGTTATATGCCCTATAGCCAAACTAGTTTTATCACTTGGTTGTAAATTAGTATTTTGTTATCTAACAATAGTTTGGAATTTCTTCCAAGCATCAGTGTCATTCCCAGATATTTTACGTTATTCGCGTGCCATTTATTTCTATTGCCAGAGGGTTATTCATTTTTCTATTGGTGAAGTCTACATGTACTGACTAGGCTTGTTTAGTTGGATTCTCCATTTCTGAGTCCATTCATATATTTTATTAGTAGATAATTGTAGAGTTCTTATGGATATTGTCTAGTCTTGGGGTATTACTAGGATTGCTGTAGTATCCTCTGTTGGAGGTGTATAATAGACAGAGTACCGGTCCAAGAATGCTTCCCTGGGCTACCCCTGCCTTTATCTCTTGCAGTTTACAGTTCTTGCTTAATCCAAAATAGTGTATCTGAAATATATGAGGTTAGTATATCTATATGTAGTATTTGGGTATTATTTTGTTGTTTATGGAGTAATTCTTCATGTCACACCTTATCGAATACTTCTGAGACATCCAGGAACAGCACTTTGCAGACCTGCTTTTCTTCTTATGCTTCTTGGATGGCATCTATAATAAGGTACAACTGATCAATTTTAGAATGTTTCTCTCTGAATCCGAATTGATAATCCGGAATGAATCCATTTCTCTCTATGACTAGTTTTTCAAATAATTTTGAAATTATTGTTAGAAGAGAAATTGACTTGTAGGATTTTACTTCATTTGGAGGTTTTTCCGGATTTGGGAGCATGATCAGCTACTTTCCAACTGGAGGATAAATGTCTTAATCTTATGGCTGCAATAATTAGGTATGTCAGCATAACTATTCCTTTTCTGGATAGATTTTTTAGAATTTCTACTGTGATCAGATTAAATCGAGGTAAGGTTTTATATTTTTTCTTATTCCTTCTGCTATTTCTTTTGACTTCTGATTCGTGACTCTCTATTACTTATTGTTATTTTGTACTTGGATTGAAGTAAACACTTCTGTAAGATATTCTGCAAATAGGTCTGCTTTTTGTTTATTATTCCTAGTCCATTCTCCTTGGGCTTTTCTCATGGATGAGATTGATGTTATTGTTGTTTTGATTTCTTTTGTGGCTTTTCATAGGGAGTAATCTGTTTCTTTTTCTTCTGTTAGATTTTATCTTCTAATTTCTGTATTTCTCCTATTAGAGTTTAGTGTTTTATTGTTCATTAATTTTCTGATTTCAACTTTTGTAGTATGAGTTATTTTTTTCGTATTTTCGACTGGTTAATATTCAAGTTGAGTTTTTCTTGCCGGTCTTTTTTAAAGCTATCCCAATACGTCTGTTTATTAATGTTGGATTTGCTAATTTTTTAATAGTTCTTTCACTTAGTGTCAGTATGACCGCTAAGTGATCAGAGTCAAGATCCAAATTTTCCTCAATTTCTATAAAGGTTTTGGTGAAACTTATCCTTTCCTCTGCCGTTACGTCATACATTGTCCAACTTGATCTCTCAATCATGAAATGGATGAGACGAAATTATGACGTCATTAACGTATTTCTTAACTAATGTCCACGTAAATGTTATTTATTACTTTTTACTGTTCAATTAATTTTTCATTGTCAAAATGCCTTGCCGGTATAATGATAAAGAGCAAAGTTTAATTTTTAAGTTGATTAATTACTTTTCAAGAGAAGGATATGCTGGAATACCGCTTTTACCGTTAAATGCAGTCTACGACGTTTGGGTTCACCCCAAAAATATATTCGTATAATACATTTTTAATATATATTATATAATTCGCCATTTAATCACGCTCAGGGACGTTAAACATCCCCAAGATAGAAATTTGAAACAAATCAGCTAAATAAACCGTTAAAAAATTACTAAATTACGTAAAAAGGTACGTAACGCATAAAGCAAAATACAATTTTTGGCTTTACCAATGTATTCGTACAAACACACCTTAACATGCATCATTAAAAACAATCCTTAACACATGTCATTAGTTATATTTTAATTTTAAGGTTAAGTGTAAAATAACATAACAAACGTAAAACAGCAGATTACGTCACCGATTATGACGTAACGGTAGAGGATGATGAAACAAACTCTATCTTTTATCTGCGTGTTGTAGAATGGTTTTGTATTTTTAGTTTTTGAATTAATATTTAATATATTTTTTACTCGAAACGGGTGTTTTTGCAGCTGCGCTCAGTCATAAAACCCTATTTTTAGTATTATTAATAATAATAATAAGTATTAATTAAAATAGAGTAACTTTTTATTTGTAATTTTTTTCCCTTTTACAACCTTTTTTTAAATTCACTTTCTCTTATTTGCAAAAAAACTAGACGTCTCTGTTTTTAAATTTTTATTTGATTATAACTTTATGTGCATATTAAATTTTTTTCGCATTATTTTCTAGGTGTGATCTCGTACATATTTATTTCGGTACCAATTTTAACATTAAACTTATGTAGTTTTATTTACTTCCTATCAGTACGACCCTGATGCGAACAATAAGAATAGGGGTATATTATCCTCAGGATATGAGTATGGTGGACTGTGTGTGTGTGTTTTAGACATATGTGGTAAACACAATTACGTGCTCTACCATTAATACCAAGGATTATTTAATGAATATTTATTATAGAATACACATTATTGTAATGATTCAGAAAATATGGTTATTCAGACAGATTTTTATTGTATCCTTTTAATAGGAGTGTGCGGATTTTCCGCATTACTGTTAAGCATAATTTTCTTAAATCCTTGGATTATTTTATGTAATTTGAATAAATAAAAATAAACATGACACGAGGAAAATATTTTAAATTAATCGAATATCGGAAAATCTCTGTAACTGTATTAAAAATGGGAAATTAATCCGATAAGAGTTTGCCGAATATTTGTGAAATTTAGAAATAATATTGGGGATTAAAGGAAGTATAAGATCCTGTCTAATACCAACCTACAATTTTTTTTATCAGCAAAAATGATCCATAAAGATTTTTGATTTTTTACTAATTCTTAATTTCCCACAAAGTATTATACTGGGTAGCGCATTGGTTTGAATAATTCATAACTTGTTTTTTTACAAACATATTTAATAATTTTTTTATAAGAAATAAAATATATAGATTGAAATTTAATGTACACTAGTTGTAAAAAATTATGTCTTTTAAATGATTGTCATTTTAGACCTCACAAATATGGGCTCTTTTGGGAGCATTTGTTATCACAATTCTAAGGATTTTGGTTGTAACGCTCGGATTTCGGTTCTGATATTGGCTTTGACGTTGCTGGCTTGTTGACGTAAACTTTTTTTTTAAGATACGCCCAGTAAGTAGTCTGGCGCTGTTAAATCACGTGAATTAGAAGTACAGTTAAAAATTGAAAATCTGCTTATTGTGTGCTCACCAAAAATATTTCTCAATAGAACCATATTTTATCTAGTAGTGTGTGTAGTGTCTCTATCTTGCTGAAACCGCAACAGTCTCAAGGACTGTTCAAGATACCGCTTTCCATTTACAGTTACCGCGACACCTTCTTCGTTTTCGAAAAAGTACGGCCCAATGATGCTTTCAGATGTAACAACACACCATACTGTACATTTTGTCGGATATAGATCGTACTGATAAGCAACTATCGGATTTTCACTGGCCCATATTAGTAGAAAACCAATGACAGTTCGAGCGCACTTATGGAAAATAATATGGGAAATCTCTAAGGTCCATTCTGGATCAAACCTAATGGTCCAGTCCTGATCGAGACCTGATAAAAGCTGTTTGAGACCTGATAATAAATGCTGTTCGTGACCTAATAAAAGTCCTTCGAGACTTGTTTGAAACCTAATAAAAGCTGTTCGAGACCTGATAAAAGCTGTTCGAGACCTGATCAAATCTGTTCGAGAGCTGTTCGAAGCCTGTTCGAAATCTGTTCGAGACCTGATCAAGAACTGTTCGAGGCCTGTTCGAGACCTGATAAAAGCTGTTCATCTAGCGCTGATCGGAACCATCGAAAGTGGATCAAGACTCGTCAAGGCGGATCGGAAGCTTGACGTGTACCAAAAATTACCAAGATAGACCTTAGCGTTTTCCATAAGGACTCACAGCTCTTCTACTGGGTACGCATATGAGCACGAACGCGAATGAGGCAACTCAAGGACGATCCAATACTCATATTCGGCAGTTTTGTTTCTTAACAAATCCGTTTCGGTGAAAATGAAATTCATCGCTCATAATAAGCTTATGAATGAAGTCGTGTTGCTCTTGGATGCGAATTGCATAAGCGCGGTCTGATTGCTTATTTGTTGGTATTAATTTTTGTACTAGTTGCACCTTTGTATGGAAACAAGTGCAAGTCATTTCCTAATATCCTTTGAAGGGATCTTCGGGACAATCAAATCTGAGCACCGAGTCTTCGGGTAGATGTTTCAGGGTTATGATTAATGCTGTCCTGCACCAGTCCAACATTTTCCGCTGTTCGAACACAACGTTTTTTCTCCCAACTCGTGAAGAATCACTGACTACCAACGTTCCAAAATCGTGGTCTGACTAGGAGATTCTCTAATATTAAATTGTCGACGGTGGGCCCGTTGATTCAAGACAATTGACAGATGATTTTCAAAATAAAATTCAATGCTTTTAATGCACTGTTCGGTACCAAATTTTTCCCTGACTTATTGTCTATATTGACTTTAGAAGTTCTGAAACAATAAAAAAAATATCCTAATTTTAACCCTTTAAGTAGAGTAGCTACGCGCTTTTAAATTTTAAATGGCAACAGGGTCGACTGACAGCTCATTTGAAAGGGTGTTTAATTATTTATTTAACGGTCAAATAATTCTGAATGAAGATGAAGAAATAAATAATTTTATTTTATTTTAGTTTTATATGTATCAGTTTATAATAATTAAACCAATGTGTTATGGTGGTATTTTTTGTGTTTATTTAACATTTTAAAATTCAAGATAAAAACAAAGTAATTTTTGAAATATATTAAAATCGTTAAATATTGTTTGTAACGCCATTTGTGTGATCTAGCGGTATTTTGGTGCCTTAGTCTGGGTTTCGGATTGTCTCAGGCGCCACCTTTCGATTATAATGTGAAGGCCACTAGTATGGGCAGCATCAGTGTGGAAAAAATACTCTTGGGGTCATTCTGGTATCGACCAATGCATTGGTCGCTGGAAACGGCAAGCTTTAGTTGCTCTACAGGGTTGAGAACCTGGGTATTTGGTGCTAAATGTTAAAATTCGCACCAAATAAAATCATCTAATAAATAAAAGCCATCTATTCAATTACCAAACAAAGAAAGAAATGTGTGCAACACGGTTCTTTATCGGCGATGTGTCGCACGGTACAAGCACGTTTCCCAGGCTGGTGTGACGGTCGGACTGACGGATCCGGTACAATCGAATTTGGCTTCAGCTGTTCAGTTCGACTTATCCCTAGATAAACCGGTCCTTTAGGTGAATTTGGTTATCGGCTTGACCCTCCAACTTGAACTGCCACTGGAATTCGGACTGCCACTGCAACTGATGACAGCCAATTGAATGGTGTTAGTCGTTGGGCGGAAGTTCAACTGGTACGACTTACATTAGGGAAGAAAGGATATCTTTCCCATAGTTTTATGTTAATCATTAAAAGTTCTGGGTATTTATTGGGCCACCTGGTATCGTATGGCTCTTATTGACCATGCTTTTCTGGCTAGAACTCGCTCTAAATTCTCGTATTTATAACCTATATGAGTTTTATGGTTCAATTATGAAGTAAAATAATTATTTAGCATTATACTGGGTGTACATTTATTTATGGCACGAAAGTTATTCTTTCGTCTATCCAATTTTGGTAGAAGTGAAATAATTTTTTTTGATTATCGTATGACTGGCCAGTTATTCCATTTTTTTCGGAAAATATTGATTTATTTATATTTCACCTGTATATTAATTTATAGCAAATATTTTTTATCCTTTTGCTCCTTTGTTAAAAATAGAAAAAGTATAATTTTTCCATACTTCGAAACTGCAAATGTTTTTTATTAATCATAAAAACTTTTTATATGATGCCGGACAAATAAAACCAAATAATTTATTCCTAATTATTTTCGTTCATATAAATTGTTCTTTTTCCATTCCTATAGAATCTAATTAATGACTCGTTGTAGAAACATCACAAAAGGATTTAAAACGCTGACCGTTGCATATCCTACATTGCAACGGACAAGGCTTTCAATATCGACGAAAGCCGATTCAAAATTCGTTTTCAGCCCGAGTAATTATTGTTCAAAAGCGGAAGGAGGTCGTCCTTCACGACCTTTCAGGACCCGGCCTCGACTCCGAACTTTTATTAATCCTGACGCTCTTCAACCCTTTTCTAATTGGCGACTTTATCCACTCTAGTGCAGTAATCAACTCTTATTACCATAGAAACGAGTAGTTCACCTGACCACCCTTTTTGAACGCTTACTTCATAACTTCGTTCATTATGCAACATGCATTTTACAGTGATTCTTTTTGCTTTACTAATTGTGAGAAACCAGATTTTAAGTTAAATGATGATATGCAGCAATTAAAACGGTTTATTTTTTAGAATGTAAATTAAATGTTAGAGGATGGCTTAAAAAAAAATTTATATAAAAATAAATTATTATAAGATTACATATTTCAATATGAGAAAGAAATAAATAATTCCAAACCATACCGGTTGCAAATTGGTCATAGGCTACCTTTACAAATTTATTCCAAATTTTGCTCAAAAATAATAAAGCCATTTTTTAGATTATTTGAATTACAAAACCAATCCGACATCCGGTTTAATTAAATCATATGAAAAGTGTAATTTTACATGGAACACCTAGTATATTTCTATATATTTAAAATCTCAGATTTCAAATATGTACAAGTCAGCTATCAAATGTTACTTGTGACGCTATACCTATTTAATTTTTGAAGATTTTTCACGATCGCCAACACCACTCCACAATGCAGCATTTTAAACAAGATAAGAAGTGGCTTAGAAAAGAAGACAACAAGTGCTTCTATTTTTCTTGCAAGCTTTCGATAAGGTTTAGCACGATCTCATACATCTACATCAACGAACAATTTTTCCAAGTTGTATCGACGGGTATTTCTAGTTTCATTTTTTCTTATGTTTGTACCCTTTTAACAGCGCCCATGTCAAAGAATGGGATAAAATGATATAAAGTGATGTAATAAGTGGCGGGGAGGTGATGACTCTGGCTGAGGAGTGCAGATGAGTAAAGGTGGCGGGCAGTGTAAGGTCCCGCCTAACCGTTTAAATTTGTTTTTTTCCCTGATCGCTCTGCAAGCAGAGTCACGGGCATACCAACAACTAAACCCTCCTCGGTAATTTGTCCTTTTTGTTTGGTGTTTCCTTGTACCCTGCTGTAGGAGATTAAATCTCCTTTTCAGGGATACAGTGGGTTCTGTTGATCTGGAACTGAAAAATGTAACTTAAGATATTTGAGTAGATATGTAGATGTTGATACTTACGAGCATCCCGGGATGGGAGGCTCAGAGCGGTGTGGCGAGTGATGTCAGTGGAGGTCGAGCTCATCGGATACTTAGAAGGGCTTCCTCCAATAGACCTAGGAGCTCCGGGAGGTCTATGTCTTCTGTTGCTTCGCTAAGGATCCTGATGTTGGGTTGTGTGAATTTTCTTTTCGGTTTTCTGGTGATTGTTCTTCTATTCCTGTCAACTGTCCATTTGATCCTTAGACTTTCTTTGGCGTGGGTGTTGGAATCGTCCAGTCTTCTCCTTACATATGCGCTTCGTAGTTTCTTGAAACTGGAATTGATTGTTGGCATATTACTATGTTGGTATATATGGTTCGAAGGGAAGTGAAAGGGAAGGTAGGACGCTTTCCTAAGGATCCTTCTCTCAGTTGCCGTAATGGCGTGCAGGAGACGAGGAGGATGTTTCTGGGGTCTTGGCTGGATTTTCGAGAGAGGGAAGGATGTTTGAATAGGATTAGTTGGGTTTCAGGGTGACCCTCCAATTGCTACACCAGTGGGCTGCTCGATTTAGGAGTATTAAGAGCTCTGATAGAGGGAGCGGAGGCTGAGACTTGAATGTCATCAGCGTAAAGTTTTACGTCTTGGCTGGGAGAAGGAGGAGTAGGGATGTCATGGGTGAAGATGACGCATAGGACAGGGGCGAGGACCGAGCACTGAGGGACTCCGGCTGAAGGAGTGAAAGGATCTGATAAAGAGTTACCCACTTTGACGTGGATGGTTCTGTTTTAGATGTAGGAGTGAATGAGTTTTATGAGCGGGATAGGGAGATTGATGTTGGAAAGCTTGCGAATAAGTCCGGCATGCCAGACTTGATAGAAAGCGTTCTGAACATCAAACAGGACTGTCGGTGCACAGTGACCAAGGTGAAGGATTTGGTTACAAAGGTGTGGAGTCTCACTAGTTGGTAGAATGGTCCGTCTAAGTAAAAACTAATAAGTTATATCAGTTTCTCCGAGGTGCATTGATTGGAGAATGTCGGAATTGGTTGTATGTAGGATCCACCTGTTCTATCTATATGTGCTTGCACGATCAATTTTTGCAGTTGCCATTTTAAACTCCGAGCTACTTGAGCTAGTTAGCCATGAATGCTGCGTATTCTCAGACTTGTAATTTGTTTGGCACCATCGTTGCCTACTTTTGCCAACTCGGTTAGACAAAGAAAGACTAGCAATTGGACTTACCGTTGATTCCGAGGGTGGGGGATCATTAGTTACAGATATAAATAACAGACATTTTTCTTAATAAAGTTTGCGTGCGTGGTATTAGTTGTTTTTAAAGCTCTGTTTTTGTTAATGTTTATGTTCTTTCTTGTTTTATAATTATATTATTAAACCTTGTATCCATATTTCACTGTTTCATTATCTGTCGCTTCCAAAAATAAAGTTTTGAACCCAAGAGTCCATTTTAAAGTCAAAGTTAATTCCTCAACTTTAAATTATCATCATATCGAATCTGGAGTTCCTCAAGGCATAGTCATTGGTCCTTTTTTAAATCTCCTTTTCACGGCTGATATACCTACTAAAACTGATATCCTTATTGCTAGATTTGCTGATAATTGTGATGATATTTTAACACCAAACACCGGAAATATTTTTAACTGCTACCAACCTAGCTCGAACGTTGTAAAATTAAAGTTATTGATTAATGCTTAATGATTCTTCTTTTCTTCTTTTTCCTACTTTTTTACCTACACAGGTCACATTTACAACAATAAGACTAGCATACCCTCAACTTCACATAAACGGTAATCAAGTTCCATAAACATATGATGTAAAGTACTTACAACTACATCTGGATCAAAAGCTCACTTGGATTAATTGCATAAAAGCCAAAAGAACACAGTTAAATATAAAAGTCAAGCAAATGGACCTGGCTCGAAGACTTCAGGGAATAGATAAAGACTAATGAACCGTTTATGGATGGTACCCACTACAAACCATACATCTATCATCAAATTTATTAATTTCTATTGAATTAAATTTTTAATAAAATAAGTAAAAATAAATAATTTAATTAGATAATTCAAACCAAATTATGACCATGGATAAAAAATTTAATATGTCCGCACACGACCTCTCGCTATATTCTACTGTTTTTATGAAATGGTCTTTGGACGCGCGCTCCCTTAATAATAAGATAGGAAGCTGCAGTTTTTACTAATCGATTTTGTATTTATTATCATCTTTTTACTTTAAATTTAACGCGCTCTTTTAATAAATGTTTCAAATATCATGGAAAAAACCGCAATGTCATTTATTGGAATACAATCTATAAAAGCGAAGGGTCAAGTACAAGTTAGCGCTGTTAGATGGCTTCATTTTAATGTCATGTAGAATGGGGACATACGTATTTAAAATCAAGACAGAGAGTATTTACCATACGTGTTTTATTCTTATAGGATTCATCAGTGGCACTTTGCCGGAATGTAATTTCAAAAACCAACTCCTCAATTATTTTTATGTACTTCAAAACAATAATTTTTTCTTTAATTTTTGAATTTTTTAAGTCTTTGCACATTTATACAATTTTTTATAAATTTTTTCGCCTACTTTTGTACTAATTTCTTTTTAATTCATATTTTTTTTTTACCAATTTTCTTTGTTTCAATCTTTTTTCCCACTTTCCCTCATCTTTGTTCCCCTACTTTTTTACTGATTTCTTAATAGTTTAAACTTTATATTCAATTATTTTTCCTGATTCTTTCCTACTTCTTTTTTCACTTTTTTATTAATTTCTTTGTTTCCAACTATTTCTATCCAACTGTTTTTTAAATTTTTTGTTACCTTCCCCCCTTTATTGACAATTATTGTACATCGAGTAGGTATTGAAATTTTTAAATGTTTTTTCAAATTTATACAAATTTTTTCGAATACTTTTTGACCAGGTAATTTCTTTGTTTCATAATCTTTTTACCAATTTTTACCAATTTCTTTTTTTTAAACTTTTTTTTCCAACTTTTCTCCCTTCTGCTTTGTTCCCTTACTTTTTTACAAATTTCCTTATAGTTCATGCTTTTTCCAACTTTTTTTTCTGATTCCCTTCCTCCTTTTTTTACTACTTTTTTACCAATTTCTTTGTTTCCAACTTTCGTTCTCAACTTTTTTACCCAACTTCCCCTAATGTTTCTTCCTCTACTTTATTTCTTTATTGTTCCAACTTTTTTTCCCAACTTTTTTTGCTAAATCCCTACCATTTTTTTTGCTTACCTTTTACCAATTTCTTTGTCTCAAACTTTTTCCCAACTTCCCTCATCTTTCTTCCCCTACTTTTTACTAATTTGCTCATAATTCAAACTTGTTTCCATTAATTTTTCTGAATCCCTTCCCCATTTTTTTCATACTTTTTTACCAATTACTTTGTTTCAAACATTTGTTTCAACTTTTTTTCCCAACTTCCTCTCATCTTTCTTTCTTTACTTTTTTACTAATTTCCTTATGGTTCAAACTTTTTTCCAACTTTTTTCCCAACTTTCCCTCATCTTGCTTCCCCTACTTTCTACTAATTTCTTTATGGTTCAAACTTTTTCCAACTTTTTTCCCAACTTCCCCTTATCTTTCTTACCCTACTTTTTTACAATTTACTTACGGTTCAAACCTTGTTTACAATTTTTTATCCTGATTCCATCTCCTTTTCTCCTACTTTTTTATCAATTTCTTAGTTTCAGAAGTTTTTCCAACTTTTTCCCAACTTCCACTCATCTTTATTCCCCTACTTTTTACTAATTTCTTTATGGTTCAAACTTTTTTCCATTTTTTTCCCAGCTTCTCCTCATCTTTCTTCCCTTTCTTTTTTACAATTTCCTTATGGTTCAAACTTTTTTTCCAATTTTTTATCCTGATTGTCTTTTTCCTACTTTCTTCCCAATTTCTTTGTTTCAGAAGACGTTTTTCCAACTTTTTTCCCAACTTTACTCATTTTTCTTCCCCTACCTTGTTACAAATTTCTTTATGGTTCAAACTTTTTTCCAACTTTTTTCCCTTACTTTTTACAATTTCCTTATGGTTCAAACTTTTTTTCCAATTTTTTAACCAGATTCCCTCTCCTTTTTTTCCTACTTTTTTACCAATTTCTTTGTTTCAGACGTTTTTCCAACTTTTTTCCCAACTCCCACTCATTTTTCTTCCCCTACTTTGTTACAAATTTCTTTAGAGTTGAAACTTTTTTCTAACTTTTTTCCCTTACTTTTTTACAATTTCCTTATGGTTCAAACTTTTTTTCCAATTTTTTAACCAGATTCCCTCTCCTTTTTTTCCTACTTTTTTACCAATTTCTTAGTTTCAGACGTTTTTCCAACTTTTTCCCAACTTCCACTCATCTTTATTCCCCTACTTTTTACTAATTTCTTTATGGTTCAAACTTTTTTCCATTTTTTTCCCAGCTTCTCCTCATCTTTCTTCCCTTTCTTTTTTACAATTTCCTTATGGTTCAAACTTTTTTTCCAATTTTTTATCCTGATTGTCTCACCTTTTTTTCCTACTTTCTTCCCAATTTCTTTGTTTCAGAAGACGTTTTTCCAACTTTTTTCCCAACTTTACTCATTTTTCTTCCCCTACCTTGTTACAAATTTCTTTATGGTTCAAACTTTTTTCCAACTTTTTTCCCTTACTTTTTACAATTTCCTTATGGTTCAAACTTTTTTTCCAATTTTTTAACCAGATTCCCTCTCCTTTTTTTCCTACTTTTTTACCAATTTCTTTGTTTCAGACGTTTTTCCAACTTTTTTCCCAACTCCCACTCATTTTTCTTCCCCTACTTTGTTACAAATTTCTTTAGAGTTGAAACTTTTTTCTAACTTTTTTCCCTTACTTTTTTACAATTTCCTTATGGTTCAAACTTTTTTTCCAATTTTTTATCCTGATTCCCTCTCCTTTTTTTTCCTACTTTTTTACCAATTTCTTTGTTTCAGACGTTTTTTTAACTTTTTCCCAACTTCCACTCATTTGTCTTTCACTACTTTTTTACTAATTTCCTGATGGTTGAAACTCTTTTTTCAATAATTTATCCTGATTCCCTTCCCTTTTTTCCTACTTTTTTACCAATTTCTTTGTTTCAAACTTTTTTTCCCAACTTTTTTCCCAACTTTCTCTCATCTTTTTTCTCCTACTTTTTACTAATTTCTTTTTTCAAACTTTTTTGCAACATTTTTCCCAACTTCCACTCATCTTTCTTCCCTTAGTTTTTTATTAATTACCTCACGGTTTAAACTTTTTTTTTCAATTTTTTTCCTGATTCCTTCGCCTTTTTAGGGTTCCGTCCCCCAAATGGTCGAAACGGAACCCTATTGCTCTCACTCGCGTGTCCGTCCGTCAGTCCGTCCGTCTGTCACACCGGTCTAGCAGCCAAACGGTTGGAGCTAGAATCTTCAAATTTTTACAGAATATGGATCTTGTTGACCCAAAGCCATATACATTATAAAAAATACTTTTAAATGTTTTCAAGGGGGGCTCCCATACAGCTAAAAGGGGGCGATGAAAAAAAAATTTGTCCTACCCCATCGAGTGAGGTATCGTTGAATAGAGCTCATTGAGCAGATAAAAGCCATAGTTTTTGTTTTAAAAAAATATTGCAAAACGTAGGCATGAGAAGCCGCCAAAATAAGCATTTTTTACAAAATTTTGTTCAGAAGTATTTTTTAACTTTCCATTGACCTATGAACTTGAAATTTGGTGATAATGTTTACTGTTACGTATATTTTACCAACAAATACCAATATATTAATAAATATGTTTTTTTCATTACCATTCCCTTATTTTTAGGGTTCCGCATCTTCGTATATATGTAAATTGTGATAATCGATATTTTATTATTTTTATGTGTGCAATCGTATTAGTTTTATTAAAAAAAAAATTTCATCTTATAATTTTTTTTCTATCTTTGTCGGTTACGCTGATATTAACAAATTTGTTCGTAGGATTTCAAAATTGGTTAATATTGTATCTAAAAGTTAATATATATGCGACATTTTATTATTTTTATCTGTGCTATTATTAATTTTGTTAAGAAATGCATTTTTCGTCTCATACTTTTCTTTTCTTCGTCGAACGCACATGCGCCTGGTTATTTTTCTTTTCAGTTCTTTAAATCTTTTTACCAAGTATTTTTAATCAAATGGACCTTTTATTTCAACTGCAGCTAATACGTAATCTTAAAGGTGCATTTACACGATGCAAGTTGATTGGAATGACAGTTGGCATATGAATCAATTCGCATGCCAGTAATATATTAAAAGACAATCGACTGTCTTTTTCATGCAATTTTGTTGCCCTAGTCCTTTAAAAAAAAATAATCTTGTCAATAATTGCTTCTCAGGAATGTCCATTTTACAATAAGGACTTAATATTATAGCGGATCTGTTGATTAGTCATTTCAATGAGGTTAAGGGCATTTCTGCTAGTTCTCAATTTTAATCAAATTAAGTTTAGGGTGCTATTTGGGTCTTCTTAGTTGGGGGTAATTAAGAGGACAATTAAATTTTTAGTAATCTTTCACCATAATAGGCCAATATTCATATACTTTCAGTTCATATTTATTATTATGATAAATTTTCAATTTTTATTTTGCAATAAACCATACAAGTTAAAAATTAAGAGACAGAAAATTATATTACGAAAAGTTTGTGCATTTTAAACCAGAAAAATTATAGTGGTCTAAATAAATTAGTACTAAGAACCTATTTCTGTGCGTGTAGTTCAAAAATAAAGAGAGAAAGATGTCAATCCTTTAACATCGTCATTGCTGAGCACGCTTTTAATGGTCTTTAGTTTGCCGGCACGAACGTGTCCTTGAATATTCATCATCTCCTTTTACATGACAAGTCCTTTTAGGATTTCAGAATATAAGCGACGACCGCCTCCCGACGCCGAGCGTCGAAAATGGACAGGCAACGGTCGACAGATGCTTAATGTTTCATGTCATCTTGGACTCTCATTGATTTATATAAACCTGATGTATTATAATTTACATTTATTTTAAATAATTAATTAAATTATCCTTCACAGCTTCGAACATGTAGTTGTTAGCGTTATGAAAAATTAAGACATGCCAGAAACAGCTACGTAAGTTTCAACTCCATATCAAACTGTTGTCTTCAGATTCTCATTATCCACTTTGAAGCCAGTTCTGTTCACTCGACTGGACTATTAAGTGTAAGAGGATATCTTGCTTTGAATTTTACGCTTCACCTAATTTTAGTTCTTTGAGTTTCTACTTCCCAAGCTCAACCCGTACGCCCCTTTACCCCTTTCAATTGCCCTTTGGATAAAGCACAAGGAACTGGGTAATTTGCAAAGACGACGGGATTTTCAAAAGTTTTGATTTAGCTGCTGTTGAGAATATTTTGATAACAGAGAGACACAGGGCGGTGGACAAGTCATGAGGGTAGTTAAAATTGTGATAACTAAATTCAAAATATTATTTATATTAGAGAAAATTGTTCAGAAATCAACATTTACAATTTTATTATGAATACTAATAAAATTGTTTTGAGAATTTCGTCAAAGCAAAAACGTCAATAATAATAAATTTCCAACGAATGAAATTTCCAAACAAACGAACGGTTACATTTTAGCGTCTATAATACTAAATATACCCCGCTAAGAGCAATATTGCAAAATCGATCACTGCATATTGAATAACTGACGCTTCCTGTTAAACAATATGTAGTTATTCTCCGTTTTATGTACGAATATTAATACATACAGGGTAAAAAATATTTTAGTACATTTGGATAATATTTTTAAAAGTCGGTTCAAGGCTAAAGTATACCTCTATTTTAAAAAATATAGACTAATATGGTGCCATATTCGAGCGGTAAATGGATCCATATAATTTTTTAATTTGTTAAGATGGCGTTAGCAAATGGATAATCATAAGGAAATTTTTCAACATATAAGACCGACTACCCAGGCAATAAATATATGCGGATTTGCTTTCATAATGTTCTAATGCTATTAAATTAGTTCCTGAATGTATTGAAAAGTGAAAAAAAAATTAAGAAAATGGAAAAAATAATGGAATTGTGAAAATTTAACCTCAAAAAAGGGCATCAAAAATTGCTATAAAAACTATTTCAGGAACTTGATTATATTCCCATTACTTTGCTTTCATTCAAAAGTCTTATATTTTTAAAAATTTATAAATTGAACCATAGAACGTCACCAAAAAAACATCAGAGACCTATTATTCTGGCAATTTTACAGTTCAGGTACTTTTTAATAGATGGCGCCACCTCCAAAATAATTTATGTTTTTGTTCCAATTTTTAAAATGCTGCTAAAATTACTATTTTATTATAATACCCACTGAAAACTAAGTTTATTTTAAAATTAAAATTATAGTGACTAGATTTCAAAATTCGAAGCTGGGGACGCTATATTTTTTTACAAAAATTAGAAGAATCGAAAAAATTTGAAAAGAAGAAGAAAAACTCGAAAAAAAAATTAAAAAAAAAACAAAAAACTTTTAAAAAAATTGAGAGAAATTAGAAAATATTGGGTAAAAATTGGAAAATAAAATTGTAAAATACGGAAAAAAGAGGCAATCAATAATCCGAAAAAAACGCTAAAAAGACGTTAAAAACAGAAAAAAAACCGAAAAAAAAGCCTCAAAAAGCGCAAGAAATCGAAAAATATCACAAAAGATTTCAAAAAATCGCAAAAAGCGCAAAAAAACCGCAACAAAATCACAAAAAATCGCAAGTCATCGCACAAATAATCAATGAAATAAAAAAAACTAAAAAACAAAAAAAACCAATAGAAATACAGAACAAAAGAGGAAAAAGATTAGAAAATATTGAAAAAATAAAAAAAAACAGGCAAAAAAAAAGCAAAAAATCATAATAATAAAAAATCGAGAATTAAATGAATCAAAAAAGTCTGAAAAAATCGGAAAAAATAACAAAAAAATGAAAACTTTGAAAAAAAGAAAAAATTGAGAAAAAATTAGAAAATATGGGGAAAAATTGTAAAATAAGCAAAAAACGCAAGAAATCGAAAAATATCGTAAAAATGGCTAAAAAGAAACGATAAAAAAAACCGTAAAAAAATCACAAAAAAAATGAGAAAAAAAATGACAAAAAATAGCAAATTATCTTAAAAAATCAAAGGAATAAAAAAATGAGAAAAAATTAGAAAAATCGAAAATAAAAACAAAAAACTTTGGAAAAAGAATGAGAAATTAGAAAATTTTCGGTAAAAAATGAAAAATAAAATTGCAAAATACGAAACAAATCAGGAAATCAAAAAACCGAAAGAAAAAAATGGTAAAAATCCGCAAGTAAAACGAAAAAAAAGCATAAAAACGCAAGAAATCGAAAAATATCGTAAAAATCGCAAATCATCACAAAAAATCGATGAAATAAAAAAAATGAGAAAAAAAAAGAAAATAGAAAAACAGAACAATGAGAAAAAAAGTATCTAAAGCTTAGAATAAAATGTAAAAAACTAAAACGGAAAAAAACAAAAAATCATAAAAATAAAAAAGCGAGAAAAAATTAAAAGAATCGAAAAAATCAGATAAATTCGTAAAAATTAACAAAAAAAAAAACAAAAACACTTGGAAAAAAGATAAAAATTGGAAGACAAATTAGAAATTATTGGGATAAATGAAAAATGAAATTTTAAAATACGGAAAAAAGCAAGAAATCGAAAAAACCGCAATAAAATCACAAAAAAACGACAAAAAAATGGCAAATTATCGTAAAAAATCAAGGAAAAAAATGAGAAAAAATTAAAAAACGAAAAAAAAAATAGAAAAAAAACAGAACAATGGGAAAAATGAGGAAAAATTAGATGTATAGAAAAAAAAAACAGAAAAAAACGAGAAATATCGAAAAACATCGCAAAAACCAAAAATACCGGAAACCATAAAAAAATTAAAAAATTCCAAAAAATTGAAGTAAATTGCAAAAAATCGCAAAGAAATCAGAAGAAAAAGAAACAATGAGAAAAAATAAAAAAAAGAAAAACATAGATAAATAAAAACAGAACAATGATGAAAAATTAGAAAAATCGAGAAATCAAAAAATTAAATAAAAAAAAAACAGAAAAAACCAAAAAAGTAGGAAAAATCGAAAAAACCACAAAACAAAACCAGAAAGAAGCAAAAAATCCGAAAAATGAGAAAAACTAGAAAACATAAAAAACCTCTCTAAAACATCATTACAAATGATATATAAAGAAAATTCTAAATAAGAAAAAAAATCATACTGTAGAAAAAGACAGAGAGTAAGAGAAAGAGAAGGAAGGAAAAATACAGAGTATTCCATTTAAAATAATATAACGATGGTACAGATCTTTTTATTGAGGTAACCTCTGTATAAACAGTAAACATTTTTTAAGCAAACTTAGCGAATCCATATAAAGATCAATGCGACGCATATATGGTTCTCCGCCCTGTATATTTTATAATAGAGTTTTAAATATAGATTAACAAAATATAATTATTTTTAAACATTTTTCTAATTTTGGTTGATGTATTTATATCGATATTGAAGCTCACAAGTAATCTGTTCTTTCCTTATAAATGAGACATCCTGTATAATAGTACTAAACTGTTTTTATAAGTTGCACATATTTTCTATATTGGGTTTATTCATTTTTTTAGTTCGTTTTTCTTGTTTCAGCTCAAATAAATTAAACATAATATCATTCAAGTTACCAAAACAGTGTTAATTGTAACACTCTGTAGAGGCTAAGCCCGTAATAGCAGAAATTTAAATTTGACATTTTTTTTACTTTAGTAAGACAAACAACTTATAAATTTTTCATTAACCTCCAGCGAGGGCCCATTTCTTAAGATTGTGTGCGGGGTTCTTTGTTTTGTCATCAACCAAAGTTGGGTATAAATGTATACCCATAAACCATTTGCACTCGGTATACCACCACAATAACAATAATAATAATATAATTTATTGGAAAAAAATATTAAAAATAACGTTCCTAATTTCAAACTTTAAAGTCTGGTCACTTAATTAAAATCAGAAAAAAATGATAAATAGGGAAAGTAAGTAATTAATTTTAAAACAAAATTTTAATTTAATTTTTTGGATCTTTACATTTTAACTATTTTTGGAGATTAGTTCTGAAATAATCATTTCCTGATCAAATTTTTGTAACTAACAAATAATTTCCACAAAAGTAAAGACTTCTGATACTGAAAAAAATCATTATAATATAAATCAAACCGAGGTTATTTAGTTGGAGAAAAAAATTATAAAAAAATTGTTATATATATATCGGATTATAAGTCAGTAGTTTTGGCCAAGCGAGTTTAAAAATGTCATAAAAATCTTCTATTTAGGTACGTGATGTCACTAAAATCCCAGTTTCACTCAAAACTAAAACCCGGCGGTCCTAACATCTGGTAACTAAGCAAGTATTATTGACTTGTGTGCGCGCGCAGCAGTCGCGCCCTGTCAATACAAGTGTGAAGACAGTCAGTTGACTGGGCCGATTGGCCTCGGTTGGTCTTCTACTTTTTGGCATGCGAGTAGTGATTCAAGATGGCGTCAACTAAGACAATTTTTAGTTCTTAAAATTGAGATACAGTTAGTCTTAAATGATTTCAGTTGTATCTGAATCTTCTACTGCAACTTCATTAAAAAAAGTCGCAGATTCAGCTACACAATTTCTTTTTGCTATCCACTTTCTTGGCCATTTTTGACGTTTTCTTTACCTGTTATTTTCCTGATTCAAATGACTATTCAACAGATCCGCTACAATATTAAGACATTCTTGAGAAGCAACTGTTGATAAGATTTCAATTTTTTAAAGGACTAGGACAACAAAATTGCAAGAGGAAAGACAAATATTGCAATAAAAATCAAGGGATTGTCTATATTGGAGGATGCAAAAAAAGATATACCTTTTATTGTGTCAGGATAACTTCGTTGTTATTAAAATTTCTATATAGTATAAGATACTAGAAAAAAATCATTTTGTATTAAATAATGAAAGCAAATTACCAAAACTATCAAAAATAAATACTGACAGTTTAATAAATTGATTTTAAAATCAGTTAATGAAACTGTTTTCTTCGGTCTAGACTGGGGAAATTTTCTGTAACTCAATGAATATATTAGTCGACTTTAAATTACTAGTTACTGCATTTGATATTTCGCGATGATATTGGTTTTGTTCAATAAAGTTGGCGAGTTTATTATTCCCCAACAGGCAATTTCACAATGTGAATGTTAGAGTTGAATTCAGGGAAGATATTTCATTACTTCTACCTAATTAAAATCGATTGAAATATGTAATTGTAGTACAATATACACAGAGAAAATTTTTTAATTCAGAGTTTCTGGAACGATAAAAAAGTAGAGGAAAAAGAGGGGAATCAGTGGGTAAAAAAGTTAAGAGTTATCCAAAAAAGTACAACTTTTTGCTTGGTTTTCATGTTTAAAACCCTTTCGTAGGCCCGAAATTATTGCTTATTGCTGGTCAAAATTTTATCTATAAAAAAATTGTAATTTACATCTAAAACATATATTAGCAATAAGTAAAAAAATTTTTTGATTGGGCAGAAATTTTAGTTTAGGTGGGAATTGTTAGAAATAAAAAAAATATTGGTGTAAATACTATAAAAATGTATTAATATAATAAAACAAGTGAAAAACGACAATATTTTTGCCGTAATTTCGAGTTTTAGAAAATTTAAAGTTACGAAAATAAATTTTAAATAGGGATATACCATATATACTACAATATATATGGTATAAGTAGCGGGAAATAGGTCAATCGATTGCCGTTGTCCGTTTGTCTCTATCTCTCTCTGTTCTCAAGTTGAATCAGGCTAACAGACGGACGGACGAACCAAACCATCTTATAAGATTTTTTTTTCTTCGAAATCTCTAAAAATCGACTGTGTCACCCAAGAATTTTCCCGGCTCGGCTGTGGAGAATAGGACTATTTTAATTACAAAATCAAAATGGATAAACATGGCAAAATACGCAAAAATTAATTACAGTGAAAAACTACAAAAGTTACTAAAAAGTTTTTATAAATAGCGACAAGGTAACGAATTATTTTAAAAAAAGGCAAAAAATTGTTAAAAAAGATAAAGAATTATTAAAGTTCAGCAAAAATTAAAAGTATAATAAAAAAAGAGTGAAAATAAGCAAAAATCAAAAATAGGATAAGAATCTTAATACAATTTGTAAAATTTGGCCAAACATCAAAAAAGGTAACAAAAGGAAAAAAAAGGTAAAATAAATCAAAAAAAAACAACGAAAAACGCAAAACAGGTAAAAAAATGAACAAAAAAATGGAAAAAAGGGTAAAAAACAACAAAAAGTCCAAAAACGCCAAACAAGACAAAGTAATGGGAAAAATTTAAATAAATAAAACAACGTTTTAAGATTTCCACAAAAATAATAACAAACTTTTGTTATTATTTTTATGGAAATCTTAAAACGTTGTTTTATTTATTTAAATTTAATAATGGATTTTCATCAAGTAAAAGCCGACACAGTTAAACAGTTAAAGGGAAAAAACAAAAAAACGCCTAAACAGTAAAAAGAGGCACAATAAGGGCAAAAAAACAAAAACGGTCAAAAAAAAAGGCCAAAAAAATAAAAAATCAGAAAGGGGAAAAAAGGTAAAATAAATGCAATTAAAGGCAAAAAAGAGAAAAAAAAGTAGAATCTGGGCGAAATGAGGGCTAAAACATGGTAAAATAAGCAAAAATGGTAAAAGAAGGCAAAAATGCAAAATAAAGGTAAGTAAGCCAAAAAAGTAGAACATACGCGTTCTTCTGATAAATATTTTAAATATCATGAAAAAAAAAACAACATAATTTTAGTTGCTAAATAAGG
This sequence comes from Neocrepidodera transversa, assembly GCA_963243735.1. Taxonomy (NCBI): domain Eukaryota; kingdom Metazoa; phylum Arthropoda; class Insecta; order Coleoptera; family Chrysomelidae; genus Neocrepidodera; species Neocrepidodera transversa. The sequence goes on from OY725341.1 coordinate 20,851,872, forward strand.
CGAGATCTCTTCCAAAAACGAATAATTATGTTTTGTTCTACCTTGTACTGGGCAGAAAAAATGTACTAGAAGATAGGATTACTTATCATTAACTGGAGAATACTGAAAAAATAATTTTCACACTTAATTTATTAGCATACAAGCACATTTTCCTTGGCTAATTCTATAAACGGCAACAACGCAAGTCACGTGATCTTAAGTATTACTTGACCTGAAGTTTCGTAAATATTCGATATAAGAATATCATTCTCCTCCATTCTAAATTAAAATATCATTAATTAATCTGAGCTTAAAATAGTATCAATAGACTACCAGTTTTGACGGATTAATGACAAAATTTGTGCAGTTTTAGTCATTTTTTTTCGTCAAAAAAGTTAAAAGAAATATTCGATGGATTATATTAAATTTTAAATAAAAATGTAATAATAAATGGTCTTCTCTGTGCCCCCACGTAGGTTGGTTACGGAATAATTTTTTAAACTTTATTCGGGATGGTGATCCCCCTAAAGTTGCTGTTCCTTTGTAGGGGTTATCATGGTTACCCCTCTAGGGAGCAACCAATTTTTTAATTTTTAAGTTTATTTCATTAATTTCGTACTATTTTGTACATTTCTTTTTCGAGTACCATCTTTTTTAATTGCTTAATGTTTTACTTTTCCCACCCTTCATATGATGGAAAAAATGCAGATTATAGTAAATCGTCATAAAACCAAAAAAAAATATTTTTCGTAAGTAAACAAAAAAATGAAAAAAAATCCTGGCGGTCTCATGAAATTTCCCCCTTCCCCCCCAAAAATATTTTTCCATATTTACACAATAAAACCACTAATTAAAAATTATATGTTTCTTCTGAAAAAAATAACAAAAAACAACAAAACCTACATAAAAAATTCATCAACTTCATTACCACCATCACCATTATCATTTTCTTCAATATTAGAAAAAAGATTTCTTTAAATACATCTAGCGAGCTAGATAACCCGCAAGAAACTATTTTTTTCTGTGGGAATAAGGTACTGCCGCCTTTGCATGTAGCATGAAATAAAAACATAATTTTTGAAAAATCCTCTTCCCGACCATCTGACACAGATCAAAGAATATGCATTTATGCTTCTCAGCTTACTATCGCTTGTTCTACTTATAATTAAAAAATAACGTAACATGAACCCTGTGAAGACTTCTATCTCAGGATCCTTAAAATGCGGCCAATAGAAAACATCCACGTCACCTACGTCGGCCAATAAATACGCCTACGTCATAAATGCTCAAAATCGTCCAAAATTGCTGAACACAGTTAAGAAATTATTCAAAATTAATAAAAAAAAACAAAATTGCCAAAAACTGACAGAAACTGTCAAAAATTGATGGAAATATTTAAGAAAAATATTTATTCTAATAAAAAAATTGGAAACTTTAATAAATTCTCAAAACTGTCCAAAATTGCTGAACACAATTAAGAAATTGTTCAAAATTAATAAAAAAAAATCGAAATTGCTAAAAACTGACAGAAACTGTCAAAAATTGATGAAAATATTTAAGAAAAATGTTTATTTTGATAAAAAAAATTGGAAACTTTAATAAATTCTAAAAACTGTCCAAAATTGCTGAACACAATTAAGAAATTGTTCAAAATTAATAAAAAAAATCAAAATTGCTAAAAACTGACAGAAACTATCAAAAATTGATAAAAATATTTAAGAAAAATGTTTGTATTAATAAAAAAAAATGAAAACTTTCATAAATGCTAAAAACTGTACAAAATTGCTAAAAAGAGTTAAGAAACTGTTCAAAATTAATAAAAAAAAATCAAAATTGCTAAAAACTGACAGAAACTATAAAAAATTGACAAAAGATATAAGAAAAATGTTTAGATTAACAAAAAAAATTGCTCAAAACTGTACAAAACTGTTGAACACAGTTAAAAATTGTTCAAAATTAATAAGAAAAAATCAAAATTGCTAAAAACTGTGCGAACCGTCAAAAATTGATAAAAACATTTAAGAAAATTGCTAATTGTAATAAAAAAATTGGAAACTTTAATAAATGCTCAAAACTGTCCGAAAAAGTGCTAAAAAAATTTTAATAAAAAAAATATCAAAATTGCTAAACACTGACAGAAACTGTCAAAAATTGATAAAAATATTTATATGTTTGTTGTTATCATTGTTCTTACACAAGTGAAAATTTTAAAAGTAATTAATTTCATTTTTTTTTTGTTAAACTCCCGGAGACATATCCTTCCATACAAACTAAAAATTTTAGTAATGCACGGTTTCACTATAAACTATATAAACTGTACTTATACCCATATGGGTACATCACTATATGATTTTTGCAAAAAAATTTCTCCCCTTCTTAGTACTTAATATTGGCCTGATGATGGTCAGTGACCGAAACTAGTTACCTGTTAGTACTGTATATTGTATAATTAAATTTTGTGGTACCTGAGTTTGTGCTTTATTACCTGTAATAATAAATGTTAAATTTGATTAATAAATCAGAAATAATTCAATCTAATACTAATTTAATATTTAAATATTATGTTATAAGAGTCAAGAAAATATTTTTTCATTGATTATATATTTTTGACGTAAATAAAAAATTTTAATCTTACGCTGTACAAATGAAAACAAGCATTATCTCTTTCCAATACCAACGTCCTCTTTGTCGCTCCCGTACGACATAAATATTTTTCTTATTTTAGTAATTTACTAACACCATTTCTTGGTTACCCAAATCAACGAACCTATTTTAGCCAATCAACATTAAGCATCACTCACCTCTCTCCCGAACAAAAAACTGTTATTGCATATCGCTGACATGATCTGAATTGAAGTATAGACACGTTTCGCGAGTAAACAATTTCTCCGGGTTTTTTTCGTCCGGTATTTTTCAACTATTTAAAAAAGTTAATAAAACTCCAACCATTCTAAAGTGATTCTACATTGTCCTAAGTGTCCGGATATTTTAGAAATAGTCTAATATATACGCTGTGGTCATTTATGTACTAGTGCGCGGTTGTCATAAAAATGACCGAATTTTGGTCACGTTTAATGGTTTGTTGTGGTTACTTAATACAATTCTACAAATTCTAAAAGGTCAGTCATAAGTACACATAAATTTCAGTTACATTTTTTAATAAATTGTACGTTTACATTTTAATTTAATTTTTTTACTAGAGAAATAAATACTTATTGTTAATTGTTTAATAAATTTTTCTCTCAATTTGAATAAAAAAATTTACATATTTTCGTACATATTTTTACAACAATTTAGTAAACTTCATAATCATCGATAATTTTATTTTATTTTGCATGACTGTTGTCCACATTGATAAATATTTTTACCATCAGCTACTCGATATTCCATTCATAGAAACAATATAAAAACTTCACGTAAAAAATTTTTAACTACGATTTTTGAATAAAATTTTTTAAATTATTAAAATTCTTAAAATTTTTTGACTGAATTAAAAAATTTTCAATAGGATTCTTGAAATTTTTGACGTTTGGTCAAGATTTTGGAATTTTTGATCGAATTTTTAAAAAAAATTTATTGAAATTTTTTATCAAAATTTTAAAAATTTAAATAAATACTTTCCAAAAAGGGTCTTAAATAATTGTAATAATACTTTATTAACGTTTTTTTCCTTATTTTCAGGTAAGTTGGCGAATTCTACTAATAAATTAGGAAATAAGGAAATGATAAGTAAGTTTAAATTTAATTTAAGTTCTTTCATATTAATAACAAATATGTAAAGAAATATTTCTTCACAGAAAATTACTTCGGTCCGGATCGGAAGTACTAAAATCATAAAAAAAATTTGAAATTTCTTTTTGCTTCAAATGACTTTTTTCGACGTTTTGAGGAACCCACAACACGATTAGGTGAAAAAAATGCTATTCGTTTTCTCGTATCTACGAGAGGAACCCTATTGTTTTTGGGCATTCTAACTGTAAGGGGGTGGAAACTGGAGGAGGTTAAAATTTCAAAAAAATCATATCTCCGCCATTTTTAAAAATATCGAAACAGGTCATAATACTTTTTTCGTGTCCTAATTATTAGAAAATTAGTTTGTTTAAAACTTTTTTCGATTTGACCTTCATGGGTGGAACTGGAAGGGGTTGAAATTTCAAAAACTTCATATCCGCAATTTCTGTAAATATTTTAACACTTTTTTCATATTCTAATTATTATTATTAATTTGTATAAAACTTTGTTTATCCGACCTACTGTGAAACTGGAGGGGGTTGAAATATCAAAAAAAAATATATATCCGCCATTTTTAAATATATCGAAACAGGTCATTAGATTTTTTCACGTTTTAATTTTTATGAAATTAATTCGCTATATGGTTTTTCGGCTTTTACCATTTTTTACGGTTTTTACGGTTTTTTACGATTTTTTCCAGTTTTTTACAATTTATTACGATTTTTTACGTATTTTAAAAAATTAAGAAAGATAGGAAAAAAGAGGAAAAAAACGGAAAAAATTGTGGTAAATCGTCAAAAATCGCAAAAAATCATAAAAAACCGTAAAAAACCAAACGTAAACAATCGTAAAAAATTGTAAAAAATCGTAAAAAAATCGACAAAAAGTTGTCAAATACCGTAAATAATTTAAAAAATTGAGAAAAAAAAATTGAAAGAATCGTGAAAAATCGCAAAACATTGTAAAAAATGGTAAAAAAACAGGCAAAAAGCTGTCAAATTTCGTAAATAATTTAAAAAATTAAGGAAAAAAAATGAAAAGAAAGTAAAATATCTTAAAAAAAAACGTAACAAATCGTAAAAAATTGTAAAACGTCGTAAAATTTCGTAAATAATGCTAAATAATCGTAAAACGTGATAATTACAATAAAATCGGAATAAATCATATAGAATCGTAAAAAATTGTAAAAAACCGTAAAAAAATCATAAAAAACAGGAAAAAAAGTTGTCAAATTATGTAAATAATTTAAAAAATTAAGAAAGTAAATCGAAATTGAACAAATCGTAAAAAATCATGAAAAATTGTGAAAAATTGTGAAAAATTGTGAAAAATCGTGAAAAATGGTGAAAACCTGTAAAGAAATCTTAAAAAAACAGGCAAAAGTCATAAAATTTCGTAAATAATTTAAAAAATTAAGAAAGAAAAAAAAAACAAAAATCGTAAAAAATCGTAAAAAACCGTAAAAAATTGTAAAAAAAACGTAAAAAAAAAAACGTAAAAAACCAGGCAAAAAGTTGTAGCATTTCGTAAATAAATTAAAAAATTGAGAAAGAAAAAAAATTGAAAAAATCGTGAAAAATCGTAAAACATTGTAAAAATACGTAAAAAATAGGCAAAAATTTGTCAAATTTCGTAAATAATTTAAAAAATTGAGAAGGAAAAAAAAATGAGAAAATCGTAAAAAATTGTGAAAAATCGTAAAAAATTGTAAAAAAAAAATGTAAAAAAATCGTAAAAACAGGCAAGTCATATAATTTCGTACCTAAATAATTTAAAAAATTAAGAAAGATAGAAAGAAAAATGAAAAAAATCGTAAAATATCTAAAAAAACAAATCTTAAAAAATTGTGAAAAATCTTAAAAATTCGTAAAAAAAATGTAAAAAACATACAAAAAGTCGTAAAATTTCTTAAATCTCAAAAAATGGTCTTAAAAAGCGTAAAAAAACGTATAAAAATGATATAAAATTGTAAAAAAACGTAAAAATCTGGTCAAATGTAAAATTTCGTAAATAATGCTAAATAATCGTAAAATATCATAAAAAATCGTGAAAAATCGTATTAAACCGTAAAAAACCCGAAAAGAAACTGGAAAAATCTGGAACAAATCAAAAAAAGGGATAATATCGGGAAAGATCGAAAAACGCGAGTAAATTAGAAAAAATTGAAACAATAAAAATAAATGAAATAAAATCGAAAGAAATCATTAAAAATCGGAAAAATCGGAAAAAACAGAAAAAAGACGGAAAAGATGGGAAAAGTTAAAAAAAAATAGGAAGAAAGACCCTAAAAAATTTAATCTCAATAAAAATGTATAATAAAAACAAGTTTTTCGTAAAATTAAAATCTCGACTGACAGAAGCGAAACATTTTGTCATAAACAGATCCTCGCAGCCATAGGACTGTTTAAATCATTGCAGTTACTTACGTTACTTGAAGGATTCATGCACCACAATTAGATGATATGTTATATTACTCCAGCCCGCCCATGCTTCACCTTTGGTGAAGTAGGGCAAACCGTAGTATTGAAATCGTGCAAAAATCTCAAAATTTTTTTGCTCCAAATGACTTAAAATATCATGAAATATCGAAAAAATTGATTTTCCGCGAAAAAAAGTCTGTCTGTGTGGATGTCTGGATGTCTGTGCGCACGATAACTCGAGAACGGTAAGGCCGATCCCGAAAATTCTTTCGGATATCGGTTTTTATTCAAAAAAGAAAGGCTCTATCAGAAGATGAGCAATTTCGGGTTGGAGGATCCCGGTCTCGCCTACTAAGTGAAGTTTCTATTCGAGATATCTCGATAAGGAAAGCAAATTTGTCGTTACTGATTTCTTTTAAGGTGTTGTGTAAGTCAAGACGCGTCGATTGATATCCATATCGCATCCGACTATCCGATTCGTTGAAAAAAAATTGAAAAAAAAATGATAGGAAAATTCCGATTTTTTCGAATTGGACTTACTTCCACTGACGGAAACGGGCCCTAGTCTTGAAAAATCGCGCAGAGATTTTTCCTTTTACTAGTTTTTTTTTTTAATTTTTTTGCAGGTCACTTTTGTTATACTTCACAATACTTCTTCAATAGCTAATGAAAATTGTCATTCTGATTACGTCTGTTTAGAAGACCAAAATTTCTTGTTGCGTATAGTTCTTGTGTTTATTGTTAAAGTGAATTTTTCGGACCGAAGTTCTAAAAACATATGTTTGTACCTCGTGTAATATTTTTTAGGATTTTTTGAAAACCTATAGAAATATTTACATATGAATAAACAGTGTGATCAATTTATATTATTCGATATCTTCGTCGTTTTTAAAGATGGTAAAAAAAGTAGATTAAAATTATGGACAAATTCAATATTATTTAGAAATATGTTTGATAGAAAGGTATTTTTTGTTAAATATCCTACATATTATTTTTTCTCATTTAAAATTCCGTTTATTTTTTTAATATATGATTATTAGTATTTCACAGAAAAATGTAAATTACGATTTTTTTTAGAAGTTTGTAAAGCTTGTACGAAACATAAGTTTAAATTAATTGACAGAAAAATCCAAAATTTCCTAAAAAATGAATTTTTATTTGAGGTGGTGAAGTGGGGCTCTGACCACCAAACAGAGAAAAACAAATCTAACCTAAATTTTTTTGGTAATTTTATAAGTTTCTTTTTCCAAAAGAAGCGATGTTCTTTATCAAAGTTTTTTTTATGACAAAAGTTTTTTTTTTGGAAGTATAATTGGTGTACGAGAACTGCCTTATAAGTTTCATGAAGTCTCTATTTGTTTGTCTGATATTTTGCCCCCTTTTTTCTCACTTAGGGTTTTTGATGCATTTTTCCCCACTCTTGTTTTTTGTCTCTATTTTTCCGTATTTTTTCACACTTTTGTGTTTTTTTGCCTTAATTCTTCCCTCTTTTTTTCCATTTTTTTATTATTGACAGATAACAGTTGGAGAAATAATTTTGACTGTTCTGAATAGAGTTTTTCAGGGGCTTTCAAATGACATATTACAAGTCAAATTCATTTTTTGACAGTGACACTTCCGTTTGACAGATGTCGTACAAAAACTAGTGAGTTCTTCTCACAAATATCACAAAGCCATATACCAAATTTCAGCTCAATGGGATTAAACGTGTAGCCTCTATCGTGGAAGAATACAGACAGACAGATAGACAGACACACAGACAGATATACTTCCATCTGGAAATAGCCTTAATCATCTCAGCGTAGTCCAAAATGGATATTTCCATCTTTATCTCAAAATATTTTTTAGCTCGTTCACAATACTTTCCCTGCTTGGAGGAGGGTCGGGAAAGTAAAACAGTTGGAAAAAAAAAGTGTGATGAAAATATGAGAGAAAAAAATTAAAAAAAAAAACAAATTGACTTAACCTCCTTTATTACTTTAACAAAAAAAAAAGAGTTAGGAACAAAACAGTGGGGAAAAAAGTGGGGACAAAAGTTGGAAAATAAAAGTTTGGGTTAGGCTTCTTTGTTGCTTGTTTGCCATTCTTTAACGGAAAAAAATAGTACTAATTTCTTATTATTATTAATAGTTGGGGAAAGATGGACAAAAATGGAGAGAAAAATTGGAAACAAAAGTTTGAGTTAACTTCATTTGTTTCTCCTTCTTTATCAAAAAACTATCACTTCTACAATTATCTCGATTTATCTTGCATTTCTAGGATTACTCGTATTTCTTGCATTTCTTGCATTTCTTGAATTTCTTGTATTTTTGAACTTCTTCCATTTTATATCGAACTAATCTTGTCACAGACAGACGGACCGATGGTCGGACAGTGGCGTTATATACGAGTTTTTTTAGAAAAATTTAATAAAAAACCAGTATTTAACTTGTCCAATATGTTTAGTTACAATTTTTTTCTTAACTTAAACTATCTTAACGTACTTAATAACTTTCGACAAATTGCCATCATCGTTATGTACTCAAGAAGTAGTTGTGGTATTGCAATAAATCCTCTTAGACCGCGCCATGGCCCACACATGATGTCAAGAGTATTAATAGGCTTTAACACATCGCGGCTTCACGGCTTCTTCTCTTGGCAGAAGAGACCACAAATTGCCTTATATAAGTTTCAGTAAGACAACATCATTCGTAACAGATAATTAAATTAGTAACCATGATTTTATAATTTTGGTCTCTGCGTTTAAGAACAATTATCAAAAATTGCAAAGATTGATGAAGACAATCGATTACAATATTTGATTAAAGAAATCTATTATAATAATCGAAAACAAATCGATTGTTTTATTTGAACTTTGCATCCACCCCACACAAAAAATTGATTTTTTTAAATAATTGTTTTTAATTTTATCTTTGAACTCCCCCCCCATTGAAAAAAATTGGAAAACATTGGAACAAATTTAAAAAAATTGGAAGAAATCTATAAATCAGAAAAAATACGTTATATGAAAAAAAATGAAAAAAAAAAACGGAAAATTTTGGAAAAAATCGGAAAAAATGAGAAAAACCCGGAGTAAATAAAAAAAAATTGAAAAAATCTAAAAACCAGAAAAAAATTGGGTATAATTGAACAAATGGGTAAAAAGGGTAAAACAGAAAAAATCTGTCAAATGGAAAAAAAGGCTGAAAACTAAAAAACTCGGAAAAATCGGAAAAACACAGGAATAAAATTTATTAAAATCTGAAAAATTAAAAAGCAGGAATAGTTTGAAAAAATCCATAAAAACAGAGAAAATACGTTAAATCGAAAAAATTGGAAAACAGAAAAACTCGAAAAAAACCGAAATCAATTTTAACAAAATCGGAAAAATTAAAGAAATTGAAAAAAACTGAAAAATCTGGAAAAAAACGATAAAACGAAAGAAAATCCGTTCCTAATCGAAAAAAATTTAAAATCGGAAAAACTAAAAAAAAACCGAATAAATTTTAACAGAATCGGAAAAATCAAAAAAATAGAAACAAATTGGAAAAATGTGGAAAAAATTGGAAAAAATTGATAAATCAATAAAAATTGAGAAAATCCGTAAAATCAAAAAAAAATGGAAAAAACGGAAACACTAGGAAAAAACTGGAATAAATTTTAACAAAATCGGAAAAATCAAAAAACCAGAATAAATTTAAATGACTGAAAAAACTGGGAAAAATCTACAAAAACAGAGAAAATCCTTTTAATCGAAAAAACGGAATAAAAGCAAAAATCGGAAAAAATCAGAATAAATTTGAGCAAAATCGGAAAAAGCAAAAACCGGAAAAAATTGTAACAAACCGAAAAAAATTGGGAAAATCGATTAAAACAGAAAATTCGTTAAAACGAAAAAATAGGAAAAACGGCGAAACTCGGAAAAATCGGAATAAAGCTTAAAAAAAATCGAAAAAATTAGAAAAACGGAAAAACTCGTAAAAAACGTAATAAAATTTAACAAAAACGGTAAAATCCAAAAACCAGAAAAAAATAGAAAAAGTGGAAGAAACTGAATAAAATTAGAAAAAACGGAAAAACTCGAAAAAACCGGAATAAATATTAACAAAATCAGAAAATGAAAAATCATGAAAAATTTTAAAGAAAGCGAATAAGATTGGGAAAAATCGATAAAAACAGAAAATCCGTTAAATCGAATAAATTGGAAAAACGGAAAAAATTAGAATAAATTTGAACAAAATCTTTAAATCAAAAAACCAAAAGTTTAATAAAACCGGATAAATCAAAAAATCAGAAATATTCGGGAAAAATTGGAAGAATCTGAAAAAATTATGAAAAATATGGTATATGGTAAAAAAACGAAAAGAATCGAAATAAATTTTAACGAAATCGGAAAAATCAAAACGCCATAGAAAAATGAAAAAAATTGTAAAAAATTGGAAAAAATGAAAAACAGAGAAAGTCCGTTAAATCGGAAAAATGGGAAAAACCGAAAACTCGGAAAAAATGGTTAAAAATCTGAATAAATTTACAAATAAATGGAAAACTCAAAAAATCGAAAAAACCGAAATAAATTTGAACAAAATCAATAAAATCAAAAAAACCAGAAAAAATTGGAAAATCAGAAAAACTCGGAAAGAAAGGGTAAAAATCCGATAAAGAGTAATAAATATTAACAAATCGGAAAATTCAAAAAATCAGAGAAAAATTGGAAACAATTGGACAAGACTTAAAAACACTTGGGAAAGACCGACAAACCCGAGAAAATCCGTTAAATCGAATAAATGGAAAAAAGGAAAACTTGAAAAATATGGTAAAAAATTGGAAACATCAGAAATAAATTTTAACAAAATCGGAAAAAACACCAGAAAAAATTTAAAAAAATTTTAATAAATTGGAAAAAAAATTTGCAGAAAATTAACAAAAACTAGAAACAATTGGTAAAAATCGATAAAAACAGAGAAAATCCGTTTATTTGAATAAAAGGGAAAAATGTATAAACTCGGAAAAAATGGTAAACAATCGGAATAAACCGGAATAAAGTTTAAAAAATCCGGAAAAATCAAAAAGCCAGAAAAAATCAAAAAAAAAAATCAAGAAAAACTGAAAAAAATTAGGAAAAATCGATAAAAATAGATAGTCCGGTAAATCGAATAAGAGGAAAAACGGAATTGAAAAAAATTGTAAAAAATGGGAAAAAGTAGGAGAAAATTGACAAAAATTGGAAACAATTGGTACAAATCGAAAAAACAGAGAAAATTCGTGAATTCGAATAAATAAATGGAAAAAACGAAAAACTCGAAATAAATTTAAAAAAATCGAAAAAAACGGAATACATTCGAAAAAAATCAGAAAATCAAAAAAACGAGAAAAATTGGAAAAAGAAACTGAAAAAAATTAGGAAAAATCAATAAAAACAGAAAGTTCGTTAAATCCAATACATAGAAAAACGGAATTGAAAAAAATTGTAAAAAACTGGAAAAAAGTTGGAGAAAATTGACAAAAACTAGAAACAATTGGTACAAATCGATAAAAACAGAAAATCCGTTAATTCCAATAAACGGAAAAAAGGAAAAACTCGAAAAAATTTTTAAAAAGAAACAGGGAAAGTCCGAAAAAACAGATAAACTCGGAAAAAAATGATAAAAAATCTGAATAAATTTAAAACTAAATGGAAAAATTAAAAAATCTGAAAAAATCGGAAAAACTCAGAAACAATGTTAAAATATATTATTAGCCCTATAACTTTCATGTGTTTTAAATATTTATTTATCCTATTAATTTCCTATCTCTCTATCCGTAAATTTTCACTCCTAACGCGCGCCACACTCATTATTGTTTTTTTACAATTGTTTGACGGCCAAAACTAACGTAAAAATTCCATTTGTTTCACGCTGATAGGAACAAAATAAATATAATTCCTTTTCTTTTCAAAAAAGGGAAAATAAATAGTTACAAAATGGGGACACCCAATGTGATACTTTCTTTTTGACTTATTTTTTGTTAGTTCATCTTTATCTTTTTTAAGCATTCTTTTCTCTAATAAAGAAGAATGTTCCATCAGCTGATAAAAAATGTTCTTGGTACTTTGTAAAGGTTATTTTAGATTAAAAACCATAAATTTATCATTAAAAATTAACACTATAAAAAGATGTAAAACTAATTTTGCGCACCCTGATATTAAATGCAATTCAACACAGATCCAGATACAAAAAAAATATTTTCTTTCTTTTATTTATACCACGTTACTTAAACTTTAAATAAATAATTACCTTGTCTAAATTTCAACGTAAAAATGTTTGATTCGAGCAGCGAAAGAAGATTACGAAAAGGATTTTCAGAAAATTCGTATATCCCCATGACACGAGATTTTATCCGGCGACACGACAGTGTTTCAAAACGGAAAAGCGCCAAAAGGGGAAAAACTCACTGCAAAATAACAGTCTGATAACATACCATGGACATATGTGACATTTAGATATAAAAAATAATCCTCTTTTCTGACCAATAAGTATTTCCCGGTTTGCTTCGGGGGACAGATATATGTAATCTTTGGTCTTTTAGGATGTAGGAGAGAGTGAGGCTATATTAAATATAGAAAAAAATATATCAAGTAACAATTACTCATAAATAGTTAATTGGGTTATTAACAAATTTTTAGGGTATTTTTTTACCCCTATCTAATTTTCTCTACGTATAATTATTTATTTATGACTACCTATTCAGCATACAGTTTAGTTAACAACTCAGTAATTATTTTCAATAATTTTTAATCATTAGGTTTATCATTTTTTGTCACAAATATTAAGGCCATATTGTTGCAGTACGCCGGTACTTTCTCTTTCACGAAATCATCTGCGAATAATTTTCCGCCTTTTGTAATAACAAATACTTGATATTTATATTATTTTTATCCGTGAGGTTTATCTTTATGTCTTTTCTTAAATTTATTATTTTTGATCACCCGCCCCTGCTTTAATCTTCCTGAGCGCGTTGACAGATTGGCCACTCAATGTTCTTGAGAACTAATGAAGCCTCTCTAGCTATAAATATTGCATGTACCTTATACCTTGTATTTCTATGTAGCCCAGCTCTTAGACTGTAATATTAAATTAAGTGACATTTTTATTTGTTAGAATTTTGCTCTAGTCTCCCCTAATCATCGGCCTTTTACGGTGGTTTTTCAATCTAGTAAATGTGAAGGCGTATTTTCATGGCCCTTTATATGGTTTTTTCTCTAGGAGTTATGCGGTTTGATATATCTTTTGTGCACTTCATTTTCGATCCTTTCCACCGATTAGACATCGCCATAGGTAATTAATTTTCTTATACGTTTCGATAAAATTACATTTCTTTGATAATAAGGACTAAGGGGCTTAGATGAGTTCATGTTATTACATGTTAAAGAGAAAATAGGGGGCACACTATATATAGAAAATTATATGTCTTGAAGTCACATTAGGGAACTTCTGGCTGTTTTGCAACCCCAAATCATTGGAAACTTCATACAAATTTGATTATTAAGAATATTTATGGATTTTAATCCTTATTATTTTTAAGGATGATAAAACAATTAGAGATTTTTTGATATGTCATGGAAAGAAAATTAATTAAACAAAACCAAAATTTCTGTTTTCCCTAATATCTCTGAAACCAGTCCTGATATTTTAATTTTGAAAAAACTAATCAATTCTTCATGAAAAAACATATTTTTCCAATAGCGATCAATTAAATTTGCACCATTCTATATATTGTATTACAGGAAAGTTTAGACAATTCGAAAAAAATGGAAAAAAATTCAAAAAGTGATCAATTCTTCTTGAAAATACACATTTTTTCCCAAGGGCGTTCAATTAAATTTGCACCATTCTGTATATTGTAACGAGGCCGGCCCTATGTGCATTTAAGGAAATTTTAGAAGATAAATTTTTAAAAATTTTTAAAGTATTACAGGAAAGTTTAGAAATAATTTATTAAAAAATTCGAAAAAATGGAAAAAAAATTCATAAAGTAATCAATTCTTCTTGAAAATACATATTTTGTCCCAATAGCGTCCAATTAAATTTGCACCACTCTGTATATTGTAACGAGGTGGGCCTTGTGTGCATTAAAGGAAATTTTAGAAGATAAATTATTAGAAAATTCTAAAGTATTGCAGGAAAGCTTAGAAGATAAATTATTAAAAAATACGAAAAAATAGAAAAAAAGTTCAAAAAGTAATCAATTCTTCTTTAAAATACACATTTTTTCCCAATAACGTTCAACTAAATTTGCACCACTCTGTATATGATAACGAGGCCGGCCCTGTGTGCACTAAAGAAAACTTTAGAATATAAATTATTAGAAAATTCTAAAGCATTAACGGAAAGTTTACAAGAATAACTATTAGAAAATTCGAGAAAAATTGAAAAAAAATCAAAAAGTAATCAATTCTTCTTGAAAATACACATTTTTTCCGAATAGCGTTCAATTAAATTTTGCACCACTCTCTATATTATAACGAGGCCGGCCCTGTGTGCACTAAAAAAAACTTTAGAATATAAATTATTAGAAAATTCTAAAGCATTAACGGAAAGTTTAGAAGAAAAATTATTAGAAAATTCGAGAAAAGAGGAAAAAAATTCAAAAAGTTTAGTAGATAAATTATTAGAAAATTCAAGAAAATTCGAGAAAAGGACCAGGCTTATGAAGAAATGGGTTCCGGTTAATTTGCCTGATTTTTTGGAATGTTGAAGATATCGACTTCCTGGACAATATTGTCCATAGGCACGACTCAATCCTATGGCCAGTTTTCAACTTACAGGGTGATTAAGTTGAACAATGACCATTTTTTAAAACGTATTTAAATGTAACTTTCTTAATATATTAAGGATTTTTTGCTGTAATAATTTTCTAATAGCATCAAATAATATTGATTTGTGTAGAAAAAGTATAATTTCATACAGGGTGATTCAAAAATTACCAAAAAAATTGTTGATGCTGTGTATTCTACTTTACGGTAGGAATATGAAAATATTAATATTTGGTCCGAATTTACTTTAGGAATCGCCAATATATTTGTCCGGTCAGTTTCAAAAGCTGAGGGAGCAGAATCCATTGGTGGGAACGGTCCTTCAACTCGAAGATGAGCAACCATTGGGTAACAAACACATTCTCGCATGATAAGTCAACCTATCACCACTTTTGGTAGGCTTTTATAGAATTGAGGAATGTAATGATGACCTAGAACCTAAGGAATTTGCCGGTCCCAAAATTAGCCGTGAATCCGATGGATCGAATTGGAGGGTTTTGAGTAGTATGATGGAAACTATCTTTCGACACTTGTATGCTATGACATGCTGTGACAATAGTTGTAGTTTAGATTTAAAAACCATCGACTGTTACTTCCACCGAAAGTTCCGGTGCCGGAATGAGGAGTCCTGCAGATACCACCATACCATAGTGGATCTTGGAATAATTCGAGACTATATAATCTTAAGAAGGATGAAATGTTGCGAGACCGCCCTGTGTACAAAGAATCTTAGTGACTCACAAATAGTGCACGAGAAATCCATCGACTATTCTGGAAACGACGGTAGCATTCCAGAACAAGTAAAATGAATATAAATAAGCTGAAAGGACGGACAAGCGTTAGGTTAGGTTAGGTTAGGTTGAATTTTGTATGTTGCCTATTTTGATTTAAACATAATTATTTTTATTATACATTGTGGTATGACATCGTGTCTTATTCTAATCGGAATACCTAATACCACATTTGAGTATGGATAATTTGGTTTAACTAAATACCTAAATTGTGCGAAGTGAAATGGACATCCTTCAATTTTGGTTTCTGGATATTCGTATTGATTCATTATTAACAATTTCAAAATCTACAGGTGTAATTTTTCTTTTAGTTTTAGGATTACTCTTAAGCAATGAAATTTATAAATTTCATAAATGTATTATGTGATTAGCAATTAACCTAGATCTATTTCTTTAAATACTAAAATGTGTTTATTCTAAGAGATTATGTCCTGTTCATTCTAAACTTTTATTGCCTCTTATATAATAATTAATTCTACGGTATATCATTTGGAGATTAAAATAGGGACATGTCTATAATATAAATAAATGGTTACCTGTAATTTGTGATCATTGGTAAAAATGTTATACAAGATGGTCTTAGCACCACTAAGTGAGATATTAAGTATTCATCTTGATGAACTACATGTTAAAATCTACGTTTTTTATTGTTTAAAAATAAAAATACAACTTCTAACACTTTCCAAATATCGATTTGGACTTTATTCTAGAATATATTTAAATAAAAACCCTTTCATTTGAGCTCTGACACGATCTCCTCTTACATTTAGTTATAACTATCTTAATAAAAAAATATCTAAAAAGTTATTTATAACTATGCGGTTAAAATTTTAACCCCAATGTCAATTTCCACCAAAGATACCATACAGAATATAAAATGGAAAATAACCTCCGGTTACTTTTATAACCTAGGGTTAATTTTAACCAAATGTTTACTGAATAGACCCCTAAACCCCATAGTATAAAATGGAAAATAACCTCCGGTTATTTTTATAACCTAGGGTTAATTTTAACCAAATTTTTACCAAATTTTTACTGAATACACTCGTTGTATCCTAGATATAGGGCGTTTTATGAATTTGGACCATTTCTTTTCTTACTCATAACTTACGAACCATCCTGTAGATTTTTTTTAAATTTGGTACACATGTTCCCCATATGCCGTGGGATACAACGATGTGTCTAAAATATTGATAATCTAGGTTCGACTAGACGAAAAATTCACAATTTTTACATCCTCCAAATAACACCCTGTATAGTTGATTTTGTTAATTTTGTTAATCGCTATATTTCAAAAGAGTGCAAAAAACTGAATTTAATCGTGTGGTTTTATTTTTTGGACAGCCGACTTTACTAGGAAAAATTTTAATATTTAGTTTTTTTAGGATTTTGCAGCGAAGAAATGAAATTTATTGCGTTTTTTATTCATAACTAGGGAACCACCCTGTATAATAATTTTTTATTTCCTATACGGGTTCTTGCTGTTTAGTGGGATACCGGGTGTAAATGGGTCATGGACCACCAATATACCTTTTAAACGGGCAAATATACTTATACAAAATTTGGGTTGATTATAAAAGATATATTTTTGGATTGTTTTACATAAAAATCCAATATGGCCAATATCCGGTTTGACCGGAAAAGACATGAAAATTGGAAATCCAAATAGAACACCAGGTACATTTCTACATATTTGGATTTTACGACTTCAAACACGTACAAATCAACTATCAAATGTCACTCATTTTTATTTTATTTTTGAATTTTTTTATCCATTCTAGGTGGTCAAGAATTAGTCTAAATTACTTATAATTAAACTAGAATTACCCAAAGAGTCTTAATTTTGTCAATTATTTATTTTTGTTACTTTTATTAAACATTTAATTCAGCAAATGCAGTTTTTAAAATAAAACTCATTTTTTTTTAAATGTAATATAGATGTGCCACCCGATATTAAAATTGTTCATTTAATTGCCATTAAAATGATGCATATAACAATTCTTTTTTCTCTCGAATAAAGGAGAATTGTTATTTTTTTTTAATTTCGATATAAAATTCTCCTGTAGACATCCCTGTTAAAAAAAGGATATTTACAACAGCATATTTTAAATATAAAGAATTATTAAGAAATAAAAATAAATAATTGGCAAAATTTAGAAATTTTAGATAATTTCAATTGGATTATAAAAAATTTAGACCAAAACATTTAGCACCTAGAATGCATAAAAAAATTCAAAAATAAAACAAATAATGGTGTCTTAAGTGACATTTGACAATCGACCTGTACGTATATTTGAAGTCGTAGAATCCAAATATATAAATAATATACCGGGTGTTAGATTTGAATTTCCAATTTTCATGTCATTTCCAGTCAAACCGGATGTCGGCCATATTGTTTTTATTTAAAAAAATCCAAAAATAGATAATGCAGCTTGATGAAAGATATACTTATTTGCCAATCCTTCGTACAACACCTTGTAGATATTTTTTTTTAATTCCTATCTCAATTTACACAGTGCACAAAAAACGGAATTCGGGAATTGTCTTCTGGTTTTTGGCAGATGATTTTACTATTTGAAATGAAAATTAGTTTTTGCGATACGTTAAAGAAATTGAATAATTTGCGTTTTTTCCCATAATTTAGGAAACACTTTCTAAACTCTATTAAGTCTTATGTTAATACCTACATAACGTTAGTATTTGCATAACAAGAAGACAATTCCCGAACTCCGTTTTTATGCACTGTGTAAATTTAGATGGGAATTTAAAAATATCTACAGGGTGTTGTACGATGGATCGGCAAATGAGTATATCTTTCGTAAAGCCGGACACGTATATGAAATACAAAATTATTATACTGGGTGGCTCCCTAGTTATGAATAAAAAACACAATAAATTTCATTTCTTCACTGCAAATTAAAAAAAAATTAAATATGAAATTAAAATTTTCATAGTAAAGTCCCCTGCTAAAAAATACAACCCCACGATTAAATTCAGTTTTTTGCGCTCTTTTCAAATATTGCGATTAAATTAAAAAAATGAACTATACAGGGGGTTATTTGGAGGGTGTAAGAATTGTGAATTTTTCGTAAAGTCGGACCTGGATTATCAATATTTTTGATACATTGTTATATCCCACTGGATATAAGGAACATGTTTACCAAATATAAAAAAATCTACAGGGTGGTTCGTAAGTTATGAGTAAGAAAAAAATGGTCAAAATTCATAATCAATAATCTCGGATACGAACCATAATATGGGGATTTTTTAGAGTCAGCAAGTGACGCCTATCCACAATTAACGTATTTTCCTTTACCAATGAATCACCCTGTATAGGTAACAATACAACTATTTAGTAATATGCATCATGGGTATCGTCATTATTATATTTATATTTCAAACTTGTTTGCTGTACTGATGAAGGTAATAAAAGTGTCACAATTTCTTCGGGTATTGTGGCCAGCTTTTTCGTTCTAATAATGCAACAGAAACAAATTGAAAACATCAGTAACGTGGATCTTTTTTAAATGTTGTTCCGCTCTTCTTGAGCCTCTTACTGTTCCTATAGTAGTATTATTTGGCCAGTGGATCGAAAATTTGCAGTGTCTAATCCGAATTTTTTTCTATACATTTTCATGTATAATATATAATATTTCGAAATAATCTGAATAAAAATTAGAGTAGTAAAGATGATTGAATACTGAAAACTTTTTATGCTTAAAATTCATGTCCAGCCATTTTGAATTTTAAAAATAAATAAATTGTGCTATGTTTGCGCTGTGTTCTGACGTAAATAAAAAAAAATTTCACCGCCATTTTCTCCGTTTTAAAAAAAGAGCTGTTATGAGTTGTGCTACGTTTGTGCTATATTGTGCCGATTTTTTTTAATTAAATTGTCCGAAAAAATTGAAAATTAATTTTCAAAAATATTTAAAAAAATTGATATAAATTAGAAGTTGTATTACTTAAATAAATTAGTTATAATTCGAGTATTTAAATTGAAACCAAAGTACTAAAATACTGCAATATATATAAAAAAATAATGATTTTGAATATTTTAAATCTGTAGTAGGTAGTTTTATTGATTTTCCGGAAATCCATGTCCAGCGGAATTATTAGGAAACGGTACTGCAAAAATGCGGCCACCTGGTTTAAAGGATTACGTCCACTTAATCCTGGTGTTAATTTATTTATGTGCTGGATGATGAGGGAACCGGAAAAAATCCATATATCTATTAAAAAATAAATAAAAAAATAGATAATTCCAATATTGACTCTTTGTGCTCTTGTAAATTGATAGTTTAATATAAAATTTTATGGGATATTTGATATTTAAAGATTTAGAATAATTAGTTGGACATGCAATTTTTTTTCATATATCTTAAAAATATTCATCTAAAAATCACTATAGTAATTAAAATATCGAATACGGCAAACATAAATAACCATACTCAAAAGCGAGCATGTTTAAGCAGTAAATGGGTCAGATATTTTTATTTTTACAGGGACATATCCGGAGTATTCCGAAACGGGCACGAATTCAATAAAGTCTTTATAAAACATAAAACTTGGAAATCTAATATTCATATTGCGTCCAAATATGAAAATCGAAATGGGTAGAGTAGGGAAAAACGAAGTAAAAAAAGCGAAGGAGAGTTAGCTGCAAAGTAGAGAGAGCTTTTGGTCTGACCTCTAATTATATCGGGAAATGTCCTCAGGTTATTATTAAATTTTACTCGTGAATAGAATTTCGTGTAATTTCGTTACGCGAATTTTCGAATGAAATCGTAAAATGTATTATGATTATGGAGGGAAAGTTAACTGTGTTTTTTTTTATTTGATTGCTTTTTATTTAGGCAGGTACAATTTTATGGACCAATAAACATTAATATTTGATTTAAGTAAACATGTATATGAATTTTTACTTTCGCGATATACTATCTAACAAGGATGTATTGTAAATGCGCTAAACGAATTTTTTGAGTGAAGACGGAAATATCCATTTCGAGGTTCTCTGAGACGATTGAAACCATTTCCAAATGGAAGTCTGTCTGGCTGTCTTGGTGTATTCTTCCACGATAGAGGCCACACGTCTAATCCTATTGAGCTAAAATTTGATATGTGGATTTATGTTATCCTTCGAAACAATCCGTTAGTTTTTGTACGACATCTGTCAAACGGTAATTTTACTTGTGATGTAGGGGAATAAGGTAGCCATGTAGAGTATCTCAATATTGGGAAGATAAACAGTAGATACTTTCAAAAACAAATTTATTCTCTGATACATGTTAACTACAATATAATACATCGATAACTCGTCGATAAAGAATAACGAATCAATAATGAAGAATGACCCATCTTAAAGAGATAATAACATATATATGCAAACTCAACAATATACATTTCCTGACCCATGACTCAACCTTTATATTGTTTAAATTATAACTAGTTTAATGAACTACAATATATTATTATTTAAGGTTATTCTGTGTGGCCACACACTGTCAAAAAATGATAGAAGCTATAAATCAAGTAATTTAACTTACAAATATGTCATTTAAAAGCATTTCAAAAATTATATTCAGAAAAGTTGAAATTATTTCTCAAAAAATAAAAAATTTCCAAGTTTGAAACTTTAACATTATAAGCGATTTTTCTTGTTTTAATTAGCTGCGTAGTATTTCAAATTACAGAATTTTCATGTAGAAATGATGACGTCACGCTCAAAAATGCTTACAGCGCTTAATATGTAGTTTGAAGCGGTCGTGGAGTACGGTTTAAAGCGTTTTTATACTGACAGAAATGAGAAAGAAGTATAACCTTAACAATTTAAATTATTTGTTTATAATATTAATAGAGGAAAATAATTGTTCAATGATTATTGTAAGGAACTCTGAACAAGTATGGATCGAAATGATGAGTTTGGAAATTGCGGAAATTATTAAAGTTAACGTCGACCATGAAACAGGAAAATTGCTAAAAGGTAATTTAAAATAATTTATTTATAAAACAAGTTCGATTACATTACGTTTGCATATCGAGCGTTTGCTTCATCTTATTTAAATTATGAAAAACGTGCCGAGATCATTCGCCAAAACAAGACAAACTTGTCAGCGGGGGAAAAAATGATCCCTTCTTTTGGTTAAACGCGTAGAACTGGTTACTCAATTATCACACTATTCTTAATTATCCTAGATACTTCAAAGCTCATCGTTCTATTATATCATTTAAAATAACTTAGGTTGCATGAATCTCTTCATACAAAATGTGATCTTTAAATGGGTTTGAATTTTATGAATAGTCTTTGTAACCTAATTTTAACATATTATCGGAAGTGTTGCTTCGTACTGATATCCAGTTTATCTACGGAAAAAGTCTACTAGATGTTGGTCGTCAAGGTGTTAAAGCATCTATAAGATAAAGCTCTCTTTTCATAAAGGAACCTTTTTGTGATATTTATGGAACCGGTTGTAAACTAAACTATAATTTCAATCTTCTTGCAATATTATCTCTTTTTAAATCTGGCAGTGTATGTAAATTGTTGTTGTTGTGAAATTTTCATCTTTTCTGTCATATACTTTATAATCATTCCACACATCCTAAGGACCATGCACTTTTCTTATGGCGGATCGGTCCCAGGTCGATTTTTTTAAAATTTGGTACACATATATCTTAGGTCATATGGAACAATACATGGTGGCCCAAAAAAATTACTTTAAATACATTGACTGTACATTAGGGGAGACCGGGGCTGGTTGGCATACTTTTCATATTTCAATTTTTTCTGTGGTTCTGTTTACGCATTTTAATATGATCTATACAATATGATATTGCACATAGTATCGGCTACCATTATGTATAACCATGTGCGTTAGAATTTTAAATATAAAGTTTTGGCAACCCGTTACGTACAAGCAATATTTTGGTTGGTGTTGGTTGGCACAACCTTTAGGATTGGTTGGGATATATTAGGACATGATATTATGTGTTAAAAAAATATTATTAACCTAAAACAAATGACAAATGCTGGAGAAGGTAACACAAAAAAAATTTAAACCTAAAAATCATCGTCTGAATCACAATTCTCATAGATATAAAACGGTGTATACCCATTACTACAAGCTTCATGTGCCCAACAGTTACATTTTGTACATTATATCCATTGTTCTTTTGGACGGCTATTTGCAAAACTGCCTAAACATATCAGGCAGTAGCAGTCTTCTTCCTCTTCGGAAGTTTCGCTTTCATCTTTTTTTTTCTTTGAAAATATTTTCCTTTTGACTTGTTCTAGTTTTGTTATATTTTCTATGATTTTATTTGCTTCTTTATCTCTCTTTTTCTGTTCTCGTCTTGCCTTTCTTTCATTAGTTTCCATTTTTTTCTTTTTAATTGCCTCCTTTTCTGCCATTAACTGATCTTTTATCGGAGTATCAGTTAAAATTGCTGTGATTCTCTTCTTTTTTCCTTTTCTGTTATTTTCCGAGGATTTTGCTGCAAAGATCTAATTTGTTCTAATTCAGATAATATGTTTGACCTTGATGGTCCAGCTTCTTTTTCTTTTAAGTCGTGTTCAGAAATAATGAAATTTATATTTCTGTTATTTGATATGGGTTTATCAGGGGGTGTACTTGGAGCCTCAACTACAGATAGGTCCAAATCTGAAATTCTGGAAACTAAACCGTTAGCAGGACTTCTTTCTAAAGGGTTTGGTTTATCTGTGCCATAGTTGGGTAAATAATCGGCATCTGAAAAGATTGTGTGACTAAATGGCACTATCCCTGTTGCACGAAATCCTGCTTGGATATTTATAGGTGTGCAGGCTAAAGGCAAAGTTGATTGAATGATTAGTGGTATGTCGTATATGCCAAAAATTTTTCTGCATTTGCTGTCATCCAAGCGTCAATATGTGTATTGATATATTTCTTAAGTGGGCCGTACACGCTGCTGTATAAAAGTCGAAGCTTATGACTGTAATGTGGAGTGAATGAGAGAACAGAAACACCATTATCCTTAAAAATAGTCAACGCTTCAACCGACAGATGCGAGTCATGATTGTCTAGTAATAATAGACATGTCCTTTCTTTGGAACATCTAACATACTTTACGAAGTGCTTGGAGAATTTAATGAAATGTTGTTCATTCATCCACCCTGATGGATTAGCATCACCGGCACTTCCTTGCGGTGCATCTCGAATAAAGTAATCCTTAAAATGCACTCTCGGGAAAATAAAGAAAGGTGGAATGTACCTGCCCGACTCAGAAACAGCAACAGCTAGACTAACGAGAGATCCTCGTTCTGCGGAGGTGATTCGTCCAATTTGTTTAAAATCCCTCCTAGCCACAACTTTATCCGGTCGTTGGACGGTAGTTACGCCCGTTTCGTCGACGTTCCATATGTCACAACTCTCAATTTTCAATCGGTCCAGAACTGTTTTTATATTATCAAAAAATAATTTGACGTTTGTGCGATTAAAACTGAATGTACGTGCTTGACTGGTCGCTTCTGGTGTCCTTATGGATAAAGTTGTTTGCCTCTTTAAAAAGGTTTAAAACCAATCTTCTCCCGCCATCTGATTTGTCGTCCAAGTTGTTGGCATATTAATGTTAGTGTGTTGTCCATATTGAAAGGCAAATTTGCGAACCTGTTTTGGAGTCAGTCCGTAATATATATCTGATGCATTTTTCAAATAATCGGCAAGGCACTTTTCAGTAGTAATACCCCTAGGGCCTTGATAATACCGAGACAATTTTGTCATAGAGAATGCTGAAAGCGTATTGCTTGAAAATATTATCCTTAAGCAACATGCTTGAAGGATTTATCAAGGCCCGAGGGGTATTCGATAAGATAATTTTTTACTAATTGGTTGTCAATCTGACGTTTAATATTTACTCATTTTTATTTAACAAAACTAAAAACTACAGGTATTAAAAGTACAATTGGTAAATGTTAAATTAGAAGAAGAGTTTGCTGAAGTTGACGGATTGTTAATTTCCACTGTTGAAGAAATTCCTAGCATAGTGTTGATTATTTCACAGTGGCGTTCTTGGTCGATATTTAAGTACCGACATTTTTAAACTAGTTGTCAGTTTGACCTTAAATTAATTTTTAATCAAAAACTTGACTTGTTGAAAACACCAAACTGAAAACACCATGTAGGGTGTTATCGCTGTAATCCATAGCTGATTGAATGAAATTTGACACATGACTCTAAATTAAGTAATTTGATTGGTTACTATAGTTCGTAAAAAATTATCTTGATCATTTCTGAATAGCTGAAAAAAAAATATCTATTAGAAAAATATTTATTTTTCATTACGAAAATAGTTATTTACCTGTCTGTTTTTTTTGTAGCCAATACTGAATAACCGACCTTCTTGTTTTTCTTTGTGTAGTTTACAGTAACGTACTAGGGTTCTGTAGAGAATGTTATATTCATCTGCAACTTGTCTTGCTGTTTTAATACCTAAAACAGCAACCTCATTTATTGCTTGCATAATAACATCTTTCTCTATGGTAGCTCTAGTAGATTTTCTTTTATAATTTCTCATTTTGTCTAAAAACATATAATATAAAATCAATTACATTAGATTCCCTCTGCACCAACAACTTGTCCTTTCTGATTATGCATAGCACCATCTAGGTAAAACCAGTCGATAAAATATAATTTTAAAGCGAAACACATTAAAAATAATTTTACTGTTAACATTTTAATACAATTAATTCCCAAACAAATTTATACTCGGGGTTGGTTGGCACTGCCAAAATACCCCGTTTCAAATATGCTAACCAACCCCGATGCACAAATTAACAAACATGGCGGTGTAACAACATTAAAACACAAATTATATTATTATAAAATCTACGAAAACGTAAGGAAATTCTTATTCTTTAAGACTACATTATCAGAAATTACATATCTCTTTAACTACAAAACATACGCAACCAGAAACACGAAAATACACACAGTCAATAAAATGTAAAAAATCGCAATGTGTTGTCTTTGACACTTCTCAGGCTACTGAGATCAACACGAAATGTGTAGTTCAATCCACTGAACGTCGAGACTAGGTAATGGCGGTACTGCAGCAAACGAAGAAAATATTTACGATTGCCAACCAACCCCGTGTGCCAACCAGCCCCGGTCTTCCCTACTCTCTTAATTAAATCAGTAGTTTTCTATTTATAAAACCATTTTTATTACGAAATATAGTAAACAATAGATTATCTTAAAAAAAGTGGTCGTTACTCATGCGGTTATTTTATTTTAATCAATTTTATTGAAACTTGCTTCTTAGCCGGTACTTAATCAATTTTTGATAAGAATTGTATCTTTATACATATACAAAATGTATAAAAAAACTCGAAAAATAAATTATTTTAAAATTGACTCAATTGACACCTTTATACAGGGTGTATCAAAGACGGGTATTTGTACGATAGCTGCTTCCCTACTTGAGGCTATAAGGTTGAAAGGTGACAATTTGATAATAAAAAAACATTCAAATTTTTAAATAATTTATTAACAAAATAAATATCCCAATGCTTAAGTATTTTAAAATGATGATCACTATATTATATAACATTGGCTATTCTTTTAACATACTTGTAGAAAAACGTCGATCTAAGTTCCGCTACTGTCTGTAAGAATTAGAAGCCACTTGATGGAGCCCTTGGTTATTGCAAATTCCTGGTGTGACGGGTGTTGTTCTGTGTGCCCGGGCCGCGACTAGCGACTATAGAGAACCGTGACAAAACCGTAATTGCCCGAATGTCACGTCCGACATTGTCTCAAAGAGATTACCATTCCAACCGACGCAGAAAAATGCTTGCAGAATCGTTATATTTGCTTATGAAAGCGTTACTTTGCCATGGAGTTTTGCTGCTTTCCACTCTCACACTTACTCATTTCGCGCTAGTTTTGTTGCGTTTTTTGCTATTTTATATTTTTGATATTCGACATGAATTTAAATCCAGTTGTAACGTGCAATTTCTACTGCTCTTTGTGAATAAAGTTTTGTACGTTAAAGTATAAGGGTAATTTTACATCATAGTTCTTTTAATCGTTTTTAAGTTATACAGGGCTCAAAAGGTTCAGTATTAATTTCGTAATGGCGAAAAAAATTCCTTACTTTTATTTTTTATCCGGAAATCTGTCAGTTTTCACTTTACTGACTTAATTTTCTTCAGGAAAGAATCCTATTGAATTTGACCAGAATTTGGTGCTTTCTTTTATAGATAGTGAGGACTCTTTGTTAAGATGAGATTAACTATCATAAGACTACTTATTTGTGAGTTCTTTGCAGCTATAAAATGGCCTGACTATGCCCTGCTTAAGTCCTGGCTCTCTGCCTAGTTCTCTACCTAGCTCTCTACCTGGCTCCCAAACTCTAAATACGAAAGAGGAATTTAAGTACAATCCATGAATGAATCTATTTGTTTAAACTTAAATTTCACTTTCCGTCTATTACTTTTTCTCCACTTCTGATTTTACACTGTTGAGATTTTTTTATTTTCTCCTTTATTTAATCATTCATTTGTTTTTGTGCATTGGTTTCATATTTCTTGTCCCCATAAATATATATTTTTATCTTCTGTGTTAATCTATTGTTCTTTCACAGGCCTTTCAAGTTTTCTTGCCGTTACGTTTTTTTGTACTTTCATTATTCCTCTACTCAATATATTTTAATTTAATACTCGCTTGAGATCTCCTTCTTATTTCCTCACGTCATGTCCCTCTCTTCTCTTGGTATTCCTTGGTATTCCTATAAACTGTCTTTCCCATGTTAATAATGTTCTTCTCTTTACCTACTCAGTCAAAGTAATTGAATTTATATCGTTCGTGTCGCTTACTGAATATTTCTTTTTTTCCCTCATCTTATACGGTTTTTTTTTCTGGGAATTTCTTTTTTTTCCTCTGGACTTCAGATAGTCCTTTGGACTTCGTTTTTCCTTTGGACCAAGTTTACTGGACTACAGTTTCTTCAGTTTTTCCTTTGAACCAAGTTTCTTGGACTACAGTTTTTATTTGGAGAAGGAATATTAAAGAAACCCCAAAAAAAGTTATTTTAAAAAAAGAAAAGGAAAAAATCTGTGGAACTTTTTTTTTTCGGGAAATAAACAAATATAACGTTTAATTTGAGTTTAATTTCCTTAACCAAAAAAAAATCGGGTGTGTCACCCCAGAACTTTCCCAGCTCGACCGTAGAGAATAGGATTATTTTAATTACAAAATACTGAGCATTACATTAATTTGCGCACATTGTATATTATACTGCTACAATTATGATCTCCTAAAATCATGCGTAAAAACTATTGGGAATTCGGGAAAAATTTTCATAAAATACTTGTAGGAAATTTTATGCTTTACAACTTTGCACTGAAATATTTTGCGCTAAAGAGCATAATTAACCTCCAATTTTAAAAAAATGGAAAATCCTAAATGTGTATTTTTCTCGCCATCTAGCGGCGAAACTATGAGGAAATCGATAAAAGTTAAAGGCAGAAGAAAATTTGATGCTTTACAACTATGCACCAGAAGATTTAGCACTAAAATGCATTGTTTGTCCTCAAAAGCAAGAAAAACTAGAGAAAACCTACATGCAGATTTTTTACGCGCCCTCTAGTGGCGTAACTTTTGGAAATTCTAGAAAAAGTTTGAGACAATAGTTGTAGGGAATTTTATGCTCTAAAACTTTGTACTATAACATTTTGCACTAAAGTGTATTATTTGTCCTCACAATCAAGAAAAACTAGAGAAAACATACAAGCACTTTTTTACGCGCCCTCTACTGGCGCAACTGTTGGAAATTCTGGAAAAAGCTTAAGACAAAAGATGTAGGGAATTTTATGCTTTAAAACTTTGTATCACAAAATTTTGCACTAAAGTGTATTGTTTGTCCTCAAAATCAAGAAAAACTAGAGAAAACATACATGCACATTTCTTACGCGCCATCTAGTGGCGCAACTATTGGAAATTCTGGAAAAAGCTTAAGACAAAAGATGTAGGGAATTTTATGCTTTAAAACTTTATATCACAAAAGTTTGCACTAAAGTGTATTGTTTGTCCTCAAAATCAAGAAAAACTAGAGAAAACCTACATGCAGATTTTTTACGCGCCCTCTAGTGGCGTAACTTTTGGAAATTCTAGAAAAAGTTTGAGACAATAGTTGTAGGGAATTTTATGCTCTAAAACTTTGTACTATAACATTTTGCACTAAAGTGTATTATTTGTCCTCACAATCAAGAAAAACTAGAGAAAACATACAAGCACTTTTTTACGCGCCCTCTACTGGCGCAACTGTTGGAAATTCTGGAAAAAGCTTAAGACAAAAGATGTAGGGAATTTTATGCTTTAAAACTTTGTATCACAAAATTTTGCACTAAAGTGTATTGTTTGTCCTCAAAATCAAGAAAAACTAGAGAAAACATACATGCACATTTCTTACGCGCCATCTAGTGGCGCAACTATTGGAAATTCTGGAAAAAGCTTAAGACAAAAGATGTAGGGAATTTTATGCTTTAAAACTTTATATCACAAAAGTTTGCACTAAAGTGTATTGTTTGTCCTCAAAATCAAGAAAAACTAGAGAAAACCGACATGCACATTTTTTACGCGCCCTCTAGTGGCGCAACTATTGGAAATTCTGGAAAAAGTTTGAAACAAAAGTTATATGGAATTTTATGCTCTAAAACTTTGTACTACAATATTTTGCACTAAAGTGTATTGTTTGTCCTTAAAATTTAAAAAAAATAAAAAATTGTTACATGTGTATTTAATCAATGTCGGTCTTGAGGACCTTCTACTGTACCAATTTAAACAAATGGTAGAATTCCAGGCACACACCGAACCTGCATACAAAATTTCAGCTTGATTCCTCAAACTGTTCGGCAGTTATTGTGGAAGATTAGAAGATTACACACAGACACACAGACAGACCATACGCTGGAAATGGTTTCAATCTTCTTGGGGGACCTCAAAATGGATATTTCCATCGATATCTCAATTTTTTTTGCTCGTTCACCTTACTTTCCCTTTGATGGGTCCGGGAAAGTAAAAGAAAGGACGGATTTTGAAATATATTCTAGTTTTTTTGTCAATTATTTCTAATTACATCAAAAAATCAATTAGACTGGTGTCCAAAATTTTTTTTATTTAAAATTCTACTTCTGATATATTTCAAATTCTATACGTGGAACGAACCCATAATAAAAAGATTTGAGCCTAATCACCATTTATTTATCTTTATTCTTCTGTGTTTGAGGTATCTTTTCTTTAATTTTTTTTATTATTCTTTTAACTTTTCTTATTATACTTTTTTTTTATTTTACTCCCTTTTTTTAAAAAAACCGGACTATTTTCGTATTATAAAATCAGTTCCTTAAAATCTCAGCTCCAGTATCGTTACAGCTCCAACAAATTATATCTATTGAGTTGAAGTTCGTTCGGACTATAACAATAACAATGAATGTATTGTGCCAGAACGACTGACACTTAATCTAATTGTATTTACACAATTCCCT
The DNA here is from genome assembly GCA_963243735.1 of Neocrepidodera transversa. Classification (NCBI taxonomy): domain Eukaryota; kingdom Metazoa; phylum Arthropoda; class Insecta; order Coleoptera; family Chrysomelidae; genus Neocrepidodera; species Neocrepidodera transversa. Next base: position 20,882,085 of record OY725341.1, read on the forward strand.
ATTCGTCCAGATTGGCACTGCCATACCGGATTCGTTCAATCGATACCATTCAGAAGGCTTTCAACTTGAAAATACAATTTGTAAATTTGAGACATATGTGGTGAAGCACAATTACAAGCAGAAACCGTTTACACTTCAGACGCTAACTCTCTGTTTATTGAGAGCAATTTAATTATATGGTACGCGGGAGATTCGTTATATATTTATTATCTATACGCGATATTTAAAAAGTTCGTTACTGAATCCTGTAATTATTAAGAAAAAATTTTTTACACTATTATGGATATTGTCGATTCTACGTACATTTTACAGAATGTATATGTAGTATTTTTGATACTAATACAGAAACATATGTGTAAAAATGAATAATTCCAGTGATCACTTAATAAATGGTACTAATAATAATAATTTTATTACCCCAAAAATCAAAACTAAATATAGAAAGTGCCTATTTAATATTATATTATAAAATGTCCGTGACAGTCCGTGACAGCCCGTGATAGCCCAGCTCTCGCTTTCGGATACGAAGGTCGTCTGTTCAATTCCGGTGACTATAATGGCCATCATATCCACACTTGTACCTACTAATACAAAAATTTATTGTAGGCTAAAATTGAAGATTGATATTTTACTTTCATTATCCTTTTTTGTAAAACTAAATTAAAATTGATCATATCCTTTGTCATTGCCCTTTACTGTAAATTTCCAGTGGAAATGAAAAAATAATAAACCATGATTGTTCCCTCGAAACAAACCAACGAACAATTGCTATCTTTAATGAGAAGGCCGCGCTTTTATCTACCCACTCTATGTAGATATAGAGCAAAAAGGTATAACAACACACCTCACTGCCGACTATGATTAATAATTAATTGTTGTGACCACGTCCTGCCTGATACGGTTTACCCCAAATTCTCTTTTTACGGTACGTGAACAACTTCATAAATGGAATATTATAATAATGTTTCTGCCAAAATAAAGCTGAATGGGAAATTCGGCGAGAATAACTCATGTGGATATATGTTCCAGGCGAGAATACAATTAAGTTGGTGTTTCAAGGAAAGGCTAAATAGAATCATTCTGTCTAAATTTAAATGGGAGGGATGAAAGATGAAAAGACTAATTTTGAATATTAGGCCATGTGTTATTCGTTTCTTTTGCTGTAGGGGAGCACTAAGTTTTCATTAAACACAAAAAGTATGATACATTCTTTTAATCGACCCGATAGAGGTCAAAATTTGAAGTCAAGTAGAAAATTGTTACTTTTTAAAGATAATTTATGAAAAAAAAAATTTTTTTTGCACAACCATTAGTTGTGATTTTTCATGAATTTTTTTAATGATTTAGTAAGTATTTTACAAGCATTTTTCAGGAATATTAAAGGGCTTTTCAAAAGTACTGTTTATAGAAATTTTTCTATTTGAAATGAATTTTTAAGGATTTTTTAGTGGCCTTTAAAGGCAGTGTCAATGATTTTTTAGGGATTCTTCAGTTTCTTCCCAATTTTTTCAAGGATTTATGAAGAATATTTCATTAATTTTTGTGCGGAGTATTCAAGGATTTCTAAGTCATTTTCCATGTTCTTAAGAATTGTAAAAGGATGGTTTCAAGATTTTTTTTAACGATTGTACAAGAATTTTTTTGGAATTTTCAAGTACTTTTCAAAAATTGCTCAAAAAGTTTTGTGTTGTTTAAAATGATTTTTCAAGGATTTTTATGGATTCTTTTTCCTAGATTTTTTGAAGGATTTATGAAGAATATTTTATTCGTTTTTGTGCGTATTTAAGGATTACTTGGTGATTCTTAAAAATTTTAAAATTATGGTTTCAAATTCTTTTACACGGCTGTATAATCATATTTTTAGGAATTTTCATGGACCTGTCAGAATTGCTCAAAATTTTTTTCAATGATTATGGTAAGAATCCTTTAATGTTTTTTCAATGACTTTTCAATCATTTCTTTGGGATTTCTCAAGTTGTTTCCCAATTTTTTTAAGGATTTATGAACAATATTTCTTTGATTTCTGTGCCGAGATTTCAACGATTTCTTAATGATTTTTTAAATACTTTTTAAGAATTTTAAAAGGATGGTTTCAAGATTTTTTTAACGATTGTACAAGGGTTTTTTATTAATTTTCAAGTACCTTTCAAAAACTGCTCAAAAAGACTGTTTCGAGATACTTTTTGTTTGAAAGGATTTTCCATGGGTTCTTTAATGATTTTTCGAGAATTTATAAGGATTATTTAATGGTTTTTCAAGGATTTTTCAATGATGTCTTAGACATTTCTCAAGTTTTTACCAGATTTTTTTAAGGATTTATAAAGAAAATTTCATTGATTTTTGTGCGGAGTATTCAAGGATTTCTTAGCGATTTTTTAAAGAGTTCGTAAGAATTTTAAAATGATGGTTTCAAGATTTTTTTAACGATTGGACAATGATTTTTTAGTAATTTTCAAGGACCTTTCAAAAATTATATAATAGACTGTTTAGAGATGTTTTTTGTTTGAAAGAATTTTTAGGGGATTTTTATGGACTCTAATGGGTTTTCATGCATTTTTAAATGGGTTTTCAATGATTTTTAAGGATTTTTCAAGTTTCCTCCCAGATTTTTTAAGGATTTATGAAGAATATTTCTTTTCTGTGCGGAAATTTCAAGGATTTCTTAATGATTTTTTAAATAGTTCTTAAGAATTTTAAAAGGATTTATTTAACGATTTTACAAGGATTTTTCAGAAATTTTCAAGGACCTTTCAAAAATTCTCCAAAAAGACTATTTAGAGATGTTTTTTGTTTGAAAGGTTTTTCCATGGATTCTTTAAAGGCTTTTCAATAATTTTTCAATGATTTATGAGACCTTTCTCAAGTTTTTAAGTATTTATAATAGTATATTATGCAACGATAATGTAATGATAGCCATTAATACACGAGTATGTTGTAGGATACGAAACGAGCTGCACGCGAGTTTCGTATATAACATGCCAGTGGATTCATGGCCATTACATGAGAGTTGCACGCGTTATTTTTTCTACTCTCATTAATAAACGAAATACATATTTATTTTAAGACTTTCATATGTTAATTATCTTAAATGAAAAGGAACATTTTTATAACAATGAAAATAAATACTTTTTACTTACTTAATCCATATTGCCCATCAACCATTACGGGTGTAAGGCTAAACACTTTTTTTCACAACATATATTAATTAGTAACCTTTTTAGAATATATTAATAAGTTAACCTTTTTTCTTTTCGATTTTAAACATTTTAAAATATTTTGACAGCTGTCAAAATAATTGTCAACTTCGATAAAAAATAACTTGATTCTATTCGCTGAAAAATTTGTAATATTAAGATAACCGCCTACTTTGCTAAAAATAATTCGATTCTATTGGCTGAAAGAGCTGTGTCTTAATGAAAACTAGTTTCATAATGAACCTCATTATGAAACTGGTATTAGTCTTTTAATTAGTGTATTATAAAATAGGAGTAGAAAAAGAATGTTTCATTGAATTTTGTGCGGAGTGTTCAAGGATTTCTTAGCAATATTTTAAAGAGTTAAGAATTTTAAAATGATGGTTTCAAGATTTATTTAATGATTGGATAATGATTTTTTAGTAATTTTCAAGGATCTGTCAAAAATTACATAAAAAGACTGTTTAGAAATGTTTTTTGTTTGAAAGAATTTTTCAGGGATTTTTTATGGATTTTTCAAAGGTTTTGCAATGATTTTCTAAGGATTTCTCAAGTTTCTTCCCAGATTTTTTAAGGACTTATGAAGAATATTTCTTTGTTTCTGTGCGGAGTATTCAAGGATTTCTTAATAATTTTTCAAGAATTTTAAAAGGATGGTTTTAAAATTTTTGTACAAGGATTTTTTTTAACAATTTTCAATGACCTTTCAACAATTACTCAAGAAGACTATTTAGAGATGATTTTTGTTTGAAAGGATTTTTAATAGTTTTTCAGGGATTTTTTAAGGATTTGTGAATAGTTATTTCAGAATTTTTCAATGATTTCAAGGATTTATGAAGAATATTTCATTGATTTTTGTGTGGATTATTCAAGGATTTTTTAGTAATTTTTTAAAGTCTTCTTAAGAATTTTAAAATTTTGTTAATGATTGTACAATAACTTTTGTGGAATTTTCAAGGACCTTGCGAAAATTGCTTAAATAGACTGTCTAGAGATGTTTTTTGTTTGAAATGCTTTTTCAAGAATGTTTTTTAGAGTTCTTTAATGGTTTTTTAAGGATTTTTAAGGACTTTTTAGTGGGTTTTCAAGGATTTTCAATGATTTTTAATGATTTCTCAAGTTTTTTCTCAGACTTTTTAAGGCTCTATTAAGAATATTTCTTTAATTTTTGTGTGGGGTATTCAAGGATTTCTTACCGATTTTTTAAAGAGTTCTTAAAATTTTAAAAGGATGGTTTCAACATTTTTTTAAAGATTGTACAAAGTTTTTTTAGGGATTTTCAAGGACCTTTCAAAAATTGCTTAAGAAGACTGTTTAGAGACGTTTTTTGTTTGAATGGATTTTTCAAGGATTTTCTATGGGTTCTCTAACAGTTTTTAGGGATTTTGTAAGGATACTTTAATGGTTATTTAAGGATTTTTCAATGATTTTTTAGGGATTTCTCAATTTTTTAAGGATTGATGAAGAATATTTCATTGATTTTTTTAGTAATTTTTTAAAGACTTCTTAAAAATTTTAAAAGGTTAGTTTCAAATTTTTTTAACGATTGTACAATAATTTTTTTGAAATTTTCAAGGACTTTTCAAATCCTGCTTAGAAAGAGATGTGTTTTGTTTGAAAGGACTTTTTATGAGTTCATTAATGGGGTTTTCAAAGATTTTCAATGATTTTTTAAGGATTTGATCCCAGATTTTTTAGGAATTTTTGGAGAATATTTCTTTGAATTCTGTGCGTAGTATTCAAGGATTTTTTATTGAATTTCTAAAGCGTTCTTGAAAATTTTAAAAGGTTGGTTTCAATTTTTTTTAATGGTTGTACAAGAATTTTATACAAATTTTCAAGGACCTTTCAAAAATTGCTCAAGAAGACTGTTTAAAGATTTTTGTTGTTTAAAATGATTATTCAAGGATATTTTATGGATTCTTTAATGGTTTTTCAATGACTCTTCAATAATTTCCTAGAGATTTCACAAGTTTTTATTAGATTATTTTAGGATTTATGAAGAATATTTTATTGATTTTTTCTGGAGTATTCAAGGATTTTTTAATGATTTTTTAAATGATTTTAGAGGGATTCCTTCAAGATTTGTTTAACGATTGTACAAGGACTTTTTAGTAATTTTCAAGGACCTTTCAAAAATTGCTCACATAGACTGTTTAAAGATCTTTTTTGGTTGAAAGGATTTTTCAAGGATTTTTCATGGATTCTTTAATGGTTCCTAAGGACCTTTTAAGGATCCTTTACTGGTTTTTCAAGGATTTTCTAATGATTTTTAGGGATTTTTTAGGGATTTATGAAGAATATTTTATTGATTTTTGTGTGTTAGTATTTAAGGATTTCTTAATGATTGTTAAGTAGTTCTTAACAATTTTAAAAGGATTGTTTAAGATTTTTTAATGATTGTTCAAGTATTTTTTATGAATTTTCAAAGATTTTTCAATGATTTTTTACCGATTTCCCAGATTTTTTAATGATTTATAAAGAATATTTCATTGATTTCTATATGGAGTATTCAAAGATTTTTTAGTAATTTTCGAGGTAATTTTTTAAACACTTCTTAAGAATTTTGAAAGGATAGTTTCAAATATTTTTAACGATAGTATAATAATTTTCTTGGAATTTTCAAAGACCTTTCAAAAATTGATTAAATAGACTTTTCAGATATGTTTTTTGTTTGAAAGGATTTCTTATGAGTTCTTTAATGGGTTTTAAACGAGTTTTTAATGTTTTTTCAAAGATTTTTAATGATTTTTAATGATTTCTCAAGTTTTTTCTCAGATTTATTAGGGATTTATGAAGAATATTTCTTTGAATTTTGTGCGGAGTAGTCAAGAATTTTTTTAAATTTTTTTGTAGATGTCTTAAAAATTTTAAAAGGATGTTTTCAAATTCTTTTTAAGATTGTATAAGGATTTTATACAAATTTTCAAGGACCTTTCAAAAATTGCTCAAAAAGACTGTTTAGAGATTTTTGTTGTTTAAAATGATTTTTTTGTATTCTTTAATAGTTTTTCAAGGACTTTTCAATAATTCCATAGGGATTTCTCAAGTTTTTACACAGATTTTTTAAGGATTTTATGAAGAATATTTTATTGATTTTTGTGTGGAGGATTTCGTAATGCTTTTTTAAATAGTTTAAAGGATTGATTAAACATTTTTTTACGATTGTACAAGGATTTTTTAGTAATTTTCAAGGACCTTTCAAAAATTGCTCATATAGACTGTTTAAAGATGTTTTTTTTGTTTGAAACGATTTTTTCAAAGATTTTTTATGGATTCGTTATGAGTTTTTCGAGGACTTTTTAAGGATTCTTTTCTTATTTTTCGAGGATTTTTCAATGACTTTTTAGGGATTTCTCAAGTTTTTTCTCAGATTTTTTAAGGATTTGTGAACAATATTTCATTGATTTTTGTGTGGAGTATTCAAGGATTTCTTAGTTATTTTTTAAGGAGTTTTTAAGAATTTTAAAAGGATGGTTTCAAGATTTTTTTTAACAATTGTAGTATGATTTTTTAGTAATTTTCAAGGGCCTTTAAAAATTGCTCAAAAAGACATTTTTTGACAATTAAGTTATCCCCGCCATTTTCTCCAATTAAAAATTTCTCGTATTTGTGCTAAGTTTGTGGTATATTATGCAGTATTTCACATTTTTCAAAAATTTCAGAGGACTTTTGAAGAATTGCTCAAAAAGACTGTTTAGAGGTTTTTCCTGTTTGAAAAGATTTTTTAAAGACTTTTTATTGATTATTTAATGATTTCTCAGATTGTTTTTAAGGATTTATGAAGGATGTTTCAATCATTTTTTTGAGGAATATTCTAAGATTTCTCATTGATTTATTAAAGAGTATTTCAAATATTTTTAAGGATTCAGTAGTAAAGTATTTTTAAGTATTTTTCTAAGAGATTATTATAGTATTGTTTAAATTTACCGTTGATGATTTTTTGTACTTCTCGGGGAGTTTTCAAGTACCTCTTTATTGGTTTTTAATGATTTTGCAGCGATTTTTCAATCATTTTATAAGAATGTCTTAAGGAATTGTTCAAGATTATTTGAGGATTTTATTTAAGGATTTCTTAGTAATAAAAAAATTAAAAGGATCTTTAAAGATTGTAAACTATTTATTAAGGATTTTTCTAGTATTTTTAAGGATTTTTCTACTGTTTTTAAGGTTTTTTTTAGTGATTTTCCAAATGTTGTTCGAGGATTTTTTAATATCTATCTAAATGATTTTTCAAGTATTTTTTAGGAATTTTGAAAATATGTTATTTAGAACAATTTTTTGGTTAATAATTTTTCAAATGATTCTTTTCAAGTATTTTACAAGGATTTATGAAGAATTGCTTAACGGCTTTTTAAAGGATTATTCAAAAATACCGTTTAGAGTTTTTTTAGTTGTATAAAAGGATTTTTAAGAATGTTTTAAGGATTTTTTAGGAATATAAAAAGAATTTTTCAATAATTTTACTTTTCAGAAACTTAAAATTATTTTTCAAGGATTTTTCAAAGATTCTTCAAAGTAACAGATTTTTTTTTTCAAGTTGTTTGAAAGGATTTTCTAAAGTTTCTTCACTGATTTTTCATTTTCAGTTTCAATGATTTTTGAACGATTGCTTTAAGCTTCTTTACTTCAACATTTAAAGGATATTTTATGGATTTTTCAATATTTTGTTTAAAAATCGTGTAAGGAGTATTCAAGGATTTCTTAGTGAAGATTTGTTAAGAATTTCAAAAGAATGTTTTAATAATTTTTTTAAGGAGCTATGTGTTTTTTCAGGATCATTTAAAGTTTTCAAGTATTTTTTAAGAATTTTTCAGGGATTTGTTAAAGATTTTGAATACCTTTTCAAGAAATTTTGACGGATTATATAAGAATAATGTTTACGAATTTTTAAACAACTTTTGCAATTAAGTTTAAAGGGGTGTTCAAAGTTTCAGTATTATTAAGACAAGTTTAAAACCATTATATCTATTATTCTAATAATTTTGTAAACGTTAAATCGAATGGCATTTTTTTGTTGTCTGATACGGACGTAAAAAATTTCCCGCCCGGCCCTGAATCCCAAAAACTAGGCCAATCGATATGGAGGAACACCCGTAGAGCAAATCCGTCGCATCTCGCTCTCGCTCCGTTTCAAAGTGCGTGCCGACTGTCAAATTATGTGAATTTCTCATTGGAAAAACAAAACAACCCGTGAGTATCGTCCGAAAGTTGTGGTGCGACCTCTTTGGGTCTCTTCTTGAACTCTCAATGCATTCTCGAAGTCTGAAGAAGGATCGGAAGATGGTCGAATACGTCGACAGGATCGGTGAGTTGTTTTTTTTTGTCACATACCTGTTTGTTTATCAGTCGTCGGAGTTGGAGTTGTTTTAAAATAACGTGGAGTTCAGTGAACTTTCATTTGTTGCCGCGTAAACTGTTGATTCTTAAACGTTTAACATTGTTGGGAGAAATTTGGCAAATGTTTTATTTAAACTACGTCTAAAATGAATCATTTTAATCAGTTAAATATTATAAATATAACAAATAATTTATTTTAGATGAAATATTATTAATATTGGAATAAACATTAAAAAAATTACGGAAACTTCATAAGTGAAAGTAGTTTTCCTGGAACGATTTTTTTTGTTATACTTAAGTAAAATTAATTACTTAAAACAGTTCCTAAAGTACAATTCATTTTTAAAATCTAATAAAAATATTAAGTGTACTACATGGTTGGATAGGGGAAAAATGAGAATTTCATAGATAAAATAAAAAGTACAGGTTCCTATTTAAAAAAAAATATAGTTAAGGATGGCACTTCAAAAACGAAACGTTGTTTTAAAAAATTGTATGTTCTATGTTACGCAAAATTTGGACTCCAATAAAATAGTTAACGGTTTACGAAATCCCAATACTGTTCAATTAAATTTGCACTGCCCTGTATAGGTTAGATTCTTAGAAAGTAAGAAACTTCCCTTATACGTAAATTAATATGATTCACCCTAAAGATAATTCCAAAATTAATTTGCGTCAAGATATAACAAAGATTTCTCATCTTCCGACACTAGACCTGGCAGGAATGGTTCACTACATCAACTAAAATTAGTCACCTTATACTAAATTAAGTAAATTGAGATCTCTAAAATCAGACTCCTTTTCCGTCATGAGATAATTAATATGATTCACCCTATAAATAACCCTAAAATTAATTCCCATCACGAAGATTTCTCACTTTATGTCATTATATACCTTTCACTACTTATCCAAAAATTAGTCACACTAAAGACAATCCTTTATATCTTTGCATTGACCTACTGTGCTCCTTTTTGGAGGGCCTACCAGTTCATAATACTGAATCCTAAACCTTGAGTAAATTTGAGGATTATTTAAACTAGGTTGGGTCCTGTCAGGTTACATTGTTCATTGGTTATACCTAAAATGCCTCTTCTACTTTGCACCAATCTGTCACAGTCAAAAATTAAATGTCCTGCAGTTTCTTTTTCCATATCAAATACTAAATTTACTATGTAAATAAAACTTATAAGACAAATTAATTTTCACTATAGTGGAAATGTATAACCCTAAATTCGCAACTATTAGTAACTTTAGATATGCAAGGGTCAGGAACGACTAATAATTACAACGAAGCTCGCTATTTAGTTTACCTTTAGGTTGACACAACGCTATTCGAACGAAATCGAACGAAATCGAACGAAATCGAACGAAATCGAACGAAATCGAACGAAATCGAACGAAATCGAACGAAATCGAACGAAATCGAACGAAATCGAACGAAATCGAACGAAATCGAACGAAATCGAACGAAATCGAACGAAATCGAACGAAATCGAACGAAATCGAACGAAATCGAACGAAATCGAACGAAATCGAACGAAATCGAACGAAATCGAACGAAATCGAACGAAATCGAACGAAATCGAACGAAATCGAACGAAATCGAACGAAATCGAACGAAATCGAACGAAATCGAACGAAATCGAACGAAATCGAACGAAATCGAACGAAATCGAACGAAATCGAACGAAATCGAACGAAATCGAACGAAATCGAACGAAATCGAACGAAATCGAACGAAATCGAACGAAATCGAACGAAATCGAACGAAATCGAACGAAATCGAACGAAATCGAACGAAATCGAACGAAATCGAACGAAATCGAACGAAATCGAACGAAATCGAACGAAATCGAACGAAAAGTGTCTATAATCAAAAATTCTAGTACACTTTAATCTACATCAAGTTTACCAGACTAATATATTGAGTAATGACCACAGTAAACTAAAATCCAAAGTGAAAACATGTGTATATTTTTTTGTATTATAGATCTTAACCTGAATTGTGGATGCAGGAATATTTTAGGCATTCGCCCTATATCCTAAGCGTAAGATAGTGGGAATTACCGCTGCTCACTCTTTTAGAAAGAGGCAGAAGATTGCCTACTATTCTATTCTATTCTATTTGAAACGGGCGTGGGAGATTCCACATGCCTATTGTGCCCCACCAGTTTTCCCATCAGACCAGTACTCTTGACATAGTCAAGAATAGTTCTGTTATTAGCTTTCGCTATCTCATAGGGTACAGGATACTATACCTTAAAGTACCATTCCCTTTCCCTGTTCTGGTTCCAGCAATAGCATAATATATGAAGAGGAGTTTGGTCTCTTCCTGACATCTCCTACATAGGGAATATTCCGATACCCCTATGAGGTTTAAGTATCTTCTGAGCCTGCAATGTTCTATCAGGACATCTAGTGCAGTTTTAAGTTCCCGTCTATTTAGGTAGATGTCTTTGCTCTTAGGTGAACCTTCTATGAATGCTTTGGACTGTCTTAGGCCTGAAAATTCCATCTAGTAATTGTCCTTTAATTGTTTCTCCCTTTACATATTAGTAGGAAATACCACATGTGGGTTGCATTCTATTTAAAGATTTTTCTACTCCTTTTTCAGTCAGGCCCTTATACTCAGGCACCCACTCAAGAGTTATCTTGTTATGTTCTGCCAGGGAATTTGGGTTTTTGTGAGAGTCTAATACTAGTTTGGACAGTATTTCTATCCTTTTTATTGCTTTAAGGGATACTTGACTATCTGCGACTATACGGATTCTCTTATTTCTAATATTCTCCCACAACATCATATTTATACAAGCATTTATTGCAGTCATTGTCATAGATTGCAGGTTTAGAACGAATGAATCCCTATATACGAGATTGATTAATTTTTCTGGGTCCTGACCCAGCTTTTTCCGTCTCACGTATGTTTACCTAAAAATATTTCATAAAATTGTGTCTGACAGGCATTCTGTCCGATGGTATAGTTAGTACCGGATTTTTTGTAATCATGGAATGGTATACTTTCCTTGAAATTCCCATCCCATTCCGTTTATGGCTTACCTACTGAACCTACTTGGTATTATCTGCTTAGTCTCCATCTATTGTCTAGAATTGGTTCATGTTTTTGTTTCTTTGTCATTAACATTAGTTTAACTTAAGATTCGACATATGTATTAATTTGTTGAACTTTCCTATATAAAAAAAAGTTCAGTCAGTTGTCGTAGAATGTTGTCTAGTTGTAGTGGAAGGAGAGATCCAGGAGCTCGGTCGGAAGATTTTTGGCTTGTTGAAGGATCTTGATGTTGAGCTGGAGAAAATTTATTCTTTGGTTTCAATTTGATTTTGATATTACTTTCAATTTTGTAGAAAAAGTACACTTTTATATTTTCCGAGAGTACTTACTTTTACCCAATATATGTTCGGCTTCAAAGTTTGCGCCGGTAATTATCTATTATTTGCAAAAAACGGCATGAAAATCGGTTGTTCCATTTCCGATAAATGCCCAAAAAGCACATTCTGAGAAGCAACCAAGCAAGTTCGTCCGCAAGATTACTCAAAATCTAAACTGAATAAACAAATTAGGTTTATTGCATTTAGTTTGTATTATTTCATGGTACAACTGATTGTATTTGAGCTATAGTTGTTTTGATGTCCCAAAAATGAAAATTCTTCTATATATAGTATGTCCAAAAAACGAAAATTCTTATTGGATGTATACAGTGAGTTGTCTCAAGTTGAAATTTTCGAAAGGTATATAACTAGTGTAGTAGGTCACAAAAATGAAAATTCGTATTAAGTTTTATTATTTCAAAGAAGGATTGATTAAATTCTGGGAAGTAAGAATAATTAAACAACAAGAAAAAAAGCAAATTCGTTCATTATTCAATAGAAAAAAAAACAAAATATTATCCATACTCAAATGTGGAAAAATATTTAATACAGAATAAAACAACTCGAAGTCATACCACAAATAATTTAATAGTGACGAAACGTCTAAAAGTCAAATAGCGACATGTTTCGGTCTAGACGACCATCATCAGGCCTATAAAAAAATTATGAATATAAAGAGACATTAAAAATTTAAATGTATTATTCTAACTTACAAATTGGATCCAAAGCGTTGATAAATTTAAAAAAATTATAAAATATGATTGTGACGAGTTACATTGTGGAAAAAATTATTTTAATATTAACACAAACTAAATTACGGAAAGAATTTTTTAAAGAAAATTAACTCCATATGGGTTACTTAAATCCCATTTGAGTAAGATACAATCGAAGTGCATCCCTGATGCACTTAACAAATTAAATAATGCTGCGTAATAAGTACCATGCATTATTGGCTGACTAAAAAGTGAAAAACCCAAGAATAACAATTGATATTTAAATGTAGACTACCCAGTAAAGGTCCTGAGAAAAACGAAGACTAGATATCAGAAACAGGCAATGAAAGTTGTTGAAGGTAAAAAAAACTTGGATATGTAAATATGAACGGGAAGCGTGATCTGTTTCATAACTAGTTTTTTTTTGTTTTTTATTTTTATTTTGATTTTTCATATTTTTTTTCCTAATTTTTTGATTTAGTTTTTTTGTTATCCAAAAATATCTTATTTGAACCCATGGGTAAAACAGAGGATGATATATCTCTAGACATAACTAGACAATGTTGTGATTTCTTAGAATTTGGTTCGTATTTTAAGTCACAATTTAACGTTTTAAATATTATATAATTTTTTTAATTTTTTTTTACATGGCCGCAGTAATCAGGCTTAGGTTGCAATAGTTGAAATATCAACATAAATGTTGCTTTCACAGCTTTTCTGTCTATTCCAGTCATTAGTATTTTTGAATCCCCCATAGGAATATCAAATATGATCCCCATTTTATCATTAAAGTCTTTCTTTCTTTTGCACTTTGCACTTGACATTTTTAATGCTATAAGCCACTTTTAATAACGAATATTTTGTAACGCTTAGGCCAGGTTTTGGATTGCCTTGGACGCCACCTTCCGTTTATAGTTTGAACGCCAATTACATTGGCAGCGTCAGTAGAGAAGAAATACTCTAGGGGTCGTTATGGAATCGACCAAAGACCAAAGCCTTGGCGGCCGGAATGGTGGGCTTTACTTACAATACCGGATTAGTTACCTCTTGGTATTCGGTATTAGCTGCTAAATGTTAAAAATAAAATTCATTAAATCAAACTAATTAACGATGATGTGTCAGGCGGGGTACAGGCATATAATCCGGGCTGGCATGGTGGTCGTATAGACGGTTCCGATGCAGTACAATTGAACTTGGCATCGCTTACTTCAGCTTGACCTATCTCTAAAGGTCACTGATCAGGTACTGGATCTTGTTTCCGGCAAGCGCTCCAACTCAAAGTTGAACTGCCATTGGAACTCGGACTGTCACTGCAACTCATGACAACGGATTTAATCGTGATACTCGATAATAATTTCGGCGTCTAAGAAGCATGGACGTGAGTGTCTCAATCCGTCGGGCGGAGGTTTAACTGGTACGACTGACCTTATCCAAGAAGGTTGCATGTACCCTAATTTTAAGTCAATGATAGTAACTTCCTTACAATTTTTTATCATCTGTTACTTCCCGCCTCCAGCAACACAAAAAAGCTGACAAAGAAGATAATAGTAAAGGGAAAATATATAATAGGATGACAACATAATATACACACAAAGACAATAAATGAATGAAATATATCAATAAATAAATAAACTTGTATTTAGAACAAATGAACTGTGAAGAAATTTTCAATATCGTTTTATATTTATTTCTGGATCCGGTCCTGTGTTATCGAGCGGAAATTCTTAAAAGTAATAAAACTCCTAATGAAACAATAAAGAATTTGATCAAAATAAATTTGAAAAATAGTGTCCAATATTGGATTACACTCTTATGCAGAAAAGATAAAAATCGGCAATAAATCTGACAGGAAGGAACGATAAAATTTATGCGAAAAACTTTCATCAGTACCCAATAAATCGACGAAGTTTACTCTATAGATTGTTCCTCGCCTCCAGATCAACTTTTGACGAGATTACTGCTCTTCATTTTTATTTTTGGTCTTTTAGAGCCGGATTGTAGTTAGAAAACTCGAAAGGATGAAATAAAGGCTGCACGTGATCTATATATAAATACTTGCGGTTTTATTGAGTCGAATCAGACTCAACAATTTTACATTTTATTTTAAGGTCGGGTAAATTATTCATGAGAAATAAAAGTTATGTGAAAACCTTTAGAAAATTTGTTTTGATTTTTTTTTTATTACAAATTATTCATTCACTGTTTGTCTGTCTATTGGCACCATAACTTCTCTTATACTGTTATACCATTATAATTATATTTATTCATAAAATTTCGATTCGTATTGTATACAATTGCATACAATTCCAGAAAACGACTAGATGATAGATCTGTACGGTTAATTTAAAAAAGTGTTGAAAAGCAGAAAAAAAAAACAAGAAAACCAGAAGCGGTTTTTGGACAGTAATCTAAATTGAGCAGGGTTAAATTGAGTGGCGGGGCCCCAGCCAGCTTCAGGTAATGAATGTTTATCGGACCGAATCTCAGCTCCTCGTCCTCGATAAAGTGGAAACGAAGAAGAACAAGACGGAATTTCCAGTCTATGAAGCTACGTTATGAGTCGCCAGTTGCATCAATCGATATTTTACTATTTGGAATTTGGTTTCGTTTTTCATGGGATATTTACTCTATACGATGCAATTTAAAAGATTTTATTCCGGTAAATAATGGCAAATGCGAAACGATAACAGTAACAAAGACGCATATAAAATAAATTTGTTTTCACGGCGTTATTTTTATTAACTGCTATTTTCAAATATTCTGCACTGCAGTGAAAAAAAATATTGTCAAAAAATAAAATCTTAAAAAAGAAAAACTAACTAGAAAAGTAGATTGAAAAATGTAGTTTCTACCAGTAAAAACACGACAAGAAAATTTATAGTAAAAAGGTATTTTTTTATTTAAAAAACTTACCGAAGAATTTTACGTAGAATTTACCATTTTTCTACTTCAATATTTATAACTGAAAAATAAAAGTAGACATAAAAACGTAGTTTCCACTAATTGAAAAATGAGAATATTTACTACAAACACAATATCATTTAGCTAAAAATAATTCAAAATGGAAATCTGGCAGAAGTTCAAAAATTGTTGAAGATTTTTACATACAATTTGCCATTCTCCCATTTAAATGTCCATAACTGAAAAATTCAAGAAGATTGAAAAATTCAGTTTCCACTAATCGAAATATGAAAAAATCTACTGCGAAAAAAAGATTTATATCAAAAAATATTTCAAAATTGAAATCTGGCAAAAGGTCAAAAATTGTGGAAGAATTTTACGTAGAATTTCCCAACCTTTCTCTTAAATATTCATAACTAAAAAATAAAAGTAGATGAAAAATGTAGTTTTCGCCAGTAAAAAGAGAAGAAAATTTACTACGAAAATGTAGCTTTTACCTGAAAATAAAACAAAATAAAAATTTGGCAAAAGGTCAAAAATTGTCAAAGAATTTTAAGTACATTCTCCCACTTAAATGTTTATAACTGAAAAATTAAAAAAGATGAAAAAATGAAGTTTCTCTTATTTGAATATTCGTAACTTAAAAATAAAATTAGATGGAAAAATGCAGTTTCCACCAATAAAAAGAGAAGAAAATTTACTGAGAAAATATATTTTTTTACCTAAAAATAATTCAAAATAGAAATCTGGCAAAAGGTTAAACCATGTCGAAGAATTTTACATAGAAGTTGCCATTCGCCCACCTAAATGTTCTTAACTTAAAAACTAAAGAAGATGTAAATATGTAGTTCAAACCAATGGAAAAATGAGAAAATTTACTGCGAAAAGAGTAGTTTTTATCTAAAAAAAAAATCAGAATGAAAATCTGGCAGAAGTTCAAAAATTGTTGAAGAATTTTACATACAATTTGCCATTCTACGATTTAAATGTCCATAACTGAAAAATTCAAGAATACTGAAAAATTTAGATTCCACTAGTGAAAAAATGAGAAAATTTACTGTGGAAAAAGTAGTTTTTGTCTAAAAAAAATCGGAATGGAAATCTGGCAGAAGTTCAAAAATTGTTGAAAAATTTTACATACAATTTGCCATTCTACCATTTAAATGTTCATAACTGAAAAATTCAAGAATACTGAAAAATTCAGATTCCACTGCCGAAAAGGTGAGAAAATTTGCTGCGAAAAAAACATTATGCCTAAAAATATTTCAAAATGGAAATCTGGTAAAAGGTCAAAAATTGTGGAAGAATTTTATGTATAATTTACAAACCTTCCACTAAAATATTCATAACTTAAAAATAAAAGTAGATGGAACAAGAGAAGAAAATTTACTATGAAAATGTATTTTTTTACTTGAAAATAAAACAAAATAAAAATTTGGCAAAAGGTCAAAAATTGTCAATGAATTTTAAGTACAATTTGCTATTCTTCTACTTAAATGTTTATAACTGAAAAATTAAAAAAGATGAAAAAATTAAGTTTCCACTAATGGAAAGACGAGAAAATTTACCTCGAAGGAAGTATTTTTTACCTTAAATTAATTCAAAATAGAAATCTGGCAAAGGGTCAAAAACTGTCGAAGAATTTTACATAGAATTTGCCATTCGCCACGTAAATGTTCATAACTGAAAAACTAAAGAAGATGGAAAAATACAGTTCTAACTAATGGAAAAATGAGAAAATTTACTACGAAAAAAGTAGTTTTTACCTAAAAATAATTCAAAATGGAAATCTGGCAAAAGATCAAAAATTGTCGAACTATTTTACGTAGAATTTGCCAATCTCCCACTTAAATATTCATAACTGGAAAATTAATGATGATAGGAAAATTCCGATTATATTAATGGAAAGACAAGAAAATTTACCGCAAATAGTATTTTTTTACCCTAAAATAATTCAAAATGGTAATCTGGAAGAAGGTCAAAAATAGTCGAAGAATTTTATGTAGATTTACCATTCTTTTATTTAAATATTCATAACTAAGAAATAAAAGTAGATAGAAAAATGTAGTTTACAACAATAAAAAGAGAAGAAAATTTACTGCGAATATTAATTTTTACCCTAAAAATAATATAAAATAGAAATCTGGCAAAAGGTCAAAACTTGTCGAAGAATTTTAAGTACAATATGGCAATCTTAAATATTCATAACTCAAAAATTAATCATGATGAGAAAATTCTAATTACACTAGTGGAAAGGCAAGAAAATTTATTGCACAAAACTATTTTTTTACCTTAAAATAATTTAAGATGGAAATCTGGCAACAGATCAAAAACTGTAGAAGAATTTTATGTAGATTTACCATTCTTTCATTTAAATATTCATAACTAAAAAATAAAAGCAGGTGGAAAAATGTATTTTCCACCAATAAAAGGAGAAGAAAATTTACTGCGAAAACTAATTTATTTTTGAATGTAAAAATAATATAAAATAGAAATCTGGCAAAAGGTCAAAAATTGTCGAAGAATTTTACGTAGAGTTTGCCAATCTCCCACTTAAAATATTCATAACTAAAAAAATTAATGAAGATGAAAAAATTCAGATTACACTAGTGGAAAGACAAGAAACTTTACTGCAGAAAACTATTTTTTTGCCTTAAAATAATTTAAAATGGATATCTGGCAAACGTTCAAAAATTGTAGAAGAATTTTATGTAGATTTACCATTCTTTCATTTAAATATTCATAACTAAAAAATAAAAGCAGGTGGAAAAATGTATTTTTCACCAATAAAAGGAGAAGAAAATTTACTGCGAAAACTAATTTTTGAATGTAAAAATAATATAAAATAGAAATCTGGCAAAAGGTCAAAAATTGTCGAAGAATTTTACGTAGAGTTTGCCAATCTCCCACTTAAAATATTCATAACTAAAAAAATTAATGAAGATGAAAAAATTCGGATTACACTAGTGGAAAGACAAGAAACTTTACTGCAGAAAACTATTTTTTTGCCTTAAAATAATTTAAAATGGATATCTGGCAAACGTTCAAAAATTGTAGAAGAATTTTATGTAGATTTACCATTCTTTCATTTAAATATTCATAACTAAAAAATAAATGCAGTTGGAAAAATGTATTTTTCACCAATAAAAGGAGAAGAAAATTTACTGCGAAAACTAATTTTTTAATGTAAAAATAATATAAAATAGAAATCGGGCAAAAGGTCAAAAATTGTCGATGAATTTTAAATACAATTTGCCAAATTCCCACTTAAATATTAATAACTAAAAAATTAATTAAGATGCGAAAATTTGGATTACAACAATGGAAAGACAAGAAAATTTACTGCAAAATGGTATTTTTTTACCTTAAAATAATTCAAAATGGAAATCTGGACAAAGGTCAAAAATTGTCGAAGAATTTTATGTAGATTTATCATTCTTTCATTGAAATATTCATAACTAAAAAATAAAAGTAGGTGGAAAAATTTAGTTTCCGCCAATAAAAGAGAAGAAAATTTACTGCGAAAACTAATTTTTTAACCTGAAAATAATATAAAATAGAAATCTGGTAAAAATTCAAAAATTGTCGAAGAATTTTAAGTACAATTTGTCAATCTCCAACTTAAATATTCATAACTGAAAAATTAATGAAGATGAGGAAATTCGGATTACACTAGTGGAAAAACAAGAAAATTTTCTGAAGAGAAATATTTTTTTACTTTAAAATAATTCAAAATGGAAATCTGGCAAACGGTCAAAATTTGTGGAAGAATTTATGTAGAATTTACCAATTTTCTACTTAAAAATTCCCAACTTAAAAATGGAATTAGATGAAAAAATGTTGTTTCCACCAGGGAAAAGAGGAAAAAATTTAATGCGAAACAGTTTTTTTTTATACAATAACAATGCAAAATGAAAATCTGGCATTAGAACAAAAATTGTCTGGGAATTTTACATGGAATTTAACATTCCTTTATACTTTAATTTTCATAACTGAATAATAAAAGTAGATGGAAAAATGCTTGCACTAATAGAAAGATGAAAAAATTTACTGAAAAAAAATTTTTTTTCTACTACCGTGCGTAATGTACTTACTTTGCGCACGCTAAAGAGTGCGTATAATTTTTTTCACTAGTGCGTAAAGTAAAATAAAATTTTCAAAATAACTTTTTTTACACGTGCCACACATTTTTGCAATGGCTCGTGCGACAACATTCACATTCGTGAAAAAAGTATCACTTTACACACTTGTTGCATAAATTACCATTTACCAAAAAATAATACAAAATGGAACTCTTGCAAAACGTCAAAAATTGCCGAAGAATTTTTCTTTGAATTTAGAAATAATATCACAAAAATTGTAGACTTACATCTAATACAAAAAGAATTATATATTTGCTTTATATTTATAAGTTAAAAATTCTAGACGTTGAAGGCTTCAAAATAATTTCTATTGCAAATTAGCCAAAACAATAACAATTCGTTTAATACAATGATCATGGATGGGTACCGAAAAAAAAATTTCGTCCCCTTAAAAAAAAAACACTTTTCCGGAATCAAGTCTACATACATAAGTTATTGCTAAAAGTCCAGCAGCCAGCAAAACACCGAGCAGAGGGTAACATCACTCAAAGCCATGGGGTGTTGATCCACAAATACATACAGAGCGAAGTGAGTTAATTGCTAATTGCTATTTGAGACGGTTGCCGAGCGACAGTGATTTAGTTGCTTTCTCGCTCTTTCTCCACCAAACGGAGTGGAGCCAAGATCAAAAAAATACGGCCAAAAAAGATCAACCACCAAAAGTTAAGTTACTAATTAAAAAAATCATAGCAATCAATAATTTGCTTATATAGCATTGATTATAATATACTTTTTTGTTATAAAAAATATTCCATTTAAGTTTATAATATATATGTTAAGTTCCTAAAATTCAGCTTAATGTGCAGGCTAATACATAATTTTATATTGGCTTTTAATGATTCTGACGGTTCTTTTTCTAAGCAGACATTAGATATTTCAGTTTTTCTTAAAATCCATTGAGCAATATTTGAACTCTAATTTGAATTAGAAACTGGTCAAAAAACTGATCCTGTTCTGTTAAAGCCTTTCTATTACCATGTCAAATATTAAAATTTAAACTTTTACTAAAAAAAAATAAAAAATTCATAATCACGTCTTTTTTTTGTCCAAGTAATTGACGATTCGTTCCACACTGGGAAAAGATGATCTTTCTTGAATTTAGTCAACCGTAAAATATAGCTTGGGGTAGATAACAAGTAAATGTGCCTCGGAGAGGAATATACAAAAATTCTTGGAAACTGGTGCAGTGGAATTAATATCAGGGACAAGGGGGATGGGGCCAAAATGGAATGTATACCGCCATAGAAACCAGATCGATTTTGTTCGAAATTAAAATCCCGATTAGTTTTGTTTTCGAAAGAAGATTACAATTTTTCGGTTTAAATCAGGTTATAACTTTTTATTTGTATTATATCTATTAGTTTTTTTAACGTATTGGGTTATGTAATGGCTAAAATATAGCACGTTTATTTAAAGGAGGGTAAGGTAAAGCCGGGTACTTACTTTTCTCAGATATCGGTAATGCTAGAGCAATGGCAACAGCGCTACTAAAATCTACGACTTACGAAGTTTGTTAGGTTATAGTGCAGAATTTTTCGAAAATTAAAATTTAAGAAAAATCAGTTCATTATCATATTCACTACACCACTTAATTAGCTTTATTTTGATACAATGTTTTTGTGTCTAGTATTTCATATTGTTCGCTCGTCACGGGGTGGATGGTGATTTTTTACCACTTTTTCAATTTCTTTACATTTCAAACTTTTTACCCCAGTTTTTGTAAAAAAAAAATTTTCTGCTCTTCTACTTTTATGTCCCTCATTTTCCCCTAAACAAAGAGAAATCAGTAGGGGGAACATAGTTGAAGGAAAGTCATAAATAGTGTGGTCCATATGTATGGAATAAATTCATTTTTATCATTATTATGTACGAAAAAACCTAAAACAGGTTGATTTTTATTTTTAATTTAACAATTAAGAGTATAAAAATATTACCCCCCTCTTGCACCCCTCAAAATTATGAGACCCACCTTAAAAATTTAAAATAAAAAAGTAGGTCGTGCGGCACTTTGTTTTAAAGAGATTTTAGATCTATGTTCAGCAATATAAAGTTTTTTTTAATTTGGTACAATCATGACTGAGAAAATAAATAATGTAATGTCAATCTAGTAGGTTACTGTCATTTTGGTTTTATAAGTTAAAACTTAAATAATGTAATTTCGATTTAATAGACTTGTCAATTTGTCAAAAACAGAACTGGTGATATTGCAGCAAAGAAAATCCTAATTGGATGTGTGCGAGGCTCACACAATATCCCAAGAAAGTGAACGTTTGGGCTCGTATCATATTTTTTTTATTTTTTTTTTAATGGGATGGACTTTATGTTATTCAGCAAACTGCAATTTGTCCAAAAGGACATAAGGGTAGCCCTAAACAACCGAGAAAGATGAAGCTTCTCGGCTCGTATCATTAACAATAGGATTATTGATCCTTATTTTTTTGAAGGAACGTTTATCTATATTTTTTTATGAACTTTTTAGTGCCTACATTAAACAGATTATTACCATATGTTAATCATCCATGAAATTGATAGATCAAGTTGGTACCAACAAGACAGAGCTTCAAACGTATAGTCAAGATTTATTTAAACGCAGCTTTTCCTAGATCTCCTGACTTGATCCCTCTAGATTACTTATAATGGAGTAATTTAAAATAAAAAGTATATTTTAGTAGACAAAATAATATTGCAGATTTAAAAGTTCGAATAACGGAAGAGACTAACAATATAACCCCTGAGGTCATACAAAATGTTCTACTAGAATTCCGAAATCGCCTTGGTTATTTCCAAGAAGTAAATGGTGGACATTTTGAACATTTAATTTAATTGTAAAATAAATTGAAAAATACAATCTAAGTATTACGTGACATTCTTTTCATTCAGGTTTTGTAATGGAGATATCAAAATTTTTTATTTTATAAATTTATTTTCTTAGTTATGATTTCAACAAATTTAAAAAAAAACTTTATATTGCTGAACAGAGAATTAAAATCCCTTTAAAACAAGGTGCCACAAGACCTACTTTTTTATTTAAAATTTTCAAGGGGGTCCCATAATTTTGAGGGGGTGCAAGTGGGGAGGAATATTTTCATAATATAAATTGTCAAATTAAGAATAAAAATCGACCTACTTCAGCTTTTGTTGATATTATTTTTGATTTAGGGGATAATGAATTTATTCCATAATATACTATGACGACAAATTTATATAGTTTTAAAGGGCATATCTTTTACATCCTCAACGTTAGTACCCCAAGTGTGATATATTGTCGGAATCAGCTTTTTACTGGGATTACAAAAATGTCATAATGTATAGGTTGTTCTATTAAAAAAAATGTCGACGATGTAATTACTTCCATGTGGATCACCATGTATAAAACTTTTTTTCTTAGACTATAGAAAAATAAAAATAAAAATGGACCTGTTTTAGGTTTTTTCCAAAAGTACATAATAATGCTAAAAATAAATGTATTCCATACATATGGATCACACTGTATAATTAGATACACGGTCTTAATTGATTTGATTGTTACATGTTTCGCTATGCTCGGCACAAAATGGATGGTAGTTTTCCGTTTTCCCCCCCTTATTTTTCCCATTTCTTCAAATTTGTTTTTCGCCCACTTTTTTACTAATTTCTATGTTTTAAACTTTTCTCAAACTTATTTTTCCCCACCTTGTTTTCTACTTTGTCCCCCACTCATTTTTATCCTCACATTTGTACTGTTTACGTAGTTTCAAACATTTATTTTTCTCACTTTTTTGCCATTTTTCCCCAACTCTTGAATTTTCATTACTTTTTTTACCATTTTTTTTTTATTTTTTTTTAACTTTGTTTCTAAACTTTTTTCCCACTTTTTCCTAACTTTTTTGCTCTTCTAGTTTTTTCCCACTTTTGTCCCCATTTTCCCCACTTTTCCCTGTTTTCTTTAATTTTTTTTCCCTAGCGTTGGGTTCTGGAAATCATCAAAGGAGACAGGTTTCAACCATATAGGGCAAGTTTCGATAATACATTTTTTTTTCAAATTTTTTTTACAGAGGTGGAAAAAGTTGGGAAAAGATAGTTGGAGGGAAGTCATATAAAGACGATGCAGGGGTTTAATTAATTTGATTGGTCCGGTTTTTGGAATACTCCCATTTTTCTCTTCTCCGTTTTCGTCCTACTTTTTTTAATGTCTCAATACATTAAATTACAGCGTAGGTTGCATTCAGGAAATCGGATACAACCTTAGAGGACAAGTTTCGATAATATATTTTGGAAATGAGTCGGGGAAAAATAGTTGGAGGGAAGTCATATAAATATATTGTTGGGGTTTAATTAAATTGATTGCTTCGGTTTGTGGTATGTTCCCATTTTTCCCTTCTCTATTTTCTTCCTACTTTTTTACTAATTTCTTTATGTCTCACTCTTTTCTCCCCGATTTTTTTTCTACTTGTCCCTCCAATCCCTATTTCCCTTATTTTTTTACTGTTTTCTTTATATTTTAAATTTTTTTGTCCCAACTTTTTTCATTCACTTGTTTCCCTGACTTTTTTCTCCTAATATATTAAATTACATCGTAGATTGCATTCAGAGTAGATAGTCTACGGGGTTCCGACCATCACTATAGGGAATTCAACGTGTTACAGAGAGAGCTATATGAAATTCAGCGTATCAAAAAGAGAGAGCGCTATGACGTCACACCCACCAGTTAAAGCGTCGTAAAATGTGACGTAATTTCACGTTCGGTTTTTTGATTTAAAAAAAATCGTTGAAAACGTTGTAAAA
Organism: Neocrepidodera transversa; assembly: GCA_963243735.1. Lineage (NCBI taxonomy): Eukaryota > Metazoa > Arthropoda > Insecta > Coleoptera > Chrysomelidae > Neocrepidodera > Neocrepidodera transversa. Next base: position 20,906,526 of record OY725341.1, read on the forward strand.
TTTGACGTTTTGAACGTTTTTTAACGCTTCAAAATACTGAACTTTAAAAAACGTTCGAAACGTCATATTTTATGACGTTTTCAACGTTTTTTAATGTTTACTTTTTCTTTAGAAAAAAATTTCACTTTGTTGCATTAAACACATGTATTTCCCATAAGCAAACATGTGAAAATAACATGTCAGAATTGATGAAATTTGACACTGTTTGACGCATTTTTTCGAATAAAAATTATAAACGGTAAAAAAACGTTGAAAACGTCGTAAAATATTACGTTTCGAACGTTTTCTGACGTTCAGTATTTTTAAGCGTTAAAAAACGTTTGAAACGTCACATTTTACAACGTTTTCAACGACTTTTTCAAATCAAAAAACAGAACGTGAAAAAACGTTCGAAACGTCAAATTTTACGACGTTTTCAACTGGTGGGTGTGACGTTATAGCGCTCTCTCTTTCTGACTCGCTGAATTTCCTATACCTCTCTATCTAACACGTTGAATTCCCTATAGTGATGGTCGGAATCCCGTAGACTATCTACTATTCAGAAAATCTGATACAACCTTAGACGACAAGTTTCGATAATATATTTTGTAAATGAGTGGGGGAAAGATTGTTGTAGGGAAGTCATATAAAGATGATGCAGGGGTTTAATTAATTTGATTTCTGGAGTTGGTGGAATGTTTCCATTTTTTCCTTCTGTATTTTGCTCCTAATTTTTTACTAATATCTTTACGTATCACGTTTTTTGTCCTGAATTTTTTCCTACTTTTTTCTCCACTCTGTATTTCCAATATTTTTTTACTGTTTTTTCTATATTTGAAACTTTTTCCCCCACTTTTTTTCCACATTTTTTCTCCCAATATATTAAATTACAGCGTAGGTTGCGTTTAAGAAATTGGATACTTAGAGGACTAGCTTCAATAATATTGATTGATTTGATAAACTAGAGGCGTAGGTACTATGGAGAAAATGCGTCTATACATCTCCCATGATTAGTACCTACGGATTCTATATAATCTAGTACAGAGCTGAAGGAAAAGGACGAAACCAGGTAGTTAATGATAAAACCATATCAGACCTTTATAGTCACCAGATGATTTCTCTTTTCACTTTTCTTTCCACTTATCCAATAGATAGATATCAGATTCATTTATGGATTATGCAAGCGCTAAAGTTGGTTGGAATTGGACATAATTTTCTGATATATAAATCGTTTAAGTGTAAGTGAATTTGAATCTGAAGTGACTTCATGATTTTGTGATGTTTTCTATCCCCTTCTATCTCTGAAGTTATAATGGTGGTTGAAAGACTTAACCAAGCCTGAGGTTGTCCTCATCGTGTTGTTTAGTTGGGTATTCTTAATTGAAGTGGAGGCTATTCATCTAGACGGAGGCACAATTCTACAGCTGAAAACACCAAGCCAAATGTGGCAACTAAATAACCTCACGTGAAGCAATACACTTTTTGGACAACATTATTCCCAGTATTTAACTTTGTTGCAATTTTTATTTTGCTTAAAGTACAATGTTCTATATCTAGAATAAGTCGCAGTATTGGCTATTCCGATTTATGTTGTTTATAATTTATTATACTTTCTTGAAGGTAAAATTCATTATCATGAGTGGCATCGTGACTATCGATAATCCCCTAAGTTATTTCACGAAACGTGGACTCGTGAAATTGTAGTTTGACATGTTGAGTGTATTAATTCATGGGATTATCGATACACACGATACCACTAGTTGTATTCAATAGATTATATCACGAATTAATGACATTTTAAAAATTCGACAGCTCAATAATTTACATTTACAGTACAAAAGCAATGACAGAGATGACAGCATACCTACCAGATTTTTAGCATTAAAAGTACCAAGTGTGATTATCAGTTATTAGTCAATGATTATCGATTATTAATCAAGTAACAATATAGGACATTATTATATTATGAGTGATATAATCTATTTAACACACTCTTGTGATAATCAAAAAAAATGTATTCAAAGTAATAAAAATAATGAGGTCCTTGTAACCTTTATAGAATAACCCTTGTTATGGATTTTAATATAAATTAAATTGAGAAACTAGAAATCATTTTTCGCAAACCAAACATTTGTGTGGACAAAGTAAACAACTAAATCAATTATTTTAATCGAATCTTACTGTACCTTAGCCGATATAATCAATTTAAGTAGTTTATTTCCTATTGGAGAGTCTCGGTGGATTTGAATTCTCCTAGGAGTAGGTTACACAAAGAAACTTATAGCAATAAAATTTATAACTATATAGAATGTGATATGCTAGGCAATAAAATATATTAATTTTCTATGCTGAGTACCTAAATTTTAAATTGTTAAATTAATTTATAATAAAGAAAATTATTTATTTATACAAAATCAAAAATTCTGATAGCTAAAATTGTCTTATACTTAGTTGAGAGTTTTTAGGGTGTGTTTCAGAGTTTTAATACAGTTTTATTCCAATTAAAAGTTTAGAAATAAAATGTTATTAGACGATAGTTCATTTTTAAATTTGTTAAAGTTTCTAAGAACAAACAAAAAGTTTTAGTATTAATATTTTAGTCATCAGAATTAAAATTAAAACTGATTATTTAAAGTTTTCAAGAATATACTTTTAAACAATAAAATCGCCGCAAGTATTATTAAAAATATAAAAATTTGATCATTGTTTTTATCCACCCTCTAGGCGTATACTATAACTTTCCAAACAAATAGTGACACAAAATGATTTTGTCTATGCAATAATTAGTATTTGCCTTAAAATATAAAAAAATAGAAAGGGAGGAAGGACCCTTATTATAATACTTTTCTATTTTCGTTTTTTTTTCTCTAAAATCCACAATTATAATTTAAAAACTTTAAAAAAATTCTCGTATGTAGTCATTTTTATTTTCGTTTAAATGGCGATTGGTTTAATTTAATATTTTCCATAGTTTTCATGTCATAATAGTTTAAGGTTTAAGTTGACCCCCGGAAAAATTTAATACAAATTCGAGAATTACAAAAACAAAATATGAATATATATGATATCTAGACTGGTATTTTCCTAAATTTTCAGAAAAAGCGCCAACGTGGTTTTCAAAAAAATTAAGAAAAATACTTTTTTCCCAAGTATAAAACTAAAGTAGTATCGATATCAACTAGTTTTATGTGAAATATTTTATTTTGTTGAAATAAACATCCACAATTTTTTTTAAATTTTTGAATTTACGGTTTTGGTCCAGAAGAAAAAATATTTTTTTAAATCATTTATAACTTTTTTAGTTCTTTGTATTTATATAAATCTTGTTATAATATATTTGAAAGAATCAATTTAAAATTATTTAATAAAAAAATATACGACTCAGTTAGGTTTGTTTAATAAAAACATGGAATAACACAGTATTATTATTTCAAATTCGCGGGGTAGATTTATTTGTCTACGGAGTGCCCTCTAGTTGAGACACAGGAACTTTTTAAAACACTTCGGCTACGTTCGACGTTGCCGGTTCGATGTTATCATTTTTCTACTTGAATTTTAAAATGAAAACTAAAATTTTAATCTTCACCTTGAAAATGTAAAAGTTAATCAAGAATTTGAAGTCGAAATTTTGTGCATTGATTCCCTTCGAAGATACCCTTTTAAAATGATATCGGCCTTCATTGCAGGCGATGATCCACTTAAATTTTTAAAACATTTATGCAGCGGAACTTTATTATGGTTCTATGCTGTAATGCTGTAATTGCGCAAATAGAACAATATTTATTCCAGTCGCCAATAAATAATATTTTTTTCTAAAAAGACCAATTGTGCAAGCTACTCAAGACTTTGCAGTATATTTATGGCCATATGAGCGATGAATCCAGCTTTCATCCATTATTACATAACACTGACCCATTGTTTCGGTTACCATATTTTTGTATCTAGAACCCTTTGTTTCGTGTACCATATTTTTTTGTATCTAGAACCCTTTGGTATTTTTCTTTTCCTGCATCCAAGATAGTTTCTGTTAAACACTCATACCATGTTTTATTCAATTCTTGTTGGTATTTGAGAAATGTTGTTTTATCTAAAGGTGGAATATATAAAAGAGATATGCCCTTTTCCAAAGAAGAGTATCCCTTTCTCGTTTGTATAGTGCCCCACGTAGCTAAGCGGTTTATATTGGCATCATCGGTTTCTGGGTTGTGGAGACACATCTATACTCTCCATATAGCGAGCAGTTGAAAAATAATTTCGAATTTAACCCACGCTTCACTTTCCTTCTCAAAATATGCTCAGACTTTAAAGAACAAAATTGCGACGCTAATAAAAAGGTAGGTAGTTTTTCTTGGGAATAGACGACATTTTAAAGGTAATGACTCATAGAAACAACACTATTAGGCAGTAACAAAAAAAAAAAAATTCAATCATATAAAATTTAAGGCCGAGACTACACACACGTTAACCTGTGGATACTTTCAGAAATTACCCACACGTTAAAACATTAAACTTGGTTATCAGACCTAAAAAAAATATTCATTTTATTAAAAGAAGTTTTTACTATCTAAATCTAGCCTGTGTATTTAAAAAATATTTATTTTATTAAAAGAAGTCTTGACTATATGTGCTTAAAAAGTAAATAAAAGACTATGTGGAATTCGATACCCGGACCCACCATACCACTAGCGGGCACTGTGTCAGGCGGATACTAGAGCTCATGGTTAATTATGTTCAAACTTATTCTTTAAACGAATCACGTTTCTCGTGTTGGTAATTTCCAAAATTATCCACAGGTTAACGTGTGGCTAGTTACAGTGAAAATTTAAACGTGGCAATGCCGAATGTCGAGAATTTGTCTTTGAGCACACATCTACTGAGCATTGGCGAAAAATTGTCGGATCTAGATGTCAACAGTATTCTGTATGATTAAAAGTTAAACGACACCTCTCGTAAAGCCCTCTTGTGTAGAGAAAACATATTAAACTTAAACTTTAAATGAAATTAAGAACTAATAATTAAACATTATTTCATTAAATTTTTGCTCTAAAAAAAACGATTTTTTTTTGCCATTTTGGAATAAAGTACCTCTAGCATCTCTAGTGCCCTTAAAAAAAGAGGTTTTCGAAGACGAAAATTTTTCTACACTAAAAAAAATAAAAGGGAAACCCTTACCGGAACATTTCTCTATTTTCGTTTTTTTCCAAAGTTCATTTTTAAAATTTGGAAAAAATTCTCAAGTTAACCAAATAAAAATGAATCAGACACAATTTACATTAGCACTTACAGCAAGGATCGTAAAAATGTCTTGTTATAACAAAAATTGATTCTACCGTGGTAATTTTAATTCCTAAATTAAATTTACCCGATTCAGGCGATGTATCAATAAATGAGGAAGAAAAAGATAGAGATTAAATTTTGTCAACTTGGACAAACCTCGTGCAAGGTTGGAACGCGAAAAAATTGTGTACCTAGAAAAAAACAAAAAAATGTTTATTAAGTTGAATATACCTGTTATGGAAATTAATCAGTTCCAAAAAAAATATTTTTTTTTTCATAAAAAATCACTTTGTATATGAAACGAAATACTTTAATAAGTTAGAGATTTAGAAGTCTCAAATTAAATGTCACGATTTTTGAAAAGAAAAAATTAAATAACTTACCTTGCAAATGTACGAAATAAAATAGAAAATATTTTGAAAATTCATAAATAATTCCTAGAAGTCAATTCCATCGTCAGTTTAATTAATCTGATCCAAATTATTTATTAATTGATTGGTACAACTTATCAGTTTAAAAAATCAAGTAATTTTTTGATCATCGTTGATAGGTGTTGCTAGGGTCTATGTTTGAAGAAATGAAAAAAAAAATTACAGACCGGATGCAACAATTTTCATCCTAAAATAAAATAACAAAATTACAATTCAGAAATAACAATAAGTACAAATAAATATTCACTAGAATAAAATTGTAAATAGTACGTAAATAATTTGTGCTATATAGTTCACGAGAAGAAATTAAAATTCAGAGAAGAACCATATGGAAAGCCGGTTTTCATTTTGGATTTCAGACATGCTGGTCATGAACCAACAAAAAAGGGCTTTCATGTGTTAGTGGAAGGTTTTTTTGAGGATAACAAATAATAAAAAATAACTTCTTTAAGAAAAACCTATATTTTTGTAACAAAAATTAATGGTAGTACCTAAAGTATTTCATAGTTATAATATAATTTAATTCAAGTGACAATTTAATTCATGTATAAAAAATCCCATAAGCCGCGTGATTTTGTCATTATGACATCGAAAAAAGTTTGCCCTAACTTTTCCAGCGACAATAACGGAACCTAATTTTTGAAACCATGACAACCAGCATTGTAAACAAATTTTTGATGACGTTATGTCAATTTTTCTCAAACTTGTCAGAAAATTTTTCTTTTTCCGACTCAAGCTATTTTTAATAATTGTGTTTTTTTAACCATTGTACTTTTCCGTTAAATTAAATAAACTAATTTACATCTTTTTTAATTTATTGATTTACATATTCATTAAATTGTCTTACCGAATTAAACTCTAGCTTTTTTTTTGAGTCGAAATTAACTTGACATTTATAATTCGAATTTTGTTGCCATTAGCTAATTCAACTCAAAAAACTGCCAGAAAAAATTACTCGTCCTACGGACTCGTAATTTTTTCAGAGGCAGTTTTTCTCGTTAAATTGCCAGGCAACAAAATTCCTATTGATACATGTCAAGTTTACTTCGACAAAAAAAGCTCTCGTGTAATTAAAATTATAAAAAAAATATTTCATATTCAAAATTATATTTTTATTATCTGAACCCTCCCTGATTTTAATAGCAGTTTTTGCTCAAGCATGAAAAAAATACAATAATAATTTTTTTTATTCTGATAAATCAGAGTATATTTAAATTTGATAAAATTAAAAATTCATAAAAATCGATAATTTCTTTGGTATCATATCAATTGACGCCCAACAAAATTAAAAATAAAAAATAGTAAAAATCGAAAAACGATTTGAACTTTCAAGCTCAAAATTGAAATTGAAATTAACTTCAAATATCCATCAAAATTTTGTTCCAAATAAAATATTTTATCAGTTATTGAATTTAAAGTGATAAAATTTGAAACTTATATTTGTGTTGAATCGCCAGGACCTCAGTTATTTATATAGTCTTACATAAAAGTTCATTGTAATAAAGTTACTTGATCGAACATAAGAATAATTAGAGGAAATTACCGTATTCAACATTATGTAAATGTAATATGTGACGAACTAACCCTAGATTTGTTTTATTATTATTTATTTAGCAATTTTTGATGGTATTTTGTTTTGTTTTATTGAATTTTTCAAGGAATTGTAGAGAGATAGCCAAAACGCATTATATGTAATGTGCCCTGTTTATCTAGTTATCTAAGTCAAGTTGATTTTCTTAAAAGACACTTGTCTGTTCGTACATGTTTCTACAAAACGATAAGACCCACTTGAACCAGTTGAAAAACTATTAATTTCCCAATGTAAATTCCAAAAGACAGAATGTTGAAATATTGGAAAATAATTCTTTCCACTCCTAAATATTAAGGGCTAGATAACGTTCATGTGTACGAAAAAGAAGAGATTGACCACATAAGATTATGCCCTCAGTTATTTGTATATTCTTACATGAAAATTCATTGTAACAAAGTTACTTGATCGAACATAAAAATATTTAGAGGAAATTATCTTATTTCACATTATATAAATGTAATGAAACACATAATTATTTACTTAATATACGGCAACTACAAGAAGAGAAGCGCAGGGCACTTAATTATTAATTGAAATTTTATATTTTATTTGTTATTCAACTTTATACAATACAATCATAAATGAAAATCCAAAATCATGTACCACAATAACATTTATAAAAAAAATTTTTCTTAAAGGCAACTAGTTTCGGTTAAATAACCATCTTCAGGCCAAGAAATTAACAGGAATTAAATGTTAAATAAAAATTAGCATATTTTAAAAAAGGTGTGCTGCTACTAAGTAAAGGATTAAGGTAGGATAATAATGAGGAAAGAATGGGGGGTACATGAAAAAGTAAAAATTAAACCCAGGTGGGTAAAAACACTTATTAAAATAAAACCTAATTAGAATATAAATTGAGTAGTGGAAGGGTTGTGAACTTAGTCACTACTCAATTTATATTCTAATTACGTTTTACTTTAATTATTGTTTTTACCCAGCTGGGTTTAATTTTTACTTTTTCATGTACCCCCCTTTCTTTTCTCATTATTATCCTACCGTCCTCCTTTACTTAGTAGCAGTACACGTTTTTTAAAATATGCTAATTTTTATTTAACATTTAATTCCTGTTAATTTCTTGGCCTGAAGATGGTTATTTAACCGAAACTAGATGCCTTTAAGACAAAATTTTTTAATAAATGTTATTGTGGTACATGATTTTGGGTTTTCATTTATGATTAACATTTCACCACATTTGAGATATGGATAACTAATTTGATTTTTTTGTACAATATAATTAACTCACCTTTATTATTATTTAACTATCAGTTATATAAAATAACACTTTTATCTTTGCAGTCCGTTAATTTAAAATTCTGTTTATCGCGAAAATTCAATAAGGCGTCAAACGAATAATATCTTTTTACGAGGCGTTTTATGAAACTATGAATTTTCTAATATCACGATCAATTAAAAGGTACTTAAATTCACTTTAACGTCCAGCGTGGCAAGCCAGATATGAACGGTAAATGCCGGGGAGTATTTAACGTCATGCTCCATGTCAATGTTCACCTTTTCAAAAGTTTTTGGGTCAAGTCGATGTCAGTTGCGTTTTTAGTGTAAGAAGAAATTAAAATTAATAATTAAATTCAATTAATTTATACATTTTTAATGCAATGAAATGAGAAAAATATTAAAAAATGAATTAATCCAATACATTACTAGAACCAGAGAATTCAAATTGATTAAAAAAATAATAATTTTGCAAATTTATATTGAAAAATTAAAAAACTTGTTTGTAGTATGTTGATTTTCTGACCAATTTTATGTTTAAGATTAAAAATGTATTTTTTACTAGGCCGAGCAACAACCTGCATGTGGATTCTGATAAAAAGATGATTATGGACATACATAATTATACACTGTGAATGTTCCATAGCATTATGAATAATGTCTAAGTTTTACGTACCTTCTCACAGATTATTAATTATTGAAGTTAATTATTTTTTTTATTTTAAGTTTCACCGATTATTAAGGCCATTAGCGACTATCGTATTTTGCCATAACTTCCTGCAGTTTTTCCGTTTCGACAGGTGTGAGTTCGCTAAGTTCTCCTTCGTAAACTTCTTTGACTTCTCTTATTCTGAGACCAATAGCTCATCTGAAATTCTCCATGAGAACTTCAGTTTTTTTAATTTCTGAGCTAAACACTTCTGAACCGACCATCGGGTAAAATGGTGAGTCATGTAATAATTGGGTTGAGAACCGCTAAAGGAAGTAAATAATTAAAACTGGATCAAAGTATTTATGAAGGTCGCCAGAAAGAGAATGTTGACGTAGGAGATACATATGCCGCAGAGCCTGATTTAGATGCTGAGGAATATGTGCCTCTTCCTAAAGGAAATGTTCCTAAGATGAAAAAACTAGTTCATAATGTTACTTTACATGATTTGAGTGCTAATGCTACGTCTCAAGGTGATCAAGATGTATTATCCATGATTGGAACTAAAAAATCCAAAATGACAACTTGTCCATATAACCAAAGCGGTATTCTCTGTATGACATCTTATGTAGTGTTCATCTCTTACAATAAGCACTACAGGTAAGCTAGGAGGTTGTGCCCAATCCTCAGTATACATATAGTTATTTGTTGTATTCTTTACAGATTTTTTGGTTATGTTCATTTTTTTACTGTTGGTTTGACAAGTTTAAGTTTGTAGAGTTTGTTTAATCATCCTCTGTCGTTACGTCATAATTGATGACGTATTCTGCTGTTTTAAGTTCGTCATATATTATTTGACTGTTATTTTACACCTCAAAATTAAAATATAACTAATGACATATGTTAAGGATAGTTTTCAATGACGCATCTTGAGGTGTGTTTGTATGAATAAATTGGTAATGATAAAAATTGTATTTTGCTTTATGCGTTGCGCACCTTTTTATATAATTTAGTAATCTTTTTTATCTTGAAACCTCCGTTTATTTTAATTGATTTGTTTCAATTTCTAGCTTGGGATGTTTAACGTCCCTGAGCGTGATTAAATGGCGAATTATGTAATATTTATCAAAAATGTATTATACGATTATATTTTTGGGGTGAACCCAAACGTGGTAGACTGCATTTAACGGTAAAAGCGGTATTCCAGCATCTCTTTCTCTTGAAAAGTAATTAATCAACTTCAAAATTAAACTTTGCTCTTTCTCATTATACCTGGAAGGCATTTTGACAATGAAAAATTAATTGAACTGTCAAAAGTAATGGCGGTTCCAATGGCAAAACTACGGTGCACTGCAAAAATATTTCATATTCCATTTGAAAACTAGTGAAAGCAAAGTTACACTAAGCGCAGTATTTTCTGCACCTGCTCAGAAGCTGGTGTCCAGTTTAGGGCAATAGTGCAAAATTGAAAATGGTGTTCTTTGAAAGAAAAAGCAGCTTATTTTTTATTATCATCTTCTTCTTCGGATGATAATAGTGATTTATAGATATCAGCAGAGAAAATAAAAAATCGGTCATCTCTGTCTAAAATTAACATTTACGATAATGATGTAGTAAATGAAATGAATGTAAAACAGGTGAAAAAATGTGATTTTCTTCAAAATTATGACAGCTTTTCCGTGTTCCAATGGCCACGCACTGAGTGCAAAATTTCATTGCATTTGTACAAGGTACTCTCTGCAAAGCTAGTGCATGTCAATGGAAAACTCCATAACGTCGACATTAGTTAAGAAATACGTTAATGACGTCATAATTCCGTCTCATTCATTTCATGATTGAGAGATCAACTTTGACAATGTATAACGTAACGAAGATGGTTAAACAAACTCTATCTCTTCCACTAACTCTGCTGCTCAGATTTAATTTGTTTTTCATTAAATGTTTTATGTCGCTTTGAGGAATAGCGATTTTGTCATTTGTATCCTGGGTTGTTACGAAATTAGCTGCTGAATCAGCTAGAACATTTCCGGGGATATCACAATGCCCTGGTGTCCACATTAGGTTAGTAGTTTTATTTTGAGTTTTAATGTGGGTGATTAATTCTAGTGTATCACGTATGAGGGCATTTTAAGAGAATATATTTTGCAATGCGGTAATGGCACTGAGTGAATCTGAACATATAACGCATCGTTGTATGTTCAAAAAAGAAAAGAGTAGCGCTTGCCATATACCATGTAGCTCTGACGTGAAGATGCTGTAGTATGGGTTCAACCTCCAGTAGTGAGATATATTGTTGGTAACTATTGCAGCTCCCCACACCGGTGTTCATTTTCGATCCTACAGTGTAAATTATGAGTTCGTTACCAAAAATCTGTATCTTTTTCTATATTATGTTAAAAGTATTTTCTTTTTACAAGTAGCTAGATATATACGGGTTTTTGGTCGAGTAAGTGGTCCATGGTAAAATGTTTTAATACAGTTGCGATCTTATACTTTTAAAGGTCACTTTAGATGCATGTATAAGTGTCTCTTAGAATCTTTTAAAGTTGATAGGGATTATCGAAGAATCGCTCAGTACAGCTATTGTAGGGTTGGTTCGGAAGACGCCGGTTGCTATTTTAATGGCTGCTGCATGTACATAATCTGTCTAGTAGTGTGTATCTATTTGTTCCTCATCGCATATTTGCTGCGCATATCATTCAGGTAAGAGTTTTTGGCACTTCGTTGCAAGATGTTCAATATATTTAGACTAGCGTAATATTTTGTCAAAGGTCATACCTAATAGTGTAATACTATGGTTAACCATAATTTCTTGTCTTGCTATTATTAGTTGTGGGCGTTCTTAAATGGCGAAATTAAGTTGAATTCAATATGTGTCATTTACACCTTATTTAACATCTTTAACCTTAAAATATTTTGAATAATTGTATCTTCTAATTTATTTTACTTAAGTAAATTTGTAAGAAAATACTGTCTTCGATTTTTTTTTGTCTAGTTTGTTTTTCTTATAATATCTATAAATAATGCAATTTTAATGACAAACCAAATCCAATCCCAAATCCTGAAAACGAAGCCATATTCTGGTGAGACTTCGAAACTATTTGGAGATAAATAAATGTCAACGACCAATAATTAAAGAAAGAAGCCTCTTTAGAAAATAGAGATATGAGAATTTACATGTTAAAAACTGAATTTTATATCTTAGTTTTCTCCTTCGCCTTTGAACCCATTCATTATATATTATATACCAAAATGTAGAACAAACTTTCCTACATATGCTAAAGTTACTCTTAAGTTCACAATAATCCTTTACCGGGACCGGAATATGATTCAAATAAAAAGTATTAGCGAAGTATTGTCTGATAAAATATTTTCTAACATTGAATTAACTGATATGATTCTGGTGAATGGTCCTACAAGTGGAAACACTAATCAAGCAAGAAATGTATATCCGAAATGATTTCCCAATCGAAATTTTACTGGCAAGTCTTTAATGATTATCAACTATTATACACACTGATAATTTATCTGATAACCTCGCATTCAATGTTTGATTGTGAAGTATTTCACACGTCATATTTGATTTTATAGTCCTTATTTTTTTGATATATAGCAGCGTCTAAGACCAACTTTTTCTCAGGCATAATAGTTATAAAGGCGCGTCGCTTTGAATATATATTTTTTTGTGGTTTCTAAACAGATTTTAAAAGGTATGGACCATTTAATAACCGATAAATAACGATACAATAATATGCCGTTAGGCACCACACAAATCACCAAGAGAGAGATTTTTTACCAAAATATAAAAAGATTGATCGTCCTTCAGTGTTTATTGGTTTTTGTAAATAAAAAATTTTTGGCGTCGAATGTCGCTATGGACCGAGCGCCTACAGACATAAAGACTACACAACACATAAGACTGATCCTTATTGAGTTAAAAATTAATAAAATTATAGGTTATTGCCAAATTTTAAAATTTCGACTAAAGTTCCATAATATTTAAATCTATTTGGATTGTAAGTTGTTTAAAATCAAAGGCTGGTAGTATAAAATAAAGTTAAAGGATAAAAACAAAAGTACTGGAAAAATTTGCTGAAAAATTAGACGAAAATAGCAAAGACAATCAAAAATTATTTTACAAAAAAAATCAAAAATCTTGAGGGAGAAAAGCAACAGACACTGCAGCAGTAAAAAATGAATGAGGAGAAATACTAACAGATGATAGTGAAGTAATGCAAAGATGGAAAGAATATTTCCAAAATTTACTGGATATTTATAATGAAGAAAATGTTGAAGAAATAGAATATCTAGATGAGAACCAGGACCCTGATAAAACTTTTACAATAAACGATCGATTAGAAGTAATAAAATCGCTAAAAAATCTTAAAGCCCTTGGGCGTGATAAAAATGATGAAAAACATGGAACAAAGGGCAACAAAATTATTTCTGAAAGTATACAATAAAACTTGGAAATAAAATAAAATACCAGAAGATTGGCAATGGAATGGAAACAAATTTCGGTAAGGTTTTTGATAATATTATTATCATTTAAATGAAGTGGGTAATCTTTCCCGCAATTATTTTAATTTTCTTCCGGGCATCTCGTATGTCGGTGTTATACTCTTCCCAATACTTCTTTTTTCCCTCAATTATATGTTTGCGGACCAGAGCTCTAGATTTCTTAAAAGTTTTCCATAGTTGGTTGTTTTTTTAGGCGGTTATATCTTTTTACCTTTCGGCCATCTGACCTTTTTTTTCGATTTTTTTCTTAATAGTTTGACTTGTTAAGGAATCATCAGATGAGTCATCTCCCTTTCTTTTCTTTTTTCTAAGGGAAGTTGTTCATCGAGTGGGAAGAATTGGCAATATTGATACAAAGTTCCAGTTGGAAGGGTTGTTGATTAAGAAGTAACGGAAATTTGAGGGTTGGAGAAGTTAATTATTATGATTAGTGTTGCATAAAACTCAAAACTTTGTCTAACTAATTTATTAGCAAGGGTTAAAATTTATAAAGATGGAAAGAAAATGATTAAAAAACGAATAAAAATAAACCAATAATTATCAAAATGAACACGATATTTTTTGTATTATATTTTGATTAATGCTTAAGACCCTCCCCATGTCTTGACAGTAATTAAAAATAGGTTTTACCAAAATTCCATTCAAAATTTAACTGCCTTATATTCTGGGTTCACATCGGAATCAAAAATTAACATTCTTAAACGGTTTTAAATCACAAAAAATAGTATTGACATAAATAAATGTATCTGTGGATTTCCTTCTACCAGGCGATTTTTTAACCCTGTTATGACCAAAGCAAGTTCGTTACTTGGTTTTCAGTGGCATTTCATTGTTTATATTAGCAAACTGCCAAAAATCAAATTTTTCTATATATGTTCTTTATAAGCCTCAATGTTGTGTGGATGTAATACTAAAATAACAACCAAATTTAAACAGTACATTTTTCGGAGTTTCTTTTAAGCAAAATAGCAATACATCATCCATAATCACAACTTCTTCACCGAAAAACATTATACGCATATCTTTCCATGGCCGTTCGGCAGACAGACAATATTTTAAGAATTTAAATTTAATCAGCATAATACAGTGGCACGCTCGCAAAACGTGTATCAAAATGGAATAAGAAAAATAACGGCTATAACTCCTGATGGGTGTCGAGTTGACAATTGCTTCTCCCCCAGTATCTCGTCTCGGCGTCAGGGGAACAATGTTTCAAACAAATGTTGCTCTGTTGCCGTCTTCATGAACGATACCAAGGCTAATATCGAATTGAGCTCCAATAAAAATTCACACTGCGCGACCAAGCCGTTATTATCCGTTTTATTTTTCTCTCGTTATTCTCGAATTGGGTTATTAGTCTATCGAATTGAGGTGCTTTTAGATTTAAATGAAAATGTTTAAAGATAATATTTTTAAATTCTGGATACATCTTTAAATGCAGAATCATTACAGTTTATTTAACCAAATTATACCTGTAATGGATTTAAATCCGAATAGTACGAAATATTTTGATAAAGGTAAGTAGTCAATTACACGATTACTTAAAATAAAATCTGTTATTTTATTTACAATGACTAATTTGACTAAGGATAAAAACTAATGCCCATAATATTATAGGCATGTAGACTTTATTTAAGATAAAATATGAAGAGTTTAAGATATAAATTTGAAACCTGATGCGACAGTAATAACATATAGTATCTTAACACATTAAGCACTGTAACAAAGTTACTTTTCGTGATAATTAAAATATAACTGGATGTAGGATTATGTGAGAGGCCAGCATACTTGTTTCGCATATCCAGTCGACCTTATGGTATATGGTAGCTCGAGTCGATCAGTTAGCTGCAGTGGCAGCCCAAAGTCAGAGTTGCAGTGGGAGCCCGAAGTCAGAGTTGCTTGGCAGTCCCTCGACCTGTGGAGATAAGTCAGCCACGCTGAATGGAGCAAATCAATTTTAATTGTACAGGAGTCCAGACCTGTCAATCTGACAACCGTCAACCTGGAAGACATGCCTACCGTATCGTCTGACACCGCCGAGTATTAACCTTGTTACACACATTCTTCTCCAGATTTGGGAATTGAATAAACAGTTATTTTGTACTTAATGATTTTTATTTGTGATACTAGCAGCAGTAAATACTCAGGTAACTCAACCCAGTAGGGCAAGTAAAAACCCCTGGAGTATTTATCTTCTCCACTAACGCTGCCCGTGCAGTGTCCTCCACACTATAAACGGAAGGTGGCGCCCTAGGCAATCCGAAACTTGGACTAAGGCGCCAAAATACTGCTTGACGATGCAGTACGGATGTCATATTTATATCATTACTCTTATACGAAACGTACCGCCAGTGTCCCGTATAGAAATTTCATAAGTGACGGTTCGTGACCCTGACACTTAAAAGTCATTTTTTAGCAGAAAACTATACTACGCCTAAATTATTGACAAAATTATATATAAAATAAGGGGAATATCTATAATTCAGTCAGCGTAAGTAAACTTTCAGTATATTTGAAGATAAACACATCAAGTACTGATATTTGATGAAATTAACAAAAAAAATGACTTTTCTGAGACTAAATAGGGACTTAAACTTCATAACAAAAATATAATTAAATAGAAAAATCTCAATTGTTTGTGTGAAATTCATTAAAATGCGGTTTATGTTAGGCTTATTAGCAAAAAAGGGGGGTTCATAGGAAAGTTTAGTTTTGATATTTTCACCCTCCATATTTTTTGGGTTACTGAACATGATTGGCCCGGAACATTGTTTTTTGACCACTTTTGGATCAAATTTTTTGCACTTTTTTCAGCTTTTGGTCTATATATCAGAAAGGAAGCAGTTGTTCGACAAGCAGACAAAATTAAAGTAGATAAAATTTCATAAATTTTTCATACAAAACGCTTCTTTGGAAGGTTAACCGTTTCGCCACAAGAGCGCACCAAAAAACGGCCATATTTTCATATCTAGTGTAATTCACCGTTTCCGCTGAAAACGTCGTTTCTCCGATACTTAACTATTGTAGCTATTTATTACATTATACAATTTATATAATATAAAAGCTTGTCCCGAGATTTGTCTGTATAAATAAACAATAATACAATATGTAACTTGATCTTGACACAAGAAAGTCTTAGACAAGATGAATTGATATAGTTTTTTTTTTCAACAAATTAATTAGAAATAATTTAGGTTTCTTAATTTAAATAAAATAATAACACCCTGTAGAGTAAAGATTTTTCAAAAGAAATGTCAAAGAAAAATTCGATTTGATTGTTGAACATTAAATAATTTGTACGAAAAGTATCTAGGAGAATTTACAAGATTTATAATAGCTGGATTCTTTCTTAATTTTGGATAAAGTACTTTTATATCATAAAAGTTTTTAAATAAATTGTGACTTCCTATGATGTCATTTTCATTTAAGAATTGAATTGGTTCAAAATAAACAGTATTATATTAAAATAATACTAATAATAAAGAAATTTACCTGGGGTAAAATTCGCAATTAAATATTTTATTCACTATCGTATATGTAAAAACTCAATTACACATTTTTTAAAGGTCGGAAATAAGCTATTACAAACTTTACTGATAAATTAAGGCAACATATTTCTGTCAGTGCAAAAGTGCAAAAATGTATTTAGCACATACACTCAGATCAGACTGAAAGTGTCACCAGCTTTTGAGTGCGTTCCGATTTCAATTTTTAATTATGTTTTTGATTTCCAATTTATGTAGTAATAAAAATTTTGTCAGAATACTTTGTTTATTAAAAAAAAAGTTTAGTTCTCAACAGTTAATAAAAAATTAATTATAAAAATAAAATAATTATATATAAAGTTTCTTATATAATACATATTTCTAATTAACAGTCATTAACAAGGTGGCTCTTCTATAATTTACTGTTCTATTAAATATAAATGTATTAAACTATAATTCAAATGACCAACCCTACATTATCAATGGTATACCAATATTACTACCAATTACTAACAGTATGTATTTCACAAAATAAAGTACACAGGTAAATTGCGCGACAAGCTTATTTATGTAATATAATGAATTGATGGGTTTGATTTAATTGTGGTTTATTTTCGTCTTTTTAAAATAAATAATTGATTTTAAAAATGATTTTTTACTATTAATTAATTTCTCTTTTGTACTTTTTGACCAAATTTTGGTACTTTTTTCAAGGAAACATGAATAATGAATAAGGGGGAAGTAATTAAAAAATGGATACAAACAAATGAAATGCAATTATTTCTAAATTAGTGATATATTGTAATGTTATGTAGGTACACCCTTTATATAAGAATTAGTAATAGTTATAGTTTGTGTTAGCGTTACATTCTTGGTTGAATTGTTATAGTTGTAATAAATAGTAAGTACTGAATATAAGTTTTATATGGAAATAGCAAAATTAACAGTTTTAATATGGAATAATGTAAGGAATAAGGGTTTTAATATTATCTGGTAAATTGTAAATTAATAAAGAGAGATTTGGTTTGGAAATGTCAAAGTGACGGGAAAGAGAACATTTCTTGTCATGTAGAGGTATCTTTTTGGTGTAAGTGGGGTTAGGTATAGAGACGTTCCCTCTTTAACACGTTCCATTTCTGAAACGTTAAATTCCCTATTCCTATGGTCGGATTAACATATTTGAAGCTCTTTATTGTTTTATAATATAAAAGTAAAGATTTTTTCGTTTCAAAAAAATAGTATTAAACGAAACCAACGTTCTATTAACCAACGATACTTAATGGAAAAATCAACCAATTATTTAATTAATAATCTAAATTTAACTGTAATTTTCTACATTTAGGTCGGCAGTATTTTCGCCTTCTAATTTATTTGACATGACCAAAAAATTTTTTCGTTAGCAATAAAATCCAAAATTTATCAGCGATCAACAACTGTAGTGGGCTCCCTTTAGATTTTATCCGGTTTGGAAAGTGGCAGTAAGCAGTAAGAAGAGGCGCTTTACATTCATTCGCATTCAATTCCCACTGGCAATTATTCGCTGTCTAACTGACACTGATGGACTTCGGATTCCGAGCTACTTGACAAATTCTGATAAAATATGGTATGGAGGAATGAAGGGTTGCCACAAACAACTTGTTTATTTTCCAGCTAGTTTGATTGGATCTTGGCGAACGCGATGTACGAAAAGTTTAGGTCTATTTGATTTGTTGCCGGGATGAAAAGGGAGTAAATAGTTATTGAAAGTGAATGTGTTTGTTCGAAATTTGACTGAGATTATTAAATTGGAAAGTTTACAGTAACTTTTTTATGTTCCTGTTTCGTTTTCACAAGCATTCCGCTATATTTCCTCAGATTTTAAACTTTACATAAGTTTATGAGTTCAGTATACATTATAGAGTTTTGTTTTGGAAAGAAAACGTTGCCAAATAATTATTTAGGTTTTCATCAATGTTACATAGCCACAGAAACGAGTTAGTTAATTTCAAAGTGGACATGATAAGACTTGAAGGACCACGCAATTTTTAGATAATTGCGAAACTTGTTTTTTAATGAAGATATAACTGATTTTAATTTTAAAGAGCTTTTACATGCTCATTTATGTATAATAAAACATCTGACGCGAATTAACTTTCAGTCTCACTTGGTTTACCGGCACTAGACGTGTTTAATTTAGAGATCACTACAGATTTTTAGGTATTTCAACAACACAAATTATGAAACCGAATAAATTTTGCACAATTTATATTTTTACAAACCTTAGAAAATTTACATATTATTTATTTTGTCTTAGAGAGTTAATGATGAACTGAACCTTTTTTTGGTCTTTTATTTTAACCTCCACTTCTAGACAAACCGTTGAATGTATATCTATATGAGGTAGTAAAACTCAAAATCATGTACCACAAATTTATTAATATCTCTTTGATGAATTTGTGGTACAGGATTTTGAGTTTTACTACCTCACCATTAGACCACATTTGAGATTATGGATAACATTCTGGATTTGTATATCTATATGTTAACTTAATTGATTGGCTAAAGAAAAGTGGTGTGACATATTTGAGAGGACGCCTGAAGGTTAAGATTCGTAATATGCACAATTTTCGATAGAAAATTTGTTGCAGCGTACAAGAGATAATTGTGTTAACATCAGGATAGAAAATACTGCGTGATCGTTGGCTCTACTTTTCTAAAATTTTACAAGGACCTATTAATATACACATCAATACATGTTGGAATGATTTTGTTTAATACTAGTTTTATTGTGGTTATTGAAAATAAATTTTAAATATTATTATGATATTAAAATATTAATCAATTCTTAATGAAACTTTTATACAATAAAGAAATTGTAAATCTAAAACCGCCGCCTCCTTTCCGTGATTTAATGACAAATACGTGGCATTACAGCATTTAATTAACCCCGTTCTACCTGATACTCCAAAGACAAATATAACTAGTTATACACGTGTGACAATTTCTAGTTGGAAATTGAAAATTAGTAATTGCGGCGTTGTAATTAGAGGGCGCCCTATTCGCGTGCCTTTATATTTAGTTTCGAATTGAATTTTCTGAAAAGCAACAGTGACAAGTCGCGACACGTCTGATTCAAAAGATACGAATTAATTAAGCGGAAGGTATATTTGTTCAAGAAACAGCGATAGAGATAATTAAATAAAATGTATACAAAATGGTATATTATGAAAAAAATTGGATTTTTAAAATATTAAAATCTTAGAGAAAAAATTTTACTAGTTAATAACCTCGTCTAAAAGCAGAAGCGCGAAGAATTCCCAACCAAACTGATTAACAATTCAGACAGAGTAATTAGTCTGTGTGTGGTCGGCTCTAACTCCGGCCGAAAATCCGCATTAATTGTAAATATAGAAATTCTGTTTCAGAGTATGTGCTCAGCGGAAGTCCCAGAGCGCCTGCATTTCCGGCCAGGTCACCAATGGCAACCGCTGGCAACACCGCCTCCGCAACAAGCGCCAACACACAACTCAGGTGAGTCCGAATCTTAATTAATGGTTTATTAATTTACTGACTAGAGATTGTGCAAATACCGCGTTATGTTCGGTACATAACGACTTCTTGTTTGTTTAATGTTGAGTGTTAAGCTACTATTAGAGTTAAAATAAGATTAAAAGTATATGTAAATATTGTTTTGGCATGTGATAAAATTAAGCATTGTTTTCATATACAAATATCTCATTTATAACTATAAATAAAATTACTCACATTACAAATATTTTTTTAATGATAATAGCTATTATGTGATAGTTACAATTTAATTTACATTCGGATTTCTTAAAAATATTGTCCACATTTAGTTTTAAATTTTTCCATATTTTTGTATTTTTAATATTTTTAAATCCACCCTGCTTAAAGCAGACTTAGACCTCTCGGCCACGCTACTGATAAATAGAAATAGTCTAATGTTTAACATAAACAGTAAATGATATTTCATTTGGTTTATTTGTAACACATATTACATATTAATTTAAACTTTCTATACTCCTTCTGCATGTAAACTTTAACTGTGCAAAATCTCACATTCATCCATTTTGCACAATACGATAAAAAGCGTTTTTTTCTTTACGTATATTGTGGTGTATTTAATTAGTCCATATTATAATGAATTTAAATCTAAATTTAGGGAGAGTTCTATAAAAAAAAATATAAACTCTACAAAAATTATTAAACAAAATATAAAGGAGGGTATCGTTTTAAATGGGTGTTTTGGGTTTCTCATAAAAACAATTTTTATGTTTCAAAAACTTGAAAATCAAAGAGAGGAAAATGAAAATTTGTTTTTATATTAAAACTATGAGCTTAAAATGAATTTCCATTGTGTGAAATTCTAAATTACCTGATATTTAGGGTGTATACGCGACGGCTAAAATTATTAATAAATTAAAGATATTTAATGCAAGAAATCTGTTTGTAATGGAAAAAAATAAATCACTAATATTTTTAAAAATATTACATCTGCCTGAAATGGCTCTAATATTTAACAATTGTAAACTGAAAAATCCAAGAACTGGAGAAGTTTGACATTTATTATTAAAATCTCAGTTGTTAAGCCAATTTATAAATATGGCAACAACGCATGTCTTAACACAGAACCACAGTATATGGAACAAGAAGAATAAGCATTCGTAATAAGATATAAATATTTCTCTAAATAGATGTAAATATTTTTTTAGGTTATACCTTAAACCTAAACAACGTTTAAATAAGGCAATGACGTGACCAAACATCATTTTGTATGTGTTTTATGTTTATTTGATGTATTTTGTGCTTTTAGAAAGTGTTTGAAATAAAAATAATTGCTGTTTCAAATAATAAACAAATAAGAAAAAAAGATAACAGCTTATAACATACATAATGAGAGTATAAAAAAATACATATACAATACTCCTGGAATTGATGTAAAACTCGAGAAGATGACTTTCCATCATCAGTGACTGCTTTACTGCTTTCCACATAATCTAATATTTGGTCCTCACACATAGTTTTTACAGCAAAGAACAAGTCAAGGTCTACAAGAGTTTGTCAGCATACAAATATTTTTCATGGTTTTTGAGAGATCATTCCATTCTGGTTTATGTGGAAAATGTAGTTCACTAGGTATTCTGTAAAATCTAACAGTTTCACGACCTCTTCGACTCCCACAATTGACTACAGAACAAGTAGTGTGCATGTTTGGTTCTTTCTAACAAACAATATTTTTTCTGTACATTTTCACTTCATTAAATATCAATAATGCATCCCGAGTAGTTAGTCACACAACTATTCTAAATTAAAATGTCCGTTTTAAGCTTCAATCGTTTCATATGTTAAAATAAACTGATCTTTTCATGTTAACTACGTGAAAGACATGGGTTTGTGTGCCTACCAGCGGCCATCTTGAATTTCATCTGACAGCATCTTGGATTGGTCTATAGATGATAATATATGTCAATTTAATTACACCTTGTACTTAACGGTTTGTGTGCCTACCAGCGGCCATCTTGAATTTCATCTGACAGCATCTTGGATTGGTCTATAGATGATAATATATGTCAATTTAATTACCCCTTGTACTTAACATTTCTATAGTTCACTTTTGAACAATTTTTGCGGGTGTAGCAGCATCGGTAAATGGGAAGTGATCCATTCTGATAAATTCCGATTATTTTACAAAGAAAGCTGTATCTGAAGTAATCTAGATCAGAAGTGAACTGATCAGACTGCAAATAAAATTCAGCTACTATAGTAGTCTTATACTGTGGCAGAAATAACTTTTTTATTATTGTTCTGACAGGAGTACCTTGTAACGTCAAATAAAATATTACCAACACATGTTTTAAAAGCTTTATTCAAATATTTAACAATCATAATTTTTTAATTTTACGTGACAGGTATAGTTAGTATTGTTTGAAATATTTTAAATTAGAGGAAATGCTATTCAAATTAATACCTTTTGCTCTTCCATCCATGTGATGAACTTGTCGTATTCTTTTTTATAAGCTTCTTCCGATTTATGCTGTATTAACCGCGATCCAATGTTAGAACTTATTTTTAAGCAATATACAACCAATAACAACTGGTGACAACAATACATCTTATGTGACAGACTGCAAATTAATTTTTGTATTTATCATTCGATGACAACTGATGACATCACGAATTCAACCATTTTACATTATTAGTTCTTTATTTCCATTTTTTGTAGTAATAATACCAGTATTTATGGTTTTAAAGTGTATAACAATAAAAAAAATAGAATTCGTGGATAACTGGTCTATTTCGAGCACTCCGGTATACTATTATGCTAAATGACAGCGGTCGCCATGTTGCCAAATCCTCCTTGTCAGTCCTTGTGATTTTGTCAAAAATAGATTTCAAAATTAAAAAAAAGTATGTTCCGGGACGTTTTAAAGAAAAAAAATTTGGGAAATTTATTTTTTTTAAATATCTTTTAGTGAGAAAAATTTCGTACGGGGTCGCAAAAAACCCAAAAAACGATACCCTCCTTTTAGTTGTATTCTGTTTATGCCTCTTCTGGTATTTTCTTTTCTTCTAAATCATCATCTTCTTGTCTTTTTCAAATATCTTTCTACTTGTTCTTCTCCATACTTGTTATAACTTAATTTCTCTCAGTAGTAACATTTTTATCCAAATTTTTTTCTTTAATAACTTAATTTTTTTTATTTTGTAATTTTTAATTGATGAAATAAAATTCATACGTTAGTATAATTGGTATATAATCTCCATTTATATTTCTTTACATTTGTTTCAATAACTTTATTTTTTTATAATCTTAAAATTGGCATCCCAAAAATATAAATTTCTTGTTTATTATTCTTTTTTTTTCATCTGTTTTCCAAATCTCCCAAATTAAAATTTTCCCTACGAGATTAATTAAAAAAAAAATTTTAATCTTTCCCTTAACATTATTACTTAAAATTGTTTTATATCATTTCCAAATTTTTTATTTTTTTCTTTTTATAATAATAATTAAATAATGATGTGCTCAAAAAAATAAAAATAAGGCTCTTTATATTCCAATTGTCGATTTCGAACATCTTATATACCAATTACACAGCCCCACAAAAAAAAAGTTCATACACAAGAGAGTGACATATGTATTCCCATGTATTTTTCGACGCTGAATCCGATCCCGAGCTCAGAATTGGACCTACACATCTGGAATTGGACCCAGGGGCTGAAAATGGCCTGAAATACGGTGCCCAGGATAAGGCGAAGTCGATGCTGAATTTTTTAACTAAAGCCGGATTTATGCTCGAAAAGTATATGGCCAACTGAAATTCCGGGTTTGGGACCGGGAAAATGACCCCTTGGGGAGGAAAAATCCTGTTTTGGACGTCCAGGTCGCGACTGTGGTATTTTCATGGACTTTCCAATTCTGGATCTGAGACTGGGTGTGAAAAGTGTTTGGTCAGCTGAAATTCCAAGTTTGGGTCTGGGAAAATGGCCCATTGGAACCGGAAAATCATATTTCGGACGTACTAATCGCAAAAGTGGGATTTTCATGTATTTTTCAATCCTGATCCTTTGAGTATGCTCAAAAAGTTTTTGGACAGCTGAAATTCCCAGTTTGGGTCCGGGAAAATAGCCCATTAGGGCCGGAAAATCATATTTAGAACATACCAGTCGCAACAGTGGTATTTTCGTGTGTTTTTCAATTCTGGACCTGAGGGATCCGAACAGGGAATTTCACGTGGCCATAAACCTGTCAAGCACAGTCTGTAAAATGAAAAAATTCGACACTCGTGGTTCCTCACGCTCGCGTTCGGAATTTTCTACTCGTATCGAATTTCTCATTCTACCCTTGTTACAGAATCTACTATTCTCGCATCCTCCTCCTATCTTGTTTAATCCCGATCAGTACTCTCCTAAATCAATTAAAGCACTACAAGATAAAACAGTTAATGATAACCTGGTAGTAACCAACGCCAATAAAGGTAATTGTATAGTGATTTTGGACAGAGCTGATTATCTTCATAATGCCAATAATTTCATCTTCAATGACCCCTCTTTCACTCCCCTTCCCTCTGATCCTACTGTTCCTTCTTACAACAACTTTAAATCTAAATTAAAATCTTTTTCTGGCACTTTGACCTTTTTCAACTCAAACACCTTTTTTATTTGCCCTATGCTTGCCACTACTCCCATTCTCTACGGTTTACCTAAAATCCACAAAGCTAACGTCCCGATCCGTCCTGTTGTTAGGTTCATCAACTACCCTGTTTCTAAACTATCCGCTTTCTTGAATCGCACTCTGGAAGACATTACCAAATTCGAGAATGAACATTCCGTTAAAAATTCCATAGATCTCTCTAAACGACTATCAAACATTCATATCCCACATGATGCTTTTCTTCTATACCTTGATGTCTCCAATTCATTTCTAAGCATCCCTCCCGTTGAATGTATTCAGTTGGCCAACATTCTTCTCCGTAATAATAATATCAACCCTACAATCTCCAAAGACCTTATCTCACTCCTAACCAAAATTTCTTTCAATTTGACAATAAGCTTTTCAGACAAACTTCTTGTCTGACTATAGGCTCTAATCTCTTACCCCTTCTCGCAGAAATCTTCATGAACAACTTAGAGAACACCTTTCTTCATCACCCGTCTTTTGTTCAAAACATCCTCTTTTACGCCCGTTTAGTTAGATGACTGCTTGGTGCTTTTTCGAGGTTCTCAAGATGAGGCACTTTCTTACCTGTCTTACCTCAACACTCTCCACCCACGTATCAAATTCACCATAGAGTTTGAATCTAATTTATCCCTCCCATTTCTCGATTTATTCATCAAACGTAACCCTTCCTCTTCTCGACTTGATTTTGAAATCTATAGGACAACTACAACTGACACACTGATCAATTTCCACTTCAACCACCCTATGTCACACAACATTATTAAACAGCTGCTATTAACAACGATTTTCTCTTCGAAATAATCAATAAATTCTATACTAGATTCTTTTCCAAATATAGACTTAACTCCTCACTTCTTATTAATATTTCACAGACAGGCAGACCTTGTTCAGGTTCGTTACACTTCGTAGGGAAAAGTTTTCCGTAAATATGATATTAACATAGCTTTTAAAACTAATAATAATCTCCAATCATTTATATTGAATTCCAAAGACAAAATTCCATTTCTTGACCGCTCAGGGGTGTATAAAATTTGCTGTGCTAACTGTAATTCAGTCTACATTGGACAGTCCGGTAGAAGATTTTCAACTAGAATCAAACATACAAAGATTCAGATATTACCAACACTCCTTCTTCATATGCTAATCATATTCTTTCCTCTAAACATTCTTTCTCCTTTACAGATGTTAAACTTCTACACGACTGCCAAAAAGGGAATAGATTAAACCTCCTTGAGATGTTTGAAATCAACTCCTACCTCCATAATCCTTCTTTCAACTGTTTTAACGAATGGTTACGTCCTAAAGAGAACCATATTTTCTTATCAGACCGTTTCAGAGATTTCATCTAATTATCCCCTTATCTACCTTTACAATATTTCCCTTTACTTAGTCACCCTGACTTCCTCCTCCCCCCTTTTTCCTGATACTAATTATACTTGTTCCTCCATTGTATCATTGACAATCCCGGTTGCCTTTCTTCCGTTTCTTACTGCTCCTGGTTCTCTGTGCCCCCTTGTTATTATTGTTATTGCCTTCTTTGACGTTTAACCTTCATTTTCCATCAATCATTTGTCACTTGCCTACCTCTTCTCCTTTTCAACATAACGTCTTCTAATCTTACACTTGCAGTTCATTTTATTCTTCTTTTTCTTTGCATGGCCTGTACCTAATCTCAATCAAGCGTTTACATATTTTAACTTCATGTTTGTTTCTTAATTTTAATTTGGGTAATTACTTCTGCTAACTTTGTTTCGGAACCTATTAACCATTATTGGTACTAAATTATGTTCTTCCATTTCATTTTTTACCCTCCGCATTTCAACTTGTGGGGTGGTACTTTCTACCCTCCGCAGACTGTCACACTTGTCTGTTGTCACTTTCTCCTTTGCCGGTGAAAGGGGTTCTGACACGTGGTGAAATTTATATTTATCATTCCTCCAGCGTTTACTTTTCAACTTTACGAACTGATGACCAGTGAGTGGTCGATTTGTTTCAGCCCCCACGTGGGGTGGCTACTGTTAATTTCTTTTTTCCGGGATGTCGACCCCCCTGTGGGTGGGTGTCAATGTTTCCCTCATTGGGAGCAACCCGCTTATTGTTTCATTATTTTACTAGCTATTTGCTAAATTTTTTATATAAATAATTTTTTTCAAAATTTCATGTTATTCATTTTCATTCAAGTACCCACACAATTTTATTTCATAATTCTATCTCTACTTTATCAATTAAATTTTGTGGTACCTGACTTTGTGCTTTATTACCTTAAAGATATGGATAACCTTTGGGATTTAATAAATAATTTCTTATAACTTTCTACTGGTGTAAATTTATTTTCATATTACTTAAATATTCAAACACATCAAAGACGAAAGAAACAGCGAAATAAAAGAAATTTCTTCTTCGCCAATTTTCCCATTTAAGTGCAAGAAATTAGGTCACAATAACGCTCGACTATCTCTTTAGTCTTAAGAAAGAAACGAAAGGATATATTTCGAAAGTATTAACGTTTCTCGGAACTCGGGACTTAAGAACTTGCATTTATCCTTCTTTGACGCTATTTGAGATGGATTTTAACTTTGTCGTGCAATTAATATTTGACGAGGATCAGAGAAAAAAATTAAAAACTTCTGTCGTTAGAACGATCCGTTTAACATCGATTTGTCGATATAATTAAGATGTTTTACAATCTTTTTCGTTGTCTTTAATGAGGGTAATTGCTTTTATTTTCATGGTTGAAAAATAATGACCTTTGTTTAAAATTTCGTTTAACACGAGATTATAAGTATGCTGAGAAGTAATAAACTAACTAGGAATTTTTAGTTACACCAAAAGTAGTAACTAAAGAAAAAGCGGAAATAAAATAAATCCCAAAAAGCTCCAGTAATATCTTTTTTTTTATTTAAATTTCCATTTTTTTTTTCATTTTTATAAAATATTTTTTAATAATTTCTATGCGATTTAGGTGACTTAGTTTAGATTTTAAATTTCCTCGTACGCCACCTTCGATTTATAGTGTGAAGGCCATTTGTTCCGGGCAGCGACAGTGGAGATAAAATTATCCAGGTGTCTTTATGGAATTGACTTATGCCTTAGCGACCAGAATCGCGGGCTTTACTTACCCTGCTGAAGTTATTTACCTGTTTTAAATTTCGTTTTAGAATAAAATTGAAACTTACCTATGAATATTTCTAATTTTATTTTTAAAAAACTGTATATCAGATTTGATCAAAAAAATGTATATATGGAATTCTAGAATCCTTTCCAAAATTGATCAAATACACAACCTTGATATTTCGGTGTACGTCCCTTAATAATTGCAGAAATCTACTATCAATCTATTAGTGCGGTGATATATATAAAAACATAACCTTCAAACACAAAGCTGTCAACAAATGATACACAAAAAAATGGTGCCACCTCAAAATTTGAAAAAGAATTTGCTTTCGCAAAAATACTATCTGGTAGTGACTCAAATCAGAGCAACACATCTGCTGGTTTGAGTAACTGAGTTTTTTGCTATTTTACCTATATTTTTCCGAATTTTTTCCTAATTTTCTCTATTTTATTCCTGTCTTTATTTGTTTTTCCTGTTTTTTTCCAATTTTTTTAGTTTCTCTCTATTTTTTTGTATTTTCCTTGTTTTTCCATTTTTTCTATTTTTCCCAATATTTCTTATTTTTACCTATATTTTACTATTTTTACCTATATTTTACTGCTTTTCCGCATTTTACTATTTTTTCCTATTTTTCTCTAATGTTCCCTATTTTTCCTGTTTTTTTTCTTACTTTTTTACTGGTTTTTTTCTCTATTTTTTCCCATTTTACCTGCTTTTTCCTACTTTTCTTACTTTTCTGTTTTTGGTATATTTTTTTGTGTTTTTCCGATTTTTCATATTTTTTTCCCATTTTCTCTATTTTTCAATATTTTTCCATGTTTTATATATTTTTTTCCTTTTTTTTACCATTTTTTAATATTTTTTAGTATTTTTCACTATTTTTTCCTGTATTCCTATATTTTCCCTATTTATTTGTACTATAAGTAATTTGTTGATACTATAACGAATCCTGGATTATTTATTTCTTCACTGACGCTGCTTTGAGCAAGTGACCTTCAAATAATTTTTTTCCGATTTTTTGCGCATTTCCATTTGCAGTTTTTTATATTTTTTTGCGAATTTTTGAAAAATTTTTGCTAGTTCCCGCGGTTTTTTTGCGATTTTTTTAACATTTTTTGCCATTTCCTGCGTTTTTTTGCGATTTTTTGGGGATTATCATTTTTGTTTGAGAAAGATCATTTTTGTTTGAGAAAGATGTGTAACCTTCCGGACTTATTTCAAAATTAAAAACAACGGACAAATTATTATTTTTCCGCGGCTATGGAAACCATACTAAACCTCCAGCCATTTGATATTCATATCAAAACGAAGGCAAGCAAGGAAGCATTTAGATTGGAGTATAACGATAACTGGTATCCAAGTAACCAAAGGACATACCAGTGTAACTAAAAGTAATCACAAACTCGTTACTAGAAATGAGCAGTGATGAAATGATACCAAAAAATAATTTCCCGAAACCATTCAAGATTCAGTTAACATGGGTATAGTATACTAATGGATCCAAAACCGACAGTGGCACAGGTGCTGCAATATATGGTGATAAACTCAGACTCAAAACCCATGCGTCACTGGGGAATTACGCATCAGTATTCCAAGCATAAGTACATGCCATAGAGTTGCGGGTCACTTTGGCACGGGCCGCGTCAGTAGAGAAAGAAATACTCCAGGGGTCGTTATGGTATCGACCAAAATCACTGGCGGCCAGAAGGGCGGTCTTTACTTGCCCTGCTGAGTGTGAGTACCTGGGTATTAGCTGCTGGGATGTTAACTCAAAACAAATAAAATTCAATAAATAAAACTTTTATTTTTACCCAAAATCCGGCGGAGAAAAGGTGTGTAACGGACGATTGGCTTGGCGGCGTGGTGTAGTCGGACTGACGGATATAACTGAAGTTGGCTTCAACTTGACCTGTCTCTAAAGGTCGACGGACTGCACTGCTGTTCCAATTGGGACGGCCACAGCAAGTCTGGCTTCTGGCTGCCTCTGCAGCTCCGACAACGGTTTGAATTGCCCTACTCGATACGAACTTCGGCGTCTAAGAAGCAGAGACGAGAGTGTCTCCATCTGCCTGGCGACGGCTCAACTGGTACGGCTGGCCTTTTATTCACAATTTTAAATTAAATTTTGCTCCAGTGCCGTGCGCGTTTTAATTTATATATTTTAAATAATGCGGAAAAAAGTAACTTTGTTACAGAGTTATATCTAAGGGAGAACATTAAAAGAGGCTAAACAGGGAAAACAATCCTTATTTACCTCGACAGCCAGGCGTCCTATAAGCTCTAGCATGCAAAAACAGATCATAACTGGTCTGGAACTATCTACAAACCCTACTTGTTCTGAAAAACCAATACAAAGTAACACTGGACGGATGACGAGGAAGCAGACTCTCTGGCAAGAAAAGCCTCAGCGACCAAATTTATGGGCCTCGAGTCGGTGTTTGGCATTCCGAACTCCTCAGTGCGACTCTAACTGACTAGGTGGGCTACTAAAGAACAATCTGGAACCATCAAAAATATTGACTAACAATAATCTGCAGCTAAGCAGAAATCAAATAAGGCATGTCACGGGACTAATAACTGGACATTGCCACCTTAGGGAACACCTACACTAAATATTCATCTACCAAGGAGAACCCATCTGTAAATTATGTAATGAGGAGGATAAAAGAGCCTCTCACATTATACTGGAGTGTCAAGCACCTATAAGCTGAAGGTGGGGCAGAAAACTGATAGGAGGCCTTCCCCAAAGAAAACCTAGTGAAGAGGCTGCTTAGCCTGACAGTAGATAATCTACGTTTGTTCTACCTGACATATAGGCAATTTAAAGTGTTAGAGAGTTGCGTCTAGAAAATTAAGCGTGTCAGAAAGAGGAGATCGCTCTGACGTCACTAGTACCTGAAGGAGCTGACGGAGCTGAAGTACCTAACAGAGATAATGTCGGCTCTTATCTTCAGGTACTTCAGCTCCGTCAGCCCTGTACGTTGGATCGGGTCTTGAGTTCTGTCAGATATGTTGGGTCTGGTCTTCAGCTCTATCCGATAGCGCTCTCTCTTTCTGACACGCTGAATTGCCTATATGTTAGGTAGACCAAACGTAGACAATCTACTCCTGATAAGGGTTATAAACCTTTTCAACTGATAACAACGATAAGGTCTAAAGCACAGCCAGTAACATCGATCAAATCAATCAATCAATCAACCAATTATGATTTTATATCGGACAGCTATAAACTGGACCTGCTGGTTCTATACGGTCCTAATGGTCAGGCCTTCCTCTGTCTGAAGCATTGTGTTGCGGTCTACTGAGCTTAACTTTGCTCTATCAACTCAACCTCTCTCTAAATGTCGCTGAACCGGTATTGGAATTGAAGAGAATGCATCGGATCATAGTATAAAGTAACGTTTGCTGCGTATGCAAGTTCGTACGCGACTGTTTCTATATGTCCTATGGAGGTATAACTGGTATAGGTATTGTATTTTCTTATGAACGCTGATGAGTTAAGACTAATCGCGTTTGGCCTAATATTCGAGGGAGAGTCGTGATATTCGCCCTAATTTGAATTTCTATTTACAATCGGGTAATTTTCGTTGAAATCCCCATTTTACTTGTTTTTTAATCTAAAAATATATCCTAAAATATTGCACAAGAAAAAATATAATAAAAATTGCAGTATTTAATTTATTACCGGATAAATATGTAAAAAATAATAAAAGCGGTGTTAAAAGAAAAACAAAACCTATTTGTAACCTTAATAACTCATGCAGGGCTATATCTAAAATAACAAGCGCGCTATGTTTAAAGAGCTTTAGCTAAATATGCAAAGTCGCGAGTTTGAACCACACGCACGTTTGAATTTCTCTCGTTTGCGGAGTTTTCTTATGAAATGCTGGCGCAAGTATTTAGGGGAGACAAATAACTGACACTAAACGACAAAAGAGGTCCTTGTGCAAAGAGGAAGTGATAACAAAACCACTTTTCTACATAAGTGACATGCATTGTGTTCCATCCGTATTTTCCGCGCTTTAATTTGGTTTTGAGGATTCTACATCAAATATCAAAAAATTACGTTACTTATAATAAAATAAGGATTTTCGTAGTATAAATAATCAATTAATAACTAAATTATTTTTTGATTTGTTTTTGAAACCTCACAGCATATATGTAACCGTAATTTAAAATAATACATCGTGTCCACTTGGCAACATCCACTCAGTAAACAATTTTGTCATGAACGGTAGCTGTTACCGAGCAAATAAAAATACAAAAACTCGTACAGTATCACGCACACAAAAAAAACAAACCAATTACACTCCGCATTTGATTAACGTTTCATCCATGCTGTTTTTACATAAACTTTTTAGAATAATTAATCAATGATTACGTCGATGTGTAAGTGGAATTTTGTAGTATTTATGTTTAATTTCCCAGTATCAACAATTTATACGGGCATGTTCAAACATGTGCCGTTATAAAATATTAATGTAACGTCCTATCCCATAATGACTATAAATCATTCAAGCTTAGTATAAAGTGATGGAGGAGGAGAACCAAGTGAATATTCATGAAAGACTAACAAGCCGGCGAATTACTCTTCGTATTTAACTTTTTACATAAATTCTATAATTTACCCTATTACTACACTAGATTATATTTATTCATTGCTGTACCTAGAACATAATATTGAAGCAAGAAATTACGATCAACTTCAAAGTATATAAATGGGGAATACTTTTTCTGTAAAAGTAATATATGGAATAGAATTTAAAAAATGTATCTATACAAGGTGTTTCATTGGAAAACGCGCATACGTTAACTACAGATAGGGGGCACCTACGTGATTCTAAATAACTCCCAATGATTAGTCTAGCGGTCTTTATAACCGAGATATATGGTGTTTTATCTATTTTGCCCATTTATTTAATGGCCTATAACTTACAATCCACTTCGTATATTTTTTTTATATTTGGGCTTCACATTCTTCATAACTTGAAACATCTGTTGAGACATTCATACAAAACAAAATCCAGTTTCGACTTTCCAAAAAATGTACAAAACAACACCCCACCCTGTATTACTGAATTTAAAATGTTTGTTTCGTCAGTAAAGTTTCTATGACAGTTCTAGCGCTGAAACAATAGAAAACTGTTTATGAGCTTATCAGAGTGGGAAAGGACTGAAATTGCGAGTAAGAAATTGTTATACGCGTAATAAACACCAAGTGGCTTCTGTGAACCGAAAAAACCTCGAAAAGTATCATAAAGTCAAAACCTGAGGACACTATGTTTCTCAAAGCCCCTAAACGGCCAAAAATAACCATCCTTCTCATATCGACTAACTGTGCATCACGTCCCCTTTTTGGAGTATACTAAACACGATGGTAATGCTGGATCTTCTTCCAGAAGCAAACTAACTCATACGGCCAAAAACTACCACTTTGATACCCAGTTTTATGAAATGCACCAGAGATATATTTGATTAGGTTTAATTGGTATAATATGGCGGATCCGCGTTCCACTCATTCGGGGGTGGTTATAGTCGGGCGTAAAATAAGGCGCGGATAACGCAGCATAGCCTAGGACAGCGCAGTGTATAAAAAACTTGGTTACATATGTGAGCCCATATTAGGTATAGGTTCAATGTGACTGGGGCGTTAGCTCGCCCCTCGTCTACGGCCAACGGAGGCCTATTGTGACTCATCCGTACGGGCTACAATTCACCATACAATATTCATCTTCTCACGAAGTCTACGGTGGATTCAGGTAAAGCTAAAGGCGGCAGGTTCCAGCTGTACCAAACCAAACGTACGAAGCCTATTCATTTCCAGGCAGGACCGGAGCTTGATGTTTAACTCAGAAATAGCTTCTTCTGATAGTAACGCAGATGACATTGCCTTGTGAGCAGTCCAAGTAAAATGTGTATATCAATTCTACTCCATTCTAGGATCTATAAGGGGCTACCTGAGGACAATGAACGAATTAGAGCGAGCTAATCCAGGAATATCATTCTAGTGCTGGAGAGTTTTCCTCTCGGCCCATTTCCAGATAGTGTCTTTGGTACTGCATTTGGCTATGGTTCCGGTTCAATTAATTCGAATTCTGCACCTTTTCTCGTTAGGCTATCGTTACCCGCCACCCCTTCGTGCTGAGCTACCCAGAGTCGCGTTACTCTGTTATTGGTAGCAATGCGATGCAAGGATTCGATGCAGCTCTACACCAGCTTTGTGTCTAGCCGGTTGGAGCACAGTGCTTTTAAAGCTGCCTCGCTGTCTGACAAAATGTAAATACTTTTATTGATAAGCGGATGGTTTGCCAACTCTCTTACGCACAATTCTATATCGAAGACATCCGCCACTTGGAGAGCGTATATTACCAGTTATGTGCCACCGTTGATTCAGTTATGAGCGATACGCTAGCCGAAAATTTAATAAATTTTAAGTTGTGAATCAGTTTTCGATGATGAATTTGATGAAATTCTTTTGTTATATTCTTGAACTAAACGTAACAAATTGGGGATAAGTAATTGTTAGAGAAAAAAAGGGAAAAAGTCGTTCTGGCAAACAACTTTCGGTTCCGGTTAAAACTATTTACGTTGTTAAATCGTGCCTACTGCAGTTAAAAAGAGAAAAAATATTCTATATATGGTAATTTTTTCAAAATTTGAGATAAAATATTATGGCTGTGAGAATAGGGAGAGACCACAACTTTGGTCTCTCCCTTTTCTCAAGTTCACAATTATGAATTAAAAATTGTGAAAAAATTCCCAATTATAGAATATTTTATTCTCTTTTCAATGGTTCATTTTAATATATTATTTATTTTTTAGTTATGGTACAGAAAAGTCATTTTTGTCTTTAAAATTCTAGTTTTTATATTGTTTAACACCTGTAACAAAAAAACTATTGTCATTACTATAGCACTTACTGTATTAGAAAAGAGAAAAAAATATTCTATATATGATAATTTTTTAAAAAATTTGTCTGTATTGATATGTATTTCATGTTTTTTTTTTGTATCCTACTAACTTCGCCATGTTTTGTATGTTATTACGCCTGTCCTGGTTTCAAAAAATATATGACCCAGAAAGTCAGGTGCATGTGGTAGTATAAGATTCATGCTCAGATTTGTCTACCGCACATGTATGTGACCTACTGCGCATGTGCCTGACATTATCTGAACAAACCTATTAAACTAATTGATGAGAACGGATCTCGTTTATCCATTCAATGATAAATACATACACCTACATGATAACAAAACAACAAAACACTGCAGCGGCTCGTGAATATACACCAATATAAATTTAATATTCTTATATCACTTTGAACATATTCAAATCAAAATATATTTGGTTAATTTATGGATTAGGACAATTGCGAATACCGTATTTACTTGAATTTGTAAAATAATAATGTAAAATTTGATTTATTGTTTTTTACTAACAGTTATATGTAATTATTTGACTAAAAACCGGATGTGAACTAACAAAATAAATCTAAAAACCAACTCGTATATCTTTTGATTCATTTCTTTAAATATATATTTTTTAAACTATTTGCCAATAACATGAATAGTTTTTTTGACGAACAGCACAGCTCTAATCTGCCCTGCCTTCCCCATCTTCCAACATGGACTAGTAAGTTGTATGTAATAGACTGGACAAAAGTTTTGCTGTGCTGCATGGCGTGCATCTCAATTTGCATCAGGCTTAACTCGGAAAGAACGTAAACCACCGACACTGTGTCCAGGATCCTCGAAAAGTCACTAACCCCAGAATCAAACAGTTTAGCAAGAGCTTTAGATATCCATCAAGAAAATATTAAGAAATTTTTGACAACCTGGCTGATGTCTGACAAAGGACACAATTTTGAACCGAACAATATCTACAATATATATCAAACCAGATGTACTATATAACCCAATAAAATTATAGCCAAAGCGAAAGAAAGAAGTACATTAGTTACATTTTGTGAAGCCGTGAATGCACTAGAGAAGAGTGTACCGCCCATTCGTTTTTCTTGAAGAAATACCATGAAAATCGGCCACCTGGTTGCATCGTATCTTTGAACAGGATTGATTGGATCCAAAAAGGAGAATCCTTAGTATGAAACATTTCGGAAATTACCCTAGCCAAATCCGACAATGATAACCATGGTATTCCCGTTATAGAATTTTGCAAAGAAAACGCCATACAATTTTAACTGCATACATCCATAAATTGCAGATTATGGGCCATAGTAATGAATGTGATCAGTGGATAAGATGAACCCATGTAAACCATATACCATCAATAGTACTAGACGATCTACCACTAGCTGTAACTTCCAGTAATATCACTGCAGTTTTCAAATGCTCAGCAATATTCCCTGTGAACAGGAATACTTTCAATGAAGTCGAATTTGCACCTTGTTGTATAACTGATGAGCAAACTTGGTAGAAACCGTTAACAACTAGAAGCCTTATACTAAAGATATTATGCATCTTCCTCCAACACCTACTATGAAAGATTATACTCCGCAGTTCATCCTTTGCTGAAGGCTGATTTCAGCAAACTGAAACACGTTACAAACAGACAAAAGTAAAAACTGCAATTATAAACGACATACCTGAAGAGGAAACTATTGGACAAGAAAGAAAAGTGTCTTCTTCCACGAAAACCGTTATGATATGTAAGAAACTTCGAAAGGAAGCGAAAGATTGTCGACCATGCATCGGAAGAGTCATGACACTATATGTTTAATATTCTGTGGTCCTTACTGCAGGACTTTCATACACCAATTGAATCACACCAAATCTGAATATGAAAGCTTGAAGTAAACCTTACGTAATTTTTTTGTACAAGTTGTTGATTACTGTAGTGACAAAAAAAAATTAAAACAAAATTTTATTGCATTTGATCCTAGTCTCCTGTACCTTAAGGCAGTAGCTTATCGCTAAATCTTTTAAGGGAAGGTTGTAGATAGACTTTAACTGGATTGCTTTCTTTACTTACTTTCGTCCCGTATTGTTTTTATACTTTACAAAAAAGTTGATTGCCTTGAAGCATTTATACCAATACATAATTTTAAAGCAGTAATAAATGCAATAAAAAAATAAAAAAGTCTAAATTAACTAATTTTGTCTAAAGAATTTTAACTTCTAAGGAATTGTTGGTTAAATCAAGGTCAGTGCAATATTAAAGTAAGATATTTTTCAAAGAAAATTATTTTAAGCTTTTAGCTTTTTAACTCAGCAAAAAGAAAATGAGAGACCAAGAGCGCAGTAGAGAGAGTCTCTGTCAAATTGATAAGGGAAATAACTGGGACATTTTCCGTTTGTCAGGCAGTCGGAGGTTAGGGAATTTATGGCATTCTTAGAGAGGTTGGAACGCCGTCACCTCCGTAAAGAGAAAACGAGCAGGGCACCGCTATTATTTTAGCTGAGAAAATTCTGCGGACATCCAGATGCCGACTTCTTATTCACGACTCTTCTGTTCTCATAAACAAAGGATGTCGGTAAAATACGAATAGCCCCTTGCCTCTGCTCGAATGGGATTTTTGTGCTTTTTCTTTGTTGATTTATGGAATGCCGAGGATGAGTACTGATTAATTAAAATTATCAGGATATTTCTTAGTGGGACTGTATATGACATCTAGAGGATATTTATTACTTTTTATGAATTATATCATAAATTTTTCATACCAGAATTATATTTATTATAGAGTTTATTATTATTATTAATTTGAAAATTAGTGGAAAATTCAATTTCCATACAGAGTGTAATTAAAATAAGATGTATTTTAAACAAGGCGTGCGCCACTAAAGATAATGTAGGTCATGTTGAAACCGGGATTTAACATAAAAATGTCATCAGTCTACGTTTTGTTAGTTGGTAGGGCAGTATAGTTACTATGGGACGAAGTGTGCAATTGTAATTATTAGAGTTAGAGAGAATAGAGCGATTTTTTTTAATATTTGGCTCAATGGGTAATGGTCTGTCATTGACGTCACCTTTTTTGATTATATCACATAATTAGAAGTGAAATACAGGAAAATATTCTGTATAGCAATGCACTGAAAAGAGAGGTGGAAAAACCAAGAATAATTGTTGTTGCTAATTCACGTTGCAATTTTTTCAAATCTCACACTTATTTCTTTTAATTAAAATAAAAACAGAAGCATAAATATTTAATAAAATTATAGTCAATTTTTAATCTTGATTCACAATCAATTTTTCTCATTTTTTTACCTCACTCTTTTTTACCCTATTTTTTAACTGGTTTTACTGGATCGTTGGGGAAATAATACTTTTTTAAATTTTTTTTGATGATAATATTTGTTCAAAAACTAATTTTGGTGATTAATATAAAAAGTTATTAAATTTTTTTAAATAATTTTTCGAGGTGGAATAATTAAGCTAAAAAGTAATCCTAAATATTCCACCAAGATAGATGGAGTGTGTGGGAAATAGTTGGGGGAAAATCATAAAAAAATTAGAGACACGAACTTGATTGATTTTTAATAACATTTTTTTTAAATTAGATTTATTTATTTGAGAGAGTTTGGAAAATTTTATTTTTAAATTTGTTAAATCGATTAGTTTATAATATATAATATATAAAAGAGCAAATTTATTATTTTTTACATTTTATATATGTAGACCCTATATTTTTACTTTCCTGCTATCTATACACCAGGTAAACGAGTCAGGGCCACTTTTAAATGGGTTAATAGATATGTTCCATTTTTTTTTTAAATATAAAATAGTCATTTGTACATTGTTTTAAAAATAAATCTAATATGATTGACATCCGATTAACCGGAAATGATATAAAAATTGGAAATTCAATACATTTCTACATATTTAGATTATACAATTTTAAATATTTATAATTTGACTATCAAATATCACTTTAATATTTAATTTGAAAATGTTTTGATCAATTTTATTTTTCTTTAAAAAAAAGGAAGTGGTAAATATTTCGGGGTTATTCATTTTTTTTATTTGCATGAGAATAATTGTTGTTGCCAATTCAGGTTAAGAATATATCTTTAAATATATATGATATAATTACAAAAGAATGTACAGTGATTGTTTTTAGGTAGATTTCCATATATGGAATCTACCTATTGTAATCGATTCAATGACGGGACCCAGAACCGGGAATAGGGGCGCTACGCTGTTTATGACCTTTTGAATAAGAATCAGTAAAAAAAAAATTATCGGTATATACCTATATATATGTGTAGACATTCCGTTCCGGCATGATAGAGGTCGCAATTTTTGTCCAATCGGCAACAAATTTGGTACAAAAAATCTTTTAAGCCGTAATTCATTGCGAATTGCAAATGGGCATTCTACCTGTAAGGGGGTGAGAATTGGAGGGGGTTGAAATCTCAAAAAATTCAGGTCTCCACCATTTTTGAAAATATTAAAAAAGTATATGCGACTTTTTTTATGCTCTGATTTTTATAAAATTAATTTATCTAAAACTTTTTTTTATCCGACCCACTGGGGTGGACCTGGCGGGGGTTGAAATTTCAAAAAATTTATATCCGAAATTTTCAAAAATATTGAAACAGGTCACAAGACTTTTTTACGTTCTAATTATTATAAAACTAATTTGTCTGAAACTTTTTTTCATCCGACCCACGGGGATGGAACTGAAGGAGGTTGAAATTTCAAAACAATTATATTTCCGCCATTTTCAAAAATATTGAAACCGATCATAAAACTTTTTTATGTTCTAATTATTATAAAATTAATTTTTCTGAAGCATTTTTTAATCGGACCTAAGGGGATGGAACTGGGGGGGGTTGAAATTTCAAAAAATTCATATCTCCGCTATTTTTAAAAATATCTAAACAGGTCATTAGACTTTTTTCATGCCCTAATTATTATAAAATTTATTTGTTTGAAACTTATCAATCTGACCATATCTACCCTGCCGACAGAAATTTTTTTACTTAGATGCAATTTTTTTAAATCTCACACTTTTCTTTTAATTAAAATAAAAACATAAGCATATATTTAATAAAATTAGAATCAATTTTTAATTTTGTTTCACAATCATTTTTTTTTTCATTCTTTTACCTCACTCTTTTTTTACCCTATTACTTTTTTATTGGATGGTAGGGGAACTTATACTTTTTTAAACTTTTTTTTAATGATGATAATTGTTAAAAAAAAACTAATAAATTTGGTAATTAATATCAAAACTAATTAAATTTTTTAAAATAATTTTTCGTGGTGGAATAATTAAGCTAAAAAGTAATCCTAAATATTCCACCAAGATTAAATTGAGTGTAATGGAAATAGTTCGAGGAACAGAGTAAAAAAATTAGACGCACGAATATTTTTTGTTAAATTTGATTAATGTATTTGAGAAAGCAAATTATTCTCTGGATAAAGATAAAAGTTTGGAAAATATGATTTTTAAATTTGCAGTGATCTAAAAACTCGCTAAATCGATTAGTTTATAATATATAAAATAACAAATTAATTAGTTTTTACATTTTAGATATGTAGACCCTATATTTTTACTTTCCCGCTATCTATACACCAGATATAAACTACTCAAGGACCACTTTTAAATGGGTTAATGGATATGTTCCAATTTTTTTTAAATATAAAATAGCCATTTTTACATTGTTTAAATAAAAATCTAATATGATTGACATCCGATTAACCGGAAATGATATAACAATTGGAAATTCATTACATGTCTACATATTTAGATTCTACGATTTTAAATATTTATAGATCGACTATCAAACATCACATTAATATTTAATTTGAAAATGTTTTGATTCAAATTTATTTTTCTTTCAAAAAAAGGAAGTGTTAAAAATTTAGAGGTTATTTGTCTTTTTTTGTTTGCATGTTCGTTTGAAAATTATTTTCTGTATAAAATAGGTGAATAAAGCAGAGTTATGTTTATAAAAATGTGAGACTTACTGCATTCTTTTATAAAACTCTTAAATTACAGATATTTTGTAGATATTATAAGATTTTTAGGTCAATCTCGATATCAAAAACCATACCTAAGTTAAATACGAAAATTCCGTCTTGAGTATTTTCA
Organism: Neocrepidodera transversa; assembly: GCA_963243735.1. NCBI lineage: Eukaryota > Metazoa > Arthropoda > Insecta > Coleoptera > Chrysomelidae > Neocrepidodera > Neocrepidodera transversa. Next base: position 20,948,043 of record OY725341.1, read on the forward strand.
TTTTGAACTTTATTAAAAATTCCAGCAATGTCTGGTAAGACAAGAACATAAAACAAGACATTAGCATGTGAGAAGCCGGCGCGGAACCCTTATCCGTAATGAAGAATTTTAGGGCTTGCACATACATACATCATATTTCAAAGGAATATGGAAGTAGAAATCGCAAAAAACATCCGAATAGCATAATTTACATACATCAAAATATGAGTCAGTCATGTCTGAGCTCCGTTCGTGTGGTAGATTTGTACAGACACGATACGGACCCAGAGACGGATTTTGAAAAGTGCATTTTCAAAAGAGAAAAATTATAATAAAAACAATCATCCTTAAATCTCCTAAACCTGATTTTTTTTATTTTAAAATGGTTTATCTGTTATATCGCAGTAAATGGACTCATTATATTAATCCCTATACCAAAGACTGATTAAAAAACCTTTATAAAGGGTTAATTTGAATTGAATTCCAATGAAGCGAGCTGGATTTGAATTTATACCTCAAATGTGAAATAAAACAGATTGGTAAATTAAACTTTGTCGGGTAACATAATTCGACATTTATTTACAATTAGTTAAGTAATTAGAATAGGCCGGCCTTAATCGAAACAAAAATTAACCTGCTGTGTCACCACAGAACTTTCCCGGATCGGCTGTAGAGAATAGGATTATTTTAAATACTATGAATTACATTAATTTACGTCTACCGAATTGATATTTTAATGTTTATAATGATATCAGCGGGCGCATGCGCACATTTCATAGCATACTGCTATAATTAGGATCTCCTAAAATCTTGGATGAAAACTATTGAGAATTCTGGAAAAAGTTTGATACAAAAGTTGTAGAGAATTTTATGCTCTACAACTTTCTACTAGAACATTTTGCACTAAAGCCCATTGTTTGTCTTCAAAATAAAAAAAAGGTAAAAAGCCTAAATATGTAAATTTTTCGCTCTGTAGTGGCGAAAATATGGGGAATTCCAAAAAAGTGAGGGGTAAAAGTTAAAAGAAATTTGGTGTTCTACAACTTTCCATAAATAATTTTTGCATTAAAGTGCATTGTTTATACCAAATTTCAGCTTGATTGATCAAACGGTTCAGCAGTTATCGTGGAAGATTACACACAGACACACAGACAGAACTTACGCTGGAAATGGTTTCAATCTTCTTGGGGACCTCAAAATGGATATTTCCATCGATATGTCGATTTTTTTTGCTAGTGCACTATACTTTCCCTTTGATGGGACCAGGAAAGTATTAATCATAGTTCATGAAAAACTATGATTTAGAATTAAGAATTGTTTGCATAAGTTACTATGATAGTCGACGTGTTAAGATCGACTAATCATCGAAGGACCAAAGAAATTTGGTTTTATGCTGTTAATAGAAAAAATCATATTGAAGTAAGGTCTATTTATACACCCAGTAATATTAGAAGGTATATTATTTTTTAAATCACTTTACCCATGATCAAATTAACTATTGTCACTTACTATTTACTCTACGACTAACTGCAATACTTTGTAAAATTCAAAAATGTTTGCTGAATGATTTGATAAAAAAGGCGCGGTACTACTTGGCATTTTAACGTAGAACTTTTACATGTTATAATCTACTGATCTCTACAATATCTGAAAAGATATGTGAACACCATTTTAGCGCGAAAAGGGATTTTATACCGAGCACGATGGAGTGGGATTGAAACCGTGTTTTGTAACATTGGAACGTGGTCAAGGCTAAAATAGATGTAATATAGCTGTGTTAGTTACTTTTACTGCTAGTTGAAGAGAGACAAGACACGTAGCAACAAAAATTGATACGCGTATATTATTTAGGAGCGATTGTACTTATTGGCGAATTTGTTTTCGAATCTTGGGAAGCGAGATGAGGACAAAAAATACTGCAAGAGAGACAAGCAGATGTTTGCTGGTTTTACTGTTTTTTCCCGTATTAAACGTTTAGAAAACATTGTTGCAAAATTATAAAGGTAAAGGATAAGTTTTCAGTGAAATTTATCCAGTTGAATAACTCTTGAAATTGTTCATAAATACAGTGTGTACCAAAAAATTGTCAATTTGGATCCATTAAAGTTGAATGACACCTGAAATTGTTCATAAATACAGTGTGTACCGAAAATTTGTCAATTTGGATCCATTAAAGTTGAATGATACCTGAAATTGTTCATAAATACAGTGTGTACCAAATATTTGTCAATTTGGAACCATTGAAGTTGAATAAGTCCTGAAATTGTTCATAAATACAGTGTGTACCAAAAAGTTGTCAATTTTGATCCATTAAAGTTGAATGACACCTGAAATTGTTCATAAATACAGTGTGTACCAAAAATTTGTCAATTTGGATCCATTAAAGTTGAATGACACCTGAAATTGTTCATAAATACAGAGAGTACCGAAAATTTGTCAATTTTGATCCATTAAAGTTGAATAAGTCTTGAAATTGCTTATAAATACAGTGTGTACCAAAAATTTGTAAATTTTTAACCATTAAAAAATATAATTATTTTAAATACATTTCTGTTAACACAAAAGTGTTAGTTGTAGAATTTTTTTTAGATCAAGTCTGTTCGTGATTGGTATAAAATATTCAGAGACGTCGCGGTGCCACCGTAGCTACCTTTTAATCAGATGTCGCCATTATAATTAACACGGTGGCTACGGTCAGGAATGTTGCATACTGATCCGTAATAAAAACCAGATTAAAACCTAACAAACTTATTTTTATTAAATATTTTCGAGTATGGAAACACGAATATCGCAGTCTCTATTTTTATAAAAAAATTACTTGTCCTGTGTACCCGTTCATATATTTTTTATATTATTAAACTAATTTAAGTAGAATTTGAAAAAAATTGTTTTGGTTCTAACTTGATCAGTTTTTGTTGTTGCTAACAACTTATTTCTTCAGTAAAACTTTTATACGGTAACTTTCTCTAAATTTGCAAATTTCATCGTAAATATTTATCCGTTTTGTGTTGAAAAGTTATTGGTGTTACAAAACTCGTGGATGTTGTTCCCAGGATGAAGTAAACGAGGCTATGTCTGGCATGTGTTCCGTATTTCGTGTTTATTATCACCTTATCATACTCCGTTTTCCGATGCCATTAATTTTTATCATTTCTCGCCGACAAGTAATAAAAAAACACGCCAGAAGACCTCCTTTTACCGTTTAAAATAGTATATGGGTTGACATTTCATGGTCATTTTTTGATTATTTACCCTGTATACGTTTTTCCGCACCAACATAAAATTGTTAGTATTTAAGAATTAAAATACATTATTATTAAAGAGGGGAAATTTTTAAACAAAAAGAGGGGAAATTTGAGTCGAAAAAGTGACATCATTTGCAAAAAAAATTTTTTAAAAAGTGACAAAAATTTAGTGAAAAGAGGGGAAATTTGGGTCCAAAAAGTTCAAAATTTAGAAAAAAACTAAGATAATCACTACAAAAAAAATCCTATCGACAGGTGTTATCTAATAATGAGACTTTTCATCTTTCCCTACCCCACGATATGGTCAAATTAATTTAATAATAATTAAAATATGAAAAAAGTCCAATGACCTGTTTGAATATTTTCAAAAATGTCCAGTTTTCACTTCCTTAGAGGTAGAATACCCATTTGAAATACGCAAAGAATTTTTTTTACCAAATTTGGTGTCGTTTGGACAAAAATTGCGAACTCTATTGTGCCGGAGTAAAATGTCTATACAAAGGGGTCAGATAATGTCAGATGTCATGACCAATCCTGGGTAAATTACTATTAGGCAATTTAAAAAAAATAATCAAGTAGAAATGAAAAGGATTTGTTAATTTTTTATAATTTTAATTTTGAAAGTGTCCTAAAAATAAATTAAGAAATTTAATTGAGATATTGGAAGCGTTGTTAAGAAATTCATTTGATTTTTTAATAAAAGAAAAATTTTAAAAGATAATAAATTAATTTATATCAAAAGTATACCGGAAGAGTATACAGGACGAAGCAGGAAAAATAGAGAAGTAGAGACAGATGGAAGTAGAAAATGAAGTACAATGGTTTTAGGAAGGCAGAAAATAAAATAAAAGACGAGACAGAGGGAGTCAAAGTAAGAAATATACAAAAACAGAAGACACGCTTTTGAAAATGCAGACCAGAAGGTGTCAAAAAACATTTAAATTTTAATAAATTGTATTTTTTTAAATTATTTATAAATTTTATATCTGATCTACCGGATGGTCCATATCGAAATATCGATCTTTTTTTGCTGATTCTTATTCTCCAGGTAGTAGCGGCGTAGCGTCCCTATTCCCAGGTCTGGATCCCGCCAGTGAATCGATTACAATAGTTAAATTCCATATATGGAAATCCACCTAAAAAGTGACAAAATTTGGGACAAGAGGGGAAAAATGCAAACAAGTGCCCTTTTTAAGAGAAAAGAGGGGGAAAAATACTAAAAGTGACTTTTTAAGAGAGAGAAACAGAGGAATTTTGAAAAGAAAAAAAGTGTTTTGAAAAGAGAAAAGAGGGAAAACTTTATAGGAAGAAAAAAACAAAAAATGAGTGAAAAACACATAAATATTCATTAAGCTAGTTAGTGATCAATAAGAAAAGTCAGAAACGCCCGTGTGTTGCGTGTAAAACCAGTTTTGAAACCGGAAGTCATAAAAATCCAAAAATCTATTTGGGAGATATTCATGGTATGCTGAGTTTATTACCGTTAACCGTTTGTTTCTATCTCTCTATCTCTTTTCGTTTTTGAGTTATAAATATGCGGACAGACGGACAGACAGACAGAGCTGTTTTATAAGACTTCTCTCTAAAGTTTAGTGTTTAGAAATCTAAATAAAAGGAAACAAAAAAACACGTAAAGAAGGAATTTAGTTCATTAAGCTAGTTACTGATCAAAAAAAAATCAAAAAAGGAGGGAAAGTTTGGGGTAAGTTAATTAAGCTTATTAGGTTAGAATAAAACATATTAAATTTTTTAAAAAAAAGGCAAAAAAACACGCGTTATTTGTCTATTTCTAGACAGTTGTATATTTGTTTTAGACACACACATTGTCAAACGAACCACTCTAGTGGCACCATCTTGCAACTTCCTTCTCCATTTTGAACAAAAAAACACGGTCTCTTCGCATTATTGAAGCTTGTTGTTTAGTGGAAAAGTGCAATTTACTTAGAAAACATCTCTTTAAATCAACGAAAATCGTCATTGTTTCATTATTTGCGCAGTTAAAATAAAGAATCTCGCTGCGCTCGTGTCTATGGTCTCACTTACTGTGCTTGCTCTCCTCATGTAATTAATAATTGTTTTTGTGATTATCTTTTTTATCATAAAGTAGATTGACGAACAACCTGCTTAACATCGTACTGTATTTTTAATATTTTTAGCAAGTCTTTATCGACTGTTTCTAGTAAAATTTGATATCAGATTGTTACAAATTTCATGTGTTAACTAGTTGTTCAAAATTTTTTAATATAGATGCATCTACAAAGTGAGTTTTGTTATATTTTGAATATTTCGTGTATCATTTTTATCAAAAAATCGTCTGAAAATATATTAACTGTTTAGTGATAAAATAAAAAGGAAATTTAAATAAATAATGGATTTTCATCAAGTAAAAGCCGACACAGTTAAATAGTTAAAAAGAAAATATGATTAATAAGACAGCAATATTAAGAAACCTTCCTTAGTTATTTTTTTGTGATAAGTGTTAAAATCAAAGCAATTACAGTCATGACTAATTATAATCCGACGTTACCAGACTGTCACAAAAGTATAATTTTTAGAGAAATAGGAGGCTTTTGGGATGGCTATTAATTGTGCATAAGCATTTTAGAAAATGTGGGCTGAATAGTATAAACATCACCCTGTATATTGTAATCAAGGTTAAGCTCTAATATTCTGTTTTATAACTCTCTAACATACTGAAATATTTTTGTTAACATATCATTAAAGTTTAATTGCTTTTCTCTAAACAGATATATAGGAATACGAACTAATACTTACACAGTAAAAAATATGAAGCGGGTAAATTTTCGGGTATTTCATTGTGATAAGAATTGAGAGTATATATTTTTACACTCTCGCAAATATTATTTACCATTATTTAATACTCAAATGTACTATTAGTACAGGTTAGTTTTAAGCGAGTATTTATTATTAATTCAGTGTTAAATCAATTCCGTGGGTGTAAAACCTGTTGTGCCACAATTGAAATAAACTTTCTGAGTGTAAATATCATTTCCGCTGGTAGATTTACACTGATTCTGGAAAATTATACAGCTGTAGTAAGAATCAGCCTTATACGCACGATAGTTGCAAGAAGTAACGAGGCAGCATAATCGGCATGTCTAGTACATTTTATTGTGCCATTTTTGTGTAGTCGTGTGGTACTTGTGTTTAAAACAATATTTTTGTTTTAAATAATAGGTATATTTATCTGTGGTGTTAGTCTTTTATTGACGAGTTAACTGTTGGAAGCAATTTTTTATCTTCATCCAACACTTTCAATAAACAGTAACACACCCAATCGTTTCATCAAAGGATTATGGTATCAGATCCACAACTAAACATAAAGGATACATTAGGATCAGATATTGATCTTAATAATATATAAGTGGACGTGTATGTGACGGATACCACTGATAATGTAACGCTCTTTGTGTTGTAAAGCGGTGTTTTGGCGCCTTCGTTCAGGATTCGGATTTCCTCGAGCGCTACCTTCTGTTTGTATTGTGAAGGCCACTTGAACGAGCAGCGTCAGTGGAGAAAGAATACTTCAGGGGTCATGTACAGGTTTCTACACGGATCGCGTTTGACGTATATTCAGAGGAAGGTCGCGGTGTTTATTATATTTTTCGTATTCAAGGTGCATTTTGATTTTATCTATTTACTATCAGTTGCCGATCACGATATTTTTAATAGCAAATATTGTTAATGACGGATTTTTAGAGGGAAACTAATTATAATAATTATTATAAAAATATAAAGATGAAACTGCGTTATTATTTTTAAGAAAAATTATTGAAAACGGCAATTTTAAAAATTTAGACAGTTATAGCTTTTTAATACCATTAAGGACCCCATCACGTTCTAGATTTAATAAAGATTCTTTGGGAAGGTAATTAAATATTATTAATAAACAGGTACATATAAGCTACCATTATAGTGCATTTTTTTAAGTTCGTTTTAGGGTGTAGCTGTATATTTGAAAAAAAAAAAATGGTGGACAACATATTTTTGATGAATACGAAAAAACTAAAATAATTTTCAACCGCACCAGGAGAGATCTTGTCTACTTAAACGATGACTTATTTATAGTTTTTTAAATTATATTAAAAAAAAAATAATTTCAATTATTTTTACACTCTATTAGTTCAGTTTTACACTCTATTACATTATTTTTACACTTTTGGGTGTATTATGTATACACGCTAATGAATTACTTTTACAATCTTGCAGAGTATATTGATTTACACGGTATTTGCTTAGTTTTACACTCTATTAAATTACTTTTACCCTCTAGTGGTTATTAGAATGACACTCAGTGATATTAGTGAAATCTACACTCAAAATGCAGGACCTATATACACCTCTCAGAGTATAGTTTGAGTGTAAAACTTTACGCTAAATTTTTTACTGTGTAATATACCGGATGCTCACTTATATTTTACCTGTGTAAAACATCTAAACGGTTCATGATAGAAATATGCGGTTTTCACTAAATGTTTTAATTTAATTACAAATTGTATTTGAATAAATTTTTGGCAATGTTTTTGTTTTTTTTTTTAATGGAACACTCACTATATTTTTTTCACATATCTATTGATGCAAAGTTTTTCAAAATCAGTTATCAAATAACTAATTCATAAAAATATTGATAAAATCCACCATTTTTGTTTTAACGTCATCGAAATCGGTAGAAAAAATATCAATATATGTAACAAATATATGGTATATAAAGAACATCTTTGTAATAAATTTTTTATTAGTTTCTAGAACTTGTTTAAATTATTTTTTGTGAAACATCTGACACCCGGACTATTTTTCTCAAAATCAAGAAGTTATAACTTTCCAGACCCATTTTCCGCATAAATCTGGTTCTCCCTCTTCCGTATCCACACTTTTGCTGTATGTTTAAATTTATTCACCCTTATATTATTATTTTATTTTACGACACCCAAATTACATGTTTTGATGCATGGCTGTTTTAGATATCACAAATTCTCGTAATTTTTTTCGACTTAATTGATTACATCACACTACCCGACTGTTATTTATTTCTTGATACATCGCATTTGTCCCAGCCCTGCGATAAATATTAATTTTAGTTAATGAAGGACCACGGCTAACTGTAATTACTCATGCAAGGTAATAGAAAAATCAATGGATTGCTTTGTCTCTTCTAATGTTTCCATTAAAATTTAACAGCTTTTAAAATTTTGTACTCGTTAAATTTGTTCTCTGTAAATTTTAAACTAGTCTATTAAAACGTTTAATTTAAAATAACCATTAAGTTCTTTTCATATTTAAAAAGGCATTTTATAATCTTGTTGCTATTTCCGAGTACTTGAAAGTAAAAAAAAGTAGCAAGAATTTGAGTTTTGAAGTTTACGGGTACATATTGTTTTTTTGAGGGTAAAATATTTATCGTGGGCTCAATTTTTCATGATATAAGGTGGGGAGGGTGGGTTGCTTCACAAGTGGACTGACACACAGCACTTAGGCCACTTTAGGCCCAATGTGAACCCTCCTTATAAGACAGGACTTGGCTCGTCAGCCAGTCTATAATTTTTATGTAGTTGACAATGTCGCCAAGAGGTGCCTCTCTGATGTTAGCCAATACATTATAATCATAAGAGATGTGCTTGATTGTCTCGCCTTCTTGGTCACACCTCCTGTAGATTGCGGAGTCTGACATCCCCATGTTATTGAGATGTTTTCGTACTGGACATTGACCTGTAAAATATCTGTTAAAAGGTGCATATTCTGCCTAGTCATATACCTGCTAGTCGTTGTATTGTCAAGGCAACTTACGAGATGCCTAGAAACTCTGCAGACTCTTGTTTCATTCCATCGTCCCTAGAGTTTTACAAGGGAGTGATCCTTAATTAGTTACGTCACGACCGATTTCATAGTCCAAATAGTTTTTGGTTGGCTGCCTTATTGGCCAATGAGTCGGCGAGATGGTTACCTGTTGATGTGGTATAGCCTTTGATCCATCTTAAGGTGCTTAGACCAATGTTTGGTGACATTTTAGTAGTCTCTCTGAGCAAATTCTTGACCTGTTTATGATAAGTAGTGTTTATCTACTATCTGCTATTTCCGGTTTTTTTTTTGTTGCTTTTAGGATGCCACTGGGCTCCGTTTGAGCTACGCTGGCACTTTTTCTTGTAGTCCATTTTATGTGTAGGTTTAAGGATTTTGAGTGTATACCGCACACTGAAACTTGTTTTGTTTTGGAGCCATCGGTATAAAAATTAATTATACTTGCCACTTGCGGCTGATCTATATATTTTGTGATAACTTTATATGACTTGGAAGCGTGGAAGCATGTAAAGTGCCGTGGAAGCATATCAAGTGCCTTCTCCCAAAAGCGGCATGTCACCTCTCCTACATTAGGTTCTATTCCAACCAAGTGAAGTCCTATCATAGTCGCCAACGCGACCACCATGATATAAATATAAAGGAGGGTGAGACTGTTGGATTTTAACAAACCAGAAGCAAAGGGACAATAACATGTTATGAAAACTTTAACAAGTTATTTAGTAGTTTTGAATTTAATTAAATACATTTTCAGAGCTTTTGTCCGACAAATAACTTCTAGACTAAATTCATTACATCAACTATTTCCAAATACATTATGATGTCTGTACAAAATTAACACAATTATAGTGAATACTCTATGTGCAAAAGTTATATCGAAATTGGGAGTCAAATTAATCGCGCGATGGCCGATAGTCGTTAACTCAATTGGCCGCGTACAAATTAACTGTTTTAAAGTTTCATTGGTGCATGAAATATTCAGTTTGACACTTTTCACGTTGTAAAATTTTAACTCGATACAGTCTACCACCCACTATTCGCAGTGCCGGGCTTTATAAATTTCAAAAATAAATTACTGAATTTACATATTTCTGGATACCGACAACTGACCTTTTTACTAGAGGAATATAATTTTACTGGATAGCGTAAGTCCATTTTTTTGCATAAGTGAATTTTACTAGAGTATGGTCGACTTTTTCGAGTATTTTAATATTTTAGAGAGACTCGCACGCTTTTGAAATTACTATAAAATGATTCTTCGTCGCGGCCTACTTGTCTCATACTGTAAATATGTAACGTGAAGTAAATAGAAAAGTGCGCTATTCGATTTACTATAATATTATTATTTGGTACGGTCTGTCCGGAACTAACCCTTGATGTTGTGTGTGAACTTGGAAATATACTTTAATACTATTTATTGAACAAAATTCTTTCAACACATGTTACATTTTATTGGATATATGGAATGACATGACAACTACGAAACACGAGAGAGAGAGAGAGAGAGAAAAAGAGAGAGAGAGATAGAATGACGTTCATGGTGTCAACTGCCCCTTTTGTGTCTGCTTGAAAGTTACCAACAATGGCTTGAACCGAATTCGTAAACAGCGAATAGAATTTCTGGAACGTGGTCTACTTGGCTCATACTGTAAATATGTAATATGAAGTATGAAGAAGAACGCTCTATTCTAATTACTATAATATGGTTCTTCAGTGCGGCCTACTTGGCTCATACTATAAATGTGTAACATGAAGTAGAAAAAAGGGCGCGCTATTGGAACCACAATAATATGATACTTTGGTGCGGTCTACTTGGCTCATACTGTAAATATGTAAAGCTGCGTCCACACTGATGCGCTGAGCCACGCCGCGCGAAACATTCACGAACGTTACTAAATAATTTGCTTGTGAAACGTCCAAACTGCTGCAACATTTAGCGGTTCGTTTGAGTTTGTCAAGTTTCCAGTTTTGTCCTGCGCCTTTTAGTACATTTTCATATCATAATGGACGACGAATCTGTTGATATTGCTTGTGATGCGTTTATTGTAATTGCTGGTTTATCAACAAATCCAAAAATTGGCAAGAAAATGCCGTTACGGGATGACACAGTTATTTAAGAGTAGGAGCAGATACAGTGAAAGTGATTTGCTAAATGATCTAGCTATTCAAGACACAGGCCAGTTCACAAACAATAATAGGTCACTGAAAAAGTGTGCGCGCATTAAAGAAATAAATAAAAATGTTCACCAAAATAAATAAAACTGAACAACGTTCGTCGAGCACATTTCTCTGATGTACCGACTCCTGATGGAGCATGCTTGCTCGTGGGCGTTCTTACACGTTCGTGCGCAGTTTGGTGTCCACACCGACTAAAAATTCAATGATTGGCGCGGCGCGGCGCAACGCATCAGTATGGACGCACCTTAACATGAAGTAAGAAGTGCGCGCTGTTGGAAATACTATAATATAATTATTCGTTGCGGTGCTATACCTTGCTATCTAGACCTATGTACCGTTCATTTTACTTTATCGCTACATAGTCAAGTAAAGAACTCATTTATTTGACATGTGATATATAAATAGGTTTATGGGCTAAAGCGCACAATTATATTGATCTCAGAATACATCGGAGTAAATATAAATATAAAATAGAAACATGTTTAAAGAATTTTTTAATAGGCCCGCACACTACGTGACTTTTGTATTTGCCGGTTAGAGAATTACCCAAGGAAAAAGTGCTGCATTCTAATAAATTGGGTGTAAAAAATTATTTTTTGGTATTTTAAGGTTAATGTTAAATAATCCTACCTTCCAGTCCAATTTTTTCTGCGTAGAACAGGGTAGAGCGGCACAAAACGTAATTATTCGTATTTGGACGAGAACTCGCCTAATATAGCAACTGAAAATATGCGGTTTCTTTCACGATATTTAAAATATTTATGAGAAGAGCGCGTTTGTGCTACATTTTTCAAATTTTTCTGGAAAAAAAAGTTGACAGACGTATCACTTTTACTAAAATTGTTTTAAAAAAAGTGCCACAGACGCGCTCTAAAGAATTAACTACGGAATTGATTGGTGAAAACCTTAGCTTCCTATCTTTAATATTAACGGAACGCTCGTCCAAAAACGATTTCAGGCAAGATAATATATGGTATTGGCGCCTCTTAATGACATTTTATTTATTTTCTAAAGTTTGTCAAATATTTTTTAAGGATTGTTCATCTATATTGCATTTTTATATTATTTACAATTTTTTAAATACTTTTTAGAGATTTTTCAGGGATGTTAAAAAAATTTTTCCATTAAATATAATTTAACTTTTTACAGATTTTTCCACAATTTTTTAGAGATTTCTTATTGATTTTCTAGAGATGTTACTTACTTCTCCAGAATGTTTTAAGGATGTTGCAAGGAATGTTGCTCCTTTAAGGAGTATTCAAGGATTTTTCAAGTATATTTAAAGAATTTTCCAAAGATTTTTCTAGATTTTTTTAACAACCTTCTATCACAACTGACCTTAATTTAAAAAAAAAACATATATTGAGGTGATAAACTAACAGATTTCAAACACACAATTCCAAATATCCTAACTGACGTCTTTGAACATAATTCCAGTGATCACATCTTAATTTTAGACAGAAAACTCTTTCTTAAATAATATATTACCTTTACAGTTATTTGATGACTCTCTTAAAATTAATAAAAATACTGCTCCAGGTCCTGAAGTAAGAAAAAACACGTGCTATTCGAATAACTATAATACGATTCTTCGGTGCATTCTACTTGGCTCATATTGTACATGTGTAACATAAAGTAGGAAGAAGCGCGCGCTTTTCAAATTACTATAAAATGATTCTTCGGTGCGGCTTACTTGACTCATTCGGTGAATGTGTAACATAAAGTTGAAAGAAGCGCGCGAATTACTATAATATGGTTATTCGGCGCGGCCTACTTGGCTCGTGCTGCAACTTATCATATATGAGAAGTAACAGAAAAAATTGAAATATATTAAAAATTAGCTCAAGATGAATTTTCTTCTGGTAACATTTTTTCTTGAAGCTGTTGAAAATAATTATTAACATATTTATCATTAAAAATCTGCGGAAAGTTTTTTATTTATTTTACAATTTTTTATTTATCTTATGACAAAATATCTAAAATTTAAAAAATAAATGACTGAAATAAAAGAATAGGTTTTTTCTTCTGAATAAAATGGTATGTTATATGCATTTTAAAAATGCATATACCATCCAACAAGAGTATAACACGAAATGGCAAGTAAATTCTTCCGGTTCTGTTAAGTATTACGCCCATTTATCTTTGTCGAGGCACAATGGACATTTCCAGGATAAAATTTTTATAAATATTTCAAGATATATCATACAATAAATAAAATATTATCAAGGGTTGGCAAAATAAAATACATGAAATAAAATTATAAGCTTTTTCGTTTACGTATAAAATATTGTTTTATTACAGTAATTAAAATTTAAAAAATAATAAAAACGGCGCCAGTGAATTTCGTCCATATATATGTAAAACCAATCAAACTTAAACTCGCCAATCTATTCATTCATTAATTAAACAATGTACTGCAATGGCTTGGATTCGAATCAACTTCAGTGGAAACCAACTAAGTTGAGAAAATTAACTGAACTCATCCAACGGTAATAGATGAATTGTGAAGTTATAAGCAGAGCTGGCTTCAATATGTACAATTGAAAATAAATTAGAAATCACAAACATAATTTATTTTTATTATTAATTGCAAATTGACATAAATATTGTTATCTGCGCATGTATTTATGTAGATATGAGGAGTAAAGAACTATTGTGTCCCCTTTTAGTGAATAGTCGTTGAGGATATTTAAGTGATTAGAGCATTCCGTGTAATAGTGTGTTGCCTTTGGGCCACACGAAATAACCTTAAATAATAATATATCGTAGTTCATTAAACTACTTATAATTTAAACAATATAAATGTTGAAACGTGACTTATACGTAACGTGATAAAGCAAGGTAATGCCGACAGGTTGAATTCCGGCCGTTGTCTGGGTCAGGAAATGTTTGTTGTTGGATTTGCATATATAGGTTGTTATCTCTTTAAAAGGGGTCATTCTTGATTCGTTATTAATTCTCGGTTCATGATTGATTATCGAGGAGTTATAGATTTATTATATTATAGTAAACATGTACCAGTGAATAAAGTTGTTGTTGAAAGTATCTACTGTTTATCTTCCCAATATTGAGACACTCTATATGGCTACCTTACTATCCCACATCACAGTAGTCCTATTCTCCTCAAGCGATTTAGGATATCCGATGGTTAAAGATTCGATAGATCTCTTTTCTATTTGATATGCTCCCAGGTATTAGGCCCTTATGATTTTACAAAGCAGTGCATTCTGACAGAATGTGGATTGAATTTTCAACCTCTGTCATAAAATCTGCATACTTCTTGTTATGCTAGTACAAGTTACTTAAGATGTCCTTTCATCCGGCAAAATGCCCTGTTAGGACTCCTTCTAGTTTCCGAGAAGAACTTTTGCTTGTCTCATGTAGATTACTCCAGTGTTTGCATCTTTTTTCACTTACAGCATCATGCTGTTACTGACCCCACATAAGGGTTCGGGCTCCAGAAATAATGTTTTAGTCCCTTCTTTGGCGATTTTATCTTCTATTTCGTAGCCCTGTACCCCAGTATTTCCCGGAACCCACAGGTAAATCTATTATTTTTGTTTAGCATCTAGAAATTTGTAATTTATATCCGACATATTGACAATTTCTTGCCTGCGGAATTTCTTGGACACATTTTTCAATAGCGTATATTTCCGTTTGAGAAATACTTCGTGATTTGCCCAATTTTTCGAAGCATTTAGTACCAGACCCATATACTCCTATTCCAATGCTCACTGCTGTCCTGAACCCATCAACGGCATTTTTGTTGAGGCCAGAAATGATGTCCCCATCCCATTCACTTTTGCGACCCAGATTTGTGCTAAAATCTTTGACAAAGCCATACTTTTCACTGTGTATGGAGAATGGGATATCTAAAGTAAAAAGAGTTATAGAACTTCTTTTTGTATCACTCCCGCTACTTCTCCTAAAAAACCTTTCGTTTAAAAAATGAATAAAGTTTTATGATTGTGAATAATTGATCTCCTTAATTTATCGATTGCCTTGCAGGTATCAGAAACACAATTCCTGTAAACTGCATAATGTTGTAGCCTTGAGTTATAATCTCAGAACTTTGTATTCAGCCAAACTGGTCAGTTGGTATAATATTTAATGTTTGAGTTGCCTGATTGGTCTGTAACTTTGTGGAAACATCTGATCTATATTTGGTTTAAGTACTATATTTTTTTTATTTAAAAAAATAGTGTGTAAGAGTATTTTTTATATTTACAATATTACTTTATCCTAACTTAACTAAGATTAAAAATGTCTTACAACTAACGTCCTAATCACTAGTGTAGCACACAATATTCTGCTTTTAACTAACACAGTCTCTTAACTAACTCAAAAGGCTTGATCCTCTTGAGGTTTCTCTCTAAATTGGTGTTATCGATGAGCTAGATAATCTCAACTTTACCATGTTGGAGCAGCATTTATTCATGCTACTGGCAGATTTGGATATGGTCTTGTAAACAGTTTTCACATCTAGGTTCCAGTGAAGATCAATTTTGCCATAATACTAATGTGCATCAACGATGTTCCTTAGTACTTTATTTTGAAACTGTTGAATAACTTGAATGTTCCATTTTCTGACACAACCCCAGAACTTGAGACCATACGTCTAGATGGGTTTGAAGATCTGCTTGTAGAGGAGCTGTTCATTATATGTAGATAACATGTAACCAATACATCTTTTTATATAGAATAGGGAATATATTGGTTTATGGTTAATTAGTAAAGTTGACATGGACTGATTTGTTTTCATTCAACTTAATTCGCTATCTTTTGATCCAGGTGTGACGTCCCACCTCCTGGCCTGTTTATCTCATGAAAAAGGCGAGTACTATGTAACAAACCAATGGCCATTTCGGTTAGAAACTTCCGCACTCAAATTTATCACAAAATGTACC
Source organism: Neocrepidodera transversa (assembly GCA_963243735.1). Taxonomy (NCBI): domain Eukaryota; kingdom Metazoa; phylum Arthropoda; class Insecta; order Coleoptera; family Chrysomelidae; genus Neocrepidodera; species Neocrepidodera transversa. The sequence goes on from OY725341.1 coordinate 20,964,166, forward strand.
TGATAATCTAGTATTGTTTATTAGTATTGTTAAGTTAGAACCCACGTTGTGTTTAATAATCATAGTTAATAATAATAGCATTATTATTAATAATTGTAATAACCCCAGAAATTCTTTTAAAGTTTGATGACACGTTAACATAAATCAAAACATAACAATCTCAAGAAAATATTTATTTATTAAGAAAACTTACTGAATACTGATGGCGCCATTTGGCATAAAAGTATAGGGAAAACCGGTCAACCGGAAAACCTAACCACCATCGTAATGAATGTATTAATTATAAATTAACCAATTTGGTTGACAATAAATAAATTGTAAATAAAGAAGAAAAGAAACGCAGATTTGTACTCTTTTAAGTGTGTATTGTAATTAAGGGAAAAAATGTCGAGCGCTTTCGGCTGATTAATTGATTGCAACTTCAAACTTGATCTCCTCGAAGATCTTGAGATCTCCAGAGAGCTAGACAATCCGTCCTCTACTTGTGTGAACACCCAAATTAATTTAAATAACAAATTTAAACCATTATTCAAAAGTCTCGTGAGCTTGTGATATTTGGTTACTTTAATTGTAAGTACTTTATTTTTATTTTTATTTTGCCTTCAACATGCCATTCTAATTCTTCTTCTTTTTCTATAAACTATTACTAATTTCTCTCACATCCAATTGTCATTTTCTTCCTTTTTTCCTCTCCTCGTCCTTATTTTATAATACACCATTCCTCTTCTTCTTTCTATTTTATTTACATATATCATGAACTTAACCTCACTTCATCCACGTTGTATGGTGCAATAAGACGCGGCGTAATTTTTATAAAAATTTTTACTTCTTAACTCTCAATGTTCTCCCCTAGGAGGGTAACATTGAAGCCATGGCCCGACATAGGGCATTACTCAATTGGTTGTATTTTGCGGCTTTTGATGAATATGTTTTAGTCTGACTTGCTTTTTCCCCCTTTTTTACTCTTCAATATTAGAAAAATTTTAACTTGGTAAGTATTTTTCATTATTGTTAATTGTTTTGTTAACTTTACTTCATGTTTATTTTAGTTGTCTCGAAGATGGCTGATTAATCAACCGAAAGCGCTCGACATTTTTTCCCTTAATTACAATACACACTTAAAAGAGTACAAATCTGCGTTTATTTTCTTCATTAACAAGTGTGTACACACCTAACTAGTAACTTTTGGTTATCTTCATTAAATTGTAAATAGCCTGTGTGAAGCTTATAAAAACTCCATCCAACGAATTCCCACCCCCGGGACATTTATCAACGAATATGTACAAAAAGTTCTTAATAACTTAAGTGAATACCGTAAATATTATCAGACTTGTGCACTGTCTCTCTCAGCATTATTGGCAATATTGCTCTTTAAATGGAAATCTGCGATATCGTCTTTTATTAGTGATATCATCTTTTATATGGACAACCCTACTGAGTTACGACCGGATCAGTACCACCGAAGCAACCCTTATGTTCAGGCAGAATTCTTGTTGGTCCATAATTTAGAAAAACATGCGATTGACCCAGAAAAATATATGATAAATAGTACAATTAACTGATAAATGACACCCTCAATAGCCTCAATACTTATTCTGATTTATTTTTACGAAGACCAAATAAATCCAAACGAGGTGAAGAAATTTTCGTTTACGATGAGAGATATAAAAATGGGTAGACGCCGAAATATTTAGAGTCGGGATTACTAGCGTAGCGACGCTGAATGGACTTCTAATATTGTAACTTCTGCTAATGGCGTTCGTAGTTTAATTTTTGCGTTTTTATGCAGAGTTTGACTGAACATTCCCCGTCATAATGTTCTGCGGTACCGTGTACTATTTGTTTTTCTGTAAATAAAATATATTTAAAAATAATGAGTTTTTACAATCTACATTCAGACAGATCAATTGGCTTGAGAAATCAACAAAGTCTAAGAGGAAACAAACACATTAAATATAATGTGTTTTGGCTATCTCTTCAAAATTTCTTAAAAAAATAATAAAAGGAAAAAATACTATTAAATTTCTGTAATAATAATGATATGATATATCGGGGGTTGGTTGGTCATATTTAAAATTCTTTTATTTAAATTTTGACACACTCCTATTTCCACTGCAGTGAAACTGGAGCCTATAAGATTGTTCATAAGACGACCTAGTCATGTGACCTTTTATTACATTTTGTTTAACTTACAAAATTTAAATTGAACTTTTGGTTAAGTGCGTAAGGATAAATTTTGTAAGGTTACAAGTGAATTAATATTTAAACTGGTCAGAACCCTATTTTTACCGTTATTTCGATAATCGTTGACTTCACTTCCCATTTTTTAGCAATGAAGGAACTGCTTAGGATTTGACCAGAAATAAAAATATTGGCTTTATTAAGAAGAATGCAGTGACTTGCTCTAACTAATATGAAATTTTCTTTGTTGGAATCTGTTATCGATGAAAACTGTTGTCAATTGACTCTATCGATGGAATTAGTTCTCAATTAAACCGGCTATCACTGGAATTTTCTATCAGTGTAAGAATTTGTTATCCATATCAGGGAAAATAGTTTGCAATTACACTCTATAACAACAATCACTTAAGAAATGATGTTTAACTATTAAACTATTTACTGTCCAAATTTTTTTGTTAGTTCTTTAACTTGGTTACACGATTTAGGTTGAGCTCGATTTTCATCTGTTCTCAATTTTTTTAAATCATCTGAAAATTTCAGCTTCTAAGACCGTGACATTTTATGACCTAATTTACGTTTAAATTTTCCCCAATTTACATATTGATATTTAAATAAACAATTAAGATATATCGCGCAATATTGCCTCCATTATATGGGTTAACGTACTATTTATGAATAAGCACAGAAGTTTGCGTCAACAGTCTCTAGTTAAAAAGAGAAAATATATAATCTAAAATATAATTGCGTAAGTAAAATTATTAAAAAAAATGATATCCCATAAAATTGTGTAATGGCTCACTTGGGCGTCATTTGTTATATTTTTAAATTGTTTGCTGATTTCGTATATTCATTTCTATTCAGGATAAAAATTCCTTTTTTAGTGCCCTACCTTGGGCTTCATTTTATTTAAATTTATGATAATCCTTTCCTGGATAATCCTTTCCAGATAATCCTTCCCGGACAATCCTCGGAAAATCCTTCCCGGACAATTCTTCCCATGATAATTCCTCCCATTGACAATTTCTCCCAATGGGAATCATTCCCTATGACAATTCTTCCCCATGACAATCATTCTACATTACAATTTTTGTGGTGACAATTTTTCTCCAAGACAATTTTTCCTAACCTAACGTAACCTAACCTAGCTACAATTCTGCCCCAATCTTCTTCGTGGCATTTTCTCACATATGCTTACGCACGAAATGCAATTCAAACCACATACATTATTATTTATTAATGGTCTAAATTGAGCAATGTAAAGCAGTCACTACTTTTAAGTATTTAAAAAAACGGATTTGACTGTCTGAGTACAATCAGTAAGGTTTTTGCTGGAAAGGATTGACGTGGCAAAGGATTGTCGTGGGAAAGTATTATCATGATTGTTAATTGCTTGAGGAAGAATTTTCCGGGACGGATTATCCGGAAATGATTGTCTGGGGAAGAATTTTCCGCCAAGGATTATCTTATCCCGATTTTACTTATACTTATAATAAATTTTTTTAACATTTAACCCGATAATTTTTTATTTTTATGAAACAGGATTGGCTTAAACAGATTTTCATCTAGTTTTATTTCATTTAAAATCTGTTTTGTTTTCATTATACATATACAAAAAACTAAATGGTTTTGTTTATAATATAAACTTGAATTTTAAGATAAAATTTTTGATCGTGATTTTCGCGTAATTTCACTGGACTGTAAGTCCAGCTATAGCGTGTACGGCTTTTAACCAGCACCTCCAACCACATCAAGAGAGATGTCCTTATAATTGTATTACTATCTTCCTATCTAACTTTTTTTATCTATTAACATCCAAGTTGACTTTTGTATATCCTAATTGCATTATTCGGCGAAGAGCTTTTAAGCCGGGACTTTGCAGAACGCCTAACCCAATTTAAGGTCCTTTTGTTCACCGGCTTTGTTTATTTAATTTCATTTCAAAACGGATTATGTAAAGGAACTATTTAAATTTATTAAAATTATTAAAATTCCGAGATTCTTTTGTCTGGCTTTTAAAAGGTAAATTTTGTTTTCGGGAAGTTTTTAGAATTGGTTTTTCAAGAATTGTATTACGGTTTAAGTTAATTGTCTTTTCTTTTTGATTAAATCTAAGTAGTAAACAGAGGCAGAAGTTTATTTTATTTAGTGGCCGACTAGAAGTTTTTAAATAAATACAATGATTTTCATTTAAAATAAAATTATAACTCTGACAATTTATTATGAATATTTTATTAGTACTAAATTATTTGTACCTTAGTTAATGTCTCCAACATACATATCTCTGCGTTGAATTGGTTTTGGTTTAATTTAGTAGAAGTTACCTCTGACGAGGCCTTTATACATCCGCTTGGGTCTCTAACTTATTAACCAACTAGTAATTAGATCATCGAACTGACAGCTAATAAAACGGATTTGATTGGCGGGGCAAATGTAATTCCCCGGTGCGAAATTTAAATTAGATTTACGTAAACCGATGGACAATCATTGAATTTTGTTTTCACTTGTATGTTCAGGGAAATGGTGTCTGTCAGTACAAAATTAAAAAATATTTTTCACGTCCATCATAAATTTTACAAGTAAATTATTTTGAAACTCACTGTATATTTAGTTATCTTCTTAACCAGATAATTCATTCAAATATTCCATATAAAACTTAACCTTGTACAAAACATCAACAATAAAATCCTTTCGTCCTTTTTTTTTTGTTTAGATTTTTCTGGTTTGCTTTCTACATGTCCGACTATATTTAGTGTTTTTATTCGAGATTCAAGCATTTCGTCTGGACAGTAGCTTACCCAAACACGCACAAAAAACATAACTAAATATTCCCAAACGATTTATCTGTCTACTGAAGGACAAGAATGTAAGCAAAAATAAAGAAATTTATTACGACAAAGGTTTAATATACTCAACGAATGGTAAACAAACTTAAAAATAAAACGTTAATCTTAAAGTGAAAAAAAAATAAATTAACAACTAAATTCCATAAAAGTATAATAATTATTATTTTTTTTACCAAATCATTTGAATAAATAAATACGGATATTTGTTTTTATTATACTACGAAACTATTTTACAATTTGGTTATAAATTTCCATAGGGGAAAAATATTTCCGTCCTCTTTGGCTAAAGAAAACTTGATCAAAGGACCAATACCCTTTCCGAAAGGGAAATGAAAGCACTTTCGATCTAGACAATCCAATAACAGTTTCTATGCCGAAAATGCCTCCTTCTGATTCACTAACAAATTTCCAGTCACACAAAAAGACCGGTCTGTAAGTGGACCACTAATTTATGGTAGATGGACAAAAATCACTACATAAATAGTATAGTGTACTTATTAATTGATAGTAATAAAATTCGATTTTATTACTGACATGTGAGTATTTTAATCCCTCTAACGACGAAAGGAGCGGTTTTCAGATTTTATTACTGACATGTGAGTATTTTAATCCCTCTTACGACAAAAGGAGCGGTTTTTCAGTTAACCATTTAGATTATAGCGAGATCTCAATGTTTGTATGAGAAAACTGCCGAAAAAACATTTTGTTAAAGTATATCCTTGTATCTCCTATTATCCACACGTTCATAAAAAGAAATATAAGCCATTTAAAAAAATAATACAATTAAACAATTTGTTATAACAAAATTTGCAACTAGGTCAGCAAAAGAAATCGCAAAAGCGCTAAATAGGTAAAGGAAAGTAGCTTAGACTACATCGCTGGAGTTAATACCAGAGGAAATCGTAAGAACCAAAGAAGCATCTACTTCGCTTGAACAAATTTCACTGAGCAACGTTTTTTAATCTGCTAATACTTTTCTTCGAATCATAGCCTGCATATCTACGTCATTCAAATTCCCAGTAAACCTCCAAAATCCTCTCGCAATATTCTCGTGTCTTCATTATAACTCTTCCCTTTCAGTCTCTCTCATTCGAGACGAGAAATATTGTCTTAATACTTTATTCCATATTTGCAGTTTGACTCAAAAGACCGTTACACAAAATCGCACTACTAATTCTCAACCTGGCTTTTATTGATTGGGTGAAAAAGTCAACCCGTCACAATTATCACTGTTTTATTAACTCTCAGAGAGAGTAGTCACGTTCGTTAAAAAAGACGACTACGACCGTGCTTTTTTTATCACTGACTAAGCAAACATTTTCTTGCCGTAGTCATATTTGTTCATGTTCATTCAATACAAACATTTTTTAAGATTTCACAAAAATATTGTACCTAGTTACACAATGAATACTGAGTGACGTCATTTAGTTAAGCTAATCTTTGTTAAAGTGTATTTAATAATAATGTATTTATGTTTTATAATTTAATAAATGGGTATTCACTTCAATACGTGTTTTTATTTATAGTAATTTAACTACTTGAAACGCAGTTTCATAATAATTCAACAGCATTACAGCTGCTTAGTCCTTCGATAAATAGTCGATGTTAACACGTCAACTACCACAGTAAATTTTCCAAACATTTGTCGATTCGTAATCATATTTGTTTATCGCTAAACCACAAAAAATACTGCCGCTTTCAAAATGGATGGGACACTGAATCTATCTGAGCTAAAAATAGAAACTGACTGTCCAGTAATCTTTTGGTAGCTAGCACTGAGCTATAACGGAAAAGAAACATATTCATTCTATAATTTCTGGTTATTAATGTCCTATCCATTTGAAGGTAACTGCGAGTACAGCTGCATTTGTTCGACAATTTTTTCACGGCGAGTTTATCAACTTAAATCGGTCACAATGATTTAAACTACCTTTGAGTTCACCTGGAACCAAAGTTAAAGACAGGATTGGGCCGCTTTGAATTAGTCTGTATTAAAATAGACGCCACGCACAAGTAGAAACTCAAAAATATTTTATTTCGGGATACAAGTTACACTTTATTGGTATAAGTCAAAATAATGGACATATGGATTTGATTTATCCATAAATCATAAATATTGTTATTGATACAGCATACGTACAATGGGAAATCCTTTATGCCTCTTCAAGAAGCATGCATGTACAAAAATAGCGATATACGTTGAATTTGAATCGCTAAAGATTGTACTCCCTGCGAAACACCGTTCATTCCAGAGTGATGACGTGGTCCAGATAGAGTTCTTAAATAGGCTTGTCCAGGGAGTACAAATTTGGACTTATCATACCAGTTCGACGAGTGTTTTTTGCACGCAGAGTCGGAATTAAGGAGTAATCAAGCGAGCAATGTCTTCCGAAAACTTACGAAAGTATCTATAAAAATAGTCAGATCGCCCAGTGTTCTTCGTTATTCTATAGTATCAAGATTCAGAGTCAGTTCTGGGTCTCCAATAAGGCAAATTGCTCATAAAATAGAGCAACCGCAAGGTTTACTTAGGTAGAGGTCAAGATGTGGTAGCTGTCTTCTAGTGATTTTCGAATTTGAGCCTTATAAAGTACTAAAAGTTGTTGCGGCGAGCTTTGCTTTGCGAAACAGTGCTCCAAGTGTTTAATAAGCTTTTTTCGCCATGCTTGCAACTTGAACACGTTATTACATATTTTTCCCAAAATAAACACCTTGGATTTCTTAACGTTAGGTATTTTTGCGACATATTATCTATATTTCAATACAGTGGCTGTGCAAAGTCGTCTCGTCTAGAGGACGATTCAAAACAGATATACCTTTAGATATGGAGGCTAATTTAGTCCAACAAGTAAGGGACCCGGATCTTAGATTTTATGGGATTACCAAAAAAGATTTAAAAATAGCGGCTTATAAGTTTGCCGAAGCTAACAAACTTCAGCACAGGTTCAGCAATATTAAAAAAATGGCAGAAAAAGGATGAAAGATGAGCTCTTTTTAAATGCACCTACTGGTACCAGCTAAATGATATCGGACTCAGGGTTTATAAACAAAGAATTATTTTGTCAGTGGTTGCGACACTTCATGAGCTACAGAAAACCGAGTACCGAAAATCAAGTACTGTTGATCCTCGACAACCATTCCTCTCACCGTGATCTAGATGCAATAAACTTGTGCAGGGATAACCATATTGATTTACTCTCCCTACCACAGAATGCAACCGCTGGATGTTGGTTTCTTTGGCCCAATAAAGTGTGCTTACAGTAGAGAGCATGATAAGTGGATGGTAAGTAACCCTGGAAAGGTAATAACGCAGTTGCAAGTTACCGGACTATTTAACCAAGCTTACACCAGCGTCGCCAATATTGGAAAATCAGAAAATTCAGAGCTTCCGGAATATATCCCTATAATCCGGATCGGTTTAACGATGATGATTATGCCCCTTCCTGTGTGACAGACGCCCACTTTAATACGCCAGACGCGCTCATCACTACGCCAGATGCACCCTTTAATACGCCAGACGCACTCATTACTACGCCAGACGAACCCATTAATACGACAGACGCACCCAATTATACAGAGAATGGCCAGCTCAATGATGAAGTCGTGGTGGAAATAGATGATCCCGAACCTTCCACGAGTATTCCGATACATGCAACACGTCTACTTTTGAGGAAGAGGCTTTAAATCGATCGATCTCAGCTTCAGAAATTTTACCTTTGCCTCAAATAAAAAAAAAAAACCAAATCGCTCTAAATCAAGATCACAAAAATCCGAAATACTCTCTAGTACTCCATTCAAGAATGAACTTGAAGAACTTGCCGGAATTAAGAAAGGAAAAGAAGAAAAAAAAATTGAAGCAGCAAAGAGAAAACTAGTTGTTACTGGCTCAAAATCTCAGAAAACAAAAAGTTAAAAAAGAAAATTAATAAAGGTGTCGAAAAGGATGAACGTTGCCCAGGATGTGGAGAATTGTACTCAGAATCTTTTGAAGATGATGAATGGATTATGTGTTCTTGGTGTAACAGTTGGTGGCATGAATCTTGCCCCATATGTATAGGGGGACTTCGTTTGTTTTAATTGTTCAGAGTGACGACTTTAAGCAGATACTACGTTTTTCATTTTCCTTTAAGGAATATTTTTTAATTTGGTATTATTTTCAATAAACTTACGTTATCTATATGAATTTTTTTCATTTTATTAGTAAACAATCAAATATAACATGACGTGCAACCATATTTTAGAGAAAGATATAGTGCGTACTCTTATACATTAGTATGCGTACTCTTATAAATGTTTGTGCATAAGAGTACGGATCTGAAGACTTTCCAAAAAATTTGAATATCTCCTTTTTTTCTTACAATGTATAGCATAACATATTTAAAACATGTTTGGCTGTGACTACTTTATATTATAAAATTTTAAAAATTTACACTTCGCCTAAAACTGAGAAATTATTTTATACAACAACATACAACATTACCCTACCATTTGCATTTCCACGTGTCTCTTAATTGATAGTTCCAATTCTATAGACCATATTTCTGTTTATTTTCTTGTATTATTGTTAACTATTTTGTCCATCTACCTGGGTTAACCGTTCCTCTCTATGGGCTCCCCTTATCTCCTACTTTGTGGCTACCCGAAATGAAATATATGACTTGCCAATATCGCGTTCAACCCTTTCGCATAAAGTATGAGGAGCAAGGATTAAATTACTATTACAGATTCCAACGGTATCAGCAGATGTTGAGTCGGTTCGAGAAGTGCTTACGCACACTTCTATGGCACTTGAGACAAGAATTGATATGGCTTAGTTACAATATGGATAATCTGTGTGCCAGGATATACATTTTTTAATCCTTACTTTATATTTTTTGTGTAATAAACACCGTTTAAAATGAATTCAAAAACTATTTTTTCTAATTTTGACATATAAAGTGACACTTTTTAAAATTGTCTTACTTCATGTAACTAATTACATAAAGTAAAATATTATGTAACTGGTGACCAAAACTGGATTTCAAAATTAGTGACAAAAAGAATTCTATTTATTTAACTGTTATAACACAAGATAAGAACATAACTTATAAATTAATTAATTATTATATATATTGATAACAGAATTATTGCAATTATTTAAATTAATTTCCGACGACATACTTGTTTTATTGCTGGTACTTGCTGGTGCTTGCTGTTATTTGGGAGACGGCGCACATTGCATTAGATATTTCAGGCTTATTTACAAAATTTCAAACTGACAACTGAAATGAAGTGACGGCAGCAAATAGACTAGATTTATGTTTTCACAGTTTTTATCAATTATATTTTATTATTTTTTTTTATTACTTCAAAATTAGAAAAAATCTTGTATGCAATACGTTACGAAATGCAATTTTGTGTAACTTGTGAGTTTTTGCAGAACTCACTGCGTTCGTTCCGCAAAAATCTCACGCGTTACACAAAATTAGGCTTTTCGTAACTAGTTGCATGTATTCATAATTGTCTTTTAAACTAAGTCTTACTTGTACGTTAGTGGAAAAAATAGTCTACCTAGAGTCATTCTTTTTATATTTTTGATCCAAAAATATGATTAAAGCTATACACTTTCGGAAATACTATTTTTAAAAATCGCATAACTAGAAAATTATAATACGATTCTAAATCTTTTGAAAAGGGGATAAAAATTATTATAAGTATAATTTTTTTTTAATTCGGAAAAAAAATGGTAACTTGTGCAATTTTTTTTGCAAAAATTAATTTTGCAGTCTCTTTCTTCTTTTCAGCCTACAATTTTTTCGCTAAAATATTGAAAAAAATCATGCTTGTAGCATATTGTACTGTCTTTTATACTACGTCAAGCCCATTTTGATAATATTGATAATTTTTGTGATCCAAAAATATCAAAAAAAAATCGGCTGTGTCACCCCAGAACTTTCCCGGCTCGACCGTAGAGAATAGGATTATTTTAATTACAGAATACTAAGCATTGCATTAATTTATGAAACACATTAAAAATAGCGAGCCAATGGTGAAGACGTCTACCGAATTGATATTTCAATGTTGATAATAACATATGCTGCGCATGAGCACGTTGTATATCACGCTGCTACAATTATGATCTCCTAAAATGATGTGTGAAAACTATAGGAAATTCGGGAAAAATTTTCATACAATAGTTGTAGGGAATTTTATTCTTCACAACTTTGCACTGAAACATTTTGCACTAAAGAGCATAATTTACCTCCAATTTTAAATAAATGGAAAATCCTTAATGTGTATTTTTCTCGCCATCTAAAGGCGAAACTATAAGGAATTCGATAAAAAGTTAAACACAAAAGTTAAAGAAAATTTGATGCATTACAACTTTGCACAAGAAAATTTTGCACTAAAATGCATTGTTTATCCTCAAAATCAATAAAAACTAGAGAAAACCTACATGCATATTTTTTACGAGCCCTCTAGTGGCGCAACTATTTGAAATTCTAGAAACAATTTTAGACAAAAGTTGTACGGAATTTTATGCTCTAAAACTTTGTACTACAACATTTTGCACTAAAGTATATTTTTTGTCATCAAAATCAAGAAAAACTGGAGAAAACCTACACGCACATTTTTTACGCGCCCTCTAGTGGCGCAACTATTGGAAGTTCTGGAAAAAGGTTGAGACAAAAGTTGTAGGGAATTAACATTTTGCACTAAAGTGTATTGTTTGTCCTAAAAATTTAAAAAAAGTAAAAAATTGTTACATGTGTATTTAATCAATGTGGGTCTTTAGGACCTTCTACTGTACCAATTTAAACCAAAAGCTAATGGTCGCATTCGAGGCACACACCGACCCTTCATACCAAATTTCAGCTTGATTGGTCAAACGGCTTGGCAGTTATCGTGGAAGATAACACACAGACACACAGACACACAGACAGACCATGCGCTGGAAATGGTTTTAATCTTCTTGGGGGACCTCAAAATGGATATTTCCATCGATATCTCGATTTTTTTTTTCTCGTTCACCTTACTTTCCCTTTGATGGGTCCCGGAAAGTAATATGATTAAAGCAATATTTTTGAAAATACTATTTTTTTAAATCGAATAACTAGAAAATTATAATAGGTAATAAATCGATTCTAAATATATTGAAAAGAGGATGAAAATTACTATAAATGTAATTTTTTTCAAAATTGTTAAAAAATATATTCACTTGTGCTAAGGGAGAGACTATAATATGTTTTTAAAAAAACTAACTTTGTAGTCTCTTTTTTCTTCTCGTCCTACAATTTTTTTTCCAAAAATATTGAAAAAACATGCTTTTAGCATATTTTACTGTCTTTTATACTGCGTCAAGTCCGTTTTGATAATATTCATAGTTTTTTGATCCAAAAATATCAAAAAAATATAATTGAAGCAATATTTGTGGAAATACTATTTTTTAAAATCGCATAACTATAAAAAAATAATAGGTAATAAAACGATTCTAAACCTATTGAAAAGGGGATAGAAATTACTAGAAGTGCAATTTATTTCAAAACTGTTAACTTATGCTAAGGGAGACAATATAATCTATTTTTTTTTAAATTAACTTTGTAGTCTCTTCCTTCCTTCAAATCCACAATTTTGTTCTTAAAATACTGAAAAAAATCATGCTTCTAGCATATTTTATTATTTTTATACTACGTCAAGCCCAATTTGGTAATACTTATAGTTTTTTTGATCCAAATATATAAAAAAATATGATTAAAGCAATATTTTTGGTACTATTTTTAAAAATCCAATAACTGGAAAAATAAATATAGTAGGTAATAATACGATTCTAAATCTATTGAAAGTAGATAACTGTAAATTTTTTCAAATTTATTAAAAAAATGGTTAACTTGTGCCAAGGGAGAGACTATAATATAATTTTTTTACGAAAATTTACCTTGTAGTCTCTTCCTTCTCTTACGCCTACAATTTTTTACATAAAATATTGAATAAATCATGCTTCTAGCATATTTTACTATCTTGTATACTACATCAAGCCCATTTTGGTAATATTGATAGTTTTTTTGATTCAAATATATCAAAAACTATGAATAAAGCAATATTTTTGGAAATAATATTTTTTTAAATCGCATTAGAAAAATATACTAGGTAATAAAACGATTCTAAATCTAATGAAAAGGGGATAAAAATTACTATAAATATAAATTTAATTTTTTCAAAATTGTTAACAAAAAAACTTGTGATAAGGGAGAAACTATAATATTATTTTTTTACAAAAAACTTTGTAGTCTTCTCTTAAGCCTACAATATTTTCCCTAAAATATTGAAAAAACTTTACTGTCTTTTATACTACGTCAAGCCCATTTTGTTAATATTTATAGTTTTTTAGTTACTAGCAGTACGACGAATTGTCCCGTAGCGGTGCTTCCCCTTATTTCTTTTAACTATTAATCACGAAAATAAATCTGTTTTTACTTCAAAAATACATTTTATTTAAACAATTGAAATACTGGCACGTATATAGCTCGGTTATATCATTCAGCAGCCTAACCATTAGATACTGTTCCCCAATACTTAGGTGACTAATTTCGCCAATTACGGTGGAATAATTTTCAATTAAAGGGATAATTACTTTTGAACGGCTACGATTTCGCGGTAAACCTGGGTTTATATTCAAAAACCGATCCGGTTGCATTTACCGAATTCAAAACGGATAGGTTCTGTCTATAATTTCAAAAGGGAAATATAAAATACTAATAATTATAATAATAACAGAAAGCAGTTTTAATGTCGTTGATGAACAAATATTTTTAAGAATCGATAACAATGATCATATTAATTCACTGTTGTCATTCACTATTAATTCACTTATATAAATATGTACAATAATTGCACGCCGTAGCTGTTTTAAAAAGAGACTGCTCTCTCCAAGAGTTAATGAAACAGTGATAATAATGGCCCATAAAAGCCAGGCGGACGATGTGTCAGAAATTAAATTGAAGGATTGTCAGTGGTTAAGAATTAGTGGTATGATTTTATGTAACAGTCGATTTGACTTTTTTACCCGGGGAAAGTAATTTTGATACAGAACTATTGGAAAAGTACTTTTTTATGCTAAATCCAAACTGAAATAAAAATTGTATATAAAATTTTGTTTTAATGAGCATAAACTCATCAACTAACATGACTACAGAAAGAAATGTTTGCTTAGTCAATTGTAAAAAAAAGGACACCGTAGCTATTTTAAAAAGCGACTGCTCTCTCCGTTATTTAATGAAACAGTGATAATAATGAGGGGTTATCTTATTTACCTAACCCATAAAAGCCAGGCGGCCGATGTGTTAGGAGGTAAATTTAAGGACTGTCATTGGTTAAGAATTAGTGGTATGATTTTATGTACCAGCTGATTTAACTCTTTTGCAAATATTGGATATGATATTAAATATTTATCATTAAATATCATTTTAAGAACACATATACATTAGATTGTAGTAAATTCTCTATTCTATATCTATAATTCTGGATACATTTTCAATGTTTATTCAATAGGCAAAATCGGAATAGATAGAGTATAATATGTAATAAAATACTTAAAAATAATAAAGCATCACCTGGAGAAAATAACAGAACTATTGGAAAAGTACTTTTTTATGCTAAATCCAAATGTGAAATCAAAATTTTATATAAAATTTTTGTTTTAATGTGCACAAACTCTTCCTCCTACAATGAGATAAACATTAATTAAAAAAAGAATAATTTATTAATGTCTATATTATTTTTTATATTTTAGGAATTTTATATTAGTCCCAAAATCTATAAAACATCCCAATTCTGCTAATGTCCAGCCTCTTTTTACTCCACAAACATAAAAACAGAGGAAAACTCGCAGTGAGAAAATTCCGATTCGTTCGAAATAAATTGAGCCCACCGGGACACCAAAGTGCCCTCTGTAGTATTGTTAATAAAGTTTAATGTATATCACTTTGAATCCTTGTTTGAGAGTTCAGACATAATAGAAATGCATAACCTTATCTAAATGAGAGCAATAGTCTGGAAACCAGCAAGCGTTAGTTGGTTTTTATGAGATAAAAATTTGGTTGTTTTAACCCCTAGCGTGTATAAAAAATATACTGAAATTTAGGAAGAGTGCTAAATGTTTGATAAAATTAAAATATAAATGAATCCCTTGTTGTATTGTTAAATGTAATGGTTTCTAATCAGTTATTAATTTCTAGACCTGAAGATGGCTCATATACCGAAACTAGTTGCTGCCTAAACCATTTGTGTTTTATTAAGTATATTGTTGTACATGATTCAGTTTTATTTATTAAAAAAAAAATATAAATATGTTACAACGGTTTTTTATGGTGTGTGAATTTTTTTCTTTCAGTTATTGTTTTAAATGAAATTCATATTTGTTCCAGTACAGTCAATGAAGATTAAAATTTAAAACAATTAAAAAAACAAAATAATCTTGCATATAAATGAATTAATTTCTGTTTTAAAAATTTATTTGGCGCCCAACATAAACATAATTTAAAAATAAAATTATATGAATAATTAACATAATACTACCAAAATAAAATACATAAATTTAATAATGTTGGATTATTGAAATTGTTTTAAAATGAATTTTTAGTTATTTTGAAATTGAACACGTCCAGTACAGGTAAAAATAAATGGCTGTCCAAATATCTTTTTTGGTCATTTATTAATGAAACGATACTTTAATTTGTTGATAATAAATATTTAATGTGATTTAAGCTCAAATCTTTTATTTATGGGTTAGTTCCACAAATAGAATTTGAAATATATCAGAAGTAAAATATTAAGTAAAAAAATTTTTGGATGCTAGTCTAATTGATTTTTTGATAAACAAAAGTTTCAGAGATTTTTGTCTTTTTTTCTTATTTTAAAAAACTTGTTCTTGAGGTTTTTCTTATCTTCCTTCTACAAAGGAAACTTAGATGGCTTGGTTCAAAGAATAAGACTATTGTGGTCCACGTAGTCCAGGAAAAACGTAGTCCAAGAAAAAAATGTAGTCCAAGAAACACAAGCTTGGTCCAAAAAAACGTAGTCCAAGAAAACTTAGTCCAAGGAAAACGTAGTCCAAGAAAAACTGTTAGAAAGGAAAAAATGTTTCAAAGGAAAAATGTAGTCCAAAGAAAAAAATGTAGTCCAAGGGAAAAATGTAGTCTAAGAAAAGCCCCTTTATAAAGAGGGGAAGAAAGAAAATTTTCAATTTACAGCACAGACAATATATAAGTCAATTGTTTTGACTGAAGAGGCAAAGAGAAAGAGTTGGTAACATGGGAAAGACACTTTATCGTAATACCTAAAAGAGAGGGAGATCTAGAGAAGGGATAATAAGCGAGCTGAAATCAGCTAAACCGAGGAAAGGAATATTAAAAATACAGGGAAGCACAGAAAAAGTAACATTAATGTCTGTAATATTTTGTAAAGTTAATGTTTTGTGCTTAAGAAATGAGTAAAACTGTTCGGAATTTAAACAGTTGTATCTTTATTTAAAAACAAGTGTCGCAGTTCCATAAAAACTGCGTGGTCCTTCGTAAGTCTCTTCATGTCAGCCCTGAGATTAACTAAGTATAATTCTTGGCTGTTAACCCCACCAAGATGTATTTAAACCCCCTCCCCCCAAAAGTAAAACTTGTCTTATAAAAAAAACTTCTATTTATTAAAGTACTAGATAATTACTTTCAATATTTTATAGGCCTTAAACTTTTTATTTTTATAATTTATATTCACCGAACTAAAAAAAGAAGCCACTGTCTAGCTCTTGCTAAATATTCAATACTTTTCTATTCAGCGCCTAATCTCCGAATGACAAATCTGTCTAGTTAATCAAATATTCATGTTACATCTGATTCAATGGCACTGCCCATCAATATCCATTACGGAGACCAGACCGTGGGCATGTTTGTGTAATTCGCATGAGCTCTAGCTCTTTTTTAATGCGAGTTTTACACTAAAATGGACTTTGTGCGTGTCGACGGGCACTAACCGTGGGAAAGACCCCCGGTGTTTTTAGAATCTTTATATCGCTATCTGAACTTTGCTCTGGGGGTACCTATAAAAGAAATCTTGCATTTTAAATGACTTTTCGTGCAAAATTAATTACTCTGTTGATTGCTATTCGACAATTAACAAATCTTTATTATTTATCGTTAGTAGCAACGTGAATATAAGCAGACCATTGACAATATTTGTAAGATCAAAATATAGATGACTTATTTCGCCAATTTCTTGCATGGTTCATAACTTTCTAACCACACTATATATTTTCATGATGTGTGAATTGTGAGTGCCCAAAACTGAAACTATTTTTCTTTAATGTGATTTAGTTTTAATGAAGACTTGTTAACTTAAATATTTTATGTATTTTTTTATTATTTGCGATAAATAATCCACAAAAAACCTTCATCTTTAATTAACGAATAAATACTAATAAATTTACAAAAACTTTAATTAATGAAAAACAACAAAATTATAAAAAACACCTAAAAATTAATGACAAAAAAGTAAAACAACTATTGATTAACATTTTTCAAATACAATTTGACTAAAACTTTTTTTTATCCGACCTACAGGGAGGAAATTATAGCGGGTTGAAATATCAAAAAAAATTATATCTCCTCATTTTTAAAAATATCGAAAGAGGTCTTAAACAATCGTAAAAAAACCGTAAAATAATCGTAAAAAATCGTAAAAAAACCGTAAAAATTGTAAAAAATCGTTCTGTCCATAAATTTCGTGTTGCGTATAGTTCCTGTGCTCGTTGTTTAAGTGAATTTTTTGCGCAGAAGTACTAAAAACATCATATGTTTATACCCCGTGTAATATTTTTTCATTCATTATTATTTATTCGTTAATTAAAGATGAATATTTTTTTTGTGGATTATTTATCACAAATAATGAAAAAATACGTAAAAAAATAAAATTTTACCAATTTAGGTTAGCCAGTCTTCATTAAAACTAAATCACATTAAAAAGAAATTAGTTTCAATTTTGGGCTCTCACAATTTCACAATATTTCAGAATTCCAACTCAAAATTTTACAAGAAAAAACATTTTGCCGAAAATGCAAAGTATATCACTAAATTCATTTTTTCGTGCTCTTTGCAAATACAGAATAGGTTTTAGTAAAATCTTATATACAGGGTGTTGTCTTTCTGTCGGAATATTTTATAATATTTTTTTTAATCCGGACCTGGATTTATTTTATTGATCGATTGGATACATACTTTAAACAAAATATGATCGCCAAATATCATGAAAATAAATACTGTGGTTAGAAAGTTATGAACCATGCAAGAAATTGTCAAAATTGATAAAACACCCTGTATCTTGGTTATTAATGTAGTTAGACCCATTAAGTATGGGGTTTTTGAGATCGCCTAGATGTCCGCTATCTCCAGTTAACGTATATCACTTTCCCAATGAAACACCCTGTATAAGGGCGCTATCCAGTTCTAGTTTTTAAATAATAATCAAACCCTTATTTGCTAATTTCAGGAAAATAAACAACATCTCTGTAATTATAATTTACGTTTTGTCTTTCAAGCTTAGTAACTAACGCTTTAGGGACAATAAATAAGTTTCAGAATTTCTACTTGAGGTCCGGAGGAGTAAGAAAGGAGTCCCTACAGAAAGATTTACTGAAGCTGTACTATGAGGTAGACTATTTAAACGGGATGCTAGTTAAAAAAAATACCTTCTAGACATATCAGAATGTTTACTATTTTTAGATATTATATAATATCTTTAAATTTGTTAATTGGATTAAACGAGTCTATTCAATAAAAGAAATTTTCAATTCGTTGAATCCAAAAGGTTAACTATATTCTTGAATGTGGTCAAATAATGAGGTAGTAAAACTCTAAATCCAGTAGCACATGTAACATAATTTTTAAAAACTTCTTAGTTACATTGAATGAAGGGGGGACGGCGACTAGTTTTGGCAATATGTCATCATCAGGCATAAAGTACACAGTGTTAAGAATGGTTTAGTTTGAACCAAACTAATTATAAATGAGACGAAGAATAAGTAACGAAAAATATTTTTAACGAAGAATTAAAATTAAGTGTACGCACAGGTACCTATAGGTCCAACGTATGAATTATTTTAAAAGGGGGCGATAAGAGGAGATTAAGTGGTACTAGGAGCATTTTTACAGCATTAAAAGGGTAGAATTCTAATTAAACAAGAATTTTTAAAAGCTAATCCTAATTCTATGACTCAGAGGCCATGACGGAAGAAGGTAGAGGTACGAAATGTAAGAGGATACCATGATATCGTACCAAGTAAAGTAGAGCACATGTAATTTTATCAACTGCAATTTAGCGGGTAAACCACAGGGAGGCAACCCTGTAGGAGGCCGACCCAGTACCAAATAAACCAAAACTCAATGTAGTAACATTAACATTTGACAATGAAACGTAGTAAACACTATATTGGTGATTTTGACAAATGACAACTAATTCCAAATGGGGGATTATTTAAAAAACAATATAAATTAAATTAAATTAAGTAGTATATGTAGTAGTATAGCTACGATTCTAAATGGGAATTTACTCAAGTGTCGTGAGGACCTACTAGATTTCGAAGCTTAGATAGTAAAAAGAAAAAAATCTTATATGTATAATGTATACCCGTTCATCGGTACGGGGAGAGTCTATAGAATTTCAAAAATGTAAAAAGAAACCGTTACATGGAAATATCCGAGCGCATCTGACATTGATATTATGTATGCCAACGTATCTTTAATAATGGAGGTTGCTTCATGTGACTTTTTACACGATGGGGGTGGCTGTACGCAAGGGTTGAATATAAAAAAATATTAATCGATCGTGTCAGATATTTTAAGGGGGTGGCAAGTATACCCAAAGTTCTCATTTAATATTCTGACGATTTTTACGTAACGCAAACTATCGGTGATTTTTGAAAAATGCAGAAAAAAATCGTCGTTTTGAAATAATCGAGCGCGTCAGAAATTTCTTAAATCCGACGATTTAAAAAAAAAAATTCATTGAGGAGAGTGTATAAATTTTAAAAAATGGTCACAAAGACATACTAGAGCATGCCAGACATTAATACCGTATACATAGTAACGAAGAAACAATAATTTGCCTTACGAAGGGGTAAAAATATTTTCACTTATTGTCGTAGTTCATGTAAAACTCATTATATTTATTTTATTAAACTTTTTTAAAACACAATAAACAAATCAAAGCGACAGAAAGTAGTGTGGAGACTGTTCCACAGAGTGAGATATACAAAAGAGAGAAGGGAAGAGAGGCGCGGAGTGGGAAATACATAATTCTCAGCAGCTGCACACACCACACTTTATTGATGATTTTATGTACTCCGGCTTGAGGAAATCGGCGGATTATATTATTTTCGTGATGCTTAAATTATTTCCTTCAAAATGAAAAAAATATTTCCCCCACTTCCTTACGTCACGCTGAAATCATCAGATTATTGGAATGTACACCTTTTAGGATGTAATTAACTCACTTTACCTTAATCTGATGCCCTCGAGAATTTCTAATGTTCAACTTTTTTTTACTGTTCTGATCGTTTATCCTACACGGACGGCTATATATTAGGAGGATAAAGGTACTCAACTGGGTGCAAGGTATCTCCCCATATATTAATCTGCCGCGCTTCAGTAAATCCCCAAATCCCCGCTTGACCTCCCCTACTATAGCAAAGTGTTGAAAACCTGAGGGGTTGCGGTATAAAAATATATAAATTATAAACAAGGTATTGACAATTAAGAACTATAATTTTTGTGACAACAGAAAGACAAGCACGAGGAAACGACTTGTGAAAACGAAGAAAAAAAAAGAAGGAAGTGGAGGAAAGTAAAATTGTTAAATAAGAAAAAAAGAATGTAAGATGACATTTAGGAGAAGGTTATGTATGGTAAACAAAACAAAAGAGTGTTTAATTTGGAAAATAAAATAAAAATAAGAACAATGGGATGTTACATGACCTAAATTGCTCAACTAACTAAAGTATGAATGAAAGTACTAGACGGAATGTTGAACAAAGACCAGTAAAAGTAAATTTTTTGTTCAATCTCTCCAAATATAAATTTAACAAGCCTTCACTTTAAAGCCACTTCCTGCAATTCTAAATTTGGGACACCATTTTCACTGCAACAACGCAAACTATTTTCTCACAATGCAGTTCGTTCTTTTTGGGACAACATTATTCTAATATTCTAAAAAAATCCGGACCTTGCAACCAATAGGTGTGAAAGGATGGAAATCGTTATAAAACAATGTTCGAATCAACCCAGTAAAAGAAATTTTGATTTTTTTGTCGAATCTCTCGATTTAAAAATTTAGCAAGCCTACAATTTAAGGCCACTTCCTTCAATTATAGTTTCTGGACACCATTTTCTCTGCAACAACGCAAACGATTTTCTCACAATGCAGTTCTAATATTCTAAAACATTCTAAACCTTACAATTAAATGGATGTGAAAAGATGGAAATCGGTATAAAACAATCATCAAATTTTGAATTTTTGATCAATCTCTCGATATATAAATTTTGCAAGCCACTTACTTTGGGACACCTTTTTTCACAGTTTGATCTCTTTGGCCCAACACTCTTTTAATATTCCAAAAAATTCCGGACCTTACAACCAAATGATATTAAAAATTAAAATCGTTATAAAAGGATCATCGAGTCTTTCCAGTAAAAGAAATTTTGAATTTTTTGTTCAATCTGTCGATATACAAGGTGGATCAAAATTGTCCAACAATACTTCTAGGGGTGATAGAATATCTAAAAATAAGTAATCTATGTCTAATGAACCTATGTCCAAAACCGTTTATTAATGGTACCACAACCCCTAGAAAGGGGAATAACGATAACTGGTTTTTCATGAATATCTTTCGAGAGGGGTACCATACAATATTCAAATTTTCGGTAGTACCTAAGGATACTAAGATAGGCTATTTACTGTTTTGTCTTGATTCTTCGAATTCACTAAGGGTAGATTTCAACGGGCGAGGTACCATTTTTAAGACATATTTTTTTGATATCAACTGTTTTGGAAAATGC
Source organism: Neocrepidodera transversa (assembly GCA_963243735.1). Lineage (NCBI taxonomy): Eukaryota > Metazoa > Arthropoda > Insecta > Coleoptera > Chrysomelidae > Neocrepidodera > Neocrepidodera transversa. Next base: position 20,986,265 of record OY725341.1, read on the forward strand.
ATATAAAAATAATATTTTTGGTTAAGTTTTTTCTTAAAAAAAGTTACTCTTGATGTAACGTCCAAAAATTATTCGTTTTCGTGTAATTTGAGTTTTGGACATAGGTTCATTATACAACCATTACTTATTTGTAGGTGTTCTAGAGCTAATTCTTGCAATTCTAAATTTGTAACACCATTTTCGCTGCAATTGGATCTATCTGGGCCAAAATTCTTCTAATAGTCTAAGACACTTTGGACCTTGCAACCAAATGACCAGGTCAACATTATTATCTCCTCCAATTCCTTTGCCATCCATGTTAAGATCAGAAGAAAGTCACCTTTAAAATTTTCCTTCAAGTATCTCAACATATAGATTTAGCAAGTCTAAAATCTAGAACTGCTTCTTCCAATACTTCTTAGTACTATGAATTTGGGAATTAAAAATAAAACACACCTATTCGAAACAAGAATATTGGACCAATTTACAATTTCTAACCAAGTGGTTTCTATTAAACTTCGAATTATTATTTCCGTTTAGAGATAAGTGAAATCGGTAAAACGCACTGTTGAAGCTAGTCTGTTTTCGCTGAAACATAAAGTTTTAGCGCTCTTTGAAATATGAAATCCTGAATCCTGGATGCATTCTCTCGCATAACTCAGCAACGTCTTGTTTGGCCTGGATCTGATCTGTATCCATAGAGATATCCGTATCGACGTGGAAGGAATGGAAAATGCTTTTGCTAGTTTAAATCGCCGGCTTGATTCTATTTCACAATTGTATTCATTGCTTTTGCTTGTCGAGAAAACTGGAACATGTTTTGTATTGCAGTTACCTATTTTATTTCTTGATAATAGTTTTTTTTAATAACATAGTTTTTTGAATAAAAATTAATAATACTAGTCATATTGTAGGAAAAATTAATAAAAAAATTCCTTACATTTGTGTTTGATCAACTGTTTTAGTAATAAAAAAATAATAAATTTATTCCGCACAGGCAAACTACTGGAACTAACTCATCACGAAAAGTCGAAGCTTATAGGATAGTGACAAGAAATTTGGTCTTGAAAGATTTATTTTAAACATTTGTTTGTTTATTGATTGCGAGCGTCCAACAGGAAAAAGTTTAGATTTCTCAAAAAAATTAAAAAATAAGTATCTAAATACATAAAATGGGTCATTTGGATCGATTTAATATATTTTATAGATTTCATGTTACGAGGATTAGGAGAAATTTGAAATCAATAATACAGTGTTTAAAAATCGTTAGGGGAGACCCTTGCAATATTTATTGTTTTTTTGATTTTCCCGGTGACATAGAAGGGAACGTATAGTGTACAAGCAAAAAAAATCGAGATATCGATGGAAATATCTATTTTGAGGTTCCTCAAGAAGATTGAGACAATTTCTAGAGTGCGATCTGTATGTCTGTCTATGTCTAATCATCCATGATAGCTTCTGAACTGTTAGACCAGTCAAGCTGAAATTTGGTACGAATAGTGTGCAATAGAAGGTCCTCAAGTACGACATTGATTCTTCTTGTTTACACAAAGTTTTGATACAGCCAATTTTTATTTTTTTGAATCTAAAGTCCAAAATTTTAAATTCAAAATTCTGATAAAGTATACAAGTTCACATCATACGACGAAAATTTTAAGAAAATTCTCACTTTATAGTATTTTTATTATCGTTTAAATGGCGTTGGGTTGATTTGATATTTTTTATTGTTTTCCTGTTACGGGGTTTGGAAGAAATTTGAAACCAATAATTCATTGTTATTTTATAAACTATTCCTTAAAGTGCAAAAAAAATTGGTTTTGGTTTTTTTTAGATCAAGGTACTTTTGAAACCATTAGAAAAATTTTCAATACTCATAAAAATCGAAATGCAATATTTTTGGATTTTTGTTTTTTAACCCAAAAGTCCATAATTTTAAAGAAAAAATCTAAAAAAATCACATGTTTATATGAGACCACACTTTTTAATGAAAAATTTACACTTTTTAAATTTTTAATTTTAATTAGATTACCATAAGTCTCATTTTGATATTTGCAGTAATATAAAACTATTTAATACTTCACTAAGTAGTGAAGAGAATAGATTTTTTAAATCAATGACAAAAATTTATTTCGAATCGCCTGGTATATATTTTTATAAACTATAAATATTTTCGTACTACTCGTATTTTGGAAATCCAGAAATGTTCCACAACTGTAAATTACAAAAATGTTTTGCAATAACCAATTGTAGTAAACTACTTAAGAAAAATCACAAAAATAAGCAGGTTAATGACACCAGTAGTGTAGCTATACCGGTTCTGGCCCACTTGGGCGTCCATCCAGTTTTCCTCAAAGCACCGAAGAAGTGTCGCAAGGTCAAATTTATTATTCAAGAAGTCACATTCAAATCTAGATAAGGTACATATTTAAAAACTAGAAACTAGTTTTGGCTTTTTTATCGACAATGACCAGAAGCTGTAAAAAATGTAAAGCTTATCGCTTATGGCCTAATATCTTGTTCTTTTTTTAAGAAAGGCAGGATAACAATGACATCAGTAGTGTACCTTTATCGGTTCTGGGTCACTTTGGTAACTCCTTCACCCAGTTTTCCTAAAAGCACCGAAGAAGTATCGCAAGGTCAAATATCGTATTCAAGAAGTCACCTTCAACTCTAGATAAGAGACATGTTTAAAAACTAGAAACTTTTTTTTTGCTTTTTTTATCGACAATGACCTGAAGCTCTATAAAATGTAAAACTTATCGCTTATAGCCTAATATCTTGTTCTTTTCTTAAGAAGGGCAGAATAACAATGACATCGGTAGTAGTGTAGCTATACCGGTTCTGGGCCACTTTGGTAACTCCCTCATCCAGTTTTACTCAAAGCACCGAAGAAGTGTCGCAAAGTTAAATATCTTATTCAATAAGTCACCTTTAGCTTTAGATAACAGACATGTTTAAAAAGAAGAGACTAGTTTTGGCTTTTTTTTTATCGACAATAACCAGAAGCTCTATAACATGTAAAATGTATCGCTTATAGCTTAATGTCTTGTTCTTTCCTTAAGAATCGATGAATTTAGTGTCACCCTGTATTAATTACTTATCGCTTAATCTCATTTTTTTGACAAAAATAAGGTAACTATAGATAATAAAGAGTATATTACATAACTAAAATAGAAAATTGTGATTAAAAAAAAATATTTAAAAAAATCGACTAAATGTTCAATTTAAAAAAATCAATTTAAAAAAATTATTTAAAAACATCAGTATCAGAATCAGAATTTTTCGAAATAAAAAATGAAATTTCAGCCATTTTCTGCCAAATCATCATAGGGTACAATTTTGAATTTTACAGTGTAGATTTTTTAGCAATTTCTTCTGAAAAGATGTAACAGTTTGTTACTGTATTTAAAGTTTTTTCATTGTTAAATTAAACACTAAAAGCTAAAATGTTGTTTTTTAGAGTTTTCTAAAAAAAACTCTTATACAATGACTCTGTCCGTCCGTCCGCCTGTCTGTGACAAGATTTAACTCAGAAATGGTAATAGATAGCGACAAACAGATAACGACAATCGACTCAGCATCGTGAAAGCCCCTAAAACGATTACTTGTTTTTACTTTCCCGCTACATGTATCATATATACTAAAGTATAATATATACATTTTTTTAACATAATGTTTTTTTTAATCTCTCGCCCTTTTCAACTTAAAATAGCAGCAATAATTTATTTTTGATTAGTAAATAGTGATAATTTATTTAACGACTGAGGGTATCTTCTTTTAATTATTTTTCAGATATAAATCTTTAATTGCTAACTCTTTGCGTACGTAATTAGATTCGAGTCGCAATTTTATTGGTTATAATTGAGTTGACAAAATTAATTTAAAGGCTCTCAATTTCGTCTGACGGAGGGTGCTGACTGGTAAATGGATCTTATCTGGTAACACAACAAACACTCTTACACATAGGCGTCCCTTTTATAATGCTAAAAATTATTATTTTAGAAAAACGATAAGAATGAGTGTAGTTTTTAATTTTGTTGATACCACGTTAAATTATATGTTCGATTTAAGCAATTTTAATAAATTAATTATTTACTAATGTTTTTTTTTTGTTTCAGGTAAACTTTGATGTATTTTAACAAGTTTAAAGTTGGTAAGATTTTTTTGTAATCAAGTTATGAAGAAATAGTTATTTTTTCAAAAATTTATATTGGATGCCTAAAATTTAAAACAAAAAAATAATCAATACCATTTATTAATAGCTCAGTAATCGGTTAGATATTTATTACAAAAATTAATATAATCCGTAGTAATTGATGTTAAGGAATTTTTAAGGATGATGTAAGAATTTTGTTTTTGTTCTATTCGCTGACGCCCCTGCAAAACATCGTGTCAATTTAAGCGCATCTATTGAAAGCACACAACAAACCCATTTACTAGGCTGCAGTATAGTTAATTAATGGAGGATGTAGACCATAGGCAACCTTATGTGTGACCTGTAGTAGAGGGGTGATATTTATCAAAGGATTGCAAAATTGGTTTAACACCGTTAATAGATTGCTTAATTAACACTAAATATAATAGCCCCAGCAGAAATAATATTCACATATATGTAATATAGATAGTTATTGATTTTAAATTATTAATAAACATTTCCCAATCGTAAAATGAACCTTTTAAATTTTTTATTACATTACAGAAGTGACAGAAGTGGCATCATTTTTATTTACAACTGTAATAATAGAGCACTTTTTAATTTTGTTTAAATTTCTCTCAAACGTTAATATTTTTTTCTTTAGATGATATTATGGGTCACTTATCAGATTGTAAATATAAAGAAACTTAATGAACGTTCATTAGGAATTATAATCACCTAATCCCATTCATATTTCTATTTGTAATAGGTTTGCGAATGTACGGATAAGATTATCAAGATTATCAAGAATTAATCCCATACATATTTGTATTTTTAATGGCTTTGGTAGTGTACCGATGAGATTATCAGTGATTTCCATCCATTCTATTTGACCGAGTGTGGGGAATATTGCACCTAATCAGTACTTGACCTCCAGACCCTTTTCCACCTTGGGAAGAGGATTTTAAGAACTAAGTTCCTGGTCCTCATAGACACCTCTTACCTATTTTTGGCCGTATTTCAAACAATGGCCAGTATTCTTCATAGTAGATATAGGGACGACCGAAGTCTATTCCAGGTTATCTGGTCTTTTTTGGTACTGTCACGAAATGATCGTTTGTCAGTCTGTCGTGTTGTCGTGTTTAGTCTTCGCTGTCCATCACCTATCCACATACCCAGTTTTATTGTATCTTTTGTGTTTATGATGACTTTAGGCTTCCCGTCCATTTGAACAGTGTTCGGCCGAATAAAGTTCGGCTGTGGACGGCTATTTGACAGCCGATCAGCAACACGGCCGAAAGTTCGTCCACTGGAGCCGGTTTTAGTTAGTGTACTCTGGTTCATGTTTGTGATCTCCAGATCGGATTTATTTGATTAGGTTATATTATTGGAACATACATCTGTAATGAGAAGACGGCGGTTCTTCGATCAAGCTAATTATTTTTTTACAATCTATAGATACCTTTACAAAAAAAGAATAAACTTTGTCTAACAACTAAACCGACCGCAACCTTAAAAACTAGATAAGTGGGAAACGAAAGAAAAAAAGGGAAAATGAGACAACTGAAGATGATGAAAACATCGTTTTGTTGAACAATCTATACAAGGAAGTGATACAAAATGATTTTGTGGTCAACGGAATTCGGCCGAATGAGCTGGACAATCCCATTCAGCTCGGATCTGAAGAGAGTTCGGTCGCGATTCCTTTTAATTTTTCAGTATGGGATCGTTCGGCCGTTTGCGAGACAGTTCGGACGAAAGATGGATTTCCAAATGTACCACATCTGTAATTGTCATTTTAGTCTTGAAGCTAACCACAAATTGTGCAGATCTGTGGTAAAATAATAAATCCTTTAAATATTAATTTTAAAGTGGGAAAACGCACAAGGGAAAACACAATGGCGTTGCTACAAATATGAGGTTTCACGTGTAAAGCTACAATTTTATCAAATAAAGATGGCGTTATCATCATGGGGTGGTTTCACAGGAGCCAGGAAAAATTATTCTCCGTCCATGGGCCATCTTTAATGAGACCAGCACCTGAAAATTTGCGGTTTGCGGTTCATTTAGGTAATTCGATTAAAGACTCGAACAAATAGCAACCGTCCTGCATACGGGGATTACCGTACATTCGTCAACATCATAGCAGTAGATACTCTGGAACGCAGTCCAGGGGGAAAGTAAAGTATGCCCTACCAGTCGACACCGGATTGGTCGAGACCATAACGACACCTGGAGCATTTCTTTCTTAACTGAAGCTGCCCTAGCAAGTGGCCTTCACAATATAAATGGAAGGTGGCGTCAGGTGTTTTTTATAAAAAGCACTAATTTTTTATAATGTAAAACTTTGAAAATAGATGTTTATTTGTTGTTGTTTAAAAAAAAAAGATCTGGAATAACAGTTTTAGAATAAGTTTTATACCTAAAAAATAATAATATTTTACATTTATTCTATCAAGAATCTATAATACTATAGAAATAAACATATAATTAACCAATTATTTATATCTGTCAAAAATGTTTTATGTGGATTAACCCATTTATAAGTACAAAAATTAAATTTGCAAAAATAAAAATGTCATTAAAATATTCCTTTTGTACAGGGTTATTCATTATAAATGTCCCAGCTCTTACCATAGTTATTATTGCAAACAAAAAAATTTTTGAAATAAAAGTTGTGTGGCTATAAACTAATTTTATTATAGCGTTAACAAAACTACAGTGTAGACACAAGAAAAATATTCATTTTTTTAAATGAGACACCCTGTATATTATTGAATTTTTGAAAAGATGTTTTTCTTCTGATTTCAAAAATATACCATATCATACCCCTGTCTTACACCGTTCTTAAGATATTAGATAAAAGTTTAGGTCAACATTTAATTAAAATTACAAATAAAAGATATAACTTTACAACTATAAATAAATAATAACTTATAAAAGTTGTTCGAAGCGTCCACCATTATTTTCAATACATTATTGAAAACGTCTAATTATATTTTGAATTGCATCAGAAATGGCTGATTGTTTACATTTAGATTATTTATTTCTAATTAAATTCGGTCTTTAATGACTTGAATACAGTCATTATTAATATTTATTATGTCTTTTAAAAACCCCAAAAAAAATGAGTCCATAGGGGATAAATCCGGACTGTTAGGAGGCCATAATATGGTTCCATTATTATAGCAACTAGTTTAATTTACTCTATTCATCCTTTAATATCTTGTGAACGGTGTAAGACAGGGGTATGATATGGTATATTTTTGAAATCAGAAGAAAAACATCTTTTCAAAAAAGTTAATTATATACAGGGTATCTCATTTAAAAAAAAACGAATATTTTTCTTGTGTCTCCTAAACTACGCACGCCACTGTAGTTTTGTTAACGTTATAATAAAATTAGTTTATAACCACACAACTTTTATTTCAAATTTTTTTTGTTTATGCAATAAGAACTATGGTAAGGGCTGGGATATTTATAATGAATAACCCTGTACAGTTTTCTGAATAATTTACTCATATTGTAATAAAATTTACACTTTATTTACTAGTCATTACCATTTTCATATAGATCATAAAAAATTGTATTCAAAAATCAGAGTTAATTCTTTTATACGAACTTTAAATGGCCTTTTCTCAAAATGACTGTCATGTGTGTCAACACATTTCTGCAGAACAGCAACATATGCTTGCTCTTCCTGCTTCTTATTTAAATTAATCAAAAGTTCCGTATATCTATAAAGTTTTATTTTATCTACGATCATTTTATTCTATACGGGAATTCTACTCGTAATATTTCTTATTTGTAAATCTCTAACTTACTACTCAATGTTTTGGTTTGCCACTTTTTAGACATTAATTTATTGCCTTGGTTAGGTTTCGGTCTAGACTCATTAAGAAGAGATACAGCGGCGTGTTTGATATATTTTTGCTCATTATGATAAACTAACATTTAAAACTAAAAAAACAAACGTGCTCTTTAAAGTTTAAATAAAAAAATATGTAAAATTTTTCCATAAAAAATTTGTAAAGGATTTTATATACGTTCAGCTTCATACCAATGTAAAAATTTTTCATCCAGTTTCATATTTTGTAGTAACATAAGTAATCATATTTGAAAGTTAAACTTTTTCATTGTTTTCTAACAATTGTCAATTTGTATTATAGGCCTGAGGATGGACAATGATTGGCCGAAACATGTCGCCGCCCCTTATTAACATTCTATGTACTTCATTAAATTTGTTGTGGTATGACCTAGTCTTTCATTATTCGTTGAAAAAATTTTGTATTTTCTTTATATTATTTTCCTGCCCAACGTCTGACATTAACTTTCCACTAAGTTTCCAAAAAGTATATGGATGAATCGTACGCAAGCCTATTCACTTTTTTTCAATTTTTTCTAGAAGATTAGGGTACCTGAGTCGTACTTTATATTAATTGGAAAGCAGATAATAATCGATTTTTATTAAACACTAATTTTTATTTAATACTTAAAAATACTTATTGATAATAATGTAGAGAAATTTAAGAAATATCTCCAATAACTTGGGAAAAATAAAAAAATCGGTTGTGTCGCCCCAAAACGTTCCCGACGACTATCCACAAATACTTCTTAAGATATTTAATGTTAAAGTTTCAAATTTTGACATTTTTTTTTGACAGTGACAGTTGGAGAAATACTGTTCTGAAGAGAGTTTTTCAAGGGATTTCAAATGACATATTACATGTGCAATTCCGTGACATAATACATTTGTTATTTTTTGATAGTGACACTCACGTTTGACAGATATCATACAAAAATTAATAAGTTCTTCCGACGGGTAACCCAAACCTACATACCAAATTTCAGCTCAATCGAATTAATACTTTCTCAGATATTTAATGCTAAAGTTTCAAATTTTGACATTTTCTTATTTTTGACAGCTGACAGTTGGAGAAATAATTTTGACTGTTCTGAATAGAGTTTTTCAAGGGCTTTTAAATGACATATTAAACATCAAATTCCATGAGATATTGCATCTGTCATTTTTTGATAGTGTCACTTCCGTTTGATATATGTCATACAAAAACTATTCTGTTCTTGCGACGGATAACCCAAACCCTTATACCGAATTTCAGCTCAAACGGATTAAACGTGTGGCCTCTATCGTGGAAGAATACACACACATAAACACACACAGACAGACAGACAGACATACTTCCATCTGGAAATGGTCTTAATCGTTTCAGGGAGCCCGAAAATGGATATTTTCGTTTTTATCTCGAAATTTTTTTTAAAGCTATTTCACAATACTTTCCGTTCTAGGAGGTGGGCCGGGAAAGTAAAATATAATGAAGATAAAATCATCATGTACGTTTTATTATGTCCTTTAAAAAAAATTATGAATGTTTGCTGTGAATTTAAAATGTCATGAAACTCTAAATTATGCGGTGTTAAATGGCCCTTCCAAAACGTCTTAATTCATTTACGTAAATACACTAATGAGCCGTTATTTCATCTCAAAATAAGTTAACACACGTATCCACAAATCAATGTCAGCCGTCACGTCAACCATATGTGTTTAGTTAGCTCTCTGGCTCTACTCGTGTTTCTGTTTCTGCATGCCATAATATTATGTGTGCTGAGGTTTAAACGAACATTTCGAATGTCAAAGCTCTTTAGATAGATTACGTTTCGGAAGGGTTATTTTAAAGATTTGTGTAATCATTGCAACGGGGTAGAAAATAAATCAGTAGAAACTTCCAAAATTATTATTTTCCTTCGCTTGTCCTCCAATATTGAAGTTACATGTTTATCATGACCATCGGTACCATTTTATATCATATGATTTTTTTTAACAATAACAAAATTAGTTCAAATCCGAAATCTATTATTAAAAAAAAATTGAAAATATTGTTTCATGAGAAAATATATTTCTCCTTTCAAGATCATTAACATCTAATTTAAAAATAAGTAAAAGTGGAATTACGAATAGAGGGTGAGCAATCATTTGTGCAGGTAGATGCTTCAAATATCAATCATGTACAAAGTTCAACGTTCAGTTGAGAATCGGATCAATTGAAGTGTTATTAAGATGGAAAACGCCTAACCGAGCGCAACATGAGCCTCGTGCAATAACTCTTAGACTTTCCGCGAATTTAATGATTAATCGGAAAGTTATGATGATGGATAGAGCGGATGCAAAGGGAAAATTTCATAGGTATGCCCTCACAAACAAATTTGAAATTTAATATCAGTAAAATTATGTCTGTATGGATTTTGTTAACCATATTGGATTAATTTAAGAACTAAGAACTAAAGATATTTTATTCAACCATTTATACAAGGGGTAATTCAAATACATGAACGAAAGACAAAAATTTTAACATTAAATTCTGGAATTTAAATACGGGTCATTTTCTTTATATTGCGAACATTATTCTACTAGTCTAATCAACAAGTGCTTTTTGGGACAAACTTTATTCTCCGCCTCTGAAAAATATGAACGATATGTCGATTCGGAATAGCGTGTAGATGGTTTTTGAAAAAATTCATGAGTTGCTTGCAAAAATTGCAAAAGTTATAAACAATTACCTAAAAAAAATTGGGATTTGGTTTTTTGCCAATATCTCAAAAACTATTTGACGTTTTTTAAATTTGAGAAAAGATTCAAAAAGAGGAGGAAATTTTCCAAAAAGAAACTATACCTCCCGGAACTGTCGGACGAATATTTATAATTTTCCCAGAGTGTTGAAAATACGACCGAAAACGGGTACTCCGGCTTGCACTTTGGACCTTTCATGAATAAATATTATTTAAACTTATTAAAATTTGAAAAAAATCAGACGTCTACTAAATAGATTTATGAACAATAATCCGAGGTCAAAAAATTTTTATCACGATTTTTCTATGAATTATGCATTTCCTACTTGAACATGAACATTGTAAAATAACAAATCTGAAACTTTTTTCCATTTTTTGGACCTATTTTTGAAAGATCTCAGAAGAGATTTCTGTTGGAATAATTAAAAAATTGTTATTTTTCACTTTGTTATAAACAATTTACTTAGGTTAAAAATTAAAAAGCTTGATTAATTATTGAAAAATTTTTTTTTGTCATTTTACTATTGATTCGTGATATGTATAATTCTGGTAAAGTTTAACATGACCTAGATCAATTGATTTAAGATACATTTTAAGATATGTTATAGATTAAAAAAAGGACAATGATAAGTTTAATTTTGTAATAGTAAAATTATAAATGTATACCTTATTAAATATCTGCATTTTGGACTAAAACAAATGAGTTAATTTGCGTTCCGATTTTAGAAGTCCAATTGAAACCAAGAAAAAACCAGAATTTTCGTAATTAAAAAATTCCAACAAATATCCGTTCATTTTGGGTTATTTGAGTTCGTAAATAACCTATAAAATTCAATAAACTGCATATAAAGTGTTTGTTTTTTATCTAAAATTTGAATTTTAAGTCGTTTTGGCTACTTTTTTACAGTCATTTATAAAGCAAATAGCAACAAATGGACTTTTTCAGCCTGTTAGAAAAAAAATATCACAATAGTAAATTAATTACGGGAACTTTTTGAAGAACCAAATTATTAGATTTTTTGGTTATTTTCATAAAAGCCATTTTTAGCATCTTCTATGTATTTCCCTTAGATTTAGGGAAAATTGCGGATATTTAGCAACGGCGCTTCAAAAATTATTAGAATTATTAAAAATCAAAAAATGACAACAACCTATAAAATTTTTGAAGTACGAAATTATTAGATTTTTTAGTGATTTTCATAAAATCCATTTTTGTATTGTCCCCAGAATTAGGGAAATTTGCGAAAATTTAGCAACGGCGCTTTAAAAATTATTGGAATTGTTAAATACCAAAAAATGACAATATATAAAATTTTTCAAGAAAGAAATTTTTAGATTTTTTGGAGATTTTCATAAAAGCCCTTTTTAGTATCTTTTATGTATTTTCCTTAGATTTACGGAAAATTGCGGAAATTTGGCAACGACACTTCAGAAATTATTAGGATTGTTAAAAACCAAACAATTTTTCAACAACGAAATTAATAGATTTTTTGGTGATTTTCATAAATGCCATTTTTAGCGTCTTCTATGTATTTCCCTTGGATTTATGGAAATTTGGCAACGGCGCTTCAAAAATTATTCGAATTGTTAAAAATCAAAAAATGACAACATAGTATTAAATTTATGAAGAACTAAATAATTAGATTATTTAGTGATTTTCTCTTTTTGTATTGTCCCCAGATTTAGGAAAATTTGCGGAAATGTAGCAACGTCGCTTCAAAAATTATTAGGATTGTTAATAACCAAAAAATGACAATATATAAAATTTTTCAAGAACGAAATTATTAGTTTTTTTGGAAATTTTCATAAAAGCCCTTTTTAGTATCTTCTATATATTTTCCTTAGATTTATGGAAAATTGGGGAAATTTGGCAACGGCACTTCAGAAATTATTAGGATTGTTAAAAACCAAACAATTTGTCAACAACGAAATTATTAGATTTTTTGGTGATTTTCATAAAATTCATTTTTAGCATCTTCTTTGTATTGTCCCAGATTTAGGAAAATTTGGCAACGCCGTTTCAAAAATTATAAGAATTATTAAAAATCATGACATGATAATAACCTATAAAATTTTTCAAGAACGAAATTATTAGATTTTTTGGTGATTTTCATAAAAGTCATTCTTGGCATCTATGTATTTTCCGACTTACAGAAAATTGCGGAAATCTGGCAGGCGCTTCAAAAATTATTAAAAACCAAAAATGACAATTTATAAAATTTTTTAAGAACGAAATTATTAGATTTTTGGTGATTTTCATAATAGCCATTCTTATCATCTACTATATGTATTTTCCTTAGATTTAGGGACATCTACGGAAATTTGGCAACATCGCTTTAGTAATTATTAGGATTGTTAAAAACCAAAAAATGGCAATATATTAAATATATTATTAGATTTTTTGGTGATTTTGATAAAATCGATTTTTAGCATCTTCTTTGTATTGTCCCCAGATTTAGGGAAATTTGCGGTAATTTGGCAATGGCGCTTCAAATCTTATTGGAATTGTTAAAAACCGTAAAATGACAAAAAACTATAAAATTTTTCAAGAACGAAATTATTAGATTTATTGGTGATTTTCATAAAGCCATTTTTAGGATCTTCTATATGCCTTATCACGAGATTTAGGGAAACTTTCGGAAATTTGTAAACGGCGCTTATAAAACTATTCAAATTGTTAAAAACCAAAAAATGACAAAAACCTGTAAAATTCTTCAAGAACAAAATTATTTGATTTTTTTGTGATTTTCATAAAGCCATTTTTAGGATCATCTATGCATTGTCCCCAGATTTAGAGAAATTTTCGCAAATTTGTCAGGGGCGCTTAAAAAAGTCTTAGAATTATTAAAAACCAAAAAATGACAAAAACCTTTATAATTTTTCAAGAACAAAATTATTAGTTTTTTTTTGATGATTTCTAAAAGCCATTTTTAGGATCTTTTAAATATTTTCAATCATTTAGGAACATTTTTCTGAATTTAGCGGCTCTTTAAAAATATCAAAACTGTTCAAAAGTAACAAAAATTGACAAAAAAACTAAATTGTTTAAGAATTTTTTATAAATTTGGCTTTAAAATTGATTTATTTTCCTCCAATTAACATACAGAATATGAATCGTGATAAAAAATGGCAACGGCACTTTTAAAATTATTAGTTTCTAAAAAAATAGTTAAAAAATCACAAAAAACTGCAAATTTTATCAAAAAATTTATGCACTCATTATAGCATTAATTTGTTGTTTATTTTAATAAAAGAATTTTTATTGGCATCTTTGATCTATTTTTTTGGTCGTAAAAATCACCAGATTCAAGGAAATTTTCATAAAATTGACAACGATGCTTTAAAAGAAAATATTCAGAAACGATAAAATATTTTGTTAGAATATATTATATATTAACAAAAATTGCTATTTGTGAAAATTATACAAAAATATATCTTATCCAAAAAATCTTTTATTTTAAAATAACACTCCTCATTTTAGGGAAATTTGTAGAAATTTGGCAACATTTATTAAAAAACTGTAAAATTTAATTATATAAAATTTGGCCTTGATTTGGAAACGTCGCTTTAAAAATAAAAAAATTCCAAAATGAAAAAATTCATTTAAAAAATGTAAAAAAACGTTGACTAATTTCGAAAATTTTATAAAATACGGAGATTTTGTATTTAAACTCAATTATAATTTAACGCATATTTTCCGGTAAAACTTGTTTCCGGGCAGGAACATTTTTTATCGACTACCAGAAAATTTTGAAGCAAAAAAAATTTTTCGTCTATCTGAACTCGAGATATTTATCTTTTAGCATTTTTGTCAATTGTTAATTTCATCTTATTGGAAAAAAAATTTAGCCATAATCTACAAACCCATAAAATATCTACGACATCCTTAAAAAAATAATGTTAATTCTATCGCTTAACGTATTTTGTATCAATTTTACCAAAACTCATTAGTACATTTAATTTTTCACTCGCAGTTGACATTGTCCGTGTAATTAAAAGTGAACGAGAAAAAGAACATTTTGCACGGTATTCATTCGAAACTGGCCGTTTCAGTTTGCCCGGTTCGCCATTACGGGCAGACATCAAAGAGATGGAAATTTTCGAAATGAAATTATCAGATATTGGTACACTTCACAAAGGTGATCATTATAAAAGTTCCTGCGATCAGATTAAATTCGTTATTTCAGACATTCCCTTACTTGCAGGCAAATTAATAATGAAAATGGTACGGTGAAATTGGTGGAGTATAATCTGAAAATGAAAGAGTCGGTATTTAACAATAGTATGGGAGCATAAAATATTGTTATATTATTTAATTTAGCACCATCTAAAAGCTATTCCGCCTAATTACTTCGATATTTTCATGTATCTAGACAAAATTTCATCTCGGTGAATTTGGCATTTATTCACAATAAATCTTGCTCGTCTAATTCACCTCGAAGGACCATGTTATTATTTATTTGGTAAATCTTTTTTTTAATTGAGAAAACAACTTGTATGTATCGATATATGTAGAAATTGGGGATGTCCGCTTCTAGTGCTTTGTCATTGAGAATATATCGGTGATTAGAGCACCCCGTCCGCTAGTACTATTCTCCTTAAGAGATTTAGGATTTACTGACCGCTTTACTTTACGACATAATGATAATTTCTGCCCTGCGGAATTTCTTTTCAACGTTGAACTGGACACATTTTTCAATAGCGTATATTTCCGCTTGAAAGATATTTGGTGATTTTCTCAAGCTTTCGAAGCATCTGGTATGACCACATTTAGCATACGTTGGAGTTTAAATGCCAATATCACAAGTGAAAATTCTTAAACTCTTGATCTAAAAACAGAAACATTATACAAAAACATTATTTGAAGGTTTCCCAATACAATATTCGAATATTTTGTATAGTGTGCAATAAAAATAAGTAAAGATATAAAATAAGTTAATTTCTCCAGTTATGGGTACGAAGAAAATAGTCATATAGATATGGTTAATATAGATAGACGTAAAGATAAGTAAAACTATAATTTTTCATATACTTCAACTGCAGCCGGAAAAAATGTTTTAAAATCCGTCCAAATTTTCCAGATGTGGAACTGGTAACCATACAATAATTGCTTTCTTCCCAATTGCACATTGAAACTTGTAATATTTTGCAACATACTTGTAATGAACTATAGCTCTTTTTTCAGTGCTTACAAATAATGCCAAAATGTAATAACCAACATTCAGGTCCTCTACTTCAAATATATCGACCGCTTTCTGATTTTTCATCTCGTTAATATCAATGTCGTCCAAGCTATTCCCACTTTCAATCCAGTCGTCTTCATTCCCATCCTCTAATGATCTCTTGTCTCTCTTTTTGAAGCTTGAGGTTTTTTCCATTCTTTTTCTAAAGTGTTCTCTTTTTTTCTTTTCCGCTTTTAGTTCTTCTTTCATGTTCTTTTCTTTCTCTTTTAGTTCATAATATTTCAGAAGTAATATCGCTGAGAATATATCCCGTTTTTCTTTTTCCCAGACTAGGTAAATGATGTTGTCAGGGAATAACATTATTGAATATAAAAGAACGTTTTGGTATAACTGTTATACTGGATATAGATGTACTAGCATCATTACTATGAGAATTAAAATATGTATCCTGAACATTGAGTTCTAAGGGGGTTTTAATATTCTTGTTCCCACCAACCTTAAAAAACTGCTTTACTGGACATGGTGGCCAAGTTGGTTTGGACATCGGCGTTTATACTTGGTCATTGTTCGGGTCGTGGGTTCGATTCCCATGAATCTATCTCAAGTGGAATTAAAGTTAGATAAGACTTTGGGCAAGTGCAAGAAGGTATTTGTGCCATGCGCAGTTTCATTTACGCCGGTAACCAGGCCGGATGAGATCGGATATCTCGTGGAACTGATAGGAGTTGGTGGAACAATTACACACTTGCTAGTCAGTAGATCACCTGAATGACAAAGGCATAGTCCTGGGTTTAAGGTGATTGAGGACCGTGGTTTGGAGCCCATGATAAGCTGTAGGTCCCGTCCAGATTACCCCTAGTAGCAGACGTTAAAATTAATAGCAAGCTAGCAACATCGCAACTTCAGTGGTACCATCCCAATCGTAGTTTTTGCTTTATGAATCTTTAAACTTTTTAAGAATATCAGCATCGATTATGGTTCCTACATATAGAAACTGACATTTTATTTCTTCAATGTCGATGTTGTTCATTACTTGACGCCCTCTAATAATTATTTTAGGGAATTCAACGTTTGATATCGAATGAAAATAGTCCTGTGGTTATAAATCCAGATTTAACTTAATTTGGTATAGCTGGATCATTAATTAAATTTGATAATATAATCGGAACGTTAGCTTTAGAAATTTCCGTTCCATCATGATCAATCCGCTATTTTCGTTCTGTGACTGGCTGAATCTTCTTGATGGACCAAAAACAGCTACATCAAGCGATTGCAAGATGTGTGTAGAGTTCGGATAAAGGGCCACAAATATTATTTTCCACAAATATTATTTTATTATCACGATAAAAGACATTAGCAATGTATTTAAAAAAAGGTAGCACATGTCATAAAAGCATTTTCTGTTTTGCCAATGCCACCACCGGTTGAAATTACCGATACCAAACTTGATGGTAGTCTCATATTTGTACACCGTGAGTGATGGAGCATTCACTACAAATAAGGTCGTTACATTTTCCTTCTCTCAATTTTGTAAACAGTTTGTCCTTTTGGTCCAATAATAAACCCTTCCTTTGGAGCCAGGAAAAAGCAAGTTTCATCAAGTTTAAAAACTCTTTTAGGTTCCATCAGAGCAGCCTTTTCATCTTCCGTAAACCATTTCTCGATCTTCTCCCTGGTAACACTACCACTAGCTTTCTTTATATACTCTGCGTGCTTTTGCGATAGAACAGGATACCTCTTTAGTAAGGAAGAGAACCAATTTTCCCTGGTTTATTGTCGGAAAATGGAGTTTTAATATTAGTATCATCAACTAATATTTTTACCGAATATAAAAGCCCTCTTTTATCTATGGGAAATCCCATTTTGACACAGTTCAGTCCCCATTCCACCAAAAATTTTTCATTTTCCTTTCCCAAAACAGACTGAGGTCCACAGTGACGTAGACAATCAAGTGAAATTTTTTCTGAGCTATTGTTCCGAAGAGTGGTTAATGGTACCCTAAATTCTTTGTTGGCCTTTCATACAAACATTTCATTATCTATAGCTTTTAAAGCCTGTTTGACCTTCGTTGGTGAGTACAAAAATCGCCTTTGTTTAATTATGTAACCTTTGCTGTTAACCATGATTGTAGTTTTCACTGTAAAATTAAATAATGACAATAATTAATATCTACACAAACCATTTTAATAACAGTGTAAGACGTGGCCATAATTAGGTTTATGTAAATCTATTTATTGCCACATCGTGGCGATAACTAGCAAAAGTCACAAAATTAACCCCACTCAGGCTATAATATTAATATTGAGATTAATGTATTTGTGATTACTTATTGCCTATTATTGCTTTTAATATCAAAAGATGTAGATGATAACGAAAGATTAAATTTGCATGTTTCTTACCTGATTTATTAAACTTGTAATTCACACCAACACACCAACTGAAAAATTTCAGGCATTTAATATTGTTTAGAGCTCATTTTATTTACCTAGTGGTGGCTATAAGTGGTACTGTGGCCATAACCGGTGCCTCCACTCTACTCATGTTCCAGTGCTCCCAGCCGTCCTGGACCCTTCAGTGGTATTTTTGTTGTGGTCAAAAATAATGTCTTCGTCCCATCATTTTTAACGACCCACCTTTGTGCTGGAATCTTTCACAAAGTTATACTGGTATGGTATCTCGTCCTGAGGCTTGCACCAGATGTGTCCGTCCCAATACGAAAACCGGGTTTACGTCTGGTGATTACAGCCATCGGATACGATCTCATTGCTCCTGTTATGTATATCAGGTTAGCCTCTGGACCTTCGAGAGTTTGCTTCTCCAGATTGCAAAGTTAGATCTTCTACTCCAAGCTATAGCTCCGTAAGGGATGATTGGTCTCACAATAGCTGTATACATCCACTGCAGGATTTTTGGATTGCATTACCAGTTTTTGCCCTCATTGCTCCTGCTATGCATATACAGGCTAGCCTCTGGACCTTCGAGAGATTGCTTCTCGAGTTTGCAAGCTTAGTTCTTCTACTCCAAGGAACAACTTCGTAAGTGATGATTGGTCTCACAATAGCTGTGTACATCCACTGCAGGATTTATGGGTTGCATCCCCAGTTTCTCCCCTCATTGTTTCTTCTTATCATTAAGGCTTTTATGGCCTTTGTGATTACTTCTTTTTCATGCTTATTCCAGAGCAGTTTGTTGTCTAGGGTAAGTCCCAGGTATTTTGCTTCAGGTTTGCACTAAATAACGTGTCCATCTTATTTGATGGTTTTGAGATTGAGGTTTGTAAAGATGAGACACTCTTTAAATCATATTTATCTTGAATGCCCGATAAACCAAAGTCCAAAATTCACTCTATATACAGAACTAATAAATAAAAACTTACCTGGCCTAATTGATATCTGTACTGAACTCTGCAACATTAATAAAGATAGATTAAATATCTTAAAAAAAAAATTAAACCTGTATAAAATTAAGATCTAAACCCTAATTAATCCCTCCCCTTCCCGTATGTATAATGCTTGGCAATTCCCCCCAAGCGAGTCTAATCCTGTGTTGTGATATATACTATTAATATTATATCCTTTAAAGAAGACTATATGCTAATTAATGGTTTACGCAACATAATAATTATCTGCCAAACAAAACAATAACTCTCTAAGTTTCTACTAACTATACAAAAGATATATAAAATTAATACCTAATTCGTGGAAATTCTCAATTGCCTAGAGCAAGACTAGATCCTTCCTCCTGGAGTAAGCTGGGTAAATTGCCTATGGACATAGTCCAATAAAATAAAAAGAAGAAGAAGAAGAAGATATTGAGGTTTTTTTTCCTCGTGAAGGCTACAAGAGTGGTTTTGGTGAGGTTGATATTTAGTCCCATCAATTGGCACCATTATTTTATCAGAGTCCCCTTTTAATTAAATCGCAAAGAGTGTTTGCAAACTTATGACTATATCATCAGCATAACATTAACAGGATAATGCCGAGGTCAGTCAGTATGAGGTGTTGATCTACTATTAATCTCCACATAAGCGGTGATGCCACTCCTCCTTTTGGGCATCCTTTGGTAGTGCAGACGGAGATTGTGTCTTACCCTAGATTTGTTTCTGCTATTCTACAGGAAAGCCATGCAGACTGCTACGACAATTTGTTAGTGAGTACTTCCTGACTATCATCAGACAGTTGCATAAATACTGTGTCCGAAAATCTACCTGCTCCATATGCATGCTGGCTGGGGTGCAGCGGTACCCGCTTCTGGATCTCTGTTCTGATATAATTATCCACAGCTTTTTTCATCGTTTTAAAGAAAGACAAATGATGTGAGGTTTTTTGGTCGTAGGGATTTAGCCTGCATAGTGTCCCTTTTCTCAGATTTTGAAATGAAGGTAAATATTGCCCTTCTCCATACTTTCGGTATGTATCAGAGTTCTATATTGCTCCGAAGGATGCGGATGATATGAGGCAGGATATATTCTTGCCCTCGCTGAAGCAGAGCTAGAAAGATTCTTTAGACCACTGGGGATTTAAATGGTTGGAAATTGTTCATGGCCCATCTTATCCAGCTGCTACTTTATTTTTGTGGCTTCCCTAGTAGTCCTGCTGTATGCTCTTTGCTTCCAGGAAATATATAAGCAACTTATTAGTAACAAAAAACAAGTAAAAAAAATCCTAATTTTCGTATTCTTTCTTCTTTTTCTTTTTAAATTGTCAAAAATCGCATTTTTCAGCCTTCATCTCTAGTTGCCATTTTGGGCGTTACCGGCTTGTACAATTTTGCTTAAAATAAGGATAAAATTCAACAGTTATCACGAATTATTTTAGTTTTAGTAGAATTCATTTTTGAATTAATTTAAGTATTGTAACATGTCTACAATGAGTTTAAAAAATTTTGTACCATATGGGAAACTTTTTTATTATCCAGTTGTCAGAAAATTTTATTCCTGATAAAAATTGGTCAATTGCAAAAATTTTTTATCCAAGTTATCAAAATTCTAAATTTCCAAACTGTGTATAGAGGAGAACAAAAAATAGGAATTTTGATCAGTAATAAACTACCCTAAAAACAAATAACGTATGTATGATCTAAACGATGATTAGTGAGTTATTGGATTTTATTAATGCATCGCTTAGAATTTGTCAATATAAGCAAATATTATTATTATTATTAACTAAATTTACCAATTTACCATTACTGATTTTTTAAGTCAAAGGTAATTTAATTATCTGTTTTTTTTGCATGTTCGCTCATGGACTAAAATTATGTTCGGGAACAATTTAAATGTGAAGGTCCTTTTATAACTGACGTAGAGAGCCAAAAAAACAGTTCAAAGCGAATTATTTCAATGTTAAAAAAACCCGGACCTGTTGATGTATTTCGTAATTTAATGCTGTTTAATTTTTGAACTTTATTTAAAATTTCGTTATTTTTAGATAAAAGCTGTTTCGTTTTGAGTTTTCATTTCTTTTAAGCTTATTTATAATTTGTTTTGTGTAGAAAGCCTATGTCTTGTAATTGCTTTGAAAAAAAAACGTTAACGCGACGTAAATGCTTGAATCGTCTTTTATTTTTAAATTAATTTTTATAAACCACTAAATATTATATTTTTTAGACTTTTTTTCTATTTTTATGTTCACTTTTTCCCCTACTTTTACTAGTTTTTTTGTTTTAAATTTTTTCCACTCTCATTTTTTCCATCCCCCTTTTTCCACTTTTCTTTGTATTCCACTTCCAACCATCCATTTTTTGCATACTATTTAACTATTTTCTTTATATTCAAACTTTTTGTTTTTTTTCGCACTTTCTCGCTTTTTCGCCAGTTTTCTTATTGTTTCCTTTAGAACTTTTTTCCACTTTCCAACTTCAGTTTTATCCTTTTTTACTTGTTTTACTAAATTCTTTACGTTTCAAACTTATTTGTCTACTTTTCCCCCCTTTTTTCTCTATTTTTTTACTTAGATCTTTTTTTTAAACTAATTTCATTGAACTCTTTTTCCAATTTTTTATGTTTTTCTACTTCCCCCCCTTTTTCCTACTTTTTTATTGTTTTATTTACGTTTTAAACTTTTTATTTAACTACTAGCACACTGAAAACCGTTTTCGTTTGTTTACAAAAAAAAAATTAATAAATTTAAAGAGATCACTCCGTTCCTGAAAAATAAAACGTATCCTCGAGCAACTTCGAAAACTGTAGAGCCCCGAACAACTGCGGCTCCGAAAAAGTAAATAAAATCAAATTAATTTCAAATGTTTTCCCTCCGTTATTCATCAGTTTTGTGAAGTCACTCGTAATAATTTTTTATTAAACTTAAAACGAGTATCAAAGTTATTATGGTCCGGATACATTTTCATTGAAGGTTAATATTTACGAGGTGAGCCAAGTTAACTGAAACTCATGGAATTTACTTTTGGATGGCGAAGGTAATTTGGTTAGGAAAAGAATTTAAGAAAGAAATACATTTCTGTTCTTAATGAAAATCCAGTAAATTTGTTTGCGTTACAATCAGCCAAGATTTAACAAGAAGTTATTTTTAGTTTGATTATATCTGTGTAATGAGTACACCGAGAGAAATAGGCCAAGTAAACTAGTTAAATTAAGAAATCCTCGCTAACCCCAATCAAATTTGTACAATTACTCCAAAAACATTTCATTTTCTGAAGCTATCTTTCTGAAATATATCTACCGTAAGCTGTGACCCATAATTCGGTATATGGTAATGTGTATAGTGACTGGTGACAAGTTTTTTATTAGTTTTGTGTCACAAAAGCGTGGTTTAAAAACGAATTTGAAGTATTTCTCATACAGTGGGAGCTCGGGAAATTCCTAGGCCGGTTTAGAGGTAAGATTTACAAATTAATCATATTACAATATTCTCTAACTAATTTTATCTTGGATAAACGGAATTTTTATTTTAAATACGTAATTTTAAATAGATCATATCCTAATTTTGAGATTTGTGTTTTGTTCAGACAAATTGGATCATTAAGACATTTAAGGTACCTATATTCTATCCAAGACAAAAATAATTAGAGAATGTCGTATGAATAATTTGTAAAACTTACCTCAAAAGCGGTCCAGGAATTTCCCCACCTCCCATTCTATGGTAAGTACTTAAAATTTCATTTTTAAGCCACACTTTTGTAACACAAAACTAATAAAACTTGTTACCAGTCACTATACAACTTGTTGAATGACTGTTAATAATTTATTTAATTGTGTTAAGTAAAATATTTTAATAGTCCCAATTATTTCGATTTCTAAGGTATATTTTTGGTTACTAACGGTTACTGTTTTCTATTTGTTATTAAAGTATTTAACTAATCCTAATGATTACAACTAATGCCCTTTTTATTGTCGTAACTAAACATTTGCTGAGTCCTAATCCGTATTCAAGTTTTTATCTACTATAATTATATTCTTAATAATGCTGAACAAACTTTTTCCTCAGTGTACATATATAATTCAAGTATTTTTGTTACTGAGATATTATTCTTGTTGTGTGCCCCACTTTCATAGCATTTTTTATTTTTTGTTCCACTCTTTCGCTTCTTTTTTCCCACACTTGCTTTTATCCCTCTTTTTTTTTGCAACTATTGTTATTATTTTTTGTCCTCCCTATCCCTTTATTTTTTACTCTTGTTTCTGCTCCATTTTTGGCCCCCACTCCTTTCTTTCTTTACTTTTTTTTGTCGACTTTTTTACTTTGCCCCATTTTTTTGTTATTGCTTACTTTTTGGCACCACTTTCTTTTGCCCGACTTGTTCTTACTTCTTTTGATTTTATTTTAGTAATTCATATTTTTTTTTGACAGCACAAGTATTTTATTTATCAGTTATAAGGAATTATTGGATACTAGTGACCGAAAAATTACAGATGAACTGCTCCACATCTTAAACTCAAAATGACAAGAGAAACTACCAGAAACCGTGGAAAGCCTAAATTTCTATACATCAAGTCGTCACGCCTAGTCAGTACTTGGAAACAGCACCGCAACAAAAAGTGGCTGTAAACTTGGCTGAACATTATTGCCTCGCATATAGTAAGACAGAACTTACTCGATCTGACTGAAACACTAGCTTAAAGCATTAAAAATTGAAGCAAGAGAGACCGCATACTCTGTCCTCTTTTCATGTCAAGAAATAAAAGGCATTGAAGAATGTCAAACCATATACAGTCCCTGGTTTTTGATAATATTCACCCTGAATTCCTTCTCAACTGTGATAAATTCTGAAGAACTTGCACACATTTTTCAATAACAAACTGGAATTGGAATTCGAATTTAAACAGTCAGAAATAACAGCCATAATAAAACTAGCAAAACGAGTTACCGACCAATGGTCTTAATCTTCTAAATATATAATCTTTTAGAAAGACTAAGACACAACAGAATTACCATAAAAGTACTTTAGGCTGCAGAGCAACTAGGCTTCCATGCCACAATGTAATTGTGTAGACCGGGTCCTGACAATTACCACTTATATCAAAGCGGGATTCCAAGACATCGGCAATCTTTACAGACCGATCAGTGAATGGAATGCATAAATGTTTAAGCTCCTTTAAAAAATCCTACAATCGCACGGCTACAGAACAATAGCAGACTAAATAAGCTTAAAAATGGCATACGACAAAGTTCTGTCATCACATCCCTTCTCCTTAGCTTATATATCCACTTGACATGCTTCTACTGCTACAAGTGAACACGGACCCTTTCTCACCGTGATATGCTTTTCCCAGGACCTACAAAGTTATCACAAAATATATAGAACAGCCGGAAGTGATAGATATAAGTCATATTTAAACCGAGGGATCCAAAACAAAATAAGGTTCAGGGTGCGATATTAATTCCAGATCCTTAAACCTAAACATAAAATGGACTATGGGAAATAGTGCTAGCGTAGCTCAAATGGAGCTTACTGACATCATAATAGCAACAAAAGAAATCACCAGAAATAACATCAATGAAAGAAATATGCTAATCTTTTCAAGTAGCAGATAAAGACTACTTACCCTGGACATGCCGCATATTTGCTCAGTTTTAGTACTAGAATGTCACTAAGCATTGTTCGAAGCATCCATCAATAATATGGTCACTTTAAGATCAAAGGCCTTGCCATATCAAAAGGTAGCCGTCTCGCCGACTCATAGGACAAGATGATAGTCACTGTCCAGTACGAAAACACCTCAACAACATGGGGATGGCAGAGACCGCACTTTGCAAAGAGTGTGAGTAGGAAGAAGAGACGACGTTGTCACTACATAAAAACTGTAGGCTGGTTGATAAGCTAAGTCCTCACTTACTAAGGAGAATATACAATGGGTCTAATGAGGCCTAAGTGCTGTGGGGCAGCCCACTTGTGGAGCAACACACTCTCCCCACCTTACAGATACAGATAGCTTATAAATCGTCACAGACAGCTTTTATTACTTCAATGCTCAATTTTGACCATCACTGGAATACTGCTTGCACGTCTGGAGCTCTGCTCCTGAACGTCCTGGGGATTGCTTGATTATATCCAAAAGAAAGCAATTTGGCTAGAATTTACTAGAAATTTTGCACAGATACTTTCATAGAAGGTATTATTTGCTTCTGAAGTCGTGCGTACAAGGAACATACGTCAAGTTGTTACGACTTATCCATTGTACTTCATTATCTGGAGAACGTTATCACTCTGAAATGACCTCCCTGAAATCGTGTTTCCCAGGGAGCACAAATTCAACGCATCTCTCTTGAAGCGGCTTAAATAATTTCTTATTGTGCGTATGATATATCCTTACAAAAGTTACAATTTCGTAAAAAAATCTGGTGCAATTGGTTCTATTGAATAAAGTGATGATAAGCAGACATGGAGAAGATAGGAAACCACTTGTATTCATTTAAATAACAACAGTAAAGTGAATGTAAGCTTCCAGTCTTTTTGAATTTATTTCTTTATTATATCTTCTCTCGTTTATTTAAGTCCCGGTTGTATGTTGGAGAAATGATAATACAGCGACGCTGATCTGTTGTAATATTGGTCCAAATTTTTATTGTCGGATTTCAATTGCAGATAATTACCATAATTATAGATCTAATAAATATATTTTATTAAAGATAATATTCCAACTTATTTAATTCTACAGGAACGCATATAGCTGGATTCTTTATTTTTTAAGAGTTTGAAATTTATTAAAAAAATTAGTGCCATAAATAAAACCAATCTTCCAACTCAAACAACATGAGTCGCTTGAATTTTTTTTTAAATAAAGGTAGATAGCGAAAAGAAAAGTTTAATATTTACATTCGGTTTCTCAGTTCCATTTTCTTCTCTTTCTCTTTAGTGTTACTGTCTCTCTTTACCGGCATAATTTCCGAGGTATGTTGAATAATTCCGGACGCAATTTTATTATTACAACATCCCACGTATATCGAAGCGCCTTATTTATTCCTTGCGCTTGATTTCACGCTGTTATTTTAGTAACCTCTATGTTAATTTTGTACAAACAAGGTGAATGGATTTCAAGCAGACCCAATTTTTTTTGAACAATTCCAGTATTTGACACAAAAACGTTTCTAGAAACTTTATTCTTATTATAAAATTTTAACTAATTAGAAAATAATCCAAAAGTAACTTCTGCATTAATATTTCTGGAACGTAGTAGTGGAATTACTGAGTCCGAGGTAAATGCTTTCCACAAACTCTACATAAATTCCTAAAACAAAAAAAGGTTAATGCAGTAATTAGCAGAAGTTCAAGTTAATGTCTAAAATTTGCTCACTTTTTAATACCGGAAAATTTTTTCAGGAAACTAAGCAGAAAACTGAAAGCTTAATCCATTCTCTTTGTTTTCTCGCGATATTACACATTTAGGTTAAAAAGGCAAGCTGGTTTTTGTCACTCAAAAAATATGGGTAGAAACCAACATAAAAATTTTCCACGATGTGTAAATTTTAATTTTAATTAAATATTATAATAATATTTACCAATAATATGTACCCAGATGAAATTCTTTCTAATTTATCCAAATTTTCTGATGTTGCATTCTTCACGAGTGCGGCGTGTGGTAGTACAATTTAACTAATTCAATAACCAACGTTTCCGTATAAATTTCAACAGGAACAAAATTTGAAATATTCCCGCTTTTAGCGAAATTAATAGCAAATATTAGCTTGAAGCTGAAAGCGAAGGCGACTAGAGCAAATATTGTATTTAACAATGAATGTTAATGATTCAACGCCTCCCGTTGCACGAAACTCTTTCCCTCATCACGGTGGTCTATAAAGTACATCAAATCGGACAAAAATTAAAAAAAAATTAATATTTGGTATCTATAGAAAATAATACTTTATGTAATCGTCTTTATCAAAAAAATGATTTATTATTAATCTCTATAAATTTAAATTATTGATTCCAATTTTACATTTATATGATTTTGTCCATTTATAAGTCATCTTATTCCACAGTTCATTTCTGCTATCCTGCTCTCAAGACAACCCTTTTTATGTTGACTCCTTCAATATCACCTCCAAAATTTGCATATAATGTATTTTAATCTTGTTTTAGTTATGCGGCTTTTCACCCTGATCCTTATGATGCTGATTTCGCTAGAAATTTGAATTCTGTTACCAAATATTCATAATTATTTTTGTTTTCGTCATCATTTTCAATAACGTAACATTAATTGTGCAATTAGATAATGATACAATAAATTGTGCAATTAGATAACGATACAATAAATTGTAAAAAAATAATTCCAGTCGATAGGATGTTCATCAAAACACATTACGATAGTATAAATAAATATATAACTTGATTAACTAATTGTATTAAAATCTGTATGAAAATAATTTTTAATGCAACACTATTATCCACAGTAAGTCTAAAAATGCTAAAAGTTATTTTAGACCGACAGCCCACTGTAAAAAAAATCCGTAAGCGCGCTGCCTACATGAGTATATGTTTGGAGCCAAGCTACGACCCAGAGTAAAGCTATGGTTTCCTTGGAAGCGGTGCCATCTTCTTACGTCCGTCAATAAAATTTCTAGGAGTGTATTTTGATCTACAAAAGATACTTGCCGTCACTATGACACCCACGGCTTCGGTTTCCTACTAGATTGCCTCGGGCGCCAGATTTTTGGGATGGTTTACTCCACTAACTCTCGATCTACTGCCTCAAGAGTACCAGGGTAGCAACAGATGGAGGTTACGGTAATTCCAGGGGTCTGTTGTCGTAGACTGAATAGGGGAGCACGGTGTAAAACAGGCTTTAATTGTTTCACAGTGCGAAATCTGAATTTACCGGTTGCTTTTGTTAAGATAATGAAAAAAAATGCAAATAAATAATGATTTTTATAATTATTACTTCTTGTCAACTATGGAAAGCTATATTAAAATTTTCGGTGTTTTAAGCAACGATAAAAAAAATACAGATCAACTTCTTTAAAAAAAAAAATATATATATATCGGTAAGCAGTAATTAACTAAAAGCAATGCATGATAGCGTGAAATTCTAGAAAAAGCGTGTGAAAATAGTTTGCAGTGTCGGTGAAAATGATATCTACACAGGAAAAGCGTTACTAGGCACTAAATGATTCTCAGGAGTTTTCCTTGGTATTTATGTCTGAATATAATATTAAAGGAATTAACCGGTATCTAAAATTTGTATAATATGAAAATATCCCACAGATAAAATGATTTTCCGGAACAGAATTCAAGATTCCTTGAATTAATTAAATCAAACCCTCCTAAATTAAGTAAACCTTTTGACTGAATTCAGGGTTTCTTGAAAGAACCGCCGTTGTGTTCCTGTGAATAGACAGCGAACGCAAGGGTAGCTAATTCAAAAACCTTTGAATCAATTAAGCCAAATCCCCTTAAATTAAATAAACCCTATTGACTAGATTCAGGGTTTCTTGAAAGAACCGCCGTTGTGTTCCTGTGAATAGACAGCGAACGCAAGGGTAGCTAATTCAAAAACCTTTGAATCAATTAAGTCAAACCCCCCTTAAATTAAATAAACCCTATTGACTGGATTCAGGATTTCTTGAAAGAACCGCCGTTGTGTTCCTGTGAATAGACAGCGAACGCAAGGGTAGCTAATTCAAAAATCTTTGAATCAATTAAGTCAAACCCCCCCTAAATTAAAGAAATCAAAACCTTTGAAACTTTTATAACTAATCGGAAGATATTTTAAATAGACATAAATACGCCAGAAACTTATTGTTAATTATAACCTTTATATGTAAGCCGAGTGATATGTAGTTATTCAGTTTATGCACAAGAAAAAAAATCAGAAATATCCAAAATTATTTATTAAGAAAAATTATACAGGTTCTTACCTCGGACACACACACACACAGGTCAGATTCACTACGGCCGGTAATTAATTTTTAAAAACGGTAGAGACGGATAACAGTCAGCAAAAGAGAGTGATTTTAGCGGCTCCCGGCCTTTTAAACAATTTTCCCAGCCCCACTTAGCAAAGGCCCCACTAAAAATTAAATATGCGCGGTCGGCTACGGAACTGACTTGTGTGTTTCGTCTTAACAATTTACAAAATTTGAAATCCAAAGAAATAGGAAATCCAAAGAAGGAATTTCCCAAAAATAAATTATGATTATATCGGGCAATAAAATAAGAGGGGTGTCAATAAATTCAAAGTAAAACGGTTGATACAATAACAAAAATTACAATTATTTATATACAGAATGTCCCAAAAAAAATAAAAAAGAAAAAGTAACTTCGTTACATCCCCCTCTTACTTCGGTAAAAAAAAAATGAAAGTGAAGCTTGCATTTTTTTTTAGATAGGCCCTAGAAGTACCCTCAAGAAATCAAACCTTATTAGTAATGTATTCAATCTACGTGATCCTGCGAGCTGTTGTTTCTTTTATGTCCCTCGTCACCCATTTTACTGGAACCTAGGAATCCTGGTGCGCACGCTGGGATAAGGAAATTTTGATCTGTTCCCAAAACTTCTTCTTCCGGTAACGGCACGGACTCTGGAAGACCGTACGGGGCATCAGCTGGAGCATCCGGAACTCTTCGGGGACAGTCGCAGACATTACACTGTACGCCTATGTCCTGATGGGAGCGGGACACAAAACATGCCTGACTGGCAACGGGGCGAGTGCCTAGATCACGTGACGGTTGTGACGTAAAACGGCGGCGGATGGAACTGGTGGAAGGTCGGTTGCATCTTTTAAAACATATCATCGAGACTCTGCGGAAACGGGTTTCAAATCTTTGATATGCACTCGGTTACAACGTTTGCCTTGTTCGTCTTTTAAATCATACACCACCGGAGATAAAACTTTCACCACTTTATATGGACCTGAATATTTAGGAGCTAGTTTAGCGGCTATATGATCAACGGCGGACGACAGAGTATGTTCTTTTTTCATGACTGAGTCACCTACGGTACATCTCCAGTCACGGCGACGCAAGTTATAATACCGACTTTGGGTCGTAAAAGCTCTAGACAAATTTAAGCGGACTAGATCGAAACACTCTTGTAATTTTTGCAAGCGAAGCAGGTAATTTGCGGAAACTCGGTTTTCAGCGTCTTTCTCTCCAGAACATTCTTCCGGTTCTTCAGCATCTTGACCTTGTTCGACTTCACGTTTTAAAGTATTCGGAACCTCAAGATCTCTCCCAAAATTAAGAAAAGCTGGAGTGAAACCAGTAGAGTCGTGCTTAGAGTTATTTATTGCAAATTTCAAGTCGGATATCCTCAAATCCCAGTCACGGTGATCCTGTTCACAATACTGAGCTATCATAGTTTTCATCGTACGGTTGGCTCGTTCAACTGGATTAGCTTGCGGAGTGTACGGCGGAGTAAAACGATGACGGATTCCCAAGTTCTTAAGCATTTCTTTAAAAAGTTTACTGTCATACTGAGTTCCATTGTCGGATAACACGGTTCGAGGGCATCCAAAAGTTGTCAGAACCTCCTCGTAAAATGCAGTGCTAATCGAACTTGCTGTTGCTTTTCGAATCGGTCTACACTGTACCCATTTCGTAAATCGGTCTTGAAACATCACGATGTAACTATTGCCTTTCTTACTTCGTGGCAAAGGTCCAACAATATCGGTACTGACAGTTTCCCAGGGACGGTGGTTAGGGGATGGTTGCATCTTTCCGGCTAGCTGTTGTTGAGAGGGCTTGTACTTCAGACATTGTAGACAACTACGTACGTACTTGGTGATGTCCCTAAACATTCCTGGCCAATAGTACAACTTAGCAATTCGTGCTATAGTTTTTGCAATCCCTAAATGTCCTGCAGTCGGTGCATCATGATTTTCCTTCAGAATTCGGCTTCTTTGTGGCTTAGTCACACACAACTTCCATGGGTCAGAGAGTTCGGATTCTCTTAAGTCGTTTAGATCCCAGAAATGTCGGTACAGTCGTCCTTCTTTAATACAATAGTCCGGAAACTTTTCTGGATCTTTCGAAATCTCAGTCTTCTTGTTCCGATACCAAGAACATTCCTCGGAAACGTCGGCTAGGCACAGTTCAGTCGGTTGTTCGGACGTGCACGGCAACGGGTTTCTAGACAGTGCATCGGCTACTCGATTCAGGGCGCCGCGACGATACTTAATTTCAAAGTCATATTGTTGAAGAAAAATACTCCAGCGGGCTAGACGGCCAGACGGACTAGATATAGAATGTAACCATCTTAAGGATTGGTGATCGGTCACAACGGTGAAGTGGTATCCTTCTAGATAGGGGCGCATCTTATCTATCCCCCAAACTATGGCTAGACATTCTTTTTCAGTCACAGAATAATTTCTTTCAGCTGAACTTAACGTGCGGCTAGCGTAGGCTATTACATGTTCATTACCATCTATCTTTTGAGTCAGTGCCACTCCTAACCCGTGTTCAGAAGCGTCTGTTTGCAGTGTGAATGGTATGCTAAAATCAGGACAAATTAGCACGGGCGCTTCGGACAAACAAGTTTTAATTTTGGAGAAAGCAATGTCCTGTTCCTCCGTCCATTTCCACCTCTGTGTTTTACGAAGTAACTTCGTCAGCGGAGCTACTGTCTGTGAAAATGAAGGTACGAATCGGCGGTACCACGAGGCTACTCCAAAGAATCTTCGTAGCTCTCGGATATTTCTAGGAGGTGCAAACTTCATAATGCTCTCTACTTTTTCGGGATCGGTACTGATACCATCACCAGTGACGACATGGCCTAGGTATTTCATAGACGGTAGACAGAAATGGCACTTGTCGGGATTCAGTCTTAACTTGGCATCTCGGAGACAACGGAAAACTTCAGCGAGCTTTTGTAGATGTTCTTCGAAAGTGTCCCCTAGTACGATGATATCGTCGAGATATGCAAATGCGTACGGATCTAAATCTGGACCGATAATTCGATCCACCAGCCGCTGAAATGTGGCTGGTGCTGAATGTAGACCAAACGGCATGACAGTGAAATGGAAAAGTCCTCGTCCTGGTACGGTAAAAGCAGTAAGAGGCTTGCTTTTAGGTGATAACGGAACTTGCCAGTAACCACTCTTCAAATCTAGACTGGAAATGTACTTTGCTCTACGCAGTTTGTCCAGAATAGCGTTTATGAATGGAAGAGGGTAGGCGTCCTTCATTGTGACGTCGTTGACTTTTCGAAAGTCGATACAGAAACGATTCTTTCCATTTTTTTTCTTGACGATTACTACGGGTGAACTCCACGGACTGTTGGAGGGCTCTATTACCCCTTCTTTCAACATCATATCCACCTCTGCGTTGCAGATCTCCTGCATCTTAGGATTCTGTGGGCGATATCTCACTTACTCCTATTTTATAATGGTCAGGTGCAGTCTAGATTAAGATATGCGAATTTGATATGGGGTCTATCATCTACAATTAAAGATGTTTTTATTTCACAAAAAAAGATTGTTAGAACAATTGCCAATGTATCTACGCTAACTTCTTGCCGTGGTCTTTTCAAAGAATACAAAAGACTCACAGTTTACGGTTTATATATCTTGGAAGCATTATTATATACATTTAAGAATCGACACCATCGAGAATTGAATGAAATGGTTCATAACTATAACACAAGAGCTAAAGAACATTTTAGAATACCAAAGAGTAGGTTAGCATTACGTGCACATTCATATGACATTCTTGGACTGAGATTCTACAATATCTTACCGAGTAAATATAAATCTATTAAAAAATTCACAATATTTAAATCAAAAATGAAAACCCTTCATTTAGATATAACGCCCTATACAATAGGTTTTACTTATATTTTAATTAAATGTTAAATTTTATTTTTATTCCTATTTTGTTTGTTATTGTTATATCTGTGTGTTGTTATTAATGTAAGGTACAAAAAATGTAAATTGACATGTCCTATAGCTTACAAGTTCTTTTGTAAAAAGGATCAATAAATGATTTGATTTGAAAGTACGGTGGGTGACGTCAAAAAACGGTGGTAGTGTAAAGTTTGAAAACGAAGTGTCACTATTTAAAATCCAACTTCCAACGAAAATCTTCACCATTACCCACAACACCACCGTAAAAAAAACGTTGATAAACTAATTCGTACCGTCTTGCCGACCACTTTCAAACGGGACGGCGCCGCTTTAATGTAAACGGCGCGCAGTAACGCTCTCTTCGAAAACATTTCCCCTATTATACGTGACACCGTTTTTGTAACATCACCAACCGTACTTTGACGGACGCAAGAAGATGGCACCGCTTCCAAGGAAACCAAAGCTTAACCATTCCCATCTGCCACACTCAAAAAATTAGCGGAGAAAGTATTATCTTTATTTATTTAATTAGGTTGCATGAGTGATAAGCATATGTTTGAATGTGAAACAAATAAAGGTATTATTAAGATTGAAGTTATTCGTCGCCATGCATTGGGTTATTTTAGGCACCGTGTTCTTTGTCTCTCTTTATTCCTTAGATAATTATGTTATTCTGGCTATCCTGATCATTCTTGATGATTCCATTAGCCTATTCATTTAGCCATTGTACTATTATCTCATTCGTTTGGTCAAGGTCGTGCTATTGGTCGTCTACGTTAAGCGTATTTAGTCGATTTGCTAGCCTGTCTCTGGCTGTTGATCTATTAGGTAGTATGCAGGTATTAATAGTATGCTCTTGGTCTTCTATACCTTCATTGTATTTGCATCTTGCGTTTGTTTACCTCAAGTTGAACCTGTCATAGTAGCTTTTTATCGTGTCTGGTCAAAAACGCGAAGTGACAAAACGGCGAGGACAAAACCGCGAACGGACAAAATGGCAAACAGACAAAACCGCGAATGGACAAAACCGCGAACGGACCAAAACGGCGAACGGAAAAAACCGTGAATGGACAAAACCGTGAATGGACAAAACCGCGAATGGACAAAATC
This sequence comes from Neocrepidodera transversa, assembly GCA_963243735.1. Taxonomy (NCBI): domain Eukaryota; kingdom Metazoa; phylum Arthropoda; class Insecta; order Coleoptera; family Chrysomelidae; genus Neocrepidodera; species Neocrepidodera transversa. The sequence continues at coordinate 21,020,490 of OY725341.1, forward strand.
GCAAACAGACAAAATCACAAATAGACAAAACCGCGAATGAAGAAAACCGCGGACGGACAAAACTGCGACAGGGAATAACCACTAGCGTCTACGTACACCAATCTTGAAAAGTTAGAATTTCCTTATTGAGGAAGATTGCACGAGTACCTAATTTTTATAATGAGGTAAGTATTGTGTCGGTTAGTTTTGAGAAGTAAAAAACTTTTTTTTTTCATTTTATTTGATGGGAAAGTTGTTTTCATAAAAATAAATAAAAAAAGTAGGTTCATTACTTCATACGAACTAATATTCGGTATTATCCAATATTTCCTAGTGGTTAAGGTACCTGCCTTTCACTTATGTTTTTATTTAAATAAAAAAAGGGTTGTTAACTAGATCACGTCCTATAGATAACGTTACAAATCTACGACAATGTCTGTTTCCATACTTGATTATTTTATTTCGGGGTTTTACTCATTCGCGGTTTTGTCTATTCGTGGTTTTGTCCGTTCGCGGTTTTGTCCTTTCGCGGTTTTTTCCTTTCGCGGTTTTGTCCGTTCGCTGTTTTGCCAATCGCGATTCTGTCCATCGCGGTTTTAGCCGTCGCGGTTATGCCTTAGATTCGCTTTTATATGGCCAAATCCTGTTATTATTTGCATAGCTTTCCAGTTAAGGCCTTTGGTTTAGTTCCTGACCGTTTTAATGTATCTTTGTATATTTCTACCGTTGACGCCTCTGCTCCATATATGGTGCTATGTCATTTTCTTTTTTGATTATTATATGTTTTCTTGTCCTCAAATTTTCCGTCTATTGTTGGCTTGTTGAGGTCATTTGTAGCGTTTTCATGTGCGCGTTTTATGCCTAAATCTTTCCTATTTCTCTGGGCTATGGATATATGTGAGCCCCTTTCTTTTAGTGTATTCAAATGATTTTGATGTTTGGTGATCACATGACCGAGGTTTTGGAGTCGTACCAGATTATTATTCTGTAGCCTATTAGATGTGCCCTTGCTTTGATATTTTCTCTAGCTTTTAATATTGCTAGGAATTCTAAATTGTTTATGTGGGTTTTCGTCTCTATTTTCAATTCTAGGTCTCCCAGTTGTTGTTCTACGCTGTTTTTCATGTAAACTCCAATGGCAACATAATAACGTTAAGACCAACATTCGGATATTCGTCATCATTCCCAAATTGAAAGCATTCATAAGACGTGCTAACGTTGGAAAATATTGGCCATATGTAAAAAATAGCGAACTTGTATCAGCATTGGACAAGGTGGATGTCGATGAACCTGAAGTTGTAGTTTCGGATAAATACAAGTGCACTACTAGTTGTTAAAAAACGCAGAAGAAGAAGAAGCGCAGATGCGGTAGATTGATTCCTTAAATATACTCTTGTTTTATAACGATAAGTAAAGCATTTAAAATGCACCTTAAATCTGGAACAATTAATAATTTTTTTAGATACCGATAATAATTTACTGCAAAATCCAAGAAAGGAGCCTTCGGAAAATTCAGCAATTAATATATACTTAGTAATAACTTTAGTAGTTAATTAAAGAACTACAAATTAGAACAAATAACTTAAATGTTAAAAACCATGTGACGTGACATCAATCACAATTGAGGTTAATTTGATAATGAGCCGTCACCACTTCATAATACCTAAAACCTTCATGTTACACTTTTGATCTTCTATGATTGACCCATTGATAAACCTCATAGTCCGATCAGGTACCTGTGTAGGCCTTGTTGCTTCGCCTATTGGGTTAACTACTATTTATGCTCTCAGATCTATGTGGCTATGTGGCTATGTTTGAATTTCACTAAATTCATTTTGCAGTATGTTTTCTTGGTGACTAAGAGAGCTTCTCAGTTAGATCAGTTATAATTTGTCTGTTCATAGACTCAAACCAAGATGGTCTAAGATGGTGCAAAACATGACCGTTTTCTTTTTTACAATATAAGACCTTGAAGAGTTTGCCAGTTTTTGAATAAACTTTCCTGGTCTCCATTCTCTTCCTTCTTTCACGACTACATTTTCTCCTTGTCGCATCTCTTTCCTTTTTATTATTGTAGTTTTGTCATAATAGTGCTTGTGGTTCTTTTTGTCTCCAGCTTTTCGCGATCTTTTCTGTAATTAGTTACACTAGAAATTAGAATCCTAATTAAGCTGGGTAATTTAGATCTTAAATTACAATTCGTTAGCTTTCTCACTGCCACTAACATTGCGATACTTTAGTAAGACTATATGCAAATCATCACATTTTCGATAAATGGTTTTGATCTACTTAAATAGCCCTTTCTGCTTATCTATTTGACCTGATATAATGTCGACTGGACGTTAGCCCCATTCTTTCCAAATTTATACGAGTTATATGGCATATTATCTGCAACAACTTTAAGAGGTACGTCATATGTAGCAAACAATTTTTCAATGCACTTATTACTGCATGTGACGTTTTTCTCTAAAGCTTTAACACTTTTAAACATTTAGAAATGTAGTTAATGATAACTAAATATGGCTGACTTTCGAGCATATTCATATGTCACTAGACACTTTCTCAATTAGAAAATGCGGAAATTCTCTAAGAATTAGTGGTTCTTTTGTGTTATTGCTCTTATATTTCTCACATTTAGTACAATTTTGTACTTTTTCTTCAATGTCCTTAGTGATCTATAGCCAACATAATACATATTTTGCTCTTTATTGAGTCTTCTCTACAGTAGTATTTAATTACATCAGGTATTTTTGTTTGATTGGTAAACCATCCGTCAATACAACAATGAAACAAAATTGGGCCGAAAATATACAAAATAAATACCAGCATGAGAAAGTACATACCTGTTCAAGAGCGCTTGTCTGTTACAAGATTTTAGCAACAGAAGATAGTTACCAAACAATTGTGCATGATTGTATGAATAGGAGATTATGGTACTGGCTAGTATATGAAAGTCGAGACCTGAACCCTTTAATGTCTGCTAGAAATACCGCCTCCAGGTAAACGCCGGCCAGCACCAACGTTAGACGTAGTTTGTTGCGTGTTTTCTATAGACACGATCCGATAGTGTCCACAAATGCGCAAATTAGTCTACGTTTTCCAAATCGTCTGTAGACCCTTTAAGCAAAAGAATATGTAGCAAAAAGGATACAATGGTAGAATGGAGCATATAATAGAATGTAGCTTTAGGACGCTTATACCCAAGCGGACACATTTTTCGGCCCATCCATGGAAAGAAGCAATGCAGCAAGCACCGGCGGACTAGAAGATATCTTATGCAGTTGCAGCATCGTATATGGCGCGCGACCAGAAGTGGCCAAACCCGTTAGGAAAGAAGATGCAGTAAGTAATAAAAATAGGTTCTCTGGCACCCAGGATAACAAAAATGTCACTTACTGCGTCGTACGAGACGCACTTGAAAAAAGATTGGTCCACAACATGGCACTTGACCTGCGGATGGGTAAAGACTATAAACTTAGGTGATCGATCGAAGGTGTCCCCTGGTGGCCATAAATCCGATTTGCTGGACCCATATATTGTTATTTTGGTCATGAACTAACAAAAATCTCTTTTGCTGCATGAAGGAGCTTATCTGCCACAAATTTGAATCTTATATTGCATTAACATAACGAAAAATACGTAATTTTGGATACGGGACTATAATAATTAATAATCTATTGAAAAAGTGGTTTTTTACTTATTTTTATATTTATCTTTATTACAAATACAATCGTAATTAAAATTGCACTTGTTCTAGTCAGCATTGAAAGAGCTCCAATCCAATTAAAATGCACGTAAAATTTTCTGAAACTTTCTCTAATTAACCTTCTCTCTATATTTTATAATAATAGAGTTAAAAAAACATTCCCAGCCAAAACACAGTGTATATTATTGAATTTATTTTCTGTTTCACAATAATCTGACATAAGTAGCTCGAGTTATTTTTAAATTAGAGGCTAATTTATTTAAAATGGAAGCCCCTTTTAATAATCCACGACACGATCAAATTGGCACAGCAAGTCTCCACTGACACTGTCTACCCATTCCTACAGGCAAATTAATTCCCATAGTTTATTGCTTTTATATTACCTTTCACGACTGATCCATTGGTGGAACAGATTTTTTTACTGAAATCGATATTTTAAGAAAAACAGAATAAATTAAATTTGTTGTTTAGAAGCTTATATACTACTTGTGGTACTTACTTCTTTTCTAAATACATATTCTTATCATTTCTTCTAATGTAGGTTCTCATATATTTTTAGTAGATAGTCTAGGCCGTTACTGATATAGGTATAGGGAATTAAAAGTATTAGAGAGAGAGGATGCAGACATTCAATGTGTCTGGTCTTCAGGTCTGTCAGACTCTTCTGCCCTGTCAGCATCCTCTGGTATCTACTACGTTATCAATATAGCACTATCTCTCTCTGACACTTTGAATCTCTTCATCCTCTCTATCTAGCACTTTGAAGTCCCTATACCTATAACAGTAACGGCATAGACCATCTGCTATTTTTTTCTTCTCTTTTTTTGGTACAAAATAGAAATGAGTCCTTTTGCGCATTATTTTATTGACATTTTTTATTCTACTATACATAAAACCTATTCGTTAAAGTTTATTAAATAAAATCTAGTGACTCACTATGTCAAATTTGTGTTTTTTTCTTATTTATATATTAATTAATGGTAGTTGTGATGTTTACAGGTTTTCATATACCTATAGCTGAAATAACGCCATCGGTCATCAGTAAACGTTTCCAGGGAACGGTAAATAATAATAACCGCCCCTTTCGAATACAAAATTTTGCTTCTGTGGTGAAATATTATTAACAATGTGTTTAGTTTTAAATGTAAATTTTTTCATTGATACGTCTATGCGTTGTCGGCATTCGACACTAGAAAAAGAGAAGAAAAATCCCGTCGTTCCGTTGTCCAATTCCGTGCCGTCGGTTGACATGGCAGCATCCAATTTTTTCCACAACGGGGGTTGTAATCCACGTACAAAAGCGGCATAGTCGCTTTTGCTTCTGAGACTGAAGCCTGTTTTATCGCGAATTTCCATTTCTGAACTGGCCCTGTCAACGACAGCCTAATTAATAGTCTAGAGTATCATTTTAATCCGCTAACAACCCTCGAAAACAGGACTGAAAGTGTATTTTCGAGGTGATGATGGCGTTCTACCCACTATGTTAAACGAATATACATATACGAACGGTGTAGTGCAACAATTGCCTTCGTATAGAATATGTCGCTAATGATGTAAATATTGTAGTCCAGGAACTTGTTTTAATGATGAAAATTAGGTTCTCATATTGAGTCGATCAAAAATATACACGCGTCATTTTTTGTTTAGAAATAAAATATTTTTTTTATAAGTAAACAAGCTTTCTAAACACAAAACTGAAAAAAAACGTGGCAGTATCATTAAATTTACCCTCTCCACCAAAAATATTTTTTGATATTTACATGAAAAAACCAGTTAAGAATCCACAAATATTTTTATAATTTAATTCAGAATTTTAAGTTTTATACATATATTATAATAAAAAATTACCGATTTTAAAATTTCAGACCACTATGATTTATTTGTAGTAGACATAAACTTTATGTAAAAAATTTTTGGTTTACATTCTATAAATCTGAAATCGAAATTATAAATTTTACACAAAAAAGATAAAAAATTAGAAACTTTTTTTACTTTAATAGACCAAACTTTTTAAACTCAATTTTTTTTTAATTGAATCCGTGTCTGGAATCAGAATTTTAAAATTCCATGGAATACACACAGACATACAAATAGTCAGACTTATAGAATTCAATAACGAACATTTTAAAATTTGCCAAACTTCACTAATTACAAATTATACTTTTCTTTTCTGCATTTCTGCAAATATTTCTTTTTTACTTTTTCCTTTCCTATTTATTTTGACAGTTTAATTCTTTTTTTCGATTTAATCAGATAATCCTTCTGGACAACCTTTCTCGGATAATTTTTCCTAAGATAATCCTTCTCGAACAACCCTTCCCGGAAATCCGTCTCGAATAATCCTTCCCGATCAATCCTTCCCGGATAATTGTTCCCAAATAATCCTTTCCAAATAATCCTTCCGACTTATCCTTCTCGGATAATTTTTTCCATTTAATCCTTTTGGATAGTTAATCTTGGATAATCCTTCCCGGATAATTCTGCTCGAACAATACTTCACGGAAATCCTTCTAAGATAATCGTTTCCGGACAATCCGTCCCATTTTATCTTTCCTGGATAATTTTTCCCGGATAATCATTCCCCAATAATCCTTTCCGGACAATCCATCCCGGATAATCTTTCTCCAGTAATCCTTCAATAATCCTTTTTGGATAATCTTTCCCGGAAAATCCGCCCCGGATAATCCTACCCGGATAATTGTTCCCAGATAATCCTTTTCAGATATTTTTTTTCAGACATTTCTTACCGGATAATTCTTCCTAAATAATTCTTTCCGGACAATCTTTCTCAGATAATCCTATTCGAAAAATTCTTCCTGAATAATTTGTCACAGACAATCTTTCATGGATAATTCTTCTTGGGTGATCCTTCCCGGACAATTCTAAGTTCTATTTCATAGCGAATCAACATGGGTAAATTGGGTGGATATCATAATTTGTCGCGGATTTCCCGCTAATTAGCTGTGATTAAAATAACTGCTAAGTTCATATGAACTTAGCGAGATAAAAAAATGAGAAACGAAAAATTTGGCGCTGCTTTTCCTTATGAAAAACGAGAATTCGTGGCGATTGTTGTTAAACAAAAGAATCCTTTTTAACTTAGTTTATATGGAAATAGCGGAACAATTACCGACAACTTTTACACAACACGGAAAAAGTAGGTTCATATTTAATCTCTGATTCGCTTTTAATAAAAATTTAAGAATTTCTAACAAAAAAAAGTAGACACATAATGAACCTCGAATTTTCCATTACTCTATATCTGTAAATCCCAAGCCAAGACATAAGGCAACGTGCCGATAGCTGAGTTGCCGCATGTCTTAAAATGGGGTTAAGATAATTTCACTTGGAACACCTGATGACACTTCATTCTAATTGAGTCTTACCCAAGGAGTGACTCTGATCGGGCCACAAAACAAATAACACATTGTGACAGTGGCCACAGAATGACAAGTACGCACATTTCTTGTCGCGCATCGTTACGAAACATACTTAGTGGTTAATAGCGACATTGCCAAGTTTTATTTATTTGCAGTGTTGTCTTTGTCCTAAATATACGTTCTTATCAGAATTATATTGTTTTTGATATTTGTTTTCATATATCAACAAATTGCAAGAAATTGCTCAAACATATAAAAATTGTAAATTCAGTTTTCATTGATTTCCAGCTAATGTGAATAGATAAGTAAATTTATATTGAGACCATTCATTTAACCATTTTTATTATATTTTGTATAAAAATTATTAGTATTTTTTTATGCTTAAACAATAAATTAAGATATTTATTTGTTATTAAATTAATATATATATTTTGCTCCTCGATTTCGGACACGAACGATCAGAGTAAAATAACTCATTGGCGACTTTTTTGAAACTTGAGTCCAATAGAGTAAATCGCCAATTAAAACTAATGCTAATTTTTATTCACACCTAAAGGAGCTATGACAGTTCCTCCGCAGTCCCCATGTTAAATCCCACAAGAAATCGCTAGGGTCAGAAATATCGAAATTGGCTCAAGAAGTGGTGGAAGTAAAATTCATGCAATCTGCGCATGCGCTACGTTATTGGATAGCTAATGCCACGAGGAGTAAGAGAAAAATAATATACAAGTCAACGAGAGATCGATTCATTCATTTTCTTTATGTGGGGTGGTGAGGGTCGAAGAGCATTTTGCTTATTTTACCCTGTACCATCTACATGTTCAACGATGTATCACATATTGTTGGGGGTTGAAGAGGGTAGTTGGAATTTTTTGCTTATTTTTCCTTAATTTTCTAATCTACCAAAGGTCTTTCAACGATGTGTCACATGATATATTTTAATATTTTTTTCGTAAACTCAGGGGGTCGTGGGAGTTGAAGAGGTTAAAGTTCATTATCGGCGTCAAAGGTTTTAGCCTTTTTTTACAGGGGAAAATATTTCCAAAGATTTGGATGAGCCATGTCGTACTCTTGTGACACCCCTCCGCAAAATTGTTCGTTATATCAGCAGCAGACCAAAGTACCTATGAAAAAAGTGGTGACACTCTTGTGCTAATAATCCTTAGTTTTCCTCCATAATCATTAGAAAACCAAAAAATAACTGGCTCTAATTCTGGAGGCAGGAAATCTTACAAAACGGTAAGTGCGAACTCGGCATCATTCTTGTAGTGACCAAGTAGATGCGCGTTATCCAGATATTTCCTCATATTTTGATTCAAGTTATTTTACTCCGACTTATCCGGCGCCGAATTGTCCCGGCGCCGACTTGGAAGTGCCGATTAGTCCGGCGCCCACTCATCCCAGCGCCGAATTGTCCCGGCTCCGACTTGGAAGTGCCGATTAGTCCGACGCTGATTTATTTGTCCTTGGTGTTTCACTAAATATCGTTACATCATGCATTTGGTATGTTTTTGGTTTTTGTGTGTGCTTTGTTTTTAATTTCCACTAAAGCACTTCCTTGTTCTTTGTCCTTTAATCCTTATCTTATCTAAATAAAATATTTTGATATGATCTTTGTAATTTTTCTATCGTTTTTTTTTGCATTTCAACATTTCCTTGTTTTTATACCATAAAATCCAATTCCACATTAATCAAAAAAACTCCAATATTATACTGGTATCGTTTTTTTCGCGTTACCTTTTTATAGGTAATCTTATTTGAATAAAGGAGATTTTATGTGAGACGTATTTTCGTCGAACCGATTGGTCGATTTGCTGTTTCACTTTAACTGTGGGTCTCGTCCGTCGGTTTTTATTGCGTATACATTATTGATCATGCTTTTTTTACTGCAATCGGATTAGTAGCTCAATTTTAAAAACAAATTTAAGATACGATAAAATGTTACTACAAAGGAATAAAATATTTATGAGCATCATTTATATTTAAATAATTGCTAAACAGTAACCTTATGTTATAAAAATAATAATTGTATTAATAAAATACATATTTAAGTATTATTTAATCTATTTTTAATTTTAAGTAGATATTTAATTTATAACGAAGCATGAAGCTTCAATTTTTTATGCTTTATTATCTCGGTTTAAAATGTGTTGAGATACACGAAAAACTCCTTGACTACTGACAGCCCCAGCGGGCTTAATAACAATTATATGAATTGGTACATCATTAAGTTCACGAAATTACATTCGTGCAAGTTTTGATTACTTATTCATACAGTTACTGGTGCCAAGTTTATAAATCTACCGGCATTTAACTTATTACGATGAGAAAAGTGCATATGTTCTGGAAATGTGATCGAAATATTGGATTCTATAAATGAAAATTATTCGGTGAAAAACGTCAAAATTTTATAAATAATATAAAATAATTGCAATCTACACACAATAAACTCGACTTAAATTATTTATCACGTACTTAATTTATACAGGGTATTTGAAAATTTATGTTAAATCAGGCGTTGTGGTCATGTTGAACTAGACCTAAATTAGGCATAAATAAGTCATCAGCTTACGCTTTTATCTAGAGATCCGCACTGTTGCCAATCATACTTATATTATTTGTATAATAAGTATAATTTCATTAGTGGATAAAATATGATATGTATAAAAATAGTGATTTATTCTTCAATTAATACTTTTTAATTATACAGCGTCTTTCAAAAGTTTGGAAACGGTTCTGCATTTTTTAAAAGTCAGGAAACGATCCTGGAATTCAAAAACTACCTACTAAAGATAATTTGTCCACCTTTTCATGGACTTAAAATTCAATTTTTTGTCCTACAGTTAGCCATCTTGAATTTTATTAAAGGAAATATCCAGAGTTTTGAAACACTTTGTAGTAATGCCACAACTGAACCTTCATTCGCTTCGAGTATGCTATTTATATGCTTATCTGCGGGCGCTTTATTGGAGCGACTGATATTTGGCGATTTTATTTTCTCGCTCTTTAGTGCTATGTATTAAATTCTGGGTAATGTTGTTGTTTCTTCTTTTCTATTGAAGTTATATTTGTGTTTTTATATTTTTATTGCTTCCGTGTTCAATATGGTTGAGTAATGTCTTGAATTTCCTAGCAGGTCGGTGTTTTCGAAAAGGATCTTGTGGTCTCCGTCGGATAATGTGTTCGACGACTTCAGACTTTTCTGTTTGACCTAAACAGCTGCTTAGTTTATATTCTGTTATTCGTGTGCTAATGCTTCTCTTTGTTTGCCCTACGTACACTTTTCCACAAGTGCATGGACGGAATTCTGTAGACTTCTGCTGATGTGAGGGGATCTTTTGCTCTTTTTAGATATTCCCCTACTTTATTTGTTGGTTTGTAGATATTGTTGATTTTCTTTTTCTTTAAGGTTTTCCAATCCAGTCTCAGTAAGACCTTTTATGAACGGCAGATAGACAGTTTTTTGGTACTGTTCTTCGTGAGAATTGGTTTTCTTTCCCCTTGGGCATGTAGCACGAGTTATGGCTTATGTGCTGTATCTATTTGCTTGTAGCACTATTGTCAGGTGTTTCATTTCAACATTGACGTATTTTGGTTCAGATTTCCTTAATGCTCTGTGTACTAAGGTGTTGATAACGGTCCGTTTTTGTTTTGGATACTGGTTGGATCCATGCATGCTATAAGTATCGATCAGTGTGTGTTTTCGTTCTGCATACTCTATCGCCTAGTTTATTATTTTCTCGACTGGCTAATACACCTATGAAAGGAATTTGTCGGTTTACTAATGTTTCCATGGTGAACTGGACTTTTGGATTAAAACTGTTCAGATAATTTAAGAATATGTCATCTACATGCCTCAGCCAAATTTTTCGGTCGTTTTTTAACCGTGCGAATGGCTCTTTCTTCAAATTTTTCCCAATAAAAATTGGCCACAACTAAAATGAGTGGACTTCCCATTGCAACTTCGTCAATTGTTTCATAGAATATTTGGTTCCACTGAAAATTAGTTATTGTGAGCGAGTGTCATAGAAGGTTAATGTGCTAATATGTTGTTGTGAGCAAGTGTCGGAAAAGATTAACGTGCTCTTGAAAAATCTCCTACTTCTTCGAATGGCACATTTGTAAACGAGTGCCTAGAATGTCGGACGTAAGATGTTGTTTTGACAGATGCTTGTCCAGGTTAGAAGTTGGTAATCTAGATATTAGTCTTAATTATGAATTTTTGGTAGTCCATATTGTCTGGGTGGTATAAGCTTCAGTACTGCTTATTTTCTTCTTCATCTCTAGTGGTAATGACGATTGTTTTATTAGGTTGGTAGTTTTTATTAAAATCTTCTCTGTTGGATCTTTTGCTAATTTTCTTGATGGTGTCTTGATTGACCAGATCATTAAGCTTGCTCTTGTAGTCGGAGATATTTATGTCGACTGTGGCATTTCCTTTGTCTGCTGAAAGAATTATGATATTTTCATTCTCTTATGGCTGTCTTCTCCCCTCTTGAAGTATTACTTTTTGATGGTTTCGTTGTTCTTCTTTGAATTCATGCAGATTCACTTCATACCTATTCCTTGATATTAGTTTTCCAATTCCAACTTCTAAATTGATAATGATCTCTTCTATAGGTATTATCCCAGGAGTTATGCTGAAGTTTCATCCTTTGGGTGCTAAGCTCATTCCAATAGTTTTCTTTTCATAATATTTATCTCTTAATCATCTTTTTTATCTCAATCAAATATCATAAAACAACTAGTTATCAATAATAGTTATTCCCTTAACCTCATTAATAAGTTATATCTAAGATATTTTTCTAAATTCAAACATAACTTCCCACACTTCAATCCTTATACAAGAAGTTACGACATTGTATGGCTCATTACACTTTATTTGATATATTTCTTACAAATTATCAAAAGTGTTTCACAAACATAATATTAGAGTTGCTTTTAAGACTAATAATAACATTAGCTCTAAAGAAAAATTCCCTTTTCTTCATCAAACTGGTTAATCGTGGAGATGACTGGAGACTAGAATTAAAGAAAACTTTAGGTATATAGGCAAATATAAAAAAAGAGATATTACCAACAGCTCTTCATCTTTTGCAAATCATATCATCCTTCATAATCATTCCTTTTCCATGTCCGATACGAATATGTTACACAAAGGAAATAGATTTAGTTCCCTGGAGATGTTTGAGATCCATTTTTGTTTAAAAAAGTCCCAAGGAAAATCACATCTTCTTTTCTGACAAATTTAAACAGATCCTTTGAACTTCCCGTTTCTTTAAATATCTTCTGCTATACATATATCCCACTTGGTACCAATCCTTTTAAGTCTAAAACCGTTATTAATTTTTACTAATTATTTCATTTTGTTTGTTTACTAGTTATAACTTTTATTTTATTTTAGTTTGTTAGTTGTCTGTCACTCTTCTTAGTTTCTTCTTTTAGGTATAACTGTACCCAATCTCACTCAATAGATTTGTTTAGTGTTGATATTTACTTAAATTTTTAATTTGTTGCATTTCACTTTTCTCCAAAATTTAATTACTTGTTTGTTTATTAATAACTGGTTAACATTTCGAATGTCATGTATCGGGTCATATATAATTAATTTCTTTAAATTCACTCCCTTTGTCTCCACACTCCCTACCCCGTTTTATTAATCACTTGTCACTTGTCATCTGTCACGAAACCATTTTTATCCTTCGTGTTTTTAATGTGCGCTCATGGTTGCAAATTTAAGTTTAATTTCGATATTATCGGTAATACCCATTTTTCCTATCACTAGTTTTGTGGCCCCTATTCGAACTGCTCTTTCATGATGTTTTCGTCGTGCCTCACACGTTATAAATTTCTTTTTCTTTGAAAAATTTTCCAATCCTGGATGTCCTACAAAGGAAAAACCTACTCTTACCTGTCATACCTATCCTAACTATCAGTATTAATATCAGTTAATTATTATTTTGATTGTCATGTACCTCCTTTTCCACACCCCCCCTTTTTTTTACTTTTACGATCCCAACAAAATTGTATAGAAGGAAAGTATTGCGATCATGATTTTTTGGCCACACAAAGATTTTAACGGATCTTTAAGTTTTGAGGTCACCTGAATCGATTTATACCATTTTTAGCATTATGTCTGTCTGTGTGTGTGTCTGAGTGTGTATGAACATAATAGCTACTAATCGGCTGAACCGATTAGATAAAATTTTATATACATTTTTTTAGGGTAGCAAGGAGACGACTTGTATTGATTTTGGTTTTAATCTAACAACCGGAACTGAGAGTTGTTATGGGTGATAACGTCATTAGTAAATTAAATGGAAATAAATTTTTACACATACATTATGTTGGCATTATAGTTTAATTTCGCTTTTGCCATTGTTGCCAGATTTATCAGTAAGTTGATTTTTCCCTATTTTTTTAAATAAATAGCATTTTTATGAAAAATTTCAAGTTATCAAAGTTGCAGAACATAAAATTTCCTACAAATTCTATCGTTACTTTTTTTCCAATTCCGCTTAGTTCCGTCTCCAGAGGGCGTGAAAGAAATATATAAATATAATATTTGCACCTTTTTTTAGAATTTGAGAAGAAATTATGTATTTTTATGAAAAATTACGAGGAATCAATATTTTTGAACATAAAATTTCCTTCAAATTGTGTCTTTTGCGCCATTTTTTTTAGTTTTGAGCCACACGTATGGATTTTTATAAAAAATTACAAGATATCAAAATTGTAGAACATAAAATTTACTACCAATTTTGTCTTAACCTTTTTTTCTAATTACGCATAATTAGACTGCGCCAGTTTTTTAGAGAAAATTAAAAATACCATTTTAAAAAAGAAATAATAGGCTCTATTAAAAAAATTCAGAATAATAATTTATTAAACATTTATTTTACTAGGAGTATTCCTAAAGTTGGGTGAGATTACCCTCTCTTTATTTTTAAATGTGTTAAATAACTTTTTTAAGTACATTATAAATTATTCATTCAATGATTGTAAAATTTTATTTAAGTGGTTAAAATTGTTAAAATTTTTTGTCGAACTTTTGGCACCTTTGTTCTATGCCTGAAGATGGCTCATAAGACGAAACTAGTTACCCTTTAAAACTGATGTTTTCGTTAATACATTATGATTAGATAATTTAGAGTTTTATTTCTACTGAAAAAATTTGACCACATTTGAGATATAAATAACCTCTTGGATTTATTTATTTTAAATGTATTAATAATTATTGTGTCTAGAACATAATTAAAATGATTATTTTATGAAGTCTGTGAGATATTATTAACTACCTGGGGTTTAGTGATGACTTATTTGGGTTATGTATTATTATAACGTTGGTATGTAATAATTCCCAGTAGACCATTTGAGTCGGTCCTACCTGAATAATTCCGAATTGTAAATTGCCGCATTGTATGCAATTAATATGCAGCTGTTAAGCTGCCCAATGATAAATGTTATTAACTGATAAAATAATTTTCTGACCTTAATTATTCCATTGCCACTACGAGTGAAAGGTCATATCGCAACTGGAATATTAACAAATAAATAAAAAAAATTAAACAAGATTAACTTTCATTATTTTCAGTTTTCCGATAAAAAAGTGGCTACAGTTTTGTTGGTCCTTCGAGCCGGATTTATATAAATATAAATTATAAAGGCTTGTTTAAAACACATCGTAAAAGAATATAGTAATAAATTTAATAGTGTGGTTAAAGATTTATGAACTCATAGTTAAAACTTGTACTGTAATTTTTATGTTGGTTAATTCTTTTAGGAATTCAAAAAATATGCTATTATAAAAGTAATTTACGTTTTATATTGCTAGTTCACTTATCACGGATATTAAAAATAATTCCATATTTTCTTATACTCCTTTATTTCATTTCCTTCTTTATTGTTCTGGGTTTTGTGTATTTACTAATAAAAGAGTTTCAGTAAATGCTTCTCCTTGAGAAGTTAATAGCGCTATAATTTCTACACTAAAATCTACTTTTATCCAGTGCACGATATTTAATCCTAATGCCTTAATATTTCACAATTAATTGCAAGTTCCAACGAATAATTTTTCTAACAAAAGAAAGGAAAACATATTTTTGTTATACTCCATTAACGACTACATTTCAATATTTATTTTTAATGTATGTATTAAATTTGTTATTGTTTTGAGTTAAGGCGGCGTTAGCAAATGGATAAACATAGTGAAATTTTTGAACATATAAGACGGAATATCCAGACAATAAATATATGAGGATTTGCTTTTGTAATGGTATTAAATTAGTTCCTGAATTTATTGAAAAGTGAAAAAAAATTAAGAAAATGGAAAAAACAATGGAAAAACTAATTCAGGAACTAGATTAGGATTCCATTAGAGACGGCACATAAGAGATATTTCATTTTTTGCTTTCAAGTCTTATATGTTCAAAAATTTATAATTTGAACCATATAACATCACCAAAAACACATCAGAGACCTGTTATTCTGTCAAGTTTATAGTTCACTTACTTTTTTATAGATGGCGCCACCTGCAAAATAATTATTTTGGGGTATATAATTCATGTCTTCCTAACGCAATGTTGCCGTCATATTTTTAAGTAGCAGATAAAAGGAAATTCGATATTTTAATACAAAATGTATGTCTTTGTTCCAATATTTTTTAAAATGCTGCTAAAATTACTATTTTAGTATAGGTAATGAAAACTAAGTTTCTTTTAAAATTAAAATTATGGTGACCAGATTTCAAAGTATGAAATTCGGGACGCAATTTTTAATATTTTTCAAAAATTAGAATAGTAAAAATTTGAAGAAAAAAAGGGAAAAATCGGAAAAAAGAGGAAAAATCGGAAAAAAAAATTAAAAAAAAAACTTTCAAAAAAAATTGAGAGAGAAATTAGAAAATATTGGGAAGAAATGAAAAATACGAAAAAATAAAAAAATCACAAAAAATCGTAAAACAATCGCAAAAAAAAACGCAACAAAATCACAAAAAAATGACAAAAATATCTCAGAAAATCAAAGGAATAAAAATAATGAGAAAAAAAAACAAACAAAGAATAGAAAAACAGACCGATGAGAAAAAATGAGAAGAGATTAGAAAAAATTGAAAAAAAATTAAAAAAAAAACAAACAAGGAACAGAATAAATAAAAATGAAAAAAAAACGAGAAATAATTAAAACAATCGAAAAAATTTTAAATAAAAACTGAAAAAATCAGAAAAAATTAAAAAAAAAAACAGAGTTTAACAAAAAAATTGAGGGAGAAATAAACGCAAGAAATCACAAAATATCGCAAAACATTCGCAAAAAATTACAAAGAAATCGCAAACTATCATAAAAAATCAAAGAAATAAGAAAAATCAGAAAAAATTGGAAAACGAAAAAAATAGAAAAAAAAAACAGATCAATGAGAAAAAAACGAGGAAAATTTAGAAATAATCGAAAAAAAATAAAAAAAAAATCAGAAAAATGACAAAAAGGTTAGAAAAATCGAAAAACATTGCAAAAACCATAGAACAACCAAAAAACCGAAAACAACTGTAACCATAAAAAAATTAAAAAATTCAAAAAAATTGATATAAATTGCAAAAAACAAAAAATCGGAAAACAAATAAAAAAAAAATTTGAAAGAAATCAGAAAATTTTGGGAAAAAAATGAAAAATTAAATTTGTAAAATACGGAAAAAATGAAGAAATCACAAAACCGAAAAAAACCGCTAAAAATAAGTAAAAAAAACGAAAAAGAAAGCCAGAAAAAACCAAGAAATCGAAACGTTTCACAAAAAATCGTAAAACAATTGCAAAAAAATGAGGAGAGATTAGAAAGAATGGAAAAAAATAAAAATAAAGTAAAAAAGTAAAAAATCGAAAAAATAAAAAAAAAGAGAAATAATTAAAACAATCGAAAAAATCTGAAAAAAAAACAGAAAAAACCGGAAAAAAACAAAAAAATGAAAAATATATAAATATTTTCATAAAAAATCGAAGGAATAAGAAAAAATGAGAAATACTTAGAAAACGAAAAAAATAAAAAAGAAAAACAGAAGAATGAGGAAATATTAGAAAAAATCAAAAAAAAGCTGAAGAAAAATCAGAAAAAGACTTGATACGTACTGAAAAAAATCATTACAATATAAATCAAACCGAGGTTATTTATTTGGAGAAAAAATTTTAAAAAAAATTGTTTACTATACAAATCAGGTATAGATTTAGATAAAAATTTAAAAAAAATATTAAAAGATACGTAACATTCACAGGCCTGTTTATTTATCGGATTATAAGTCAGTGGTTTTGGGCCAGGCATGTTTAATGGTGTCATTTAAATTTTTACGCAGAAAGTAAATCTAATCGCCATCCATCGAACATTTAGTTAATTAATAGTTTTTGTTATGAAAATCATGGGGTGCTAATTCCGTCTTAATACTTAATTTTATCAAAAACCGTATTTAGAATTCTATAAATTTAAAACAAGCAGCAAATAGTCTTTTATTGCACTCCTATTTCCTCCGCACACTTTAGCAGTGTTTAAGTTGATCAAAAATGCATCAATCTGTAAATTGCAACTTCGTCTTGTTCAAAAATACGAGGCTGAAAAGACTCAGACTGCGACTCAGACACAGGCACCCATCACATAATCTGATATAAAACTTAATTTAGTTTGAGAGTGCAGAGTGTTTAGCAAAGTGCCTTGGCAGTATCCCTTGTAGTGATAGCCGTGTCGTCACCCCAGCTGAATGTTAATATTATTCAGGGACAGGCACCATCTCAAGGGATTTCAAATCTGATTACCTTATATTAAGTTATGCTGAATTTAAATAGTTTTGAGCGTAGATTGCAGGTAATAAACAGAACATCCATCGTAAAGGACTATTAGCTCTATGATGAGTGATAACACGGTCAATTATTTATCCTTAAATTTGTTTTCTCAAAACTAAGAAAATATAATTAACAGTATTTTAACACAACTATTAGTAGAATAGCAATAGCACACTTCTTGTGGAAATTAACATGGGAAATCGCTAAGGTCCGTTCTGGTAATTTTTGTCTAATTCAAGGTCACTCGTGATGTTATCAGGCCCCACTGTGCACACTGCTGCGCATTATTAGCCTCATGACCTTTGACCTTGGTGAACTCATTTGCGAAATGAAAATTGATCTGCTTTTGATCCGCGTTTGATTAGGTCTCGAACAGGTTTGAAACAGCTGTCGAACAGCTCTCGAATAGCTTTAAACAGCTCTCTAACAGCTTTATTCTCAATCTCTTCCAATGCCCTATTAGTTCTATCCACATAATCATCATCACTACTTGATAATGTTACTTTTCTGTTAATTTCTGATCAAAAGCTGTTCGAGAGTTGTATAACACTGTTCAAGAACTGTTTAAAGCTGTTCGAGAACTGGTCGACAGCTGTTTCAGACTTGTTCGAGACCTGATCAAAAGCGGATCAAAAGCAGATCAATTTTTATTTCACAAATGATTTCGTAAAGGTTAAAAGTCACGTGACTAATAATTCGCAGTAATGTGCGTAGTTAGGTTTGATGACGTCACAAGTGACCTTGAATGAGCCAAAAATTAGCAGAACGGACCTTACCGATTTCCCATGTTAATTGGGCCAGAACTGTCATAGCTTATCTACTATTATTGAAACTTGAAAAAAAATAGATATCCGGTTATAGAAAAAGTACAGTGTATAACTTGTACCTAAATATTTTTTATATGATTGTTACACACTTTATTATTTTATCTAAAACTTAATTATAAATATTAACACATTTTCGCAACCATCCATCTCTATTTCATCTAAAATGAAGACTTTTTTAGTCAATGAACGTACGGAATGGTCGAAACTTTATGATATATCAACTTAGTCGGCATAATCCTGGATTCTCGTAGAAGCCAAATAATGGCTGGGGAGTCTAGTCGTCATCGGATTAAAAGGAAAAACCGCAGGAACACACAAAGGCATGCAAAGCCGGAATCCACAATACTGAAGGCAGAGTCTCTTGCTCTTGCTCCTGCTTCGCGGATTTATATTTCGGAAGTTTAGCGTGTTCCTGGATGTTTAATCGTTGGTACAAACCGCATCACACAGGGCATGGCCCGAAACTTTAGAATCGGTCTAAGCGAAATTAAAAATATAAGTTAGTATACAAGATAAATATTTTTACATTAATAAAGCGAAATTATATTTAAAATTCTATTCAGAAAAATTAATTTAAAAAATGTAACAGTTTATTACTTAAACGCATATCTAACAAATTACACGTTATAGAAAACTTCAAGACTTGATAAAAAATTGCAAAACTTTGGTTGACTATTTATATAATTATGACCCAACTACTGAAACTAAAGATAGCGGCCAAATTAGGCAGCAGCCAGTAAAAATCTGAGGAATGCTGGGAGACTAACGGTACTTTTGGGTCAGTCCAGTAGACTCCAAGTGAGGAAAAAAAATAAAACTTACCACCACGGGAGTTACTTTTCTGCCCGATCTGATCCTCAGTAATTCCTGCGGTCGCAAGTTTTCTGGACCTGGGCTCATTAAACTTGGAACCACCAGACTGACCCAGAGTTAGATCGGGCATAAAAGTACCGTTAGGCCCTTAGCGTTCCTCAGTAACTCCCGCGGTAGCAAGTTGTTGGGTACTGACGCTATTTAAGATAGCCAACCGGTGGGGAGTACATTTTTTCCTCGCTTTCGGGTCCACCCGAATGACCCACGGTCAGATCAGATTAAAAAGTAACGACAGGTCCTTAGCATTCCTAGTCAGTTCAGGTATAATTGTTTTGTTAGTAAATTTCACTTAGCGTGTAAAGGTATGTTCATGCTCATACGAATTTATGCGAATCGAAAAATATTTTGCCGTCCCCAAAATTTGATGTTCATACTCAGGCGATATAATTTTGACGGTTTTCTGTCAACGGTCAAGTCAGATAAGTCAAAATATTTGAAATTATTGTGCTGTGTTCGTGAATTTTGTAAACAAACTTAACTATAAAAAATAATGGATTCAGAACAACAAACAAAACTAAATATATTGAACTTTTATAGATTCTATTACCAACATTTACCACTATTGATATCTGTCACATTCTGTGATACGTCATCATCCGAATCCGCAAAAAAGTTCAAATATTTCAATTTTATTGCGAAATTTTCAGGCGCCATTTTATTCGCATAAATTTTGCGAAATTCGTATGAGCATGAACATGCCTTAAGTTGCTTATTATAGAAAATATCAAACAACTATTTTGTTTTTTAAGAACGTGGTATTTATGGTCCTGGTTTTTTTGCTGCTTAACTTGACTGCTTTTTTCAGTTTCAACCACAACTCATTTTTTCTCAATTTTTAGACTCATACTTCTAAACTATGGAAACATCATAACTTTTATTTTACTTATCAGATTGACGTCAAATTTGGCATACATATGAAGGGCCAAAAGAAAAAAGGTGCAAAGTCACTTTTTTGCATAAGTCAGTTTTTGTTAGATTATGGTAGACCTGTGCGAGCATGACACAGAGGTATGACTATTGTAAGGAAAAAGGGTTGTGATGCCTTTTAGGCCACACAGAATAACCTTAAATAATAATATATCGTAGTTCATTAAACTAGTTATAATCTAAATACTATAAAGGTTGATACGTGAGTTATACGTAACGTGATAACGCCGACAAGTTGAATGCTAGCCTTTGCCCAGGTCAGGAAATGTTTATCGTTGGATTGCATATATTATATAGGTTGTTATCCCTTTGGGAGGGGCATTCTTGATTCTTGATTCGTTATTCATTCTCGATTCTTGATTCATTATCGATGAGTTATCGATTTATTATATTGTAGTAAACATGTACCTGTGAATAAATTTCTTGTTCAAAGTAACTTCTGTTTATCTTCCAACATTGAGATAATCTGCATGGCTACCTTACTATCCCACACTTCAGGGTTACTGTAAAATATTAAGTTGAAAATACTGTCTTAGAGGGAAGAAGAGGTCAAGTGTAGAGTGTCCTGGGAAGAAGGACTAAAAGTCAGCGACTAAACGTTCCCTGGTTATATACAACATGATAGACAAATTACGTTAATAGTGTTTTTTTACTGTTTAAAAATATTTTATGGGGGAAAATTGTTTTTTAGTATAGATACAATGCTGCCATGGTTCTTGTTTAGTGTTTTGTGTTACATTTTATAGCGCAGTTTCGTGTTTTAATGCTCATCTGTTTTTTTGTGTTTCTCAATATAAGTATTGATTTATAACCCCCATTTACATTAGCAACATAGCAGTGAATTTGTGCAGATTCTTTATAAGGAGTATGTCAGCAAACCCCGGGGAAATACCCCTTTCTGCCCTTCTTCCGGTAGTTTGCTAAAAAAAACAGAAATTTTTATTCATTTAATAAATTTTCAACACTTATTTTAAAACATGATTGTGTTTTAAAATAGTTAATATTGATTACTAACAACTTTAATTATCCAAATATAAATAGCCAAATAATCTAAATTAAAATTTGACTTTAAATTGTATCCCCTGAAAAATTGTGTAAAAAATGGCAATGCTCCTTTTCCCCCCAGATTAGAACAAACCGAAAAAAAAAACAGAAAAAAAAAACAAAAAATTAGAAAAATGAAAAAAAAACAAAAAAAAATTTAGAAGAATCCAAATAATCAGAACAAATTGAAAAAAAAAACAAGAAAAAACTGAAAGAACTGGAAAAAATTGAAAAAAAATCTGAAAATATTTAAAAAAAAATGAAAAATAAATAAATTGTAAAAAACCCTGAAAAAATGGCCAAAAAAATAAAGAAGAACCCAAAAACAGAAAACAATTGAAACCATAAAAAAATCACAACAATATCCAAAAACAAATCGTAAATATTTGCAAAAAATCAGAGGAAAAAGAAAAAATGAAAAAAATTTGAAAACAAAATAAAGAAAAATAATTTAGAACAATGAGGAAAAAATAGAAAAAATCGAAAAAAAATCAGGAGAATAAAAGAAAAAGCCGAAAAATCGAAAAAATGAGGAAAAAGAAAAAAGACAAAAAAACAGATCAATTGGAAAAAAATGAGGAAAGAAAAAACCGAAAAAAAAACAGAAAAAACCAAACAAAAAATTAGAAAAATGAGAAAAAAACGAAAATAATTTAGAAGAATCTAAAAAATCAGAACAAATTGAAAAAAACAAGAAAAAACAGAATGAACTGGAAAAAATTCAAAAAAAAATCAGGTGATATTAAAAAAAATGAAAAATAAAAAAAAATTGTTAAAAACCCAGAAACAAAGCAAAAAACAGGTAGAAAACGCAAAAATATGAAAAACAAGATGCAAAAAAGCAAGAAATCGAAAAATATCGGAAAAAGTTGAAAAAAATCGCAATAAAATAAAGGAGAACTCAAAAACGGGAAACAATTATAACCATAAAAAAAATCGAAAAAATCAGAAAAAAGAAAAATAGAAAAAAAACAGAACAATGACGAAATATATATGGGAAGCAATTACACATCGTAGTGTTTTCCATGTCCAGAGGTATGTGCGCAGTTTTGCCAGAGTGGTACTATAGTACCACATGTGGTACTTTTGATCTCGTCAAAAAGTACAGTGGTACTCCTTTGATAAATGTGGTACCTAAATTGGTTTCTGGACACAACGAAAGATATCAATTTTTTTGTAGATTTTTTAAACAAGAAATCAAAATATCCATCGCAGGTGACTATGAAAAGAAAGAGAAGCATACTTCAAAAAATTTGTACTAGAAACGTAACTCTCCCGTTAGATTCTGTTGCGAGTTGCGTAAACACTCCCGACGCTAATATCTCAACTTTTGTTTTAAGAAGTATTTATTATTATAAAATCATATGAGCACCGACCAAGTGCCAGTGGCGGGGTAGAGGCTATACTTTTAAAATAGGTCGTTGGTTCAAATCCTGCTCGAAGGACCAATATTTTAATTCGTACAGTCCACATCACGTTGTTTGATTTTATAATAATAAATACTTCTTAAAAAAAAAGTTGAGTTATTACCGTCGGGAGTGTTTATGCAACTAGCAGCAGATTCTCTATGGACTCTAGTAGTTGATTTTGAAACTGAATGAACTGAAAATTCTCTGTCTCTCTTAAGTTATTTGACGTTTGTTTCTATTCGACGCATCTTGGGCAGCTTCTTCGGCCCATAGCAAATAGATCACGAAATTATGTGTTTTTTTTCATATGGAATGGAATTGTCTTCTTTGGAGAGGTTGCGACTTTATGGTATGCTCCAGGGGTTCGTGGTTGTTCCGCGACTCATGAGTTAGCCAAGGGCGGATGATCTCAGTCATCAGTCATGTCGAGAGTAACATAATCCATTTTCAAAGAAAATAATAAAATAAAATACAATTCTTGTTAACTGAAAATAGGTGTCTGCGTCTCTTAGTTAAGAATAAAGTGGCCACAAAGGCCACCGTTCGACATCGAAAAGGCCTCCTTGTGACGTCACGGCAAAATATTAAAAAATGGGACACTGAGGCAAAATTTAATACATTTTCATCAATTTTGTGGTACTCAAAAATGTTCCCACCTGGCAACACTGTATGTGGGTCATTTTAAATGAAAGGCGTTTTGTGTTTCCACATGAAAAATCTAATTAACCAAGAAAAATTACTTCTCGACCTTGGTGTATAAATACTATTATCTATTTTCATGTCCAAATTCTAACCAATTAATAGTATATTATATACCAAGGGACTAAAGTGCATCTTTTAATCCCGCGGTGTAAATTTTTTTTATTTCATCTATTTTCGTTTAAAAATTCTTACTTTTCTCATCTATTTTCTATATATCGTATGTTATTTTGCCTGAAATCGTTTTTGGACGAGCGCTCCGTTAATATTAAAGATAGGAAGCTGCGGTTTTCACCAATCGATTCTGTAGTTAATTCTTTAGAGCGCGTCTGTGGCACTTTTTTAAAATAATTTTAGTAAAAGTGATACGACTATCAACTTTTTATTCTAGACAAATTTGAAAAATGTAGCACAGACGCGCTCTTCTCATAAATATTTTAAATGTCATGAAAAGAACCGCATATTTTTAGTTGCTATATTAGGCGAGTTCTCGTCCAAATACGAATAATTATGTTTAATGGCGCTCTACCCTGTTCTGCGCAGAAAAAGTTGGACTAGAGTGTAGGATTATTTAACATAAACCGGAAAATACTGAAAAAAAAATTTTACATCCAATTTTTTAGAATACAGGCACATTTTCCTTGGGTAATTTTCTAACCGGCAAACACAAAAGTCACGTGGTGTGTGGGCCTCTTAAGTATCATTTGTATTAGCATTTCTATTTTATTTTCTTGTTTCTTTTGTTTTGATTTTATTTTTATATCTTCTACTTCCATTATATTATTTTCTTTATTTTCAATAGTTTTGGTTACAAAAATGATATTTTTGGAAAGTATTTTACCGATATTATGTTTTTTTTTCAAAATTGTTTATTTTTATATTTATTCAATAAAAATAATCGTATTAAATTAATAATTAAGTATTGTTTTATTTGTTAAAAATAGGTTATTGAATAACCGAGTTTAGAGTAGCTGAATATGAATGGCATCCTAGCGATACCATAGAACAATTAATCCAAATTGAATTAATGATAAATCTGATTATACCTCTATGTTTTGTGCAAGTTATTGTTATCTATAATTTCCAATTACTGGAGAAACAATAACGTGTCCCATTGCAATAGGCTTCAAACACAGCTTTAATATAAATGCTAATATTGTAAGAATAGAATCGATTGCTAATTCTGGTACAGCTTCACACAATATACATATATTCATAACGATGAGATAAAAAGTAACAATGGAGGCCCTAGAAATTGGTTAACGTTTTGTTCCTTTCATCTGTGCAGATGGCACTAGTGTAGTCGATGTATTCACCGATGAAACTTTAAATTATATATTTTATTATTCGAACAAATTTAAGATTTTGATACTAATGATTTTTTTTTTTATAATTAAAGAATGTATAGAAATATTAGTGAGTACAACAAATATTAGATAAAAAATGTTGTTAAAATATAAATATTTAGAAACATAGAGGATAAAAGGTAAATAAAGAAGTTTTTAAATCTACACATTCAATAAATTATAAGAGAGAGGATCATTTTTTTATCATTTATTAAATTTTTGGCGCTAAAAAATATAGAACACAGTCCCTCCCTCACAGTAAATTAACCAAAAATTTCGTATAAATAAACTAATCGAATTTTAAAAATCAAGCCTAAAAGAACAGAAAAGCCAAATCAGATGCATCGTTACACCGGATTTAACCATGTTGTGACGCTCTTTGTAGTCAAGCAGTATTTTGACGCCTTAGTCCAGGTTTCGGATTGCCTAAGGCGCCACCTTCTGTTTATAATGTGAAGGCCACTTGCACGGACAGCGTCAGTGGAGAAGAATACTCCAGCGGGCGTTATGGTATCGACCCTAAAGGCCATAGGGGCGGTTTGCAACGGCGACGTATCGGACGGTACAGGCACGGCTTGTAGGCTGGTGGTGTGGTCGGACGGTCTGTTCCGGTTCCAGTTATGATTGAAATAGGCTTCAGCTTTACCTGTCTCTGAAGGTCGTTGTGAACCGGTACTTCAGTTGGATCTTGTTGTCGGTTGCCTGCTCGAGCTCCATCTCGAACTAAGACTGCAACTGGGACTGCCACAGCAACTAACTAGATCAACTCGGCCTTCCGTGTACCATAAGGTCAGCTGGGTATGTGAAACACGTACGTAAGTGACTCCATCTTTCGGCGGGGGTTACAACTGTTACGACTGACCTTATATTCGAAGTGAATTCTACTCCAGTGCCGTGCGCGATATAATTTAAATGTCTATATATTAATACGCACAGAGAAAACATTAGACCCATTTTTGAGAATAATGCGAGAATGGGGAAGTGTGAGCTTTTGTTTAGTTAAAGTTTATATACTGGAACAATGCAGAAAGCTTAAATTAATATATAAAATGTGTTATAAATAAATAAAATTAGATATAATATAATATTCATTGTTTATCTCAAACATTCGACTATTTTTAATTATCGGCACGATATCCGAGTGAAACTCACAAAGGCGTGGGTTCGAATCCTAACCATTTCAATTTTTTTTATAATTTTTTTTTTTGGAAACAAGTGTTTACTTTTAACTTTATTGCAATTTTATAGTTAAAATGGGAAAAAATAGAAAAATAAAAAAATGGGAAAAAATGGGCAAAATAGGAAAATAGGGAAATATAGGCAAAAATGAAAAAAATGGAAAAAATGGAAAAAATGGAAAAAATGGAAAAAATGGAAAAAAATAGAAAAAACAAACAGAAAGAAATAGGGAAAAACAGGATAAATCACAAAAAAATTAGGAAAAAATAGGCAAAATAGAGAAAATGGGTAAAATGGAAAAAAGCATAAACAAATAGTAAAAAATTGGAAAAAAACAGGAGAAAATAGGGAAAAATAGAAATCCAGAAAAAATAGAGAAAAAAGAAAAAAAACGCAAAAAGATCCTAAAAATACCAAAAACCGAAAAAAAGTCTCAAAAAACACAAGAAATCGAAAAATATCGCAAAAAAATATCAAAGCAAATCGTAAAAATGCGTAAGAAATCCAAAAAAATCGCAAAAAAATTTAAAAAAAACAGAAAATCGCAGAAAATGGCAAAAAAATTTCAAAAACATCATAAAGAATTGCAAATGCAAATAATCGGAAAAAATAGCTAAAAATAATTAAAAACCCGAAAACAATTGTAACACAAAATATAAAATAAATAAAAAAAATTCTTAAGAACGGAAATACATCGAAAAAATCAGAGGAATAGGAAAAAAATGAGAAAAATAAGAAAAGAAAAAAAAAGAATGAGAAAAAAATGAGAGAAAATTAGAACAAATTAACAAAAAACCAATCAAAAAAATAGAAAACAATGGTAAGAGTTAAAAAAATCATAAAATATTTTGGGAACATGAAAAATAACATTGTAAAATACGAACAAAATGAAAAAATCAAAAAAATTATATAAAACCGAAAAAAAACCAAAAAAAATGCAATAATACTGCTAAAATCGCAAAAAAATCGCAAGAAATCAAAAAATATCGCAAAAAAATCGTAAAAAATTGCAAAAAAATGCAAAAACCGGAAAGAATAATAATTTGAAAGATTTGAAATAAATCACTCTTAATTGCTAAAGAATCTTAAACAAAAACGGTTAAAAACTCTTAAAAAAATTGATACAAAATCCCATAAAAAAACTGCAGAAAATAGAGAACAAAATTTAAAAAATCGCAAAAAAATAGGAAAAAAAATTGCAAATGCAAAAACGCAAAAAACTGGAAATATTGAAAAAAAATTGCAGAAAAAAAACAAAAAACCGAAAAGAATGTAACCTTCAAAAAAAATTAAAAAACAAATTAAAAAATTGATAATATTTGAAATAAATCGAAAAAAAATCAGAGGAATAAGAAAAAATCAGAAAACAATAGAAAGAAATAGAAAAAATCAGAATAAAAAAAAATGAGCAAAGATTATAAACAATAGAAAAAAATGAGAAAAAAAAACAAAAAATACGGAAATATTGACAACAATAGGAAAAATGGAAAAAACATGAAAAAATAGTAAAAAAATAGGAAAGTGAGGAAAAAGTAGAGTAATATGGGAAAATAGATAAAATATGAGCAAAAATTGGAAAATGAAAAAAAAACAATGAACTTTACAACTTAATGAATTTCGGTCGAATTTCCACCACTGGACGACTAGTAATTTTAATTATTACGGAAATTCGTTACAATGTTGTCTATTTAACTTCGAAGATAATGTGGCTATTTGGCTATTTCTGTATAACTACATTTTTGAAGATAAATCTGACAATATTTATTGTCACAATATTATAAAATACCAGGTTTTAAAAAAAAAACTGTGTGCCTTGGAAATGGATTTTCATCCCTGAAAATTTGTGGTTTAGTAGAACTTTGCATTCTCCCTATCAATCTAAAAAATTGTTTTATAAATATAGAATTTACAGGGGTGGTTCCAATTAAAATGGGTGCGTTAATATTGTAAAAATCCCGAAACCGGAAAATCGTGAAAAATTAAATTAATAAATAAATCCAATTTATTTAAATACATATTGTTCATGGTTTTTGATATTTTTGCACGAAAACAGACAATTATTATTTATTACAATCAAATAAATAATAAATTTAATAATTTAATTCGGTCACAAGTCACTCTAGGACTGAAATAATTTTTATATTCAATACTTTATTAATGCACTTACTGTAAATTATATTAAAAATATTTAAGTAACGATGACACACTTGTTATAATCTCTGCTATTCCGTGCCATTTGTAATTTACTTTTGAACAATCTATTCTTTAAAAATCCCTACTGTAGACTAACTTTAAGAATTTATCAAATCCAAGTCACGATGGTAGCAAATTCAAGCTGGTATCGACGAGAAAGCAATCTGCTAGATCATATAAACTGCAATCAACTGTTTTATACTCCATTATTATCGCTCCCTGGCAACGGCATCATGTAGAGGGAGATTCCTAATTACTGTAAATTCCATGCTGAATACTTGAGAGATTTTCCATTACGGGACATTTGATTCTTCGTTACGTTACGTACACTATCGATTGAGGGGAGACGATTACGTTTTAAATTAGGAACTGACCCTACTGATTGAACAGATAATTCCGATGTCGGAAAGTTTAACTAATTAAATATTGCTTTGAAGTTAATTTTAGTAAATTAACAGAAATTATATAATTTTAGATAAACAACATAAACGTAAATGTTTATTTAAAATTTTAATCTAGAAACAATCTAATTTTTATATAGTATCGATTGTCCAAATGCAGTGATTATTTTTATATTTCTATATATGGAGGGTCAACAGAATTTGTGCCCTGTACACATACAACATCCAGATTTCTAAATTCTGATAGTAACCGGTCAAAAGACCGTCATTCAAATCTCATTCGATACAAAGTTGCACGTGCACAGTTGCTTGTTGCAATCCCGTCAGCGACGTCACAAAGGAACGGTTCACTACACACTCCCGCCTCTAGGGGGTGTGACTGTAATGAACTTCAAAACAGTTGATTGCAGACTCCAAACGTACAGGGCAATTTCTACGTTGAAGAAATTCTCTATACGTTACAAAAGAGAATCAAATAATAATGAATTTTAAAGTACATACGAATCATTTGTGAGTAGAAGTTAAAAAAGAAAAATAATTTATTTTTATTTGAACTGCTCATTTATTTTATTATACTCAATTTTTAGACACAAATATGATTAGGAGATTCGCTTAGTAGTAATAAAACAAAGTTGGCTAATTTTATACCTTTATCTGAGTAACTACGAATTATTGCTTCATACGAGAACGATAGTAAAACCGAGACGAGAGCGAGACGAGACCTTTTTGAAAATTATTTTGGCGATACCGAGCCCACATACGACGAGACTCAAGAGTCTCGTTTCTGGTCTCGTTCATATTTATTCAGAATTTTTTCTGAATTTCCGAGAAAAATGAACTAGCAAGCAGAATAAACATTTATTTTTTTTATAATAAAGAAAAGTCTGCATAGGTTACGATACATTTACAAAATCTAAAATCTGGTAACCATCTGGCCGAGAATTGAAGCAGTTGATAAACTGTGTTTAAAAAAATACTTTGGTAACATCAAAATTAGAAAAAAATTGAAATTTTAAATAATTAAAGATGAGAAAAAAGCAATATGTTTGGTGTGTGAAAAATCTAGAATAAGAAAAATAATTATCAGAAAAGACAATAATACGACAGGACTGTAAAGACATTTGTTAACCTCATTTTGTACTATCTTAAAAATAAGTTCATAACGAGACCGAGACGAGATTATCTCGTATGAAACCCTACTAATTCAGCGGGATCTTTGAATAAAATGGCTTCGCAACGTGGGGCTCATTAAAAATGACAATAAAACTTTTATTAAAAAAACTTTATTTCAATTCATAAAAAAAATAGATATAAGAAGTGGAAGGAGATTGAGAGGGAGCAGGAGCAACTAGAATCAGAAAGATTAGAACAAAAGAGAAAGGAAAGGCAATATACAAGAACTAATAGAAGCTGAAATTTATAAAACAAGCAAGAGTAGAAGTATTGTATAAAGCTCGCATGACAAGGAGCAATGCAACCTGCAACGCCATGCAAGACGAAATTTTTCTTAATCAAAGGCATGCGCAGTTAAAGCCCAGCTGATCGACTTTTGCAAAAGTTTGCAATTGCAACTTTATCGGTTTGGTGCGATTTCTATTGCATGAAAGTTGCAATTCTAGGGAGAAATCTAGTTACGTTTGGTACCAACTCACCAAATGTCCCTCAGGCTCTAGAAGCAAGGCAGCAGCAGCTATAATTATGGACAGTGATGCACTGATTACTTTCTTTTTATTTATTTTCTTAGTTTTGATATTTTCATTTTTAAACAGATTGACAAAATATTCAACAAATAAAAAATATTTTTTGAGGTTAGAAAATTGCTATTGAACCGCCGTATCGGTCCTTTAAAATAATTTATGAAGCCGGCGGCGGTAGCGGTTCAATGGCAACCGCTTTTTTTTTGGGGGGGGGGGGGTTGGCAGCCATGTTGCAATGGCAAGAGACTTGCATAATGTCAAACAACATGCAAGATTCAACATCGGCAATACTTTGACCTTGCAAGAACTTGCTGCAATTTCTTGCAGGTTGCATTGCTCCATGTCATGCGAGCTTAAAGAGTGTATTGTCAATCTTACCGGGATATTTTGAAGAGATGGACGTAACCGATAGAGTTAGCGTTCACGGCACGTCTTATCTTACATAGATCGTAGCTCTTAACTTTTTAGGTGCTTTTAACAGATGACTTGGGCTCCAGGATCCGGTTCAGTTTCTTATACTTAATTAAAATAAATAAATTATTTTACTTATATTTGCATATATGAGAA
Organism: Neocrepidodera transversa; assembly: GCA_963243735.1. Classification (NCBI taxonomy): domain Eukaryota; kingdom Metazoa; phylum Arthropoda; class Insecta; order Coleoptera; family Chrysomelidae; genus Neocrepidodera; species Neocrepidodera transversa. Next base: position 21,051,535 of record OY725341.1, read on the forward strand.
AAGGATGGAGAAATGAAAAAAAAGTATTTTCACATCCATTAACATACATCCAAAGAAATTTATAGCATACTAATAGTTTAACACATTTTAAGTTAATTTGAAAAATAAAATACACTATAAAAGAATTAATGGATCTTAGACTTACTTTTGAAACTTTTAAGGCAGATTTTTCAGGCTCTATTATTATATAGATATCGTAATAATGAATATATAAATGTATTCTTGTAAGACATTTTAGAGAAAGAATGTGAAAAACATTTGCATTGTTGGGACTACTTTGAGCAATTATTTATTATATAATGTTTTTTCAGGATACGACAATCCTTCCCGGGTAATCCTTCTTATGTCACAGGGAAAATTTGTCGTGAAGAAGGATTGTCGTAGGGAAGGATTGTCTGGGGAAGAAAGAATTATCCGGGAAGAATTTTTCAGGAAGTATTTACCGGAAAGGATTCTTTGGAAAGGATACTTTGAAAAGGATTCTCCGGGAAGGATTCTCTGACAAATAATCTCCGGAATGGATTCCCCAGGAACGTTTCTCCGGGAAGGAGTCTGCTGGAAGGATTCTCCGGAAAAGATTATCTTTGAAGGATTCTCCGAAAAAGATTATCCGGGAAGGATTATCCATTATAGATTTTCCGGAAGGATATTAGAAGCGTTTTAGAACATATTGCTTTATTTATCTAAATAAGATAATGGATTTTCATCATGTTAAGTCAGACATAGTTAAAACAATGAAGAACATTTCTTTCAATTCTGTAGTCAGATTTTAGTTGATCTAGATTTGTAAGTAAAACTAGAAAAGAGGACAAGAGAACAATGAAAGAAGAAAAACAAAAAAAGGAGAGTGGACAGAACAGAAAAATATCCAGCAAGTTAACAATATCGAACTAGCTCAGCTACAGACAGATGGATAGATAGACAGTTGTAGATGACTTAGGTCACTGAAAATAGTAGGTGGATGAGCTAAAGTGACCAGATATCGATTGCTGAACACAAAGGTTAAAAAATTTAAAACCTTCTTGAGTTATCGCTGGGACAAACAGATCGATATTATATAGTCAATAAATACTTTCGCTGCTTAATAATAAATATGAAAGAGCTGTTATGACAAATCATACAAGAGAAAGAGAAAAACGCAATAAAATAATTCTAAACAAGAAGAGAAAGGAAGGATCAGCGAATAGCACAGAGGGTACTAAGGTAACAGGCAAAAGGGAAAGATACAGTACTGTTATGACTACAAATAAGATTATAACAATTGACTTACCCCAATAAAAGATGGCGCTAATATTGTACTGCCAGAGACGTAGATAATTAAATTCTCATTTTTGTAAATTCTGAGTTGCTCTATAAATAATTGCTGATTGACAAAATTTAGTCATTTATTGCTGTGCTGTCGTGTATTAATATCGGTAGCGTATTCGTGTTTAACTGTTGTGCTTCGTTGGTTTTTTATTGATTCTTTATTTTAACCGGTGAGTTGGTCTAATTAATTTGTGAGTGAAAAATGATTATTTGACATCGTATCAAAAATTATTCCCGAGCAAAGTTGTAGTTAACGAAGTCACTTTTGACCATGACCTCAAAATTTCAGAGAAAAATAAGTAAATTTGTAGTTATTCTCTACGTATAACTGGTGCTGAGTTAAAAGAAGTAGAGATAAACGAAAATGGTAGTAAGAATAGAGGAAACTAATATCATACAGAGTACCAGTATGAGGAGTGAAGAGGCAAGTTTTTCACACATTTTTTTTATTTTTCAACTCATTTTTTTTTGTTACAATACAGTTTTCCCACTGTTCAAAATGCGGTTCTGTCTCTACGATAACCTACTAGTTTGAGCTTAATTTCTTCCTCCTGGGCCATATTTTCATGTTGAGGAATAGAAAGATTTCGCAGGAAGCCAAGTTGGACAAGTACGGTAGGTGCGGCAGCAATTCATAGTCCAACAGCATTTTTTCTAAGCCGTGTTTTTTAATTTTGTAACCAATCGGTCCAATAATTTACTGTAGTACTACCCCGTGGTCTTTCTTCTTTTCTGCAAAAAGTCCATGAGGATTATTCCCTTGGAATTCTAATAAATCGCGACTATGACTTTTCCGGATGAAGGGACCCTTTTTGCCTTCTTCGAAGCAGATTAACCCCGTAAAATCCATTGTTTTGACTGTCGCTTGGTGTCTAGCATATAATAGTGGATCCAAATTTCATCAACGGTGATGATTCACATTAACAACTGTATCCACTTATCCACCGTAACCAATCGCGGAGCCCATTGGGCCAACAGCTTTCTCATGCTTAACTTATCATGTAAAATATTAATTAGGACATGCCTACGGTCTCTACTACTTAGAGCACTTTTATTCGGTGATCAGCGATAATCATGTCCTGGACCTTTTGAATGATTTCATCGGTAACCATATCTGCCGGGCGCCTGGGTGCTCCTCATCAAAAACAGATGTACAACCACGTTTAAATTCGTTGAACCAATATCTAAGGGTTCCTATAGATAGCATCCAACTTGGCTTTTTTTTCATCGCATGTTTTTTCATCCAAAAAGAAAATGCGAATTATGGATCGGTACTGTCCTTTTACAGAGAAACATGAAACAAGTATGGTACAAGTAGTATATCTTTGCAGGTTCTGGACCATTTCCATCGTGTTCTCTCAGCTGAAGAAGTAGAAACCCCTAGATGAAAAGAATCACCCTTAGGCGAAGATGCACCCTTACCTGGGCTAATGACTAGCTGACCTTTACTATCCCAAAAGCAGCTATAATGTGTCAGTACATGACGGTAATGCGAATCTTCCTCAGCAACGCCACCTATCTTCACACATGGGTACTTATATATTAATCTTCGTACTGCGCTTCTATTCACAATAATCACAAAAAATGGAGAATTAAAACAAAAACAAATACAACAAGAATTCACAAAAAATTGAAAAACTTAAAATGAGCAAAATTTCAAAATGTATTCATTAAAAAACTAGGGAAGTGAAAAAAAAAACAAAATAAATAAAAATATAAAATTTATTAAAAAAAAATAACGAAAAGATCATTACAATATATTATACATTTTAAAACATTAGACTTTACTAGATTATGTAAAAAAATGTGTTGACAAAATATCTTTAATTACATTTTCAAAGTGTATGTTAAATCAAGCATACGCCACTGAATTTGACATAGATTATGTTGAACTTGGCCTGAATTAGAAATAAAAACGTCATCAGCCTAGGATTTTATTTGTAGATCAATTTTTGCTGAAACAAGTAAATATAGTACAATATTGAAATAAAACTTCAACTTTCGGCCATTTTTGCCTAAACCATTCGTTATACGTAAAAAATAAGAATATGAAGAAGTTTTTGATTTTTATAATAACCTTAATTGGGTAATAGAATGCGCGATATTTAGCAAAAAACCGTATTTTATGAACTTTGACGTTGAGTAATTTTTTATGCGACAATGATCTCGTTCTGGATTTTTGGTATTTTTTTTTAAATTCTAAAAAAAAAAAGATTAAAGAAAAAATTTTATTTTAGATCAGAATCCATATTTCTGTCTAAAGTAATTGGACTATTAAGTAAAAATCAAAAAATCGGCTGTGTCATCTCAGAACTTTCCCGGCTCTTCTGTGGAGAACAGGATTATTTTAATTAAAAAATACAAAATTCCTGAATGGGAAAGTAAAATGCTGTTAAAATGAAGTAAATTGCTGAAAAAAAGTGTAAATATTGCAAAAAGGCGCAAAAAATAATTAAAATGAAAAAATATTAACAAGGTAAAGAAATTATTTCCAAGAAAATGGTTAAAAATGATAAAGAATTGCTTAATTTCAGCAAAAATTAAAACTATAATAAAAAAAGAGTGTAAATAGGCAAATATCCAAAATACGATATAAATCTTGATACAATTTGTAATAATTGGAAAAAAGATACAGAGATGCAGAAAAAGACAAAGAGCAAAAAAGGTTACAAAACAAAAGAAAAAAAAACGCAAAATAAAGCACAAAAGAAAACGAGGCCCAATTAAGGCAAAAAAATGAAAAAAATGGTAAAACAAAAATCAACAAAAAGTCTAAAAAAAATAAAGGGAAAAAGCAAAAGACGCCAAAAAAGGCAGAAAGGTCAGAAAAGGAGAAAAAGTCCAAACAAATTAAAAAACATTAAAAAAAACGCAAAATGTGGTAAATATGCCAAAAAAAAGGAAAGAAAAGCAAAAAAGGCAAAATAGAGACAAATAAAGGCATAAAGCTCAAAAAAGTCCAAAAAAGACCAAAAAATTTAATAACAATATTAGAAAAGCAATAAAAAGGGCAAAATGGGGTAAAAACGCCAAAAAAAGAAAAAAACGACAAAAAGGCAAAATAAAGTCAAAAACATGGCAAAAAAATACAAAAATGGTATAAGAATTAACGCATTATAGCTACAATTAGGATATCCTAAAATCATGGGTGAAAACTATTGGGAGTTCTGGAAAAAATTTGATACAAAAGTTGTAGGGAATTTTGTGTTCTACAACTTTGCACTTGAACATTTTGCACTTAAGCGCATTGTTTTTCTTCAAAATGAAACAAAAAACCTAAATGTGTATATTTTTCACCCTCTTGCTATGGATAACTCGACAAAAAGTTAAAATGTTAAATGAAATTTGATGCTCTGGAACTTTGCACCAAAGTGCATTGTTTGTCTTAAAAATTTGTAAAAAGTGGCGCAGAAATTCCAGAAAAAGTTTGTTACAAGCATTGTATGAAATTTTATGCACTAAAATTTTGCGTTACAACATTTTCCACTTAAGTGTATTATTTGTCCTTAAAATTAAAAAATGGCAAAAAATCCTACATGTTTATTCAATCAATATCGGTCTTGAGGTCTACTGCACCAATTTGAACCAAAAACTAATCATCGCATTTGAGACACACACCAACTCATCATACCAAATTTCAACTCGATTCGTCAAACTGTTCGGCAGTTATCGTGGAAGATTACACACAGATACACAGACAGACCTTACTCTGAAAATGGTTTCAATCTTCTTGGGGGACCTGAAAATGGATATTTTCTTCAATATCTCGATTTTTTTTCTCGTTCACTATATTTTCCCTTTGATGGGACCGGGAAAGTAAAATTAGTAATAAAAAACATAATACTTTTTTGAACATAATGTATTAAAAACAGTAGGACAATTATAAATTGGTCGTGATTTTTAATTATTGCACTAAGCGGAATTAAATTACAATGTATATATTTTTTTTAATAATTAAAAAGAAAAAAAAAGTTAAAAATTCGAAAAAGAAAAGCAATTTTCCACCCTTGTATTATTCATATAAAAGTTTAATATTCTTTATCAGAATTTTCCGTGCTAAAAACTTTATAAACCTGATCTAATATTTAAATCTGAACGAAATTAAAATAAATTTCCGACATACGTCGAGCTGTCACCGCCCCGGTAGGTAGCCCAGTGTAAAAAAGTATCGAAACATATTGTGTGCAGATTTGAAAGAGGGGACGTGCTCCTTAATAATACTTCCACAATACAAATGCCCATCACAAAAGCAGTATAAAGTAGGTAGGGATAATAAATCACGTATAAGGGGGTCAAATTTTTTTTTCGTTTGGGTCGTGTGGCACCGTTTTTATTAACTAACTTATGAGCTCGAATGGGGAATGGTCTTTGGATGAGTAACTTTCAATGGAAGGATTATTTATGATGCTGGGGTGGCTCTTCAGGTATCATTATTTCATCTTTTTAAAGTATCCAGCCCTACATGTTACCTTTTTTCACTTTGCTCTTATATTCTATTAAAATTGAATTGAACAGATTTAATTTTTTATTTTGGTACAATAGATTTGACGAAGGATTATTTACAAGTGTTATAAATATTTTAATTAAATACTTTAAGGCGGCGTTAGCAAATGGATAAGCATAGGGAAATTTTTGAACGTATAAGACGGACTATCCAGGCTATAAATATATGCGAATTTGCTTTTATAATGTTCCAATGGTATTAAATTAGTTCCTGAATGTATTGAAAAGTGAAAAAAAATTAAGAACATTAAAAAACAATGGAATTGTGAAAATTTAACCTCAAAAAAGGCATCAAAAATCGCTATAAAATCTAATTCAGGAAACAGATTATATTCGTATTAGAGATGGTACATAAGAGATATTTTTTGCTTTCATTTACAAGTCTTATATGTTCAAAAATTTATAATTTGAACCATAGAACATCACCAAAAATATATCAGAAACCTGTTATTCTCTCAATTTTACAGTTCACTTACTTTTTTTAGATGACGCCACGTGCAAAATAATTATTTTGGGGTATATAATTCATGTCTTCGTAATGTTGCCATCATATTTTTAAGTAGCAGGAAAAAGGAATTTCGATCATTTATTACAAAATTTATGTCTTTGTTCCAATCTTTTTAAAATGCTGCTAAAATTACTATTTTAGTATGATACCTAATGAAAACGAGGTTTCTTTTAGAATTAAAATTATGTTGACTAGATTTCAAAGTACGAAATTCGGGACGCTATTTTTAATATATTTTTACAAAAATTAGAATAGAAAAAATTTAAAAAAAAAAAATCGGTCAAAAATATCGCAAAAAATCAATGGAATAAAAAAAATGAGAAGAAAAAAACAAAAAAAAAGAATAGAAAAACAGAACAATGAGAAAAAATGAGGAGAGATTAGAAAAAATTGAAAAAAATAAAAATAAAGAAAAAAAAAATCATAAAAATGAAAAAAAATGATAAATAATCAAAACCAAAAAAAAAACTGAAAAAAAAACAGAAAAAATCGGAAAAAACAAAAAAATGAAAAATAAAATTGTGAAATATAATATAAATATTGTCATAAAAAATCAAAGGAATAAGAAAAAATAAGAAAAAATTAGAAAACGAAAAAAATAAAAAAGAAAAACAGAAAAATGAGTAAAAATTAGAAAAAATCAAAATAAAAACAAAAAAAATCAGAAAAATGAGTGAAAAGCGAGAAAAATCGAAAAACATCGCAAAAACCAAAAAAAAAACCAAAAAACAACTGTAATCATAAAAAATGAAAAAATTCAAAAAAACTGATATAAATTGCAAAAACTCGCAAAGAAATTCCAAAAAAGTCACAAATAATTGCAATAATCAGAAGAAATGAGAAAAGATTAAAAAACGAAAGAAAAAACCACAAAAACAGAAAAAAAAACAAAAAATCAGAAAAATGAGAAAAAACTAGAACAAATAAAATTTTTGTAACTAACAAATAATTTTCGCAAAAGTAAAGACTTGGTACATACTGAAAAAAATCATTATAATATAAATCAAACCGAGGTTATTTATTTGGAGAAAAAAATTTTAAAAAAAATTGTTTACCATAAAAATCAGGTATAGATTTAGATAAAAAAATTAAAAAAAAAATATTAAAAGATATCTAACATTCACAGAAAAATTTATATATCGGATTATAAGTCAGTAGTTTTGGACCAGGCAAGTTTAATGGTATAAAAATCTTCTATTTAGGTACCGGGAAGGTCACTAATATCCCAAATTCACTCAAAATCAAAACCATTCGGCGGTCGTTACATCTGGCAACTAAGCAAGATTATTGGAGGATAATAAACATTTAAGGCTGTTCTACCGCTTTCGTTATATCAAAGTTGAGAGGTACCTCTTCTTTTTTCGCAAAGTGCAAATGAAACATCTTTCTCTCTCGTTATTTATGTACCCTTAATGCCTGGTTGCAACAATGTATCCTAGGTTATTCAAAATGGCCGCGTCATTTGAATGTATTGTAAGAAAATTATTAGTTCATGAGTTGTAGACTTATCTGTAGAGCAGAAAATAGTTGTTTGAATTACTGATTGGTATCAGTATTTTAAGGTTTTTTTTTTCACAGGACGGAATTTAATTTTCATTTCCGTTTATCGAATGTTTTTTAATGAAAGTGTGCAATTTTTTTTTATTAATTAGAAATAATGATTCAAAAACTCTGTAATACGGAGATAAAAATGAAATTCAGATTTTCAGAAAAAAATACTGGTATACCTACGAGTAATTCAAACAAATATTTTCTTCTCTGTAGACAAGTCTACAACCGTAGTAATAAAATAGTAAGTCCAGGACTAAAAAAAAATTTGAGTGATAGGATTTTAAAATTACGAGTGGGAATTAAGTCAGCTATAAATCACCACAGAAAAATACCAGTGAGATTGATGACAACGTGAAGCAGACATTAAAAACTCTCCTTACCACACATTTGGAAATCATTTAAACTGTGCACAATTTTTTTGTAAAAGAGAACAAAATGACCGAGATTATGTGCCAGAAATTTAATGAATGTGGACTAATGGATGACATTATATCTGCTGGTAATAGACTGGTTCAAAACAGTCACAGTTTATTGTTAAACATTACCAATAATGCTGCAGAGACATACAATTCAATCGTAGCCAAATTTGTTGGAGGAAAAAGAATCAAGTTTGCAGTAAAGGAGGATATAATGTTTCTTTTAATAAAAATGAGAACTATATTCCCAGGTCTGTACAAAAAGCTTTCAAAAAGTGTTCCTGGGATTCACACACAAAGATTTGTTAATCAAATGAGCAAACGGAAATGTATAGTAGAAAAGCCAGGGGCCCTCAATTAAAGAAACGCAAAATTAGCGCAACTGAAGATAAGGACTACGGACTGCAATTGGATGATAATGAGGATGCGTTGGAACAAAAGAAACTGCAATTTTTGGACAGTTTGCCAAAATCGATAGAGGATATTGGTAAAATTGATGTATATATTACAGGTCTGTGGAAGGAACATCGAAATAATATGCTCACGGTTTCAAATTTTGGAACCGTTTGCAAATTACGCAAAACAAGAGATCCAAAAAGACTGTTGATAAAATATTATTTTCATCCTTTTATGGATCTGTTGCTACAAAATGGGGACAAGATCATGAATCTATTGCAATAGAAGAATTTCAAAATAAATATGGAAAAACGGTACAAGAATGTGGATTATTTATTTCTGAAAAGCATTCATACTTGGGAGCAAGTCCAGATTGGATTATTAATAATAATGAAATCATTGAAATTAAATGTCCACATTCTTGTTCCAAATTGACACCGGAATTTTGATTTCGAGAAAAAAAAATTAAATATCTAACCATTACAGAATTTAAATTAAAAAAAATGATAATTATTATTATCAGATACAAGGGCAATTGGCTATAACAAAAGCCAAATATTGTTATTTTGTCGTTTGGGCCCCAATAGGAATGTTCGTTGAGAAAATTGAGAGAGACGACAATTTTTGGTTAAGTGTTGAACCAAAATTAGTAGATTTTTATCTAAAATATTTATTAAAAGAAATTGTAAAACGTATCTAATTTAGTTTCTTTATGTGAAATAAAATGTTTTTTTTTTCATTAAAAATAGTTAAAGGTTTTTTTTATTTAAAAGTATTTAATTTATTTCGTCCTATTTTTATCTGCAGTGAACGAAGAAAAAATATTCCTGTAAAACCAATTTAATACCACAAAAACCCGAAATAAACAAATTACATTTACAAATAATTTACGCTTACTTCTTCCAAGCTACGACCTTTCCTTAAATTTTATAGAATAAAATAAAAATATTTTTGGAATACGCCTGCCCACAAAACTCCATTCATTTTTGATTTTAGCAAAAACTTGTAAATAAAAAAAAAATTAGCTACAATCTCTAGTTTTCCAAAATTTGATATCTGCAAATTGATCAAATTTATTATGAATTTTTAATTTTTATTTAAAAAACTAGGATGTTAAAAAAATTTAAAAACTAGAGATTATTAGGGTTTTTATTTTGAATCTCTCAGCAAAAAATGAAATGTTAACGATGATAAATAACTAAGATATAAGGGAAGAGCTAAAATGGTGTACCGCGAAAACAGCCTTAAATTTTTTCGCAATCTACATTTAGTTAATTAATAGTTTTTATTATGAAAATCATGGGGTGCTAATTCCGTCTTAAATTATTTAAAATACTCGAATACATTTTTTTGGCATCAGGATTTATCTAAAACATTCATTTTCAACGCAGAAATCTAATATTAATAAAAAGCTGAAATTACGGCATAAGGCAAATATTCCTGACTCTTGAATCTCGAGCACCGTGACGCGCGACGTCGTTCTCGTCTTATTTCATTTTTGATTTAAATCCGACATGGGAAATCATTTTAATACCCACGAAAATTCAAATCAAATCAATTTTAATGAAATAAGAAAAGAATGGGTCTTACCTTATTGAAACATACCTGCCTGCCGACATTATACGGCTTCAGCTTTATATGAAATAATATTCTATAAGAGCAGAATGAAAATTGCATATATACATTTTATTTGTCCATGCTATGGGAAGATGTATACACGGAGAAAATTGAGAATAAGGAACGTTTTATCATATAATTGAATTTTTTAAGATGTTTTAAATTGTAGATCAAGTCACAAGAGTAAGTATAAAAATTTGTTATCATGATTATTATTTTTACATAGCAATTTAGCAAATAGATATTGTAGTCTTTTACTGGTCGTTTAAGTCTAATCCTACTTTCTTTAAATGGCAACTGTTTCCTCTCCATCCGTCTTTGTCAGATCAGTCGTCCATCTTTTTACAAGTAGGAAAGGTGAATAATGTTTTTCAGTGAAAAAGAGGAAGTTGAGAGTTGGAAGTAGGATTTTGAACAAGCGTTCGGTGGGCTAAGTTGTATAAAAAACCGGTCGAAATTTAGATAATTAGGATGCAAATTACACTGTTAGTTAATAGAATTAACGTAGAGCTAAATCTACTTAACCCTGAGACTTGAAATTTCGAAAATATGTTCTGTTTATATCATAGACACCCACTAAGAAAGGATTTTGTAAAATTTTGATTTGAAGGGCTAGAATAGGGTCAAAAATAGTGGTTTACATAGAATAAATATATCTGGATGTTGAAAAAGTAGATAAGAATAGGAAAAATAGGGTAAAATAGGGAAAATAGGAAAAAATAGGGAAAGTAGGGAAAAATGTGGAACACAGCGAAAAATAGAAAAAAATATGAAAAAATATAGAAAACGGAGAAAAATATAGAAAAACAAATAGGAAATAAAATAGAAAAATAAAGAAAAATATGGACAAAATGGGGGCCAATAAAGAAAAATGGGAAAAAATAGAATAAGTAGGGTAAATAAGGAAAGTAGAAAAAAACATAAAAAATAAGAAAAAATAGAGAAAAATAAGAAAAAAAGGGTAAAAAATAGTGATTGTGAAAATAGGCAATAACAGGAAAAAATAGAGCAAAATAGGGAACAATATGAAAAAACATAAAGAAATAGAAAACAAACAAAAACTATGAAAATCAGGACACAAATGGAAGAAATAGGCAAAGAAATGGCAAAAATAGTAAAAATTTGAGAAAAATAGGAAAAAAATTGGGCAAAAACAGGGAAAAAAATAGGGAAATTTGGTAAAAATAGTCAAAAATAAGGAATAGGAAAAAATTGGGTAACATAGGAGAAAATTAGAGAAAAATGGAGAAATTTATGGGAAAATAGAGAAACATAGAGGAAAAACACAACAAAATAATGAAAATCGGGAAAAATATGAAGAAATATCAAAAGTACTGAGAAGTGGAAAACATAGAGAAAATCTGGAAAAATACGGAAACAGAGAAAAATGGGGAAAATAGTTAAAAATGGGGAAAAGTAGGGGTAATGGAAAAAAAATAGGTAAAAAATAAGAGCAAAAATATGGAAAAAAGGGAAAAGAGGGAAAAATAAGTACAAAAAAATCGGTTGTGTCGCCCCAAAAGTTTCCCGACGAGTATCCAGAGACGAATACTTTTTCAGATTTTTAATTTTTTCAAATTTTGACATTTTTTTATTTTTGACAGATGACAGTTGGAGAAATTATTTTGACTGTTCTGAATAGAAATTTTCAAGGCATTTAAAACGACATATACAAGTGAAATTCCGTGACATATTGTATTTGTTATTTTTTGATAGTGACACTTCCGTTTGACAGATGTCGTACAAAAACTAATGAATTCTTCCGACCGGTAACCCAAACCCATATACCAAATTTCAGCTCAATCGAATTATAAGTGTGGACTATATCGTGGAAAAATACACACAGACAGACAGACAGACTTCCATCTGGAAATGGTCTTAACAATCTCAGGTGTCCTCAAAATGGATATTTCCATCTTTATCTCAAAAATTTTTTTCAGTTCGTTCACAATACTTTACCTTCTCGGAGGTGGGTCGCGAAAGTAAATAGGCAAAAATAAGAAAATTAGAGAAAAATATCGAAACATATGGGAAAAATGTGAAAAAATAGGGAAAAGAGGGAAAACAGAAAAAATAGAAAATAATAGGTATGAATGGTAAAAAACAGGAAAAAATAATTGAAAAGAAGAAAAAATGACGAAATGTGAAATTTAGGGAAATATAGGGAAAATGGTTAAAATCAGATAAGAAGTAGGGAAAAATAGCAAAAAATTGAAAAAAAAAGGAACAAAAAAAGGAAAAATAAGTACAAATAAGGACAAATATGAAAAAAAATAGGAAAAGTGGAGAAATTAGAGAAAAATGGAGAAACGTATGTGAAAATAGTGAAAATTAGCGGAAAAAGGGGAAAATAGGAAAAAATAGAAAATAAAAATAGGGACAAATCATGAAAAAGAGGACAATATATACAAAAACATTAAAAAATTGGGAAAAATAGAAGTAAACAGGGCAAAATAGGGAAAAACTTGGAAAAATGGGAAAAAATCAGAAAGAAGAAAAATTATAGATAAATAGAAAAAACTGGAAAAATAGGGAAATATATAGAAAAATATTGAATAATAGAGAAAAAAAGGAAAAACAGTAAAAAATTGTAAAAATAGAGAAAAGCAAAAAAAATAATAAGAAGCGGGAAAAATAGGAATAGAAAAAATGGGGAAATTAGAGAAAAATACGGGTAAATATATAAAAATAGGGACTGTCAGAAAAAAATAGGCATAAACCGAGATGAACAGGGAAAAATTAAAAAATAGGCATAAATAGCAAAACTGAAACAAGCTTGCTAAATATGAAATAAATATACAGGGCGGTTCCGAAGAAACGAGGGTTAGAAGAAATAAGTAACTTTGAGGCGCGTTAGACACATCCAATAATAGGTTTTTGGAATCACCTAAGTGCCCTCTATTTGCAGTTAACGTATGTCGGTTTACCTATGAAACACCCTGTATAAATGCATTTCTTGTATTGTAATCATGGATTGAGTTCAGCTTTATGCTTATGAACATACAATGTAACTTGCATAACATAAAAATATTTGTAGTTATGTTAAAATTGTTAAGAAATAAAGAAAAAACTGTTAAAATTAATAAATTGCATGGAAGATGGTCAAAAATTGGTAAACATTTATAATATTTAACGTTTGCTAAAGAAATCACTAAAAATTAATAAAATCTATAGAAAGTCCTTTCAAAATTGTTAAAAAATAAAGAAAATTTTTTTAAAATTACTAAAATGCATTGAAGATGGTCAAAAGTTGGTCAAAAGTAAAAATATTTAACGTTTGCTAAAATTTACGAGAAATTACCAAAAATGGATAAAAACTATAGAAAGTCCTTTAAAAATTGTTAAAAAATGAAGAAAAATTTTTAAAAATTACTAAAATGCATTGAAGATGGTCAAAAATTGGCAGAAAGTAAAAATATTTAACGTTTGATAAAATTTATGAGAAATCATAAACAATTGATAAATTCTATAGAAAGTCATTTAAAAATTGTTAAAAATAAAGAAAAAATTTTAAAGATTACTAAAATCCATTGAAGATGATCACAAATTGGTAAAAAGTAAAAATATTTAACGTTTGCTAAAATTTACCAAAAATCACCAAAGATTGCTAAAATCTGTAGAAACCTCTTTAAAAATTGTTAAAAAATAAATTAGTAATATTCTTTGAAATTTATAAAAATTGTTTAAGAAATTAAGAAAATCATTTTAAGGTTTGCCAGAATTTAAAATAAACCGTAAAAAATTGGTGAAAAATTTATAAAAAAAGTTAAAGTATTGCTTAATACGAAAAAAAAAACAAAAAGTAATAAAATTTAATAGAAATTACAAAATTACTGAAATATGTAAAAAATCTTAAAAAATTAATAAAACAAAAATAAAATCTTACAATTTATAAAATTGATAAAAAGCAAACAAACATAATAAAATTTATTTGAAACTACCAAAAACTGCTAAAGTATGTAGAAAATTCTATATCAATTGTGAATAAAATTGTTAAAATTGTATGAGAAAAACAAAAAACATCCAATTTTTATCAGAAACTCAAAAATTGATAAAATATAAAAAACCTTCAAAACATTAAAGAAAAACCTAGAAAAAATTACTAAAATATGAAAATTTAGCAGATAGTGTGAAAACTAAAATATGAAGAAAAATTTTGAAACATTGTTATAATAACAAAAAAACAAATAAATCAAAAATTGCCATAAATATTAATAAAAGCTTAAAATTATTAAATATGCTTAATACGAAAGAAACCCAAAAATAATTAAACGGTATTAAAAGTGGTAAAAAATGAAGAAAAACTTAAAATTTATCAGGTACTTTCGAAAATTGTTAAAATATGCCGAAACCCGTCAAAAATCGCTAAAGTATGAACAGAGACCTTAAAAAATCGTTAAAAATTCATTCAAATTATTAAAAATTGTTTTAAAAAAGAAAGAAAGACTTTATTAAAATTTATCAGAAACAGTTGTATACTAATGTAACCAGTTTTTAAAATTTTAATTAATAATTTTCCAAGCGTAATGTATAATTTTTTGGTAAATTTCAAGTACATTGTTCTCTTTCTTTGTTATTTACACGGAACTTTTGTATTATAGGCCTGATGATGGCATTAGCATGCCGAAACTAGTAGCCTCTTTCCAACTTTAATTAAATATTTGTGGTACTAGACTTTGATTTTCATTTCCTCATCAGTGGACCACATTTCAGATTATGGATCACCAATTGGATTTAGTTAAAAATTGCTAAACTACGAAAAACCTTTCAAACATTTCTGGAACAAATTTCTCATAAAATCATAATAATATTTCTAATTTTTTATTCAAATATAGTTTCAATAATTACAATAAAATCTCCCTCCTAATATCTCCTATATTGTCTTGACTTGTACATTGCTACGTAATTTAAAATTTCTATAAAGATCGTTCCTATCTCAATTTTAAGTGCTTTTCTCTTTCCCTGTTGTACGCGGCAGTAAAATTATATCTAAAACTATTCATCTTACGAATTGTAATCCAAACACTACCTCTAAAAAATATCGCACAACTTTTTGTTAACCAATCAAATGTCCTGATAAGTGAACGGTTTTTTTTAGAAGTGGTGGTTTACACAGATGACCGCGCCTATAATTTCTAGTTCATCAAAAACTATAAAACAAAGATGTTCTCTAATTAAATGCCAGCGTTCTAAATGCACCAGTGACATGCAAATTTTCTAAGGTTTAAAAAAAATAAATTGTAGAAGATATTCCTTTAACAATGTTGTGTTTAAAACCTGCAGTAATTAATCATATTTAGTGCCGGTAAAATAAAATAAAATGGATATCGTTGTTTGGTCAAATGAATTTGATCAAAAAAAATAATAGTCAACGAATAATGAAACTCCAAGTGATACCACAATTATTTATATGATATTAATATTTAACAATTAAATGGCAACATGTTTCGGCCAAACAATGGCCATCATCAGGCCTATGAGACAAAATTACAAAGTTAAATTACAAGATAATGATAATGAATTAAATGATTACTTACAGAAAGCGGTTAGTCAAGTACGACAAATTACAAGAAATGATATGGTAATGAAAATCACATTGTGAAAAAAGAAAACTTTAACGAAAATAACAATAAATACTAAAAAAACTTTTAAAAAACGCTGCCTGAAAACTCCATAATGGAGGGATCAATATAATTTTTTTTATTATATGAAATTTTCAAAGTGCATCCTACGACGCACTATTAAACAAATATTAAGATAAACTAACAATCACTGCGTTATTATTGTCAGGCAGCGTTTTTTGAAAGTTTTTTAAAAGTTTTTTTAATATTTAATGTTATTTTGGTTAAAGTTTTCTTTTTTCACAATGTGATTTTCATACCATATCATTTCTTGTAATTTGTCGTACTTGACTAACCGCTTTCTGTAAGTAATCATTTAATTATTAATTTCTTGTAATTTAACTTTGTAATTGTGTCTTATAGGCCTGATGATGGCCATTGTTTGGCCGAAACATGTTGCCATTTAATTGTTAAATCATATACATAATTGTAGTATGACTTGGAGTTTTATTATTCGTTGAATAAACTTACCACATTTGAGTATGGATAATCTGCTGATTTTTATATGTAATATTATTTAAATGTAATAATCAATGTTTTAATACGAATAAATGAGTATAAAAAGCTCTTTGGAATCAAAATAGTAGCCTATTTCTTTAATCGCACAGTCTCAATTCTGTAAATATCTGAATGGTTCCTCGACGCAAAATATTTTCAAATCCACTTTGATAGTCTATATTTCTTGAATATTAACCTACTCAGAATTAGAATTTCTAAAGTAACTACAACGAAAAACCTTAAAAATTGTTAAAGTATGAAGAAAACTCAAAAAAATGCTAAAATTCAAAAAAATTGTTAAATATTTCTTTGCATGAATTTATTAGAAACTGCGAAAACATGCCAAAATTAAAAAAAAACGGTATAATATGTATAAATAAAAACGTTAAAAAATTAATAAACTATAAAAAAATATATAAAATGACAACAATTAAAATCAGCAATTGGCAAAGAGAAAAAAAAAATTTTAAAATACGAATAAAATCTTTAAACTTTGCTAAAATACAAAGAAAACACTTAAACAATTTTTAAGATACTGAGATTTAAAAATTACTAAAATTTAAGGAAAAACCCATTAAATTTGCTAAAATTAATCAAAAAGTGTCAAAAAACATATAGATATTTACTCATAAGTAAAAGAAGATGCAGCCAATCGGAAAGAAGGGTAGAGGGCAGCATATAATAGAATCTGGCAACAGGAAGCCTATACTCAAGTGGAACGGAAGTAGGAAAAATATCATTTGAATTTTTTTCGGCCCTTACATGGAAAGAAGCAATGCAGCAAGCCCCAGGGGAGGTGAAAATATCTTAACGGCCCTATAAATGCACTTGCTGTATCGTAGATGGCGCGTAACCGTAAGTGACCAAACCCATTAGGGAAGAAGATGCAACAAGTGATAGGGTCTCTGGGCACCCAGGATCACAAAAATGTGACTTTCTGCATCGCACGTGACGCACTTGAAAAAATAAATTGAAAATTTGCCCTACATCATGAGGCTCGACCCGCCAAGGGCTAAATACTCTTTGGTGCAATCGATCGTGGGTAGCCCCTGGTAGCCAAAAATGTGCTTTGCTGAATCGTAATAGTGCACGAACTAAGGAGAGGAGTAAAAAAGAGGCCGTGAACATTTTCAAAACTTTCGCTATCAGTAGAATATGAAGGATTTAAAATTTGTTCATTTATGTAACAACATCTTGATAATTGGGTTATAAACTAACCATAATCTCTTGTATTGCATGAAAGTGAGTTTGATGGTAAATATACAAACATATGGATCGAATACTGTCTGATAGTGACGAAAAATACGTCACTTTGGGGGCGGAAGCAAAATTGGTGGCAGATCACAAACGGATTTGTTGAAGGATTGATTGAATAAAAAAGTTTTGTTTTTGTTCTTTCTTAATAAACACAAATTTAACAAAAATCTTGAGATGATAGAAGTTAGATCTCCATACTATCATAGTCACGCTTAATCTAAAATATATTTCATATTCGGCTCAAAGGACCAAAAAAATGTAAATAAATTGCCTACCTAAAAGATATTTATTACTAACCGACTGAGTGTTTTATATTGTTTTAAATTTTTTATGGAAATTAAAAAAAAAAGTTAATTTTGAACCGTTTTTTGTGTTCTTTTAGTTCACTGTGCATCGGGTCGGCAGTCGTGCCTCGTCGTCAACTCAACTTCGTCTAAAGCCTCTTTTAAAGAGGCTTACCGTCTGGGTACTTAACATGATATTGTGTGCCTGTCCTATGCAGAAACGAGTTATCAGCGTATGCTTTGTCTCAAAGCTCTCTACGTTAATCGCAAACCATTGTGGGAACTCTTCCTTTCAGATTTGTCAAGATAACACCGCGCGTTCCGGTCCACATCTTTACATTGCTTTCGCGGATCTAAGAACTCGCGATTTGCGAATTTAACTTCAAACAAATTAGTCTCGCTGATAGCATATTGGATAAAAATTATAGATGTTTTTTTTATTCTGGGATTGACGTAATAACAGAATTGGATTAATTTTTATTAATAAAATAGATGAAACAAACTGAATCCGTGAAATATACAGTATGTTACAGATTTGTTACAGAATCTTCTACCAATGGTTTATAATAATTCTTTTTTGTAGATTTATCGCTCATTTTTTCATTGTATCTTAATTTATTTTTCCAAGTTTTAATAACTAATATTGTAATTTCTGTGCATTTGTCTGATGTATCCGATAATCTGATACACTTCTAAATTGACTACGGCAAGCGCCAACTACGAAGAGATTGCGCAGATACTGAAATTCTTCGTACTGCGCTATAAATATCTAATATCATATCCAAACTATTAATTATTTTTCAACAATGTTGTCTACAAATCTTATAATACGGAAAAGAAGATCTAAAAATAGATTTATATTTCTTTATATTTGCTGCATGTTGTGTTTGTCTCACTTATTATATTTTTTGTCCTCGTCCCGCTTCCGAAGAAGCGAAAACACATTCGTCAATAAGTACTCCTAAATAAAATACGCGTGTGAATTTTTGTTGTTATGTATCTTGTCTCTCTTCAACTAGCTTTCTCACAGTAAGAGTAATTTGAGCACCTATA
Organism: Neocrepidodera transversa; assembly: GCA_963243735.1. NCBI lineage: Eukaryota > Metazoa > Arthropoda > Insecta > Coleoptera > Chrysomelidae > Neocrepidodera > Neocrepidodera transversa. Next base: position 21,070,547 of record OY725341.1, read on the forward strand.
TTGCATCTTGTTCATCCTTGATCATGTTCAAATGTCACAAAAAAACGGTTGCAATCCCACTCGGTATAAAATCCCTTTTCACGCTAAAATTTGTTAAGGCATCATTATCTTTTCAGGTTTCGTACAGAACAGTCGATTAAAACAAAAAGTTCTTCGTTAAAATGCCGGATAATACCGCGCCTTTTTTATCAAACCATTCAGCAAATATTTTCTTAGAATTCACAATGTATTGTAATAATACAGTGAATGGTGAGTGATAACAGGTAATTTAACCATTGTTTTGGAGTTTCAAATTATGTTTAATTTAATGACTAAGCCAAAAAAATGGGTATATTTTTTAATGATTTATAATTTCTGAAAATTGCCAGAAATATTGGAGCCTCTCACAAATTCACCGTATTCACTAGTTTTACCCTGCTATATTATACCGGGTGTAAATGGGTCATGGGCCACCCCTATAACGTTTAATACGGTTAATAGATTCAAACTAAATTTTGGTCGATTAGAATAGAACTAATTTTGGATTTTTCTACATAGAAATAGAATATGGCCGACATCCGGGTCGACCGGAAATGCCATGAAAATTCAAAATTCAAATGGAACACCCGGTATATTTCCACTTATTTGTATTCTACGACTTGAAACACGTACACGTCGACTGTCGATTTTTATTTTATTTTTGAATTTTTTTATGCATCCTAGGTGGTCATGATTTGGTCTAAATTACTGTTAATTAAACTAGAATTACCTAAAAAGTCTTAATTTTGTCAGTTATTTATTTTTATTTCTTTTATTAATCATTTAATTTAGCAAATCCAGTTTTTTATTTAAAACTCAATTTTTTTAAATGAAACATACATGGGCCACCCGGTATTAAAAATTGTTCATTCAATTGCCATTAAAATGATGTACAAAACCATTTTTTTTTCTCAAATAAAGGTGGAATGTTATTTTTTTAAAATGTCGATACAAAATTCTCCTGAAGACATCATATTTTAAATATAAATAATTATTAAGAAACAAAAATAAATAATTTACAAAATTTATAAATTTTGGGTAGTTTTAGTTTGATTATAAAGAATTTAGACCAAATCTTTTGCACCTAGGAAGTATAAAAAAAAAATCAAAAATAAAATAAAAATGGCGTCTTAATTGACAATTGAAAGTCGATTTGTACGTGTTTGAAGTCGTAGAATTCAAATATGTAAAAATGTACCGGGTGTTTCATTTGAATTTTTAATTTTTATGTAATTTCTGGTGAAACAGAATGTCGGCCATGTTGGATTTTTATTTTAAAAAATCCAAAAATAGTTCTAATTTAATCGACCAAAATTTGGTATAATATTCTATTAACCTGTTTAAAAGTTCTAGTGGCCCATGACCCATTTATACCCGGTATAGATCTTTAAGTGCTAGCAAAAAAAAGCGGACGTGACGTATCGAAAAAATGGGTAGTAGGATTTTTGTTTTAAGAAATACTAATAATTATAAATTAAAATTTCAGATAGAAATATTTTAATTTTTGAAACCTATTTAATTAGTTTAAACTGTTTAAAAAAATATTGTACCTTTTATAATATAAATTTTAATAATAACTTTGTTTGCGGGTCCCATTCTGAACCGATTCCGAACTAGTTCGTAACTGACGTAGAGCGCATGCCTAGTTATGAACCGATTCTGGATTTTATTTTACAGCGAACGATTTCGGAACCAAGAAAAACTTGGAATTGTCGACTGTCGGACTTCAGACGTTATTATCTTTATTCGCGGGTCCCATTCTGAACCGATTCTGAACTAGTTCATAACGGACGTAGAGTGCAAGCCTAGTTATGAACCGATTCTGGATTTTATTTTACCGCGAACGATTTTGGAATCAACGAAAACTTCGAATTGTCGAATGTCAGATGACAGACGTTATCGTCTTTTCGTATTCTTATTTTTAATTTTTTACAACCTCAAACCTACCCTAAATATGTATCCTTTACTATAATTTATTAGATTATTAAAACACCCTACACTACCGTAAACTACACAACACAAAACAAAAACAGTTTTATTGTATATCGTATTATTTTTTATAATTATATCTTTATGTACAAAAATGAATAAACAAAAACAGCTGACAACTAAAATTAATATTTAACCATAGAACAATATTGCTATTTTGTGTGGCTTAATACAGTTGACACGAAAAATGTACGTACCTAGAAAATGCAAGTTATACATGGAAATATCTTAATCGTAATATTAATAAACTCCTAAAACTCCTTAATTATATGGTCTCCCTAAAATTCACAAACAGAACATCCCTATTCGACCAGTTGTTAGTTTTATTAATTCTCCTGCCTCCAAACTTTCTTCTTTTCTCAATCATATTATTAAAGATATTTCCAAATTTGAAAATGAATTCTCAGTTAAAAAGTCCGTTGAACTTACTAAGAAACTTCCTCACATTCATGTCCCTAACAACGCTTTCCTGCTCTCCAACCTATTTCCCTCTTTCCCAGTATTCCTCCCACTGAATGTATTCAACTTGTTAATACTCTTTTACGAAACAACAATGTCAACCCTGCTATCTTTCAAGACATTTACTCACTTCTTTCTTTAGCTTTAGAACAAAACTTCTTTCAGTTCGACAACTCTTTTTAGAGACAAACCTCTGGATTAGCTATGGGCTCTAACCTTTCTCCCTTACTGGCAGAAATCTTTATGAATCATTTAGAACTCACTGATCTAAATCACCCTCAGTTTAAACAGAATATCCTCTTTTTTGCTCGTTATGTTGATGACTGTCTACTATTATTTCAAGGTCTTCGTAATGATGCCTTAGACTTCTTATCCTACCTTAATACCCTTCACCCACGTATAAAATTTACAATGAACTTTTAATTGTGTGTTCTCCACAAATGGTTTATTACCCTTTGGACAATTTGTTGTGGTCATCATTTTTCTTGCTGTTGGGTATATGTAGCAGTATTTTACTTGGGTCTTTTTGGTTTCCCACTACTTCCTCTCCTTGATCTTCTTTCTCCTCGTCTTCTTCCAATACTTCAGAAATACTTTTCCTTAGGTCACGTTTCATATTAGGTGTATTTTAAATACGAAAAAAATTGCTGAGGCTTTGGTAGTTTTTTATGCAGGACTATCATAAACAAATCTCTTTTCACCGGCTTTTTTTCCATATGAAAAAACATTATGACAATAAATCACGTAAGAATTTATAATGGCCATGTTTATCATATTGTAAAAAAATCTGATATGGCCAGCACATGGCCTCTCGCAATTTTTGAATCAAAAATTTACACGTTAATACAAAAATCTATGAAAAAAATTTACTTCTTTGTAAATCTGGCAACAATAGCTAAATTTTTGAAAATTTTATTGGTACGAAAATAAACTATAGTGTATACAAAATATATGCATAAAACTTTATTGCCATTTTGTTTAGTAATGACGTCATCACTCATAGCAACTGCCATTTCCGGTTGTCTGATTTGACACCGAAATCTAATCAGATCTAATATAGGGTATCAGAATCCTGTATGGAAAATTTCATATTTTTCAATTCAGAAGTTTTTGAGTTATCGTTACTAAAACATTCATCCTAACACACACACAGACAGCATCGCGAAAAAATCAAAATCGTATTCTACAGACCTTAAAAGATGACCACCTTCTTATTTTTCTGTTTGTGCACATATTTTGACACATCTTGTCAAAAGTATCAATGCACTTTTTGTGGAATTATAAACGTGTATTATTTCTGATTTATGGGCGTCATTATTGATTATTCCAGAAGTGTAACAATTTTATTCTTTTTTGGTTTGTATGAAACCAAAGCACTGTTTTTGCTGTAGACGAATTTTGAGGTGATTGTTTGACGGGTTTTTATTGTTTATGAGTGCTGGTGGAATTTGCGGCTTATTTTTTCGAATTTGTAAGGTCTGTAAAACAATCTATCAGACAAAGGGACATTAGTGTACGAAATAATAGGCTAGAGGAAGACCATTTGTCTGTGTCGATTAAATATTTAGTTGAAACGTCATTTAGTAATACTATTTTCAGTTCATATTTTGAGGGTTTATTTGATATGCAAATCCGAAAAGGACATTTGCCTAGTTATTCGTCTATGGTGATATATGAACTAGGTTCACATTTAGTCTGACAAACTTCATTAAATCCCTCGCAGCAATTACTGAAACTGCCCTTCTTTCGGCCCTGGTAGTCTTGTCATCAAACCTTAGGGAAAAGATTAAAAAAGCAAACCTCACTTAACTCATGGTTTCCCTACGAGTTAAACAAAGGGTAGTATCAAACATTATTTTAGATGACAAATGAGTGTCCTTCATGGTCGCAAAGTATATAATTATTCAATAGTGCTTTCAGATCTTCTAAAGTGGCTTCTGACACGTTTTTCGATGATACTTTGTATTTTTTATTGACCCTACTGATTTCTTGATTGGTCTGGTCAACTATTTTATTCAACTTCCTTGCTTCAGTACTGGGACCTGGCATTATGTGGACAACATTTATGGAAGGTGTTTTTCCCGTTTTCTTAGATTCAGTAGTCCATTTATATCCATTTTTGCCTTCCAGAGTTTCGCCTTCTGGGACAATAACATAATTTATGTCATCTTCTGTTGTTTCTAAAGAACGCAAAAAAATTATTAGTAAGAAAAAATGTAATATCGAAATAAATATATTACTTAATACATCTTTAAGTGCCCAATCAGATGGCCTTGTTGACTCTACTAATATTTTCAAAGAGTCCTAAAAATAATTTATGTAATATTATGTAAATCAAAAATGCGACTATAACTTACCACTTTCTGCAAACCCGAACAAGATGGACCTGTAAAGTCAGGACGTTCTACTCTTGGCTGTGCAACAAAATTACCGGCATATGGCTCTCCCCAAATTTTCATCAAATCTGCTTCTAAGGCCCTTCTCATCATCTTCTGTGGGTCTGAAATCAGGATCGCACACGTTGTCGTCAGACTCATTGTCTGTGTCGGGAAATTTTATCGTCTATCTCACTATCGCTAGTCTCGTATATCAGTTATTCAAGTTCTGCTTCACTTAACCGTTTTCTGCACATTTTTAAAATATATAATACCCGCACAATACTGTTGACTCGCTAAACTGACGTACAAATACTTATGCCTATATTACTGTTGACACGCAAATTTTAAGTGTTGAACTTGAAAATAAAATGCCGTACGACCATAAAAACAGGCGACATCCGACTGATTTACACTATAGATGATAAGTACACTTCAGTGAAACCACTGCTGCCTGTTAGAGTGGGGGCGATTATGGATTTGTTTTCGCAGGGTTGTATTTGAAATTATACGTCATTTTTACGTACAACAGTATTCTAGGGTTAAGATCGATATTGCTCCAGAACAGTCGAACCGAACTTTCAGTACTGACAAAAATTAAAAGGTAGCTAGAACCGCTAACGCTGCTTATTGACTTATTAGACTGCGCATGCGAATAGCCAGTGTAAAAACAGCCCTTTTTTCTATTAATTTAACAGCTTAAAACTAAAGTTGGCCCTTCGATCTTAACACGTCGACTTGAATAGTAACTTTTTCAAACATTTATCGATTCTTAATCATATTTGTTCCTCGTACTCCGCTCATAATGTACGGTTTAACCTCATCCTAGATACGATGATCAGGTTGCGCTGATCTAGAAATTGGTAGTACTTCGCTCATAATGCGAGGTTTTACCACATTCTAACTACTATGATGAGGTAGCGCAGATCCCAAAATTCGTCATACCCCGCTCATAATGCTCGGATTTTTGAGCGGGTTTACCTGATCCAGGCTGAGATGATGAGGTAGCGTAGATTCTGAAATTCGTCGTACTCGGCTCATAATGCGCGGCTGTAACTCATTCTAGCTACGATGATGAGGTGGCGCAGATCCGGAAATTCGTCGTATTTCGCTCATAATGCGCGGTTTTACCTTATCCTAAGCTACGATGATGAGGTTGCGCAAATTCCGTAATTGGTCGTACTTCGCTTAATATGCGCGGCTTTACCTTATCCATGCTACGATGATCAGATTTCACAGATCCTGAATTTTGTCGTACTTCGCTCATAATACACGGATTTACCTTCACTTAGCTATGATGATGAGGTGGCGCAGATCCCGAAATTCATCGTACTTCACTCATCATGCACAGCTTTACCTAATTCCAGCTACAATGATGAGTTTGCACAAATCCCGCCGAAATTGGTCGTATTCCGCTCATAATGCGCGGCTGAACCTCATCCTTGCTACGATGATGACGCTGCGCAGATCCCGAATTTTGACGTACTTCGCTCATAAAACACGGCTTTACCTTCACTTAGCTATGATGATGAGGTTGCGCAGATCCAGAAATTCGTCGTACTTCACTCTTCATGCACAGCTTTACCTAATTCCAGCTACGATGATGAGTTTGCACAAATCCCGAAATTGGTCGTATTCCGCTCATAATGCGCGGCTGTACCTCATCCTTACTACGATGATGACGCTGCGCAGATCCAGACTTTTGTCGTACTTCGCTCATAAGACACAGTTTTACCTCCACTTAGCGATGATGATGAGGTGGCGCAGATCCCGAAATTCATCGTACTTCACTCATCATGCACAGCTTTACCTAATTCCAGCTACAATGATGAGTTTGCACAAATCCCGCCGAAATTGGTCGTATTCCGCTCATAATGCGCGGCTGTACCTCATCCTTACTACGATGATGACGATGCGCAGATCCAGAATTTTGTCGTACTTCGCTCATAAGACACAGTTTTACCTCCACTTAGCGATGATGATGAGGTTGCGCAGATCCAGAAATTCGTCGTACTTTACTCTTCATGCACAGCTTTACCTAATTCCAGCTACGATGATGAGTTTGCACAAATCCAGAAATTGGTCGTATTCCGCTCATAATGTGCGGCTGTACCTCATCCTTGCTACGATGATGACGCTGTGCAGATCCCGAATTTTAACGTACTTCGCTCAAAAGACACGGCTTTACCTCCACTTAGGTATGATGATGAGGTTGCGCAGATCCCGAAATTGGTCGTACTTCACTCATAATGCACGGCTTTACCTAATCCCAGCTACTATGATGAGGATGAGCAGATTCAGAAATTCATCGTACTCAACTCATAATGCGCGGCTTTACTTTATCCTAACTACGATGATGACATTGCGCAGATCCCGAATTTTGTCGTATTTTGCCGATAATACACGGCTTTACGTCCACTTAGCTATGATGATGAGGTTGCGCAGATCCCGAAATTCGTCAGACTCCGCTCATAATGCGCTGCTTTATCTCATCCTAGTTGATGTGGCGCAGACCCAGAAATCCGTCATATTTCACTCATAAGGCGCGGTTTTACCTAATCCTAACTACGATGATGAGATTGCGCAGATCCCAAAAATCGTCGTACTCCGTTCATAATGCGCGATTTTATCTCATCCTAGTTAGCACTAACTATACTTAGCATTGAAATAAATGAAACTAAAAGAATTTTGTGCATTTTTATTAAATAATTTAATTAGTAATGATTTATTTCATATTACAGTAATAAAATCTGACCTCTTTTCCTTTTAACTAGACCTATTACTAAAACAATGCAATTTGATAATAAATTTTTTTATTATACATTAAAATATTGTTTTATATTCTATAAAAATATAATACTGTATTCTGCGATTTCCCAATTTGCCGTATATCCTTTATATAATTAACAACCAACTTTGCAGTGATATAGACTCGGCTGCGAAATGGAAAACATAAAAATGCAATAACTTTTGCATCAAGAATTAATATGTTGTATAGTTTCCTGTTGTTTGATAGGTATACCAACACTCTGGAAAATTGTAAAAGCACCAGAAACGAGAATAAAGTTATATCATGTATATAATCATCCTTTATAAGCCGCACATACGGTATAACGAGGTAGGTGTATTGTTCAAAAAGTAATTTTCAAATGGTTTCTCGGTTGAGCGATTTTGTGGAATATCCACCGCTGGTTATTACGATTTCAGACAATGGGCTGGTACAACGAAAAGCACATAAAAAAGGCGTGCAAAAAAAAATAAAACGCGGCTAGTTCCAAACGAATCTAAAACAGTAATGAAAAGAATTTTCGTGTTGGAAATGGACAACGAGGGTATTTGTTACGTAACTGGTTTAAATATAGTTTTTTTTGTTAGAAAATTTCAGATCTGTATTAGGATATTCATTAATTTGATTCCCATTTTATAATTAAAATTTGATTGTTACTTTATAACTATAATTTAGGTATCAAATTCATCAAAACTTTTAATGATGCTATATTACATTACTAGGGTAAACATTTTAATAAAGTCCCTTTTATTTTAAACGATACATACTTCATCGTAAAATTACACTCACTACCTTTCATTGTTTTCAAAAAATGTATATACCAACTTTCTCTCTCTATACTGGGGAAATAAAATGATAAACGTTTTCTCGTTTCATTCTTTTGATCTACAATAATATTATACTGCGTTCTTGTGTCAATTCAACCGTAGAGTTTTTTATGGGCTTCATCTTTCTCCAAGATAGGAAAATTATAATCCTGGTCGAGATGGTCGGAAACAAATTGCTTCTATATTGTCGCCCCTCATTTGTCCGACAACAAAAAAAATCGTGAAAAGCCCTTCCACTTCAAAATTTTTGCAACCGTAAGTGTACTCGAAGAGTGAACGCCCCGATTATATTAAGCTTTTTTTTTCTAAAAGTTTATTACTTTCAGTTGATGTAAAAGAATCAATAGAAATCAGTGACGTAGATGTCCTAAAGGATAAAAGGAGAAATATATTAAAATATATTTGTTTATAAACAGTATATTGTGTGAATAGAAGTAATTTTCCCACGAATATTTTATTTAATTTATAATTCAACTAAAAAATTTACTATTTAACGGATTGGCAAAGCTTCAAGATCACACTTGAGAATCTTATAGAACTTTCAATTCCTCTTAAAACTAAATAGCAGTTGGATAACGAAGTAGAACTGTTTGTGAAAAAAATTCAACATGCACCATGGGAAAATACTCAGAGATCAAATGCAACACACAGGGAATAACTACTGGAAGGAATTCACGGATCTGGTAGCAGAAAATAGAAAATAAGGATGAAAATGACAACAAATCAGAGCCCCAGTAGGTAAAACTGTTCTGAAAAAAGCCATAATATTAACCCAAAAAAGACTCAGGATTTGAATTGATTACAGATGAAGCAACTTCTAAAGACAGCAATAGTAAATTGAGCAATCTAATCAACGCCTCATTTCGAATGAGGTATTTTCCTAAGATGTGAAAAATATCGGAAATGGTGATGATGCCCAAACCAGGAAAATCACCCTATGACGTTTCGTCGTATATGGCTATAACACTGTTGCCTGTAATATCGAAATTATTCGAAAAAATAATACTCAATAAATGAAGAACATAATTTGATCCCATCAATTTTGATTCAGGGAAAGCCACTAACCATAGAGCATATTCATAGAAACACTGACATTATTAAAAAATGATTTGAAGAAAAGAAATTCTGCTCTATTGTCTTTTTAGATGTGGCTCTGGTTTTCGATAAAGTTTGGCATGAGGGCCTAATTCATAAATTGAAGAAGTTTTTGCCTGAACAATATTTGCAACTTTTAACTTCATACATTACAGAAAGATATTTCAGAAATAAGCAAGAAGAAATAAAAGCAGGAGTGCCACAAGGTAACATATTAGGTCCAATACTTTGCTCTATAGCAGTTACATACATAATCTTGAACAGAACACGATTGCAACTTCTGCAGATGATAAACAATTGCAAAGAGGCTGCTGAAAAGCTACAAACCTCGATAGAAAGAATTAACAATTGGACTTGGCGTATCAGGTTAAATCAAAGCAAATTTGTACATGTAGATTTTACTAACAAACATAAACGCCATCTCCCTATTAGAATCAACGATGCCCAGATCCCGCACGCAAACTCAGCAGAATACTCGGTCATGAACCTAGACACAACACTACGCTGGAAAGTCCATGTGAAAAAAAGAAGATCTCAGCTTACTATACGAAAAAATGTATTGTTTACTTGGGATAAATTCCAAGATCTCCATCTATTCGAAAGATTCCAGAATAAAGTACTAAGAAACATTGTCAATGCACCTTGGTACTTTCGTAATAGTGACCTTCGTAGGGACCTTGAAGTAGACACAGTTAACCAGAACCAATTCACCAGAAGTCATGAGCAAAGACATCTCCAGCATAGGGCGTAGTTTTATTAGTGTAGTTAAGGTATCTAAGGCAGAAAAAAAGGAGGCGATGCGAAGTGGAAAAAAGTTTCAAATAAAGAAATTAATTAAAAAATAGATGTAAAAGGGTGAGGGAAGTCGAAACTAAAAGTGGGCAAAAAAATTGAAGCAAAAAAATTGAAGCAAAAAAATTGAAGCAAAGAAATTAGTGAAAAGTAGGAAAAAACAAGGAGAGTGAAAAAAATTGAACCAATGGAATTAATTCATTAAAAAGTAGTAAAAAATAGAGGAAAAAAGTTGGAAAGAATAATTTGAAACATAAAGAAATTTGTAACAATTAGGGACAAAAACCAGACGGGAAAATAGGAAAAAGTTAAAAAAAAAACAATTAGTAGGGGAAAAAGAAGTTTGAAAAATAAAGAAATTGGTAAGAGTAGTGAAAAAAAGGGTTTGGAAAGTGGTGAAAAAAACTTTGAAAAAGAAATTTCTTAAAAAGTAAGAGGAAAAAGAGGCGGTGAGGAATGGAAAGAAAAATAGATATTAAAAGGGTGAGGAAAGTCGAAACTAAATGTGGACAAAAAACAATTGAAACAAAGAAATTAGTAAAGTAGGAAAAAAATAAGACGGGTGAAAAATTACTCAAAAGTAGAGGAAAAAGAGGCAGTGCTGGGTGGACAGTGGAAAAAATGTTTGAAACATAAATGAACAACTCTGACCTAAAGACAATCCCCTTTTCTTATCTGAGACATTTTGATATTTGATCTAATATTCACTTCCCCCTTTTGTTTTGGAGGGAAGTGGGAAAAAGTTGGAGAGAATAATTTGAAACAATGAAATTTATAAAAAAGTAGGGACAAAAAACAGACAGGAAAATGGGAAAAAGTTTAAAAAACAACAATTAGTAGCGGAAAAAGAAGTTTGAAAAATAAAGAAATTAGTAAAAGTACCAGAAAGGAGTGGAAAGTGGTAAAAAAACTTTAAAAAAGAAATTACTCAAAAAGTAAATGGAAATAAAGGCGGTGCGGAATGAAAAAAGTTTTAAATAAAGAAATTAATAAAAAATAGAGGTAAAAATGGCGGGAAAAGTCGAAACTAAAACTGGGCAAAAAACAATTGAAACAAAGGAATTTAAAAAAGTGGGAAAAAAATAAATGGGGTGAAAGTAAAAAAATTGAAAGAATGGAATTAATGTACTAATTAATTAAAAAGTAGTACAAAAAAGAGGAGAAGAAAGTGGAAAAAAGTGGGAAAGAATAATTTGAAACAAAAAAAAAATCATAGAAAAGTAGGGGCAAAAAACAGAAGAAAAAATAAAAAGAAGAAAAAACAATTAGTCAATTAGTAGGAGAAAATGGATAATATAAGTTTGAAAAATTAAGAAATTAGTACAAGTAGGGGAAAAAGGGGTGCAAAGTGGCAAAACAAACTTTAAAAAAGGAATTACCCAAAAGTAGGGGAAAAAATAGGCAGTGCAGGGTAAAAGGTTTCAAACAAAAATATTAATAAATAAATAAATTTAAAAAGGATCAGGGAAGTCTAAACTAACAGGCAAAAAAATTGAAACAAAGAAATTAGTAAAGTATTGGAAAAACAAGGGAGTGGAAACTTAAAAAAAAATGAAACAATGGAGTTAATTAAAAAGTAGTAGAAAAAAGATAAGACGGAAGTGGAAAAAAGGTTGGAAAGAATAATTTGAAATAAAAAAAAGGAGTAAAAGTATGGGAAAAAAGGGAGGGAAGGGAAAAAAAGCAGAGACAGTGGAAAAAATGTTGTGAAAGATAAATGAAAAACTCTGACCTAGACATATCTGAGACTTTTTGATATTTGATCTACTATTTACTTCTCCCATTTTGTTTTATCTTCCTTTTCTATAAACCTGTTATATTTCAGCCCCATTGTCTGTTCTTGTTTACGTCATTCTTGGTTGTTAACCTCTACCAATCTATTCTCCATTTTTCTTTTGACATCCACTGACATTGACGTTTCTTCTTCTTTCTTTCTTCCTCTTTCTTTCTTCCTTCTTCTTTTTTCTTCCTCTTTTTTTCTCTCTTTGAGTTGAGTTTGCTTAGTTACTAAGTTAGTCACTTTCATTTCATATGCCCTGTTCTCGATTCTCATATTTGTATTGGATTATTGTCTTCACGTTTTTTAACTCATTTTGAATCTATTTTTTGTACTTTGGCTAAATTTTATCGATATTACTTATGCTTTAGCCTTGCTCATTTTTGGTGATGTCCTCGGTTGACATATGTCATCTTTAATCGTTCGTTACTTTTGTGCTGGTATTATTGTCCTAAACAGGTTAATGGTAATTGTTTTCCTAGCGTTCGAGGTTCTGCAATATTAACGCGAAGTTGGCTGTCCAATTCTCAGCATGAGCCTGAGACATTTCCGAAGAATCAACACTGGTTGAATGTTGGAGTTCAACATATATTGGAAATCCTACGTTCCGTTTTTAGATATCCCTTCTTTTTTAGTACCATACCTTTATCATATACACAACTTCTTACTATTTTTATTTGGTTCAAAAAAATCTTAAAAATATAAGTCTCAATAAAGAGAATGAGCCCTTATAGGTGTTAAAATGTTCGTATCAAAAAAAGTTAGAGCAATAAACATTTACGGTGTTGGGACAAACAATATCAAATATGTCAGCAACAAATTAACCAATTCAGTCTTGCAATCGCTTGTTTGATTCAGAATCAAAAAACCTTGCTTATAAAGCAATAATAATATGAAAAAAACTTTTTTTGTAATAATTATTATCATTGCAAAAAAACGACATTTTTGACGGTTCTTCGTAATTTTTTAATAAACTAATTGACCAAATTAATCGTGGAATAGCTCAAATTGAAGGTGTTGTTAATGCCGAAAAAAAGTATTGAGTACTTATTTCGCTAAAACCAGTATTATTGCTTGAAGAAGCGAAAAATATTTTTTCACTGACTTTGAACCTTCCTAATTTGTTTTTTCGTGTGTAAAAGTATATATTCATGTTAGTTTTATCCCTGACTTCAACTTAGTATACCTTTCATCCTGTAGCAAATTTACGTCGTAAAAGATCCTTTTCTTTCTCTACAGACTGGACTATTGGTGATTATTCGCGTTTGGGGTTTAAGTTCAAGTTTGATAAATAAAGTTATTATTTTTGGTTACGAAATACTATGTTCTTATATCAAAAGTGGGATCAAGAACATATATAATTTGTGATTGTGCTGAATAGTTTTCGCCAAATTTTTTTTTCACTGTACAAGTTATATCAAGTGTTTAAAAAAAGCAAAAGTGCCGAAAACAAAAAGAAAACATCGTAAGTAGTAGTTCCAGTTGATCTATAAACAAAAATATAGAAAAACAAGGTGTTGGTGTCATTCGTCGTGGGGATATGAAAGAGAAAGCTTATCAAATAAACAACTGATCGAATTTGGGGTAAATTCCTTTCGATAAAAAATTATAGTAACGTTCTTGCAGACGTAATACCTGATTTTGATCCTAAAAACGAAAATATCTACCAATGGTTAAAAATTATAGATGATCTTGTACTTTGTTACAAATGGGACGAGCATACGATAAAATTTCAACCTGTCAATAACTTAAAAGATACCGCTGAAAAACGGTATAAAGATTGGAAAAATATATTAAGCGATGTTTTTCAGTCGGATAGGAATACTTATGTTTAATTCATGGATATTGCTAACTATACTCCAAAAAATGGCGAATCTTAATATTCTTTTTATTTTGAACACCTAGAGAGAATAAATAAATTAATACTCAATTTCTCTGAAAGTGATAAGGCGCCATTTAAAATCCAACTATAACCTCCTCCATAAAAGCGAGTGGTATAAATGAAATAAATTCAGTAGGTAACTCTTTTTCTTAGTCACCCTGCCCTCTCTTATTACTTATTATATTGATTCCCCCATTTGTTTTTTTCATTACTACCCCCGTTTTCCTTTTCATCTGATTTTTACAGTTCCTGTATCTCCAGGACCCTTTATTATTTTTGTCACATTAACCTACGTTTTTCATGCCACCAGTCACCTGTCACCTGTCAACCTCTTCTCTTTTTTATTTTTATTCTTCTTTTCCTTGCCTTGCCTGTACCGAATCTCAGTCAAGCGTTCACATTGAAATTATCTTTTTACATTTTTGTTCTAAATTCATTTTTCTATAACCTTTTCTGTAAATTATGTATCTTCACTTGTATAATCTTATGTTTCGGAACCATTATTGGCATTAGTTGTTGGATTTTTTTTTTTCAGCGTGAAGGTTAGTACTTTCCTAGTCACTGTCATCTGTCACTTTCTTCTTTCTTACTATTAAATTTTTTCACGGTTTCAACTGTAATTACCACCTGATGGTGTTTCTTCGAGCCCCCATGTAGAGTGGCAATATTTTTGTTTTACCTTATATTTTTCTGGGATGTTGATCCCCTGTAGATGCTGTCCTTAGGTGCAGTTAATCACTACCACCCCCTAGGGTGTATTTTTTTTTATTTTCTTTCGATTATATTTTCAATGTAAATTTTTATAAGTTTTTTTTAAGTACCATCATGTTTAATTTAATTTACTTAATTTCTACCCTTAATGGGTTTTTCACATTTTGTGATCAATTATTTTCCTCGCTTTGTATTTAATATTGGTAAAGATTATTAATTAAATGTTTTACATGACTAATTGTGAAAGTTAGGCCTGATAATGGTCAATACCGAAACTAGTTGCTGATAGTACTTTTTTGTTATTAAATTTATGGTACCTGTCTTTGTGCTTTATTTCCTTAAAAATTATTTAAAAGATTTAACTCACGATGTTCCTAGCATTAGTAGTGCTGTTAGTTATAGTTCGGTGAAAACTATTCATAGTACCGGTGGTGCCGGAAAATTCAATGTAAAATTTAGTTCACAATATATAAATATAAATAATATGATACACTGAAATCAAGGGCCGAAACTTAATTGTTATATATGTGGGTAATAAGGGTATACTAAACATAATTGTAAATACAAAAATACGGCTAAAACTCAAAATTGCAAATATTGTAGCAAAATGGGGTATTTTGAAGACGCCTGTTTTAAAAACAAAAAAATATACTAAACAAAAAAATATGACACGAGAAAATAAATCAAAACTAGATGTAGTAATGTAGATACATTCTTAAGAAATATTTATATAAATGAAACTAAAGTGTCTCCTTTGTTGATTTTAGTAGCGATTGATCTATGTTGAAAAAAAAATGGACGATTTTAGTAAGTAAGATTTTTGGGATTTTTAATACAGCGACACTTAATCTTAATCATATTGATTCGGTTACCAAACAAAATCCACCTCAAATAAACTTCCTTTTTTTAAAAATGATGAAATTTTAAAATACGTGACGTATTTACTGATTATTCGATAATTTAACTTATGTTGGTACATATGACATTTCGGTCACTAGAAAAATCGATTAAAATCGAATAGAATATCCGTATCTGTTATGATTTCACATTTTTTCAGATGAATATCGCTCCATCTCTGATTTGGACCTTTAAACTCTTATCAATTTTCCGATTTCTAAACATTATTAGGTATTATTAATAATAATTGCAAATTTATTCATACTTTAACAATTCAATGACACGTTAAATGATTTCAACGAGTGCTTAAGTAAACACTCCTTATCGATATGTGACGTAGGCAATGCTTCTGGTATGACGTCAGCAAGCCCGCGAAATTTAAATAAGTTTGTTTTTTTTAGCTTTAAGGGTTGTCTTAAAAAATAAAAAAGTGGTATAAACAGTACATTTAAACTTTCTATATTCAAATATCAATTTTAAAAAAAATGCTAACATTGTTCATTGCGGATCATTAAAATTTACAATATATAAAGCTAGTTAGGCCTATAACTTCATCTGGGTTTTGGAAGATGGAATCGATGTCGAGCATTTTGTGGAAGCCATTGTAGATGTGGGTGAAGTACGCCTTCCGTTTAAAATTTATGTAATTAATGAAGAGATAGTCTTAGAGTGTATTATAGGTCAGAACTTTACGTTTCTACAATTATGTTAGCATCATCAAGAGTTAATCCCTGTTGGTGCTCATATAGTTAGAGAAACATACGTAAAGTGTTTAAAAAGTGTAGTTTTGGTTATTGATGACGATATATTTCAATATTTTTAATATTATTTTAAAATAAACTGTTTATTAATTTTTATATTTTTTGTTTCAGGTCAGTATTTGAACATTCGAAAATTATTTGTAAGTATTTAATAATATTGTTAAAAATAATTAAGCCAGCCATAATATGACATCGATTTCAGATTGATATTCTTTTTATACTTAATTAAGAAAATTTGCTAAAGTTAGCTACACTTATCTCGTTGTTCTGAGAAATATAATAAGTATATAAAAATGATGGCAGGGCCCCAAATTTAATATTTCTTAATATCCAAAATTCTTGCCGTTATTTTCCTATGACATTTGTCTGTTTAAAAATCAGAATTGATCATTTGTTTTTCCTATTTTTGCTCTTAGTCAAATTCAGCTAATTTCAATTAACTGAAAAATTATTTCATTCAAATCGGCACTTATTAATTTTAATTTATATATAACTTGTTTGATTATATTATTTTGATTTATTTTTAAATTCTTTCTATACATCATTTTCTATATTTCATAAAAAATAATTATTATGCGAGTATTACCAATATTAATTTCTTTTGTTTAAATTATTTTGAACCAACCACCTAGCATATTGAATACGGTAAATAAAATCTACAAAACAAATTTATTTATTTGAAACGATTTATTTTTATATAATCCCGTTTTAAAAATTCTCTCTACGCCTCTGACATGCAGCGAATAAAAAGAACGAGATTCAGATAGAGAAATGAAGTGTAAACCATGATGTGTCCCAACTTTGATCGTAGATAATAATACTCCGTTAAATTTGTGGGGACGGAATGTAATTCCATTAGCGTAGTTTCTTTCCCCTTTTTTGTCACATTTTCTTTAATATACTAAAATATAACAGATCCTCATTCCCTAATGAAACGATCTGGTAGGTCACACTCTGAAGTTATTTGAACAAACTGAAAAATGCGAATTGAAATTAAAAAATTTAAAATAAAAACCACAATAATAATATAACTTTCTTATTTCTTTCTGACAGTAATAAATTTTGCCGGGTTTTTTCTGTACTTATAGAAAAATGACGCCTTTAATCATCAGTAAGCCAACCCGTAATACTACAGCAAATAATAATAAAATCTGTCTATTTACTACTCAAGCTTTAGTTTCTGTTATTCACTTGTAAAAGAGTAAAATGTAGGATGAGTAACACTCTTTGCATCGTCACGCTGTCTTTTGACGGCTTAGCTCAGGTTTCGGATTGCCTCTGGCGCCATTTTCCGTTTGAAGTATGAAGATCACTTGATCCGGCAGCGTCAGTGGAGAATTAACACTCCAGCAGTTGTTATGGCCATCTACAAAATCTTCAACTTCCTGGTCAAGCGGCTTGCGGTCGATTGAGGTACAAACAATGTGTTGCGACGACACTTCGGTCGTTGCGGGTCACTTTGGCGCCTTAGTCCAGGTTTCGGATTGCCTCGGGCGCCACCTTCCGTTTAGAGTGTGAAGGCCACTGCACGGGCAGCGTCAGTGGAGAAAGAAATACTCCAGGGGTCGTTATGGTATCGACCAAAATCACTGGTGGCCAGAAGGGCGGGCTTTACTTGCCCTACTGGGTTAAGTACCTGGGTATTAGCTGCTGGGATGTTAAAACAAATATTAATAAATAAAACTTTTATTTTTACCAATAAAATCCGGCGGAGAAAAGGTGTGTAACGGACGATATAGGCACGATTGTCTTGGCGGCGTGGTGTAGTCGGACTGACGGCTCTGGACTCCGGATATAACTGAAGTTGGCTTCAACTTGACCTGTCTCTAAAGGTCGACGGACTGCACTGCTGTTCCAATTGGGACGGCCACAGCAAGTCTGTTCGGGCTGTCTCTGCAGCTGCCGACAACGGTTTGAATTGCCCTACTCGATACGAACTTAAGCGTCTAAGAAGCAGAGACGAGAGTGTCTCCATCTGCTTGGCGACGGTTCAACTGGTAAGACTGGTCTTTTATTCACAAATTTAAGTTAATTTTACTCCAGTGCCGTGCGCGATTCAATTTATATATTTTAAATAATACGGAAAAAAGTAACTTTGTTACAGTGTTATCTGTTTTGTGACTGACCTTGGCTTCTCTTCCAACTCGATCTTCCTCTAAAGGTCGTTGGTTCTAGTTCTCGGTACAAGCTGATAATGAAAACGAATTGAATCGTGGTATAGGTAAGGTTTTTGAAGAGGGTATCCATATTTCTGGCGGAAGTTACAACTATTCGTGTTTGGCCTTGTATATGATCGGAGGAAGGTACGTTTACCATAATTTTTAGTTATTTGTAATCCAGTGCCGTGCGCTATATAATTAATATATTTGAATTTTCATATATCAAGTAATAAAGTAACTTCGTAACAATATTATTATTATTATTGTTATTCAAGAATCAAATAGATTACAACATATTGGAATATGGTTTTCAAATTTAATGTCTTCATTAAATTTTAATGAAGCTTTAAGTTTGTTTATAAAATCGTACCTTAGTTATAAAAAAAACGGTTTTATAATGTTATCTTTATTTACAGTTAAAACACATAAAAGGGAAATTTAATTGTTGTGTGAGAAGGGACAACCCAGAGTTTATTTACCTAGCCCATATGACCTTCCCTGTAATTGTTCTCTCTCAAAGTTTTCAGTGCTTAATCATCGTCCTAAATAAGGGGTTTATGCACAAATAGAGGTTTATATACTGAGATATACAAGCACTTGAAAACTTACCCCTCTGGAAATGACACAATACGGGAACACAATGCATGTCTACTACGAGAGCATAAGTACCAAAAGGTCTAATCCCTGTGTTGTATTCAAGGTCGGATAAGGGAAATCTGGATGCGGATTTTTCTTTTTCTGTTTGATGTCGACTAATCATAGTATTTACAGGAACGGTTCTTTATCAATAATATAGTTATTAAATGCGAAAAAAATACTGAAACATTAATAACACATTTTTATTTATTAATTCATGAAATTACTTATTTCAGGGCTGTTAGGTCTTTGGTTATTATTTACAAACGTTTTGACTGCAACTACGGCATCCATCTCTAGTGTCGTGAACAAAGTCCTGTTCGAGACGTATCAACTGAAACTGAAACCTTCTTCGCTTCGAACTTCAATTACCGCATCCTATACATCCATGTGGTCCATTTGCGATAAAGTAGTCTTTAATCTTCTTCCGAGGAAATATAAACATCACAGGAATTGTATTTTCAGTTGCTGATACGGCTCCAATTAGAGTAACATTAGTGCCACGTTTTCCGGACGTTACAGAACCAACATTATGCTTTCCTTTACTGACTATTATTTTAGCTGGTTTCAAGACTATTTGAACATATCCTTCCTAAACTGGTCGGTTCTGGTTTTCTAATAGATAGTATTCCTATTAAGAAAAGCGGTAAGCCAATCCTTTCTAGCAAATTTATTTTATGTCAACTGTCAGGTATTTTTCGATTATGTTTAACGGCACATTCATAAGCAAGCCCACATACATCTAACAGAGTTAAACCATAAAATATAGATGCAACTTTTATAAGATAGTCTTTTAGTATTTTTTCTTGATTAACTGAAAAAACTTGGCGTGAAGTTGTGTATTCATTAACCACATCCAAGTCAGGGTTAGCTTTTAACTTATTAACATATCTCGAAAGCCTAGTTCTGTCTTTTTTGTTATCTTTAGCCTCTTTACGGATACTTTTGCCACTGATGACTTCATCTACAGCTCGTTTTATCAAATCTTTACTGACATTAGCACGTTCCCTTTTTCTTTGATAAGTTCGCATCCTAAAATGAGAAGAACATTAATGTAAAAATAGTTAAGCGTAGCGTGACTACATACTTCGCGTTAAAATCTTGGCAAGCAATAATGTGGCACATTATTTAACCACATATTATTATAACATAACATAAACATGTTATGTTATAATAATAGTGCAACCAAAAATTAGGGGTCACTCGAACATGGTTCTTTCGACCCCGATTGTTTTGACTCAATTGACCCCTTCCATGAATTACTTTTAATTTGTTAAATAACTCAAAACTAATCGAAAGTAGTTTATTTTTGATACTTGAGCCACTAACAGTAATTATGTTGAAATCAAAATATACTTACTTGATGGCCATATAATTACATTGGTAATTTTTAAGCCTAAATTCAGTGGAGCAGTGTTTGTTACTTTTGGCGCCAAATTCGCAACATTACGCTCTCACACCCAGAACAAATGACGGCCGGCACTAAAGCAACGGTGGCTTGGTTCCATCACCACCTGCTTCGTCTAATGCCTCTCACTCATATATATCACTCAGCTTATACATGATACTACAGGTGGCGCACTAGACTTTTTTTTTATTTTTTGTATTACAACTATTGTTCTGAGTTTTAAAGATACTTCACGCTAGGTTCTATGCGTGAACTAGTGCAGGACTCTCCCCTGATCGCTCTGCAAGCAGAGTCAGGGCATACCTGCTAATGCCTCCTCGGTTATTTATCCCGTTTCGGTTGATTTCTTGTATCCTGCTGTAGGAGAAGTAACTCCTTTTCAGGGATACAGTGGGAGTTGATTGATCTGAAAAGTAATTGATTAGTGTCTTGCTTAAGATATATGAATGGTTTTAATATTGAAGTTATACTTACGAGCCTCCGCGAGTGGAGGCTCTGGCGGGCAGAGAGTCCTTGGACGTCAGTGGGATGACCAGCTCATCTGATGCTTAGAGGAACCTTCTTTAAGAGATCTAAAAGCTCGTCCGGAAGATCTTTGGCTTCTTTGAGAACTTTTATGTTCGGTTGCGGGAATTTTCTTCTTGACTTCTTGGGTAGAGGTCTTCCGTTCCTTCCATCTGTCCATCTCATCCTTAACGTTTCCTGGGCGTGGGTGTTGGAGCTGGCCATGGTTCTCCTGACGTATCTTCCTTGAATGTCTTTGAATCTGTAAATAATGGGCGTTGTATTAGTTTGTTCGTGTATAACGTTGGAAGGAGAACGCCAGGGGAGGTAAGCGTATTTCCTTAGAATTCTCCTCTCCGTTGCCGTGATGGCGTGCAAAAGGTGAGGAGGGAGAGTGGAAAGGTTCAGAGCTCTATGATCGAGGATGGGTCTGATGTAGGTTCTGTAGGTGTGTAGGAGGGTTTCGAGGTTGCATCTCCCAATTCGTCCCCCCAAGGATCCAATGAGAGAGTCTAGTTCCCTAACTCTGTTCAGAGTTCTTTGTACTTCGGTTGACCAGTTGAGCGTACGCGAGAAGCGTACTCCCAAGTAGTTAATCTCGTCCTTGGGTACTGGTCTCTATCTCCAAAGCCTCACGTCAACGTCATTAAGAGATTGGCCCCGCCTGTTAAATAGGGAAGGATGTTTGAAGATGATGGGTTGGGTTTTTTGTGGGTTTAAGGTGATCCTCCAGTTGCTGCACCATTCCCAAAAACGGTTTAGCATCTGCTGGGTTTTGTTGTGTATAGCTCTGGTGGTTGGGGCTGTAGCGGAGATGGAAGTGTCATCCGCATACAGTTATTGGATGTCTTAGCCAGGAGTTGGCGGGAGGGGAATGTCGTGCGTGCAGATGACATACAGCACTGAGGCTAACACTGAACCTTGGGGAACTCCAGCTTGAGGAGTAAAGGGATCTGCGGTGGAAGAACCGACTTTGACTATGACAGCGCACTAGACCCACTCTGCCCTATATATAGATGACTATTTCTTCAAGTGGCACATTTTTAAATGAGATGAAGTCGAAGCTGACTGGGATAACATTAGGACCTAAGATGATGGATGCTCTTTAAGTGTTCGATGAAGTCTAGAATGTCGGACGTACGATGATTTTTTTACCCACATCTGTTTGCAGAATTTCCGCCATTTCTATGTTGTAAATTGGTGACAATATGGCACTTGATATTGGTCTTAAAGGTACATTATCATTATGACTTTTGGTAGTCGATATACTATAGGTGGTAGAGCTTTATATTTTCTTTTTTGTCTCCTGTGGTAGCTTTTCCTTAAGCTCTTATCTCTTAGATTGAAACGAAGATGGCTGCCACACTTGCAATCGAAACGTATGGAAGTAATAACCAAATAACAGCCCGGAAATAAAAATATCATTGACGCCTATCGTGAAATCCTACATTCTTACATTTATTAATAACTTTTAGAATTTCTTTTTAGTTAATAAAATCTTATGGAATTTATATTAACCTAGCACCAACCCTGGTTATCTCATCGAATTACATTATTTACTTGTGACACACCGTCGTCATAGTAACAACGCGCTCCCTCAATGACAAAAATTAAAGTACGCGTTTTGGGTTACAGACACGTATGGAATTTGATTGAGTTTTTAGAAGTTTCTCGACGATTTTCTGCTACCCTCTTCAGGGTCATCGAAAAAAGATTTCCTTTTAATCATTAAACGTATTTTTTTCTTTTGATGATTTGATACAAGTTTTTATAAAAACGATTTTATATTATAATACATACATATAAAAATAATGACAAAACATAGGATATGTTTCTTAAGTTATTTATAATAATTTAATTAAAGTAGGAAAAAAAATGAAATGACCCGTGCATTTAGCTATATCGTAAAAATAACCACCTAAGGTCAAATCCTTGCCTCGACATTCAAAGTTTAAAGTCAAAAGTTTATAATGATTATGCTAATTTATTTATTAAATAATTCATATTAATAATTATATTTTAACTTTTAAAACTATGATGTATTTCGTTGAAATTTTTGTTGTTTGGGCCTTCCCGTAGAAATTTCCTGATGTATAAGTCGGTTATTAGCTCGGAAGTTTAATAAAATAGTCTTCACCCCTTTTCAGGGGTGACAATCTGAATGAGTTAGAGGGGCGAACAAGTTAGAATTATATAAACTTGGTTATGACAGGAGATTTAATTTCGTTGATTTTTAGATCTGATATCGGATCGATAACTGCAGAAAATATGTTGTTTATTTTTTATATCTGAAGCAAAATACAATACAGAGAATAAAAATAAATGTTTATTAATTTAATAAAAATCCTAGATACGCAAAGAGAAAATTTCGGACCACTTTTTAAGCGTAATGTTTGCATCTGTTTAGGATAAAGATATTTTTGAAGTGAAAACGTTTCTTTTGGCGTTTTGGTCGAATTTTTGGATTTGGTAAAATAGGAAAAAATTAAAAAAATGGTAAACATAGAAAGCAGCCTATCGCAGAAGTGATCTACGCATCCTAGTTGGACTGCTTACAGGGCACTGTCGTCTGCGTTATCATCTGAAGAAGCTAAGTGTATGAGTCAAACATCGGACTGTCGCTTTTTCAGTATGGAAGACGAAACTTCAGAGCATATTCTATGCTCCTGTCATACCCTGAAAATGAATAGGCTTCGTACGTTTGATTTCGTACAACTGCTGCCTACCGACTTCAAGGAAGCTTCACCTAAATCAACCATAGACTTCGTGAGAAGGTGTGTATTGTATGGTAAACTGTAGCCCGTAGGGGTGGACCACAATAACCCTCTACTCGTCGCAGTGGAGGTGCGACCTAAGGCTCTACTCACATCTAACCTATACCTATACCTACCTTTGCTTGTACATAAACAAAATATTTCTTCAAGTAGATACCAAAGTTCGACTACTGATATCTCCATTTAAAAATCCTTCGAATAAAGTTCTAATTTCCTTCAATGACAATAGGAAAGAAATTTGAAATTTAAATGACTCAAAAATCTCTTTAAAGATAAATGAACAGCATAAAAGTTTATGACATCTTGTTTTTGTTACTGATCTGACTCGTCAAGAACTATAATCTGTCTGGAACGACCATGATAAAATTCGGCTGATTGATGGACCATGTTGGAATTTACTGCTAAAAGTATGTATTATTATCCCGGTTTTAAAGGATTTTTGTATCTTGTTTGATTCAAATCAGCATTCTCTGATTTTGTTTTCAGTTATGCCATTTATATTTACCACAAATAGGATAAAAAGGACTTTTTTCAACTGGGACCATGAATTAATAATAGTTAGGACTAAAATATTCATATACATCTTCTGGAAAATTTCTGTTGTCTCAGACTTTAGAATGTTGTCATCTATTTGAGCCTCGTTTTTCAGGTGTTACACGTTCTCTATTCTTAATAAAATCTTGTACTGTCTCGGCAATAAACTGGTCTTGAGCATCTTTTGTTTACTTATAAAATTCTTAAAATATCTGTGGTCGTTGTATTTCAGTTACTTTAGTATAGTAGCGGCAAGGAAATTTTAAAACTTGTGCACTTCATTGCTGTTCTTGTGCTTTTTTTGTTTTTTTTTCTTGTTTACAAACTCTCTTTCACACATAAATATATAATTAGGAATTTCTTTCTATTTTAGTACTTGTTAAAAAATAAAGAAAATGTATGTAGATTTTTTAATTTCTACTTATTTTTGCTAAACGTATGACGTCAAATTTGTATTAAGACGTTTTTTTCATGAGAATAATATTTTTTACGGTCCTGTAATTTGTTATTTAATAATTATAGTTCTATTGTCTTAAAAATATCCTAAAAATATGATTTTAAAAATACAGTGTCTATTTCTCAATTGTCGTGATAGAGACGATATCTAAATATTAAAAAAAGTCACTTAGTTTTAATTAAAAATTTAAGTTGTCGAGAGTTACTCCTTATATTGACACATTTTAATATTTAAATAATACAAAGTGATGTAAAATTAAAAAGTAATATTTTTATCATTTTGTTTTATGAAAAATGTTTTTTCCTTTGAGTAAAAATTTTTCAATCTTCGTAAGTGAGATGAATTGGAAATTTGTGCAATTAGTATTAGGGAAACTCCAAATTACAAATGTAAATTTTTAATAAAGAAAATTGTTTTTTTTTTTGAAAAACTGTGTTGACATTAAATAATCATTTTTTGTAAGGTAGGAAATTTTCTTCTTTTCCAAATCAAAAATTTGCTTTCGTGCTATTAGGGAAACTAGAAACCATTATACAGAATGGGGTTAAATTAAAAAATAAAACAATATCATCTTTTATAATTTTTTTTTATCGCCGTTTCCTTCGAGTAAAAATTATTCCCAAGCAAGGAAATTTTTTCCTTTTGTTTGAAATAAATTGCAAATTTTTGTGACTACTATTAGGAAAATTAGAAACAGGAAGATGCAATGTATATTAAAAAAAAATTATGTTCTTGCCTTTATTAGGAAAATTTGTTTTTTTAGATAAAAAATTTTCCCTTTTTCAATTGAATTTAAAAAAAAAAATACAAACGATTATACAGCGTGATGTAAAACTTAGTAAAAGAAAATTACTTTTTTTTTTTTTCTTGTTTCTACTAAATGCAAGTGCAAAGCGTATTGGGAAAACTGGAAATTATTCTAGAGGATTTTGTTAAATTTAAAAACAAATTATTTTTTATTTTGTTTTGTAGTTTGTCTTATTAAAAGTAAGAAAATGGTAAAGTCTAACTAGTTTAACCTCTACAGAGTGTTATACTGTTTTGATAACATGGATGACACTAATTTTAATTTATTTGTATTTCTGAGCTGAAAGAATAAAAAAAAAAAACAAAAAAAATAAATAAACCCAATCTAGAAAATAAGTGTCTCCGATAAAAAACATTTAGTACTATTATACAGGATGTCTCATTTATATGGAAAGAACAGACAGATTACTTTTGAGTTTCAAATATCGTTGTAAATACATCAACTCCTACATAAAAAATAGTTATATTTTGTTGATCTCTATTTATAACCCTACAATTAAATATACAGGGTGGTCCATCATATACGCGTCGCGTGGGTCTTTATATGGAAAACGGTAAAATTGTGTAAAAAAGGTTTAGTCCAGGTACATTTTAAAATTATTTTGATTTAGTCAGTAAAAAGATCTGTTGCATAGTTATATTATTTTAAATGTAACACTCTGTATTTTTTTACATTTTTATGTTCGTAAAGTAAATTGACAAAAATCAAAAAAACTTGAATAATAAGAAAAATGAGAAAAAATCTGAAGGAATTAAAAAAAAAACAAAAAAAAACAAAACAAAAACAAAAAAAAAAAACAAAAAAAAACGGAAAAATTAAAAAAAATATGGCAAAACTGAAAAATCGAAAAAAATTAGAAATAATTGAATAAAATAAGAAAAAAAAACAAAATTGAAAAAAAATAAGAAAATATTGGGAAAAAATAAAAAATTAAATTCTAAAATAAGGAAAAAAAAGAAAAAAAATGTAAGGCGAAAAAATTGCTAAAATACGCTAAAAATCTCAAAATACCCGCAAAAAGAAAAAATTAGAAATCGAAAGAAATAAAAATGAGGAAAAAAATCGCCACGAAATCCACAGAAAATGACAAATAATCGCAAAAAATCAGAGAAATAGGAAAAAACGAGAAAAAAAAACTAGAAAACAAAGGAAAGAAGTAGGTAAAGAAAAACAGAACAATGAGGAAAAATTAAAAAAATCAGAAAAATGAGAAAAAAAATGAAAAATAAATAAAAAATCAGAAAAATCGAAAAGATCAGAAAACATTAGAAATAATTTAAAAACGAAAATAAAAAAAAATGAGAGAAAAATGAGAAAAAGAAATATCAAAAAAATGTACAAAAACCGAAAAAATCGCAAAAAATGGCTTAAAGATTGCAAAAAGTTGCAAAATTTGCAAAAAAAACAGCAACAAAGTCCCAAACAAATGTAAAAAAATTTCAAAAAATCAAAAAGATTCAGATGAATAAGAAAAAATTAGAAAACGAAAGAAATAAAAATAAGGAAAAATTAGAAAAATTGGAAAAAATTAGAAGAGAAAAGCAATAAATCAGATAAATGAAAAAAAAACAAGAAAATTAAAAAATATCGCAAAAAGTCGCACAAAATCAAAGAACAGCCAAAAAACAGAAAACAACTGTAACCATAAAAAAATGGAAAAATTAAAATAAATCGCAAAAAATCGGAAAAAAAACGCCACGAAATTCCGAAAAAATTGGCAAAAAATCAGAGGAATAGGAAAAATTAGAAAAAACTAGAAAATAAAAAAAAGAAGTAGGTAACGACAAACAGAACAATGAGAAAAAAATTGAAAAAATCAGAATAAACAAAAATCAGAAAAATGATAAAAAAAAAACCGAAAAAAAAAATCAGAAAAATCGAAAAAAATCGAAAAACATTAGAAATAATTGGAAAAAATAAGAAAAAAATGAGAGAAAAATGAGAAAATATTGGGAAAAAATAAAAAAAAAATCCGAAAAAATAAAAACTTCTCTCTAGAAAAAATTTCAAATGGGACATAACGGTTTTTCGTTACGTGACAATTTCTGCCATTTAACTTCTACCGCAAGCCGCGTTCAGGATCTTCGTTGCAATAAAAAATACAGACCAACGCGACGCGTATATGACAGGCTACAGTAGAAAATTTAAACTTTACCATTTTTTTTTACTTTTAGTAACACAAACAACATATTTCTTAATATGATGTGCGAGGTTCTTTATTCAATTAAAAATAATTACAAATGATAATAGTTAAATACAGATTCATGAAAAATTTAAAAAATTCAAATTTGATTTTTTTATGAAAAACTGCCTTTTCATTGAGCAAAAAAATTGCTCATTGTAGGAAATTTACTATAATACACTTAAACAGAAATTTGTTTTTATATTTTTACATATAAATATAAAATTTCAGTCCTATTTAATTTTAATTAAATATCTTGTAAACCGTCCCCGATATTGACAACTTATTTACATTACTTCAATACTCTTTTAATGATGTAACTTTTGTCCCATTTAACCGACTTTAAAACTCTTATTGTTTCCAAGATAGCAATACTTAACAATATAAAATGTATAGTTGAAAACTTTCAAGTGTCTACTGCTACTCTATAGCTGCTTAAAGATAGATTTATGGGTCTAAGATAAACATAAACAAGACATTGTAAAGGATCAAACCTGCATAAATTATTTTAAGACCGACTTTATTGGTTCAGTAATATAATCTATGTTTTTAGTCAGAAACGATTTGAAATAAGATCTTCTACTTTGTATAGTTTTATATTTGTTTTTTTTTTCATCAATTGCCACAACTAAAATGTATTTTATTTACCAATTTCTCTAATTTTCGCTAAATTGTTAATTTCGTCCGTAAAACCGCACTTTAAGTATCTTCCATCCCCAATATCTGTTTTATTTGTACTCCATCCAAGAGAGAATGATCAATTTACTTCGGCTGGTACATCCAACCAGAAACTAATATGGCATTTCCTCTTATTTCATTAAGACTTTATGGCCGTAGGATACGCTTAGAGGTCTCGAGGACAGCACCCTAAATCCACGAATACGATGAAGGCAATAACACCATCGGTTTTCCCCTTTGACTCACCAAAGAGGAAAAATGAAGATTCGATACAGTACATTTGTCATTAGAACGTTTGACGTGCGTTAAAATGTACATAATGGGTAGAAATTTGTTTACAGGGTGACACTTTGTATTAAAATAAATATGCAGAATTTTTATAACTTTGTACGAATGGAAATGGCGTTATAGGATACAATTACAAAATTAGTAAAAATAGTTGATAATTAAAGTAAAAATAGTGTTTGAGATAAAAAGGTTAATTTCAATAAAAATTGCAAAACAGATAAAAAAATGGCCAAAAAAGTAGAATAAAAACCAATTATAAGTCAAGGAATAGAAATTAAATAAATAGTTAGAAACAGGAAGACAAGAAGATTATTAAAAAAATTAAAAAATAAAACTATGAGATTTAAACTGATATAAAGAAAGCCAAACAAAAATCGTTGAGAGCATTTGGTCAAAAAATGTAAGTCAACTGTAGAAAAAATTAAAAAATGTTTTACAGTACACTCAAAGGTAATAATATACATAGTGTTATGAAATTCTACGATGATACTCTCAATTTGGGGTGAGTTCTAAAGCAAAATAAAAAAAATAATAAACATTACATAATTATAAACATAAAATTAAATTTTGTATATGTCCTTTTACTCTAATTTGTTTCACTTCTTTTACTTCCTGTCCAGTCTCCTGCACCAATCTTTTCTCTCTGTCTTCTCCCTACCTCGACTACTTCTTCTTACTATCTCCTCTTAACCCAAATTCTCGGTCTCTGTTCCTCTACTTCTATAATCTCTATACCCTTTCTTACTTGTTTTTTACTTGATTTTTTAGTCTTCCCCCATTTCTGCCTCTCCGTCTAATCCACACTGCAACCCTTCGTTTTCTTACAGACCAATTTGTCTTCTTTAATATTATATTTATATTCTTGTAATGATTTCCTTTCTATTAATAAACCGTTTTTTCATATATAATTTTTTATTTTTCTATACTATAACTGCCTTTACGTAATTCTAACCATTCAATACCATTTTATAATATTTCATTCTATTTTTTATATCTGACAAATTTTTTTTATAAAAATTCAAAATTGATCTGTTTATTATTTTTTTTCAACTGTCTGTCTCTACCCAAAAATAATTTTTTTCTTACTTGATTAATGAATAATTTTTATCTCTTAATCACTTTTGACAAACTTGCCATTTACTTTTTAATTATGCTGCAAAAATTTACTTTAATATTCTTTCCAAAATTTAACTTTTCGATCTGATAATACAAATGAGATTTTTTTATACTCATCCACAATTGTTGAATTTAAATACTGTATATACCAATTATTTTCAATAAATGCTTTAAAATTAAACCTCTAACGATAAACTCTGTTTATAAAATTCAAAATTCACAAATATTTATATTATTCAAACTTTTTAACAAATAACTAATAATTAACTTATAAAAATGACTCATACAGAGTATTTCATTACAATAGATTAAAAAAGATTAAAGACAAATTAAAAAAAAATGAGCTGGTAGCAACACACTTCAAAGAACTATAATAAGAGGACAGTCATACTAATGTCATATTAAAAACTGAATAAAATAGGAAAAAAACCACGAAAGACAAATATAAGTTTTAATTCAAAATATTAGAATCACCCGGTATAGCCCTAATAGTTGTCATATAAGTTTACATAAAAAGGCATTTCATTTAAAATTCAATAAGTTAACACAACTTGCCAAATAAGAGTAAAAAATAAAACATGGCCCCGGGGCACATAACGCATACCCGATATAAAAATTGCATATGTAAGGAATTATTATGATAAGCCAAGGGCCGTTGGACCGGGCCACTTAATAGTATCATAAATCGTTATAGATATTGAATGTATATATTGTTATGAAATTGTTCACCCTGTATAGGGAATTTTTGAAATTAATATTTTTTTTAAAAGTTAATTTATTAAAAGATTATTCAAAGTTAATTGTTATGTTTATTAAATAAGATAGGAGAGTTTGATATGCAGGTGAAGAATAGGAAACGAAAGGTATTATAGATAGATTGGCAATAAATTGAAGAAAAGTGAAAGAATCTTAAAAGTTATTAAAATAATGAAAGATGTTATAATAAAATCGAAATTTTGGAATTGTAATACATGAAATTTAAGTCAGATAGTAAAAAGGGAATATAAGGTTAATAATCTAAAATAAGGCGGAGGTAGTTTTTAAAAAAAAATCTAGTGGTAAAGAAAATAATAAACAAAAAAAAAAGATTATTGAGATATAATTTTTTGAATTGTCAGAAAAATAATTTTTAATAATTGTCATTAGATTAGAATTTAAAAAAATGTATTGAGAATAAGCTTTGTTAATGAAAATATAAAAATAAAAAGTTAAATAAAAATAAATAAACAGTGCCAAGTGAAGGAAATTTTATTTTAACAATATTAAAAGATTAGAAAAAGACCGAGCAAGAACCAAAACATAAACTAAAAGCGTCATAAAAAGTAAGACAAGACAGAAAGAGCTTAAGAAAAACAAGTTATAATAGTATCAGAAAAGGATTTTACATAGGATAAAGATATAAGAAATAAAGAGACGAAGCTGATTAGAAGATGGAATACAGTTGCAAGGGTTAAAGTTGGATTTGTTGGAGGACTATTAAGAAGAAAAAGTAAAAATATAGAATTAAAAAAATAAGGAAGAATCGAAGAAAGAAATTTTTTCAGGCACCTAAATTATAATTTTTTTTATTTTTTTTGGTGTGTAATGTTTATTATTTTTGTACTAGGACCCAGCCAAATTTCTGAGATAAATTGTAAATATCATTACAATATATAAGACATTCTTGAAGAGGCAAGAGGGAAGCAGGTAGAGACTGGAGACATTCAGAGGGAATCTGCCTGACTTGGCACACGTGTTGAATATTATTGAAATAAAGTTTAGTTCATGAATCGATTATTTTTAGTAAGAGACCCTTACACACAGTCAACAAAAAATAGGTTAGTCTCAAAAATAAATACAGGGTTCAATGCGAAAAGGTCACTCCGGGATGAATGGTGTTTGCTTTTTAGGCGATTATAAGGTTAAAATAGTACTGTAAATAAAAATAATAAGTACCGCGGAAATAACCTATACGGTAATTAGGTACTACAACTTTGGGCAAATCGTCAATCTGTAAGATAATTTAATTAGTTCAATTTTGTTTTTCCAACTGATTTATATATAAGAATAGTTTGCAAAATGTCAAATTTTGTTGTCTTATCTCTATTCTATTATTATTATCACTGTAGGAGTGACTGGAACAGACATATTGCCCAGTGTCACACTGACCGAAGTTACAAGGTCAAAAAAACCGTTAAAATCGCCCACTCAGTCGAACATCCCTTTTCGGAAATTGATATTAGACAATTCATTAGCTTCTTAATAGGAATGTGCGATTCATTCCAAAAGATCGATCTTCTGAATCGATTGACATCGTTAGCATTTAAAGCTCGAGTCGAAAAAATCGAGTTTCTTAAAAATCTATCTTATAATTTATTATTTACACAATTTTAAAATAGTTGGTAGTTTTTATTCCATCCTATCTTTGTTGAGCGATTTTGTAATAAAAGGATCGATACACCGATTATTCGCTTATGTAATGATCGGTTTAAAAGATCAAGGATCGTAGGTAAAAAGATCGATCTTGTAAATAATCGATTTAGATCGAACATCCCTACTTCTTAGTTCTCTTAGCAAACAGTCTATTACTAAGTGAAAGCTCTTCGTTAAAATGGCGACATGAACGCAAAATTATATATAAACAAATTTTGTTCTTTTTTGAGCTAGAGTCGCTAGGTTTTTTTTTTGTTCGTTTACATTATTTTATTTTATTGTATTTGCTTCTTCAAAATAGGGTACTTAATATAAGAATTTAATTTTCGGTTTAATGTAGAAGATTAAGTTTACAGTTTTGTGACCGAGTCACCAGGTTATAATACGTTTAGGCGAGTCATTTCGAGACTTCTTTTCTATTTGAATTCTGGGTGCTATTCGTAATGTATATTTCTTATAATTAAAGTTAACGGGAAATTTTTTGAGTACAGTAATATTTAGTGGATATTTTCAATATTTTATTATCAGTCGTAATCGTGAGATTTCGATATTCTTGATTTTTTGCAATTGTCACAGTTCAGTACTTTATGTAGTCATTCTATTAATGTTTTTAGTCGTTTCGTTAAATTCCTAATATTGTATTGCTTTAATAAAGGTCACTTAAATTTTATTATTGTATTTCATTTCTAAGCCCGAACGCGGAACGCAAAAATAATACAGGCAGTCTTAAAATCCTGACATGATTATCTGCATTATTGTTCTATTCGCGAATGAAAACATAGATCAGTTCCGAAGTCGAAAAAAAATTATCATTGTCTTCAAACATTGACATCCTTTTTCTTCTCTTATCCTGTGTGTGAAAAAATAATAAAAGACCTCTCAACACCGCAGGAGCCCAACTGGAAATAGAGTTACAGTCCAGAACGACCCCCAAGGAAGACACGTCCTGTTTCTAGAGTCTTTCCAGTGCCACGTTAACCAACGGTTTGGGTCATAGGAAAGCACCTATTGCTCTTGGATACTTCTTGTGCCACATTGTATTGTGGGAACTCAGTAATGTACTTTAAATTAGAAAAACTCTCAAAAAAGAACTACTCAAATAAGAAGAAATAATAACGACAGAGAAAATTGCACTTGATATCAAAAAACTACAAAATTAGGTATTACAAGTCATCACAGCAGAAATGTTAAAATTCATGGGAGAAGCAGCAAAGGAAAATGTGTATTACATTTAAACGACATCCTAAGAGAAAAACAAATACCAGAAAACTGTAACATAGGAATAGTATTATCCTTATTTAAAAAAGAAAACTGTAAAGCGTCTAATAATAATAGAGGATTTAAATTGACAAGCATATCTGAAAAAATATTCATAAGGATAATAGAAAACAGGTTGAGAGAGAAATTAGAAAAGGTTAGGTCTGAGACTTGATATTTATAATTATTCAGCGAGGAGATATTTATTGCCACATTTGTTTTTTTTATCTGATGAAAGAGTTTGGTAGAGTAAATAGAAACGTTGTTCAAAAAAAGTCTAGAAATAAGAAATGTAGAAGTGAATAAAATATAAATCACCAAGATCTTATGTAAGTACAACAAGAATCAAGTAAGAACGCGTAATCAAGAATCCACAAATTCGAAACGAAAATAGACTGAGTCCAATGCCATAAAATGTAAAAATACAAAAATAAGTTATAGAAAAATAAAAATAGTGATAATAGATAAATTTTTCTTCGGTGACGAAATGGTGCTAATTGAAGATTCTGAAGAAAAAGTCCAACACTATAACAATACCAGAAGAGCTATGAGTGTTCTGGCTCACACCTTATAAAATGACATCGGAAATCGCTATGGTCCATTCTAATAATTTTTGGTACACGTCTAGGTTCCGATACGCGCTAGACGAGTCTCACTCCGCTTTTAATATGCGGATCGAACCTGATCAGAGGCGGATCGAATGCTGATCAAACCTGATTAAAAGCTGTTCGAGACCTGCTCTAGACCTAATCAAGATATCAAAATTCGTCTAGCTGGGATCGGAAAGACTCGTCTGGCGCGGATCTGAATCTAGACGTGTACCAAAAATTACCAGAATGGACCTTAGCGATTTATTGTCAATAAGTAGTGTGCCAGAACACCCATAGCTCTTCTACTAACTAAATATAACGAAGAACTACGGAAGGTTGCTTGCTATTTTCTACTTCCAGGACTAATCTGGACAGGACCTACAGCTTTACGTCCTCAATCACTCTAAACCTAGTAATCATTCAGGTGATCTACCGATTAGCAAATGCGTTCCTGTGTCATCAACCCTTATCAGTTCTCCAAGATATCCGATCTCATCCGGCTTGGAAAAATACCTTATCCGACTTTTTTCAGTGGGATTCAAACCCAAGTATAAAAGCTGATGCCTTACCAAAATGGCTCATGAGTTTGCAGTAGTATTAAATATATTAGAACAAGTCAGATTCTTTCCCGAAATTAAGGGGATTATACGAATAGATATAGAAAGAAATATTTGAAAAAAGACAATTGAATTGACTGAGAATAAGGGATTAAAGACTACCCAAGAAAGAAATCAGATTTTATTAAATTTAGTAGAAGTTTTTTATTAAAATTGAACCCAGATTAGTAACATATTAATAAAACTTTATAGTGATATATTTAGTTCAATTTTTTTAATTAAAATCTCCTTTACATCTTTCTAACGAGTCGCTTCTGCACCCTTCTCCTTTAAGTATGAGTCAATCTGGGACACGCAGTGTGATGTTCGTTTATCCAGAGGGTTATTGCAATTTGCAGGGCTCTAAACCACCACCGCAGTGCAACGCCATTGCCTTTGCCTTACTCTTATTCCTTGTCTAACTCTCGCTATTTCTAATGGTGTTAGCGTTACGAATTTACCAATTTCGTCGCCCCTTATATGTTGGGATCGAGAAGAATCCTAAAGATGGTTTTGGTAAAAAAAAACTGTACCAAAATATTTTAATAAATTATCAATTTTTACAAATATATTACCAATGTTACCAGATGACGAGAGTGTAAATCTTGTAGGTACGTACTTTTAATATTATGTATGTATCTATAAAGATTTATTTTCAAATGAGGTAAGTCTGGTACATAAGATATGTGTCGTAAGTTATTCTGAATATTCATTTTTATGGTGTGCTGTCATGTTTATCGAGAATAGTAACTGCATTTATTCTAAGTAGGGAAGACATGCCTTATAGAAATATGACATCCTTGAGTGTTCGCTGGTATCTAAATGTGATTATTGGAGTGAATTTCTCGATCTGTGAATGCCGCAAAAAGCCAAGCACTGTTGCCATATTGCTTACTTGAGACAAAGATTTACAATCTGTAGTTGGAACACTTTTTCTTAAATTAAATTTCTACTAGCACATAAAAATAACAACAAATTAACGTTAGATAAACTATGTTTTAGGATAAAGTATAAGAAAATTAATCAATAATTGTTATTTATTGTTTATATATGGCTAACAAACGATTTAAAAATAAGATGACATTAAAATTCTTGTTTTTTTGGTGCAGTTGTTCTTTACCCAAAGGAATAGCCGTACGCACAATAATGCACAAAGAATGTAGGCTTTGTAGGGGCTCTATAAAATTTCATTAGTTGTTTGATCTAATTGAAATGCAGTTTTGGATTTAAATCATGCTATATAGGCGATACGACACTTCCCCAACCATTCTTCGTTTTAGTTTAGAGGGGTGACGTAATTTACTATACTATAAAGTCGATTTGCATCACGTTCCATACATTTAATTAATTTATTGTATATAAGTATTGATTTATAAAATAAAGCGGATTATTAAAAAAAAAATATCTCTTGTGACTAGAATAAAAATCTCCTACTTTAATCACCTTCTTGTTTGCCAGCTCTCTTCCATTATATTCTTTCTGTGGAGTTTTGATACTTTTTTTGCGATTCATCAGTCTTCACTTCTCGGCGCATCAATCATCTTATTACAGTGGCCGGTCAACAAAAAGAATCAATAAAATGTTACGCCGCTGACGACTACAAATACACGAAACAAAAAATCTACTAGAAAAATTGGCCTATTTAAATTATGAAAATTTGAATGATGACATGAAAGTGAGTAATTGAACCAGGTTTTTTTTAACTAACAAAAGAGTGACAAAAATAATTGATTTATAGTATACGAATAAATAATTATTAAAGAAGATTTAATACTTATTATTTTTAAGGAATTCTTAAAAGAGATCAGAAAATAGCTGGATACTAAGTAAAGAGGATTTAGGAGTGAGCATAGGAACTCTTATATTACCTTATAAGGAAAATCAGAAAAAGATCAGTATTAAAATGAAAACTATCTACGCCTTTACCTATTTTCGATCGATTCTGCATTTCAATCGGAAAGAATCTATTCAATAAGTTTTTGTGCGGTTATTGTTGTGCAAATTCTGAAAAGAAGAAAATTCTGGCATAATATAGGCACAAGACTGGAATTGAAGGAAAATAGTGTTTGGCACGGCAGCCGTGGCAGTCGCTCCACTCAATAAGCTATTAAGGAGACAAACGCGTCATCCGCCAGCCTTCTGCTGGGATACTACTCAGATATTGATCCAAAATTGATGTAATTTGAGACAGAGTAAAGTTTGATGCCAGTGGCAGAGACTTGAGTTATACGTGATAAAAACATTACTAGCGAGATTTGATTTAATTATTACATTACACGCTCACCTTTACATAATAATGTAATAGAAGTTTTTCATATAAAAGTTTTACTTCAATTATATATCTGTTATTGAAATGTTTATATTAGGTAAAAAACCTACTTACTTTGTGACGGATTTTATTAATTTAGCCAAATATTCCTGGATTAAAGTTAAATCTTAATACTTAACAAAAATCAATTGGTATATTAATTACTACCTTACTAGGTCTTATTCTAGGACTTATCATATTATAGAAAACGGAAATCATTTAATGAAAATTACTCTAAATAAAATTTAATTAATGGTTTTCTTAATTTGTTTTAAAATTTTCACTTATAATTACACGAGAGCTTTTTGTTGCTGAAGTAAACTTGACATGTATCAATAAGAATTTTGTTGCCATGCTGTCATGCTTTCAAAAGTTAGGTTCCGTTATTGTCGCTTAAAAAGTTAGGGCAAACTTTTTTCGCTGTCATATTAAATTGTCACTACAAAACAATATTTGTTAATTTTTTTAATTTTTCCACAGATTTAACGTTTTTCTGCAATTCCAAAAAATAAAAATTACATAAAATTTTTGGGTCCGATAAACCTCATATAAATTTTTGAACACTTACAAAGTTCCTCATAAAAACTTTGTAAAATATTATACAGATTTTTACGTTTTATAAAAATATTATAAGGTCTTCATAGGAAGAGAGGAATTTCACATGAAAAATTTTTAAGGCCACTTCATAACACAGCACAATTATATCCATTTTAGGGTCCCCTGAGACGATTAAGACCATTTCCAGATGGAGGTCTGTTTGTCTGTCTGTCTGTGTGTGTATTCTTCCACGATAGAGGCCACATGTTTAATCCGATTGAGCTGAAATTTGGTACAGGGGTTTGGGTTACCCGTCGGAAGAACATATTAGTTTTTGTACGACATCTATCAAACGGAAGTGTCACTATCAAACAATTACAGATGCAATATCTCATGTAATTTGACATGCAATATGTCATTTGAAAGCCCTTGAAAAAGTCTATTTAGAACAGTCAAAATTATTCCTTCAACTATCACCTGTCAAAAATAAAAAAATGGCAAAATTTGTAACTTTAGCATTAAATATCTGAGAAAGTATTAATCCGATTGAGCTGAAATTTAGTATATTGGTTTGGGTTACCCGTCGGAAGAACTCACTAATTTTTGTACGACATTTGTCAAACGTGAGTGTCACTATCAAAAAATAACAGATGCAATATGTCACGGAATTAGACATGCAATATGTCATTTGAAAGCCATTGAAAAACTATTTCGAACAATCAAAATTATTTCTCCAACTATCACCTGTCAAAAATAAAAAATGTCAAAATATGAAACTTTAACATTAAATATCTGAAAAAGTCTTCCTGGATACTCGTCGGGAAAGTTTTGGGCGACACAACCGATTTTTTTCTTTATGAATAGTTTTGAGAAAATTTCATAAAACTTTTTGAATCTATTAAAATGTCTTACACCTCATAATACTAACAAAATTCCTGATAAAAAATTATACAGATTCTTAAGTATCATAAAAATTTAAAAGGTTATCTTAGGAATCAAGGAATTGCTCATGAAAAATTTTAATGTCACTTGTGAAATTTGATTAAAGGACAATTAAGGTCGTTTTTAAATATTTTGAAAAAGTTTTGAGTCTTTTAAATGTCCCACAAACCTCATAATAATTTTGAATACTTTCAAAGTTTCTCATAAAAATATTTTTACTCTTAAATTGATTTTAAAGTTTTATAAAAAAAATTATAAAATCATCTTGAGAAACCAGGAATTTGTCATGAAAAGCTTTCAAGGTCACTTCATAAAGAAGTGAAATTTCATTAAAGAATAATTTTTAAGGTCATTTATAACAGATTGAAAAAATTTAATAAGAATTTTGGATCTTTAAATGTCCCACGAACCTCATAAAACATTTAAATACTCACAGAGTTTCATAAACACTTTAACAGATTTTAAAGCGAAGAGTTTTTCATGATAGATTTTCAAGGTCCCTTCAAAAAGAAACGATAATTTTTAAGGTCATTTATGAACACTTTGAAATAATTTAGTAAAAAATTTGGATCTTTTTAAATGTCCTACAAACGCCAGAATAATTTTAAATACCCACAGTGTTTCATAAACTGATTTTAAAATTTCATAAAATAAATTATAAAGTCATCTGAAGAAACGAGGAGTTTCTCACGATACATTTTCAAAGTCACTTCATAAAGAAGTAAAATTTTATTAATAGATAATTTTTAAGTTCTTTATGAACACTCTGAAAAATTTAATAAAAATTTTGGATCTTTTTAAATGTACCACAAACTTCATAATAATTTTGAATACTCTCAAAGTTTCTCATAAAAATTTAACAGATTTTAGAGTTTCATAAAAAAAATTATAAAGGCATCTTAACAAGCGAGGAATTTCTCAAGATAAATTTTGAAGGTCACTTCAGAAATAAGTGAAATTTTATTAAACGGTAATTTTTAAAGTCATTTATGAACATTTTGAAACAATTTTATATTTTTTTTTAAATGTCCCACAAACTTCATAATAATTTTGAATACTTTTAAATTTTCTCATAAAACCTTTTTAACGCCTTAAATAGATTTTAAAGTTTCATAAAGGTCATCTTAGGAAGCGAGGAATTTCTTACAAAAAAAATTCAAGGTCACTTAATAAACAAATGAAATTTCATTAAAGGATGATTTTTAAGGTCTATTGTGAACACTTTGAAAAAATTATATAAAAACTTAAGTCTTTTTAAATGTCCCACAAACTTCATAATAATTTTAAATACTCTCAAAGTTTCTCATAAAAACTTTGTGATGCCTTAAACAGATTTTAAAGTTGCATAAAAAATTATAAGTCATATTAAAAAGCGAGGCATTTCTCATGAAAAACTTTTAAAGTCACTCCATAAAGAAGCGAAATTTCATCAATGACCATTTTTTTATTGATAAAAGTTTTGGGGTCTATTTAAATATCTTACAAACCTCATAATAATTTTTGAATACAAAATTCCTGGTAAAAACTTTATGACTGGATGGGACTGGTACTATAAAACTAGAGATTGTTACATTACAAAAATGTTACACAGACTGGTCGAAATATAAAAAAAGTACAATCGGAGGCGGAATTTTAGCTTGGAGTTTAAAAATTATAGACTAAATAAATTTTTGGGGCATCAGCACGGATTAAAAATAATCCAAATCAAAATAAATTTAAAAGATGCCTCATTTTCAGTCACATTTCGGCACATCGGGAACTAATACTCAATTTTTATCCACAAATATCTTCTAATTGAAGTTTTATCCACATTTATGAACCTTAGAAAGAACCACTAGTGGAATAATGAAATTACACTTTAATCCACTAGGGGAATAATGAAAAATAAATAGCAACCATTCAATACCTTCCGATATTTTTGTACGTAATTTAAATGATTTTTAAGGAGGTGGCAGCCGCTGTCAGAGCGAAAGGTCAAATCAATTTTTGATAAAAATTTCGATGATTCTAATTCTAAATGAGGTAATAAAGCAAGAAAATTAAAGAAGATTTGAATGAAATCAAAAAAACAGTAGAATGGATAGAGAAAGACAAAAAGAAAAATAACGTGGTAATGAGTGGACTACCAATAGATGAGGAATATCCTGCAGCATTAAAAGCTGCAGTAGAGAATTTTGCTAGACAGAAGTTGAACATGAAATTGTAAACATGCAGGTGAAATCAGCTACGAAACTATGGCCCAGAACATGCTTGATACAATTTAATGAGGAGAAAGACAAAGAGCAAGTAATGCAAAATAAAAATAAACTAAAAGACAACAAAGACCATAGACCAACATCCATTTGACGAAAACTGAAATGTTGAAACAGAAGCAAATGAGAGACATAGGATGAAGGAAGCGTAGTTGAAATTGGATGTAACAAGATAATCATAAATGGAGAGGAATGGAGGTGGTACTACAAGGAGAGTGAAATAAAGAAATCCAACTCAAAGTACATGGAATATTAGAACAATGCTAACTGTAGGAAAAATGCAAGAGATAGGAGCGGAATTGGAAAAATACGGAATAAACATGGCTGCCATACAAGAGACTAGATGGAAGGGAAAATGGAAAATAGAAAGCAATAATTTAAGTCTTATATACGCAAGGAGCGAGGAGACAAGGGCAAAATGGAATAGCCTTTATGATATTCGGAGATGCAAAGCAAAATATCATAGAATTCCGGCCGATAAGTGAAAGACTTGTATATTTGAGGGTAGAAGCAAAACCATCCAACCTATGATTGCTAAATGTATATGCAGCGACGGAAAATTCGAGCAGAGAAGGAAAATACAGATGGTACGAAGATATAGAGGAAGAAATAGAAGAGATCCCTAAGGAAGACACGATCATGGTAATAGGAGATTTCAATGCTCAAATAGGAAAAGAATAATATATAGAACTCGTCGCAGGAAAATACAATACATGAAAGGACCAACGATAACGGACAGCGATTATGCAACCTAGCAACAACAACACATATGACCATAAACAGCACACAGTTTCCACATCCCAACAAGAACAAAATATGTTGGATATCACAAGACCAGCAAACAAAATCTCAAATATACCATAATAATAAATAACAAAAGACAATCCTCGCGTTTAAACATTCATGTGTGAATAAAATGCAATCTAAGACACTTATAAAATAAATAACTAATAATTTTTCGAAGGGAATAGACAAGAAGTTACTGAAACACATAACGTCAAAATAAAAACTTGACGATAAAGTGAAATTTAGAAGAAAGTCTAAAAGTTCATATTTTACTGGAAACACCAATAGCTTTAAAGAACTCCAATCCAGTATTTTCTTCAGGAACGTTGGCTGTTTGAAGAAACCTTTTCAAACTTAGGATGTCATTTACTATATCCTTTTGAGAAACCATGTGATACTTTTGAACTAGACGTTTTATAAGTCTGCGAAGTTCAGGATCTGCTATTTTGATCAGTTTGTCGGGATCTACGACCAAAAACCGAAATAATATGGTTTCCGTTCCTTTGCAACGTGTGTAGATTTCTCACTACACTCCAGCACTGATCTTTTGTGTTTTCGTTTCAAAGTCAGCATCTCATCTGCAACCTCTGTTCTCCTAGCATTAATTTATCCTTTCGGACATGTATTCGTTTGACCAAAGGAATATTAATTTTTCTGCACAAATCTTTTGAAAACATGAAAGTTTTTTCACAAGTTCATTTACACTGTCCTTTAAAAAGATCTTCATAGTTCTCATCTTGATAACACACTTTTCGAAGCTAATTCTGAGAATCTGCAAGTACTTTTGAGCGTGGTTAACAACCATAAATATCACAAAAACAAGAAATCACATACTGCATACAACAGGTTTTGAGCTCCTCCTTTAGTTTTAATCGTTTCTTCAGGATCACTAAGTTCCTCGATAACAGAAGAAATCTTCTTAAAGTACATAATAGTAAATTTCTAGTTTCTGCCAATCGCTTGACCGTTACCCTCAATGTTTACTGTAAGGATATCCAATCTGTGAGTTGACTCTGATAAAAAGACATACAGACTCTCAAAGATTAACACAGGACACAAACAATGCTTTGGTGTTGAGTTCAAAAATCCCAGCTTGAATTCCTGAATGTACACCAGCTATTGCAGATGCATTATTGTATCTCTGTCAAGACCATCAAACCTTTATAAGCTTTGAAATATATTGTGTAATGTCAATAACTTTCTTACCAGTTAGTTGAAAAAAGCTTAAAAATGACTTATTCACTTATACTTTTTTTTTCTATTTGAGCGTAATGAATAATTTGGCTCATGTGAGACATCGGGTATTGTGTCAAAGATTATGCTAAAGTACTTGGTCTTTTTAATGTCAGTCACGATCGTGTCTGTGACGATACCCTTTAGAAGTAAAGTAAGCTCATTTTATATTTTAGTTGACAATAGCTGTTAATATTTTGTAAGTTTTTGACTGACTAGATACTTCCAGCTTGGTCACGTGTTCTTTTAGTACAGGATTATAATTTGATAACAATTCAATGAGTTGTAGAAAGTTTTTCTAAAAAAAATCCTCTCTATGGTCGTCAAATGGAACATTTGATGTGTAAAAGTCTTCTAAATGTCTCCCAATAACTGTCTTGGTAGCTTGATTGA
Source organism: Neocrepidodera transversa (assembly GCA_963243735.1). Classification (NCBI taxonomy): domain Eukaryota; kingdom Metazoa; phylum Arthropoda; class Insecta; order Coleoptera; family Chrysomelidae; genus Neocrepidodera; species Neocrepidodera transversa. The sequence goes on from OY725341.1 coordinate 21,113,768, forward strand.
TTATTTTATTGGCATTAAGTTGTAACTGTAAAATTTTCCACTTCTTGTAATAAGTCTCATTTTGTTCTGAGAGTTTATAAGGCAAACCTTTGGGTTAGGATTCCATCAGACATGTTAGTCAAACTTTCATTTGTTGCAAATAATCTGCAACAAATGCACTACAAGCTTTGATTTTTAGTCGAATATTCCATCCAGCTTCTTAAAATTTTTTGGCAATTGACTTAAATAGAATCAATCAGGAGTGAATTGATGGTTTCTGCCTTTAGTCTTGTCTCCTGGTCTTCCATAAGTAGTAAATGGGCCATTACTCTTTACTTCCTGTTTTTATTATGTCAATTTTTAGGTAATCTGGAACAGGGAGAGGCCATTAAGAGATATGAGTATACAAAATAGTACTACTGTCATAATACTGCCCCTTTTTTGATTTATTAAGGCTTCTGCGTCTTCTTGATCATTATACTCTTCTCCTTTTGATGCGTCATATCGTTCTGCTTCCTGTTCATTTCTTCTACTTTCCTTCTATCTTCTTCTCTTTCTTCTGTGCTGTTTGATATCTAGATTATTAGCAAATACAAACCAGTCAGTATAGTCCTTAAAAAAAATACATAAAAATAGTGACTGGTGTATTGATATTGATGCAATTATGATAATTGTTACTTTGTGCCGAAATGTAAGTTTTAAACAACTCTTTAAAAAGATTTTTACATTCATACCTGAAAATTTTCTGCTGAAATGGGCTGCGCCAAAATTCTTTTATTATTAAATTGCTAAATGTGATCTTACGTTAACTTTATTTTATATACATTTAGATGAATTTTATTTATCAAAGTTTTTACTCAAGTGATTATAATTCATGGTTTTCACCATATTGCTAGTATTTTTTTCTTCCGAATTAATTTCTCTTATCATCTATGTATGAAATTAAAATTTGTATTTCATCCTAAAATTTTTTTCAAAGAAATCATTGGTCTTATTTCAGAATATAAAAGTACCAATTCAGAACTTGCTAATTTTATAAAATCAATGTTTTTCGTTATTATTTTATTTAACAAATTCAATAAAAATTATTTTAAGTCTTTCAGGTCTAAACTTATGGATAAAAATATCCGAAAAATTTAAAAGATATTTTTACAAATAAAAATTAAATTATTTTACTTCCAAACACATTTTTGTTGGAAATTTAAATCACTGAACTAAATAAATCCTTATTTTTTAAAAATACCTAGCCGCCGGTATACATCTTGAATAATTTATTTCACAAAATCCCTAATAAGTCTCATAATTAATAAAGCATTTTCGAAAGGCACAAATAACGATCACTCTATTATATCAGTCTTTATTTTATCCGTTCTCTTCTTTCGACGAAAAGTCTATTCATTAATTTCTTGAATACAAAACCTCCATATTTCTAAGATTTAATACCAAGTGCCTCGCTATATCAGCAAATGTTATGAAATTTTCAAAAGATCCCTTCCTTCCGTTCTTTATATATCTGCTAATTCATTTTACCTGTGGAACAGATCAATAGGAAGAAGCTCTAAATTTTCTTCGTAATGATCGGAAGTCAGGGCACACAAATAAAACCATCTTGGATTCTTTGTAGTATACGGCAACGACAGGACCGGAACAAAAATATTGATATAACTTATGAACATTATTTTGTTCTACATTTTTATTTTTTATAATATACATGGTAGAGAAAGATGTACATCTATTTATATAATATTATTATTACTATAAATACATGAATACTGATAAACAAAATAGTTCATCAATGACAATATTCTTGTTTTGTGCTTTAAGCCGTCCCTGAGTAACAAAAGCGAAAAGATTCAATGTTGCCATTCTGCGCTATAATAAAAAAGATAACTTTATAACTCTCTAGATAAAATTTGTCGGAGCAGTTTTCTTTATAATTGGTGATGTTTCTTTATTTTTCAGTTTTCATTTTGTTAACGTACACCACTTGAAAGTAACTTTATGCCGGGAGTCGTAAACTCTACAAACTGAAACGTGAAACTTCACTTAAGATGAAAGAAAACAATTGAAAGAAGAAACTATTATGGCTTAACAGTGTCATTGTAATACTTTTTGGTGCAAAAACTTGGATATTTTTTTTAATTATTATTAAATTCCAAGTGAAGAATGTAAAAATTGGTATAAAAATAATACGTAAAGTAAAATTTTACTTCAAAATACGTTAATTCTTGCAATTTATAAAAAAATCTAAACGAAAATACATTATTACTAACTAAAATAATTTTTTTAATTGTAAATCTGCAAATCTTCTATGTCCGGTTTCTCCAATGGAACTTACTATGATCTGCTGGTGTATTTCCAAAATAGTAAATACTCAAAAAAATACTTAGTGATAAAGCCCTAAATTGATCTAAATGCTTGATTGAAGCAATTTATCAATAACGCTGTATATGGTAAAACTATGGAAAATATAAGGAAACAAATCGAAATTCTTGATGAAATAACTTGTAATGATGTAGTGACTCAATAGCAATTACAATATTCCTTCAGCTATTAAAAAAGTTCTAGGTCTAATGAGAGATGAAATTAATGGTAACAAATTAAGTTCCTTTGTATAATTTCGACAATAAATAATTAAATATATAAAATTTCAAAATCATTTATTTGTTATGTAAAATACAAATATGTCAATATGTTTAAAACCATAGAGTTATTGAATCTCAAAAAATAATCAAATTGTTAAAACTTCCAAGTATGGATTTGTAAATAATATTCTAAAGTGCAAATGTACAACTTGCTTTGTGCGGTTTCTCCAGTAAAACTTACTATGATCAGCTGGTGTATTTCCTAAACATAAAATACTCCAAATAAATACTTATTGATAACGCCCTAAACTGATCTAAATACTTGTTAGAAACAAATTATTAATAATGCTGTATTTGGTAAAACAATGGAAAATAGAAGGAAACAAATCGAAATTGTTTAGAAATATTTGATATTGATTTGAAATAACTTATAATGATGTATAATGAAAGTAATAGTGACAAAGTAGCATTAACAATATACCTTAATTTATTAAAAAAATCCTTTGTCTAATAAAAAATAAATTAATGAGAATATATTTATTAGTCATTTCGTTGAGCATTGTTCGTCCAATGTAATTAGGTTCCCTCGTATAATTTCGACAATAAATAAATAAATATATAAAATTAAAAAATCAATTTGCATAAATCATATATTTGGTATATAAAATACAAATATGTCAATATGATTAAACCCATAGAGGAATTGAATCTCAAAATAATAATCAAATTATCAAAACTTAAAGTATGGATTTGTTAAGCACAATTTCTATTCAAAAACTTTAATTTTTGCAATATATATAAAAAATCTAAACGAAAATACATTATAACTAGATAAAATATTTTTTTAATTTGCAAATGTGCAAACCTTCAATGTCCGGTTTCTTCAGTGGAACTTACTATGATCTGCTGGTATAATTCCTAAAAATAAAATACTCTAAAATAAATACTTATGGATAAAGCCCTAAACTGATCTAAACACTTATTTAAAGCAAATTATCAGTAATGCTGTATTTGGTAAAACTATAGAAAATATAAGGAAACAAATCAAAATTGTTTAGAAATATTTAATACTGATAGTATCTTACTAAAATTTAATTAAGTTCCCTTGTATAATTTTGACAATAAGCAATTAAATAAATAAAGCCCTAAATTGATGTAAATACTTGTTTGAAGCAAATTATCAACAACTTTGTATTTGGTAAAATTATGGAAAATATAAGAAAACAAATCAAAATTCTTTAGACAGATTTGATACTGATGAGGAGAAAATATATATGAAGAACAAATTTGATACTAGTGACAAACAACATAGCATTTACAATGTACTTTAAGCTTTAAGCTATTAAAAATGTCCTGGGTCTAATGAAAAATGAAATTAATGGGAGCATATTTTTTAGTCATTTCGTTGAGCTTCGTTCGTCCAATTTAATTAATTTCACTGGTAAAATTTCGACAATAAATAAATATATAAAATTTATAAATCAATATATTCCAAATATAAAATACAAATATGTCATTATGTTTAAAACCAAAGAGGAATTAAATTTAAAAAAATAATCAAATTATCAAATTTTAATGTATGGCAGTGTAAAACTTTATTATCAGTCAGTATAGTTTTAAAAATAATAAAAAATAAAAATGTAATAATCCCTGACATAACTCACTAAAATAATATAACATTTGTTTATTTTAAACATAATGCCAATTGTATGCAACCATCATCGCCCTATATTCAATTAAACTGAATACAAATTCACTTGTCGCAAGTAGATAATTAAATTCAAGATTGATAATTTAAATGCAATTAAACGGCACTCGTTTTGTCGCACTAATTATCACAAAAACGGAATTCCCGAAATCCCCCTAATAGAACCATTTTAAGTGGTTTCGGAATTTACTTTTCGCGTGTGTACGACATCCCAACCCAGCGACCTGAAGAGGTAAAACAAAAACCTACAAGTGTAGTAGAGATCTAAGGATCGTTCTAAGGGTGGTGTTGCTGCGGTGCCACGGAACAAGAGAGACGGAGTTTGTTTTGGGCGCCAGATGCTCCTACAACTTCAATTCTGGCTGTGTTTCGACTTAGATTCAGAGGCGGAACAATATACTTTTTTTAATTAAAAATCAAAGTACAGAACTTCTTAATTAACATGTTTATTAGCTTAACATGTATGTATTTATGTCCTAGTAACTTGAAATTTTGCATAAATATTAAAAACCGATGACAATATAGTAATTTCATACCTTTGATCTAATATCGTGACCAGAACTACCCGTATAAAATTAATATTAAGTACTGAATGGCAGTTGATATTATATTTACATACTATCATCGGTGGTTCAGTAGTAGAATGACTACGTTCGATTTCTGACCGATGCAATCTTCTTTTTTTTTCATTAATTTAACAAACTTTTTTATTAGGAAATATTGTTCTCTATTAAAATAAAATTATAGTTTCAAATAACTAAAACAAAAACTAAAAGAAAAAAATTAGAAAAATCGAAAAATATCATACAGTCGGAAAAGTCATAAAAATAAAAAAAATGGAAAAAGTCAGAAAAATTATAGAAAATAGAAAAACTAGAAATGTCTAAAAGGTATAAAGAAAAAATAAAAAATTAAAAAAACTGAAAGAAATAATGTCCTGCTCATCCGGATAAAAAATAATTTTTCAGCCATTTCGAAAAGTTTTTGAAACTAAGCACACCTTTATATAGATGAAGAATGAGGTTTTTCAAAAATGTAATAATATACAGATTGTCCCATTTAAAGAAAATTAGTTTACGAACTTTGAATTTGCGCCATTTTGGGTTTTTATTAACGGAAATATCAACTTTATTTTCCTTAAAATAATACCGATTTTCATTTTTTTATATTATCCTGTGGTTTTTTACTTGTTTTGTTGAATTAATAATTTGTATTGTGGTGATATTTTAAATATTTTACTATATCATAACAAGTGTTCAAATTCAAGATATTTTTGAGATTAGCAATTTTTATATTATAATAGATCTACGCCACTGAGCACATAACACCCCCGATTCAAGGGTCTTTCATTTTAGAAAGGTCGATATAATCCTTTATAAAAACGAAATATTTTTGTTTGTTTAGGTTACCGACGTTATTTGGTTTCTTGAAAACGGTTTTACAGTTCGAAGCGAAGAAAATTAAAGAACTAAATAAAGTGAAAATTATTAAATGTATAGAAGAAAATTTATGAAAATATTATTTTTCAAAAATGAAAAAAATATTATTAATTGTAAAAAAATACAAATACAAAATTTAATATATTGTATATATTTTTTGCACAGCTTTTTACTGTTCATTCATCATAAATGCAATATAATTTTTTTTCAGGCAGTTAACTTTCTGTTTAAAAAAATATAGTTGATAACGTTATGCATTGTTTGTGATTCGGAAGCCACATTGGTATTTATTCCCATGCTTTTCTTCATTACCAACTGTCGTTTAATCAGTTCAAACGGCAATATGTGGGGTGGTATTAATGATTATGAATCTAGTGGACAATACATTAGGCACGAGAGTACGCTTTAAATCTACCGCACTATCAGATTTATGAGATTTTAATCTTCCGTCGAAAGCGCCTGGCACGGTACAATAACAGTATATTAAATTATCCCTCTTTGACTGTTTGTTAAAAGTTACTTTATTTCATCCTGTCCTTACAGTATAAATATATAGTCCAGCAAATGAGTTAGAATATATCAGATATTAATTAAAAAAAAATGTTATAATTTAATGTATACAATTCTTTTTGTAAACTGACAATATAAGGTAATGTTAATGAACATTTAAATGAGTAATAACAAATAATAATAAAATTCGTAATATCATTTTAACGTAATAAAAAATAAACAAATTTTAAACATTTCAAAAAGACCAAAAAATTTCGTATGAAAATAAAGCCGATAAAAAGCACAATCAAATTGTATTTGTTATCGTAATTATTTATTTCAAAATAGGATGAAATCTGTTGTGTTTTAAATATTAATAATATTTTTATTAATTTAGATGGACTTGAGTCATTTTTTCTTTATCTCCAGAAACTTCTTTTGAGTAATTCGAAGAGAAGTTAAAATAAAACGAATCTCATCCTGAGTGATGGCCAGTATCTAGCACAAGCAGAGGTAGTCTGGGCTAATGAAACACGGCTATAAGTGAGATATATTGTAATAGAGGAAGTTAGTCATTACTCAAAGCTTCAGCGTGGCTCTCCTCTCCTTAAATCGAGCAACGCCATCACCAAAGGTTTAGTGACCAGAAACGGTTAAGACAAACAATTCCAGCTACATAATTATCAACAGTCGAAAATAATTAAAAATAAATAAAGTGACTGATTTGCATTTCGGTCACTCTTGTCCTTTTTTTACTTTCATGACCCACCTCAGAGAAGGGAAAGTATTGTGAACGAGCTAAAAAAAATTTCAGGATAAAAAAGGAAATATCCATTTTGAGGTCACCTGACATGATTCAGACCATTTCTAGATGAAAGTATGTCTGTCTGACTGTATATCTGTCAGTCTGTTTGTCTGTCTGTCTGTCTGTGTGAATTCTTCCACGACAAAGGCCACACTTTTAATCCGATTGGGCTGAATTTTGGTATATGGGTTTGGGTTACCCGTCGGAAGAACCTATTAGTTTTTGTACGACATATGCAATTTGAAAGCATTTGAAAAACTATAGTCAGAACAGTCAAAATTATTTCTAAAAATGTCACCTGTCAAAAATAAAAAAAAATGTCAAAATTTGAAAACCTTAATTTGAAACATTAAATATCTGAAAAAGTATTCATGGATACTCGTCGGGAAAGTTTTGGGGCGACATAACCGATTTTTTAATAACCAAAATAGTGACTGGCTTGCATTTCGCGCATTCTAGTTATTTTTTTTAATAAATAAAAATGGACCTATCTACATTTTTAGGACCCATATTAAAACAACTATTCGGGTCTCTACTGGGATATGTGTCTATTTTTGTTTCTTAATGAACGTTACGGAACATGTAAAAATTCTACACTACTCCGAAAAATGTCCTATCCACCAACCCCCCGGCACCGGTTGCCCGCCATACCTCGGGGAATTAGGCCTAAGTCACTCGTTACATTCTCCTGCTCCTTGGGTTTAAACATTTTTTTAATCCTTTGTCTTATTTTTTTTAATATTTTATGGTTCATCGATTACCAAGATCATAAGCACCAGGGTTTGGAAGATAATTCCAGATTTCAAAAGGTTGTTGAGTTCAAATATTTTTATAGAAGGTCGATCTCAGGAAATTCATGAGGTTGTTAGTAGTGGCGGCATCTCTAAGAGTATCTATCAGGTTATTACGTACATTGAAAAGTTGCCGTATGTTTACTAACCCTGGACAGACGGATGTAATATGTGATACGGTGAATAATTCTCTGCATCAATCACATATTAGTGGATCTTGTCCGCCTAGAAGAAAACTATATATTACAGCTGTGTGTTCAAGCCTCAGTCTATGCTTTTTTATCCTGTCAGCTCTGGTCAAGGCACCAGTAGGCCGCCATAGTTAAATAGATGGTTTCAGGGCTCTCAAGTTGTTATCTGATTCCATTCTTGTTTCCATATTCACATAATTTCAGCTTTGTATTGCCTTTTTATATCATCTGCCCTCAGAACAGTGGCATCGACTGTTTCGGTGTCAGCGGCAATATGCACTGCTCTGTCTGCAATTTCGTTACTTTCGATTCCTAAGTGGATTGGTGCCCATAGTAATTTAACATTTTTGCCTGTATTATGTAGAAGGTTCATTGAAAATAAGATTGATTTGACAAGTGGGTCACCAGAGAATGGATTTGAAATTGGTTTAAGAACACTGAGGGAATCACAGACGATTAAAGTTTCCTGATTGTTTCTCACCACATGCAAAATTGTACATCCTGCCAGATGGCATAAAGCTCAGCTGTGTATGGTGATACGGATGGTCTTATTATTTCGAATTTTCCTTTATCTTCTACCATTACGTCGATCATATTTCCTGACATCAGTACTTCTCCTATGCATCCATAGGCCTTTTGCCTCTCTTCTTCCCATCTTTGGCAGTGAAAAATTGTATGATTAGCACTTTCAACCTTTCCCATTACGTGGAGGTATGCCTTGAAACACCCGTGCCCAGTTAGTACTTGTAGTCTGTATCTCAGTGCTTGTAGGACACTCGGAGCACCACTTCCAGAATAATCCTTTTGTCCATTGCGCGTTTCGTGGTTTCCCTCCCATTTCCCCTACCACTGTTCTCGACATCTGATTATCTCTTCCCTTTTGGTGCCCTCGTTGACTCTTCTCCGTACAGTCTTTTGCTCTCGTCTGCTGGTAAGTGGGTAGGCACTGTACCACTACTTGTATCGCCCTTACGGATACGGTTCGGTAGGCGCTGGCCACTCTTAATAACATTGATCTTTATACTTTTTCCATCACGCGCCTATCGGAAGTGACTTTTAATTCTTGTGCCCACATAGAAGTATGGACTGCATCACCCCACTTAATAGGACCCTCGTTTTACTATGTGACCAACCTACATTTGGCATGATTTTTGCAATCTTTGCCATTCTGTCCTCTGCCTTTTTAGCCACCTCTCTAATATGCAGTTCAAAGCTGCCAAATCGTCTGTATAACAATGTTCCGCTGTTTTAGTCGGAACCCAGGTACCATTATCCGTCTTCACCACCCGTGGCCTCCGAGGATCACTGCCTCTATCTCGTTCAATGACAATTCCAAACCAACCGCTCTCATCCATCCTTCAACCATTCTTACAGCCTCATTTCCTCTTTCTGCACCCCGTGTGTAAGCAGTGCCAGATCATCCGGTAAACTAATTTTTTGAAGTCCCATTGGGACCTATTTCAGTAGTGTCGGGCGCTACTCTAACTAAAACTTTTCAGAAATACTTCTGCCATTCCAGGAACTCCCTCATCGGCATAACTTCAGAATGACGAGGTTGTTTGCTACCATACTATCTGATTAGTTCTGCAATCTCTTCAGTACTCTTTGCTTTTTTTATGATTTCTATAATGTACTCATATATCATCTTGTACCTCCGTCTATTGCTGGTCATTATCTCTATTACATTATCCAGTTTTTTTGTTCGTCTATTTCTCTCTCCAATTTTATTCTCCTAACCACCATCTTTCGCAGTACAGATGGTATGTTCAGGGGTACCCTGCCTGGGCAGTATCTACAGATGCCATATTCTGTTTTACCTATATTCGTTGTATACGTCCTAAAACTTCTGTGCCTCGTCCAAAATTGGATAAAGAAGTAGTCTGTTTTTCGATACTGGCTATTATACCATCTGCTACAGTTGGGGATCAGTATCTTAGACCATTGCACCATCTGGGTATGCGTTGTTTATTTTTCCTGCCACGCAGTTGTCCCTAGCCTCCTCTCTACTCATTTCACTCATAGTGAGATTTCACTGTTTCACCAGCAGATCAATAGGAAACTGTCCGAGAAGTACTAACAGGCTGCATCTTGAAGCTATGAGGTATACACTGGCGCAATTTAGGAGGCAATTCTCTGCATCCGCTTAAACATTTCTCTATATATCCAGATTCTCGTCACGATATTCCAGACAGTATCGTGGAATGCACGACTCCTATAATTATCTCACTCTTTCTGGATCCAGTTCCTCCGATATTTGGCATTATCTTCGCTAGAACCCTTACTTTATATCTGAGGTGCTCTCCCAAATACTTAACTTTTCTGCTAGGTTCTGCTCCCCGTATTTCGAAGAGGACACCCTCCCTGTTCCTCGTGTCCTTGAGGGTTAGAGCTTCAGTCTTTGTTAGCGCAACATTTAAATCATGGTCCGCCATTCAATTAGAGACCTCATTCAAGTTCATATTTGCAAAGTGCGATAGGTCTTTCTTACTGTCCGCTTCTTTTGTATATCCTATCTTTTTAACATTTTGCCATCTGACGCCTCGAAGAACGTCAGCATGCACCGATCCTTGATGAACTCCCATGGATATCATGTTACTCCTCGATATTATTAATGCCCTGTGTCTAAAATAGCTTCCGATGAGGGATACCAGGTAATCAGATATACCTCAATCTTTTAACTTCTGAAGGATTTGATCATGCTTGTCCTCGATTTCCTTTTCTAACCTACCTCAGATGAGTCCTTCAAACAGTTTCCATAAACAGCTTATCAGGCATATAAACTTGAAGTATGAAGCTTCTTCATATCTCTTTCTCTTTGCGAACAGTACCAATTTAGCCTCTTTCCACTTCCGTGGGAAGTCTTGCTTGTGAACAGACCTTTGATAGTCTAAAGTAACCGTTCTTCGAATACAACACTCGTTATTTTAATTGCCGTTGGTGGAATGCCATCCGCTCTGGGAGCTTTCCCAGGCTTATTGGCTTCTGCTAGCACCTCCTTTGTAAGCAGTCTTGAATTGGCTACGTTGTTTCTCTGTATGTCGATCTGCTGTTCTTGAGAAACCTAACCTGAATTAAAATAACCTAAAATTAGTATGATCTCATTATCTTTTTATACATATTCTCTGTTTAAGTCAATTTGTAGATTATGTCTTAATTTCATTATAAAAAAATAGTGTGTGCAATTAAATTCTATTCTACCATGACGTAACCCTGTTATTGTTCTGACCTTGCATCAGAGTTATATAAGACCAAGAGAGATGCTTAACTCAAGTTCCCATTTACCCCTCAGTCGGACTGACTTCTCTTTTTTTAGGTCACGACGAAACTGAGTCATTTCTCATTCTGTTCTCGAGCCTATAACGGCATGCTAATTATTATTTATTGTGTAGTGGTTTACGAATTTCCGTATCTAAATTTTTACTGAAAATTAATAACGTGCAATATAAACTTTTTGATACTTACCTTTACTCAAATATTTAGATTTTTTTGTCGTTTTGGTGACGAATGAATTAGACTAAAACTATATTCCTGAATGCGACAAAATATCTCCATTAGCTTATTAAAGCCATTCAAGTTAGAAATCAAATAGAACTATTAAAACAAACGTTACACAAAATAAATATTACCAGACCAAAATGTTAAAACGATACTCTCAACGAAGATTACTTCAATTCATATCCATAACCATTAGCGCGGAATCTATTGCCATCATGGAAAACGTGGAAACTTGCCAGTAGGTAACAAAACATGTGAACAAACATACCATTTACCATTAGGCAATTTGCATGATTTGCCGTGATGTCCCCCCTTCCCTATAACTCGTACGCCGGAATATTCGACATTACAGGAAGTAATAAGATTAATATCTATAGATAGATACATAAAAGATTAAAATTCAGAAGAGAAAAATAAAAATAGACTGAGACAAATAGTTTGAAGGAATAATAACAAGTTCAAGTAAATATTTTGAGTCTATAAAATCATTATTATAATTCGTACAGTTTTGACACAATAATAAAAAATTATTTGAAATAATACTAATCTGTAAAAAAAATTTTCTAAAGTCCTTGAAAATTTCTTGGAAATCATTCAAAAATCCTTAAAAAAATCCTTGAAAAAAATCTTTGATAAAACCTTAAAAAGCTAAAATTTGTTGAAAATTGAAAAATACTTCAAATAATCTTATAAAAATACTTGAAAATTTCTTTTAAAAATTCTTGAAAATTCCTTTTAAAAATCCTTAAAAATTGGAAATTTCTTAAAAAAATCATAAAATATCCTTAAATAATCCTTGCCAAAATCCTTAAAAATTCTTTTAAAAAAAATCTTAACAAAAATCTTTTGAAATTCTTAAAAAAATCTTTAAATATCCTTGAAAATTGCTTATTGAATTAAATTATTAAAAATCTTGAAAATTATAGTAAAAAAGATTTGCAATAATACCAAAAAATTCATGTAAAGTTCTTGATAATTCCTTGAAAAAATACTTGAAAAATACTTGTAAAATCTTAAAATTTGTTGAAAATTTTTTTTATAAAATCCTTTTTGAACTTATAGTTGAACTAGTTGTCGCAATAAAAGATGGAAGGCGCAAAAAATCTCTCGACAAGGTCTTGAAAAGTCTGGAAAAGGTCATGAAAAGTCTGGAAAAGGTCATAAAGACGTGTTGAAAAGATCTTGAAAACTTCTAGAAAAGGCTTGTATATATTTTATACCTATATATGTATAAAAATCCTTGTAAATTTCTTTTAAAAATCCTTGAAAAATTATGAAACAATCCTGAGAAAATTATTAACAGAAATCTTCTGAAATCGTTGAAAGAATCATTAAGAGTCTTTAAAAAAGCTTTGAATCATCGATAAATAATTATAAAAAATACTAAGAATCCTTGAAAAATTCTTAAATAAATATCTTTAAAAAAATCCTTGAAAATTTCTTGGAAATCGTTAAAAAATCATTCAAAAATCCTTTGATAAATCATTAAAAAGTTAAAATTTGTTGAAAAATCTTATAAAAATCCTTGAAAATTACATTTAATAATCCTTATAAAATCCTTAAAAATTGAAAAGATTAATAAAAAAAATACAAAATATTCTTAAATAATCCTTGCAAAATCTTTGAAAATTAATTTTTAAATGCCATTTAAAAATTTTGAAAGCTTTGAAAAATCTTTGAAAAATTCTTGACAATTCCTTGGAAAATCCCAGAACAATCGTTAGTAAATTATTGACAAAAATCTTATAATCATTGTAAAAATAATTCTTAAAAAATACTAAAAATCCTTGAACATTCCTTGAAGAATTCCTAATAAAAATCTTGAAAAAATAATAAAAACAATAATAATAAAACTTAAAAAAATCCTGGTAAAGTTCTTGGAAATCGTTAATAAATTATTGAAAAAATCTTTTGGTAAATCTTTAAAATTTAAAATTTGTAGAAAAACTTTTACAAAACGCTTAAAATCCACAATACTTTCGAAAAACTCATGAATAGAAAATATTTGAAATAATCTTTTAATTAAAAATTAACAATTAACAAGTAAAAATTTCTTTAAAAAATCATCAAAATATCCTTTAATAATCCTTTCAAAATCCTTGAAAAACTTTTTCTTAAAACATTTAAAAATTTTAAAAGCTTGAATAAATCTGTGAAAAATTCCTCAAAATTCGTTGGAAAATCCTGGAAAAATTAAATCATCTTTAAATAATTCTTAAAAAATTTTAAAAATTTTTGAACATTTCTTGAAGAATTCTTATTAAATATTTTCAAAATATAGTAAAAAAAGACATAGAATAATTCTAAACCTTGACAAATCCTATAGAGTCCTTAAAAATTCCTTAAAATCGATAAAAGATTCTTGAAAAATAATTAAAAAACCCTTAAAAAAATCAACAAAATTTTTGGGAAATTCATGGATGAGAAATTCTTAAAAAAATCCATGGAAATTATTTTTAAAAATCCTTGAAAAATACGTAAAAATTAAAAATTCTTTTAACCTAATCATAAAATATTCTTAAATAATTCTTTCAAAATTCTTGAAAAATCTTGTAAAATAGTTGAAAAACCAAATCATTTTCAAGAACCACTTAAAAGTCATTAAAAAAAATTATTTATAAAAATCCTTATAAAGTCCTAGAACAATTATGCTAAAATATTTGACAAAATACTTGAAAAATCTTGTAGAATTATTGTAAAAATTCATTAAGAGTTTAAAAATTCTCTTTTAATCATCATTAAATAATTCTTAAAAAATTATTCCTTGAAGAGTTCTTAATAAAAATATTGAAAAAACGGTAAAATAGGACTAAACTTTAAAAAAATCCTTGTAAAATCCTTTTGAAAATCGTTAAAAAATCCTTAAAAAATACTTTAAAAACCTTTGATAAATCTTCAAAAAGTTAAAATTTGTTGAAAAATCCTTGCAAAACCCTTCAAAAATCCACAAAAAAAAAAATTGGAAAAGTCATGAATGAAGAATTATTGAAATATTCTTAGTAAAGTTCTTGAAAATTCAATGACGAAATTCCTATTAAAAATCCTAATTGAAAATTTCTTAAAGAAATCATAAAATATCCTTAAAATAAATCCTTGATAATTATTTTTCAAAAACCATTTAAAAACTTTGAAAAATCCTTGTAAATTATTTTTAAAAATTCTTATAAAATCCTGGAACAATTATGGTAAAATTTTTGACAAAATTCTTGAAAAATCTTGTAAAATCGTAAAAAAAAATTTAAAAAGTCTTTGAATCATCATTAAATATTTTTTAAAAAATAATAAAATCCTTACACATTCTTGAACAATTCTTAATAAAGATCTTGAAAAAATAAAAAAAATATTAGGAATAATAAATACTAAACCTTAAAAAAATCTTTGTAACGTCGTTAAAAAATTCTTAAAAAATCCTTAAAAAATCTTATTTCCCTAAACTGTCGAAAAACTCATCAATGAAAAATACTTGAAATTTTCTTTTAAAAATCCGTGAAAATTCAATAACGAAATCATTTGGAAATTCCTATTAAAAATCCTTGAAAATCCTTAATTATTGAAAAGAAATCATAAAATATCCTTAAAATAATCCTTGCAAAATCCTTAAAAATTCGTTTTCAAATGCCATTTAAAAACTTTAAAAAATCTCATTAAAAAAATCCTTGTGGAACCCCTATAAAAATCGTTTTAAAGTCCTGGAACAATCATGGGAAAATGCTTGACAAAATTCCTTAAATCTCTTGTAAAATCGTTGAAAAAATCTTAAAAATTCTGTGAAAAATTTTTAAATATGCATTAATTAATTGTTCAAAAATGGTAAAAATTAATCAATGAACATTCTTTGATGGATTAATAAAAATTTTTAAAAAAGACAAAACCTTAAAAAAATCCTTGTAACGTCCTTGAAAATTTCTTGGAAATCGTTGAAAATACTTAAAGAATTGTTAAAAAAATCGATACGAAAAACTCTTGAATGAAAAATTCTTGACATATTCTTATAAAAATTCTTGAAAATTCAATAAAGAAATTCTTGGAAATTCCTTTAAAAAATCCTTGAATGGTGAAAATTTCTTAAAATCCTTGAAAAATCCTTTTCAATCCTGGAACACTTATGAAAATTTTTGACAAAAATCAAAAATCTTGAAAAATCTTGTATAATTGTTTGAAAACATCCTTGAATGTGTTTAAAAAATCTTTAAATCATCATTAAACAGTTCTTTGATAAATCCTTAAAAACTTATTTATTGAAAAATCTTTACAAAACCCTTAAAAAATCCATAAACTTTGGAAAAACTCATGACTGAAAAACTCTTAAAATATTCTTATAAAAATTCTTGAAAATTAAATAAAAACGTCCTTGGAAATTGAAAATGTCATAAAATATTCTTAATTAGTCCTTGCAAAATCACTGAAAATTTATTTTCAAGGACTGGAAAAAGGGGAAAAATCATTAAAAAAATTGCAAAATTGTTAAAAAAAAATCAAAAAAGTATGTGAAAAATCTTTGAATCATCATTAAATAATTCTTAAAAATCCTTGAACTTTCCTTGAAGAATTCTTAATAAAAATCTTGAAAAAATAGTCAAAAGTCCTTAAAAATTCCTTGAAAAAATAAATGACAAATACTTACAAAATCTTTAAAAAAAATTTTGTTACGATTCCACCATTTTAACATATAAGCTATATTTAAAGTAAAATTTTTATTAAATTGAAATTAAAATAAAATACTTATTAATAACCAATTGCGAATTAATTTAATATACCGGCTTACAGTTTATTTCTTTCACCTCTTTAGGGGTTAAAATGAAACGAAAACCATTTAGGTTAGTTTATCATCATTGCATGTTAAAGTACCGTTTCGATAAAATAAAAGTCTTTCTTTGAATTGGATTTGGGATTGAAGTATCGCTTTGTTCTGTACTGTTTTATGTTCTGCAAGTATGAGACTACCCTTCATTTCGGTTGGACTCAAATTAATCCGGCTACTTTGCCGGATTATTCAATTCAAAAACATGGTTTAATATAAAAAATGTAAAACAATAATTTTCAAATAAAATAGAAACCGATTCTTTTTAACTAACTCAAGAATGAGGAAATGAAGAAAATTGAAAAATTCTTACAATTGTGGTCTTCCCTATTTTCACAATCATAATATTTTTTCTAAAATTTTGAAAATATTCGCAAGTATAGTATATTTTTTCTGCTTTCCACCTATAGTCATCACAGTTTAAAAACTTTCACAGTTTTTTTGTTACAGGCGCTAAACAATATGTATCTCAAAATTTTAAAATTTTGTATCAAAAGCTACAAAAAAATGAATTATCCGTAAAAATTAAAAAAGTTAGTTTATATCATTGAAAATAGAATAAAAAATACTATAAGTGAGAATTTTTTCAAATTTTTGAAGAATGAATTATACACTTGAGAAAAGGGAGAGACGACAATGAGGGAAGTTAAAAAATCGTTGTCGTTGTGGTCTCTCCCTATTCTCACAATCACAATTTTTTATTTAAAAATTTTGAAAATATTTGTATATATAGTGTATTTTTTTCTCTTTCTATATACAGTTAGCACTTTTTAATAACGTTGTCAGTTTTTTTGTTACAGGGGCTAAACAATTTGTGACTAGACATTTTAATTAAAATTTTGTATCTAAAGCTATAAAAAAGGAAAAAATCATAAAATTACAATATTAACTTTAATACCACTGAAAATAGAATGAAATAT
Source organism: Neocrepidodera transversa (assembly GCA_963243735.1). NCBI lineage: Eukaryota > Metazoa > Arthropoda > Insecta > Coleoptera > Chrysomelidae > Neocrepidodera > Neocrepidodera transversa. The sequence continues at coordinate 21,130,971 of OY725341.1, forward strand.
ACTATAAGTGAGAATTTTTTCAAATTTTTGAAAAATGAATTGTATACTCGAGAAAAGGGAGAGACCAAAATGAGGGAAATTAAAAAATCCTCGTGGTTGTGGTCTCCCCCTATTCTTATAATCACTATTTTTAATTTAAAATTTTGAAAATTTTTGTGTATATAGTGTATTTTTTTCTCTTTTTGTCTGCAGTGAGCACTTTTTAGTAACGTTGTCAGTTTTTTTGTTACAGGGGCTAAACAATATGTAACTAGACATTTTAATTAAAATTTTGTATCTAAAGCTATAAAAAAGGAATAAATCATAAAATTACAATATAAACTTTAATACCACTGAAAATAGAATGAAATATACTATAAGAGGAATTTTTTTCAAAATTTTTAAGAAAGATTTGTGAACTTGAGAAAATGGAGAGACCAAAATGAGGGAAATTAAAAAATCCTTGTGGCTGTGGTCTCTCCCTATTCGCACAATCACAATTTTTATTTAAAATTTTGAAAATATTTGTGTATATAGCGTTTCTTTTTCTCTTTCTATCTACAGTCAGCACTTTTTAATAACTTTGTCAGTTTTCTTGTTACAGGGGCTAAACAATATGTAACTAGAAATTTTAATTAAAATATTGTATCTAAAGCTATAAAAAAGGAATAAATCATAAAATTACAATATCAACTTTAATACCACTGAAAAAAGAATGAAATATGCTATAAGTGAGAATTTTTTCAAATTTTTGGAAGAATGAATTGTACACTTGAGAAAAGGGAGAGACCAAAATGAGGGAAATTAAAAAATCCTTGTGGTTGTGGTCTCTCCCTATTCTCACAATCACAATTTTTTATTTAAAATTTTGAAAATATTTGTATATATAGTGTATTTATTTCTCTTTCTATGTACAGTTAGCACTTTTTAATAACCATGTCAGTTTTTATTGTTACAGGGGCTAAACAATATGTAGCTAGAAATTTTAATTCCAATTTATAAAAAACGGAATAATCATAAAATTACAATATTAACTTTAACACCAATGAAAAGAGAATAAAATACACTATGAGTGGGAATTTTTTTTTAAATTTTTAAAAAATAATTGTGATCTTGAGAAAAGAGAGAGACCAAAATGAGAATAATTAAAAAATCCTTATAGTCTCTCCCTTTTCTCAAAATAACAATTTGTTATCTAAAATTTTGAAAATATTCTCAAGTATAGTATATTTTTTCTGCTTTCCACCTATAGTCAGCATAGTTTAATAACCTTCACAGTTTTTTTTGTTACAGGGGCTAAACTATATGTAACTCAAAATTTTAAAATTTTTGTATCAAAAGCTACAAAAAATGAATTATCCGTAAAAATTAAAAAAGTTAGTTTATATCATTAAAAAGAGAATAAAAAATACTATAAGTAAGAATTTTTTAAAATTTTTGAAGAATGAATTGTACACTTGAGAAAAGGGAGAGACCAAAATGAGGAAAATTAAAAAATACTTATAGTCTCTCCCTTTTCTCACAATAACAATTTGTTATCTAAAATTTTGAAAATATTCGCAAGTATAGTAAATTTTTTCTGCTTTCCACCTATAGTCAGCACAGTTTAATAACCTTTACAGTTTTTTTTGTTACAGCGGCTAAACTATATGTAACTCAAAAGTTTTGCATCAAAAGCTACAAAAAAATGAATTACCCATAAAAATTCAATAAGTTAGTTTATATCATTGAAAAGATAATAAAAAATACTATTTAGTGAGAATTTTTTCATATTTTTGAAGAATGAATTGTATACTTGAGAAAAGGGAGTGACGAAAATTTTGAAAATATTCGCATATATAGTACATTTTTTTCTCTTTCCATGTACGGTAAGCATATTTTAATATTATCGATAATTTTTTTGTTACGGGGGCTAAACAATAAGTAACTCGAAATTTAAATCCAAATTTTGTATCAAAAGCTACAAAAAAATGAATTATCCGTAAAAATTAAAAAAGCTAGTTTATATCATTGAAAATAGAATAAAAAATACTATAAGTGAGAATTTTTTCAAATTTTTGAAGAATGAATTATACACTTGAGAAAAGGGAGAGACGACAATGAGGGAAATTAAAAAATCGTTGTCGTTGTGGTCTCTCCCTATTCTCACAATCACAATTTTTTATTTAAAAATTTTGAAAATATTTGTATATATAGTGTATTTTTTTCTCTTTCTATATACAGTTAGCACTTTTTAATAACGTTGTCAGTTTTTTTGTTACAGGGGCTAAACAATTTGTGACTAGACATTTTAATTAAAATTTTGTATCTAAAGCTATAAAAAAGGAAAAAATCATAAAATTACAATATTAACTTTAATACCACTGAAAATAGAATGAAATATACTATAAGTGAGAATTTTTTCAAATTTTTGAAAAATGAATTGTATACTCGAGAAAAGGGAGAGACCAAAATGAGGGAAATTAAAAAATCCTCGTGGTTGTGGTCTCCCCCTATTCTTATAATCACAATTTTTAATTTAAAATTTTGAAAATTTTAGTGTATATAGTGTATTTTTTTCTCTTTTTGTCTGCAGTGAGCACTTTTTAGTAACGTTGTCAGTTTTTTTGTTACAGGGGCTAAACAATATGTAACTAGAAATTTTAATTAAAATTTTGTATCTAAAGCTATAAAAAAGGAATAAATCATAAAATTACAATATAAACTTTAATACCACTGAAAATAGAATGAAATATACTATAAGTGGAATTTTTTTCAAAATTTTTAAGAAAGATTTGTGAACTTGAGAAAATGGAGAGACCAAAATGAGGGAAATTAAAAAATCCTTGTGGCTGTGGTCTCTCCCTATTCTCACAATCACAATTTTTATTTAAAATTTTGAAAATATTTGTGTATATAGCGTTTCTTTTTCTCTTTCTATCTACAGTCAGCACTTTTTAATAACGTTGTCAGTTTTCTTGTTACAGGGGCTAAACAATATGTAACTAGAAATTTTAATTAAAATGTTGTATCTAAAGCTATAAAAAAGGAATAAATCATAAAATTACAATATCAACTTTAATACCACTGAAAAAAGAATGAAATATGCTATAAGTGAGAATTTTTTCAAATTTTTTGAAGAATGAATTGTACACTTGAGAAAAGGGAGAGACCAAAATGAGGGAAATTAAAAAATCCTTGTGGTTGTGGTCTCTCCCTATTCTCACAATCACAATTTTTTATTTAAAATTTTGAAAATATTTGTATATACAGTATATTTTTTTCTCTTTCTATCTGCAGTCAGCACGTTTTAATAGCAGTGGCAGTTTTGTTGTTACAGGGGCTAATCAATTTGTGACTAGAAATTTTAATTCAAATTTTGTTTCTAAAGCTACAAAAAACCGAATTATCCATAAAATTACAATATTTACTTTAGTACTATTGAAAAGAGAAAAGATACTGTAAGTGAATTTTTTTTTTAATTTTTAAGAAAGAATTGTGAACTTGAGAAAAGGAAGAGACCAAAATGAAGAAAATTAAAAAATCATTATAGTTGTGGTCTCTCCCTTTTCTCACAATCACAATTTGTTGTCTAAAATTTTGAAAACATTTGCATATATACTACATTTTTTTCTCTTTCTATGTACGGTAAGCATATTTTAATATTATCGATAAAGCTACAAAAAACGAATTATTTGAATGTCAAAAACATGGTTAAATATATCATTAATATGATAATAAAAAATGTAAATCGTCCCTTCCCCGCACAAGCCATTGGCTTCTGGGGTTCACTCGTATGGGGGTGAAATGTAGTGCGAGTATTATTATTATTTTTATTATTATTATTAGTAATTTTCAATTAAAATAAAAATCAAATTTTCTATTTAAAAACTCAAGAATGAGGAAATGAAGAAAACTGAAAAAATTCTTACAATTGTGGTCTTGCCCTATTTTCACAATCATAATATTTTTTCTAAAATTTTGAAAAAATTCGCAAGTATAGTATATTTTTTCTGCTTTCCACCTGTAGTCAGCACAGTTTAATAACCTTCACAGTTTTTTTGTTACAAGGGCTAAACAATATGTATCTCAAAATTTTAAAATTTTGTATCAAAAGCTACAAAAAAATGAATTATCCGTAAAAATTAAAAAAGTTAGTTTATATCATTGAAAAGAGAATAAAAAAGACTATAAGTGAGAAATGTTTCAAATTTTTGAAGAATGAATTGTACACTTGAGAAAAGGGAGAGACGACAATGAGGGAAGTTAAAAAATCCTTGTGGTTGTGGTCTCTTCCTATTCTCACAATCACAAATTTTTATTTAATATTTTGAAAATATTTGTATATATAGTAAATTTTTTTCTCTTTCTATGTACATTTAGCACTTTTTAATATCGATGTCAGTTTTTTTGTTACGGGGGCTAAACTATATGTAACTCAAAATTTTAAAATTTTTGTATCAAAAGCTACAAAAAAATGAATTATCCGTAAAAATTAAAAAAGTTAGTTTATATCATTGAAAAGAGAATAAAAAATACTATAAGTGATAATTTTTTCAAATTTTTGAAGAATGAATTGTACACTTGAGAAAAGGGAGAGACGACAATGAGGGAAATTAAAAAATCGTTGCGGTTGTGGTCTCTCACTATTCTCACAATCACAATTTTTTATTTAAAAATTTTGAAAATATTTGTATATATATTGAATTTTTTTCTCTTTCTATGTACAGTTAGTATATTTTAATAATATCGCTAATTTTTTTGTTACGGGGGCTAACCAATAAGTAACTAGAAATTTTTATTCAAATTTTGTATCTAAAGCTACAAAAAACAAATTATCCACAAAATTACAATATTTACTTTAGTACTCTAGTACTTTTTTCATAATCACAAATTTTTGTCCAAAATTTTGAAAACTTTCCTATCCTGGAGAAATTCTTCCTCAATTGGGCTGGGTTTAGTGGGACCTAAATAAAATGAAAAACACAATATAAAAAGAATAACAAAATTAATAATCTTTTTTCTATTTCTTCCTTCCTTCTGCTACCTCCTCAGATCTCCCAACATTTTCCTTCTGTCTCTAAATTTTACTTCTGTTCTTTATTGACCTTTGAAACTGTTTACTGTTTGCTTTCTTTAAATGGTCACATTTTTTTATAATGTTTGTTTCTTTATATTTTTTTTTATAAATAATATTGCTTACTTTTTTTTTAATTTTTATTTTTTCCTTTAAATATACCAGCCTTTTCTTATATAACATTCCTTTTACAAATATAATATTACTTTTACAGTTTTCTCTTTTTTATCATTTTAACAAATTTCTGACAACTTTCTATCTTTTCGTGATTGATTATCAATAATCTTCAATTTTATTTTTTCTGCATACTTTTTTTACATAATTTAAACTTTAATTTTGATTAACACAAACTCAATGACAAGTCATTTTACCTTAAAAGAAACTAGCTGAATACACGTACTTTGCTTTTTAGTACCTAGACGACCGAGCTTTGATTTTTCCTATTTTTCTTTATTTTTCCTATTTTTCTTTATTTTTTCCTATTTATCCTGCTTTTCATTGTTTTGTCCTATATTTCCCTTTTTTGTCCCTATTATTAACTATTTTTTTATTTATTTTTAATTTTTTTTCACTATATTTCCCAAATTTTCCTGTTTTTCACTATTTCTTCTTACTTTTCAAAACTTTTCACTATTTGTCACTATTTTCCCATATGCTTCTATAATTCTCTCTAATTTCTCTAATTTTTCTTATTATCTTTATTTTGCCCTATTTTTCACTATTTTTCCTATGTTTCCCTATTTTTCTCTTTGTCCTGATTTTTCCTCTTTTTTCCTACTTGTAACTATTGGTACTTATTTTTCCCTGGTTTCCCCATTTTTCCCTATTTTACCTTTTTTCTTATTTTTCCTGTTTTCTATTTTTTCCCGTTTTTCATTATCTTTTCCTATTTTCTTTATTTTTCCTTATTTGTCCATATTTGTACTTATTTTCACTATACATTTATTGTTTGTTTCCTCTCTTTTTTGCGACTATTATTTTTTGATCGATTTTCCTCCTTTTTTTCAAACTTATTTTTTGCCCCAGTATTTCCCACCTTTTTTTAATTACTATTTTTTCCACCACTTCCCACCCCCCCCCCTTTGTATACAACTATTGTTTTATGTTCCACTTTTTTTTCTATTTTTTTCAAAGTCGTGTTTTTGCCTCATTTTTTCACCTTTTTACCGCAACTATTGTTTAAGCCCCAATTTACCCCCTATTTTTTTACAAGTAATTTTCTGAGCCATTTTAACTCCATTTTTTTATTATTATTTTACGGCTTTTTTCCCCCATTTTTTACTATGATTTTTGTGCTCAATTTTTGTCCCATTTCTTCCCTTTTTTTACAACTATTGTTTTATACCCTATTTTATTTTTGGCTTCTCGTTTTTTCAAACTTGTGTTTTTTGAACTTTTTGTCCTTCAATTTTTTTACAACCATTACCATATTTTTGTTGTTTTTTAAAACTATTGTTTTTTTTCTCATTTTCCCCTTATTCCCCCTACTGCCCAGTTTTAACCTCTTTATTTTTCTCCTAATATTTTTCCCTTTTCCCCACTTTTTCCCTTTTTTCCTCAATTTTTTCCTTTGTTTTTCATTTATCGCCCCCTTTTTTCAACTTTTTCCTTCTTTTACATTTCCTTTTCTCTATTTTTTCTAAATTTTACTTTCCAGACTCAGAAGGGAAAGTATTGTGAATGAGATAAAAAAAAAAATTCGAGATACCCAAAAACGGAAATATCCATTTTCGGGGCCCCGGACACGATTAGGACCATTTCCAAAAGGAAGTCTGTCTCTCTGTCTGTATGTGTGTGTGTGTGTGTGTATTCTTCCACGATAGAGGCCACACGTTTAATCTGTTTGAGCTGAAATTTGGAATAGGGGTTTGGCTTACCCGTCGGAAGAACCCTTTAGTTTTGTATGATGTCTGTTAAACAGAAGTGTCACTATCAAAAAATGACAGATGAAATATGTCACAAAATTCAGAATTATTTCTCCAGCTGTCACCTGTCAAAAATAAAAAAATGTCACAATTTTAAATTTTAGCATAAAATATCTGAAAAAGCATTAATCCGACTGAGCTGAAATTTGGTATATGGGTTTGGGTTACCCGTCGGAAGCACCCATTAGTTTTTGTATGACATGTGTCAAACGGAAGTGTCACTATCAAAAAACGACAGATGCAATATGTCACGCAATTTGACCTGCGATATGTCATTTTAAAGCCCATGAAAAACTCTGTTCAGAACAGTTAAAATTATTTCTCCAGCTATCACCTGTCAAAAATAAAAAAATGTCAAAATTTTAAATTTTAGCATTAATATGTCACGGAATTGGACATGTGATATGTCATTTGAAAGCCCTTGAAAAACTCTATTCAAAACAGTCAAAATTATTACTCCAACTGTCACCTGTCAAAAACAAAAAGTGTTAAAATTTGAAACTTTAACATTAATATCTGAAAACATATTATTGGATACTCGTCGGGAAAATTTTGGAGCAACAGAACCGATTTTTTTATTTTCCTATATTTTTTATGTTTCCTATATTTTTTATTTTTCCTATTTTTATCTTTTCCCGTTTTTCATTATTTTTTTCTATTTTCTTCATTTCCTTATTTTTCCCTATTTGTTCCTATCTGTTTTTCCCATTATTTTTCCTAAAAAATCAAAGAACTAATTATCCGTAAAAATGAAAAAAAAATGTTTATATCACTAAAAAGAGAATGAAACAAACTATAACTGAGAATTTTTTCAAAATTTTAAATAAAGAATTGTGAACTTGAGAAAAGGAAGACACCAAAATGAAGAAAATTAAAAAATCCTGTGGTCTCTCCCTATTCTCCCAATCACAATTTTTAATTTAAAATTTTGAAAATAATCTTATATATACTTTATTTTTTTCTCTTTCTATCTACAGCCAGCTTATTTTAATAACGTAGATAGTTTTTTTGTTACAGGCGCTAAACAATAAGTAACTAGAAATTTTCTAAATTGTTCCTAAATCCACAAAATTCACTATTAACTTTTATACCATAGAAAAGAGAATGAAGTGTGAATTAGTTTTAAATTTTTAAGAACGAATTGTTTTGAGAAAAAAGAGACCAAAATGAGGATTATTAAAAAATTATTATTCCCATATTTTATAATTTCGTATATGAGATTAAATTTGTTACTTCTAACGATTTTTATAATGCAAATTATTTTCATTCATATAAGTTATTTTTGTTTATATACTTTGTAATACCAAACACATTCATAATAAAAGCGTGTTTCAACAAACACTTGTGACATTTGTTTACCATGTAAACACTTATAGATGGATTAAGTTTTCCGATATAGTATTTTTAGAAACAGAAAAATATGCCTCGATAATCGTAAAATGTTTTTGCTCTATTTGAATAAAATTACAAAATAAATATTTATTCTGTTGCTATAAAATTAAACAATATGCAATATGTTAAAAATATTTGAAACAATAATTATAAAACCAAATGAAGCATTAATTTTATGGTATAATTTATACATATTCATTAATAAATATTGACTATTACTACAAAAAAAAATTATATATAAAATAAATACAAAGAGAAAATATGAAAAATACTAAACAAATGTCCGGTAAAAATTTAGATAATTAGGGATTAGAAAAGTTTTATTGCTTTAATATTCTCTCATACATAAAATAAATATATTACGTAGTAATATTTTATATTTCTCTAATTACATTATCACAATTAAATAATATATAAATGAAATATATTGCTTTAAAAGTTGAACAAATATTTGGGATTTAAATGACAAATCATCAACATTTTAATGAATACATAAATTTAATATTGTTTGAAATTATATGAAAATCAAATTGTGTATATTCTGCTAATTTCAATAAAGAATAAAAAAATAATACATATTTACGTCAATAAATTTTAGCTTGTTACCGCAATAATTAAATAGAATTTATATAAATTAATTTCTGTATTGAAAAATGATTAGTGTTAATAAATATTTAATAATTTGTATTTCAAACCTTTTATAAAATAATTTGTTTTATTATATGACAAATGGTTTTTTTAATAAAGTAAATCAGATAATCAATAAAAGTTATAAATGGTTATAAATAAATTTCTATTTATTTTTTGGAAATGACAAATAAAACAGAATTGCATTTAAATGAAAACATGTTTAAAATTCATAAAAATCCTACTGGTCCTACTAATAACCAGTCGCCCAGTGATCGAAATTTGACCGTAATTTATTAAAATTTTCATTATATATATATTTTTCTTTATTTTTTCCATTTTTCCCTGTTTTTTTCCCATTTTTTAGTAGTTTTTTCCTATTTTTGCTCATATTTCACTCTTTTAGCTACTTTTTCTTTTTTCCTGTTTATTTTTTCACTTTTTTTTCTATTTTTGCCTATATTTCCCTATTCTTAGTTTTTTTTTCTGATTTTTTCGATTATTGATAATCTTTCCTAATTTTTTTCTATTTATTTGTTTTATTTTCTGGGTTTTTCGTATTCCTTTAATTTAATTGAATTGATTAGAATTTTTTTTTAGAAGAGTTTTCGGTTTTTTGGTTATTTTTGCCATTTTTTTACCATTTTTTGTTTATTTTTGCTATTTTTTTTGCAGTTTTTTTCCCATTTTTTGCCCATTAGCACTTGCTGTTTTTTGTGACTTTTTTGAAATTTTTTTGCCATTTTCTGCTGTTTCTTTTGCGATTTTTTGGGATTTTATTTCGATTTTTTTACCCTTTTTTTACAGTTTTTATTTCAGGTAAATAGTTTCAATTTAATTCAAAAAATTTTTATTTATTTTTATTCTTTCCGTTTTTTTGCGATTCTTTGCAATTTCCTACTATTTTTTGCTATTTTTTCGATAATTTTATTTTTTGATTTCTTCTGTTTGTTTAGCGACCTTTTTTTCTTTTTTTGCGATATTTACCGTTTTTTGCGTTTTCTTGTTTTTATATTTTTCCACTATTTTCTACTTTTCCAGTGTTTCTTTCTTTTTTTTGTTGTTTTTCATTTTTTTTCTCATTTTTCAAAATTTTTTTTTCTGTTTTGTTCTTATTTTTAGTTTTTTTTTTTCTTATAGTTTTTCCTTATTTTTTCTCATTTTTCTGTTTTTTTTTTTCTATTTCTGATTTTTTCTCATTTTTTTTCTTATTCCTCTGATTTTATTCAATTCATTAGAATTTTTATTTTTTAGATTGGTACAATTCTTTTCGATTTTTTGGTTATTTTTTGCAATTTTTTATTATTTTTTGCCTTTATTTTTGCGATTTTTTTTCTATTTTTGCGCAGTTACATTTTTTGCGATTTTTTTAAAATTTTTTGAGATTTTCTGCGGTTTTTCTTGCGATTTTTTTGATATTTTGTTTCGATTTTTATGCATTTTTTACCGTTTTAATTAAAGATTTTTTTCCAATCTTTCAACATTTTTTCATTATACGGTTTTTATATACAATTTTTTACGATTTTTTGCGATATTTTTATTTTTCAATTTCTTGCGTTTTTAAGCGATTGTTTTTAAGTTTTTTTGCGATTTTTATAGCATTTTTGCGTTGTTTTTTTCGGATTTTTACATTTTCTCTTCGTTTTTTACAATTTTGTTTTTCATATATTTTTTTAATATTTTCTGATTTTTTCAGTGTTTTCTTGTATTTTCGATTTTTTCCGATTTTCCTCTTTTTTTTTCTCATTTTTCAGTTTTTTTTTCTGTTTTATTCTGATTTTTTGTTTTTTTTTCTGATTTTTTCAATTTTTTAATAATTTTTCTATATTCTGTTTTCTGATTTTTTCTCTTTTTTTTTCGACTTTATTCAATTTTTTTTATCTTTTTTTAATCTTTTAAGAAGTTTACAATTTTTTTCGTTTTTTTTTATCTTGTTTATTTGCGATTTTTTCGGTTTTTTTTGATTTTTTTCATGTTTTCCGGTTTTTTGCTTTTGCAATTTTTGGTGTTTTTTTTTCGATTTGTTTGCAATTTATTGCAATTTCTTGCGTTTTTTTTTAGATTTTTTTGTGGGACATTGTTTCAATTTTTTTACGATTTTGTTGCGCTTTTTTACGATATTTTACTTGAATTTTTTTTTGCGCTATATTTTTCGATTTCTTGTATTTATTTAGCGGTTTTTTTTTCGTTTTTTCTATTTTTATCATACTTTTGCGTTTTTTGCGTTTTTTCTCGATTTTTTTTTATTTTTCTGTTTTTTCAATATTTTTCTATTTATTCTGTTTTTTTCCCGTTTTTTACTGTTTTTTTATGTTTTTTTCTATTGTTCCTATTTTCCTAATTTTTCCTGTTTTTCCCTATTTTTTGCTATTTTTTGATGGCATTTCCATTTCTTATTTTTGCCTGTATTTTCCTATTTTTTCTTTTTTCCTGTTTTTTTTTTTAATTTCTCCAGTTGTCTCTATATTTTCGTATTTTTCCCTATTTTTTCCTATTTTTCACAATCAGCCACTTAACTCATTCGGCTATCAAACCCATAATTAAAAATAGTCGAATGTATGAGATAAATAATGAATGTTATATAACATCTAATTTAATTCATTTATAACACATATTAAATATTAATTTTTTCTTTCTGCAGTCTTTCTGTATATAAACTTTAACTATGCAAAATCTCACACTTCTCAGTTTAGATTTAGATTATTATTATAAAATTAAAAAATCAAAAAACCGATTTCTTTGTATATAAATATTTAACTTTTGTTTATTTCTTCTCACCTACTTAATTTTATATTTATTTTTTGTTTGTTTTTACAATTAAATTTATGGCATAACTAAAGCCTAGTTTAATGTTTTCATAATACGTAACGGTATATTCAGTAACGAAGTTTACCCTAAAACAGTACAGTCGGTCTTCGTTTTATTGAAATAGTGTGGGTGGAGAACGATTTACTAACCATTAACCCAGTTTCTACCCTAAAATGTAAATGTGAAGCCCGTTTCCAATTTCTAAATCCAGGACTGGTCTTAACAATTAATATCACAACCTACATAATCATTTTACAAGATATATACAAGTTTTAAGATTTTTATATAAAATAATAAATAATTAATATTACAAACTATAATAAAACAATAAATAATTTAGGTGAGACATAAGTCGTCACGAATATTTTTTCTTGCTCCGGTTCTGTACTAGACCGCAGTCAATAAAAATTTAATCAATTCAAGTGGATTTAATTGCATAAAAAAAGAACGTTTTCTTTTTCAGAAAATTGGTATTTATTTGGTTCACTAGCTTCGAAAACGTTTTCACTCCTTTTTAATACGAATTACTGTTTTCTATTACGAAGCCATTTGCATCGTTCCTTTCAACATTTTTGTTATCGGAGAATGATAGATCTGTCGGTATACAATCTCTGAAATTCGATACTATATTCTTGGCAACTTGCTAGTTTATCTCTAGAGTGTCTTCTCAACCTATTCACTGTAATTTTACCATTGATGGATGATTTATTGATTTTATTTATCTTTAGAAGAATAAAAAAGGAAGATTTTAGAGGTGAACAAAAATATTAGCGAAAAATATATACCATACATTTTTCATATTTAGATTAATTTAACATACAGGGTGATTAAAAAATATATTATATTATAAAAATGTTTACTTAATAAAACTGAGTATAGATAAGAAAAAAAAGCACCAAAACTTTCCCGATGAGGATCCAGAGTAAGGCTTCACACGAGACGAGATAAGTCGAGAATTTCAAAAATCTCGTCTCAGTCTCGTTAGTTTCAGTCTCGGTCTCGTCTCGTCAAATCTCGTTATTGCTAGAACTTATTTCTAAGATAGTATTTCCATATTTCCATAATATTTACATACTCTTTACATAAAGTACAAACTAATTCTTTAGCAACACTTTGAGATTTATTAAAAAAATCCCATAGTGTGATTTAACTGCACCATGTTTCATAATGGAAAAAAACGTAGAAAAAGTTCGAACCAAAAGAGAAAATCGAAACATGTTTTTTTTAATCGAAAAATAACGAAAACTGAGAACTGAAATCCGAATTAAGCTCTACTAAATAAAATAATATAAAAAAAATCATGAGCGTTCCCTAAGCAATAAAACAGATTCTCTTTTTTTGTAGGCCCATTTGTTTTGCACATGTTTTAAAGTTTATGGAATTGTAGGTAGAAAAGATCTTTTTAAGATCGTTTAAAGGTTTCGTATCCTAATTTTTACAATAACAACAAAATTTATTATTTCCTATTTCTTATAATTATTTTGATTATGTTTATTCTACCAAATGAAAAATACGAATAGAAATGCATAGTAGCGTATGTGAGTCGGAAAAAATGCCGAAAAATGGAAATATTTTCTGACAGAACAAAAGTTCCTCCTGTCCCCGTTTTTGAGGATGCTGAACACGATGGCGGTGTTAGAATTTCTTTTTAGAAATACACAACTCCGCAAAACGGCCAACAACCACCCCCGGGTTCCGACCCCTTCCAACCCCTCCACTAGCGAATATTCTCCAATTTCGGAAGCGAATATTGGCCGGCGGAGGGGTTGGAACCGATATTCAACACAACCACCTTGCTCAGCATCAACGAACGGGGGGAAATTGTGTTTCTCTGCAGGAATACCTCTTGAAGCGCGTTTAACCCCTGTAGGTGGTGATTTTTGGCCGTTTTGAGGGGTTGCGCAACTCCAAAGAGAAATTGTAATGCTGCTATCGTATTTAGCATCCTCGGGGAGGTACTCTTGTTTTGGCAGAAAATATTTCCATGTTCGTCCAACTCGCACACGCTACTAACATGTAGCCAAACAATGTATAGCATTCGGATTTTTTATTCAATTTTTAATCAATAATAACTAACCACATTGGCTATATAAACATTAATTGTTTTGAATAAATAAAAACTGTGAGTATACAATAAAACTATGGTAGTTTATGAGTAGTAGGCTCTTTACGGAATCATATTTTTTCATTTTATTAGTTTTATCGCTTCGTCTATTCGTCTAAGTACTCAAGTAACAGATGGTTACCAGATTTTAGATTTCGTAAATATATCGTAACCTATGCAAACCTTTTTTTTATTATAAAAAAAATAAATTTTTATACTGATTGTTAGTTTATTTTTCCCTGAAGTTCAGAAAAATATTCTGAAGAAATATGAACGAGAATCACAGGTCTCGCCGTATGTGGTCTCGGTGTTGTTTAAATAATTTTCAAAATGGTATCGTCTCGCTCTCGTCTCGGTTTTACGAGACGAGACGAGAAAAGTATCGTTCTCGTGTGAAGCCCTTATCCAGAGACGAATACTTTTTCAGATATTTGATGTTAAAGTTTTAAACTATGATATTTTTTATTTTTGACAGGTGACAGTTGAAGAAATAATTTTGACTGTTCTGAATACAGCTTTTCAAGAATTTTAAATGACATAGTGCAAGTCAAATTATGTAACATATTGATTTTGTCATTTTTTGACAGTGACACTTGCGTTTGACAAATATCGTACAAAAATCAATAGATTCTTCCGATAGATAACAGAAATCCATATACCAAATATCAGCTTAATCGGATTAAGCGTGTGGCTTTGTGGCTTATATGGTGAAGAATACACACAGACAGACTTCCATCTGGAAGTCACGTCTCAGGCGACCTCAAAATGGATATTTCCATCTTTATCTCGAAAATTTTTTAGCTCGTTAACAATAATTTCCGTTCTCGGATGGTGGGTCGGAAAAGTAGAATCAAAGATTGTTTTATAATCGGTAAGAAAATGCTGAAAATTATGTAGAAAAAAAATCAGTAATAAGCTGAAGTCCAAAAGGCGAAGTAATAAATGCAAACGACAAAAATAATTATAATTATAGTTAACAAAAATAACAAGAAGATTGGAAATGAGGAATATGATGAAGAATGCAAGAAAAGGAACAAAAAGGAAGATAAGTAAAAATACTGATAATAGAAAATATAAATATTGTATGATATACAATAATATATTAATTTCTAAAAAGGATTAAAGAAAAAGTCCCAAGTTAGAAGACATGAAAAATTACAAAAAATCGAAAGTAATTTTTAACTTTAAAAACTAAATAAGGACCTTTATTTCATGAAATAGTAGATAATATTAAAGAAAAACGTTTTGCAAAGAAGAGAATAACTTCATAAATTGATAAAAAAACTCGAAAATATTCAAATAAAGGTATTAAACCAGTGAAGTACATTAAAGAAAAATGATATAATAATGGTATATATACCCGAAAAATAAAATTAAAGAAAATATGAAAAAGAAAACAAAAGTGTGGTAAATTATACAGGATGTCTAAAATTGAAAGGGATAACATTGCTATATAAGAAACCGTAAGAGATACAGAGGCGGTTAAATGGGCAAAATATAAGAGCATTAAATTGACCTACAAATATCAACAGGGACTTTCGCCCTTCTCGAGTTATACAGGGAAAACTAAAAATGCTATTTTAAGTTTTTTACGCATACAATTTTTATTAAAAAAAAAATATGAAAAAATAGAAAAGGGAAGTTTTATTGTTTCTCAATTTTTGCTACAAAACTGTACTAATAAATATTTGATACGACGTTTCTGGCCATCAAGTTTTTTTTAAATACATATCTTTTTTATTACCAAAAATGAGCTTTTTTATTACAAAAAATGATAACAGGTAAAATTCAAATTCAGTGATATATATTGTCACTTTAAGAACGTATTGTCTGCAATAACTAACATCATCAGTGCCAATAATTCGTAGTTCTTTTGTAATTTCGTTTTAATTTCGTCAAAACAAATATAACATTACCTAACAATTTCGATAAAAAAATTGCACTATCAGTGAAACAAAAAAATTATCAAAATAGTATAAATTAAACAAGCAGAAAAAATAATGGACCTGCGTCATGATTAAAAAATATTGATAGAGAATAAAGTCAGTGATGTATGATACATTACATTTTCTTTGACGTTTTGTATGACAAATAATAATCATTATTAATCTATTAATACAGACCTGGATTTTATCGTATGCAAAGAAGATCAAAATAGTTATAATAACGAATAATTTAATTTAGGAAATAACTACAAATTTTCTACCAATGAATTTAAAGAATTACTAGATACATATCTATTAAAAATTAATTGTGCTTTCTAATGCTCTTTACGTCGTCAAGCGGTATTTTGGCGCCTTAGTCTAGGTGTGAAGGTCACTTGTACGGGTAGCTTCAGTGGATAAAACGATACTCCAAGGGCCGTTATGGCAACGACACTGCCTTAGCGACCAGAAGCGCGGGGTTTACTTGCACTACTTCGTTAATACCTTGAGGACCGCGTACTAATTTGAGTTAGCACACCAAAATAAAAGCTGAACCAAAAATAAGTTCAATTGCTAATTTTCTATACCACTTCGGTATTTATTTTAGACAGGTGAAATACGACTTTAGTTGGTCAGATAAATCCATAAAAGCTTTTCTTTTATTATAATCAACAACCACTTCAGGTTTTTCCATTGCCTCACCTTGACGATTAGTTACTTTTGCCATTTTGTTAGTGTGATAGTCACTGAGCAACAACACGTATCGCTTATCCCGCCATTTCAGCATCCTACTTTTCCTTGCCAGAATTTCACATTATGTTAGCTTGGCAGATAGCACATTTATAGCAATTAACTTTCATTTTGAATTTACCGTCCCCAATAAATGAGTCTTTCTTTCCATTAGCTACGAGTCAAACGCAACACTGGTATAGTAATTATCAGTGCAGAGGATTCTTCCACAGCCTAACAGATTCTCTGCCAACTACATCACAACATTTGAAGAGGCAGATCCATCTTGAACTCAATCTGTTCCACAGTATACTTTTATATTGTAGGTATATCCACCTTTAGTACACATTTTATAAAGTTTGGTCCAAAATTTATGCCTTTTATGGTACGATTGTTTCATCAATACATATATCTCTTGGTGGTACCATGGCATACTGAAAGCGATCATTGAGTTTTGCAACAAAGGGGATCATTTTGAATAGAGGGATTTTCGCTTTTACGTAAAACATTTTTAATAGTTGCTTGAATCAATTTATTTTGATATCATTTACATTTACGTGAGCATCGTGGGCGAGAGACGGACCTGCTCTTGTTTGTACTCTGCTGCGTTTGACAGGTATATTGCCTTCAGTCGACAAAGAAGGGCTATTACTGGGTTGATATTAGTCAGAATCACTTTCAAATGCATTTTCCACCTTTTCTTCCTCATCTGACATGAATGTATCCTATACTCTTTGTAATGTAACAAACACCTAACTTAAAACATCTACAACAACTACCGTCCCATCTAATCGGAGTGGCACTACGCTCACGTGACAGTATGTGACCAATCATACGATGCGTTCGTGGGCGCGAAATGCAGATGTATTTCTAATCATCACGCGGTCCGAACAAGTAAATTTTATCGTTCCATCTATGAAAATAGCCGCGAACATACTAAAACATATTAAAATACTATTTTATAAAAATATTTTCTTTTAAAATGAATCATTTAATTTCCAAACACTTACAGAGCAGGTACACTTTTTTATCCAGTTTGTTAAATTTATGAACAACAGAACCCCAAATTTCAGCTTTAAATCAGTAAGTGAGCTATAGGACTTCCTCACCATTTCCCATGTTAAATACCATAAGAAATCGCTAAGGTTAAAAATAGCAAAAATTGGCCAAATCAAGGTCATTCGTTAATTCACGTCTCTCAGATGCGTCAGGTATGACAGCTTCACCAGAGGGTGTTGTCAGACCTTACATATCTGAGGGACCTGAAGACCGTTTGTGTAGTACTTCAGGTCTGTCAGAATCCTCTGCTCTGTTAGCGCTCTCTAGTGAAGCTGTCAGACCTGGCGCATCTCAGAGACCTGAATTAACGAATGACCTTGATTTGGCCAATTTTTGTTATTTTTAACCTTATTTCTTATGGGATTTAACATGGGGAATGGTGAGGAAGTCCTATAGCTCCTTTACTTAAATGTGTACATATTTGAATGTTTATTTAAGGGGGTTCATCTTATAGAGTTATTTTAATTTCGCGTTCTTTTCGTTAATTTAAATTTCCAGCTCTTGTGGATAGTTTCAATTTCCCGCTCTTTCGGTTAGTTTAAATTTCGCGCTCTTTCGGTTAGTTTAAATCTCCCGCTATATACACTAGCGCATCGCAGCGAATAGTCACGGTACAAATACAATAGATCTGACAATTAGTATAAAAGTTAACTAGAGGGTGGGTTGTGGCTCGAACTCGGACTACCACTAGAACTCCAACTGGAACTGCCACTGCAACTGACTAGATTGACTCCGGCTGCCGTATGCCACAAGGTCGGCTGGGTATGCAAAACAAGTACGTGAGTGACTCCATCTTTCGGCGTTGGTTACAACTGGTACCTTATATTCGCATCTTCTAGCCTCTCCGATAATTTTTAGTTAAATTTAATGCAGTACCGTGGCCGATTTAATTTAAATGTTTTAATTATTACGTAAATTAAAGTAACTTGGTTAAAAGTTAAATTAGTTTTGCAATTAACTTTTTTTATGTATTTTTTTTTATTTCACTAGTAATCTTTTTTATCGAAATTTTAACAATTTTGACAAAATTAAAACGAATTTACAAAAGAACTACGACAGGACCGTAAGTAAAAATTATTCTCACTGATGATATTAGTTATTTCAGATAAAAAGTCGTTAAAGTCGCAAGTCGGATATGTCACTGAATTTGAATTTTAACGGTTTATCAATTTTTGTAATAAAGATAGGTCTGTTTTTAAAAAAAAAAATAACTTAATGAGGGCCGTTATCAAACATTTATTAGTACAGTTTCGTATCAAATTTGAGATACTTTTCTTTCCTATTTTTTTATTTTTTTTTTATTAAAATTCTATGCGTAAAAACTAAAAATAGCATTTTTAGTTTTTCCTGTACAACTCAAGAAGGACGAAAGTTCCTGTAGATGTTTTCATATTTTTTAAAATATAAATTCTATGTTTTTAGGCCAATCTAATGCTCTTCAAAATAGTTAACTATTTTCCCATTTAACCGCCACTGTATCTCTTACGGTTTCTGATATAGCAATGTTATCACTTCCAATTTTAGTAATTTTTTTTTTAAATACCGTATAAAGAAGGGAAAATAGATTAACCATCAACTTACAAAAGTCCTTGTGAATAGGAATGCAATATATAAATAAAGGTACTAAACCAATGAAGTACAATGAGGAAAAATGATATAATAAAAAAAGTATGGTGAATTATATATTAAAAAATTTATTGTGATTTTTTTTAATTTCCACTATATAACGATAATTTTTACATGTAATAATTATAATCCGGAAGCTCATAAAGTGGCTGTAATACTTAGCGCTTCCATCCTTATTTTAAATCATCCTTACATAATCCTCTTGTCCTTCATTTCGTTTCCTAACCTAAACTCTTTCCGAAATATATATTCAAATTCCTTTCATTCACATAATGGAATTTTTTAGCGAATAAGTGATCCTTTCTGCATACAAAAACAATAAATTTGGAGTATCCGGTCCCGCGTCACTTCAGGTTTTCGACTACCCAAAACAACCTTATCATCCTGTAAGAATTGAAAATAGGAAACTTTATATCACAATATTAAAATGACTATGCAAATTTCGTGACACTTGGTATAAAGAGGAGGAAATAGCTTCGCATACCGAAGGGAATTAAATGATAAATTATGCGCCAGGAATGTTTGGTTTTGATTAGATATGAATTCAGGAGAAAGAATTCTTATACGGTATATACATTTTTTTTTCAATAAAAGGAAGATTAAATAATTACCGCAAAAATTTTAAGCCTATTTTAGCTAATTTCCAAAGTTGGAAAACCATTTGGATTTTTTATATTACTACTAATTTTAAGAAATTAAAAAATTTGTTTTGTTTTGGTTAGTTATTTTAAATTTATATATAGACACACCTAACAAACTATAAATAATTGCATAACAAACTCGAAATTAAGACGAAATTAAGAGATAAATGTTGAAAAACATGATGAAGCTCCTGAAAAATTTCACAACAGAATACATCTGTAATGTAACAACACTCTGTATACCAATTAATAATTTGTGATTGAATAAAATAATGCCATAGACAGAAATCTTAGAAAATTTTTGACATTCTAACGATAAAATTAATTTTAAGTAATTTTATACAAATATAAAGAAATACTGATTTTGCTTGTTTGGACCTTTGTTCGGTTTTCTGATAAAATTTAGCATAATACTAGGCTGATCATTTTAGAAATTGAAAGAGACAGAACAGTAACTAAGTATAATTCAATAGTTACTTATGTAACTAGTGTCAGAATGTATATTTGTTACACGATGCATGAATTTTGCAGCTCGAGACGAAGTCCAGAGCTGCAATAATGATAAGTGCAACAAATATGCTTTTTGCACATGTTGCACACAACATTTTTTCTACCATCTAATTAAATTTTTTATTAAAAATTTTATTCAAGAGTATTTTACAATACAAGAAATATTATTAACGTTATTTTTGACTGAATTTCAATTTTAATATCGCAGTTAGAGCAACTGATGGACAAACTCCATTTCCAGTGATTTTTTGATTTGTTGCATACTTTTTGCACTAGTGTATATTTTTATATTATAACAAAGTTTTTGAACAATAAATACTGATAGTTTAAAGTTGTTTTCATTCCAGTCACATTATAGATCTACATGAAGCCATAAATACTGATGATATCTTCCAGAGAATATAAAATCGTCCAACAAAATTTAGTAATCATAAATAGCTATTTGTGTATTAAGAGCGGAAAGTGATACTTTGCTGCTTGAGGCAGAGAGTTTCCCGCGCGACGCGTAGCGGAGCGCGGGCAATCTGCCGAAAGCGGCAAAGCACTTTCTGCTCGAATTGCACACAAGATTTTTTCTACGATCACATTATTTTTAGACAAATAATTTAAAAAAAAACATGAAAAATACACTTCATAACCTAAAAATGAAATAATGACGTTTCATTAATTTCATAGTCTACTATTTGCACAAAATAGTAAGTAGGTACTGAAATATGCAATCACTTTTGCATATAGGTGTACCTAGGTGTATCTAGGTGTACCTTCTGACTGTTATATTTTTACTAAATTTTATAAAATAAAGTTTAATTTCGTTCGAAATATCTTCAAATATTAATATTTCAACTAAAATATTCAGACTGCCCTACATTTTGTTTTAATATACCTGTTTTTACTACCTTTCATTAGTTTATTGTAAATGAAAACAGGCGAGCGGAAAAGTACGCGCTAGAGCGACAATAATGTCAAATTATTACAGATCACGGAAAACGTCAACTTTGCGGTTAGATTTGAGTGTGCAAAAGCCTACTTTGGGTAGTGATCGTAGGAAAATTATATTTTATAAGTGCTTTAGATCATATGTAGTATTAAATATATACAATGGATAAATTTCATTGAAATATTATCCAGAATTTACAATCTTATCTATAAATCACATTTAATAATAAATATATAAAATCATCTCCAACATCGTTATTATTTAGCAACTGCATTTTTATAAACTGTAAATATTTTTATTCAAGTCACAGCTTGCATAGCTACGTCACTCCCAATTGTTAGAAATATCAAACAATAGTTAATGATACGCTTTCTACATTTATACCTCTTCTCTCTCCTACGCTTTCATCTCTGGATTATTTCTAACTTCTTCACAGGCAGCTTCAATCTTTTAAAGAAGTTCTTCTCTAGAATTTATTTCACTCGAATATACTACGGATTTTAAATATCCCCTAATGTGGTAATCACAAGGATTAAAATCTGGTGACCTTGGAGGCCACCTATAAGGTCCACCCCTGCCTATCCACAAATTTGGGAAATTGTGATTTAAAAAATTTGTTAATATTGCTCTAAAATGAGGTGGGGCGCCATCATGTTAGAAATACATGAAAAAAACAAAACGTTTATTGAAAAAAACGTATTTTTGTTAAAGGAAATTCTCAAATTATTAAAAACTTGAATTTTTCCTTAAAATTTTTCTAAGTAGAATTAAATGCGCAACTAGAAAAACTATACAGGTTGACTCCATTTTATATTGACTTTTTAAAACTATTAACAAATTTAAAAAATTTTGATATACAGGGTGTTGTTTTGGGGGTACAAGAAATTGTTAATTTTTCGTGAAGCCGGACCTGGATTTATTCAACGGTTAATGTGTTGATCGATTTATCAAATGACCATTAAAATGTGCACCGAATATAAAAAAAATATACCGGGTGGTTTGTAACTCATGGCCCATTGAATTATTAGGCAAAATTCATAAAACGCCCCGTATCTCCGTTATAAAGATTGCAAGACCCATTACATATATGTTATTTAGAACCACCTCGATGACCTTTATCCGTCCTTAACGTATGTCCATTTACCAATAAAACACCCTCTATAATATTTTTTAAAGGAGTCAAATCGACAGTTACACAAAAACGTACCACTTAATCTGAACCAATGAGATTCGTTCAAGTTATCATTAGACTCGTCGTTAGTCTGGGTTTTATGGTCTGGGGAAAAATAACCCGACACAAAAGTACTGTCTCATCATCTCACATAGAGATCAGTCGCATTGAGTTAGCCGTTCAAATTGGTTAGTCCATTATAATAAAAATTTATTCACTAAAAATGGAGCTGCGACTGCGCCTATTTTATCATATAATTAAATAGCATTTTCTATGATTTCACAAGATTTATTATTTTATAAGGTGAATAGTGAGTGACAACAGTGAATTATCATTTCACACTTAATATTTTCGACCAATTAAAAGCATTTGTATCGTTACCATAACAACTAAAAAAAATTCCGGAAATTTATCTCCTTTTTAAAGTAAAGGAGCATGAAATTACAGTAGAAATTTTTTGACGTTTATATTAAAATGACATTTACATTTACCATCAAAACCGTCATTTAAGGTATAATGACGCAACTACAAGATGCCTGACAGAACGGTACTTTCTTAATGGACTTATCCAATAGGAGCGAATTTATAGGTTTTATATTAATGAATGAATAGCTTACAGAACCTAGTAGCTTATGTTGAATTTCATTGTTCTTATAATATTCATTAATTAATAAAAATCAATAAAAAGTAATTAATATATTTTGAAAGTAGTGCTACTTTTGACCAGTAAAATAATTGACGTTTTACTTTCTACAGCATTGCCAAGATTCTGGATTTGTTCGTTTGAAAAAAAAAATGACATACTTCTTTCCTTCTTTTAATCATAACAAATGAGAAAACGAAAGTTACCAGTTTTATCGATATGACATCATAGCCAAATATAATCTGTTTCAATTGGGCTACGTCATAAGCCACTATAGCCCCGATATTCAAATTTCAAGAATTAATTACAGACGCAGGATCGGTCTCAGAAGGGCTGGACCCGGTGCAATGTGTTATGGTAGGCCAAAATTATAAAATAAAAATATAAAAAAAAGTCACTGGATGAGTCCATTGACTGGTAATAAAACATAATTTAAAATTTTTTTAGCTTTGTGGGAAACGGGTTAGTCGGATGGTTCGCTAGTTCTTAGACTATAAGGCAGGAAAACATCAGAAATCGAAAACTACAATAATCACTATTAATTGTTCTGTCTCAGAACAATAAATTGCTAGATCATGTACAAAATATCACAGAAGACGAGCAACATGGTTTTATTGGAGGCAGATCAATTAATAGTTATTTTGCTCATATTTGTGGAAAACGCAAGTAGAGCTATAGAGGAAAAATTGCAATTGGACTGACACTGACTTTAAAAAAGCTTTTGATCAAATCAATCACGACACGTTGTTACAAAAGCTGTTAAACTATAGGCTTTTCGTAGGTTTTACCACTATTTAGAAGACAGATTTTGTATTGTAAGATTCAATGGAAACAAATCAGGAAAATATCTTGCTAATTCTGGGGTGCCACAGGATTGTAACCTGTGCACATTATTATTTACAGTTTTTATAAATGACTTAGTTTCTTATGTTTGCAATTCTGATTGCTTAATTTTTGGTGATGATTTTAAGATTTTTAGAAGAGTAGAAACAGTAAGAGATTGTGTGGCCTTTCAAAAAGATATTAACAACATTGTTGGATGGACTAAAACTATTAAGTCATTTTCTAATATTAAAAAATGTTGCATACTTTCCGTAACTCGGAAAAAAATTCTTTAGTTTTACGTCTTGAAGTTAAAGATTTTGGGGACAATCAAATTTGGTTTACCCCACATAAAGAAAAAATTTCTCTTAGTTCAAATCGTGCTTTGGGTTTTCTTATAAGACGAATATCTCAATTTATGAACTTCAAAGTAATAAAACATCTGTATTTTGCTCTAGTACGCCCCAGATACATTTAGACTTAGAGAAAATACAAAATAAATTCTTGCGATATATTTATTACAAAAAATATCATGTTTTACCGAAATAAGAACCTCTATGCTAAGAGAAGAATTTCTGGGTAGTTAATTATACCCAATTCAAAAGGATTCTGCTGGATTTCCTCAACATTTTGAGTTTTTAAATAAGCTGTTTTAAGTCTACTACTATCTTTCTGTATATTGCGGTTTTGATATTTTTGTCTCGGTAAATTCGTAATATTTTTAATGCATCATATCATAATGTTACCTAACTATATATTTAAGTTTTAATAAATAAATAAATATATTATAATGATCTGCCTTTTTACCATTACGCAATTTTTTAAAATTTGGTATGGGTTCCGATCTAAGTTAAAAAAAATCATAAAATTTTACAAAATTCTAAATAGTAATTAAATTTTTTAGTTATTGTTTATTTATGTAAATTGACTCGTCTTCTCCGTCTCTGAGTTAGTTACACTTATTTAGAATTAATCCTACCTCTCCTAATTTTGTCAAGTTTCTATGTTTTTATTGTTCCTCTCCTTCCATATAATTTTTATAACCATTATCTCCAAAAACTGTATTTCTTCTCTTACCCAATTTTTTCTTTAGATCCCATATAATATATAATTTTATTTATTTGAAATATTTTTTTTTTTTTAGTTTCATAAATGTTTATTTCTTCATTATCTATATAATTTCATACATATTCCTCTTTACATTCAATAATTCTCTTCTACGTATATAACAAATTTCCAAATCTATATTTACATTTGACAAAGTCTAAAAATAATTAAATCTTGTGACTTTTTTTCGTTTCTAATTAAATTTGCCCTTCTTATTTTTTTTATAGACAAATCATTACTTGATTTTTAAATATTGTCCAAAATTTTTTTTTATGTACTGAATAATTTTTTTTTCTTTCTTAGTTAAATTTTAAATTACTGCGTTTCTAAATATAAAACAAATTTTATTTCTATTAAAATTTCATAAGACCTTCTTTCGATATCAAAAATTTTTGATTATACCAAAATTTCTACTTATATACTCAATTATTTTAAATTTAATCATTATATTCAACTACAAAAACTTTCGAATATAATTTTATAATACAAACTTATTTAAAATAATAATACTAATAATAATAAATTAACTTCTATTAATTAACTCATTCAAAATGATTTCATTATAATACAGGGTGTCCCAAATAAGAGTGATCGATTTTAAATGTAAATACCCAAAAGTATTTTATGAAGTTTGTTTACATTTTATCCCGTCAATACAGGGTGATCTACTACTTTTTTCAAAATAAATGGAAAAAATATGTATTATTTTAATTGGAACAACCTGTATGTTTTGAGGGTATTTAAAAGAGCTAAACTGCGCCACTCTTTATACAATTTATTAATAAAGATGTATTATCTTCTTTTAAGAAATGTATAGTTTGATATCTTCTGTGTTCCTAACAGCAAAGATATTCGAGATTTCAAGAACCACCGCATTTTTCCTTACGGAAAACCTAACAGTAAATAAAAATTAACAAATCTGACAAATAATTTATTCAGCAACTAAACATCACAAACATTTAATAAAACTAATAATGTAATTAATAGTAATAAATAATGTAAAGGTTACAAAAATTTTTGCCACTTTATTTCGAGTTTTGCTATTTTTTGTAATTTATGCACTTTTTGACATTTTGTAAGATTTTTTGTGATTTTTTGCAATATTTTTTGCCATTTGTGTTTTCGATTTTTCAATTTTTCCCAATGTTGAATGATTTTTCTTTCAATTTTTTTTCTGATACTTTCCATTTTTTTTCGATTTTTTTGCGTTTTTGGCAATTTTTTGAGATTTTTTTTTTCTGTATATTTAAATTTTTTCCGATTGTTTTTTGTTTCCTAATTATTTTCGATTGTTTGCAATTTTTGACATTTTGTAACATTTTTTTGTGATTTGTTGCAATATGTTTCGGCATTTTTTGTGATTTCGATTTTTCAATTTTTCCCAATGTTTCATGATTTTTTCTTTCAAATTTTTGTTCTGATTCGTTCCATTTTTTTTCGGTTTTTTGCGTTTTTTTGCGATTTTTTCGTTATTTCTGTATATTTTAATTTTTTTCGATTGTTTTCTGTTTCCCAATTATTTTCGATTGTTTGCAATTTATGCAATTTTTGACATTTTGTAAGATTTTTTTGCGATTTTTTGCAATTTTTTTTGCCATTTTTTGTGTTTTCGATTTTTCAATTTTTCCCAATGTTTCCTGATTTTTTCTTTTTATTTTTTTTCTGTTTTTTTTTTTTGTTTTTTTTGCGGTTTTTTGCATTTTTTTGCGATTTTTTCGTTGTTTCTGTATATTTTAATTATTTCCGATTGTTTTTTGTTTCGTACTGTTTTCGATTCATTGCAAATTTTTGTGAGTTTTTGCGGTTTTTTGACATTTTTGTTGCGATATTTTGCAATTTTTCTTATCTCTTCGTTTTTCTTCTCTAGTTTTTTCAGATTTGTTGCCAATTTTTAATTATTTTGAAATGTTTCCTGGTTTTTTTCATTTCTCCGATTATTTGCGTTTTTCTGACATTTTTTGCGATTATTTGCCATTTTTTGAGATTTTTTTTGAGTTTTTTGCAGTTTTTTGCCATTTTTGCGGTTTTTGACATTTTTGCGATATTTTGAAATTTTTTCTTAACTGTCTGTTTTGCTTCTCTACTTTTTTTCTGATTTTTTGCCATTTTTGAGATTTTTCCGATTATTTGCTATTTTTTCAGATTTTTTTTGGGGTTTTTTTAAAGTTTTTTGAGATTTTTGCGAATTTTTGACATTTTGTACGATTCTTTAATTATAAATTTTCAAACGGTTTTTCAGAATGTTTTCGGTAATGTCTCTAATGTTATTTTTTGTTTCTGAATAAATTTGTTGTAAAATTTTTATTTAATGTCCTTTTTCCATAAGGAAAAATGCAGTGTTTCTTGAAATTTCGAATATCTTTGTTAATAGAAAAGCAAAAGATATCAAACTATACATTTTTTAAAAGATGATGAATCGCTCTTTTAAATACCATCAAAATATACAGAGTGTTCCACTTAAAATAACACATATTTTTCCATTTATTTTTACCAAAAATTAGTAGATCAACCTGTATTGACGGGATAAAATGTTAACAAACTTCATAAAAAACTTTCGGGTAAAAGAAAACAATTAGTGAAAACCCGATTTATTTAGAGCAATTAAAACGTTGTCATTTACATTTAAAATAGATCACTCTTATTTGGGACACCCTGTATATTTCATCGTTATATATGATAACTGACAAAGACGACATTCATGTGTATCAATTAGATTTTAGTTCCAGGTTGAAAGTTACCAACAATGGCCTGAACTTAATTTGGAAACAGCGACAAAAAATTCCGAAACAGATTTAATAATTAATAATTTTTTTTCCAAACATTAATTTAATTATCTCGACAAAACATAAACATAATCTAAAAATAGGTGGCTCGCAGAAAAACCATAGCCACCTGGCAACGCTCGGTTTCGTCCGGTTCAGCTAACCGTAGGGGGTGAGTTGAGAGTCGCGTTGCGCCGAAGCATCAGCCCTCTACCGTTCGCGCCCCAAAGTCACCATACCGCAGCGAAATCAACCCCACTTGAAAACTAACTGTTGAACAGGCGCCACGGAGGCCGTGCGTGAACTCCAGTTCTGCGGGCCAATAGCCACAAAACCGGACTACTTGATTTTTTCGATGGTTATCGCGCGACTACGAAGTCATGTTAACACGGTGTTTTTTATTTAATTACTGTTTTCGCAGTGTAGCGTGAGATTGGAATCTTGGTTGGGTGACGTTTAAGTGATTTTTTTTTGACGTTTAGGAGGTGGACGTTTTGCTAAAGGTAAGCGCTGACAGCAAATCTTGTGTGTGTGACACAATTGGTTTTAACGTCCACCCTTTAATAAAGAAGTGTTCAGGTTTTTATGGGAAATATACATAACAGGAATATGTAGCAGGAATTTTTTTAATAAAATATATGATAGAGCAATTTTCACTTAGCAGGATGTGATACTTTAAATCCAGATTAAATTCTTATCCTGGTATTAATATAATAATCCAATGGTCAAATACAAATACATTTTTCATCGCATAAATGACAGGAAGCCAATGATATGTTTACGACAAATGGATAATCTTTCTTTAATAAGTTTATTAATAAAATAAAATAATCATATAATTCTTTGACGTCTTTAGGTGTTCTAAAATATACAATTTTTCCAGGTAGAAATTTTGATAGTACATATAGTAATAAGCTAACTATTTCTAATTATATCCAAGACAAGTAGATATTAAATTATTATGTATCAGAATTTTTTTATTATTACTATTACAATTATAGCACAATATACCCCGAGATTTTTCATATTTTTGTGAAAATTATGTTTTTTGCGCTATTCGCGATGTTTATGAATTATACTTTTTGTTAGCCAGCTTAATTGAAAGAGATAATTTTTTAAGTATGTGATTTTTTTTAAATTATCACCATAATTTTGTGTTTTATGTGTGAAACCAAAAATTATTTACTCAAATAGTTTTTTTTTTTAATATTATATGCTGTATTTCATATAAAACTAGCACAACTTTTGTTAATTATCATGTGATTTTTTTTAAATTTACCAACATCATTTTGTGCGTTTTTTGTCAAAAATATGTGTGAAATCAAAAATTAATTTGTCGTCGGTCATACTACCTGCGATTATCGCAAATCCGAAGTAGTAGTTGATATTTTTATAATAATTTTATAAGTGCATTAAATATATGTTTGTATGTTGCATTATATTTTTTCTTTTATTTCAACAGACACCCTCTTGATTAATTTGGAGAGGAAAAATTTTATTTATAGAATCCTGATAATGATAAATAAACCTTTACTCACAAGAGTTTAATTACATTTTTGAAAAATTTAAAACATTTGAAAATAGATATAATTCGAGAAATAAATCAACGTTCATTATACTTCGGCATAAAACAGCATTTTATAAGCGAAGTTTTTCCTATAATACTGTCAAAAACTATAATAAGCTGGCAGTAGACAGAAATATTAGCAAGATTTACTTTTTGGAATTGAAAACTTATCTGTAATCTGACCATGGTGACTTATTTTCTTCTTCTATTTAATAGGTGTAATTTTTTCTCTTTATCTTATTTTTGTTCTTTATTTTTGGTTTTTGATAAACAGCAGCCCATTCATCGATATTTCATTTCATAGTTATTCAAATTTGTGAAAGTTTCTTGAATTAATTTTTTTCTAGTTTTTTTTTGTTGTTGTTAATTGATTGATGAATAAAGTCATTTTTATTTATTTATTTATAAATAGCTAACCGTCTGTCGGTGTGTTTGAAATATAAAAAGTAAAGCCCGGGGCAAACTTCTTTATTTAATTAAAAAATACTTACGCCATTGTGTTATTAACATTTTAAGATAAGATAATATGTAGGTTGCTATAAAACATATTCAATAAAAATTTTCAATAAAATCACAGTGATTTTCTATGGTGTCTATATTGTATACTGAACTGTAGTATTCCCAAAATTCAGAATAATTTCATTATATTTATTGATGATTTTTTTCTCACATAATTTTCATAAAAACGCACAAAATTATGATGGTAATTTAAAAAAAAATTACATGATAAGTAAAAAAAGTTGAGCTAGTTTTATATAAAAGATAGCACAATATATTATTAAAAAAAAACTATTTGACCAAATTAATTTTTGATTTCACATAATTTTGCACATTAAACGCAAAAAATTATTATGATAATTTTAAAAAAATCGCAAGATAACACGCAAAGAAAAAAATTATCTGTAAAAACTTTTTTTAAAAAATTACCTAAATCCTATATATTTTTAGATGCCGAAACCGTATTCGTTAGCAGTTTTATTCTATTACCCACCATTCTCTCAATTACGACATAGATTACTTATGTCAAAAAATAGGGTAAAATTGATATATAACAATTAAAAATTCATAATTCTTTTTATTTACTTACAATTTTCTCTTACAATAATATTTAATTACCAAAACGTGAATAGTAGATCCTTATAATGTTTTGTATTTCCTCTCTCTTTTCTCAGTAAAGTTTCTTGAATAGCTTTTTTCTCCGTTGTGATGAATTTTGTTGTCCTCTGTAACGTGATCAATAGTAATTTCAGGAAAAAAGTCAAGATTATTGCGAAAGAAGTGGACTTTAAGGCGCATCAGATAACTAAGCGATTTAAATAGTTAAAAATTGAAAAATAAGGAAGAAAAACATAAAATGGGGAAACATAGAGAAAAATACGAAAAAATAAGGAAAAATCGGATAAACAAAAAAATTAGGGCTTCTCGCATCACCAAAAATTGGTTGTCGATGCGACTATTTTTTTTCCGGAATCACTACACCACAGGAATTAGTTAAAATTATTGAAAAATTTTTTCCATTGTTTTCCTGTGTAATTAACAAATGTTATCCTAGATTTCAATTAAGCTGGCACAACTGTTAATATAACAAAAAGTATAAATGCTCAAAAATTGCGAATAGAACACAAAAATTGCACATAATTTGCACAAAAATATGAATAAGGTCCGGATAGATTGTGGTATAATTGTTGTGCTAACTTTATATAACTTATTATTTGTAGCGTATCACAAGGGCCATCACAATGGCCGTCTTTATTAATTTAATGCCCCCATTAACGATTATTAGCTATTTATATACATTTAAGGTTTTAAATATTGTAATAGAATTTCTCCTCGACTATTTAATAATAAGTTGATTCTTACTATATTTTTAGTTCAAGAATTATATATTTTTCAACTAGCCAATCATATCCTTTGATTTCTAGAATTCACGCTATTATCAAAAAATTACATTGCTTTGAAAATATCTAACCAATCGCATCTTACCGCATCTAACCAATCGCGTCTTAGCAACATCCCAATAAATTTTATTTGAAATGTCATAGTTTAATATTTAAAGTGTCAATTAAAGATTTGTGTTAAAACTATGATTTAGGTATATAATTTCTTGCATATGTCGTATAGTTGTAGAGAAAGTATAGTGCGTAGGATGGCTATTATTCACTTAGTTGATTCCAACACTCGCTCGTTGCACTCGCTCCTGTGAGAAACTTCATATACGTGAATAATAGAGACCATTATACGCTTGTTGAATAATGTACTGTATTTCATTTAAAGAAATGATGGTAGGGAGGTAATATTATATTTATCATTTATTTTGAGTGTTTTTGGTACCTTTAAAAGGAACCAATAAATTTATTTCAATAAATAATATCTGTAGCTTTCCACAAAGGTCAATCCTTGAATAAATTATTTATTTTTTAAATAAATATAAGTATTTAAATCTTATTGGAAGATATCAACCCATCATTTATACTGATAGAAAATGTTGATCATTATGTTTTTTAGTCGTTTTTTCCTTTTTTATTATCAATTTTATGGAAAAAAGTTATTGTTCATAAAAAGTTTGAAACCTGAAATACAACTATCAGTTATCAATTTTTTTTTGGTCATATACGAGGTTTATCAAAAAATATAATTTATGAATGTCAAATGTGCAAGCCTACACTTATTTTTGTCAATATCGAAAATTGTTATAAGGAAAAGTTGATCAAAATTGAAAACTACTTTCAAATCAAATCAAATTATGTATTGATCCTTTTACAGATGAGCTCGTGAACCATAGAACACGTCAGTTTACAATTTTTGTACCTCATAGTATTTACGATACACCGATATAACAATAACAACCAAAATAGAAATAAAAATAAATAAGTATCCAGAACATCCCCGTGCCCACCTAATTTTATTATTTTGAGACTTAGTTTCTTTTCGTCCTGAAGGCTATGAGTGGTCTTAGTGGGGTTGATATTTAGTCCCATCGTTTGGCACCATTATTTTATCAGGTTCCCTTTGAATTAAGACGTAAAGAGTGTTTGCAAACTTGCCTCTGGTCATTATGACTACGTCATGAGCATATCCTTGGCATAATATATCGAGGTTAGTCAGAATGTGGAGGAGTTTGTCTACTATTAGGCTCAATATAAGCGGGGATGTTGCTCCCCCCTTGTAGACATCCTTTGGTAGTGCAGATGGAGATGCTGTCTTGCAATATCTTTATCTCTGCTATTCTACTGGAAAGCAGTTGTGACATCCATTTGGAAGTCATGCTGTCTACCCCTCTGTCATCGAGTGCTCTTCCGATAGCTTCATGTAGAGTGTTGTCAAAAGCCCCTTCTATGTTTGGAAAGACTTCTACCACAGTTTCTTTATTAGTCAATGCTCTGTATATCATCAGTTAGTTGCATACGTGCTGGCTGGGGTGCAGTGGCACCCGCTGCAGGATCTCTGTTATGATATATTTATCTACAGCTTTTTCCATCGTTTAAAGAACAAACGATGTAAGGCTGATAGATCATAGGGATTAAGGGTGTGTGGTAATTCCTTTTGCCTGCTTTTGGAATGAAGGTGACTTTGACCTTCTCCATACTTCTGCTATATAGCCCAGTTCT
Organism: Neocrepidodera transversa; assembly: GCA_963243735.1. NCBI lineage: Eukaryota > Metazoa > Arthropoda > Insecta > Coleoptera > Chrysomelidae > Neocrepidodera > Neocrepidodera transversa. The sequence continues at coordinate 21,163,969 of OY725341.1, forward strand.
AGACTGCTCCGACTAATGCGGATGATATGAGTCAGGATATCTTCCTACCCTCGCTGAAGCAGAGCTGGGAAGATTAAATCGACCACTGTGGATTTAAATGGTTGAAAATTGTTCATGGACCATCTTATTGAATCTATAACAATAGGTATATTCCATATATGGAAATGTAACACCTGGGACTTAGTTTATTTTATTTAAAAAAAAATACATGATAGAAAGATATCATTTTATTCTTATTGAAATGAACTTCGAAAAATTCCAGGTGATCCAAGAGATAATTTAAAAAAAATGAGTTTAGGAAAAAAAACGGTTGCTATTCTAATAAAATTGATAAAATTTTAGAAAAGTACACTGAGGAAAATATTTTATTTATCAAAAAATTGATATTTGACTACTGGATTGCATGTTGTATGATCCGTAGAATTCTAATTTATCAAAATATAAAAATCCAAATTTGGGTCCATTTCCGGCGAAACCGGAAGTCGGCCATCTCGAATGTATAGGTCAGGAAATCAGAAATTACTCTTACTATACCCACTTAAAATTTCATAAAAATCGGCTGTATCACCCCAAAACTTTCCTTGCTCGGCTGTAGAGAACAGGCAAAAAACTTCGCCCTCTAGCGACGAAACTATGAGGAATTCGAAAAAAAGTCAAATATAAAAGTTAAAGAAAATTTGGTGATATACAACTTTGTATCAGAAAATTTTGCATTACAGTGCATTTTTTATTCTCAGTGGCGCAACTATTAAAGATTCTGGAAAAAGCGTGATACAAAAATTGTAGAATATTTTATGTTCTAAAACTTTGCGCCCAAACATTTTGCACTTAAGTGTATTGTTTGTCCTTAAAATTTTAAAAAGAGCAAAAAATCTTACATTAATGTCAACTCTTCATACCAAATTTCAGCTTGATTGGTCAAACGGTTCGGCAGTTATTGTGGAAAATTACACACAGATACACAGACAGACCGTACTCGGGAAATGGTTTTAATCTTCTTTGAAGACCTTAAAATGGATATGTCCATCGATATCTCGTTTTTTTTGCTCGTTCACTATACTTTCCCCTTGATAGGACCGGAAAAGTAAAAGTTAAATGGGTGATCCATACCCCTGTGTCACCTGGTATACCTTTAAACTAGAGTCTATTCTATAATATAATTCTTATTACTGCCTTGTGGATTATCATTAGGTACACAATAATATATTTCCATGAAAACAATTTTTAAATGTGTTAACAAATAGTTCTTGACAGGTGCCAATTATCCGCCTAAGATTCACCTCTCTGATATTGTCAAATCAGTGTTAGGATTTCCTGCTTGGCAAATTTGCAGGTGCCGACTGTCATTATATGTTTTGAAAATGAAATGAGGCCGTCAACTCCGCCAGCGAGTTGATTAAAGGGAAATGTTATGTTATTAGTCGGCACGAAAGTACACGAAAAGTGTCAGATTAAAATTAGTTTTTCCAATTCTAAATTGAAGGAAAATTATAAGGCAGTTTAATTAATTTCGGTGCTAAAATTGACAAGTGATTATTTTGTGTATACTCCTTTGTTTAGTGATAATTGCTCTGATTATAAACAGATTTGGTATTATTAAGTAATCGTTAATATTTTTTAAGAAGAATAATCTGAACGTTTCTTTATATGGTAAAAAAATAAAAGATATTTCTCAACACAATGCAGTTGTTATAGTAATTGAGAAATATCAATTATTTTTTATTTAAACATCCCAAAATATACTTTGTTTAAATATGAGTATCTTTCTTTAAATATATACTTTTGTTATTCATAAATTCATTGTTCAGTGACCAAACCATTATTTATTTTTCAATGTTAACAAACAAAGACTGATTGTAACCAATCCCATATTTTATTATGCATTGAAAAATAATTGTAGAACTAGGCGTGTTTTTTGTTGGCAGCATGATGTCTGTATTTCCTTAATATATTTGTCAACGAAATTGAATTTCTTACAAGCGCTTAGTTGGTAGGAATACAATAAGATTAACATAAACGGATACGGTGAAGAATTATCCATAATTTACAAACTTTGCTATATGTTTTCTTAAAATCTAATTAATATAATCAATATCTAAGATCATATCCAAACTCTTTATTATTTTGTAACAATATTTTATAAACCCCTAAGACGGTAAAAAATCAAGATCTAAAATTGGATTTATATTTTTTGGTATTTGCTACACATTGTGTTTGTCTCAGGAAGCGAAAATACATTCGTTAAAAAGTGCAATCTCTCCTAAATAATATACGCGTGTCAATTTTTGTTGCTATTTGTCTGGTCTCTCTTCAACTGGCTTGCTCAAAGTAAGAGTAACAATATAACAAAAAATGGTTGCAATTCCACTCGGTGTAAAATCCCATTGTTCACGCATTATTAGCTTTTTAGATCTCGTAGAGATCAGTCGATTACAACATGTAAAGGTACTTCGTTAGAATGCTGGTTAATACCGCGCCTTTTTTATTAAATCATTCAGCTAACATTTTCTTGAGATTTCACAAAGTATTGTAATTAGTCATATTGTGAATAGTGAGTGACAATAGTTAATTTGATTATTGTAAAAATGGACCTTACAGTTTGCTTCTATATGAGATTTTCTATTTATTTAACAGCTTGGAACTAAAGTTCTTATGCCCTTCGATGATTAGTCGATCTTAACACGTAGGCTGCCATAGTAAATTTTTCAATAAATTGAAGAATATGAAACAACCCAATAATTGATACTTTTTAATAATATAAGCATAATTGTTTATTTCTTTTTCATGTATTTTGAATAAATCATAAACAAGAAAGTCTTTGAATAACTTAACAAAATGCACTAAATTTCATAAATAATTAGTAAGGAATGTAAAAAAGGTGAAGGAAAGCAATATAGGAGCGAATGCTTAAATTACAAGTAAAACAATCAAAATCGGAAAAACATTTTCAGGAACTTGCAGTACAATAATACCACAGCCACACAGAAAAAAAGAGTTTTCTTGTCCGGAGATTATATGTTTTTTCAGGGTCGCTAAAACTGAGTCCGATGTCTGTTTAACACCATCACGTCAGGTTTTTGATATTACATCAAAAATACCCAGACAGTTTCCCACAAAAAAAAGTTCTATCCAATTAAGTCGCAACCATATGGGAAACTTTTTTATTCTTAGTTTTGTGAAAAAAGTCATTGTTTATAAAAACTTCTGCATGGTCTGGAACCTAAAATGCAACCATCAGATAATACATTTTTTTACCTCTATACGAGGGGCGTCAAAAAATATAAATTTTGCTCAAGAGTAAAGTACCCTTATTTTAAAAACTATAGAAAAATATTATTTGGAAAACTTGTTCAGAAACAATATGTACGTACCGATATGAAATCACAACCCTCTATCTCAAGAAAAATATTTTTTCCATTTTTTTCTTGGAGCAAAGTTTTAAGTGAACCATTACGTATAAAATTAGTTTCGACACATTATTTTAAGCCAAAACCGTTAACTGGGCTTAAAAAAATTGTGGAAACTAATTTTTTATGTAACAATTCACTTTGAACTTTATTTCAAGAAAAAAAATAGAAAAAATATTGTTCTGAGATAGGAGGCTGTAATTTCTCTATTGAGCAAAATTTATATTTTTTGACGCCCCTCGTATACGGACAAAAAAATAATTTATCTGATGGTTGCTTTTTAGGGTCTCGACCATGCAGAATTTTGTATAAAGAATTACTTTTTTTTCATAAAACTCAGAATAAAAAATTTTCCCATTTGGTTCCGACTTAATTATGATAATTAAAATATTTAAATTATATCGCGCAATAATTAGAAATTACGGGAAAGGCAAAGTTCTTTGGAATATAAGGTCCGGGGGGCATTAGAATATTTGTCGATATTTATTTTTTTTCAAATGCTTTGAAAAACACAATTGAATATCTTCTTTACGTCTTGGAACGAATGGGACAAGGGTGATATCCTCTTTCCAGGGACGCCTTATATACTGTTCACAGATGGATCAAAGACCCCAAGTGGTGTTTTATCTATAGAATTGTGTGCAAGAGAGTTGGTAAACCATCCTCTTGTCAATAAAAGTATTTACATTTTATCGCACAGCCATTCAGCTTTAAAAGCACAGAGCTCCAACCGGCTGGACTCTAAGCTGGTGTGGAACTGCATCGAATGCCTGGATCGCATTGCTACCAGTAACAGAGTAACCCTACTCTGGGTACCTGGGCATGAAGGGGTGGAGGGCAATGAGAAAGCAGACACTTTTGCGAGAAGAGGTGCAGAATCCGAGTTCATTGGATCGGAACCATTCTTCGGCATAGAAAAAAGCATTGCCAAAGACACTATCTGGAAATAGGCCGAGAGGAAAACTCTCCAGCTGCGGAAAGATATTCCTGGGTTAGCTCACTCTAAGGCTTTTATAGTCAAAACCTCAGGTAGCACCCTATCGCAGATCCTAAAATGGAGTAGAAGTGATCTGCGCATCCTAATTGGACTGCTTACAGGGCACTGTGGTCTGCGGTACCATCTGAAGAATCTAGGTCTGAGCCAAACATCGGACTGTCGCTTCTGCAATGTGGAAGATGAAACGGCGGAGCATATTTTATGCTCCTGACCTGTCCTGGAAATGAATAGGCTTCGTATGTTTGGTTTTGTACAGCTGGAGCATACCGACTTTAAGGAAGCTTCACCAAAATCAATCACAAAATTCGTAAGAAGGTGTAGATTGTAGGGATGAGCCACAATAGGCCTCTGCTGGCCACAGTGGAGGGGCGAGTAAACGCTCCACTCACATTGAACCTAACCTAACCTAAGTCTTGGAAAGCCTTTTATAGACCTATTTATAATCCATTCTACTAGAGCAGGCCTATTTATTGGTGAGATAGCAACTTCTCGAAGTGCCACCCCACTATTTCTTGTAAAGCTTTTTGAATGTCTTCTTCTAAATAATTTTTTCAATAAAATCTGAAAATAAAAGAAACAGTCAGTGATTGTTCATCCTTATATTGTAGATTTAATATTGTCTCTGTTAGGAACTTGATAATATTGTCTCTGTTAGGAACTTGATAATATTTACTAACAATTTTACATAAACAGAACATTATTTTACGTTTAAGGTATATGTTGGTAGTCGTTGACCCCCTAGACCAATAGCAAAAATTTAATTTAGTTATTTTGTAGTGGTTTGCCACACAATAATTATAATAATTTTGGAGGTTAGAGTGCCAAAAACTGTTTTATTTAAGTCTCTAACACTTATTTTTGGTTAATAAATAATTAAAACAACAACTTAGCTAAAATATATCATCCTATACTTTTGTACTTACAGATTACTAACTTAGCAGAAACACGCTTAACGCCTTAAAATAGATTCCCGCCATTTAAAAACTATGTTGCCAAATTTCAAACGGAAAGAAAACTGTTGCCACTTTTTATTGATATTCGGATAAATACTTCTAATTGTGTATATTTCTTAACAAAACTGTTTAAATAAGAAGTGACCAATAAATCCCCAAAGGCTAATCACTACCCCTTTTACCTTTCTATTTATATATATTTTTTTAATATGGAATAGAAATATTTATAGACAAATAAAATCGTGAACTATTCGTTTTACCATTACAATATTATTATTAAGTTTGTAGAAATGTACTGTTTATTAACAACAAAATTTAAACTTATAGAGCCAATCTGTTATATATAAATTAATCCTTAATCAAAATGTTACAAATTGACATCCTTGTGACAAAGTTATTTTTAACAAAGAAAAAACTGTTGTAACATTTCTTACGATACTTGCAGACACATTTAATACAAAATTCATTTAAGTGTGAAGCTTTGAATAAACATATACCAATAGCTAGGAAGGGTTTATTTAGAACAGATGGTGTTTCTGCTTTTTTAAGCCATTCCATTGTATGCTGCTTCTGTTTATTGTCACTTTAATGTAAAGGTTTTAAATAATCCTATTTTAACCAAACAATCCCGCTTCCGTGTATGCACCAGATTGGATCCATTAGTTTAAGAGGAAGTTTCACTAAAATTAGGTCTAGATATCGGATTTTTGATAATTTATTATAATAGGCTATTTAAATAGATTTATTATTATTAAATAGAACAATAGTTGGCTTATATATTATCAGTTATTGATTAGTCAGCATATAAACAGAAGCTTTTAGTTAAATTTATATTTCAAAACATACCGATGGAACGTTTATTTATAAACCTACCACTAATTTATATTTATTTAACTGATCGTAGCGAAGTGGAACCGTAGATTTCATTAAAAGATTCGTCGACAGACTCAAATTTGTCATAAGGGTTTATCGTTGTGCCCTTCATTGCTTTACCCATATTTCATTTTGTGATATGTTTTATCTGGTTGACTGAATAGAGGATATCGAATCTTTCAATTATCTTTATGAAAAAGACGCTGTTCATTTTGATGCGGTAGTAAAAAGTCGATTTCGGTTGTTATCACTTCATCACAAATGATGGGGCGGTGATTTTTTTTCTTGCACCACATTCATTTTAACTTTTTTTTTGGAAAGGAAGCTCATCAATCATTCATGCGTTTGTATTATTATTTATATTTATCTTTTCTCTTATTTCTGATAAAGAAGAAATTATATAAAAAGTAAATGAAAATGAGGTTTGATCAAGTGTGCAGTAACACCTTCATTCATTACTTCCCATTACTTACTAAGTAGAGTAATCCCTCTGTTAGTGATTTTTTCTCTACATGTTGTCAGTCACTTTAGGGACTGACATTAAATTTTGACTTTAAGTCATTTGTTCACAGTATTCATAAATGTTTAATGGTTCGCGGTTGTTGGCAGTTATTTTTCAGTAAATTTTTTTGTCTTCTCTATGGAGAGGTTACTAGCTGAGGAAAAAATCAAGAAGCAATGGATTTATCAACAACAGTCGTTCAATCAACATCGTATTTTTTAACTTGATTTTTTATTTATAGAGTCTGTTTAACCATCCTCTACCGTTACGTCATACATTGTCCAACTTGGTCTCTCAATCATGAAATGGATGAGACGGAATTATGACGTCATTAACGTATTTCTTAACTAAAGTCGACGTAAATATTATTTACTTTTGACAGGTCAATTAATTTTTCATTGTCAAAAAGCCTTCCCGGTATAATGACAAAGAGCAAAGTTTAATTTTTTACTTGATTAATTTTTTTTCAAAAGAAAGATGCTGGAATACCGCTTTTACCATTAAATGCAGTCTACAACGTTTGAGTTCACCCCAAAAATGTAATCGTATAATATATTTTTTTTGCATTTTAATCACGATTCGATCATCCGTGTATTTTTTTAATCTAGTCAAAAATCATGCTTAGGGACATTAAACATCCTCAAGCTATAAATTTGAAACAAATCAGTTAAAAAAACCGAGGTTTGAAGTTATAAAAAATTACTAACTGATGTAAAAAGTTACTTAACGCTTTAAGCAAAATACAACGTTTGGTATTACCGATTTATGCATACAAACACACCTTAACATGCGTTAATGAAAACAATCCTTAAGATATGTCATTGATTATATTTTAATTTTGAGGTTATGTGTAAAATAAAATTTAAATAATATATGGCAAACGTAAAACAACAGAATACGTCATTGATTATGACGTAATGGCAGATGAAGGTTAAACAAATTCTATCACGATTCATTTTTAACAAATAAATATTTAACATTTTGAGCGTCGTTTGCAATATTAATTAAAAAATATATTTACTATACCCTCTTCCAAACTTCTGGAAATACCGAATCAATATTTCCGTCTTAAAGTGCAGGTCGAAGGTATCACTTAGTATGGAGCTACGAAATATGTCCAAATCCCAGTAACTCAGAAAAAATGCTAAAATATGAACAATTAAGAATGGGACCATGATTATTTCATCCCAACCTTTAGCTCATTCCATTCACGAGATTATTTCAACTAATTAACATTTCTTTTTACTCCTTTAAAGGAATCAGTAAACACGTCGTTATACAGGGTAACTAATATAATTAAAGCGTAATGAAAACAAAACTCCAATACTTTTTCAAACTGAGTAGCAATGTAATAATCTTAAAGTTTACTATAGATCATTTTGTAGCAGCATATCCATGGGATTTAACATCAAGTTACATTTTTTCTTGTTTTTGGAAATCAGCGATTTATCCCTTTGATCCATAAATCACTAAAGAAGCGTCCACGTATACGCTAGAGATTCAAATTCAATACATTCCTATGTAACGCTCCTTGCGTCGTCAAGCGGTCTTTTGGCGACTTAGTCCAGGTTTCCGATTGCTTCGATTGCCACCTTCCGTTTATAGTGTGAGGGCCACTTGTATCGGGCAGCGTCAGTCGAGAAAAAAATACTCCAGGGATCGGTATGGTCTTGACCAATCTTGTGTCGTCCGGTAAGGCAGACTTTATTTGCCCTCCTGGGCTGCAGGCTAGAGTATTTGCTGCTAGAATGTTAAAAGTGAGAGAACAAAAACATAAAATCATTAAATTCAAATAATCCAATTTTATTTATACCAAATCCGGGCGAGAAATAAAAGATGTGTAACACGGTTCCTTAAGCGGTGATGTGTCGGACGGTAAAGGCTGGCGTGACGGTCTGACTGACGGATCTGGAACTTGGCTTCGCTACCTTCACCTTAACCTATCTGTTTAGATTTTATCTAAACACAATTTTACCTCCACATCCTACTTTCGCCTATGGATTTTACACTCGAGTTAAAAATAGTTCACATTTTGACAATATAGATCACTATCTCTAAAGATTCCCTATTAGATACTTGATCTGGTTTTGGGCTCGAGCTACATCTCGAACTGGGACTGCTACTGGAACTCGGACTGCCACTGTAACTAACTAGATAGACTGCGGCCGCGGTATACCATAAAGTTGGCTGTATGAGAAACTTGCGAGTGACTCCATCTTTTGGCGGGATTTAGAACCGACTTTATATTCGAAGGAAAGTTACCTTTACCATAATTTTAAGTTAATTCTAGTCCAGTGACATACGCGATATAACTAATAAATTTTAATTATCACAGTAATTAAGTAATTTCGGTACACCCAGCTCGTCGTCTGATTGGTTTCATTTGGTTGAAATAAACCATGGCTCTTCTGATGCTTAGCCCAATTTCAACGTAGTAATTCCAGGATCTTCTTATGACGCTTAATCAACTTTTAATGAACCAATTTCTGATTTTTCCGATATTTCGTTCAGCGCTTAGAAACATATCACCAAAAAAATACACGCCAAAGAATAAGCTGTTAAAAACATTAGAGATAAGCAGTTGCAAAAGAAAACAAAAAAAACAGCTATTGAGAAAATGTCTTAAACGCTAAAAGAAAATATACTAAATATTACCTACAAAATTGACAAAAAAGAAAAAAGAGCGCAGAAGATATTATCTTCATCTTCCTAAAGTAAATTTTAAATACCTCGTCTTGTATCTACAGATAATAGAACTCTCCACAGCTAAAAAAATGTGTTTTCATCTATTTCTATTTGCTGGTTCCTCAAATTTTATAATATGGAGTTGTCTCATCAACTGACTGATAACATTTGACCATTTTTTGGCAACAAAACTTCTATTGTAGAAAGTTTCTATCTCTTTTCATTTCCTAAATAGTGTTTTTTATCTCTTTTTATTTGCGAGTTAAGTTTATTTTTGTCGAAGCCTGTTTGTTCAAATTAAAAATAATTTGGTGTTTGACACATTAAGTAATTGACACTATTTGGGTATTTTTTGTAAAAAATACTATTGTAGAAAATTTTTATCTCTTTCCATTGATGTAAACCGTGATTTTTTATCTCTTTCTTATGAGTTAGTCGAAATCTGTTTCTTCAAATTAAAAATTTTATAATTTGATGTTTGTCCCATCAACTAATTGTTAATATTTGGGTATATTTTTTAAGAAATCCTTCTATTATACAAAATTTCTATCTCTTTCTGTTTTTTATCTATTTTTATTTGCGAGTTATACTTATTTTAGTCTAAGCCTAATTTTTTAATTAAAAATTTTATAATTTGATGTTTGTCTCATCAAATAATTGATTTTTTTCCGTATTTTTTTCCAAAAAATATCCTTTCCGTAGGAAATTTGCTACTCCTTTTATTGTGAAAATGACATTTTTCTATCTCTTGTTCTTGTGAGTTATACTCGTTTCAGTAAAACTTTATTTTAGGTAGATTTCCATGTATGTAATCTACCTATTGTAAACGATTCAATGACTGGACCCAGACCAGGGAATTGGGTTGCTACGCCGTTTATGACCTGGAGAATAAGAATGGGGTTGCAAATTTCAAAAAGATCATATATCCGCCATTTTTTAACACATTGAAACAGGTCATTCATTTTTTTATTATAAAATTAATTTGTTTGAAACTTTTTTCGATCTGACCATATCGTTTGGTGGGGAAGTATGAAAAAGTCTCAAATTGAGGCAATCGAAATCCACTTCCCCCTGTCGATGACCCTACCGACAGGAATTTTTTCACATTTAAAGTATTATGATATGGTATTTGTCTGATCAAATAATTGATAATTTTTTTTGGTACAGTTTGCGAATAATACTTTTATTATAGGAAATATATTTTCCTTTTCACTGGCGAATTCTAAATTTTTCTATTCCTTTTTACTTGCAAGTTATACTGGTCTTAGTTCAACCCTGTTTTTTCAAATCAATAATTTTAATGATTTAGTGTTTGTTTCATCAAATAAGTGATTCTACTTGGTTATTTTTGGCAAAAAATGCTTTGTGTGTGTTTTGCATCTCTTTTTATTTGGTTATTTTGGAGAGCTTAGAACTTACTTCCTTGGTGATATTTTTTTCTAAAGAAATGACTAGCAAATAATCGTAAAACTCCAAAAAATTAACACAAACAGAAAACTGAGGCAAAGTTGAAGAAGTCCTGTAATAACAAATATTTTTATCATAACATCAATACGTTATTTATAATTATTAAAAATAAAATTTCAAGAAATATTTGCATATAATGGGAACTGAAATAATTCTAAAGAAATCACAAATTCACACCTTTGAATCCTTTGGGATCCTACATAATGCAGATTAAGGGTTTAAGACGATTCAGAATTGGAACGTAACGTAGGAAAATCTAACAATATTAATTTTAAGGAAATGGTTTGTCACATTGGCAACACTTTTTAATATTATATAAATTTTTTCCGAAAATATCCCCAAGTATGCATTTTGTTTATTCATAAACGTCGTTTACTATAGGTCCAAAAACCTCAGTATTAATTTCGTGATTGCAAAAAAAATCTTACCTCCCATTTTTTATCACTAGTATCGACGTTTCTGAGCTCATAGAGTCCAAAAATACAAAAAAACGCTGTCCGGGCAATTATCTGTCTATCTGGATGTAAACACTATAAGTATTGAACGAAAGCTCAGATCGAGTTCCGGTTTTCACTTTACTAGTTAGTATTCTCCAGGAAAACATTATATTGCATTTGAGCATTATCTGTCAGGCTCTTCTGGTATCCACCATACAAATTAGGTGTTTTGCATAAGGAAACTTTTTTTTCTACACCCAGATGGATATCGCGATTTTACGCAAATTTTACAGAATGTATACGTAGGCAATATCAGTCTACTGATCGGATATAATTTGATTAGGGTGAGGCATGGAAATCCACCAATCATAGTTCACATTTAGTAACCCACCTATTTTTTTAAAATTTTAAATAACCTGTCAAAACAACTGTAATATTTTTTTATACTGTAACAGAAAAATATTTCTAAAAATGAGTAAATCCAGTGATGTACTAAATGGTACTTCACCAGATATTTATTTATAATAATATTATTAGGTAACCCAAAAATCAACGACTAAATATGAATATAACCTACTTCAAAATAAAAGGTGCCTATTATAGTTTGATATGATTTTATAATAAATCCGTGACAGCCCGTCATAGCGCAGTGCTAACGCTCCCGCTTTAAGATACGAAGGTCCTCGGTTCAAACCCTGTGACCTTAATATTTTTTGGTTATTCGTTTCGTGGGTTGTTGAAAAAATGTACTGTTCAACTCGTGTGGATTGTCGATATCGTACTTGGGCGATTGAGCGTACGATATGGCCATCATATCTAAACTTGTTACACAAACTACTATTCCAGATTAAATTTTTAAAACTTTTTCACGTTACATCATGTACATAAAAAGTTTGTCTAGTATCGCATTCCGGTACCCGAAACGGTGCACCACAATTTAAATATACAATCACAGTTTTATTTTAGTAAAAAAATACTCCATTATAATCTTATTAATCTTGAACAATCTAAAGCGTCTAAAATTAATTCCCTTGTTCTACGTATGTCTTCATCGAGAACACGATGTTGGAGCGAGCAGACTTAATACGTAACATTAAAGCAATCAACTAGGGACCATTACGGCAGGCGATCTGATCATTGTGTTGCCTCACCTCATTGACTTGGAGCACCTCTCCTATCGCTTCCTCGACCGAATACGGTAAATGGGTCGAACCAGAAAATGTGTACATTATTCGATGAATTCTCGGACAATACAATCCTTGTTCAAGAAAATAAAATTTTGTTTAAATAGTTGTCTACATGAAAAATTTTTGCTCCTAATAAAATTTCTACTAGATGTAATTTGCAACGACTTGAGAATATTGGCAGATACTTCCATCATTGTTAACTATTTGTGAGCTAGGGAGATAAAAAAAGAAGAAAAGTAATTAGTTAGGAAACTTTGCTCTAATAAATTAATAAAAGTGGTAAAATATTTTTATCTTAATTTTAATTATATTGAAAGATATAATCTGATGCCCAACAAAAAAAACTCTAAATTGAAAATAATTAACAAGTTGCCGTGCACAATAAATTTAAGGAAAATATTTATTTAACTTTGTTCCTATTACGAGGTTTACAGTTTTAAAATTTGTATTTTGATTTCAGATTTCGATTCAGCATCAAAATGTTTGTGCCTATTAAGACGAGAAAGTTGTAGGGGTCTGAAGTTTAAAAAAAAATACCATAATTAAGTGGCATTAAGATTATTTGAGTTAATTTTTCTTAATAAGATAATTACTTCAGGTCTTATTGGATTCATTAAGTACTTGGTTAATTCTTCCTTTATCCATGTGTGGTCGCTGTGTTTATAACTATAAGTAATTATTTTAGACAAGAGGACAAAATTTATTAACGGATCGTATAAAATTTTATCTTATAACATTTTAGTTATAAGAAAAGTTATTTCTTTTATTGAAAATTAACGAATCTCAACATCAAGGCCAGTGACATAGATACAGTAGTAAATATTTCACATTATAATTAAACCCCGGCATATAATATTAATAGCCGTCCCTTCCCCGCACAAGCCTTTTGCTTTTGGGGTTCACTCGCAAGGGGGTAAAATTTAGGGCGAGTATTATTATTATTATTATTTTATTATAAATATAGGAGGGCAGGCGATGTTTAGTAATATTTTGTCGTAGACATCTATAACATGCAGTAAACTGACCAGTTCTTGTATTTGATAAGATGGATTGAGGATATCTTTCAGATTGTTGTTTAATCCATATTGGCGGTAAGCGGTTGAGTGGAGTAAGCATTGAAGCTTTGACAATTCTCACATAACGGAAATCATCAAATATTTGTTGTGTTAATTAGGTATGTCCAGTACGTAGTCGATGTAGTAAACTTGTCTGTTGTCTAGACATTGGTGGAAGATAAGTGGAAAGTCAGACTTCATGTAGTTTGGATTGTGATCTGCTCCATTGATCTTATCTCGATTTCTGTACAGAGTGCTTAAAGTGCGAATCAAGGTCTTTATAGATTTACACTTTTTCTGTGAATAAGTTGGATAAAGCGACTACTTGGGCTTTCTCATTTCCAGATATGCCAATGTATGAAGGTATCCATAACAGAGTCATCGTTGTACCTAAAGATGGAAGGTGATTGCACTGATCGTGTATGTATTGAGCTAAAGGATGTTTAGTATAAGAAGGGCAGATTATTTTGAAGCCAGAAAGAGCAGCAGTGATTGGCGAGTACCTATGAGGATGAAGTAGCTTAAGTATTATTAGGATCGGGTAATGGACTACACATCTGGGTCGTGGTACCAATTTGGGTGTTTGGACAGTTAGATGAAATATGGCGGTTCTGTTTACATATAACACACCACACTACATCTTGTCTGCAGATAAGAATATTCTATGACCATTATTTTCGAAAGGAATAGACGATTGTAGCTCATATGTAACGACACTTCGGTTGTTACTTGTCACTTTCGCGGCTTAGTCCAGGATTCGCATTGCCTCGGGCGCCACCTTCCGTTTAGAGTGTGAATGTTACTTACTCGAGCAGCTTCAGTGAAGAAAGAAATACTCCAGGGCAGACTTTACTTACCTTCCTGGACTGCGTTCCGGAGTATCCGCTGCGGTAATCCTTTTCTAATACGGCATTGGAACGGCTGTTCACTGGTACGGCTGTCACTGGATTTCACTGGAACGGCTTGGCTACGGCTTTGGTTTCTTCTACTTCCTTATGCAGGAACTGCCTAAATTAAGATGGCTAAAAACCCTGGTGTTTCCACTTATACCTGTAAAAGTTTTGGCCAAACTGGGAGATCTATACCTACTTGATATTGACTAATTTCTGAGATTTTACTAGAGTTTCACATTAGAAAATTCAGATGGCGCATATATCACTCATAGTAAGACAAACTCAGCGCCATCTTACAGAATTCTGGTAAGTTCTATTGCAAGTTCGAAACAAAATCTAATCAGTAGATACACCAGGGTAAGTAAAAATAATAAGAACGGAAATTAGGCAATTAAAAACATTGGTAACTTCTTAACTTCTATACAATACTGATTGGTAGAAGGAATAATATAAAGTTGCCTTCAGAAGGAGAGTATGTGACTATTCATTCCCGGGAATACCAGCTCTTAAGAAAGAGACTGGGGAGGCCAGTTGCAAATTATAATATTTTAAAGCTGTTTCAATGATTGAATTGTTGGACAAACGTTGGAGATAACGAGTCGTTTAGCTGATGGATAGATCTATGTTATCAATACGAATATTAGGATGGTTCAAAATTAACTGATTGATGAATTCAATTTTACTCAGGTAAATGAAAATTCTATTAATCGAGATACGGGATGCGAGACGGATATTTTTTGGGCCGATAATATCACCAACAGATTTAACATAAGCGAATAATTTCAAGTTATCCGCTAAATGGAATACAATTGGTTTTTTTTTTTTTTTTTTTTTTTTTTTTTTTTTTTTTTTTTTTTTTTTTTTTTTTTTTTTTTGAAAAGTGAGTCTCTGAGATGATTTTGCGGCAGCCACATATGACAAAGGTGCAGTTGGAGTATTGTTTGAACCCCTTGTTGATGTATTGACTATTCGAGGACCATTTAAATTATTATTATCCTTGTAGTCATAAGGTTTGTTCCCGAAGCCGAGTTCCTAACTTATTATGAATATACTGAGTTGCGCAGTATAAAATAACTCCTCGATTATTTTGTACTGCGCAGACTCCTGACCCATTATTTTATCCCGCGCAACTCAGTATGTTCATTGCATTCAAAATGTAAAACACACTTTTTTAGGTTTTCTGAATAAAAATTATCCAAAATTATAATAAAAAAAATAAAAAAAGTTACTTGTTGAAAAAAAAAATAACAAGCATTTCCGGGACTCGAACCCACGCCACTTTGCTTTCAAATCCCGTGTCTTAAACGAACCAATCGAACCAATCTAGAAATACAGTCTTTAATTCAATATAAATGACGTAACGAACGATATATTAATAATAATTTTAATTTTTAGCGGTTAAACTACGTCATATTTTAAAATTTTGGCTTCTTTACAACCCGATTTATGTGGTCAGCTAACTGCAGTAAAATTTTTATTGTCATAGAAAGAGTTTAATTTTCTGAACAACGTTTTCAATCCGAGTCGGGGGAAAGAAGCATACGGTTCGTTTTAATAAACATATTATATATTGTGAGTGTTAAATAATAATAAACATATAAAAATATGTATTTCAAAGTGCAATATATTTACGTTTAATGAAAATTTATAAATTTCTTCTGCGACGTTGTTCACACGCATTTCGCAGTTATTGTTTATATTTTGTATTGAATTTTCTCCTCCACCGAGCATATGTGACGAAATGAAAGTTTTGAACCGTTCTTTAGGGCATTTTGTTTAAATTTTATATCAGGCTTTATTTCCTCAAAACCAGTTCTTAATATTATATTCATCTTTTAAACATCAAAATGCCTGCATTTGATTTTGATTGTACGGGACAAAGTTTTACATTTCAGCCTGCAGGTGTCGCCACATGGCAAGTTGCACACAGCGAATAGGTAACATTTGAAATGTCATAACTTATGGTTTATAGGCGTCTTCAATGCTGACAACCATCAATACAACATATTATAAAACTGATTGCCCGCAAAAGTTTCGAACGACTTTGTGACTGGTTTTTTAATCTTCTTAAACTTATCACGATTAATAGTTATAAAAAGTATATTTGTTCATGTTTAATATGAATGTAGTTATTATTACTTAGATTTAAAGTTTCACAAAAAATACTTAACGCTGCGATGCACGACACTTTAACTGATTATGAGTTAAAACATTAACAAGTAATTTCTACAATTACCTCTTAGACTATTAGATTTTCTAACTTATATTGTTCTTAGCTCAATATTATATTATACAACAATAATAATAATCCATGGTCAGCCAGCAACATCACTTTCAGTATAAGTGTCTTGTTAATCTTCATTGTTAGCGAGCGTGGAATAATGTTCGGAAAACGGGAAAATTGAGCCATAATAGTAACAGTGATGCTATTATAAATTCATGTCAGTTATATTATGTACAATTATACCCTGTATAGGATATAGCTTCGAGATTTTTCTGTCTTCTTTTCCAACTTTTTGCACCAATATTATAATCGTTTAGTTCCTGACTTTTACTTCTCTCAGGTCTTTTATAATTTTCAACAGACAATTTTCCTCGATCATCCGCTTGTTGTGCTCTTTATCCTCGCTTTATCTGTACTTTCTTTAAAGACACTGCTCCATCGATTGTGGCTTTATTTTTGGATATTCTAACAGTATCTTCATTAGTTTTCTTAACATTTCATGGAACAGCCTTTTCTTGACAATAGAGTCGTCATATGCAGGTTCATACACGTTTTTTGTATCTGAATCATAATCTATGCCACCTGTTGCAGGGAAATTTTTGGATAATTATTGTGTTCCTCCTTAGGTCCTTTATAGTAAAAGCGTATTATTCGCGCTTTATTTTCTTATAGGTCTTTTTGTCCCAATTCATATAACTAATTCCCATATATTGGTTATCAGTGTATCACCACCATGTTTTAAGATTTCTACACCCTTGTCTTGATCTTGTTCACATTTGAACCAGTTCCCAGTCTTATTTAGTTTTTTTTTGGAAATATAGCCAAGTTTCTTTTTTGAATCGGTGGGATCTGCTGGGGTTACAAAAATAATAAAAAGAATTAAAAATATTTCTTACCATCAGGTACAGAATCACAAAGATAAATTTTCTCCCCTTCTAACATCAAAATAAGGAAACCAATGACTTCCATAGAATAATTGCTTAAGTACATTAGTCCTCTGTTAATTTCTGTAATACAGACATTCTTCATCTTTATGTTTAAAGTGACGATCTGACCGATCGCCATAAATTTTCCGGTTTTCGTCAATTTTGACTGCGTCAATAGAAAACCAAATTTCATATTTTTCAGATTTTTTTATCAATATCATCCGAATTACTAAATTCAGTCATCGCTCGACTTTATACCGGGTCCAGACCAAGCAGACAAAACAAGGACAAGAGAAAAACATTCATGTCTTGCGACAAAGTGGCGACAAATCCGATACATTTCTGCAACAGTTTTATCTTATTTTTGTCTTGTTTCCAAATTCGGAGACTTTTGCAAGTCCAGTCTTGAGTCGGTAAAGAGCAAAAGGTCTTTGTTTTATCTGTGGTAGGAATCGCCTGTTGATATAAATCTTAAAGTTATTGCTAACCTTTCTGTTACACTTATAGCATTTCTGTAGTTAGTATGTCTTTTGGCAACTGCAGGACTAACAAGACATATCAGATTTACGAAATCATCGGTGGAAATTCTTAGAAAATTCTTAAAGCTTGAACGAATCTCACCACTTAGTCCAATATCATCCTCACGTAACTGAACTAACAATTCCTTTATGGAATAACTTTCTCGCCTTTTTAAGCTTAGTCTCATCCACAAATGTTTGCGTTTCATTTTTTCAACATTGGATGACGAGGAAAGAAGAATATAACAACTGGCGGCTTGCAATAAATCTTCATTTTTTAAATGTTCTTCCTGGTTGCACATTTGTCCTTTTGGTGTGGACAGTTTGTCTTAATTTTTTTTCTAGTCTGACTACCTAAAATTTTGTCGCATGTTATCGTAATTTTATCTCAAAATCGTGTTCTGTTCTTGTCTGCTTGGTCCGGACTTAGCATTAGACATCTCTGTGGTCTAATTTGAAGAAAAAGCCTTCGATTAAATAAGAATAACTTGTAAATAATAAAATATAGAATAATGCGGTTTTCGTCAATGGAAAGAGATGGAAATTAAAAAAGATTCAATTTAAAAATGCGAACTTCTACTTAAACAAGTATAACTCGAATATACAAAGAGATAAACAACAGGGTTAGCACCAATAGGCAGAATAGGGAAGAACAATATTCTTCCAAAAATACTGAAAACGTACGGAATTTTAAATAATTATATTGTAACAAACCATCCTTATTTGAGTGCCTAGAGGGCAGATAATTTATGTTGCATCAGCGTCGAGACGTTAAATTAAACTTCGAGTTGTAGTTTTTGACGCATGATACACGATCTTGATAGTTCGATTTTTCAATCCTTTCCTTATCTTATATTACAAAATTGACTTCACCTTTTCCTCTTCAAATGCTATTCCTAAGAAACTGTCATGAAAATAATTTAATTCTCCATGAACAATAAACCAAAACAAACTACTACTCACTTCCTTCATCTTAAATTCGATTTGATTGCACGCAGCAGCGGAAAGATTTATAATTGGCCAATAAAATCTTAACAAGGACGATTGAGCATATTCTCGTTTGAGTTTTATTGTTTAATCGACCGAAAAGTTTGATGGTCTAAACCGTATTTGTGCATGTTGAGGATATGAGCCTTTGTCGTGATGTTGCGCGCTCGATTAAAGCAAACAAAGGGTCAGTCCCTTATAAATTAAGAAAAATTATTTTACAATTAACCACTTCATTCTTGGAAGATAATAAGAGTACATTTAGTTATACATGGTGGTATTCAACAATTTTTTAAAGCACAAAAAATATTCACAAAAAATCTTTAAATTTAAGGAATTTTTAAATAACATTTTTCCGATTTAAGAAAATATTTTTTAATAATTTTTTATAAATCGATAAAATTTCTGTAGAATTATTTTAAAATTAAAAAAAATCATTTTCTCATATTTGATTTATTGGGATGATAATATTTTTCTTTTCAAAGAAAATAGAAAAATATTAATATCTAAATAATTACTGTCTTTGTTTGTGGTTTTAATGACAATTTGTTTGGATTAAAACAGAATATATTATATTTATAATGACAATATGGGACAATAAAAACTATTAAGATAAAGAAAAGGGTCTCTGATATAATCAAAATGGTTTATTTAATAGTTTTTACTTTGTTCTTGGAAACATTTATCAATTCTTTTTAATAAAATGTTACATATAGGAATGTTTCCTTTATATATATTTTTTTATTATTTATGTATAATCAATATGACATACTGGGTCACTGAACAATACAAGAATTATTTTTATACTGTAAATATTTAAAGAAAGAAACTTAAGGTAAGTTTATTTGTTTCTAAAAATTTCTCCATTTGTAACTTTTCCATATTTCTTCCAGATTGTGTGTTTTGCGTTTAAAAGTGTCGGGACATTTCCGTCGAAAATATGAACTCAACCGTCGAGATGCGTCGTGGTTTTAAGTAAAATATTTCGCAAATAATGGATAGCTACCAATCCCGTCCTCCTCCGTTACCAAGGAGGGTGAGAAACATTTATGCTGAGCCCTTTTCGCACGAACCAAGGTAATAATCGTAAATAATAATTATATTCTTGGAAATTTCGGCTTGTGTAAATTTCAATTAGATGGGTTTTGAGTCGATTCTGTGGGATTGTTAAGGAAAATAAATTTTCCTATATAGTTTGCGTAGGAAAATAATTTTAGTAAAAAATTGTACACATAAACCTAAAAATATATATTTTTTTTAAGTTAAATATTTTTTTTTAAATTGGATCTGTGATTTTGTTTCCGAAAAATTTGATTTCAGATTTATAATTTGCGACTTAAACTAAAGCTCAACAAAATTTTATTTGATATTCGTATTATAACGAAGATGGACGATAGTGTCTTTTTGACATTGCTTCTGTGCGTGATTTTATTTTACATATATAGCGCCGTTTTCCGCATTTAATTTGGACCAATAGTAACGAAGGTAGACCCTAAGGCCCTTTCGTCTTTGCTGTCGGACATAATTTTTCTTTACGTATTTAGTACACGTCACATTTAAAATACATTGGTATTTTCCGCATTCAATTTTGAAAAATAGCAACGGAGATTAACTCTAATGCCCTTTTGTCTTTAGGTCCAAACATGATTTTTGTTTAGTATTTATTCGACGTCATATTTACAATACAACAATTTTTTTTTTATTAAAATCGGACCATTTTAAGTGGAGATGTACGTTTGTGCCCTTTTGTCTTTCCTTTTACGCTGTATTTTTTTACGTATGTATTCTACATCACATTTCAAATATAGCGCCGTTTACCGAGTTTAATTTAGGCCAATAGCAACGAAGATATCTCCCTTCAGCGTAACCTTGATTTGGTCAATATCTGCTAATTTTTAGCTTGGATTTTCTTATGGAGATTTACATGTAGATTTTGCTGATAATGAGCTAGAGTAGGCCTAGCTCCAAAATCGATCCATAAATAACGGAGGTAGACTTGGATTAACAATGGCGACACATTGTTCGCAGTATCATCTGTAATAGATGACAACGTAGATAGAAAATGGCGGAGAAGAGACGTGGATTAACAAAGGCGGCACATTTCTAGCAGCGCCATCTGTTGGGATGCTCTGGTCCATCCATTGGCAGCCATCTTGGAAAGGGGGCTTACAATGCTATTGAGATAAGAAATTTTCCCAAACTCAAGTACCGCAACTCCTACTGCTACCTGGCTGTCTGACAAAATGTAAATACTTTTGTTGACAAGAGGATGGTTTTCCAATTCTTTCGAACATAATTCTAAAGCAAAGACCTCCGCATGAAAGATGGTAGTATACTTGCCGAGGCTTAGTGTAATGTCAACTCTCTGTTTTCTGCACCACTTGGGCTCTTTGAACCATCTGTGTACAGTTCATAAGCCGTCCCTGGAAAGAGGATCTCCCTCTTTTCCCATTCGTCTCCTCTCGGAAAAAGGACGTTAAAGAACTTCCATATGTGGAGAGAAGTTAGACCTAGAGATCTTTCCATTGCCGCTGTTGGGGTAGTTGATATGGCGCCTCTTATGACTACACAACATAGTCTCTGAAGTCCAGATAATTTAGCCGCCGCAAGAGACTGGAGCCATATGTGACCATTGGTTTTATCACCGTTTAATAAATCCAGTAAATCTGCTTAGGGTTCAATCTCCATGACTTGCCGCACACCATTCTGATATTCCAAAGGGATGCCCTGGCTTTATTAATTCTTTTTTGGCAGATGGCAGTTCCAGTTAACTTTTCTATCTAGAATAATCTATTATATTTTACCTCCTCCGATGGAAATCCCACTACTAGGCTATGTAGTTTATTATTACTTTAAATACAGTGAATGTGAATCATCAAACTTGCACTGCCTCTCATTATTGGCATTATTTTTTCTTTTTTACTGATTTTTTGCCGGATCAATACCAACAAGGTAATCTTTATAGTTCGGTTAGTCTATAATTTTAAATATTTAAAGCGATTGAGATAGTCCAACGCTATATCACCAGTAAATGGCCATTATTATTGGAAAAACTGGTTTTTTACCTCTCGCCCTTCAGGTAAGAGAGGTATAGGAATCATGCTAAAAATTGGGTAGTGAGTTTTCAATGAATAAACACGTTTTAGGGTCCCTAGAATACGATTTTAATATTTTCGCGATGATGTCTGTGTGTGTGTGTGTGTGTTAGTGTGTGTGTGTGTTAGTGTGTGTGTGTTAGTGTGTGTGTGTGTGTGTGTGTGTTTGGATGGATGTTGTAGTAACGATAACTCAAAAACTACTGAATAAAAAAATTTGAAATTTTGCATACAGAATTCGGATACCTTAGATTAGATCTGATTAGATTTTGGTGCCAATCGGACAACCGGAAGTGGCATTTGCTACTGGTGATGACGCCATTATTATACAAAACGGCAATAAAGTTTTACACATATATTTTGTATACCCTACAGTTTATTTTCATCTCATTAAAATTTTCTAAACTTTTGCCATTGTTGCCAGATTTACTAAAAAGTAATTTTTTTTCATACTTTTTTGTGTCAACCTGTAAATTTTTGATTCAAAAATGGCGAGAGGTCATGTGTTGGCCACATCAAATTTTTGTTTATAGATAATAACTGATCCATTTATAATAAAAAAAATTTTGGTTTGTACCTTACTAAATTATGGCTGGATCAATACAAACGAGGCAATCCTTTTAATTCGGATAGACCCATCATTTTTTAAATATAACACAATAAAGACAGATCAATCCTGTATAAAAGTATCAATATTTTTTAGGAAAATAATTGACAAATACTTCAATAATCTGAATGTGATCGATTGCCGAAACCCCAATGAACTATTTTAAAGCTCGACAAACAAACTCGGCGCCGACACATTTTTCTCCACTTGTTTTTCTCACTTCTTTTCCATTTTTCTTTTATTTTTTTCGACCTTTTTTTATCAACTTAATTTTTACTTTCCCAACAACAAGCAAAAAAAAATCTAGATATCGATGGAAATATCCATTTTGAGGTCTTCCCAGAAGATTAAAACCATTTCTATAGTAAGGCCTGTCTGTGTGTTTGTGTGTAATCTTCCATGAAAACTGCCGACCCGTTTGACAAATCAATCTGAAATTTTGTATGAAGGGTTGATGGGTACCTCGAATGCAACCATTATTTTTTGGTTTAAAATGGTGCAGTAGAAAATGTTTTAGTGCAAAGTTTTAGAGCGTACAATTTCCTACAATTTTTGTATCAAACTTTATCCACAATTTCCGATAGTTGCACCACTAGATGGAGCGAAAAAATGTGCATGTAGGTTTTTCGTAGTTTTCCAAACTTATATAATAAAATAATGCACTTTAGTGCAAAAATTTGTAGTACAAAGTTGTAGAGCACCAAATTTCCTTCAAATTTTATATTTAACTTTTTTTGAATCCCCCACAGTTTCACCGCTAGAGGGCGAAAAAATACATACACATTTAGGCTTTTTTCCTGCTGTTTTAATTTTGAAGGCTTTAGTGTAAAATGATCTAGTGCAAAGTTGTAGGGCATAAAATTCCCTACAACTTTTGTATCAAACTTTTTTAAAAATTCCCAATAGTTTTCACCAATGATATTAAAATAATCCTATTTTCTACAACCGTTCCAGGAAAATTCTGGGGGACATAACCGACATTTTTTACTACGTCTTCCTTACTTTTTTTTATTTGACTTCATTTTTTCGAACCTCGCTTCGCCACTTTTTTCCCCAAGTTTTTCTTATTTTTTTTTGCTCCCTCGTCTTTTCCATTTCACTGATGCTATGTTTTTATCGCTGCTATTGGATTAGTCTAATTTAGTTTCACCGCAGACTGAGTCAAGAGCAATTATTTTGAATTTTCTCATGATAATACCATTGATATTGTCTTATATATCTGTAACATTGTAACTTGTTGCGATATTTTAGAGGATATTTTAAACTTGATTTAGGTGGTGTAACGGAAATTTTTCATTTCCACATTTTAAATTCTTAAAATATTTTTTTGACCCGCCGCTGGCAACATCTTTTTGTTTTTTAAACGATAATAAGCTAATATATTGGTGTACCTTCCGTTCGAGGAAGGAATGTTCCTTCTGCTGTGTTCGTAAAATGAAGTATTGGTAGAATATCTAACGGTTTTTAAATAATTAAAATTATTTAAAACAATTATAATGATGATTTACTAGTGTCCTTTGGATTAGTTGGGTGAGTGAATATAATTTTCAAGGTGGTCTTATTCGTCTTTTTAAGCTTTGTTTATAAAAGGTTTTTTTTTCTTACATACCGGTTTTTTTTTATTATCTTTATCAGTAAAACTGAATGTATTTTTCTGAAATTAGTCTTTTTAAATTATTAAATTCGCTTTAAAATTTAAGTAAATTATTTAATAAATTAACATTCTTTTCTTAATAAAAAAGGTTTTTTTTATCAAAATGTATCTCTATTGAATTAATAACTAAAATATTAAAAATAAAATCATTTTTCCAAATTGTTACCTTTTTATTTAATATAAAAAAAAACTTATTGTATATCTAAAATGATTTTCTAATTATTGAACATATTTCTACAGAATATTTTATTAAATTATTGATTTGGGATTTACAGTAAGAAATATTTCATATTAAATTTATTTAATTTTTTTGTAATAATGTAACCGGCATTTGTTTTTAAATTAAATGAAACTTTTAGGAAATAAAAGGTACCGGAATAAATTTGATGAATTTAAACAGAATAAAAAAACGTTTACCTTTTTTTTAAATAAATTCCATGGTTTTCATTATGCGTTTGATTTCTTAAACTTTGATATTTTGATATTATCTAAAAATATTTTACCGGCTTTCCCAATTTAACTTGCATTAGCGTATCATTATAATTTTTAAATACCATAGTTTTATATTTTGAAACAAATAACGTTTTTATGGCTTCCTGTAAGTTTCTTTTTTTTTGGTAATTTAAATTCCTCGAGGCCACTTATTTTTTTTTCTCTTGTGACCTTTTGATAAATATGTAGGAAATAATTTTCCAAAAGTTTATTTAATTTTGTAATTGCTTTATATCTTTGTTATAATGAAATATCTTCTAATTATTGTAAACTAGAAAGAACACTTGTAAATTAAACTTACAGGATTCCATTAAAATTCAAGCATAACTTAATATTTACATAGCTTCTCTTTTTATTTTAGTTTTTTTTGTATCTTTGAAAGCAAAAAGAAGAAAGATTGTTGTTACCTTTCGAGTTATAAAGGTTTTCCCTTTACTGTTCTACCGATGAAGTACTAAATAAGGCAGCTGGAACCTGAACCTGTATGGGTTATTAAGATAACATATTCCACGGAATATTAACTGCAGTTATACCTTAAAAGCCAGGACTGTTTTTTCTCCCACTCCAACATCAACGATAAGTTATGTATTCTGGGGTTGATTAAGTTAACATTTTATATATTCCATTTTTTTTTGTGTCCACTTTATTTCGTTTTGTATATATATAGTATAAATTTAATAAATTATAGTGTTCTAAACTTTCTTTTATTTGCTACATACTAGCTACGATTGGAAGAAAAAGCAAACTAGGTTTTTTCAATTTTTTTTCCATATTTAAATAAATAAAATTGTGGCGCCCTTATTAGTATCGTTATCTCGAGGGTAGTCCGTAAATCGACGTCGGATACTCTGTTTGCTTTTTCTAACAATAAAACCGGCCACGTTCACACACCCTGAGCAATATTTATCTATTGTATAACCCCTCCACTATATTTTCACGGAAAATACAAAAAGGTGGTTACACAATTTTGGCGCCCGGCTAGCTCAGTCGGTAGAGCATGAGACTCTTAATCTCAGGGTCGTGGGTTAGGGCCCCACGTTGGGCGCCAAAATTGTGTAACCACCTTTTTGTATTTTCCGTGAAAATATAGTGGAGGGGTTATACAATAGATAAATATTGCTCAGGGTGTGTGAACGTGGGGCCGGTTTATGTGGTTAGTATATAGCAAAATTTTATTTTTCGTCTTAAATTTTGTGAGGTGGACTCGAGTAATAATTTTTTTGTATAAATGTATTATAAATTAATACATTGGTATCCATAAATATTATCACTTTTTTAACTGTAGTGCATATACACGTATATAAGTGATACGTTTGTATACACTAAATTATATAAAATTTTTTTGGTAGACATTTTTTTTATCTCTTTAAATATTTGGTATCTTTTATCTCTTATGGTTAGATATAAATATATATGCAATCCAGAGTACTATCGAATACACATAACAGGTTCAATATCTATGTACATACACACATACAGAGTGATGCGTGTGGGCACATACATATGAGTATTTAAATTTTTCTCATTACCTTTATCGTTTCGCAATATCGTTCTCTAATATCGAATTTATACACATATATTGTTTTTTTTACTAACAATTTTTCCTTGTCTTTCTCGTTTAAACCTATCGTTTCTTATTGTTGGATTGTACCTTTGTAGCGAATAATTATCTTTGTTTTGAATTTTTCATCATACTTAAAATGTCGTCTGGTCACGAAGGTTTTAAAGTAGATCACCTTTTGTCAAATGAGTTGGACTACGAGCTAAAGGTCCGAGGATTAGTTTCTCCAGGTACTGCTCCGGAAAAGAAAAAAATTCTGCGTGGTGCTTTGAAGCAGGAGGCTTCAAATAGAAGTTTTCATTACCCTGTAGTAACTCTTGTCTTCGCAGATGAACAACAGGCAATTCGTGATACAATTGCGGATCTGACTGATAAAATTACGGCTTTTAGTGGTCTTATAACTGATTTTGGGTATGGAAAGCTGGTTTCTCGTTTAGCACACATTTCAGGCAGAGTTAATCGATTAGGTGTTTCTGATGATCCCGAGGCAAAAATCAAGAAGGACCTTTAATTGGCTGTTCTCACTTTGGAGGGTGAACTTGATTTAAAGGTTAACCCAGACCCAGTAGCAACTTCTACTCCCGTTCAAACTTCCAACAATGCGATTAATTTTCCGTTTCATAAGGCTGTTCCAGTGTACAAATGGGGAGTTCAATTTTCCGGTACGGATGATCGTGAATCCGTTGTTAGCTTTCTGGAGAAGGTCGAATGTCTTCGTTTAGCGAGAGGCGTATCTGATGTAGAACTTTTTGCTAGCTCTGCAGATCTTTTTAAATCGCGTGCTTTTACATGGTACCTAAATAATAAGAGTAAGTGCAATTCCTGGCCTGAACTAGTAGCGAGGTTGAAGTCAGATTTTCTTCCATATAGTTACCAGGACGACTTGCTTGAAGAAATTAAAAATCGTAAGCAGGGTTCGAACGAGAAGGTTACGTTATTTATTAACGCAATGGAGGGTTTATTTCATCGCTTAGAAAATAGGCCGGATGAAAAATCTAAGTTAAGATACATTCAGAGAAACCTTTTGCCCTCTTATTCTCACCAGTTGGCCTTAATAGATTTAAACACAGTTGAAGAACTTACAGAAAAATGTAAAAGACTAGAGGAATCTTTTACATGGTCCCAGACCAACACGTTTTCAGCTTCCCGTAGAACGACTCTCTTGGAACCAGATCTTAGTACCCCAGGATTGGCTCGTAGGTCTCAGTTTTCTTCTGGTGAAAATTTTAAAAATGTCTCTACCGTTTCGTCCAACATTAAATGTTGGAATTGTCAAAAAAGTGGTCATGTTTATAGTGATTGTAGGAGTCGTAGGAATTATTTTTGTTTTGGTTGTGGTAAAGCTGAGGTGATTAAGACTAAGTGTCCCAATTGTTCAAAAAACGTATCACGAGTTGGCGAAAACCTGGTTTCGGCCACTCCTTCTACCGAAAACCCAGGCACTTCTTCCCAAAAACCACCAACCCAAGTAAAGTTAGTTCCATCGAAGTCAAAAGCCAAGTCCAACAATCAAAATTAAAACTTTTACCGTCTAACGTTTCTTGTAAGAAGAATCTATCTGTTCCTTCCCCCACCTCGATATCTAAATTAGGAAAGGAATGGCAAGGTTGGTTAGCCTTTGTCAAGGATTTTTTTCATAAAAATTCAATAACTAGTCGAGCAAATTTAGCATCTGTTTTATTTATAAAGAATAACGATAACCGCCCTTATGTTAAAATTAATTTGTTTAAAAATAATATTTCCGCTCTTATCGATACCGGTTCCAATATATCTTTATTAGGATCCCGTTCTTTAGATTTTGTGAAACAGTTAAATTTACCAATTCATTCTGAGGATTTAGTTAAAGTTACTACAGCTGATGGCAAACCCCAACAAGTTTCAGGCTTTATTACAACAATGTTAACTGTCAACAATGTTTCTAAATTGATGAAATTTTTTTTAATCCCTTCAGTTACTCATCCTGTGATCCTAGGTATGGATTTTCTTAAACTGTTTCAAGTAAATATTGATTTTAATAAATTTTCCTGCAACGTAAGTTCCCTTTCGCTTTGTATTGTGAACAGTATAAAAGACGTCTCTTATTTATCGCCTAAGCAACGAAATGATCTTGAACAGGTTATAAATAAATTTAAGTCTATAGGACTTTCTGACAAAATAGGAAGAACTCATCTTATTACTCATTCCATCGATACAGGTTCCTCATCTCCATTTAAACAAAGACAATACCCTCTTTCTCATTCAATGCAGGAATATCTATGTAAAGAAGTGGATAAGCTCTTAAGTTTGGGAATTATTCAGAAGAGCAACAGTTCTTACAGTAGCCCTCTCTGGCTGGTTAAGAAAAGTAACGACGGCTACCGTGTTTGTTTTGATGGTCGCAAGTTAAATAGTGTGACTGTTAATAAAGATGCCTATCCCTTACCTCTTGTCGATAATATTTTGAGCAAACTTCGAGATGCCCGCTTTATTTCCTCAATTGACTTGAAACAAGCTTTCTATCAAATTCCTCTTGACGAGTCTTCAAGACCAAAAACAGCCTTTGCGGTCTATGGTAAAGGACTCTACGAATATGTAACCATGCCTTTTGGATTGGTTACGGCTCCACAAACTATGTGTCGCCTAATGGATCTCGTAATAGGACCTGCTCTTGAGCCATATTGTTTCTACTATTTGGATGACATAATTATTACTACCCCTACTTTCGAAATGCATCTTGAAATTTTGGAGAAGGTATTCGAAAGATTGCGTGAAGCGAACCTAACTGTAAATATTGAAAAATGTTGCTTTTGTCGACCTTCGCTGAAATATCTTGGTTTTGTTGTCGATGAAAATGGTTTACGGACGAGTCCCGAAAAGGTATCTTCTATCTGTGATTTCCCTATTCCCAAAACTACCACTCAGGTTCGAAGACTTATTGGCATGGTAGGGTATTATAGGAGATTTATCAAAGACTTCTCGTCACTTTCTGGTCCTATCACTGATCTTCTTCACAACCGAAAGAAGGGTCAACCAATTTCCTGGACTCCACAGGCCGATGAGGCATTAAAAAAAATTAAATCAGTCCTCACGACAGCTCCAGTGCTGAGTAGCCCGGATTTTACCAAACCTTTTTCTTTGATGTGTGATGCTAGTGATTATGGGGTCGGTTGTGTTCTTTTTCAGACTGAAGATGGTCTAGAACATCCTATTGCCTATGCCAGCAAAAAATTTAACAAGTGTCAAAAAAAATATTCCACTACAGAGAAAGAGCTTTTAGCAGTTTTATTTGGAGTGGAACATTTTCGCTATTACCTTGAAGGTAAACATTTTACCGTTATCTCTGATCACTCTTCTCTTGTATGGCTTAACAACATGAAAAATCCCTCTCCACGTTTAGCTCGTTGGATACTTAAGCTATCCCAATATGATTTTCGTATTGTTCACCGAAATGCAAATAAAGTTCAAGTTGCTGACGCTCTTTCTAGAATTCATGACATTAATCTCTTAGATTTATCGCTGTTGAAACCCGATAATTGGTATAAAAAAATGGTATCTAGTGTTCAGTCAGACCCTGACAAATTTCCCACTTTTAAAGTGGAAAATAATATCTTATATAAGCATATCTTTAACCATTTTAACCCAATTAGCAATGTGAATGATTGGAAAATTGTCGTACCTACTGAAAATCGACCAGAAATTCTTTCACAGTTTCATGACAATGCTATTGCAGCTCATTTTGGTCTTTACAAGACTCTAGGTCGTATTTCTGAGTTGTATTATTGGCCTGGTCTTAGGCGTTCTGTTTATCGTTACATTAAAAAATGTAAAGTGTGTGCCTCTTGTAAGCCTACCAATCTACCACAAGCAGGACTCATGGGATCTTATCGTAATATTAACTTTCCCTTTCAATTAATCTCTTGTGATCTTCTAGGTCCTTATGTTAGATCTCGTAAGGGTAACCAATATGTTCTCGTTGTTGTGGACTGGTTCACTAAATTCACGCTCGTTCATGCTATGTCCAAGGCTACTTCCTCG
This sequence comes from Neocrepidodera transversa, assembly GCA_963243735.1. Lineage (NCBI taxonomy): Eukaryota > Metazoa > Arthropoda > Insecta > Coleoptera > Chrysomelidae > Neocrepidodera > Neocrepidodera transversa. The sequence goes on from OY725341.1 coordinate 21,194,503, forward strand.
GCAATTACTAAATTCCTGGAAAATAATGTTTTTCTCATATTTGGAGTTCCTCAAATTGTTTCCTGTGATAATGGAAAACAATTTGTAAGTAAGGCTTTTAAAGAGTTGATGAACAAATATTCTGTGCAAAAGATTTGGTTTAATGCAAATTTCCACCCTCAGATTAATCACACTGAGCGTGTGAATAAATCTATAGTAACTGCTCTACGTTCCTATACATTTGCTGATCATAAATCATGGGACGAAGAACTGTATAGAATTGCTCAGGCCATTCGGTTATCTAAACACGAAACTACCGAATGTACCCCATCTTTTCTGGTTTTTGCACGTAATGTCCCTATCTCTGGAGACTACTTTGGAAAGATTTCTGAAAACTCTAATAACCTTATATCTATCGGCGAAAAACTTCATAGGTTAGAAGACGTTCAGGAAATGCCCAACATTTTTGAAAAGGTCAGGAAAAACTTGCACGCTTCGTACGTTAAAACCAAAGAAAGGTATAATCTTAGAAAACGAGATCTTCGATTTTTTGTAGGTGATTCAGTTTGGAAAAAAAATTATGTTAAGTCCGATAAAGCCAATTTTGTTACCGCTAAGTTATCGCAAAAATATATTCCTTGTATCGTAACGAAAGTTATCTCTCCTCTGGTCTACGAGCTCAAGGATGAAAACGGAAAACGTCTAGGACGTTGGCATATTAAGGATCTTAAACCTGATGCCACTGTAAGTAGCGATGATGAGGTTCAAGATTCTGAACAGGATAATCTGGACGATACTGATAATTCTTCAAACGCATCCTCTCCTATTTCCAAAAGGTTACGTAAGCGACAAAGTTCTGTCCGGCTCAATAATGTTGCAGCTATCACAGATATTTCTACCGTATCTATTAGCTCCTCTCAGTTGTATTCACCCACTGGTCCATACAGATTGTCCGCAAACCCTTTTTCTTCATTCATAAACATAAATTCTTTATCTTTATCCTCAATTTGTAAAAATCTGTATAATTTCCTTCAAAATATTAAGGATAAGCCAGTAACCATATTCCAGTCTCGTCAGATTCTGTGTAAATTTCTTCCTTTTTATTTTAGTCAAATCTTTCCTTAACGTGATTATTTTTACTTCTTTATTCTACCAAATGGTTATCTTAATTTTTATATTTCATTTTCTGGACTTACCTATTATTTTTTCATTTCAGGATTGGTTTATTTTAGCTGGATTTTTTCTTCCTGGCATTATATTTAAATTATTTTCTATGGAAAGATGTCACAGTTTTTTTTCAAGAACCCATTTTTTTTCAAGGTTATTAAACTTATTGCCATATTATAATGTATTTTTTCCGGTTACCGACTGCTAATGTATGTTATATTTATGGCTGCAAAATTCCGGAACAGTTATAGGTTGCTGCGTTTCTATAAAGAAATAATTACCGAATTTTTTTTGTCACACAAATGTCTTACCTATTATTATCAATTTCGTTCCTATATGTTTTATTACCGATTTTGGCTTATTTTAAAATTTTATCACTATCTCGTTATATAATATATTAAAATTCTAGTTATCTATCATTTATTTACTTTTACGTATACCATTCCTTTGATTATAGCTGTGAACTTTTATGTTGTAGCGTTACTTATATTGTTTACCTTATTATTTTCCTTACCTTAATCAATTAAGTGTTCTGCTGGTTTACAAAGAAAAATCAGTTCAACAACTTAACATGTCTCAAGTATACCGTTTCAGGAGTCATATCGATATGTTGTCTTTTGCCTTATCGATCCTGTTTATCTTTACCTTATGACGATAGTTATCGTTTCTTTATCGTTGGTGTCGAGGTGTCAATGGTTTATTTGGATTTGTATCTCATCACTGCGTTTTTCCTCGCCACTATTAGCGTTGTTCTTTTATTTAAAAGCGATGAATTTTTATTACGGTAACAACGACTTTTCAGTTATTAGTGTTTTAAGGATTGATTTTCAAATTTATTGCACTAAACCTGGGCTGTGGTTATATTGTTTTGGTAATTTCCACACATTGACTGACTAGCCTATTATTTTCGTTAGAAGCATCTTATATTATATAGAACTAGTAAGGTTGATCAATATAAGATACTTTACCTTGAAAAGCTATGACCGTATACATTTTGTGCAGTCGATAGATAACTTCTTTTCTTCCGAGATATAGTTAATATTCTTACTTTTTGGACACTGTGATTTTCTCTACGTTTATCAACAAAAATACGTTAGCGAATATAAAAAAAAAACCAACTATTCTGATTGTAAGAATATTTCCTGTCTATAATTAATTTTGATAATATCTAAACACTAATAGAGTTTATGATAATGCCGATTGTGTAGATCCCTGATTTGCACTTGCTTAGATTGTTGATTTCCCAATAACTCTAAAAGAGTTATATTCCCCTTGTCTTTCTTACATTGTCCCCAAAAACGTATAGCAAACTATATGTAATTCCTTCTATTCACATGTTAATAAGAATGTCCCTAGAAGCAAATTTAAAGTATAAATAAATACTTTCAATGCATAATCTTCCCGCTTCCTGTTGACTTATAATTTTTTTTATATAAAAAAAAAATCTTGTTTATATTGCCTTAATAATCGCATATACATTTTGTTATCCCTAGTATCTGACAGAAGAAATAATTTTCCGACAGAATATCTGCCTTACTAGGCATTCTTCTTTCAGCGTTTTCCCCCTGATATAGTATTTGTTTTATATACATACTTATCATTTACCTTGATAACTACTTTCTTTGTAAGATTGAGCTATCTTAATAATACTTTGGTTATTAGCGAGTCTCGTGCAATAATCTTAATTAACCTCTAGATCGACGAGCCAATTTTTTTTTCTTCGCACGAAAGATGGACTAATACATTACTTTAGTACAATTTAGTTAGTTTTTGGGATTTTTTTTTAGGGTATTTACTTTTTTTTGGTCTGGTAAATACTATAATTTACTAGGGCATACTTGGTGGTCCTTGGAATGTTTTCCTAAATTATTATCTTTTTGTTTTATTTTCTTTTTGCCTATTTATCAAAACTTAACTTAACTTTTGTACCTTCAGTTCGGCAAATACTACAATTTGCTTGGATTTATTGGAAGTCCTTGGTTTGTACTAAATTAAAATTTATAGTTTTACTTTTGGCTTAGCAGCTTGTTTCTGCATAGAAAAATTTTAAAATTCCTTTCAATAATTCCAATATTTCTAATCATTAAGATTTGATTGATCAACGTTAATTACCTTTTGGATTACTCAAAAGAAAAATTTCTCTACCTAGTTTCGAAATTTTTCTTCCCGGGTTTTGTGGGGATAACCCCTCCACTATATTTTCACGGAAAATACAAAAAGGTGGTTACAGTGGTACGTTTACTACTGTGCTGCATCCTTTGTTAGAATAGAGGAAATCCCTAATTTCTGGAAAAAATACCACAACTTCCAACACGGTGAGAAAAGCGGTTGGATTTTTTTTCAATTTTTTTTTTTCGAAGAACTTTTACCAAAATAATTTCCTAAAGAAACGGTCCTGGTTAAATACTGCACAAACCGCACCAATATGTGATTTAACAAGTTATAACCTATCGCTGAAGTGCTAGAGAATTGATTTATTAGTGAAAGCAATTGACATAGAGAATTATGACAATATTGTCGACTCGATTTATTCAAAGGTAAATATCAATTCAAAATCTAACAGGAATCAATAGTAAAAATGATCCATTTAATCTTCGCGTCTTTTAAATTATGAATATAGATAAAATTCCAGTGCTTATCAATAATTTTATTAATCAATCGTCAGTCACTGCTGAAGACGCAAAGAAATCAATTTAGAGTATTCTGGCAACGCTGCTTACTTTAAAGAGATAACAGTACTTGAAAGAAGCCGCTGCCTGCAGGGACGAATTCCGGTGTTGCCAAAAATATTTATTTTATTAAAAGAAGTCTTGAAAAACTAAATCTAGCCTGTGTTTAACAAAAATTAAAAGGCTATGTGGGATTAGATCCCCGGGCCCAATGCACCCTTAGCGGGCACTATTTCAAGTTGCTACTAGAGCTCATGCTTAAATATGTTCAAACTTATTATTTAAGCGAATTACGTTTCACTCAAGTAACCGATATGGCAACAGCGGAGTGGTTAGAAAAATTTGAACATTGTCAGCAGAATAATATTTTACAGCGTTGCCAAGCGTTACTTATATTTATTTATTTACAATATGAGCAGGCACTCGGTATACATAGATATTACGCAATAACAACTAAATCGAGAACAGCCATTGAATACGATGTCTTTATGATAGACAAAAGATCTTTTTTATTTATAAAATGAAACTAATAATTTCATCAAAAATTGCGAAAATAATGAAACTGGTAATTCAGGAATATGTCAATCAAAGGACTTATTACGTCAGAAGAAGCGCAATAACATTGTTATTTGAATGTCTCACCAAATTAGAATTTCGAGCGGCGTTTATTCAAATGTTACATGGTATCTTCTAAAGATATATACATAATATTTTTTCTCTATATTTCAACTACAAGCATTAAAATACAATACAATCAAATTTACGCGTTAGGGATCTCGCATCAACTTGAACATATCTGGATTTCTGTTTTATTCTGCTATATCAGGTGTAGTTTTTTTTCATATATTCTCTGTATATTGGATATCCTCTATATATTGACAGGTTGTTTTTCTGCTTATATGGCCTTACTTTTCAGTCTTTAAATTCCTTGCTACAAATGATGTTGATTTGTCATGATAGCGTCTCATTCATGGATCTTACTGCTGTGAAAGTATTTTAGTTTTTGTATTGGCAACAGTTTCTTCTTCGTCCCATATCCACTTCGTATCTAAACTACTTTTTTTCACTAGCTGGAAAATTTTAATAGTTCTGCCTGCTCTCAATGTCATTTCGCCAATCTTCTATACGTGTTTGAAGCATTCATGTTGATCTATCTTGACTTGTTATATTGTGTTCTAATGTTTCTTTATTTTGTTCCTTATTCATTCTTGTCTTTTGTCTAGTCGATAATATTGTTAATATTGTCAATAACTGAATAAATATTATTTATTATTGTCAATTTGTCGAGACCAAATTTACAATTAATAATCTGATTATTAATTGATAAATTAACTCCTATATAAAATGTGTCATTTAATGATGACAGTTTTGTCAGTTTGTCAGCGATAAAAAAGGTACATCCATTTTTATCGCGATAAAAATGCCTGTTCCTCGCGATAAAAATGCATATTCCTCATAATCAGACTATATCTAAGTAGCTGCGAATCGCGTCGGCACGTCACTTTAACCTTAGTTCTGTCAATTAAAATTATTTGTTTGGTTAGTATCGAAATATGGAAGATGAATAATAAAATAATAAAAAATAGTAATAATGAAATAATTTAATTGTATCAATATAGATTATTGTTGTTGTTCATTCTATATTTTGTCGTTAATTTATCTTGCCAAAAAACACTCAAGCTTTTTTTTTAAAGATAAATTTCTTTTAAACTCAAAATTTTTCCATCAGTAATTTTCCTCGAAAAACTAACATTTGGCAAAATCTCTCGACCCCCGGTCTCGCGATTTTTCCATGTTAGTTTTTCTCTTGTGTTTTTACTGTTGACAAATTTGGTCGAGTCAAATTGCTAAGCAGACGACGAAAATTTAAAAATAAAAAGCCGCTAAATTATTCTGTTCGAGTTATATTTGAAATAATATTTCACGAACCATCTTTATTTTATCCTATCTCGTCGTCAATTATATCTAATGCGATACTCCCGAATCGATTCATTTTTAATTCATACTTCAAACTTGTTCTTAAATATTTTTACAGTAGAGATTGCCCTGAAGTTATGAACAGTGACTATTTTTGGTGATTATTTCCCAGCAGGGCAATAGTAGATTTTATTCAATCTGATTGGACGTGATAGTCCAATCAGATTAACGGAAATATATGGTTTGGCAGGTGAGTGAAATAATCGGCAAAATTTTCTTCTCTCTCTCCTGATGGTAGTCTTGGTGATATTAATTCCTGTCCTTGTCGTTGATTGGTTTTTACTAACCTCTTGTTTTTCTAGTAGGTTATTTCTATACGAATCCATTGTCAGAATTCTCTTCACCGTCTTGGTCAATCTTTTATTTTCTACTGATTAAGTTCTTAAATCAGTTTAAGCTGCCACTTGTAGTATTTGTTATTTTTTTTCTAGACCAGCTCGCTTATATCCATACTTTATCAATTTAATTATTTAATTTTGTATTATTTAAAGACAGATTCTATTAACCTTATTTTTAAATTCTTTAGAATACCTTACTGACCTAATATCAGGAAAAAATCTTTATCTTGTCTGAAAACATGATTTCATTTTATTTGAAATTAATAATTATTCTATTTCTAAATTGGATCAAAAAATTTTATATATCCCGTTTTAAGGTGAGTATTTTATTGATTGGGAACGAAGAGGTAAATAAACTGAAATTTGAAAGAGGTCGATTTAATTTTTGAAAACCTTGGCGGATATTATTATTCCGAAGCTAAAGCCTTTTTAAAAACCTCTTCAACTCCCATTCATCGTACAAAACAAGATATCGGCTTTATTTCAGGCACAATGGAGCGTTTGCAATTTAAATTTTTTCCCCAATACATAAAAAACCGGGCGCATTTCTTATTCGATTTCCATTCCGACTTTAGTCCATGTGCAAGTCGAACTATTTATACGTTTCGGGATATAAAATTACATGTTTGTTTTGCTATATAACCCAATATAGCTTGAAATAAAAAAGAGGGAATCATAAAATATACGATTCAAATTGCTTTCAATAATATGCAAAATATTCCATTAGTACAAATTGGTAATAAACAGAATTATATAGGAAACATAAAATACAGTTCATTAATGCAGTTTCATGAAACAAAAACAAAAGAAAATTCGCATTTTTGTCTTAGAATTTTAAATATTTGAACTTAACAAACTTTAAAATATAGGTTTTTCCTTTTATTTTACATCACAAAAGGATAATGGAAAACGTAATTCTCCTTTCAGAAACAGAATTAAAGGTTGTAATTCGTCATCAAAGGCTATTAGTTGACCAACATAAAAAATTATACTTTTTTACTTTGAATGAGAAAATTTTAACATTAGGTATAACTTTTGTGAATATGTTGCAAAATCTTCCTCTCCAGACTTACCGTGGCTCAGAATTTGGACTTCGTTCTCTTCATCATCAAAACTTAATGGAATAATATTTTGGGCTTCTCTTTCTTGTTTCAAACTTCTTTTTATATACAATTTTTTTTTTCTTTCCCATCAAGCTATGGGATTTGTCTCTGGTAATAAATCTTCAAATCTTTTTAATTGGTGCCGCAATCGACTCTGGTTCTGAACACGGTTGCTACTTTACAAGATATGTTGCTGTTTACTTATGCTTTGCTCATTATAATTTTCTTGTATGGCTGATTGTACAATTTTTAATGTTCTCTCTGTCTTGTGAGTACTTCTGGGTCATATTTACTGTCATCAATGACAGATCTACCATATGGACATAACGCTCCTTTAAAGTAATTCCTAATCGGTTTCCTTTCAAATATTAGCAGACAAGTACAGAAAAATCCTTTTATGCCAACGGGTTTTTGTTGGTAGTCCATTAACCTTGAATCGCTCCTTGATTTTAGCTCTTGATGACTGCAGGTTCTGTCTGCTTGAACAAGGGCTGGATTGGGCAGGGCAAGGGCTGGAATGAGGGGATAATTTGAGGATAATTATATCATTTTCCACGGCTGCTTCAGCAAGTTTGTTGTTAAGGTGTGTAGAGTGGTCATTATACAAAAGGAACACTGATCATTCAGTTACTACGATGAAAGTGAATGTTTTAATAATATGTCAGTTTCCATTCAACCATTGGACAACGTGGCATAGTAAGTGCCAGGAAAAGTGAACTTTTCTGATGATATTCAGACATCACACTTATTTTTCCTTTTAAAAGCTAATAATGGCAGAAATTCATAATAATTTGCATAATCATTCATGAGCAGTGTTGTGACTTTTCTTTTTAGTCCTGTTGTTATTCGGGAATTTGACGCCTTTTTCTGTCCAATTTTGGTTTTACTTGAATCCAGTGATCCCAATTTTCTACTAAAGTCCTTGTAGCTTTTTAAGGATAGCCTGTGCCTTTCCTTAAATAATAAAAACCAATTTACTTCTGGGCTTCTATTATTGATTGGTGCATTCATTTTGTTGTTTCTAACGTAATTCCTGTCAATTCAATAATGTCCATGGTTGTAATCGCTTTTACAGTCGACTCTTGTACAATAATTGAAACACAGATGATCTATAAAATAATTAACATTTTGAACTGAGACCTTGGAACGGATCAAAAATGTCATATAAAGGCAAAAAAGACATTCATAACATTCAAATTTTACATTGAAGAAATTAAAAACTATAATACAAAAATTAGAGAGTGCCTAATTATACTTGCCCTATGGTTACACTTACCCCATTCTACATGCTTCAGTTACAAATATTTTGATAAACAAATTAAATTTTATATTTAGTTTGGCTGGTAGAACTGTGATGAGTACCTGCCAAAAATCAAATATAGAAATGTAGAATGTTAAGAATGGATCTTTGTAATAGAAATATAAAATTTGTTCACAACTTGATTGCTTTCCGAAGTCTATTGGGTCAACTTTTCTTCACCTACGGTGTGCGGAAAATTGCTTGCTAATAATTGCTTGCCAACAATTGCTCGCCAACAATTGCTCGTTCACAGTTGCTCGCCCATAATTGCTCACCAGGAAAATTTCTCGACACAAAGTTGCTCGCCAATTGCGACTTATTATTTTCCTCCAGGTAGATTTTGTGGTAGGTGCAATAATTTTAGGAAGATAATTTATGAAGCCATTCATAAAGTTTTTTCTATCATTGTTTACTTCGCGTCTAGAATTTTTCTATTCAAAACAATTTTTCTTTTTTCTTTTTTTAGTTTTTGTTAATTGTTTTACACGATAGAGTAAGAGAGTTACAGGCAAAAATATCTTCTAATCATCAAATGTTTTATCCATTGTGTCTTTTTAAAAATCTCTTTTCTCTGCTACTGCTTTTTTATTACCAGTACTTTCGATTTCACTTGGTACGTATGCTTCTTCGTCTTCGTCAAGATCATATTAAATTTCTTCTGCTACAATAACTTCCATTATATCATTATTCACTCTTGCTCAGTTATTTGTTATTAGGAAAACTAAAACCATTTTGAGATCAGTCTTCCGTCCGTCCGCCTGCATATCTCTTATTTTTCTCGACGTCACGTAGGACTAATACATATTTTGATAGTCAAAGTTTATGAAATATATAATTTAATTTTTAATGGCGTGTTTCACCGTTTGGAAGGACTAATTCTAAGGATTCCATAAATATTTTTTTAACATTTTTGGCAAATTGGTTCTAATGAAATATAAGAGGTAAAATGAAATCAAACAAGTTATTGAATATTATTATTTTTGTCCTATAAATGTTCTATTCTGGAGATATTTGAAACTATTTCATTATTTATAAAAATTATTTAAATATTTTTTTTCGTTTGTAAAGTAAACAATTGTATATTGTTTATTAACCATATAATTATTTTAAAATGTACCATTTTTTTCACATTAAAAAAAATAATACAATTTAAAACAGATTGTTTATTTCTTTTTCATATATTGGCCTAAATACTATATGAGTATCTCCAATATTCCATTAATAGACTAACAGTTTTTCTGGGGTGAATTTAATTAAATTTCCCCTCGAAGTATTTTTCTATTCGATTTATTACTATCCGGAATAGTAGAAATATTCCATGAATCGTATACGTTATTGTATTATATAAATTGACAATACCAGATTGTTACCATTTTATTTATTGGTAAATAAATTAAACAAGGAAAAAAATCATATATGTGGCAATGTGATAAAACTATTTGCTAAAGCGTTCACTATATTGAATCCGCCATTTTTTTAGTATTCGTAATTAGCGACCCCAAAAAAAAACACAGCATTAGAAAATCGATTGAGTACTCCACGAAAGTATCCGCCATATATTAATTATATCAGATGTGTCTATAATGTCCGTTTTCTCCAGTGAAACTTAATATCAATATTGAACTTAAGTCGATATTAGAATAAAATAATGTTGCACCACTGTATTTTAAGTCGAAAATGGCTTAACGCCGACTTTAAATTCCAGTCACCGATTTTGAAATTGAAGATGTAGATGCTGGTAGACATTGTAAATGTAGTGGATGATAATGCGATACAAATTCCTCGTCACATTTATAATCGCAACAATTATTTTGAGACTTTATGTGAGAAAAGGTTTTTTGCCAGGTTTGGTATAATTTACTCTTTTTTTATCACCTTCAATATTAAATATTATTTTATTTGCTGTGTTGATTGACAATGAGTAATGTGCAAATTGCAAACAAGGATGACAAATGTCAAGTGGTAATACACACACACATCATCCCACTATCTTTTAGCATCCAATCAAATACATTCATTCAAATTACCACCGAAAACTAGTCAGGGTGGAAAATGTTACAAAAAGAAATTTTGAGCTTACGATTAAATGGTGCCAGCGTTGCCAAGTTTATCGAACTTAATTTTGATCTTGGCTAATATTTACAATTTTTAACGTGGTGCAACAGAATTTTGATTTAAGCTCATAGTACTTTTAAGTCGATATTTCATAATATTTATATTAAGTTCCACTGGAGAAACCGGACATAAAGGATGCAAAAACAAAGATGAAACTGTTAATATATTTTAAAATGGAACGAAACAAAAATAAAAGAAGTAATAAACGTTGACCATAAAGGACATCATGTTCAATCTGGAGACAAAATCTTCGGATAAGAAGACTTGCAGGGATTGGAAAATTGTTCTTCAGCACCCAAGGATTCAGTGGAAGTTATTCAGTCAGAGTTCCTGACTATAATCAAAAAGACTGAAAGAAAATGTCCTTAGAAATAAGGACCTTTTCAAAAATAAGAGCAAAACTTCAGGAAACTGAGAATTCTGCAAGATTAGCCGGAAAAAATTTCAAGAATGCTGAAAAAAATTCTTGGAAACTGATGTGACAAACCTAAATATATTACTCCTGAAATGTGGAATAATTTCGTAATTAATCTTAAGCAGAGATTGGAAAATTGTCCTCTAGCACCGAAGGATTCAGTCGCAGTTGAATTTATTCAGAATTCGTTACACAAACTTTAACCAGAGTCTAGAGGAAATCGTCCTTAAAAATAAGGACCTTTCCAAAAAAAGAGCAAAACTTCAGCATATTGGGAATTCTGCAAGATCTACCGAAAATAATTTTAAAAAAGCGAGATAAAATTCTTGGAAACTGATCTGACAAACTAAAATATATTTATCCTGAAATGTCAAATAATTTTGTAATTAATCTTAAGCAGGTATTGGAAAATTGACCTAGAGTACAGAAAGAATCAGTACAAGTTGAGTTTAGTCAGAATTCCTGACGCAAACCTTTACCAAAAATGTCTGAAAGAATATACCTTAAAAATAAAGACCTTTCTAAAACAACCAATACTGGGAATTCTCCAAGATCTATTGGAGAAAATTTTAAGCAACCAGCACCGAAGGATTTAGCCGAAAGTTGAATTGAGTCAGAATTCGTGACACAAACATAATAAAAGAGTATGAAAGAAATTGTCCTTGAAAATAAGGACCTTTTCAAAAAAAAGAGTAGCACTTCAGCAAATTGGGAATTCATCAAGATCTACCAGAAAAAATTTTAAGGAAGCTAGATAAAATTCTTGGAAACTGATGTGACAAACCTAAATATATTCCTCCTGAAATGTGGAAAAACTTTGTAATTAATTTTAAGCAGAGATTGGAAAATTGTCCTCTAGCACCGAAGGATTCAGTGGCAGTTGAATTTATTCAGAATTCGTTTCACAAACTTTAACCAAAGAGTCTGGAAAAAGTCGTCCTTAAAAATAAGGACCTTTCCAAAAAAGAGCAAAACTTTAGCAAATTGGGAATTCTGCAGAGAAAATTTTAAGGAAGCGAGATAAAATTCTCGGAAACTGATGTGACAAACCTAAATATATTTCTACCTGAAATGTGGAATAATTTTGTAATTAATCTTAAGCAGAGATTGCAAAATTCAGCGAGAGTTGAATTTAGTTCAAGTTCGTGATACAAACCTTAACCAAAGAGTCTGAAAGAAACTGTCCTTAAAAATAAGAACTTTTCCAAAAAAAAGAGCAAAATTTCAGATAACTGGAACGTCTGCGAGATCTATCGGAGAGAATTTTAAGAAAGGTACATAACATTTTTGGAAACTGATAAGCAAAGAGTCTGAAAGAAATTGTCCTTAAAAATAAGTACCTTTAAAAAAAAACAAAACTTAAGGAAACTAGAAACTCTGCAAGATTTACCGGAGACAATTTCAAGGAAACTAGATAAAATTATTGGAAACTCATGTGACCAACTGAAATATATTTCTCCTGAACTAATTTTTGAACCATTAATAAAGTTTATTACTTTTAAGCTCCGAACGCAAATCATTTCTAACATTTAAATCAGCCGTATCCAGAAACTAGACTTATTTTCTCAAGTTCATATTTCACGCCATAAAATACACATAATGAAGCTATTATTATATTACGTCGGTGTTATTTAATGCTCATATATTCTTAGCACATTCCAAACTTTAACAGCGTTCTAATTAGTTCCCTTAAAAATCAAATAAACATTCTTGAAATACTCCAAACAGCAAAACTTCATTCACATACTAAATTATTTCGTAGATTTATGTCTCTAAGTTGACGTTACTGGTGCATTAGTAACAGTATAGTGGTAGCGGTACTTTGTGAAAGAAATTTCATTCCAAATGTTTGAAATTTTTTCAGGCGGATTTTTTTATATGTGTAGGTTTAGTTCTGTTTTTGTACGTATTGTGGTTGACTGAGATTGAAAGGTAGAAGGTGATTGTCAAATGTAAGTATGACAGTGGAAATAAGGTGACGATAAGAAGTTTAAGGTGCTTACGGATGTGTTTAAATGTGTTTAGGATTTCTTTAAGTGTGTTTTGTGTTTAGATGATTATTATTTTTTATAATGAGTTCATTTATGAGTTACAACAATTGTGGTATATATAAAAAAATCTTAGTATCAGTATCCAATAAATTAAAAAAAAACTAGTTGGAAAAGAAAACAAAAGAAAAAATAATAAACAGTTTCGGTTTTTTTGATACTTTGAAAAGAAATGTCATAAAAAGAATGAGCTGTTAAAAAATGGTTTTATTGAATGGTTTTTATATAAGTAATGGTATAACTTATAGTCTAGAAAAATAAAAAATTCTATATAAAAAAATTTTTTATTAATATAAAGAAAAATATTACAAGAATATAAAAAATATATCAAAGAAGACAAAGAACAAATGGGTCTGTAGGAAAACGGGGTGGTGCAGATTAAATTAGACGGAAAGGCAGAAATAGGGGGAGATTAAAAAATACAGAAGACAGAAAAGGAAATCAACTAGGAAGGAGGTGATACAGAAAAAGAAAAGAAAGAAACTGATTAAAAGCTACAAGACAGAGAGGAATTTTAAGGCGCCTAAATTATAATTTTTTTTTATTTTATTTTTTTTTTTGTAATGTTTATTATTTTTTTTTGTAATGTTTATTATTTTTTTTTGAAGGAACGCAACAAAAACGGAGATGAGAGTTTATATTACATTTCAAGTAAATCTAGTATAATATCTTCCAAATTGATTTTTTTATATTAAGAATTTATAATAGTTTCAGCGGATTTTTTTCAATAAGATCTTAGTAATGATATAAGGCTACTTCTAGATCATCCATCATAGTAATACGATTTGGGTTAGTCTGAAAAAATTGAAATAAACCTAACCTAATCTTTTAACGCAATAAGCCCACGAGGCTGCAGTGAATCCGGTTCCAAAGAACGGTCCCGGACAAAAAAAACCCAATCTTTTTTATTTGAGAAATCCTTTATGGACCCAGGTAGAGTGAGACTCCCTTTTGGTTCACTCACTAAAATTCGTTAGAAAATACGTCAGTAAGGAATTTCATTTTTATTCCTCCTCTTCGGTCTGCTTTGCTCTTTCTAGAGCCTCATTCTGTTTTATTACCTGGTAGATAAAGTTATGCATAGTTTTCCATTCTTCCTTTTGGTCCACGATATTGTCACCAGTTATACTCTGGTTTACCTGGATTTGGACTTCCTTTTTTTCCAGATGCTCACGAGGCATTTCAGGGTGTCGTTTCCGTCGTCGCAGCATATACATGCTCGCGTATAAGTGGGCTTTCACACCAAAGTATTATGCAACTTGCAACTTGCAGCCAGAAAGCAGAAAGCACGTCGAAACTGGCGTCTTCACGATTTACTTTCATATCAAAGACGCTCAGTGCGACTTTTCTTATAATCAGACCTCCGTTGGCCAATAATAAAATGAGGTAGTAAAACTCTAAATCCAGTACCACATTTAAAAGGGGCGCTTCTAGTTACATTGAATGAAAATGAGAGGGCGGCGATTAGTTTCAGCAATATGCCATCATCAGGCCAAACTAATTATAAATGAATCGAAGAATGAGTTACAATACAAGTTAGCGTAGAAACAAAAATTGAATTACACTAAGTGCGCACATGTACATATAGGAATCATAAGGATTAAGTGGTACTAGGAAACGATAAAAGGATATTTTATAAATGTAAAAAACTGAGGAAATTTGAGTGAGGTCTAAACCCCATGGTGTTGCTTAAAAGCCACATCAAAAATAAGTGAAGGTAAGGAGTGTCGTAGGATGAGACGGCGTAGTACTCGAAAAAGTGCGGCACTTGTGGATGCAACCACTTTAATTTTGACAGTACGACTACAAAAAAGGGAGGCCACCCTATAGGTAGCCAACCCAGTACCGATTAAATTAGTAAACTAAAAAGTAAAAGATTAGAAATGACAGAATGTAGCAAATTCATTAGCGTTAACAAACTGCGTACATTTCTACTATGTATACATCGCGAAAAAACTTGAAAATTATTTATTAGCCTGGTCCTAAACAAGCCGAACAACGTCTACGGGGGTTGGAAATACGTGGCAGAGTAGCGAATTATACGACATGCTTTATATTTGAGTCGCACGTCGCATATTGCCACGTTGCATTTTTGTGACGCCACTCCGGTGTGAAACCATTCGTTTATTTGTATGGGTTTTAAAATAAGCAGCATGCTTCCTGCTTCCTGGCAGCAAGTCGCATGTTGCATGCTACTTTTGTGTGAAAGCCCAAGAGTTTTCCCTATCTTTTCCGTGTAGGTACCAAAGCATCCATGACCTGATAAGAATTGTGTAAGTATAAATCCGTATTCGTAATGTCTATACTTCACTCTTTTCTTGAGGTCTTTTATTAGGCTTTTTATCCAGGTGCTCTTTTTTATCTATTTTTCCCTCGACTCTTCACCCCATTCATCCATTGTTTTCTTTTTCCCAGCTTTTTGCCTTCCGTTGTATGGTCATTTGATTTTTTATAAAGCCTGCTTCTTTCTTTGGTAAATTAGTGGATAGAAGCTACTTCTACTATCGCCTGGGTTGCCACTGTTGAGACCGATCTATACACATAGATCACCCTTAGCAAGACTTTCCTTTGTGTGCCGTTCGCCATGTTCCGGTACTATTCTCAGGGCTTTATGCTATATCGTAGTATGGATTGAATTCCTCCGTACAACATAATTTTTCTTCTGCTTCCCGGATAGGGATTGCAATCCCGCAGCTTATTTAATCCCGCGGGATTACTTGAACCCGCGCGGGATCACGCAGGATCCCGCATCTAAAATCAAATTGAAACTACAGATTTTCTTACATTAAGCAACAGAAATTATTTCTTTTCTATTAATTAAGTATAAGTAATTAGTAATCTGTTTTCTTAGATTTATCTTTAAATGTTTGGCATATTTTAATAGTTTTGTTTAATTTTACCTTGAATCCTAACAACAGTTTTAAATTTTTAATTCAGTCTTATTAATATAATTCATAATGACTAATGAACAAATCACAACTTTCTCTTAGATGCTATTGCTATTACTATGATATCAACCTATGGTGATAACTTTTGAAAATACGCTCTTAAGAAGCAAATGGAATTTATTGTATTATCTCCGAGCCTGCTTCTGAGTGAACTGCAAATATATCCTGATGCTGAAAACGCTCTATCAGCTTCTACGCTAGTAGACTGAACCGTCAGGATATATTCATAGGCGAGCGTCAGGTACTCTCCTCTGATACCATCGGATTCAAAGAACGTCATTTCTTTCTTCAAAATTTTCTCAAAGCCCTCTGGCTTTTTCTTAAATATTTCTTTTTCTTGTTAAAGGTTTTTCTAATTCTTCTTTTAGCGTTAGAGTAGGATCTGTATCAGTAGCAGCTGTTCCAGCTATAGGCGTATTTTCGAAGACGTCATCTTTTTTTCATCATTTTTGGCAACGTCGCGCTCGTCCTACTCGCGATTTACGCGAAAGTTTTAGCGCCAAATTTTTAATTTGCGGGATCCAGCAGATTAATGAAATGCGTGATCCCGCTTTGCGAGATTACAATCCCTATTTCCTATCAAAAAGTTTTTTTTTTCATATTTGTTTTAAATTGCTATAATAATGTATTTTTATGAAAAATTACAGGATATGAAAGTTGTAGAACATAAAATTTTCTACACATTTTGTCATTACCGTTTTTTTGAATCCCTCATAGTTTCGCCGCTAGAGGGTGCGAAAAAAATATATATACATTTCCACCTTTTTTTAGATTTTTAACCAAAGTTATGGATTTTTATGAAAAATTACAGAAAATCAAAATTATAGAACATAAAATTTTCTACAAATTTTGTCTTTAATTTTTTTTAAATGCGCATATTTTCGCCCCTAGTTTTTATTTTAATTTTTAAGCAATTTTATTTTTATTAAATTATTTTTTTTGTTAAATTTTAATGTTAAAAATTTTAAATAAATATCTTTAAATTTGTAATATTTAATTTTATAATTATAATATAATATAATTTTTTTCAAAATTTTATTACAAAAATTGTGGAATTTTCTAAAAATTGGCTTAGAAACATTTAAAGTTATATTACGATTTTAAACTAAATTGAGTAACTTCTAAAATATTAAAGCTATTGAAATGGGATTTGTACCATTCAAAAGATAATATAAAACTCTAAATTGAAGATGTATTTTAGTTTCTTCAAATTTAGAATTGAAATTATTCTAGCCAAAATAAAGAATTTTTTTTTTATAATTTGTTTTATCAAAAAGAAAAAAAAATGAAAAAAGCAAATATCATATCCGAAAAGGATATAAAAGTACTATGTGTGCAAATTATTTCATACGTTTAACGTAGTATTTGTAACAGTTATAACAAAAAATATAAAAGGTTAAAACAATTACCCATGAATTTTTGACAAATAATTTTATTTTTTTTAGTATTTAAAGTAACTTTATTAATGCATTTTTATTCAGAAAATCTAAAAAAATGGTCGGTTTCCCATTTTGAATAAAATTGAATGGGATATTAATTATTTATTGATTTTAAAATTATTCAAAAAAGGTTTTATTTTTTTTTAAGGTTAATATTAATATTAAAAATTTAAAAAAATACCCTTAAATTTGTAATAAAAACTCTGTAATTGTGATTTTTTTCAAAATTTTGTTCAGAAAATTGTAGAATTCGTAATTTTTTTTTGAAATTTGGTATAAGTTTTAAAAAAAATTGAATAAATTTAAAAATATTAAAGATATTAAAATATGATTTAAACCATTCGATAGGTAATATAAAACTCTAAATTTAGAATATATTTTAGTCTCTTCGAATTTAATATTGTAATTATTATAACCAAAATAAAAAAAAATATTTATTTTCAATTTTTTTTCTTTTTGATTTATCGAAAGTGGTAAAACAAATGAAAATAGTAAATAGTACGTCTAAAAGGGATCAAAAAATATACTATGTGTGAAATATTTCATAATTTTAAAATAATACTTGTAAAAGTTATACAAAATTATAAAAAGTTAAAAAAAAATTTTACAAAAAATTTAATTTTGTGTTCGGAAAGTTGGGTGGAATGTACCCTCATTTTTTTTAATTTTTATTGCAATTTTATTCATTTTTTAACAAGTTTTGATAAATTTGAATAAGCCTCAAAATACTTTTCTTTGGTTCTTATAAACAATGGACTCATACAGTGATTTTTTTTTATTTCTATTTTATAATTTTGGCCTACCATAACACATTGCACCGGGTCCAACACTTCTGAGACCGATCCTGTAGCTGTAATTAATCCTTTAAATTTGAAAATTGGGGCTATAGTTTCTTGTGACGTGGCCCAATTGAAACAGATTATATTTGACTATGTTGTCATATCGATAAAACTGGCAACTCTCGTTCTCATTTGTTATGATTAAAAGAAGGAAAGAAGTATGTCAAATTTTTCTACAAACGAACAAAGCTAGAATCTTGGCAATGCTGTAGAAAGTAAATCGTTAATTATTGGTCAAGAAGCAGCGCCACTTTCAAAATATATTAATTACTTTTTATTGATTTTTATTAATGAATGAATATTATCAGAGCATTGAAAATCAACATAAGCAACTAGGTTCTGTAAGCTATTCATTCATTAATATATAACCAATAAATTCGTTCCTACTGGATAAGTCCATTTTTACGATTTTAAGTAATTTTAGCAATTTTTTAAGTTTGTGCTTCATATATTAGTTTTTGTTAAGTTTTAGCAATCGTTAAATGCTTTTTTTGATCAATCATGGTTTTATCGTCCATCTCTGGTAGAATTCTGATCTAAAATGAAAACACAGCTATGCTTCTTGACTTAAAATATAGCAGACCACTTCGCCTAACGTCACTTTCTCCGCATCAAATAATTAATACAACTTTATAATGGAGGCTAATAATTTACATTGTAGCAGCAACAGCACAGAACACACGAAGTTCTTATTATAAACCTAAGGTTAGGGTTGCAGTATACTGTTGTATGCAAATTAGATAAGTAGAGGAGGAGTTGTTTATTATTTCCTGTCATTTCGGTTCTAACTTTATCATCTCTCTGTCTCTTTCTATCTCTCGCCCTGTTATAGGAAGCCAGGAATCTATATTTAGCAAAACGGAAAATAACAACTTCAGAAAATGTGTAAATCACTGATAAAATGTGGGATCTTGATTAGAATAGGACGGGGCGGTTATCTATGTTTTGGTTTTGTACTCTTGCAAATGGGGTTCTTTGCTCAATTCATATAAATAACAATTCATGACTATTTTATCACGTTTAACGAGTTTATAATTTTTTATTTTATGTTTTTTTTTGAAGTGTTTATCTTTAGCCGATCAAGATAACATAGAAAATATTATTTGTGTTGTACACAATTACAGAGTGATCCAGGGGTGCGTGCCAGGGCCGCCGAGAGACCATGTTAGCCAAGTCTGAAACTAGGGGTCTGGGCCCAAGGATTTTTTTAGCGCAGGATCAGGTGCTTATATTTTCATTAAAAAATCAAAAAAAAAAACTAACAAAAAACAAACAAATATCGTTAAATAACATCTGATTTTCAGATGTTTAGTTTTAGAATATTTTAGGGAGGGGTATACGAACTCCTCCTCGCCTCCAACTATGACGAGGGGGCCTTATACCCCTAAACTTGGTACTTAGCCTGGATCTTCGCTTCCATGGTGCGTACAGGATGTCCCAAAATAAGATACATAAATAAGTTCTGCTTTTTTTTAATTACAACCCCCCCATTTTGTTACATTTTTGGATTCGTTACTAAATTATCGTTTCTTAGACTTATCTGCAATAGTTTTTCACTTATGTCAATTTATGTGTTAAAATAACGTCGTGCGCAGATCAACAGAAAAATTCATAACTTCATAACCATTCACGATAACTTAATCAACTTTTTCCGAGTCGATTCCTTAAGCTTTAGGACATCTTTTGACATGTAGGTGAACTTGAAGTAAATATTTTAGCGCCTACTACGATTTTTTTAAAATGATAATTTAAAAATGGCAATAACTTGACTTTTTCAAATGCATCACCCTATATTTTATTTCATCATTGAATGCATTTTTAAGAGCTTTTTACCGATATGGGGTTTATGGGGTCTATTTTGTAAAATTTGCGAAAAATAAGAAAAATTGAGCAAAATAGGAAAATTTGGTAAAAATGTTAAAAAAATAAGGAAAAATTTGGAAATAGGGAAAAATAACTGCAAATAAGCACAAGTAGGGAAAAATAGGCAAAAATAAAGAAAATAGGAAGAAGATACAGGAAAAATAAAAAAAAATATAGAGAAAATAGTAAAAAAATCGGAGATCTGTCTAACGGAACTATCACTATCAAAAAATGACAGATGCAATATGTCACGGAATTGGACATGCAATATGTCGTTTCAAAGACCTTGAAAACCTCTATTCAGAACAGTCAAAATTATTTCTCCAACTGTCACCTGTCAAAAATAAAAAAATGTCAAAGTTGAAACTTTAACATTAAATGTCTGAAAAAGTATTCGTGGATACTCGTCGGGAAAGTTTTGGGGCGACACAACCGATTTTTTTTTTTTATTTTCATAATAATAATTAAATAATAATGTGCTAAAAAAAATGAAAATAAGACTCTTTATATTCCAGTTATATAATAATTACCACTAATAAATACTTTAAAATAAAACTTTTTGACATTCAAAACTTATAAAAATTATTTATGTTATCAAAGATTTTAACAATTAACTTATAAAACATCATATAGAATATTTCATTACAATATATTTTCAAATACTGAATTTTTTAAACTTTTATCCAGCTTTTCATTTCCAAATGTTTTTTACTTTTTGTACTTAAGTAACTTGTAATTTTTAGAGCTGATAATGATACTTTTAATTGAAATTATCTTTAATTAAAATTCACGTGATGAACCAATTATGATTATTAGTATTCATAAATGTTGAAAGAATACTGGGCTGCGAACGTATTAAAATAATTCCAGGATTTCGAAGGAACAAACTTCTTGGATAGAAGTTAAACCAATATGAATGTTTGAATAAAAATAGTATTTGAATTTGGAATTTAATTTTTTATTCCATTTTTTGTAAGTACGAAACTTCACTCATTTGAAAAACTATTTACATTTTTTTATTATGAAAAATCAGAAAACTTTTTGGGTGCGTTTAATTACCCGCCATTTTATTTATTTATAAATAAACTTTTTTGCTCTAATAAATGCATGACTGACTTGATTCACTGTCTGGATTCGAGAGAGAGTGTGTGTGCTCTGATTTTTAACCGAGAGGAGGATTGGTGGTTTTTTTATTGGTAGGAGATATGTGACGTAGTATGTAAATAGCCTTGAATTAAGCATCTTAGCGGGAAGAAATATATCTATATTTTTTATCTTTTATAATAATGGAATAATATAAGAGAAAGATCTTGCATAACAATAGTCGCTTATGTATTTTATTTTTGTTAACTGTATTTTGCAATTAGACAGAAAAAAGTCTAAGAGAAAAACGAAATAATATTGTGTTGATTTTAAATTTATTTTTAGATTAAAAGTATTAAAATATACAATAGTAGACATTAATATGAACTGAAAGATTATTATTATGAAATTTAAAAGAAATATGAATTAGTTGGTATTTTCTGGATAATATTCCAGTGAAATTTATTAAATTTTTATCTCCTTTGATATACTATACCACATTTGGGAATTGATAATCTAGTTTCTATACAAATAATATCGTTTTAAAATCCATAAATAGAAACTAATTTAAAAAACTTTTCTGAAACAGACATCATATAAAATATAAAACGAGCATTTCAAGAACAAAAAGTAAATAACCCTAAAGTATACTTACTACATTTTTTAGGCGATGTCTGTCCTTCATTTTTTTATATAAAATAAAAACCGAAGACAGGGCTTTAAAATAAACTTCTTTGGAGTCTTTTCCGAATACTTTGAAGTTTTTATGATTTAGTAAGATGAAAAAAAAACACGTTGACAAGAACACAAGGATCTTCTAAAAGATTTTGCTTGTTAGAATAAAGTACGAAAAAAATGTTGATTCGTTAAAGATTTTTATCAAAATACGTGATAAACCAAAAATAAAAGACTAGAGAGATTGTTTATTAATCAGAAAATTATTTTATTGATTATTACAAATGTATAATGTATTAAAATTAATTGTAAGATGTCAAATTAACATCATAGAACATTTTTTTGGTAATTTATTACTTCTTCATGTAATTTTTCTCCATTAGTAAAAATCGTTTAAGATGAGTATTTTCCCCTATTTTTCTTTATTTTTCCATATTTTTTAATATTTCGCCTCATTTTTAACAATGTTTTCCAATTTTTCTCTATTTAGCCCTGGTTTTTCATATTTTACTCTGCTTTTCAATATTTTTCATATTTTTTTCTGTTTTTCCCAATTATATATTTTTCCATATTTATCCTAGTTTTCTTGTTTATCATTATTTTTTCCTGCTGTTTCCTATTTGTCCCTATTATTATCTATTTTTTCCTATTTTCCTATTTTTCCCTATTAAATGCATTATTGCTTCATTTTTCCAAATTTGAGTGTGTAAAAATGCATAGCTGCTTTTTTTTTATTCCATTTTGACAAAATATATTCATGCTTCTGTTTTTTTAGAATCGAATGTTTTTTTAAAATCACGTTAAAAAAATTCATTTTTTTTTTGTTTTCCTAAACTGAGTGAAAAAATGCACTATTGCTCTTTTTCTTTACTCAATTGCTTAAATTTTTTTTTTTATATAAAAAAAATTGTAATTCGATTGAGAAAATACGAATTAATTTTAAACGTATCGTCGATCTTTTTAACAATTTAACTGAACTTATTGCTTATTTTCCAAATTGAAAAGTGGAAAAATACATTAGTGTCTTATTTTTCAAATTCGTGTTTAAAAAAATGCATTGTTGGTTTTTATTTTTAATTTTTGTATGGAAAAATGTACTTTTGCTTTAGTTTTCAAAATCGTGTTTAAAAAAAGGCATATTTGTTTTGTTTTCCTAATTCGAGTGGAGAAAAATGCATTGTTCGTTTGTTTCTAAATTTGTGTAGGGAAAAATGTACTCTTGCTTTATTTTTCAAAATTGTGTATGGAGAAATGCATAGATGCTTTGTTTTCCTAATTCGTGTGGTGAAAAATGCATTGTTGATTTGTTTTTAAATTTGTGCATGGAAAAGTGCACTTTTGCTTTCGATTTAAAATTTGTATTTGGAAAAATCCATTTTGGCTTTATTCTCCTAATTAGAGTGGAAAAAAACCATTGTTGATTTATTTTTAAATTTGTGTATTTTTTCCTATTTTGCCCTGTTTTTTTATTTTTCAACATTTCTACTGATTTTTGAATATTTTTCCCTATTTACCCTATTTTACTCTATATTTCCCTTTTTTTCCATATTTTTTTATATTTTCCCTATTTTACCTAGTTTTCTTTACTCTATAGTTTCACTGTTATTCCTATTTCTTTCTATTTTTCTTGTTCATGATTATTTTTTTGTTTTTTTATATTTGTCCCTATTATTATCTATTTTTTCCTATTTCCGTACTTCTCACTACTTTCTCCTATTTTTCACTTATTTCCCATGTTTTCCCATTTTCACTTATTTCCCATGTTTCCCATTTTTCTCGATTTTTCTCTATTTTTCCCTAATTTTTCTTATATTTTCCGATTTGTCACTATTTTCCCATATGTTTTCATAATTTTGTCGATTTTCTCTATAATTTTCCAATTTTTTGTAAATATTCCTATTTTTTCCTACTTTTCCCTATTTATCCTGTTATAGACTGACCAATTGTAGAATTTATAGTGAGCTCAAAAAACTGTGTCTCAACTAAGTGACCCACCCTATATAAAATTGAATATTCTAAAAACAAATAAAGACTTCTCAAAGAATTATTTATCTACTTTCACTGTTTTAAAAGAAAAGTACAAACTGACTGATCCTAATCTCATTGGATTGACGTATACTTTGGTGAAAGGTAAAAACGCGACTTGAAAGTAAAAAAATCCAACCCTTATGATCCCCGTTTCAGAAGTTATTAACTTTTCCAATATAGTCGATGCAATCTTTACCTTCTATATATCCCCATAAATCCAATTTTTTTTTATTCTGTCAGGATCCGATTTCAGACGTGTCTCCCAAATGCGACGCAAAATATACATATTGGTAGGCTTTGAGAAAAAAAAGGATCCCTTGTGAAATGAATCAGATGTTGTAAAAAAAGTTTTTTTTTGAAAACAAACTAAGTAAAAAAGTAATATTTTTAGATTATGTACAAAATTGTGTAAAATAACAAGAGTAGAGCAATAAATTATAGTTGAAATAAAAAGGAAAATTAAGTTCTAGTAAAAGTAGTAATAATAAAAATTTTGGTTTTGTTTTTTTCTTGCTTTTTTAAATAATAATTATTTAATATATTATTAGTGGTGTCTCACAAAAAGTTTGATTATTAAATAAACCCAGTAAGCTAACATTATCCGAGTAGCTCAGCTACGAATAGACAGACAGACAGGCGGTTGTATAGTTGACTTAGGTCACTGAAAATAATAGGTAAGCGAGCTACGATGATCAGTTATCGATTGTTGAAAACAGAGTTCAAAAATTCTAAACCGTTCTCGAGTTGTCGCTGTGATAGGCAGACAGAGATTGTAAAGTCAATACATATCTTCGCTTTGTTTCGATACTTAATAATCTCAGCAAGATAACAGTATATAAGTAGTTCAGTTACGGACAGACAGACAGACAGTTGTAGTTGACTTAGGGCATTAAAAATAGTAAATAGGTGAGCTAAGGTGACCAGATATCGATTCTGAAAACAGAGTTGCAAAATTCTAAACCGTTCTCGAGTTGTCCCTGTGTGATGGGATAATAAGGTAGCCATGTTGAGTATCTCAATATTGGAAAGATAAACAGTAGATACTTCCAACAAGAAATTTATTCACTGGTACAATAAATCGATAACTCATCGATAATGAATCAAGAATCGAGAACGAATAACGAATCAAGAGTGACCCATATCAAACAGATAACAACCTATATATGCAAATCCAAGAATAAACATTTCCTGACCTGGGCAACGGCCGGCATTCATCTGTCGGCCTTACCTTGCTATATCACGTTAAGTAAAACTCACTTCTCAACCTTTATATTGTTTAAAATATAACTAGTTTAATGAACTACAGTATATTATTATTTAAGGTTATTCTGTCTGGCCCAAAATGCATCGCACCTGTGACAGACAGACTCGTATTGTAAAGTCAATAAATATATTCACTTTACTTGGCTACGTAATAATATATACTCTGTAAGGTGGTTTACTATAATTATATTATGTCCAAACTTAAGGTTTTAAAATATGTCAATTACGTCAATGTTTTATATGTTGTAGCCGTAGAGTAGTTTCGGACTTACTCCTTCCCACTTTGCACCAACAAAATCATTCCCCGTATTTTTTCCTTAACTGAATGGCATATTATTTAAGGCTTCTTACTTGGTCGGTCCGTCAGTCTAAAATAATAATAATAAATAATAAAATTTTACAGTTTATTTTTAAACTTAAACTTCATCTTAATTGGTTACTTTCCTAAAGTGTAAGTTGCAACTAGGCGTTGTTTTTGTTTTTGGTTAACTGGTTTGAGCTCATTTGATGCTCAATTTGGGCATCTGTAATAAGATCCAGGAGCTCATCCGGAAGATCTGTTGCTGCGTCTTAGTTTCTATCAAGTTGGGAATAATTCCTAAGTATGTCATTAAGAAAGCACCAGATACCAAAAGAGTTTTAAAGATTTTATTCAGCACATTTTTGATGAATATAGTCCTGTTGCAATTTTTATATGAGAATTGTATTGGAAGTTTTCCAATAAAGTAAAAGTAGGTTCTTGTGGCAGGCTGTCACAAGATTGGAAAGGATGTTTTCAGAAAGGTTTTTATGGGCTCGACTTTTAGTTTGGTCTAATCTAGGTGCTCAGAAGATTGAATATCAGATTTTTTGTGGTACATTGAATTGGACATATCGCTGCACTTTCTAGTGGAGGTTATTCTGACCTTAGTCACTGAAGAACTTACGGAGTTGTTAGTTGTCGGAAATTTTGGGATGTATATTTGACCATAATGACGCAAGCGGAGTTATTTGCTCGAACAGGTTGTTTGGGATATCTATGGAGTAGCATCAAGACCTTCCCTTATATTTCTTAAAGGGATTTGGAAGAAGGGTTGGGGAGACCACTGAAGGAGTATTGTCTAGAATATAAACAAGTGGGCATCATTTCGGTGACCAGACAAGATTGGTAAGAAGGTTGACGATAGCGAAAAAAGATTTGAAAAGAGGATAAACACAAAATAAATATAAGCTGCACTGTCTGGTATAGAGCTTTCTGCTCTTGGTCTCTGAAGAACGCCCAACGAAACTAGCGGAGTTGTTGTCGGAAATTTTGGGGATGTATCTTTGACCATTGTAACGTGAGAGGAGTTATTTGCTCGAAGAGGTTGTTTGAGATATCTCTGGAGTTGCGTCAAGACGTTTCCTTGTATTTTCTTAAGAGATTTCCAAGGCGGGTTGTGGATATTGTTAAAGGAGGATTTCCTAAAATATAAACGAGTGAGCGTTCTTTTGGTGACCAGACAAGATTGGTAAGATGGTTGACGATAGCGAAAATATATGAAAAGAGGAAAAACATAATAGAAATATAATCTGCACTGTCTATTGGAGGTTTTTCTTATTTTGGTCTCTGAAGAATGCTTAACAAAACTTTCGGAGTTGTTAGTTGTCAGACATTTTGGGATGTATTTTTGACCATAATGACGTAAGCGAAGTTATTTGTTCGAAGAGGTTGTTTGAGGTATCTCTGGAGTTGCATCAAGACGTTTCCTTGTATTTCTTAAAGGGATTTGGAAGGAGGCTTGGGGAGATCGCTGAAGTAGGATTGCCTAGAATATAAATAAGTGAGCATCATTTCGGTGACTAGACCAGATTGATAAGAAAGTTGACGATGGCGAAAAGGTATCAAAATGTATTCTAGAAAATAAAATATAGGAGAAAGTGTTGTATACAGGGACATGTTTTATTCGCTCTGTGCGAGAAGGCGGAGCATTTTGACAGCCGATGCCGTGATCAGCACCTGAATTCTTGTCCTGAACATTAAGTAAATATTCAACAGCTGAAGTTTGTCCCCTTTATTCTGGGACACCCTGTACATAACTGTGACGAAACTACAGCTACAGCTGTGCACAGATCTCATAAAATAATAGCTCCATGTGGGCAAAAACAAGTAGGAAAAGTATCAAGTGCTGAAAGAGGAATTTTAGTGACCATGTGTGCTACTATTTGAACAAATAGTACATTTGTACCGCCGTTTTTCGTTTTTCCCCGAAACATCTTTAAACAGAAGCACATTCAAGTGGTTGGATGACAAACTTTTTAGAGTTTCTGAAGCACTTTAGCGCTACAGTACGTTGTAATGAAGATAACAAAATCTTGATGATTCTAGATAACCATGAAAGCCACACTGATGTGAGAGTGTTGGAGTATTGTAAGCTTAATGGTATTGTACTGCCTACGCTACCTCCTCATTGTAGTCATAAACTCCAATCTCTTGATGTTACCTGTTTTGGACCATTTAAGGGTTACTACAATATGGCAGTGGACGATTGGATGTTAAACCATATCGGCGTTCCCATTTCATTGTACAACATTGCAGAAGTAGTGGGAAAATCTTTTCCAAGTGCCTTTACCCCAAGCTAAATAACAAAAGTACTCGAATGTACAGGAATTTTGGAATGGAGAACATGGCGAGAATCAGTCTGAAACAGGTTTGGCAGTAGACATTACTCAATCAAGTTGCTCTGGAATTATAAAAAATCAGGAGATGCAGATGCCACAAAATGAGTCAGTGCCTTCTCAGCTAACCTCAAAAATGGATATCGTGATTCCAGAGTCTATAAGGCCACATTTAAAATCTGTTACTAGAAAAATATTTGGAAAAGGAAAAGGTTGTGTCTACGATATTAACTGAGTCACCAGTAACTCTAGAAAAGAGGCGACTTGAGGAAGAAACAAGTCAGAAGCGCCTGCGCGTTAGCAGGCACGTGACGACTTCTAAACACGCATCATCTCATTACCCATAAAATATATCTCAAATCTGTTTCCAAATATCAATTCAGCATTAAATTTCACGTCGGAATGCTATTTTTGAAACCGGTAGTATCACTTCAGGTTCCGATTTGTTAAACCAGTTTTGAAACCGGAAGTCATAAAAATCTGAAAATTTATTTGGAAGCTATTCAAGGTATGCTGAGTTTATTACCATTGGTTGTTTGTCTCTATCTCCAAACAGACGGACATACGGACAGACAGACATAGCCGTATTATAAGACTCCTTCCTCCTTTAGGGTTTAGAATTCTAAAATGAATGACAGAGGCCAAAAAATTGTATAAAGCTGCAAAAGTGAAGGCCGTGCAGGCTATTACGAAGAATCTATTCGCAGATTCCAGTGACACCGATGTATCAATGCGATGACGAATCTGAAATCTCTGAATTCCCTAGAAATACAGGTCTGGAAATAAAGGAAAAAGTTTTTGTTTTTGTCAAGTATCCTTTGAAAATAAGAAGTAAATATTTCGTTGGGAAAATAGAAGAAATGGAAACCAACAAATTTCAGGCTATTGAATATAATGTTAATTTTTTGAATATTGAAACATTTGTGTTTCCGAAAAAAAAAAGACGAAGATCTAATTCAAGCAGAAAACATCGTCACTAACCTTCCTGAGCCATTTATGATCTTCGGCACTGAAAGAGTTTCAAAGCAGTGGCGTTTCAATTTTGACTTTTCGTTTTACAAAATAGAGTAGGCAAAGGTACCTAAATTTGTAAACCTGTACTGACCTGAAATAAAATTTTTTATACTTACGTAACTATATTTTGTACACCTTTTTCGATCTTATACCTTCCTATTTAAATTGTCCTACTATGCACATACCAAAATCCCACTTCACACAAGGGGGTTAGTGTATAATGGGTTTCTATCGTAACCGTCATGATCATATTTTGACAAATTTTAATTTATATTAAGAAAGGTTTTTACGTTTACAATGCATTGCAATAACAAAAACAAAGAAAAAATGTCAGACTAATTTTTTATATACAATTAAAAAATACTGTCCCTGCTACAACACCTTCCCCTAACCGAGGTCTCATTCAATTTAGGATAACTTGAGTGAAAAAAAATTGAACCCGCACATAAACAATTGCAAATAAAGATTTAAAAAAGAAGTCTAGTTACAAATAACTTAAAAACCATAAGCGTTACTAAGAATTTGAAATGGAGAAAAAATGTTAGGTAATGGATTAATTAAAACTTGTTTATAGGACAATCTAACGAATTTTTTATAAGTTAATTACTAATGCGGCAAACTTAAGTAAATTACTACCGGCTTTCATGTCAAAACCATTTTATGATCGAAACAAACAGTCAACCACGTAACTCATACATTCTATTCTAATTAATGTTGTTCCTACTAATATTCCTAAGCAAACACACTTTGTGACATTTAAAAGCGTTTCGTGCCTAATATTTTATCGGGCAATAAATTACGGTTGACATTTGCGTCCCTTTCAGGAAAAGCGTAATGCCCTTTTGTCATTAGAAAAGAGCTGAGAACGGAATTAGCTAAGAGTTAGGACCGTATCAAATGAAAATGACTGCGGTTGCAAGCGCTTTTTTTAATATTTATTCGCGAGACAGAATTTATAGAGGGTGCTACACCCTATTAAATTAGATTATAATATCAATTTGGATTCAGTCAAAAATACTTTAAAATTTAACAGTATTTCATTAAAAAATAATCGATTCCTTAATATTCGAATATCATCATATAAAATCAGCCAGATCAATACCAGCAATCATATCTTTTATTAGATCTACCGATTTAAACGCTAGCTCCCCAACTATAAAAAGTGTGGAAATAATTATTCTCAGATTTATTAAAAAAAATTTAAACTGCCTCCAAATCTAGTGGGCGTCACGTCAAGCGTGACGCCTGATATGGGGCTTTTGACTTGTCACGATGATGAAGATTTTAATTTTGAAATTCGACTGGTCACCCCGCGGTGCTCTTTATACGGAATTTAGACTATTTTACACTATGAAGAACCATACTAGAGACATAATAAAGACCTCAGAAAATTATTATTATATTGATTAAATAATAAAATTAAATAATTTATAATCTAAAATCGCTATATTTTAATACCAGATGTGGAAAACTACATTATTAACGCAATTATGTCGTTGTAAGATTGATTTTTATTCTTTGTCTATTTATGCAGTGGTCAAATATTTGTTTAGGTCTTCCTGTACAGCGAGCAACGCTCAAATTATAAATTTAATTTCGTGACGTTTTAGCTAACGCTAAGGGCTAAGGGTGGAATCGTATTTCGTGTGCCAGTACAAAAGGGTGTGTAGAATTTCGGTTTTCAATGTATAAACTGCTGGGAACTGATTTGAAGCACGCTTATTTTTTTTTGTCAACCCTTTATGGGGTGGTTGGCATCAAAGGATTATGACAATGCCCGTATACGTATATATAACACCACGTGATGATAGAGGTTTTTTATAAGCTTTACAATAAAAAATATTGAATTTTATAGGGTATTAAATTTTAGTTTGTATGAGTTTTTTATCTTTTATATTAACTAATATATTAATTGGTACCATGTAACATTAGTATACAAAGTGATGAATTTTGTAAACAATGTTTTTTGTCTGGAAAAACCAACACACAAACTAAACAACAGCCTAAAAAATATTGTGGGGAGTCCTGACCATTCATTGGCAACATCCACCACTGGTTTACGCAATTTTAGTGCGGTAGTACTAGCACAAGTGACTCCGAACGTTTAGGATGCCCAATTGAGGTCACTACTCCCGAAATGGTCTACAAAATTTGTCATTACGCAACCGTGGATGAAACATGGATCAATCATAGCAAACCAGAGACCAAGGAACAATCCACACAATTGATTTCTCGTCGTGATCGAGGCCGAACGTTCTTGTGTTGGAGAATAAGATTATGGCGACAGTTTTTTGGTATCATCCACATCAAAACGTTTAGTGGCACATAATATGCAGAGATTTTGGATCAGCTCGACGCAAAAATTGCATGAATAAGGCTATTTCCCATTCATAAAGATGAACAAATGGCTCAGCGGTAAGAGATTTGGAACAAATCAAGAGGTCATTGATGAATCAAAGGACCTGATGAAAGGCATAGGGAGGTTGATTTAAAAAAGCTTCTAAATAAGATTAATAAAGCACAGTGACTAAAATTAACCCTTTCGCTGCGGATATAGTTGCATAAAATACGAAACGCGTCTCAGTAAAACTAAATATGCATTCTCAATGTCTCACTCCAACGAAAAAAAGAAATGTCCTGTGGAGCAAATGTTAAGAGTTGGATAAATCATTCTCTCTACTATCAGTTTTTTGGGATTTCTAAACACTTTATTTTTCTTGGTACAGCTTTTGTTTTTTATCAATTTTATAAAGAAACACACACAGTAAATACCACGTATAGGTTATCTTTGATTAAAATAGGTTTTTCTGTACATGAGGAGTGAGGTTGTTTACTTCATATCTAGAGGACGCGATATCGCGCTTTCCGCAGTCATAGAGTTAAGTGCATTAGTTAAAAATGACATGGATGGTATGATCAGATCCGTTTTCAAACTGTGAAGTCATATCCTTTTCATCAGGAAAGCATCAGATATATTCACATAGAATGGTATCAAACAACTTATCTATATTATTCGCGAGGAATATAGGTCAATTCAATTCAATTTCTCGATCTATTGCCGTTTCGACTAGTGGGACCCTCTCTTTCCGCGAATCAAAAGAGTAGAATTAATTTAAAATTATGGAAATGTGAGATGCTTCCAGTATAAGGCCAGTCGTATCAGTTGTAAACCTCCGCCGAGAGATGGAGTCACTCGCGCATTTATTTTGCATACCCAGCCGACCTTATAGTATACGGCAGCCCGAAGTACGAGTTATTGTAGCCGTCCCAATTGGAATATCAGTGACAGTACGGCCTTTAGAGATGGGTCAAGCTGTAGCCAAGTTCAATTATAATAATAATAATAATAATACTCGCCCTACATTTCACCCCCTTACGAGTGAACCCCAGAAAGCCAATGGCTTGTGCGGGAAAGGGACTGCTATTATTGTAACCGGAGTTCAGAACTGCCATCAGACCACCACGCCAGCCCAGTCCTAGAAACGAACCGTTGCACACCTTTTTCTTTGCCGGAATTTTGGTGAAAATAAAAGTTTTATTTATGAATCTGATTGTTTTATTCCAGCAGCTAATACCCAGGTAACTCCACCCAGTAGGGCAAAGTAAAGACAGGCATTCTGTCCACTAAGGGTCCTGTCGATACCATACGACCCCTCCACTGAAGCTGCCCGTACAATAGCCTTCACACTATAAACGAAAGGTGGCAATCTGAAACCTGGACTAAGGCGCCAAAGTGACCCATAACGACCGAAGTACGTTACAAACAAGATTAATTATAAAGGATCTAGCAACAATGCTTATGGAAAATTGCTCTCAGTGAGATTAGATGAAACTTTGGGATATTGTAGATATTCATGTCTTGATTAAATATCTCCATGGACTGAATATCAAAAAATAGACAGTTTTTAGTATAACCAGAATCGGCACGAGGGAATAATTAATACCGGTATTTTAGTAACTTCGTTACAACGTCTTTAAATATAACAAACTCGTCAAAATCAATATGTAATAATTTACAGGCTTGTATTTAAAAACTAAGAAATTTAGCAATATTTCAAATATTTATAAAAAATAACTTGTTTCTTTTTCTTTTTGTTTCTGTTTGTTTTCAGTTTTTTTTTGGTAGTATCCTTTTCCACATTATCATTTTCACAGCTAGAGTCTTCTATTTCAAATTATTTAGTTTACTTTCCCGGCCCCATCATAGGGAAAAAAACGAGAAAAAAAATCAAGATATCGATGGAAATATCTATTTTGAGGTCCCCCAAGAAGATTGAAACCATTTCCAGCGTATGGTCTGTCTGTGTGTCTGTGTGTATTCTTCCACGATAACTGCCGAACCGTTTGACCAATCAAGCTGAAATTTGATATGAAGGGTCCGTGTGTGCCTCGAATGCGACCATTAGTTTTTTTTTTTTAAATTGGTACAGTAAAAGGTCATCAAGACCGACATTGATTGAAAAGATTTTTTGCCTTTTTTTAAATTTTAAGGACAAACAATACACTTCAGTGCAAAATGTTCTAGTACAATGTTTTAGAGCATAACATTTTCTGCAATTATTGTATTAAACTTTTTCCAGAATTTGCAATAGTTGCGTCACTAGAGGGCGCGCAAAAACTGTTTATGCAGGTTTTCCGTAGTTTTTTCAAATTTTGAGGACAAGCAATGCTAAATTTTCTAGTGCCAAGTTGTAGAGCACCAAATTCCCTTGAACTTTTTTCGGATTCCCATAGTTTCGCCGCTAGGGGGCAAAAAATATACAAATTTAGGCTTTTTTTTATTTTGATGGCAAACAATGGGCTTTAGTGCAAAATGTGCTAGTACAAAGTTGTAGATCATAAAATTCCCTACAACTTTCGTATTAAACTTTTTCCATAATTCCCAATAGTTTTTACTTCAAGATTTTAGAAAATCCTAATTGTAGCAGTGTATTATATAATGTGGGCATGCGCCCTTATGTCATTATCAACGTTGAAACATTTACCGTCGCATTGATTTTTAAAATTTATTTTATAAATTAGTGTAATGCTTAGTATTTTATAATTAAAATAATCCTATTCTCTATAGCCGAGCCGGGAAAGTTCTGGGGTACTACATCACAGTAATTTGTAGCTAACGGAGGATTTTAAAAATCTTACTATATTTATGTTAAATTAAATTCTAAAATATCTATCCTTTACTTCTATAGCGATATAAATACCAAGAAGATAGCTAAGCTTTAAGAATACGAAACTCTTAAGAGACAGAATCCGTTAAAATCCCTTAAAAACCCCACATTACAAAGGAAATATTGACCAATAACATGGTAGAATAATGCAGTTTTCAGATTAACAGACGAATTAATAACTTTTATTGTTATCGCTAGAAGGAACATTCGCATTTCAATGAAATGTGTCCCATTTGTCCGATGTTTAATTTATTTAAACTTTCGGAAATAACCATTACAAAATGAAATTAGGCAGAGTTCCATTTGAAGTCATAAAATCATTCAGTTTTACGAGCTCACCATTAAAAATTATAATATAGTCTGTGAGCCAAAAGTGAATTTATTTTATGTTTCGGAATAGTTTCAAAAGCTTTTCATAACCATTTTGAAATTCAAATGAACAAAAATATTTGCTTTTTTTTTATTTACATAAAATTACCACAAAGGATAAAAGTAGTTGAGCGAAATATAAATTTAGTCATACAATAATGGTGTAACATGTTATGAGAAATAAGTATCGATTTTTAAAACTCCCTCTTTTTATTAGAAACTAATTTAAATTAATTCTTAATAAGAAAATTTATCAGTTAATTCACTTATAATTCTCGTGATCCCGTGTAATTTTTGGCCAACCACGATTCATTTTCGTTCGTACTTTGGTGATCACAACACATGTAGCGGTAAAGTAATTTAAAAAAATCGGCTGTGTCACCCCAGAACTTTCCCGGCTCGACCGTAGAGAATATGTTATTTATTATTATTATTTTAATTAGAAAGTACTAAGCATTACAATAATTTATGGAACACATTAAAAATAGCGAGCCGATGATGAATACGTCTACCGAATTGATATTTCAATGTTGATGACATAAGCTGCGCATGCG
The DNA here is from genome assembly GCA_963243735.1 of Neocrepidodera transversa. Taxonomy (NCBI): domain Eukaryota; kingdom Metazoa; phylum Arthropoda; class Insecta; order Coleoptera; family Chrysomelidae; genus Neocrepidodera; species Neocrepidodera transversa. The sequence goes on from OY725341.1 coordinate 21,229,494, forward strand.
CACGTTGTATATCACACTGCTACCATTAGGATTTCCTAAAATCATGTGTGAAAACTATTGGGAATTCGGGAAAAATTTTCATACAATAGTTGTAGGGAATTTTATGCTTCACAACTTTGCACTGAAGCATTTTACACTAAAGAGCATAATTTACCTCCAATTTTAAAAAAATGGAAAATTATAAATGTGTATTTTTCTCGCCATCTAGCGTCGAAACTATGAGGAATTCTATAAAAAGTTAAACATAAACGTTAAAGAAAATTTGATGCTTTACAACTTTGAACAAGAAAATTTTGCACTAAACTGCATTGTTTGTCATCAAAATCATGAAAAACTAGAGAAAACATACATGCACTATTGGAAATTCTGGAAAAAGTTTGAAACAAAGGTTGTAGGGAATTTTATGCTATAAAACTTTGTACTACAACATTTTGCACTAAAGTGTATAGTTTGTCCTTAACTTAAAATTTAACAAAAATAAAAAATTGTTACATGTGCATTTAATCATTGTCGGTCTTGAGGACCTTCTAGTGTACCAATTTAAACCAAAATCTAATGGTCGCATTCTAGGCACACACCGACCCTCCATACCAAATTTCAGCTTCATTGGTCAAACGGTTCGGCAGTTATCGTGGAAGATTACACACAGACACACAGACAGACCATGCGCTGAAAATGGTTGCAATCTTCTTGGGGAACCTCAAAATGGATATTTCCATCGATATCTCGATTTTTTTTTTGCTCGTTCACCTTACTTTCCCTTTGATGGGTCCGGGAAAGTAAAAACTGATATTTTAAGATTCTCCATAAATTCGTTGGTGAAAAATTCACTATGCACCAAAATAAAGCCGCCATAGATTCGATTACAGGTAGGCTATTAGCTGGTAGCGATCAGATAGTAGTCAATGGTGGCTCGAAAAGAAAAATAGCCTCAATAAGGTCGGATTTAAATACTGATTCAAAAGGCATAAAAAGAGAGAACAAACAAAAATGGCCCAAAGATAAAAATATTTGATTTAGAGTGCGTATCTAATTTTTATGTTTTTCTGAGAAGGCATTGATCAATTAGTCATGAGTCTATCATTAGCTTTTTTTATGATGCGGTCATACTTGAAGTATCAATGTCTTTGAATCGTCCAGAATAAGAGGTTATGTGATTTTTTTCAGAAATTAGAAATGAATTTATTATTTTAAATCTGTGAGAGTAAATGAGACAAGAGCCGAATGAAATAAGCCGGAGTAAAATGTATCTATTGTATAATGTGTTTTTTAAAAGTGAGTTAAGGCAAAGTTCTATTTTTAGAAATGACAATATTAAATGATTTTTTTCAATACTTGCGAATTTTTACCAATATTGATATATGTTCCTTTCTTTAATTAAAATTTGATTATATTTAAATAAATAATGGTTTTTCATCAAGTAAAAACCGACACAGTTAAACAGTTAAAATTTTATTATCTCTTCCTCTTCCCTAATGTTGGAAATGTCTCTGTTTTTTTTTTTAACATCGTGTCTTCCAAACATTTTTGGCTTGCCTTAATCACTTTTATATATAGAAGTAGATACTACATTTACCATACTTGGCATATGTTGCTAAGATGTGTATGGTTTTCGAATAGGTTCCTTGTCAGATAGGTGACAGCTTATGTGTGATACTGATGGATCTTTACCCCAATTCGCTGTGACATATTGATAATTTAAATTAATTTACACGTCACCACTGGGTTGAATCCACTTTTATTTAAGTAATTTAGTGTGATTAAGATATTATTTTGTGCTTTAATCTCTTAATTTTCGAGCGATTGTTTTATTACTGCTTTTAATAATCAACAAAGTTTCTAACTAATAATTCTTATTAATGTATGTATTAAAACAAATACGTAATTAAAAGACAAAATAAATCTCAAACGCTAGCAGAAACCTGCATAATTATATTTTTTTTATTGGTGCACTGCAGGTTTACAATCTACTCTATAAACAGTAAATAGTCTATTAGTCATTAATTTGAGTTAGATAATATCCATTGACGGTTCTCTAGATATTATCATGTAGGAGGTCTTGTGGTCATTGGCTATTTAATCTTCTTTCGGCAAGTTTTTGCATGAATAAATTATTTATTAACTCATTGTTGTAGTACGTGGTGCGATTTTTATCTTATTGAATAAAGCTTTATTACGTTCTTGATCAGTAAGATATTCAGTTCATTGTTAACTGTCTGATTAGAGATATAATATTGAACTTTACTTAACATACGGAGTATTTTGGATTTAACTGTTTGGAGTTTTTTCGTATTTATAGGGTTACTGTAGCCCCAGAGTTCTATTCTATTCTAGCTCACTAATAATAGCTGTTATTTCATTATCTTTTGAAGTATTTCCAGCATGTTTCGAAACAACTAGCAACTTTAAACGCTCAACAAACTCATTGGGATCGTCCCAATACACCGTATTCTGTTCTATTCGAGGATGAAACAGAGGGCGAATAATTTTCATATACTTTGCTCTTTTTTTACCTTTCAAATGTTCTTTAGCATTCGATGAACGCTTGTTGCTTCTAGAATAGTTTTATAAGCGTTTAAGTCATATGCAGTAAAAATAGGGCCATTATAAAAAATTAATTGGTACAAGCCTGAAGTTGCTACCACCCACTTCCACTGATTGTCATCGTGAAGTACGTTTATTGTTCCATTTTTAGTATCAAACTCTATACGTTTGTTACCTAAAAACCCCCAATCTTTTCCTGCATCGTACAATGGACCAAACTGGTATAAGTATAGCTTTGTACAGGAGCAGTTTATTTTTAAAGACAGCTGAGACCTTTTGTTGAGCAGCCATTGCATATTTTTTAGTTTAGGATTTAGTTGTTTTAATATATGTCTTCCATGGGAATTTTTCATCCAGATGCAATCCCAAGTATTTGACAATGGGAATTGCAATATTATTAATAAAAATAGCTCATATTCTGGTACAGCCTTCCTTTTTTTGAATAAAAACCGATGGCCGAAAGACTTTTCCGGATAGGACGTACCATTCTCGAGTTATCGTACGCACAGACACCTACACAGACAGACATTTTTTTTCGCGGAAAATCAATTTTCTCCACGTTTCATGACTACGGTTTGTCCAATTTCACCAAAGGTGAACTGTAGGCGGGCCGTAGTAAAAAATGGAACGAACTAAACTTCAATTCTACTACGTGATTTACAAAACTGTATAGGGTATAGTATTGATTTACTGCTGGTTTTATTTCTATCCGGATCGAAGGACCAAAATATGTTTAGAAATGCGTTCATTGTACTCGAAGAACCAATAATTATTTTTGGTCAAGCAATCAGATTTATTTCATTTATTTCTTTTTTATTTTTCATTTACATGTTGCGTACATGAAATTTGTGTCAGAACATTATATTATATAAATTGGTGGCGTTGTTTTTTTACAATAAAGTAAAAAAAAATATATCAAAATAAAAACTGAGCAGTATGTTTCATGAAAAACATTTTTTTTTTCTGGATGTATAAAATTTTTAGATTAATTTATGTATATTCTTAAGAATATCACAAAACTTTTTGTAAAGTAAAATGATTATGGAAGGATAAAAATCTGACAAAAAAAGTCTTGTTCCTGGCCAAGCTCCAAATACCGTCTCAATCTCTCATTACAATTTGATATATGGCATAATATCGATAATAATATGCTGTGCACAACCAGAAATCGATTATCCGTGGTCGGATGAGCCCATACAAAAGACACTAATGAATATAATCGGAAGTCAAAATGATTTCACGGTGGGTAGCCACATGCGAGAGGGACATATCGATATACGGTGGTTGGTACATGGGGTGAATGGCAAAAAGTGCATGCTTGGTTAATATAACTAAGTTTATTATTTATATGCACTTCGTTGGTTGACCGTAATAGAGCTAGTTAAAAAAATTTATATGTCCTAAAAGAGAAAATAATAATTATAAATATTATTAAATTTCTAATTTGAAAATTTCACCATTAAATGTGGATCAATTTTTCCCTTTCTCGAATATTATTCTACGCTCAATAACTTTGAATAAAAAAACTTGGAGAATTTATACTAAAAGCGTTGTTGCTGGTTTAAAATAAAGTTTTTTAATTAAATATATTTAATCAAGATTGCAATGCTATAAAATCCAAATTGCAGATGAAAAATTCAGATTATACTGTATTTTTTTGAAAATAAAATACTATTAAGAGTCGGTAAACAATAAATTTAAGTACACTAAAGTAATTGTTTAAACAGGCTACTGTTCGTTTATAGAAGTTCGGAATCTGTCAAATTTCTACGCCTACCTTATTTATTTTGTTCGTTAACTTTCAATGTGCTTCAATCTAATTCAGGTCAAGGTCAACACGACCTATGTTAACTTCAGTGGCGTACGCCTGGTTAACATATAATTTGTGGCTAGAATATCCGAATATTTTAGTGACAAAAATAATTTTTTTGAGTTTCAAATAAAATAATAGAAAAAATATTCAAATTTGAAATATTTGAAATAAATCCGTAGACTGATGGCCTCTAATTCAGGTCAACATGACATATGTCAACTTCAGTGTCATCCGCCTGATTTGGCATTCATGTTCAAAAATACCTTTTTTTGAGTTACAACTAAAAAAATCTGTTGTGTCGCCCCAAAACTTTCGCGACGAGTATCCACGAATACTTTTTCAGATACTTAATGTTGAAGTTCCAAATTTTGACATTTTTAATTTTTGACAGGTGACAGTTCGAGAAATAATTTAGATAGTTCTTAATAGTTTTTCAAGTGCTTTCAAATAACATATTGCAAGTAAAATTCCGTGACACTTTGCATCTGTCATTTTTTGATAGTGACACTTCTTTTTGACATATGTCGTACAAAAACTAATGGGTTCTTCCGACGGCTAACCCAAATCCATTTACCAAATTTCAGCTCAATCAGATTAAACGTGTGGCCTCTATCGTGGAAGAATACACACAGACAGACAGAGAGACAGACAGACTTTCATCTGGAAATGGTCTTAATCATCTCAGGTGACCTCAAAATAGATATTTCCATCCTTATCTCGAAAATTTTTTTTAGCTCGTTCACAATACTTTCCCTTGTCGGAGGTGGGTCGGGAAAGTAAAAGTAGAAAAAAATATTGAAATTTGAAATATTTGAAGTAAAACCGTCTAATTCAGGTTAAGTTCAAGACGATTTATGTTAACTGCAGTGGCGTACGCCTGCTTTATCATTAATTTTCAAAATGTAATTACTCCTATTTTTTCAAAATAGTATTTTCGTCGAAAGATTAACCTGCTTGTATACACGCTATATAATTATTCCTTTTACTTGTTCGATCGTATTGCATTTTTCAAATTAAAAAAATAATATTAATGCGTTATCAAAATGACACAAGTATCTCTCCCATATTATTGATCCAATTTGAATGCGGAAATAACACTGGTTTGTAAATGTTTATTATAATATAACATGAAAATTGACCTTTTTTCTCTCTATGCATCGACATAATTTTTGTCTACGATTTTTACATCAAACAGGATATCCTGTAGCATAATATTTTATGCTTTTACATCTCGCTCATAATTTAAGTAAAAAAGCTATTTATAATATTTTTCTTTTGTAAGTATTTCGCAACATGATATACGAATTACTTTATTACATTAATGGAAAAGGTTCTTTAAATTTCAAGGTATATTATAACTCAAAACAATTTTTAAGTAGTAAATTGCTTCGTTTATGCTAGACATGCTCTGAATAGTCGTTTATGGTACTTGACTATAGGCAACCCATATTACACATAGGGGCCTTGTTGTTTGTCTAAATATTTAGCTATTTAGATATTATTAATTTGTCGATACGCCACATTACGCCTGTCATTAATCATGCTTCCATTTTATTTTAAGACGAGATTAGTATCCTTTCTGTTCTGATCGCTGAGAGCGAATGGTCTTCGTACCACCTGTTGGTAGCGAAATTTTGATTTTACACGTGTTAGTGTATTCGTCTTATGTCTTATCGAGTACTTCTTTATAAATAAGGATTTGACATGCCCTTCTTAAGCACGCTTATTTTTTGGGTATTTTTCAAGCAGTGTCTTATAGGCATACATTCTATGGTATTTTTTCGTTCGTGAAGAACATTTCTACTTGATCTTGGAGATTCTTTAGTTGAAGAAGAATATTTCTACTCGACCTTTGGAATTGGGACTCCTGGCGATTTTGTGTAAGAGAACCAGATCCCAATTCACCGATATCTAATTTAGTACGAGGTAGATATAAAATCCTACATATTTTTTCTTTGTACTTTTTTCGGACTATCTTTCAAAATTTAAACGTTAAATTAATTTTTTTTATACATATTTATTTATAATGTTGACAGTAGTACATGAACTCCTTACTGAGTATTGAATAATTTTTAACCAACTTTTGACACCAATTTTTGGGTTGGTTTTTTTAATCTTTACAAATATCTTATTTAAAGGTCATACGATTATCCTGGTTTAAGTTCGTTTAAGCTATTTAAGTATACCTATTTTGTCAGGTAATTTAACATTAATTTGTTAATATATAAATTTTGGGGTAAGTTCTTATTGTGAGAAGAGTTTTAGTTTTTTAAGTAACAGTTTGATGTACAAAATTACTTTGTATAATTTTTTACTGCGAATCAAAAGCTATTGGACCAGTAACATTGTGATATTTTGACCACAAAATAATCGTTATGTGTCATCATCTATTTTCCTGATATTTTTATATACCAAACTGTGGATTCTTTTTAAGTTTCAAAAAAAACACCATCCAGGAATAAATTAATTTTTGAAATTAGATTTGTTTGATTTTTTTTTACTTTTAGGATAAATCAACTTCAAATAGTTAATTTTGTCTATAGTAATTTTTCTTTAATTAATTGAACAACATCATACGATACAGTTTTTTTGATTTTTCTTTATTTTTGCTTTTAAAATTAGGTGGCGACTGGCAACCCTTTAAAAAAGAGTAACTTTGTAAATTCACTCCTTACCAATGACCTAATATTCACAAGACGAAGAGCTACCGCGCATGCTGGTTTGTAAAGGGTATCTTTTTTGATTACCCCTGATAAGATCACATAAATAAATAAAATCAAAACTTATCGAACCGCATTATTTTTTTGTGTACTAAATCTAAGATCAGTTTAGCGTCACAATATTGTTTATTTTTTTATAGAAACCACCCCAAAATGACATTTTGTTAATAATAAACCATTACAATATATTATGCAATGATTGTTTATTAACTGTTTAGATATAATATATGTTATTAACTTTTTGATACCCGTATGGTTTTTAAGAATTTGTAAGACCCCATGTGCGTGGTATCGAAATCTCGGATACTTCTTTTTATTCCAATTAAAATATAAATAATAATTTAATTAATTCACAAATAATTTATAAAATAAAAAGAATTAATAGACTACAATTGTCTTACCTAATTGAATAGATAAACCTTAATAAATCCGACTATTATACTAATACATTCCAATTAGACATTATATTTCCCTGGAGAATCAAAACTACTGACATTAAATGGGAAATAGAGAAACGCTAATGAATAGTTAGGATTTCTAGATTATATATTACAGTTGTTTGTAATAAATCGTTTAAATTGCCATCAGTTCTGAAATAGTTAATAATTTAAGTAGTAATAATTTAATAGTTTTCAATTGCATACAAAAAATTATTATTATTATATGTTTAATAATTTGTATAATGGTTTTTCTTTTATATAGAAAATAACAGTATGACAAAACAAAACTATGATATATCATAAAAAATATGCAACCCCCGGGAATCCACTTCTGAATATAATGGTAAAACTGAACTGAATATAAAAGCAGTTTTGATATTGATGAATTTTCTATTGCAGCTCAACGATACGTCACATTCGAAATCATCTCGTGAGTTACCAAGCGCGAAATTGTATTTTAAAGTAACGAATACATATAGTATTTCAGTACTTACCATTTTCTGTTACTCATTGTTCAATGTAGCATGTTAAGGCTGCGTCGCCTTCATGAATATTCTTGCATATTTGTTTCTATTAAGGATTTTGGGCTTTAGGGGGAGAATCTTATACATATTCAATGTCGTTTTATTTTAGATACGGTCTCTTGTCAATTCTTGTGAAATAAATCTTTTGCAAATTGATGAAAACAGGAGCTGTCTGAACTGTATTAAACTTCCTGAATTCAAATTATTTGAATAGGAAATTATTTACCCGCCCAAAGCAACACCAGGTAAAAATCTTTAAATCTTGGAAATAAAATCATTTTATATATTTTTAATTCCATATACATAAGAATTTTAATAATATAAATACTGGGTTTATTTTGTTTCGTCTTATTATTTTCTCAGACACTTGGTCTATCTGTGTTTATACAAAAAGATAAACCATTTTGAGATTAATGTTACCATTTAAATTCCAAAATATAGAATGTTGCTATATTGAAAATAATTCTTTTTGCTCATAAATAATTATGGCTCTAAATAATTACTAATGGTCCACACAAATATATTATCGAAAATCACTGGTCCAAACCTCCAGAAAAAAACCAGTCAAATATCAAATTTCAACTACCAACACTGTCACTTAAGATTCAGTATTCAGCGTCGAGACGCCGGCATCTGTAGTTTCGATAGTTTAACTTTCCCAAAACCCAGTCTAATATGACACACCAAACTACTAGAGACCAGGCTATTGTCATAAATGAAACCATCAACACCATCAGCATAAGTTAAAACGTTCGGCGTCGCGATGCCATTCGTCCCGACGTTCAAGAATTCGGCGTCGGTTAGAACTCTAATGCTAATTAAAAGGGACGAGCAGAAAATAAATTGCAATTTTTTAATACTGAAAAATTGTAAAAAATAAGAAAAAGCAGGGTAAAATAGAGAAAAATAGGGAAATTTTTGAATAGTGCCAAATAGAGAAAAATAGGGAGAAATTGGGAAAAATTGGGCAAAATTGGGTAAAATAGGGTAATTTTGGAAAAAATAGAAAAAATAGGGAAATTAGAGAATAAATAGACAAACTTATGGAAAAATAGAGATATATAGGGGAAAATAAATAAAATAGGGAAAGATGGGGAAAATAGGGAAAAATAAGTACAAATAGGATAACATAATGGAAAACAGGAAATAATAGAAAGAAATAGTAAAATGGGGATAATAGCGAAAAATAGAGAAAATAGGGGAAAAATAGATAAATTTTCGAAAAATAGTGAAAAACAGTAAAAAACATTGTATATATATACATACATTTTTCCAAAAATGAGTTTTCTGGACTCCGGGGACATAGAAAGGCGTAAAGAAAAGTAAAATTCTCAAGATCACTTTTCTTACCCGAAAACAATACTTTTGCTTTATATATTCCTTATATATGTAACATATTATTATTATTATGTTCATATAAAACCACAAGAATAGTTATCAAAACAAGCGTTTACTCGCTTATTTAGTAGAAATTTATTCACTCTAATTATTTATTCTCTTTGTATTATTAGATTAGTATTATTATTATTATTATTTTTGTTATTATGTGTGAATAAAGTTATTTTTATTATATACTATGGGAAAGTACAAATCAGAACTACTTGATTTATTGTAGCGGTTTCTAGCGACTGGATTAATTCTATTTATTCTGGAAAGTATGAAATACTAATAGTAATACTAATACGTATATATATATACAAATAAAATTAGAAGAGTATTTTTATTTATATTCCAATAATAATCTTCAAGCACCGATAATAAAAAAAAAACATTTATTTAACCGAATTTTTATAGAACATAACAAATCTTGCCGGATTTCATACCGCTTTTACGTGTTCAGCTCAATATAAATCTTCCCGTTGTAACTGTTATAGTTGTTATAAAGAATCCACATTTAATTTTATGTCGGGCCATTCTAACCGCAACTCATCTAAAACCTTAAGTGTTTGTCAACAATAAAACTCTAGAATTTAAAGATATTATCTGGAGGCATATCTATGTACGCGCCCTCTATGTTACACGAAAGCCAAAGTTTTGTGCAAACATCATATTTACTGTAACCGTTGAATGCTCGAGGTGGAATGGTTCTAGATTTACATATATTGTTTACCTTCGCCATTTTTAAACTGCGATAAAGCCAACGTAGCGTGTTCGAATTACTTGAACAATCGCAAACACAGAATTGTTAAAGTAATTTCTTTCGTGTTGATATTCTACTTTTACTTCCTATTATATTTGGTAAGGTAAAATATTTTAACCGAAATAAAAATTTTAGAAATTAACGTCAAAATTATCTCAGGGCTTTTAAAAATGAATTTACTGCAGCTCTATAATATTTCAAAATATACAAAGATGAAAGGTTGATAATAATTATTTTCTAATATTCGTTCTCAATAAGTAATAAACATTATTAGAACTTACTGAAACATGGCTAAATGATTCTTTTCGCGATTCAGAAATCTTAGATACAAAAAATTACGATGTATTTAGATCAGACAGACGTTACTGCTTGACAAATAATACCAGAGGAGGGGGTTCCTTGATCGCTGTAAGGAAATCCCTATCGGCATCACTCAATGACATAAACGGTTATAATTACTTCGAAGATTTAATTAATATTGACATCATTTCTGTCAAAATTAAATATGAAAACGTGTTTCTATATATTTTAAATTTGTATATTCCTCCTAATACAACTAATGATGAATTTCAATTACTTTTTGATGGTATCGAATCGTTGTGGCATCTGTATGATTGTAAGCTATTAATTTTAGGTGATTTCAACATCCCCGAATATGCGTCGTTTAAATTTAACTCGCAAGTAAATATAACTAGAAAAATCTTATCGCTAAATAATTTTCAAAATTTTTTTACTTTAACCCAACTTAACGAGATAACAAATGATCTTAATCGTATTCTAGATCTTGTTTTCTCTAATATCAAACATTGTTCTGTGCAAAGAGCATCGTATATTCTTGCACCTCTTGATTCTCATCATCCTGCACTAGTTATTGAGGTTCCATTTAAGAGTACTAAACATATTATTCCAAATTCGTCAACAGGATTCAATTTCAAAAAAGCAGACTTTCCTAATCTCTATAAAATGCTACTAGATGTAGACTGGAACTTTCTGAACAATTGCTCAGACCCTAATACTGCTTTAAGTCTATTCTATGATGAATTAAACACACTATTTGATCAGTATATTCCAAAAAAGAAACCAACCAACAGTCACTATCCGCCTTGGTTCAACCATGACATAATTAACTCGCTAAAACAAAAAAATAAGTCTTGGATAAAATATAAACGTACTCGAAGCATTCTTGATTACAATTTATTTAGTCAGTTGAGGGCTGAATTTAAGAGAAAAACTACTTTATGTTATGTAAATTATGTCAAACGCTCTGAAGAAAACATCAAGTCCGATCCTAAAACATTCTGGTCGTTCATTCAATATAGGAAAGGTGACGTGTCCGCAATACCTAACTTAATGAACTTTAATAATAATCAGCTAAATACGCCTAAAGAAACTGTGGATGCTTTTGCAAACTTCTTTTCAGGAAATTATACATCACTCAGTGGTAATGCTCAGTATACCATGAATAACTTAAATGATAATAATAATACCAACATTAATATAACTCACGTAACGGAGGCAGAAGTACTATCTGCCCTGAAAAAACTTAAGCCAAAATTAACAACTGGGCCAGATAACGTTCCAGCATTTTTGATAAGAGATTGTGCGCACGTATTTTATAAACCGCTAACGGTTATCTTCAATATTATGTTTAAAACGCAAGTTTTTCCCAATTGCTGGAAGTTAGCTAGAACCTGTCCTGTTTTTAAAAGTGGAAGTAAAAATGACATATCAAATTATCGCCCCATTACTATTCTGAGTAACTTCTCAAAGGTATTTGAAATACTGTTGCACACCTATCTCTCTTTCCAGGTTCGTGAAATTATTACTCCTACTCAACATGGTTTCACTTTAGGTCGTTCGACGGTAACAAATTTATTCTGTGTCACTCAGTACATTGCAGAAGCTCTTGATAGGCAAAGTCAGGTAGATATTATATACACTGACTTCTCCAAAGCCTTTGACAAAATTGACCATAATTTACTAATAGCTAAACTTCTCTCATTAGGTTTTAATGATTCACTAGTAAATCTATTTAGATCCTATTTGACAAATCGCAGCCTTTACGTGCAGTGCTTAGGCCACAAATCTGCATAATACAATCAAACATCAGGAGTACCCCAAGGATCGGTGTTGGGACCTTTACTATTTTTAATCTTTATAAATGACATTGTCTGGAATCTGAATGTTCCGAATCTTTTATTTGCCGATGACTTAAAGATTTTCTGTGAAATATCTACTCTTTCGGATTGCATCAAATTGCAGGAAAATTTGGGCCGTTTATATGAATGGTGTATAAATAATAAGTTACCGTTAAACGTGAAAAAATGCAATGTAATGTCGTTCAGCCGCAAAGATTCAGTACTCCTATTTAACTATCGTCTAAATACTGCCACACTAGCACGACCGGAATTAATAAAGGATCTTGGCGTTCATTTTGATCCAAAACTAACCTTCATACCTCACATTGAAAAAACAACGGCTTCGGCGCATCGAGTTTTGGGTTTTATTGTGAGGAATATGAGATCTTTCGGAGACTTTTCAACCATGAACATTCTTTTTTCGGCCTTTGTTCTATCAAAATTGGAATATGCCAATATAATTTGGAGTCCAATATATTCAAATCATTTTTCCCAGCTAGAACGAATCCAGCGTAAGTTTTTTAAATCGGCATGTTTTGCAATTGATGGTATTTATCCCACGAGAGGACTTCCTCAGTCTTACTACCTTGATCGGTTTAGTGCAAGCAGTCTACAAAAAAGACAAATGATGCACTCAATAGTATTTTTAGCAAAACTTCTGAATAACACTGTTGATTGCATTTCGCTTACTGCAATGTTGAACTTTCACGTTCCACGAATAAACTCTCGGTCTAATTATACTTTATATCAACGACCATTTAGAACAAATATCTACAAATCATCTCCTCTGTATCAAATGATCGATAATCTCTCAAGAGTTGAAACTGATCTTGACATTTTTAATTGCTCTGTTGCATCTATTAAGCGTATTGTATTTGTACAGTTGAAGTAGGATGTAATGAGTGTAACCCTTTTTCTGTTTTTCTTTCTTGTAAAGTTTTTTTGTTTTTTTAGGTTGCACTCATTACCGTCTATTTCTTCTTTATTTCTTTATTATTTTTTTTTGTCTCATTACAAGTATTGTATTACCTTATCCTATAATTGGGGGAAACCCTGTTGGGTATTGTATTAAAATAAATAAATAAATAAATAAATAAATAAATAAAAATAAAATAAATTATCAAGTATGTATTTCTGAATCCAAACTGCTTATTAGGGATGAATTTATGTTTGGCAAAAATTTCTTGGTTAATAAGTAAAATAATTCTGAAAAATGTGGGGGATTTACATAGTTTGGTGATAATAATAATTATTTCAGATTTTTTTATGTTAATTTTAGCACATATTTACTGGGCGGTTTATTAAGAATATATCCAGTTACTACATGATTACCAGCAGGCGAACCGCCCAACGTTGATAGAAAGAAATTTTCTTCCTATTCCTATTTCTATATCCAAATCGCAACCGCGTAAGCATAATCGTACAGAATCGGGACACCTGAATGAAAATCCGAATGTTAGGAAATTGAAAGACCGTAAGAAGTCTTCCTATGTCTTATTTAACTTCAAATTTCGGTATCTGTGTGTTGTTAAGTGGTGTTTTTTAAAATATGGGTAAGCTTTTTTTTATACAGTTATTTCTAGAATAATTAATTAATATTTTAAAAGATATACGAGAAAGAGATTTCAAAGCAAACAAGAAATATTGGGATTTGGTGGTTGAATTTTTCGAAGAATTTCCGGAAATGTTGAAAAGGACCTTCTCTCACCAATCAGAAGACAATCGAAATATTAGGGAGCGTTGGGAAAATTTAACAGCCCGCCTCAACAGCATTGGCTCTGGAAGAAAGTCAGTTGAAAAATGGCAACAGGTAATAAAAAAAAATTCTTTACTTTTCCTTCATTACTTTACTTGAGTGTAACTTGTGTTTTAATTTCATTATGTTTAGGCGATTGCACGATGGAAGTGCAAGGTAAAAAATAAAGCTGCTGCCTATAAACAGGAGCAGCTGAAAACTGGTGGTGGGCCTTGTATGGCACATCCCTTGAATGATGTAGAGGCGAGGCTAATGAATATTTATGGCTGGAGGTCCATTTCATTTGACGGCAACAACGAGTTCTTTTTCGTAAGTACAATATATAGTTAGATTTGTTAAACATTATTGAACTAAATATTTTATTATTTTATAGAAAAAGGGAAAAGAAAATATGCAAGTGGAAGTGCAGCTACCAGCACCACTTGCACCATTACCACCACTGCATATACCAGCACCAGGACCAGCACCAGCAGCAGCACCAACACCACTGCCTCCGGTGGCATCAACTTCTAGGGAAACTCAACCGAAAAGAAAAACTTCTTCTTGTCCACAATCGCAAAGATCGAAAAGATTTGTCTCGATGAATAGAATGCACACTGAGCATATAGATGCTTTGAAAGAAATTAATAATATAGTTGTTATGTCATCAGCTATGACTGAGATTAAAATTGATTTTAAAAGACTGGTGGATCATATCATTTCAAAAAACCTGTTATATTTTTTTCTAATCAGTATTAAGTAGACTGTTTTTTTATTTTCATTAGTGTTAAGTAGATTTATTTTTTGTTTTTATTAATGTTAAGCAGAATTGGGATTTATTTTGTTTTTATTAGTGTTATTTGTTTTAGGAAAAATTACTTGTGATAATGAAACATTATTTGTGATATTGTTTTACGAGAAATAAAAGCAAAGTTTATATAAAACGATTTATAAAAATTATTTAATTACCAACTCTATAATAATATTAAAAACGCTACATATTTGTGTTCAATAAACAAATAATAATTGAAAATAAGCATCAACAACCTGCTAACGTCTTTGCTGTCCTAATGGCAAGTTCTCCATAATGCAGATATTATGCAGCACTGCACAATTAATTATTTGTCCTGCCTTGATAGGAGTATACCTTAGTACCCTTTCTTTATGCAAACATCTAAATCTCATTTTTAAGACTCCTGAAACGAAAAAAAAAATAAATTTTATAATGATTACGTATATATACTTTATTTACCTATACATCTTTCTAGCGTACAACGAGCAGAAACTAAAGCTGCATTATAGCTGCTTTCTGGCGAATTTCTCGGTGGATTTCTTATTGGGGTCATCAACCATGGTCGCTGAGGGTAACCACTATCGCCCAAAAGCCAAGTGTTGTGGTCAGGTCACCATTTCCATAGTTTTCTTCCATATAAGCTGCAGCTGCACTGTTTCGCCAAATAAATGAGTTGTGTGTTGCTCCTCCAAAATTTACTTTAAGGCTTAAAATTTTTAAATCTGCATCGCAGATGATTTGAACATTCTTTGAATGATACCCTTTTCGATTTAAATATAAATTTTCGTCTTCATGAGGTTTCATTATTGCCACATGTGTTCCATCTACACAGCCAATAATTCCAGGAAAATTATAAGCATTCCAAAAACGTTCTTTTTTTATACTTTCAACAGTAGTTGGAAATGTCACATATCTCGGAGCAGTATTTTGGATCGCATTGCACACCTCGCGGATAATGTCGTTCATTGTTTGTTGGGCTACATAACTATATTGATTTGCCCCAATACACCTTTGGTAGGAACCATGAGTAAAAAATCTCAAAGAAGCAAGAACTCTTAAATCTACCGGCAACCTCGTATTTCGTTGTCTGTGGTCCATGTGAGGCTCAAGTTCAGTTATTAAATGGAGCTAATCCTTTAGTTAGTCTATATAACTTCCTAAACTCTTCATCCGGCAATTCGAAAGGATTACTTTCATTTCTCAGGGTTCTCCTTTCTCTAGCAAGTTCTTGCCTCCGCTCTTCTTGTTCCGCATCAAAAAAAAAAGTTATAAAACGCAGGTATCATTTTAAAAAACACTTTTTACTGTGATTTTCACCAACACAAACCAAACAATATAATAATAACCGCAACACAAATTAGGATTAAAATAACGTAACCTCACTCTTCTATATAATATTCTAGTGGCATTCCGAAAATCCCTAAATGTACTCAACGTTTTTAGCTTATTTTGAAAGGTTAGTATAAAAGCATGAAGAAAACCGAACGTTTCCGATGGGTCATAGAGAAATCCATCGGCGGTGCGCTTTAACGAAATATAGAAATTTCTTTTCTATCTGTATTTCTTGCACTATTCTATTTCTATAAAGTTAGGCGGTACCTCTGCTAAAGCTTTTTGTTTACTGTTTTTTTTTTCTATAACATTTTTTACTTTTTTTTAAATGACTATCCATTAAATTTAATCTATTAAATTTCAATCTAATTTGCTTCTAAAATTAATATAACTTATTACTATAAAATTCACTTTATGACACATTCTCTGGTGTATTTCAAGTGAATACCTATAATTAATGTGAATAATATTAATTAAAAATATATCCAATTTAACTCTAAAACGGAATTAATGAGATTTTGTTGGATGAACACAATCTAAAACTCCTTAACTTAAACTTAGTTAAGTTAAATATAACTCTGATGTTGTTGCATCAAATTGACTTATTAAATTATTTGAACAAATTAATCTTTGTTTTGAATCTCCTTTTAGTTTAACATAAATATAATATTTTAATTGATCGTTAGAATGTAAATTCCTGAAGTGCAGTGTAGAAGATCGTATTTATTACTAATTCCAGAATGAATTTGCTATGTGTGTCTATGATAATAATTTCTGATTTTAATTTAACATAAAAAATAATTCAAAAATAAATAACTTATTTATTAAATATTTAACCCTATTTAACTATTTATGGGATTGTCACTATTCTATCTATATTAATAATAATTAAAAAATCTTTATAGTTCATTAGCATATTAATAGTAGTATTAAAAATTTAATTTTTCTCTTAAACCACGAATATTTCGAGTCATTTCGTTTTAAACGACAAGCGGAATCTTAATAACCCAAACGAATTCATGAATGAATAAAATATTCATTAAAAATTTTAACTCTTTCTCAATTTTTTTCCCTTATTACTGCATAATGCATTAAAAATTATATCCCTATTTTAATATAAAAGTACTTATAAAAAAAATATAAAAAATTAATTCTATGATCACATTTGCAACCAAGTATCACAGAATCCCGTTTGCTACACTACTCACACTATTAGACAAATCAGATAAATGTCCTAAAAATTATCAATTTCATTTCTACACCTAATATTTATTAAATGTAAAAATAAACTGAACAGTTTTACATTTAACAGATTTTTGTAATATTATGAGTAGTGTACCAAGGTGGATTCTGTGATATTGAATTTGTTAAAAAAAATATAGTAATTTAAAAATTTTGAACTCTTTCTCAATTTTTTTTTTGCCTTATTACTGCATAATGCATTAAAAATTAAATCCGTATTTTAATATAAAAGTACTTATAAAAAAATTATAAAAAATTAATTCTATGATCAGATTTGCAACCCAGTATCATTGAATCTCGTTTGCTACACTACTTACACTATTAGACAAATCAGATAAATGTCCAAAAAATTATCAAGTTCATTTCTACACCTAATATTTATTAAAAATAAACTAAATAGTTTTAAATTTAACATATTTTTGTAATATTATGAGTATTGTACCAAGGTGGATTCTGTGATACTGAATTTGTTAAAAATAGTATTTTACGTTACAAGTCCGGTAGGTGACTTATTACAGTACGAGTTGTTTTACGGGATATAAAAGAGTACTGTAATAAGTCACCTACCGAACTTGTAACGTATGATATTTTATTTCAGTCTGTCTTTATATGTTGATTAAAAATAAAAAAAATAGTTCGTAATTTGATATCACAATTTTACAGTGCAATTGAGCCATGGGTTTTCATAGTAACGTATGATTGCTATTTGCTTGTCACTGTCAATTAAAAAATATTTGTATTTGAAATTATGGAGGAGGTTTCTAAAAACAAAACAAGGTTGCTAGGCAACAACATTACAGTACCTGACACTGTAATGTTCCATTTACCTGCCGAAAATGAGTACAGGGTAAGTACATTTACTGGACAGGATGAAATAAAATATATTAAACCTTAATAATCATAACGAATTCAAGAATTAATAAAATATTGGAATATCTTCTTTTTTCGTTATCGCAGCATAATGCATTAAAAATTATATCCGTATTTTAATATAAAAGTACTATAAAAATAATTATAAAAAAATTATTCTATGATCAGATTTAGGTGCCAACCAAGTATCACAGAATCCCGTTTGCTATACTACTCACACTATTAGACAAATCAGATAAAAACTGTCAAGTTCATTTCTACACCTAATATTTATTAAATGAAAAAATAAACTGAATAGTTTTACATTTAACAGATTTTTCTAGTGTACCAAAGTGGATTCTGTGATACCGAATTATTTTAAAAAATATACTAAATCTTAATAATCAAAACGAATTCATGAATCAATAAAATATTCGTTTCTCAGATATCTTCTTTTTTTCTTTATCGCTGCATAATGCATTCAAAATTATAGTCGTATTTTAATTTAAAAGTATTTATGGGGAAATTTAAAAAAAATTAATTCTGTCATCAGATTTGGGATGTACAAACCGATTATCTCAGAACGCCACTTGCTACACTACTTACGGCCGTTTGCAAAAATTGTCTTAAGGATTCTTTAAAGTTAATTAGACCTTAAGTATTAGTTTACTCTTGCATCGTAATGCAGGAGTTCCTTATCTCCTACTTAAGTTCTCTTTAGCTAAACCACGCAATTTGTAGGATTAAAGTAGCCTTAAGGAAAAATAATGATGTATTTGACATGACATACGATAGACAAAAATTTTGTTGCAATTGTGTTTTTTGACAAAAATTAAAGCAAAGTATTTTTATATTTCTTTACAAATAGAAGGCTACCAAATTCACCTTTGGAGATAATTGTAAATGTAACAAGCAACTTGGCTCTCTATCTGTATTTGTGGGCAAAGTATTTAGGCTGCAATAATCATCAAGGTAATTATAATGACCAAAAACTGGTTTTTCATTTAGCACTGAGACTAACAATTCATGCTTTTCATCTCTTTCCACCACTTTTGGAATGCCTCCGCCAGTTAACAATATTTCTTTTCTCTCTTGAGCACAATGCTTTCTAACTTCCATTTTGGAATTATCAAATACTTTTTTTAAAGAATAAATGTCTCGTATAGTTCCTGCAGTTAAGGATGTATTAAACTATGCAGGAATCGCTTCTAATATTTCATTTTTTCTTTAATAAATACTGCATTAGTTTTTTTATTTTCAATGATATTATAATATTTGTGAATTATACTAAAAAGTTAATTGTTTTCTCCAGATGAGAAATATTTAGAGCACGCCTATTTTTGTTTCTTCAATTTTTATTTTGTTTACTACAAAAACACAATAACACTAATAATTTTACAAATAATGTAACTTTTTGAGGTTATTTTCTTATGTTTGATTATTATTTGACTGATTTTTTTTGTATTAGTGACTGATTTTCCAAATACACGAAGTCCATTCAAAAGTTACCGCCCACCGTATCTAAGATTTCCTTAACTAAAGCCGGTTCAAGTGTCAAAAAGTTAAGTCGACCTTATGTATTTAAGGAACTTTCACTAAGGCCTCCTTAAAATAAAGTATATGCAAAAGGTCGTTATACTATTAAACAAATTAGATAAATACCCTCTAAATCGTCAAGTTCATTTCCACACTTAATATTAATAGAATTTTTAAATAAATTGAATAATTTTATTTTTAACAATTTTTTGTAACAGTGTGATTAGTGTACAAAGCTGGATCATTAATACTGAATTTTTCTATAAATATATATTAAATCTTAATAACCAAAACGAATTTGGGATGTACCAACCAAATATCACAGAATCCAGCTTGGTATACTACTCACACTATTACAAAAAACTGTAAAAAAAATATTAATATTAATATAATTACGATTAAACTTTCTTACTGGGTAAGTCGTTTAATGTTTAATAATTTTACATGTAACATATTTTTATAATAATGGGAGTAGTGTACCAAACTGGATTCTGTGATACTTAAAAAAATTAATTTCATAATAATATACTACTTTTTTTTTAATTATTATATTCGAATGGCATAATGGTTGCATATATTTAATAATTCCCGTTGTATTGTCTCTACATTACGTGGCCACATAAAATATTTATTACATCAATCTCGAAAACACATTAATTTTACGATCGCGTGTGCTGTGTTCTACTCAACTAAAAAATAATAATGCTTTAACCGGATTTGCCCATAGAAATAATTAGCATATGACTTTCGGTTGATTAATATTACCGAAATGCATCATATGATATGGATCCATATCGTTAGCCATTTATAATGGTCATATTAAATCCAATGAGAAATTACTGTGATATTTCGCATTGAATTTAATTTGCTAATGTAGTAGTTTAAAATTTATAAATAGATAATGAAAATAAAATTTATTAATTTTTAGTAAAATAATAACCAAACGTTAGGACATTTAATGATTCATATTTAAAATAAAATTGTTATAAGATCTGAGCATTATTGTGTGAAATAAGTCTCTTAAATCAAAAATAAATTCAAAGCAAAAGTTCAAGATCACTATGGGACTTATTTTTCAAAACTACTTTTCTGCACAATTTTCTTGTGCCTCAATTGTGTCGGCTCAGTGAAAATTGTGTCCAAAATTTTCAAGTTTGTGTCGACACATTTCCAACTTATTATGTCAAAAGAATATGCGTGTCTAAATAGCAACATTATAAACACATAAATTTAAAATGTCACCAAGTTTGTTTCTTAATATGATGTTTCTATTTTATTATTGAAATGAGTTGAGTGGATACAATGATTTCCAAGGTGCTCACTGGTACTTACTATCGACGTGTGAAAAAGGAAATAGATATTACTCAGAGAAAATTAAGTGAATTTATGAAAACAACAGCAAATGCGCCTTTTCCAATAGAAAAAAGCAACAAGAAGAAATTCATTACAGTTGGCAATAAAAGTGAAATAAGTCGTTCAAATATTTGTCATCTGTTATACTATGGTATAGAGGAATCAACTTCTAAGTTTGTACAAACCACATTTGAAAACAAGCATTCTGAATATGAAAGCAGTGATGTTGAAATGAAAGAACCACAAACAAAGTTAATGTTTAGTGAATCTTTAAGAACATGGAGACTTAAAAATAAGATCACACATTGTTAACCCTTTCAGACCTAAATTTTGACAAAAAATTTTTTTGTGATATATTCCTAAGAAGGGTCATATTTAAAAC
Source organism: Neocrepidodera transversa (assembly GCA_963243735.1). NCBI lineage: Eukaryota > Metazoa > Arthropoda > Insecta > Coleoptera > Chrysomelidae > Neocrepidodera > Neocrepidodera transversa. The sequence goes on from OY725341.1 coordinate 21,251,035, forward strand.
AGAAAATGACGTATAAATATTTTTTACTTGTATTTTTATGACATTTGAGTAATGTCCATTAGTAAATAATTGCAAGTCCAAACATTATTTATTTTGTGGGTAAAACCATTACATTGATTGAAAGTTTTTAAAACAATTTCTTCTTTTTACGAAACATAAATGAACACTACATTTTTCACAAAATACATGTGTTTTGGCGGTACAGTTTGGATTTTTGCAACGAGTAGCGTCTTTTTTATCATCAAATTCGGGACAGTGATGGACCAAATCTTTTCGAATTTCCGTTGATGGCCGTACTTCTGCAGTTCTTCTTCTGGGTGTACTGAGAATTGAAGAACCCCTTGGAGAATTCTCCCCACGTGGACGACCAGGTCCTCTTTTATTTACTGGTTTACCCATAAGCACTAATGCTTCACCAATTTTCATTTTGAAATGAAGTAAATCCAGAATTTCTTTACGAGGGGTCTTCCGTGCTTGCATACTGGCTTTATATTCAAGCCAGCTATTCACGCAAGCCAGATCAGATGCGTGAAAAATCATTCGCAGTGTCTATTTCTTAGATTTTATGAACACTCTATAGTAAGATATAAGCTGATCCAACAAGTCTACGCCACCCGTAGATTTATTATATGGTGCGATAGCCTCTGGTCTCTGAACATTTATACATGCTTTCTAGGTCTTTTCCCATCTCTTTACCATATCCTCAGTACCTTTCCCATATAGTTTGATCCAACCGTGACTGCTTTGTTGTTTTGCCATTTTACCAGCACTACTGATCCTTCTTCATTCACCACTTCTTCACCATACCCTTTATCCTTTTTACCAAATTCTTTATCTGAGGTAAACGGTGGTCGTTGAAATCTGTCTAAACGTACAGTACCAATGGAAAATACATAACTATTTTCGGGTACATCTGCAGTAAGGTGCAATACCACCGACAGATTTCTGTCGTTGACCCTTGATATATTAGAAAATCATACAGAATTCCACTTGTCCCACACAAAGCGAAAAGTTTAATCGCCCATGGACATGGTTTGTTTTTTACGTATTGTTTGAAATCTAATCTTCCAGTAAACGGCTCATCAACACTTAGAAATGTTTCTTTTTCGAGTTGAAGACATCTGCAACGGAGTGCTTCAAAAAACGGTCTAACTTTAAACAACTTATCAGTTTGGTGGTTTTTCCTAGTTGTTGACGATGTGTACATTTTTTCGTAATTGAAAAAACCTATCTCTGCTCATCATGTTTAGAAACAAACCAATATTATAAAGGTTATCCCAATACCTTCTAACTCGAGGAAACCCCATACACCCCATAATTATGTGCAGTCCAACAAAAGTGGTCATTTCGTGTTGATCAGTTGATCGGAATGTTTGTCCAGTTTGTAAAGCATATATATTGGTCATTTCAGCTACTTTTTCAAAGAAAGAAGGTGGAAAGTACTGTACAAAGTACTCCACAGGAGACTTTTCTTCATTCGATTGATTGTGCTGCTTACTGCGAGTCCGTTTCAGTTATATTTTTTAGGTACGTATTTTCTTTTTTACCACTTCATATTCACTTTCTGTTTTTTGGGTTTTTTCTTTGTTTCTTTTTTGTTTATCCCATCATTAGAAGCACCTTTTAATATTTCCTAAAAATATTTAAATTATATACTAAATACTTACATAAAATATGGATAATCCTTACTGCTACTTTCTGAGGTCCTACAATATCTTGAATTTTTTTGGAAGTCCTTGGTAGCTCTTCTTCCTCACTGGAATTCGATTCTAAATCGGAATGATTTTCCAATTTCTCCAACATATTTTCGCATTCCCGCTCTAATTCGTCATCATCTAATAGCGCCAATAATACCACTTAATCACGCTGATCTTCTGGATTAAAACCTTCAATAAAATTTGAACTTAAACCTGATGTCCATTACAATGTACATTAAGAATTAGATCTAATTTCTCAGTAGAATATAAACAAAAATATATGTTTTTTTATGATAGTCAATTGTTTTTGACATTTCTCAAAGCGAATGTAATATTTTATCCATTTGTAAGAACTACTATAAAGAAAACGATTTTTTTACTTACTCTTTTTTAAACTTGTTGACGCCGCCATGAAAAAAAACTTTCAAACTAAAAACAATACGTTAAATTGGACACATAATGACCGACTGACTAAACGAGTTCGACTTCAAATAAACCAGGATTGTATACATGATCTTATCGGCAACTTTTAATTTATCTACTAGTAGTTACGGTTGCACAGTTAATGTACATTACAATGGACACCAGGTCTGAAAGGGTTTTAAACGAATTTCTACGAAAATATAATCATAGTTGTCTGTTTAAAGATAGTAGAACATTCCGGGTCAGTACTGGTATAATGGCCTGAAAACATTTTTAGTTCAAAGTCTTAAAAGTTTGCAGAAATCGTTAACTCAATTAGAATTAAGTTTAAACATCGGCCGCCTTCCTGTATTTAACAGTTTCAAGACATAATTTTGGCCTATTCTATTGAACTGTATCCTTTTCAATTTTTCTAATTGTTTTAAATGACATTATAAAATAACACAAGTAAAAACGGTTTTATTAAAAGTAACTCTAAAAAGTGAATTTATGAAATACGATTGTGAGTGTATCGGAAGCATTTCATACACAACCTTTCCCTTTCCCATATGTGTCTACTTCTAAATAAAGACACATTTTGGCCCAAACCGAACTCCGCTGTTACTGAAATGTGTCTGTGTGTAATTTTAGTCACATTTCATTCTAAATTGTTTCTTCTATTTTCAAATGTGTTGGGATGGACAATTTGTAGGCAAGTTTTCTTCACATTACAGAAACGTGGTCCTGTCCTATAAATAGTCCATATTTCAACAATGACTTTGACGTGAATGCACTTGAGAAAAATAGCGGTTTTATAAATTTTATTTTAAACTAGGGCTTATGGTACTATATAATTAATTCTACTATTAATTTTTTTATATCGGACTTGTATAGCCTTATACAAGTTGTTTTATTACAATATTCTTACCATTAGTAAAATCAAAGATTTTTCGTACACAAGATTATAAACAAAAAAAAAACTAATAACAAAATGATACAATCTAGAGTTAGCTAAAAGCTTTTTAAATTAAAAAAATATAAACTTTAAATTTATTTTGAAGTAAAGAATATGATTGTTATATTTTTTTAAATTTGAGATTTATATATTATATTTATCTGTATTCCTGCAAAAAATTAAACCATAAACACAATTTTCCCTTATGTTCCATTCTCACTAATGATATTTATCTTATAAAGCCGAACTGTATACAAACGTTTAAAATTTCAAAGCAAGCTACAGTTTTGATTTCTCTTTAAAGCTAAGTACAAAGACAACAATCTCTATGCAGGTTATATTCTGTCTGAAGCAGGTATAGTTCATTTGAAATTTGAAATGAATTGTAAAATTTTCAAAGCGTATTTAATTATGTTTGTCACTACATGTTGGCGTTCTAAGATTACCTTGTTTTGATAACAGTTAATTAGCAAATGTCTGGAAGTTGGACATCCATTGTTCGAAGAAGCTAATAAAAGGGTTTTGCAAAATTGTCGCTGTAATTTTGTTGCTTTCGAAGATAATTTTCCAGCTCTTTGTTATAATTTTAGATACAGAGTGTTTCTAAGTTATGTCCATAATAATTATGGTAGAGTTTGTTTAACCATCCTCTGCCGTTACGTCATACATGACGTCATTAACATATTTCTTAACTAATGTCAATGTAAATTTATTACTTTTGACAGTTCAATTAATTTGTCATTGCCAAAATGTCTTCCCGGTATAATGAGAAAGAGCAAAGTTTAATTTTGAAGTTGATTAATTACTTTTCAAGACAAAGAGATGCTGGAATACCGCTCTTACCGTTAAATGCAGTCTACAACGTTTGGGTTCACCCCAAAAATATAATCGTATAATACATTTTTAATTTATATTATATAATTCGTCATTTAATCACCTCAGGGACATTAAACATCCCCAAGCTAGAAATTTGAATCAAATTAGTTAAAAAAACGGAGGTTTCAAGTTAAAAAAAAATTACTAAATTATGTAAAAATGTACACAATGCATAAAGCAAAATATAATTTTGTGCATTACCAATTTATTCATACAATCATACCTTAACATGCGTCATTGAAAACAATCCTTAAGTGTAAACATTCAAATAATATGTGACAAACGTAAAACAGCAGAAGACGTCACCGATTATGACGTAATGACAGAGGATGGTTCAACCAAATCTATTTGTAAATGTCTGATTAATTTTTAGTTATATTGAATTTCTCAGTAAAATTAAGAATAAAAACAGAGTTCAATCATGATGTATTTGTTTTATAAAATCGAGTGATGTATTCTGAATTCAAACTGATGCTGTGAAACTTTTTGTTATTGAAAAGAAAATAAAGTAAAGTTTTAAAAGTCTCAAAAAAACATGTTTTTTATTCCTTACATGACAATGCTATCAGCTTTTAACCAGTTCCCAAATATTTATATTCGCAAATCAGATTTATCTATATCAGATCAGAGCATTCCTCCGAAATTCACGCTGAATGAATATAACATTCAGAAACAGAAAAGACGAAAAAAAAAACGCGGTATACACAAAATTCCTACAAATATTCGATATCCAGCCTCTCGATTAAACCTTTTACTATAAAAATCGGATATCCGTTTCGGAATAGAAAGAATTTCTTTCCTTTCGTTTCTCATCGAAACGATAATGCGAAAAGAAAGGCGACATTCCTGTGAAATATATTGTCACAAGAGGATATAGAGGGCTTATAGACACATTAATAGAATTCTTCGAATATCTCTTATACAACGGATACAATTTTCGTTTAAAAATTTTGTAATATTTAGGGCAGTTATATTTTATTACTTTTATTATACGCAGATAAAAACATTAGTAAAAATTATTATTGAAACTTTATTCAATTTATGTTTAATTTTTTGTAAAACCAATCCTGGTTGTTTGCTCATTTTTAAGTAAAATAGACAATGTTGTTTTTAAAAATAAATTTAACCAGAAAATCAGGAAATAACTTCTCGCAAAATCTAGATACAAAATGTGAGTGGCAGTATCATTTATTTTATCTCATAGTAACTGTACATATGACCTATTTCATTTAATCTCCTTTTCTCCCTAAAAGTAAAATAAAAATATTTAAATTTTACCTTAGTGATTTGAATTTCAAAAAGGCAATCAATCTACTTTACAATAAATTCTAATATTTTTTTTTCTTTTCAGGATTACAACAGGTCTGCAGCAAACACAACTTTCGCAGACGCTACCGTCATCGGCGCCTCCTAGTGGTAATCTTCAAGCTGGACCAGGGAATCAGACCTCTAATTTAGTGATGCCGGTGTTTCCCCTGGTCCGACCAGCGCCACAAACAGGCTCCTCACATTACTCCCCCTATTCGCCGTCCAGGTTTCACATCGATAAGAGATGTCAGCACAGGTGCTCGTGGAAATGTTTAAGTATTGGACTGATTTTATTGGCTGTCGGGCTGTTCGCCATGTTGGCGTATTTTGCAGGTAAAATTGAAATGTTTATTATTAAAAGAAAATTAACTTTAAGTTACTATTAAAACGGTACGAAACTTTTAATCTTGCGTTCATTGCAAATTCTAAGATCGCTAATTTTCTATATTTTTTTTTGTAGATCAGAAAATTGGTTCTTGATTTCGATTTTTATATATTCATAATTTCAATTTATAAGTTTAATATTTTTGAATTTTATAATTCGTCACTCGAGTATTGATTTGTTCTATATCCAAAAACATTAAAATGGGGAAATAGACGATTAAAGTTTAGATATTGGTATTTTTAATATATTTATTCTTTTTTTATTTAGTTTGTACTCTATTTAAAGAAAATATCTGTTGCAACTAAAAAACAGATGAATTTATACTGAAATATTATACAATGTTTTGATTTTAATTAAAAAGGCGTTTTTACGTAGAATAAAATGTTAATTTGTCTCGCTAAAATTAAGGACATAGTACCAAAAGCATGAATTTACATTAAAATAATACTTAAATGAATCAAATTATTTATTTATTTTTATCTAACAAGAACTAAAAACAAATTCCTTAAATTGAATTAAATATATTCAGTTTACAAAAATAGAAAAATACGAGTAAGAAACAGTTTTTTTTTTCGACCTTATTATTAAGGATTAAGGATGTGTAAACCGCTTTTTTGCGTCTTTTTGTTTACATAGGCTTTGTTTTTTTGAATTTTTATTGGTTCGGGTTACTTTTGCGAGGGGTGATCTTTTTCTTTTCTTAAGAGCTACGTTTTTTTAATTTTCCCCACTTACCTGATTTGAAATAATATTAGGTCAAGGACCCCTCACTTCTCTTATGGAAAATGGCTATCGGCCAATTTTTTAAAAATTTTAGTATGTAATAGATCTTAACGTTCTGATTAAATATCTCCATGGGCCAAACTCAATCCTATGACCAGTTTTCTAGATATTGATGGTCAAGTTCAATAATTGTGCATTTAGGTAATTTTGTTAAAAATTTCAATTTCTTCAATTTTTAAGAAAACTGATCAGCTTTTATCTTAAATTTGTTTATGGGACACTTTTGTCAAATGATAGGTCTTTTAAAAAATATAATAATTATATATACAGGGTTTACCAAAAAGTCAGTGGAGCTAGTTTATTTTTAAAATGACTATAATATTGAAAACCATTAAACCTCAGTTTTGATAAATTCCTAATAACTTTAAAACAAACCAGATTTCCTTGAAAAAATTATATACTTTACAGGTCAGTAGTCAAAGAAAAACTGCACTATGTAAAGTTTGAAAAATTGCATACGGACCCGAATGTAGGGCTTTCAAATCTGATTTTTTTGCAACATCGCCCCATTTATGCTGATTTAGCAATACAGTTGTAACAGATTTGCTGCTAAAATAGTAACCCATTTACCATGGCCAACAATTTTGTTTTTTAAACGGAACACCCTATATATTTTGATAAATTTGGATTCCAAGGATCAAAATACATGCAATCCACTAGCCAAATGTCAATTTGACAGAACTCTTCTCAGTATACTTTGCTAAAATTTTTCAATATCAATTAAAGTTGAAAGAGAACTACATAAAAAATGTTATTTACTTTGAAAACCAGTTTTTGACCGATTTATTATATTTTTATTAGAATAGCAACCATTTTTTTCCTAAACCCATTTTTTTAATGTAACCTTGAAGCCCATTTCAATACGAATAAAATGATATGCTATATGCTATACACCCACTTACTGTTATGCATTTTAGCAAAGTACACTGAGAAAAAATATTTTTCTCAAAAAATGAAAGTTTTGTCAAATTGACATTTGGCTAGTGAATTGCAAGTATTTTGATCCGTAGAATCCAAATTTATCAAAATATACAGGGTGTTCCAGTTAAAAAAAATTGTCCATTTCCGGCGAAACCGGAAGTCGGCCATCTTGAATATATACGTCAGAAAATCAGAAATTACTATTTACTATACTCAGTTAAACTTTAATAAAAATCGGCTAATATATAAAAAGTTTAAAGGGGTGATCCATATATCCCTGTGTCAATAGTGTAAATAGCTTGTAGTTACCTAATATTCGAAACACCTTGTAGACATATAAAAACCAGTGTTTCTCTGACACCATATATGTAACATCAAGTTGTAAAAGTAAATGCGTTACTATTTCAGCGGCAAATCTGTCGTAACTATATTGCTAAAGTAGCATATTTCAGGCGATTTTGGAAAAAAATCAGATTTAAAAGCCCTACATTCAGGTCCGTATGTAATTTTTCAAACTCTACATAGTGCAGTTTTTCTTTGACTACTGACCTATAAACTATATAATTTTTTCAATGAAATCTGGCAGTTTGTTTTAAAGTTATTAGGAATTTATCAAAACTGAGGTTTAACGGTTTTCAATATTATAGTCATTTTAAAAATAAAGTAGCTCCACTGACTTTTTGGTAAACCCTGTATATATAATTATGATATTTTTTAAAATACCAATCTTTTGACTAAATTTTAAAATAAACAAATTCAAGATAAGCTGGTCAGTTTTCCTGAAAATTGAAGAAATTGAAATTAAAACAAAATTACCTAAAAACTCAATTATTGACCTTTGACCATCAATATCTTGAAAACTGGTCATAGGATTGAGTTAGGCCCATGGAGACATTTAATGAGAAAGTCAAGATCTACAACATACTAAAAATTTTAAAAAATTGGCCGAAAGCCATTTTCCATAAGAGAAGTGAGGGGACCTTTCTATTCTATTTGAAATACACAATAAAATACCCTTTTTATGTTTAATGATTATTAGGAATCCCACAAACTCTCACCTGTCTTTTTAGATCTATATGAAACCGACTACTATAAATACCCTATGTAACACAAATTAGCTTCCTTCAATAGCTTTTTATTTAGATTATTTTCTATCCCTCTTTCTCATACTGCTATCGATTTAGAACTTAATATTGTTAAACAATTGGCCATTAATAATAACTTCAACCTAGATCTTATTAACTCTGAGAAATCTGAGAAATTTTTCTTAAATCTGCCCCACGTTGTTGTTACTCAGGATGTAAAGACTTTCTCTGGTTCTCTACATTTTATTGACAATATATCGTACAAATTAGCAAAAATATTATATAATCACAATATTGAACTTACTTTTAAGACCATCAATAATCTTCATTCTTTCCTAGTCAATACCAAAGACAAGATCCCTCCTCTTCATCGAACTTTGTTGTCAGGATTTCAATATATTGGTCAGTCAGGTAGTAGACTAGAAACGAGAATTAAAGGACATATTAGATGCATAAATAAATATAAAAATACCGATATTTCCAAAACACCGTCTTCGTTTGCGAATCACATCCTGTCACACAACCATTCGTTCTCCTTGTCCGGTGCTTGTTCTTTTACATGACTGCCAAAAAAGTAATAGACCAAACCTTCTTGAAACAACTTAGGACCAAATAAAACCACATTTATCTTAAAAATCTTTTTAGTTCCTATTTTGTTTGATTCTTGCAATGCATTCCCGTTTTCTCCTTTCTTCTTTATTTTTTCCTAGGTTTTCTAAATTTTTGGTGTTTTTGTTCTGTTTTTACTGTTATTTTTACCTCTCCTGTTTACCTTTCCATATTTTTTTGTTTTCTAAGCTCAACATAACGTTACATATTATTTTTTATTTTCTTCTTTCTTTTATCAACAAATTCATTATGTCATCCACTTCTTCTTTTTTGATACCGACGTATGCCTGTACCAAATCTTCTCAAATCACTTTGATAATTGGTACTTTTGTTATTTTTTTAAACAATGTTTAACTTTTAATTTTTCAAGAAATTTTTTCCATATACTTGTTAACCTTAATATTGTTAACCTTCATGATTTATTACGTTCGATTTTTTTTTTAGCTGCCCTTACCTTAGTTCCAGCTGTCACTTATCATTTTCAACCTCTATCCCACTAACTTCCTTAATGCGCCTTATCTGTTTGACATTTGACGTTATTGTCTCTCGGTTTCTCCTGTATTATTACTTAGAGTACTTTTGTGTATTAGGACTCTTGATTTCCACTCAACTCAAGTTATCAGCTTTTTATGATGATCTGAAAGAACCCTTCCAAGCTGTTTTTGAGGAACTGTAAGTCGTTATCGGCTTACAAAAATTCGTCTGTTCATTGTGACGAGCCCATGTTTTATCTGGTGTTTGCATCATTATGGATTTCTCCTAAACCCGCTTTGGTGGGTCCACTAAAGTTTACCTGTCCACAAACTATTTTTTAGCAACACTTATACGTTCAAATTTAAAAATTCCCTATATATTGTACTTCCTTATTCCCAATATTTTTGGACCATTGCGTTCTTTATATAATTTAAGAATTTGTTAATTCATTTAGTAGTATATGGTAAGTGGTACTTTTTAATTTTCTAGAGTTTGTATATTATTCCGATTTGTAATTTTTTGGAGGCCTGAAGATGGCTATAGCCGAAACTAGTTGCCACCCTCGCATTGTTCAATTTTAATATATTTATGTGGTATAAGTGTTCATCTAATGGGGATATGGGATTTTTTTTGTAAATTACGAGTGGTTCTTATATTTATTTGCGTGAATGGTTCACTAAACTGCTTTTTGATATGCAAAAGTCGCAGCTTTTATTTGATAATTAAAAAAATCTGTAAACTTCATTTGCAACACCCTAAATTTAATTTTTTATTTCGAAACAGATAATAAGACTTTAAGTAGTGTTAAAAGACTAAAAATATCTATTTTACTGATAAATTTTTTAATAACGCTGTAGCCAGCATTAATTGCCATGTCCAGGTTCAGAATTTCAAGTAAAACAGTGGTACAATTTTATGTATCAATTAGATTTATATTAGACCAATAGAATACGTTCCTCTTTCACGCGCATAGTGTGCGATTGGTCAAAGTGGATACAGAACAAAACAATATTTACATCCCCCAAAAATGCGTCGGTGGACGTAGAAAAATGATTATGGATATATTTAATTTGCGTTTGAGGATTTAGATCTAATTTATATCAATTTATTTGTCGCGCCAAGAACAGTGGATTGCTTAAAATTAATATAGATTTATACAACAACTAAGTATTCGCTAAATTTATCATTAGAAAGCAAAAAAGATTGTTATGCAAGGAGATGGATTAAGTAAATATTGAATCCGAAAATTCATGGCTTAATGATATAGATCAATATGTAACTGATATATAAACGAACTGGGCATCTTATAAAAAAAAATTGTGCAGTACAAAACGTGGACATAGGATAAAATATTTTTAAAAATGCCTAATTTCTAGCGGCAAATAGGTATCACATACTTTTAATTGAGAATGTAAGATTAGAAGTCCAAATATGCAAAAATCTCTTTTTCGGACAAAATGGAGATAGCATAGCATACACTAATACTAGGTGACAAATTAATGTTTATTTTATTTTTTGTTTTGTTTTATTTTTTTTAGTTATAATTTATCCATTATCAAAACACAGTTATGTGAGGAGTAATCAATATCTAATATATATGCACTGCGTTCATGGCAAATTAAGAAACAAAAAAATAGTGTTTACAACCCGTATAAAATCCGGTACATGTGTCGAAATATCAAAAAAAGTGTCTGTCCATAAGTCCGGAACGGTAATATATCTTAGAAAACTAAATACATTCACTTATTTACCGATAATATCAATAATCTTAGGTATTGGTTTTTTCGCCGATTTTTTCAGAAATCGATGACCAACCCAAACTTTCTTTTTTTGAGGTATCAAGTTTTTTATAAACCATCCACTTTACGAAAACTAGCGTGAATTAAGAGATTAATTGACATGATTCATTTTTATATTTAAATAAGAAAAAATACCAATAATTAATAATAATACATACAATGTAAACAAAAATTTTTATCTATTATGAATATATGTCACAAAAAATTCTGTGTTTGGTTGAACATGTTGGAAATTATTTAATCTTTTTTTTTCACCATCTTGTTTTCTATTGTTTCAGCTGTGAACTCCATGAAGCCGAACATAGATTCTTCTAATTGTATATTAGTTCAAGATGTAAAAGATGTAACGAACGATCAAATAATGATGGGATCATCAACGCAGCCATCTACTGAAGGTAACTAGATTTTTTTATAATTAGTTTTTGTTATAAAACACTAACTTTTTTATCACTTTATTGACTGATCAGGAAAATTTTTCATAATATAAAATCATAATATCTATAAAATGATGACCCCTCTTTAAATTCGTTTTATAGCAACATTTTCCAGGCAAATTTGCTTATCAAGACTAAAGTCTGAGAAGAAATGGGAGGAACTTGAAATTTCAATTTTCTGGCAAAAAAATTAAAAAATCAACATAAAGATGTATATTGGGCAGTATACCTGTGAGACTGAACCAAATAACCCGTATGCTAACAGAAATGGTAGAAAATAATTTTCCGAAGAAAATTTGTGTCCCAGCATTTTATAATTTCAAGTCCCTATCATTTCTTTTCAGCCTTTAGTCTTGAGATGCAACGTTGTCTGGGTTTAGAGTGGGGTCATTATTTTGACCTTTAAGGACCTTTGGAAGTCTGGTCTACATTTTGGTATATTATATGTCATCAATCGGTACAAAGGTGACGGAGAAAACTAAGAATTCAGTTTCTATCATGTAAATTCTCATATCTCTGTTTTATAAAGAAAATCCTTAATTTGTCACTTTCTTGTATCAAATTTTTCTCTCCAAAATTTCCCCTTTTTTCTGTCTCAATTTGTCACTTTTTTGGTCAGAAAAGTGGTTGTACTTTAGTTGCCAATTGGAAAATATCTCTTGTTTCTGCAGTATATTTTATCTCTAAAGTCATCAACAATCTCATCTAGGCGATTTCTCTGCAGCCAACGTATAAGTATGGTGTGGGACTTCTTTTTTGCTAATCCTATTTACAATATACATAATTCTGTGTGTGTTGTTTTTTATTGTAAATTTCCCTTTCATATACTTCCTTAGCTCTGCTCTTTTGCAAACTCTTGTGAGTCTAAAGGGGCCTTATTAATTACGATAGGAGGATAGCTTGTTTTTTGTTTGTTTGGTGGGTTTTGTGCATTACCTTGTGGCTGTTACGTAAAAGGTCCTTTTGAGGAGATGTTTTCTTATGTTTAGGTAGATTTTTATCCCTTTTTGGTATGTATGTTTTTTCCTCGTACCAATTTCTGGTTTCAGTGATTTTTGTTTTTGCCTTCTATTGTATGAGATTTTTTTATTGCGCTAAAGGAGACTCTTATACTTTGAATTTTGGTAGTATGTGGTCAGAGGAAAAAAGTCTCCACGACCACGTAGTTCGCAAAACTCCTAGGATCAAAATATACAAAATTAGGTAGGCGTAACGTACTAGTTGAGCTAAAGAAGTGAGCAAAGCGTTAAATATTTGCCCAAAGTGCAAAACCACCTTATCCTCCCTCCCCTGTTTTCGAGAGGTATGAAACCGAATATAAAATAAAATTGCCCTATCCCCTGAAGATACACCTGAATTTAAAAAAAAAACACCCCCTTTCATCCATTAATGCTCAAGATATGGTAAGAAATAAACACGTAAATAACCGTAACCACCCCTAGTGGTTGGTTCTACCTTTCCATAGGCTGGAATTTTTTTTATCTTTTCTATTTCAAAGCCTTTTCCCTAGTTTTTTGGTATACATTAATAAATAAAAAATACACTTGGCCCTTTCTGATCATTCCTTAACGCTTCATCGGTCAAAAGTCATTCCTACCCTGTATTTCCTTATATCTAGTATTTGGTAATACTTGGGAAGGGGGATAACTATCACATGGAGAACAACCGGTAATTGTAGGTGGGTTACGAACAGGGATATTTGTACAAACCTCTGGAGCTTGATTTAACCAATACAAAATTGGAATCGTTTATGTTAAGGCAAGAACGCGATTTGAAATGAAGTTATATTTCTCTGAAGTTAGGTAAAAAGCCAGTTATTAGTATTTGCTGTTGTGTCTATTGTTATTTCATCATAATCGGGTATTTTTTCATACCTCCTATTTTTCTTTAATCGGAAGGGAACTGGGTAGATTGGAGGAAGGGGTGGTTCGTTGTTGGGATTGCTGTCGCCATTTTTAATACCCAATCTTCAGACGTTGACTGTAGGTGTTGAGAGAAATTTAACTGGTTTGCCTTATGGTAATATCTGTTCGTTTCGTCAAGGTTTAGTCTTCCGTCGGACCAGCAATCGAGGGATCTTACAGAGTTCAGTCTTCCGTCCCACCATAATTCATATATCGTGCATATTATTAATATTTTTAATTAGTAAGTCCACTGCTAACAAAATGAATGTATGTCCTTCCGGTCTTGTTTCGGTTATTGTCATGCAACAAATTTTGTTGTTTTCAGGGTTATTCACGAATTCGGTTGATTGAAAAAAATCATAACAAAACTCTAATTTTGTCTAAATAAAAATTCCCTTAAATATGGAAACATTTATATAAATAATTTGGCACCACCAGTGACTTTATTAGAGAGAATTAAAAAATTACTTAAATATCTAACGTAACAAATTATAAAAATAAATCTTTTAGTTTTATCGTGACTTAATAATAAATAAGTTTTTTACGGTCGCGAAAGAAAGCGAAGGAGTTGGAAGTTTTGGAATGGGAGGTAGAAAAGCACTCGAGGGCTTTATGGAGATGAGAGGGTAATTATTGTATGTCATTGTCAGTAGTTAACGAGTTAACGGCAAACTCTTTACATTAACTAACTTTCCGTGATTTAAACAGGTAAAAGTTCCTGTTCAAACTGTAAAATTGAGAAAATTAAAGTAGTGGATGTTCTATTCTATTTTCTCAAAATTGGATGTTTCGTTAATTGCTTCCGAGACATGCGGATCCTTTCGAACCGCGCCATGTAATGAAAATGTAATTTTCCCGGAGAGTTTGACGTTACTAAAGAGGGTGAGGTGCCTTGTTTCTGTTTTCGCAAGCATTTAATAAAATGCTTGCATCTTCCGAGTATCTGCCGTTAGCATTTTCGCTGGATATTAGCGCAAACATTTGTAAAACCCAGTTAATTAGGACTTGTAACCTTTAAGCTATGAACAATTTAAATGTTCAACGTTTATTCATTTTTAAAAGAAACAAAAATTTAATTTAATTTTAAAAGAAAAGAAAGTATGTTACATTAAATTTTCTATCCTATTATCTTATTTATCATTTACTATAGTAGGCAGAGGAGTATGGTAATTTATATTTAACTAGCTGTTGCCCGCGACTTCGTCCGCGTTGATGTTGGAGTAAATAGAAGTTTCCCTCTTATATCTGTTTCCTTCCTCTACTTTTTAAACTCTGTGATGAATATTGTATTGAATATTGAATATCTCGAAAACTATAACTGGTGACAAGAGGCTTGTAAATTGGTACGTAGATTCTCCCAAAGAAATGTATTTTTAAATATGAAGGGGAGAGGTTATAAATTGGTATGTATATTTCCTTTGATAAATTAACTCCTATATAAAATGTGTCATTTAATGATGACAGTTTTGTCAGTTTGTCAGCGATAAAAAAGGTGCATCCATTTTTATCGCGATAAAAATGCCTGTTCCTCGCGATAAAAATGCATGTTCCTCATAATCAGACTATATCTAGTAGCTGTGAATCGCGTCGGCACGTCACTTTAACCTTAGTTCTGTCAGTTAAAATTATTTGTATGGTTGATATTGAAATATGGAAAATGAATAATAAAATAATAAAAAATAGTAATAATGAAATAATTTGATTGTATCAATATAGATAATTATTGTTGTTGTTCATTCTATATTTTGTCGTTAATTTATCTTGCCAAAAAACACTCAAGCTTTTTTTTAAGGATAAATTTCTTTTAAACTCAAAATTTTTCCATCAGTAATTTTCCTCGAAAAACTAACATTTGGCAGTTTTTCTCATAAAATTTCTGATTGGCAAAATTTTTCGTTATAAAGAGAAATTTATTCCGATAAAAAAAGCTGTTGTGTTTTTACTGTTGATAAATAAACAAACATGTATACTTCAGTTTTTGATATAATTGATTTGAGATAAATAATTTATACTTTCTCTCCTATTTCTAATTAAATTACTTGGAGACAAATAATAATAAAAAAATCGGTTGTGTCGCCCCAAAACTTTCCCGACGAGTATCCACGAATACTTTTTTAGATTTTTAATGTTAATGTTTCAAATTTTGACATTTTTTTATTTTTGACTGATGACAGGTGGAGAAATAATTTTGACTGTTATGAATAGAGTTATTCAGGGGCTTTCAAATGACATATTGCAAGTTAATTTCTGTGATATATTGCGTCTGTAATTTTTTGATAGTGAGACTTCCGTTTGACAGATGTCGTACATAAACTAATGGTTTCTTCCGACGAGTAACCCAAACATATGTACCAAATTTCAGCTCAATCGGATTTAACGTGTGACTTCTATCGTGGAAGAATACACACAGACGGACAGACAGACAGACAGACAGGAAGATAGTCAGACAGACAGACAGACAGACTTCCATTTGGCAATGGTCTTATTCACCTCAGGTGACCTCAAAATGGATTTTTCCCTTTTTATTTCGAAATTTTTTTTTAGCTCGTTCACAATACTTCTCGGAGGTGGTCGGAAAGTAAAAATGCTGTAAAAATGTAAAATAATACTAACAACGCTAAATATGCAAAAAAACCCAAAAAATGAAAAAATAGCAAAAAAACGAAAAAAAAAATTGAAAAAATGCAAAAAAAATACAAACATATACAATGAAATGCACAATAATCTATGAAAAGCTAAAAGTGAGCTTAAAAATGATAAAAATTCTAAGAAAAAAGCAAAAAAAGATTAAAAAGTGTTAAAAGAAATTGTAAAAAATGCCAAAAAAATCTAAAAAAAAAAGTAAAAAAAATTCTGAAAAAGTAAAATATTGCTAAAAAATGCCAAAAATGAAAAAAAAGCAAAAAAAAATACTAAAAAACCTAAAAAAAGTAAAATAATGTTAAAAAATGCTAAAAGTGCAAAAAATGCCAAAAAATTTAAAAAAAATATGTAAAAAGATTCCAAAAAATACTGAAAAAATTTAAATAATGCTAAAAAACATTAAAAATGCAAACAAATCCCAAAAAGTAAAAAATAATACACAGAAAAGCAAAAAACTGCAAAAAAATGAAAAAATGCAAAAAATATACAAACATATTCAAGGAAATGCTCAAAAATACATGAAAACTAAAATGAGCTAAAATATGATAAAAATTCCAAAAAAAATGTTAAAAGAAATTGTTAAAAATGTTAAAAGTAGCAGAAAAAGTATTCGCGGGTACTCGTCGGGAAAATTTTGGGGTGACATAACCGATTTTTTTGTTTTTGACAGGTGACAGTTGGAGAAATAATTTTTATTCTGAATAGTTTTTCAAGGGCTTTCAAATGACATACTGCAAGTCGAATTCCGTGACATATTGTATCTGTCATTTGTTGATAGTGATACTTCCCTTTGACAGATGTTATACAAAAACTAATGGGTTCTTTCGACGGTTAACACAACCCTACATACCAAATTTCAGCTCAATCGGATTAATACTTTTTCAGATATTTAATGTTAAAATTTAAAATTTTGATATTTTTTTTATTTTTGACAGGTGACAGTTGGAGAAATAATTTTGACTGTTCTGAATAGAGTTTTTTAAGGGCTTTCAAATGACTTATTGCATGTTAAATTTCGTGAGAAATTGCATCGGTCATTTTTGGATAGTGACACTTCCGTTTGACAGATGTCGTATAAAAACTAACGGGTTCTTCCGACCGGTAACCCAAACTCATATACCAAATTTCATCTCAATCAGATTAAACGTGTGGCCTTTATCGTGGAAGAATACACACAGACAGACATTCAGACAGACAGACAGACAGACCGACATACAGACTTCCATCTGGAAATGGCCTTAATCATCCCAGGTGACTTCAAAATCCCTTCTCGGAGGTGAGTTCGGAAAATAAAATATTTGCACTCCCTCACTTGGAAGAGCCACTAAAAGAATCACCCTGTATGTTTTTGGTTGACGCACTTACTCGAGCGGGTCAATAGTTGTTTAACCCAAATTTTGAACCCCTTAAAGTGCGAATTTTCAAAATTCCTTTCTTAGTGCTCCCTACACTACCAAAGGAACCTACCTTGAAAATTCCACGTCTCTATCACCTCTGGTTTAGGCTATGCGTTGATTGTCAGTCAGTCAGCGACACGACAATTTTATATATACAGGGTGGGCCAATTACCTTCCCACGGTTTGTGGCGTCGAAACTAGTAAAGATATCAAAATGAAAAAAAAACTGTTTGGTTAGGTTCGAAAATCCCTACAACTGGAAAATATTTTCATTTATAGAGAATGATCCATATACGGGCGGCTAAAAAAATTGTATTTTTTTTAAATAACACACCATATATATTTTTAGATTACTACTTTAGTGGCCTTTATAACAATATTTTATTTTTTTAAATCGGAAGCTGCGTTGCCAAGATATTCAAATTTTTATTAAATTTTCTGAAAAATCGGTACATTTCAAATGAAACACCCTGTATATTATTTAATATTTAGAAAGCAAATTCTACAGGCTTTCTATACATACCACATACTAGGCTTTCTAAATATTAAATAATATACAGACTGTTTCATTTAAAAAACAAAGATTTTTTTAATTACAATTTTGAAATTTTAATCTTATATTATAAACACCCTGTACATATTTAAATAATTATGAAATATGGACGAGGTACATCCATATCTAAACTAACTTTAACCAGAGCTTCATTTTTAAATTCGGAAAATACATTAATTTTTGAATGATTTTGAAATGTAGCGATTTTTCAGAAAATTTAATAAAAATTTGAATAATCTTGGCAACGTAGCATCCGATTTAAAAAAATAAAATATTGTCATAAAGGCCACTAAAGTAGTAATCTAAAAATGTAAAAATAACAATTACAATTTACAATTTTTTCAGCCGCCTGTATATGGATCACTCTCTATAAATGAAAATATTTTCTAGTTGTAGGGATTTTCGTACCAAATAAAACAGTTTTTTTTCATTTTGATATCTTTACTAGTTTCGACACCACAAACCGCGGGAAGGTAATTGGCCCACCCTGTATATAGATAGACAATTTATTTAATATTCCATTAGTGATTATCAGGCGATAAGGATAACATAACCTAACAATATTTTACAGTCATATATTTATAATTTGTATGAAATTACTTTCTTATAAAATTTTATATCAAAGAAGTTTTTATTATAAAAAAAACCTAGTCTTAAACTTCCTGACTAACAAACTCATATTCCGGTTCTCTTCTTCTAGCGCAGAACGATAAAAACGTTGAATTACATTTAGCCGGCTAAATAAATTAGGCAAAGTGGACGCAGTTGAGAGTTGCATTGCAACGAGATTCTTCTCTTGTTGAGTGGAAAGGAGGTTCTAAAAAAAAGTCCTTTCATAATCTACGGTAATGGAATTACCCATTAGAGCGTTGTTCAAAAATTTCTCGTATAAAAAGAAACATGAATTGCATAATAATGTGGAAAATTGGAGTTTAATGAGCACGGGAATTTACGATTGGATGGTTGACTCTTACGTTCACTGTTCTAATTTTTATTTTAATTTGTATTTGTATGTTATAAAATTTCACGAGAGTAAAAACAACATTAAATAAATAAAATTATATTTTACCTACTATTAAATAAAATAAAATTTCATTTTAAACTCATTTTTAATAATAATTAAGTTGCATGAAATTCAAAATGTAATTTAAAACATAACAATTATTTATTTTAGTATTTCACTCATCAAAGACTGGCCTTACCGTATGGTAAATGGAAAACATTGCTTCCATTTTTAACATCTGCATTATAAGTTTCGCTAGTTTTTGCTAGATGGCGCTATTAATTCGTTTTAGTTATGCACTCCAGCGTTGCCAACTCTACTATAATTATAGTATTTGTACGATAATTACAACATCATGTACTATAAAATTTCAAAGCACTTTGTACTATAATTTTATATTTGTTTGAATATACAACACTTTGTAGATCACAAATCATAACAATATACCAAAGGTTTTTGCAATATACTGATCATTTACTGACGACTCTAACAACTGATTTGAATAATCTGAAATAGCACTTCCAGCGACATTTACTAGTTAATAATGAAATGGATCAAGGGGGATTCCCAGATTTATTATTTACATTACCAAGAGCAGCTGTGAGGAAGTATGATTTTAAATTCAGTAAGAGTTGAGAGTTGATTCATAATTGGGATAATTAGTATTTAGTATTTTTGGTGTAGTTATAGGTTATTGTTAGTGTAGTTATATATCAGTTCCTAAATAAATAGCTTATTATTGCTGGTGCCATTTTTAAGTAAGTTTAAATGATTTTGTTTTCATATGTATACTCCGAGAAAAATAGGTCAAGTAAATCACTCCAGTTAAGAAATCCTCGCTAACCCAAATCAAGTTTGCATAATTACTCCAAAAATATTTTTTCTGAAGCTCCCTTTCTATAATATATCCACCGTAAGCTAGCAGTTTAATTCGAGCAATATATTTTTTTTCTGAAATTATTTTAATTATAAGTATAATAGGTACCTGACATAGCAAAGTAGATTAACTACAATTAATAGGTTTAATTAATACTAACGGCAATTTTGCATTTCTCACAAGATCGGGTGTATTCGTCTCAACATCGTGCATATTTGTAAGTTAATGGTTGTTTTTTAGTGTCATTTATGTGTGAGTCTTGGATGATGACTTGTCGGTGTGTACAACAAAATAATAAAATCACCGTGCATTGCACGAGCCACAATTCGCGATATTTTGTTATGTGCATAGTGACTGGTGACTAGTTTTTATTAGTTTTGTGTTACAAAAGCGTGGTTTAAAATTTGAACCTGAAGTACTTCTCATATAATGGTGGCTCAGAGAATTCATATACCGTTGTAGAGGTATATTTTACAAATTAATCGTATTACAATATTCTCTAATTATTTTTGTCTTTAATAAACAGAATTTTTATTTTAAATACGTAGATTTAAATAGAATACATCCTTATTTTGTCTTTTGTGTTTTGTTGAGACAAATTACATCATTGGAACTTTAACATTTAAGGTACCATTATTCTATCCAAGACAAAAATAATTAGAAAATATCGTATGACTAATTTTGCCGAACCTCCATTCTATAACAAGTGCTTCAAACTTAATTTTAAGCCACGATTTTGTAACAGAAAACTAATAAAACTTGCCACCAGTCACTATACAACGTGTTTAATTACGGTTAATATTTTTTAATTGTGTTAAGTAAAATTTTTAATACCCCAATAATAGGGTGATTAATTTTTGGTTACTAACAATTACCATTTTCTATTTGTTATTAAAGTGTTTAATTACCTTTAGTTAATTAACCCTAATGATAACAATTAAAGCCCTTTTTATTGTCATAACTAAACATTTGTTAAGTAGTAAAGTTTTCATTTGCTGTGACCTTCCACCCCTGCCCCCATTTATCTCATGGAAAAGGCGTACAAATTAACAAACCGATGGCCATTTCAGTAAGAGACAAACTTCGGTACTCAAATGTATCACAAAATATACCTTATCGCCTAGTATTGTCAAGTTATTACCCACGTTGTGTTTAATAATCATAATAATAATAATAATACCATTATTATTAATAATTGTAATAACCCCAGAAATTCTTTTAAAGTTTGGTGACAAGTGAACATGAATCAAAACATAAAAATCTCAAGAAAACATTTATTCATTAAGAAAATTACTGAAGAATGATGGCGCCATTTGGCATAAAAGGTAAAGGGAAAACCGAATAATGGGAAAACCTAACCACCATCGTATTGAATGTGTTTATTATAAATTAACCAATTATGTTGACAATAAGTAAATTGTAAATAGCCTTTTTGGAGCTCATAAAAACTGCATCCAACGAATACCCACCTCACATGACATTTACCAACAAATATGTAAAAAAAGTGCTTAATAACTTTAAATACCGTAAATGTCATCAGGTTAGGTGCACTGTCTCTCTGCCTTATTGGCAATTGCTCTTTTAATGGATATCTGAGATATAATCTTTTATTATTGTTGTTTGGATATCAGTGATATCATCTTTTGTATGGACAATCCTACTAGATTACGACCAGATCAATACCAGCGATGCAACCCTTATGCTCAGACTGAATACTCGTTGGACCATAATTTGGAAATAGATAATGCAATTGACACGCCTCTGCGTAACACTGACAATATATTTTAGAAAAATATATGATACAACTTGTTATTTAGGATGGTACAATTAACTGATAAATGACACCCTCCCCCACGAACCCACGAAAGATGGAAATCTTATAAGCTGTTTCAGTCGATACGTATTTAACCTTCAAAGAGGCGAATTGAAATATGAAAATACTTATTCTGATTTATTTTTATGAAGACAGAATAAATCCAAATCAAGTGAAGAAATTTAAGTTTACGATGAAAGATGTAAAAATGGGTAGACGCCGAAATATTTGGCGTCAGGACGAAGAGCGTAGCGTCGTGGAATGTCTTCGAATATTGTAACTTCTACTAATGGCGTCGGTAATTTAATCTGTGAGAATGTACTGGGTTTTTAAGAAGTAAAACCCAACTGTTTGTTATCATACAAGAACTTCAGTGACGGTGTTGGTAGTTTGAAATTTGATTTTTGACTGCCCTTTCTCTGAGCTGCGAACACCTTTTTTATGCCGAGTTATGACGTAAAAATTTTCGTGGTGTGTGATCCATATTTCCTTTTCGTTCTCATGAACGTGATCTAACCCTCAATCTTTAGGCGTGAAAAGAATTATTTCCCAATATTTCAACATTCTAACTTTTGTAATTTAAATTGGGACATTTCAAATGGTTCAAGTGTGTATTATCATTTTGTAGAAACCTGTACTTAAAGACGATTGTCTTTTGGGAAAAACAACTAGATAAACCGAACACATTAAATATAATGTGTTTTGGTTATCTCTCTAAAATTCCTCCAAAAAAGAGACTGTTGAAAGTCCGTCCCTGCCTCGTTGGTAGTTTTGTTGCCTCCACTGCCCGGTAACGGCTAGGAAAAGTACCGCAGAGTTGTCCCTTTTAAACACCCTTAAATTATAAACACTCCGTATTCTTCCGCTTGACGGTCAAATTGTGTTCCTTCTGATTCCTGTTCCTGCGTTGCCAAGTTAAGTTGCAATAGTTCAAATTAGTAATAAGTTTTAATAGTGTTAATTAGTTGTAAGTTAATAGTGTCAATAGTTAGTAGTTATGAGTGTAAACCTCCTAGAGAGCTGTAAGTACTGTTAGTCATTGTAAATAGAACGAGCTGGGCCCGCAAACTTACTTGTACCGCCATAAGGCACCATTGTAAATATATGCATATTCAACGCGGCTTGTTATTCATCGAGGAATAAATACCATTAACAATTGAAGCATTTTTTCTTGCTTAAATTAGTCTTCGTTTCAAATTCTCTACAAGAAACCTACGAATCAGCTTCCTACTAAAGTCAGTCCACCGAAGAGTTATAAAAAAACCAAACGTGTTAGCGGATTTCACCTGTAAAACAGGGTCCCTAAACAGATACTATGTGTTAAAAGAACACAAACATATCGGCAAGAATGGGAAACAAGTTTTAACTGAGTTTGTGGTTCTAAATAAAAAATGCGTACTGTAAAGTTTGTTCCAGTTACCGGAAAGAAATAATTTACAGATTAAAACTTGCTGGTGTTTTGTAGAACGTAATATACCATTTTCATTAAGTGATCATTTAACAACACTATTAAAGGACTCCCAAAAATCAAAATATTTGCTTTTGGGGAGAACATAACTTACTGAAATTGTTAAAAATGTAATAGGTCAGGAACATAAAAATAGTTGAATAGTGAAAACATTAATAAAGCCATGTAAATTCAGTATATTAACCGATGAATCAACGAATATATCTTCCGAAAAATGTAGCTGTATTGTAGTTCGGTACTTTAATAAATAAACGGGTAATATTGTAAGCAAGTTTTGGGAACTTGTTCAAATATGTGAAAGCTAGGCAGGGAGCAATTGCAGAGCACTTATACTCATCTATAATAGTATATTCTTTTTCGGAGTATGATGCACCTCCAGAAATATGGTTGGTTTTGCTGCATCCGGAACAAACGTTATGATGGGCCAACATAATAGTGTCGCTTCCCGATTCATTGAAAATTATTCCGGCATTGTGATTATGACACTTTCCTCATCTCTGTGCTAGTAAATCCTGCAAGAAAATGTAAAGATGTAGCGAAAAATATATATAATCATTTTTAAAATATTAATACTATGTTATTACAGGCCTGATGATGGCAGTTCGGCCGAAACTAGTCTGTGTCTTCTTAACTACTTTAATATATTTTGTGGTCTTTGATTTTGAATTTTATTACCTCATCATTCAACCACATTCGAGATAATGGATAACCTGTTGGAATATATAATTAATATTAAAAAAATCAAATTTTTAAATATAAAATAAAGTTCGTCGAGGTAAAAGATACCTTTATTTAATTTGTTGTATAGCAATACTAGAAGATAAATATCATCTGTTCATAATAATTGCTCTAAGGTATATCCTAATCCTCGGTCATAGAACCCACGCTGTCGGTTCTGCCGAGAAAAAGAATTTCCGTACACCACGTAAAATATATTTTGTTTTTTTTCTTTTTCTATGTGTTTGTTAAAAAAAAAATAGAATAAATATTCCCGGTTTAAAATATTTTTGTATTTCATTTATGTTATAAAATATATTATACATTTTTTTGGATTCATAATTTATTTCTAATTAATGCCAATATTTTTTCATTTATTAAATTTGGCAATGTTACCTGGAAGACGAAGTTAAGTACAAACAAATATTAAAATTTACTAAAAATCGGCCGAGATGTACGTTTGCCAAATCATCAGATAGTGGGTCAGAATATTTTTCTTAAATGTTCGAGGCGGTTTCGACTTTTTAGTTGGACTGCTGTAGAATGTTTTGAACACAACTAGTCTTCCCTTATAATAAAGTTAAAAAATAAATGCAGTCAAATATTTAGTGAGAAAGAGAAAATTATATAGTAATAGTTTTTTATTTTAGTTTATTTAACTAAATCATTATTGTTTTATATTTCAGAATCATTACCGACTAGTACAGCCGAACACTCAGCTAGCGCCACAACCGCTCACAGCTCCCTTCAGCACCAGCTACCATCGCAGCAGCAACAACAACAACAACAGCAACAACAACCTCAAACTCAATGGCCGCCTCTTCCTTTATTGGAACAAACTGAACTGGATGTGTTGCATACGGCTACGATTCCGCCCTATCAATTCTGGAACAGCGAATTTCGAAATAAGCAACCAGCGTTTATAAATTTTAACTTTACGTTGCCGTGGGGTGCCAATTTCGCCGTGTATGGAAGAAGAAATGTAGCGCCAAGTGTAACGCAGTATGATTTTGTAGAGTTCGTTAAAGGAGGTAGAGTGGATCATAGGTTGAGGAGGAAAAGGGATATTAGTAAAGGTGAGTTATAAGTAAAGAAATACATTTACAGTGCATTGGTATAAGTGTGACTCCATCCTCTAATATCTAGTATTTAGAAAAATGAGCAAAACGCTCGCATAGGTCGATTTAAAAAAACATTACATGACAAGTTACGACCCTTGCGTAATCCCCCCTCAATGGTAGATTCAATTTTTTTTATACAGCGGACCTATTCTATAATTATATCTTATTTCTACCTTATAACAAAAAATATCGGTAATATCAAGAAAAAATCTATCTTGCTTTTTATCGAGTTCTCAAGGAATCGATTAATTACTATAGTTAATGACGAAAACGAAATCTTGAGGCGATATCTCCGTGTAAAAATCATAATTCACTTTTAAATCTTTTCCGGATCTACTAACAGCGATACAATCATTTCCTTTTCATTAGGAACTAAAACCCTTGTTTCCAATAAAGGGGGAGCCGATCAGTGACGTAACAGTATTCAGTTAACAATAATACCAAAAAAATCGCTTACTGGTTTTATATTTTTAAAAAATATATATTAACAGTTACTTGCTATAATTTTGCACTAAAATAATTTACAATGTGATATCGTATATAATAAAATAAAATAAATTGATGTTGAAAAGGTAACTATTCGTTTATTATCGATTATTAATTTAAAATGTGAATAGTTACTTTGATTACTATGGTTGTAATGGAAAAGTAAGGAAAAAAGAGAAAACATGGAGAAAAATCGGGAAAATAAGAAAATATAGAAAAATGGAGAAACGTAGGAAAAATAGGGAAAAATAAAGTGAAATATGGAAAATAAAGCAAAATAGTGTCCCTATAAAAGGGAAAAATAAAGAAAATAAAGAAAAATAGGGAAGAATAAAGCTAATCAGAAAAAATAGATGAAAATAGGAAAAAATAATGAAAAAGGACAAAATAGTAAAAAATAAAAAAACAAGAAAACATAGAAAAATGGAGAAGAGTAGGAAAAATAGGAAAAAATAAAGTGAAATATGGAAAAAAAAGAAAAATAGTGTCCCTATTAAAGGGAAAAATAAAGAATAAAGTAAATAGGAAAAAATAGAAGAAAATGGGAAAAAATAATGAAGGAGATGCAAAATAGGACAAATTGGGAAAAATAGGGAAAAATAGTAAAAAATAATAAAAAAACAGAGAATTATAGGCAAAAATAGGGAAAAATAGATACAAATAGGGGAAAATATAGAAAAAGTAGTAATTATGAGAAAAATAAGGAAAAATAGTAAAAAATAATGAAAAAGAAAAAATAGGGAAAATATGGAAAACTAGATACAAATAGGAAAAAATACGGAAACATAGGAGAAAATAGGAACAAAAATGAAAAACAGGAAAAAATTAGAAAAAATAGAAAAAAACAGAGAAATTAGAACAATATAGGAAAAAATGGGGAAATATATGGAAAAAGTTAGTAAAAATTGGGAAAATTATAACAAATAGAGAAAAATAGGGGGGATGAGAGAGATATTAAACCACGTAAGGAACTTTTTTTTAACAATTATGAATTTTTTATAACAATTGTTGTTAGAAAGTGGGAGTTTTTCTCAATAAATTTTATAACTAATTATGAATTTTTATTAACTTTTTTTTTCTTTATAATAATAATAATTCTTTCCCTTTTCCACTTTTTCTACTTTTTTTCACACTGGTCTCTTGCGCCACTTTCCCCCTCCCCCTTTTCCCACTGTTGTGTTTTGCTCCTTTTTTTTCTAATTTATAGTTCTCCACTTTTCTTCCCCTCTTTTCGCTCATTTCTTTCCACTTTTATTCTCTAATTTTGTCCCCCCATTTTTCCCACATTTTTTCTTATATTTTTTCCACTTTTTGATTTCCATTGTTTCCACTTTTCATCTCCCTTTTTTACTGTACTTATGTTGTACATGTTTTTTCAATTTTCGTTTCCCTACTTTTCTCTTTTCAGTTTTTTATTACCTATGTTTTCCAATTTTTTTCTCACTCTTTATTTTATTTAATACTAGAAGTGGAATGTCATGAATAAGGGTGTCAGGCGCCAGTTTATTTTTGAAATCGTTTAAATTTTTTAAAAATTGACTTTCGTTTTTTGCTCCACCTTTTTCCTGACCCACCTCCGAGAAGGGAAAGTATTGTGAACTAGCTAAAAAAATTTCCAGATAAAGATGGAAATATCCATTTTGAGGTCCTCTGAGATGATTAAGACCATTTCCAGATGGAAGTCTATCTGTCAGTCTGTCTGTCTCTCTGTCTGTGTATATGTATGTCTGTCTATGTGTCTGTCTGTGTGTCTGATTGTATTCTTTCACGATAGAGGCCACACGTTTAATCGGATTGATCTGAAATTTGGTATATGGGTTTGGGTTATCCGTCTATCAAATGAAAGTGTCACTATCAAAAAATGACAGAAGCATTATGTCACGGAACATGACTTGCAATATGTCATGTGAAAGCTCTTGAAAAACTCTATTCAGAACAGTCAAAACTATTTCTCCAACTGTCACTGTCAAAAATTAAAAATGTCAATGTTTGAAATTTTTAAATTAAATATCTGAAAAAGTATTCGTCTCTGGATACTTGTCGGAAAAATTTTTGGGCAACACAACCGATTTTTTCTCTTTTTTTACAATTTTTGTTTTTCTACTTTTTGCCATTTTTCCTCCACTTATTTTTCACTTTGTAACGCTCTTCGGGTCGTCAAACGGTATTTTGTCGCCTTTGTCCAGGTTTCAGATTGGCTTGGGAGCCACATTCCATTTACAGTGTGGAGGCCACTTGCACGGGCAGCTTCAGTGGAGAAGAAATACTCCAGGAGTCGTTATGGTATCGACACAGATTACAGGGGGCCAGAAAGGCGGACTTTCCATACTCTACTGGGTTAAGTACCTGGGTATTTGCTGCTACATCTCACAATCAACTAATTTAATTGAAAGTCAGAAAGTAAAAATACCTGTCTTTATTTAAAATCATCCGGCGTGGAAAAGTGTGCCACAAGCTTTATCCGGTGACGTATTGGACGGTAAAGGCACGGCTTGTAGGCTGGTGGTGCGGTCGGATGCACGGTTCCGGGTTCAGATTCTAATTGAACTTGGCTTCAGCTCGTCCTGTCTCTAATGTTCGCTGTAAACATGTACTTTAGTTAGATTTGTTTGTCGGCTCGAGCTCCAACTCGAACTGCCACTGGAACTCATACTGGCTCTGCCACTCGAACTCGGACTGCCACTGCAACTTGGACTACCACTAAAACTGATGACAACAGATTGAATCGTCCTACTCGATAAGAATTTCAGCTTCTAAGAAGCACGAACGCGAGTGCCTCCATCTGTTGGACGGAGGTTCAACTGGTACGACTGACCTTATATTCGAAGCTTCTCCCATAAATTTAGAGTTAATTCTAATCCAGAGCGATTTTATTTAAATATTTTGATTATTAATGAAATTAGAGTATCTTTGTTAGAACTTTTCTCCCAATTGTATTCCCAATTTTTGTTTCCACTATTTTTTAAATTAAATATTTGGAATGTCATTAATAGGCGCTAGTTTATTTTTGAATTCGTTTTAGATCTTAAAAATTAAATTTTGTTTTTGCTCCACTTTTTCCATTTTTTTGTCCCAATTTTTTTCCCACTTTTTGTTTCCACTCCTTTTTTAATTAAACATTAGTTATGTCATTATTACGGGTATCAGGCCAGTTTATTTTTGAATTCTTTTAAGTTTCTAAAAGTTAACTTGTGTTTTATGCTCCACTTTTTTTTCTCGCTTTTTTCCGATTTTTGTTTTTTTATTTTTTTTATGAATTTTTTTACCCTTTTTTACCAATATTGTTTCACTTTTAACTACAAGCTGATCGCTGATCACCACTTGCGATCGAATTTGTCGACCCAGTAACAGTTATTGGGTTTCGACAACTTATTTTATGAAAGTTCAAAGGATAATCAAGAAACTTTTTTGTAGGATTATACATGTTTAATGATACACAATATGTCCCAAAAAATTGTAGCATTTGGAAAATGGTTATTGATTTTTTGGAAAATATTATTCATCCTTCAAATGAAAACACAATAATTAATTAATTAACGATATTGAAAGTGAAAAATATTTTTTCTTAATAACTTAAATATCTTTTTAAATAATTAAAATAAAAGCTGGTTTATCATTCCCTTTCGAAACAATTATTGTGACGACGCTGAAACGAACGATGAAAAACGCTGACTGTAAAGAGATGATTACGGGCATTGTCTCTCTTTTCTTCTTACCTTGTCGAAAATATACTTGTTCCTTGATCCGAGGCTCGATTATTATCCCCTTGTGTAGCTTTACAAAGCGACATTGTCCCGCAATTTCCGACTAATTATGCCGAAATTCACAATAAATTTACGAATCGTAAACTAGATCACGTTGGGGTGCTGTCAAGACAAAATAAATTACGGAATATGAATGGGATAAAGGACACAATGTGGCACAATTAAAGTGAAAATGTTGCAAGGGTTTGTTGTTGATGAACGTCAAAATGATAATAATAAAATCACTGACTAAGCGAAGAATCATAAATAACAAGTTTATTTCTGGTATTTTCAAAAAACTATAGTGCTATTTGTATAAAATAGTTAAATCCTGTCGTGATTTCCAATGAATCGACCCTTCGTCCTTTGACATTTTCCAAAACTTCACTAAGTCATATGGTTTGATGGATTGGTTGGGTTCTGAGAACATAAAATTTCCCAAACTTCGATCGACTTAAATTTGTTAAATTCTAAAGTTTAAAGGAGAAATTCCAATCCCCTTTGATGTCTTTCTATTTAAAATCATTAATGTAGACTACTTAGAAACTTTGGTATATTCTGGTATTAAAACATGACAAATTAATGTAATATTTTTATTTTTTTACAGACTTTTCTGAACTACCGTCACTGTCTGAACTAAAACTATCCTACGACTACCGAAGCACTCATAAAAGCGACGTTTTGGACTCTATATCATCATCATATGAGGGCACTAAAAAAATTCTAGCTGATTCTGAACCACGTGGTCCTTTCTACGTACCACATACTATAAAAATCGCCATTGAAGCTCACCTACCCGACAATTACCGTAAAGGTATTAGTACAGACATGCCGCATCCCTCTATAGATGTCGGAATAGAAAAAGATGAATTAGAGCACGTTATATCGAAAAGGGAGACTGAGATGGAACCTATGATGGTGAATGTTAGTTTGTTGCATTATCTTGATACAGGCAGATGGTTTTTGTCGGTAAGTAATATTTTTTTTATACACTTTGTATATTTTATTGAAGTGAACTCGACGAGCTCTTTTTTTTTCTTATTGCCCATTGCTCGACTATAGCGTGAGAGAGACAACAAAAGTATACGAAGATCGGCACAAAGAGGAGACACCGAAAATAGTCGCCCGGTATCTACATATTAATACATAATGTTTTAATCATAATGCGCGAACGGACGAGTGTGAGATTTTACATAGTTAAAGTTTAGATGCAGAAGTGTAAAAAGCTAAAATTAATATACAAAAAAAATTTTTTTTTAATTTTCCTATAATCAGAATAATATTTTTGGGGAAAGATAAATTAGAAAAGTTACAATTGAAAAATTCTGTAAAAACTCAAATGTACTTTTTTCTATGGAACAGGGTTGGCTGATTTATTTTTAATCTTTCGTAAAAGTCCGGTTAAGGTTTTTATTTAAAAAATTCGAGAGAAAAATGAAAAAAGTTGCCCAAAAAATTTGAGAAAAACTTAAGTGCTTTTTTCTATAGAATCGACTTGGGTATTTTTTTTCAAATGTTCGTAATAGTCCGAATAAGGTTTTTAGTGAAAGAAAAATGGAATAGTTGCCTTGGAAATTGAAATTTTTTTTAAAAATTAAGTTTTTTTTAATATCCATTATAGTTCGAATGAAGTTTTTGGGAAAGAAAACTTGGAAAAGTAGATTGAAAAAGTGAAAAACTGAAAAGTGCTTTTTTCTATGGAACTTTGGTTAATTTTTTTATTGTTCGTAATCGTCCAAATAAAGTTTTTAGTGATAGAATCCGAAAGGAAAATTGAAAAAGTTGCCCAAAATTTTGAGGAAAACTTTAATTCCTTATTTCTATGGAATCAACTTGGCTAATTATATTTAAATGTTCGTATAAGATTTTTTAGTTGCCTTGGAAATTGAATTTTTTTTAGAAATTATAAGAGCTTTTTTGATGGAACCGGTTTAGTTAATTTTTTCTAATTTTCGTTGTAGTCCGAATAAGGTTTTTGAGGAAATTGAAAAATTCTGGAAAATTTAAGTAAATTTTCTGACTTTACCTGTAACGGCAGTGTTACTGTCACCACTCTCCTAGGAGAGAATAAAACCCGCCTGGAGAGTTAGCCAAGGCTCTGAAAAGATCCCAAGTAACACAGATTTCTCCACGATATCTCTGAGAGGATATAATTAGGATCTTATGCGAACTCTTATTGCGAGGTCTCGGTGACCGCTATGTGCTGTAACTTACCGAAATTCTCACGGTCAAGTGCAACAGTGCAAATTATATAAATATTGTACAACTCGCAATGAAAACGACCACGCCAGAAGCACTGCATACGAATCTCACATAGATCCCAACAAAAGCAGTTGAGGTGAATTTCCTAAAGAACTCGCCAAAAGGCTATATATGCGAATTTTCCACTGAACTCGCCAGAGGTACTGACTGCGATGATCACACAGTTAGCTTTCATGTGAGCTCACAGAGACCTCGAAATGAACGATAAGTGAGAATTTTCCAAACATTTGGAGGAGATATAGAGCTCTCGATAACATCTCAGAGAAGTAACAAAAGTTGTCACAATTTCCTAAAAACAACTCGCCGAGCTATCTTTAGGCCCTCTTGGTGTTCCCTGGTTCACGCTCCCCTGCAGAACTACGGCTACTCTTCAGGCGAAAGGGTAGTTCGTGCTCTTGCGGTATTGGAGAGTATTTACCTTACAGACAGGATTTGGGGTTCGGGAGGATGTAAGTTTCTTTTACTCAATATTGACTCTTTGCTCTCTTTAAATCGCTAACTCTTTCTCTATACTTTCCCCTTACGACATCCCTTGGACGGAAAAATTAAAACGCGCCAATAATATTTTTTACAACGCAGGGAGTGAAACTTGTACTTGACACTTTTACTCCTTTGGGACTAAAATTTTTTAATCCCAAGGGACTAAAGTTTTTTAGTCCCGCAAATAAAAAACAGTTGAAACCAGCCACCTTGTTTATTCTAATTTAATTCAGAACTGTCAAATATTTCTACAAAAGAGCATAGGAGACAATTTTCGGTAGTACAGTCTACTATTTTTTTTTCTCTAACACCATTTTACGCCATTGTCTTAGGCGTTTTCATATATCTTTTACGATTTTGTTGGAAATATATTATTCATTAAAAACCACAAAAAATCTAAAATATCTTAAATGGAATAAGGCCGCAAATCTTCTGTCATTATTTTCATAATATATCCGTATAAGACCAGGTTTTGCAAATTGGTCCGAGTTCGAGCCCCATCCGGGAACCCCATTTTTTTTTGAATTTTTGTAAGAGCGGGCATTTTATAAAAAAAATTGTTTTTTAAAATATTTAATTTAATATCAAACAGTAGGAAACTTACAAATAATAGAATTAACATTTAAATATTAACAGAATTAACAGATAATTAATTATTTAAATTTTAAGGGGGCTTGAGCACCGCGGTGTAAAAAATAGCATATATACCACAGGACTAAAGTGTTATTTAATCCCTCAGGTAATCTTCACCCTCGGGATTAAAAGATGCACTTTAGTACCTCGGTATATAATATAATATTAAGCGTGGTTTATTAAAAAATAGAACGTATAAGAAATAATAAGAAAAAGAATATTAACAAAATGCACTTTACAAAAATTGACGAATTTTTTTTTTGACAAAGATAAATTTAATTGATTTACAAAATTTGTATTATATAATCAATATCTAAAAAAATCTTTAACACAAAAAAAACTTTAACACACAAAAACAAAATTTTAACCAAAAAAGGGAAAAAATTTAACAACAAAATAGTAGATTGCCAAATGGCACCAAAATTACCATTTTTTTAGAAGCAGTAAAAAAACAACAAACTATACCGATAAAAAAAATGTAAAGACAGCAAAAGAACGAAATGCGTACAAACTGATTTTTAGTACGTTCATGTTAAAAATTATTACATTTATATACATGTTAAATAATATATATTTTTTGTAAAAAAAGTATTTTTTTAATTTAATCTGAGATAGGTGGTCTATATACTTGTCATTAAATGTCTCATCAGACTCATAATAGGATGGACATTTAATGGACGTCCAATGGATTTCCACTAATAAATATACGTTGGATATCCAGTCCTGGAATGGATATCCGATGGGCATACAATGGAATTTCAACTAGAATGGACGTAAAATGGATCTTCAATGGACGTCCATTAGGTTTCTGATGGGTATCCAATAGGATTATTGAAATGGAAGTAATTCGGATATTCAATGGAAATTCATTGTATGACATATCCAATGGACTTCCAATGTATGTCCAATGTTTCGGATATGTATGATCCAATGGATATCTGTTAGGCATATATTGGAAAATTCTGTACATCCAATGAACGTCCCAGATATGTATAGCTGGAAGTCCATTGGTTGTACAATGAATCTACTTGTGTTGTCTGGGAAAGACCAAATGGATGATGGGATAACAGAACCCTATTTACAAAATTTACGGCTAAGACCAAGTGACCAATACTCATTAAAGTACCTCCGTATTAATCTTCTAATCCTACAACGTTGCAACAGATAAAGCAATCTTATTGGTATTACGTCACTTACCATTTTGATCATACTTTTTTAAATTTTAACATTTTTTCTGCTTTATTTGGAACATAAATAAAATTATTTTTTCACTAATTTTATCGGATATTATAGTCTTAAATTTTATCTCAGTTGATGACTGAAGCCCATTATATGTACTTCATGAATAAAATTAATCAATTAAATATTCTAGCAAGAGCCCTATAACTTTAACACAGGAACAATAAAAATAAAATGCATGCATAAAATCGTATATGGTTGCCACCACCTAAAGGTAGTAAAGAGCTATTTATGGCACGTTCATGTATCTACGTTTACTCCTAACACGTCGTAGAATCGGCGTAGGTATTTATTGCCCAACATTTAGTTCTAGCTATAACTCCTAGGGTCATTAAATTTTTAAGATTTTTGTAGTTATTTGTTAACGCATTTATTAAATGCAATAAATGTTTTTATTACGTTTAAGAATGAAGTAATAATATTGTAAATGGATACTTACAAAGGAATATAATAGTCTTTTAAATATTTTTCATATCAGTAAATAATTATCTTGAAATCAAAGCGACTTCAAGAAAGTTTATGCTACACTAAAGCAAAATGAAAACTGTTTACGACTTAGAAATTGCTATTCTATTGAATCTGAAGACGGTCTCTGGTAATTGAGATGGCCACATATTAGACATTAGACCCTCTATTTGCCTTAAAAGGAAATACCTAATTTAATAACGAAACCTCTCTGTTGCTTATTTCTTAGGGAACTCTTCTAATTTAATAAAACCACTTCACCTGCGTCGTTTCCTTGAAACTTTCAATATCGGCTTGGAAAGTTCTAACATTGGCGTAGACGAGAAACTTGCATATAATAAAGATTGAAAGAAAAAAATTACAGAATATAAGTAACCAATTTCAGTAGATTAAAAAAATTAAAGGAAATAATAAGAATGATTTTAAGATTATGAATGTCTCTTTATAGTTAGTTTGGATTGGAAGGTATTTTTTAATTTCTTGTGGACGCCCATGGCTGTTACCGTGGCTGGTTTTCTGAACATTTTATTGAGGAAGTGAAAACATCGAAAAGCCATATATACACTAACCACACACTGCTTTTTACGTGATTTGGTTTTAGGTGAAATTGGGTAGCGGAATAAACTTGATTTTCGATTTTTATTCCTTACAGTTTTACAACAAAAAGGAATTTTAGTTAAGAAGTAAAATAACTAAGTAGAAAGTTGTTTATTCGATATATAAAATAAAAAATTACAACACTGTCAGCCTTTTAAAATATTCCTAGAAAAAAATTAAATTAATCAAGTTTCAATTTTTTCTTCGTTCTATTTGTCATTATTAGAAAATTTTATTGAAATTAAATTTATGGCCATAAAAAAACTGAAACACAGATAAGAAACAGATTTCATTATTTTTTACCTTAATTATGTATCTGTATCTGTAAGGTAGTTAGGGTTAGGTTAGGTTAGCACTTAGGCCTCATTAGGCCCATTGTAGATTCTCCATAGTAAGTGAGGAGTTAGCTAGTCAGCCAGCCTACAGTTTTTATGTAGTTGACAACGTCGCCAAGAGGTGCCTCTCATATGTTGGCCGGAGTTAACCAATACTCGCCGAACGCAGTTTTCCTAATTGGCTAGTGTCAGGGAATCGTAGAGGATGTGCCCGATTGTCTTGTCTTCTTATTCACGCCCCTTGCAGAACTATTCAGATTCTGCCGAATTTACAAAAAATCCATAAAATCCGAAGATTTTTACAATGTTGCTAAATTTACATAAACTTAATTTTCAAAAATTTTCAAAATTTCCAAACATTTTCATAAATTGTCAAAAGATTTCAGAAATGATCGAAAATTGTTAAAAAAAAGTCAAAAATTGTCAACAAATTGTCAAAAAATTGTCAGAAATTATTACAAATTATCAAAAGTTTTTGAAAGTTTAAAGTTAAAAATTTTCAAGAATTGCCATAAATTGTCAGAAATTGTTGAAAATTATCAAAAATTATCGAAAATTGTCGAAAGTTTTTAATAATTGTTAAAAATTGTTAAGAATTGTCAATAATTTCTAAAAAGTTACAAAATTATCCAAAAATTCTCAAAACTCTCAAAAATTCTCATAAAATCTAAAGAATTAAATTTAAGAATGATTTTAGTTATTTTTCACGCATCCTAACAATTTTTCCAGATTTGGGAATGTTAAAAAATTTGAAAACGTCTCTTTAAAATATCAAATAACGATAAAAAATAATAAAATATCCAAGAATATGGAGACATTCCGATTTTGCCGAGTTTCCAAAAAAAAAAGAATTTTATAATGTTGCCAAATTTACATAAATTTAATTTTGAAAAATATTCAAAATTCCCAAAAATTTTCACAAAATGTCACAAATTGTCAAAAAATTGTTAGAAATTATTACAAATTATAAAAAATTGTTAAAAGTTTAAAAAATGTTAAAAGTTTTCAAGAATTGCCAAAAACTGTCAAAAATTGGCAAAAAATTTAAAAAAATTTTAAAAAGTGTCAAAACTTGTTAAAAAATGGATTATAAATTCTCAATAATTTCTAAAAAATTACAAAATAACCAAAATTTCTTAAAAATTTTTAAAAATTCTCCAAAGTACTCAAAAATTCTAATAAATTCTCAAAAATTCTCAATAATGTTCAAAAATTCTCAAAAATTTACAAAAACTCAAAATTTCTCAAAAATTCTCAAAAGTTCTCAAGAATTTTCAAAAACTATCAAAAGTTCTCAAAAATTCTCCAAAGTTCTCAAGAATTCTCAAAAGTTATCACGAATTCTCAAAAATTCTCAAATATTCTCAAAAATTTCACAAAAACTCTCAAAAGTACTCAAAAATTCTCTAAACCTTCAAAGATCCTCAAAAATCCTCAAAAATTCTCGAAAAATCTCAAAAATGGTCGAAAATTGTTAAAAATTGTCAAGAATAGTCGGAATTATTAAAAAATTGTTAAAAATTTTCAAAAACTATCAATATCTGTCAAAAATTGTCGAAAAAAAAATTGTTAAGAATTGTTAATAATTTCTAAAATAATACAAAATTACCAAAGTTTTTTAAAAATTCTCAAAAATCCTCAATAATTCTCAAAAATTTACAAAAACTCAAAAGTTCTTAAAAATTCTTAAAAATTCTCAAAAATTCTTAAAAATTCTCAAAAATTCTTAAAATTTACAAAGACTCAAAAGTTCTCAAAAATTCTCAAAAATTCCCAAAAGTACTCAAAAATTCTCGAAAACTCTCAAACATTCTCAAAAATCCTCTCAAAGATTCTCAAAAATTCTTAAAAATTCTCAAAAATTCTCTAAAACTCTCGAACACTCTCAAAAATTGTCTAAAATTGTTAAAAACTCTCAAGCATAGTCGGGAGTTTTTAAGAAATTGTTAAAAATTTTCAAAAACTGTCAATATCTGTCAAAAATTGTCGAAAAAAAAATTGTTAAGAATTGTCAATAATTTCTAAAATATTACAAAATTACCAAAGTTTTTTAAAAACTATCAAAAATCCTCAAAAATTCTCAAAAACTCTCAATAATTCTCAAAAATTTACAAAAACTCAAAAGTTCTTAAAAATTCTCAAAAATTCTCAAAATTTACAAAAACTTAAAAGTTCTCAAAAATTCCCAAAAGTACTCTAAAATTCTGAAAAATTCTCGAAAACTCTCAAACATTCTCAAAAATCCTCAAGGATTCTCAAAAATTCTCAAAAATTCTCAAAAATTCTCGAAAACTCCCGAAAACTCAAAAATGGTCGAAAATTGTTAAAAGTTGTCAAGAATAGTTTTTAAGAAATGGTTAAAAATTTTTAAAAACTGTCAATATCTGTCAAAAATTGTCAGACTTGTAAAAAATTGTCAAAAAATTTCAAAAATTGTAAAGAATTTTCGATAATTACTAAAAATTGTCGAGAATTGTTGAAATCGATAGAATTTCTGTGATAATTCTGACAAATTTTCCTAAATATAAACTTTTTGTGATATTTATAAACTTCCGAAAGTGTTATTCAATATCTGACAAAAAAAAATTAAATCTGGGATTTTTTTTTGAATACGAATTTTTATAACACTTCAAATTTTCAAAAAAAATGGCAACATGGCAAGAATTTCAAAATATTGTTAAAAATCATTATTTTTTTTACTGTTTTCTGGGAAATCATAATTTGGATAATAATAACAACAGTGAAAATTATTTTTGATTTTTTTTTTCATGAAGAACTGAAAAACAAATTTATTTATAAGTCAAAAATATAATAACTTTCCGTCATATAATTTCTTTTTATTTATAATTTCCAGGTATACAACGATGAATTGCAACCTCACAGTGTGTCATTGATCATCTCAGAAGCCGAGGGAGTAAGCACAACGTGCCCCAACGATTGCTCCGGACGTGGTTCCTGCTACCTGGGTAAATGCGATTGTATTGATGGCTTTCAAGGAATAGACTGCTCGAAAAGTAAGTGTTTTTATCTTCTTCTTTGTTTTTATGTCTTGCGGTCTTTTCCTCGATACTCCACTCGATTTACAGAGGCGGAACGACCTAATTTTATTTAGTTAACTCAATAAATCACCGAGAAGAATGATTTCTATTTCACTACATTATTACAAAAATGTGAATTATATTTTAGATTTGGAATCACTTACATTAAGGTCAATTGTGACATAAAATAATATAATTTCAATTGTTGACATTATTCTTAATGGGAGTTCATTTCATTTTTGACTTTTTAATACTTCTAATATAACCTTAAAGTGTCCTACTAAGACAATACGCCGTCAAATTAGTTTAGTAATACCCAGAATTAGTTTAAATTTAAAGGGGTTTCCGTTGATAACTAATCGAGTGGTAATCCGTTGCCTTACACTCTTTTCGACCCCCGCGGAAGCCGACAATTTGATATACAAAAGAAGCAGTATTAATAGACATAACGTTGCCAATACCTTAATTTAAAAACATTTTATATTTTATTATGACACAGGCAAGATTGTTTTTTACTATAATTCAGTAATCATAATGTCTAGTAACATTACAAAGTTACTAGATTCTTTTTATAATAAGTTACACATGTGAAAAATGTAGTTATTCAATGTAATATTTTTGGTAATTCTGAAGAAATGTAATATAACACTAGACGTGGCACGTCGGAATTGATATCTATCCATCTCAAATTGTTGGCTACCTCGGGGTTCGAAGAGAGTGGAAGGCAACGAATTACCACTTGATTAGTCATCTTTAAATTTAATATAAATATGACCATTCCTGAAGGAATTTGATGACGTATTATGACTCACGGGGAGACTATAAGGCTATATTAGAAGGATTTAAAAAAATCGAGTTCAAAAATTAAATGGATTTACTTTATACCGCGTCACTTTTTACTGTGGTCTTGTAAATTCTGTAATAATTTTATTGTAAATCATATAATCATTAATCAATTAATCAATAATAAACGTTCCGTTCTGTGAATTTTAAAAGAGTAAGATAGAACAATAAATGAAAATTATTAAGTACCCTTAATATATAAATGAAATAAATACCTTAAATCTTACTTTTCTGTCAGAAAAAATTCCCGAATTAAGTGGTTTGTAAACAGGTGTCAGTTTATTTTACCATCGCACAAGTGGACAAGTGTGATTGTATCGAAGGTTTCTGAAGTATAAAATGCTCGAAAAGTGAGAGTTGTATCTATCCACTGTGTTTCTCTTGATGCTCTCTTTGAGGCCTTTTCTGGCAATCTTTCTTAAGCCCTCCTTAGGGCATTGGCGTACCAACAAATTTCCTTCATACAACGGAACGATAGTCCTCAAGATATTGATTATTGTGTATGGAATCCTACATTAAAAATTGATTCAATACCAAAAGGTCATATCATATACAGGATGTATTTCTTTTTATTTTAGGTAAATAGAGTCTTTATTCTTTTGAATATACTGAATCCTAAAGCTTGGATAAACTTGAGGATTCTTTGCACTAGGTTTGGTCCTGTCATCTTATGCATTGATTATATCTAAGTGTCAACTTCCGATTTGCATCAGTGCGTTACAGTCAAATATAAAGTGTCCTGCAGAACATATATATTGCAGTTGGTGGTTCCATGATCGACTCACATTAGCAGGCCGACAACTTCTCTCAGTTGCCGATACTTAAGCTAGTAGAGGTCATTTGCTAGGTTGATTTAAAAATATTTTCAGGTGCCTATTACCATCTAATGATTTCTAGTAGTTACTAGGCTGGTTAAGCATCCACTGTTTTATTTTCTAACAGATCAGTGCATATGAGATTCCACATAATGGTTCAGGTACCCTAAAAGTATCATCTGTTCCCTTCCTTACGTGTTTTCTTATTGATTTCTCCCCACTATGGCCATTGTACCCAAGTAATAGTTACATTGTTGTTTCGTGCCATGGCACTAAGTGATTATAGGCAGCCCCACACAGGTTGGAGTTGTATTAGTGTGACTTGAGTGCTTTTGTCGCTGCTTGACTGTACGAGGCAATATACATGGTATTCCCTGTCTAGTTTCTCGGTTACGCAGACTGTAATGTCTTGAATTTTAACTTATAATACTGTTGCATATTATCCAAACTCCATATATCCGCCATGTGCCGCTATCACTTTTGGTTTTCGAACCATCAGTGTAGCACAAAATATTTCCTTGCATATTCAAGGACTCTACTTTCTTCCAGTCTTTATGATTCAATAATGGCTGGCGATCCTCTTGTCGAAGAAGGAGAAAGATTTACCTACATATCGATCAATAGAATTGATATTTGTAATATTCTACCAGTTGCAAGACGGCGCGACCACAAGTAGTGCGTTCAATAATTTGTCTAAAGCGCCTACTTTTCTCGTCGAGAAAAAATGGTTTTTCGAAATGGTATACTTTGGGGTCAATTTATCAGCGATCATCTAGAGTATTGGATTATTAGCCAAGCAGACAATCCTTCCAATAATTTCCCCATTTTCCAGTAGATTTAAGACGGTGTATTGTCAGTCTGGCTTCTATCAGGATGTAACAAAAAGATAGGTTAGAAATTTAACTCGGGATAAAAATAAGTGGATTTCAATTATAAAACTATGCACCACGTAAGAATTACAAGTTTCTTTCTAATTCAATTTTATAATAAATTTTAAAACAACTTGTAATGAACGGGTACCAAGCGCATTCTCTCCCCTACTCCATATTTAGGGGTTTCCTAATTTTTCCAGGCATGTACGATATCTTATTTTTTAGGAGTCCAAGAGCTAAATTTTAAAAAAATCCCTCGAGCCATTCTTGAGGTCGCGTAGAAAAATAAACAAATCGACTAAAGTTTGCAAACTAATGGGGTAGTTTTTCTCACTAATCAGCTGTTTGCTCCCATATAGACTACCGACCAAAAAGGAGTAATTGTTGTTATGGGCAACTTTTGACCCATAACATTTACGAATATCTCAAAAAGTATAAGAAATAGCGACGAATACGTCTATGGATTCAGCGTTCAATTTAACGTCGAAATGAATATTTTTAAAACTGGAAGTATCTCTTCCGGTACAGATTTGTAAAACCGGATTTAAAACCTTCAAGATGTGCCGAATTTACAGCCATTAACCTTTTGTCGCTATGGATCGACGGACAGAGCCGTATCCGTAGTGGTTTTTTCCTTAAGGGAAAAACTACCTAACTAATACCTAAACTATTAATAGTGTTGGATTCGTCTGATTGCAGATTTTTAAGAAATTTCAAATGTAATTTACAAATTTACATTATTAGCAATTTTAATTCAGTTTTAATAAACTTCGCCAATGGATTAAATTAATTAAATTACTAAAAGTTATAAAAAAATCATCTAGTTTTTCTCATTTACACCCAAACAGCGAACCACGATAGAATTGGCTTTGCACAGTGGTCCCAGTCTCCCAAAGCTGGTCAAAAACCGAATTGGAACGTACATAGTCATAAGTCCAGTATGAGGTAACTTACCAAAGTCAAAATGTTCGAAAACAAAATGGCCGATTAAATTTTTCACAAATTGTTTTAGTTTAGTGCTTAAAAGTTTTTTTGGCCAAAAAATCCAAAGTCTGTGTCAAAATTTTTGAATATAAATGAATAATTTAGATAAGTTTTTGGGTCAGGAAATCTAAAGGTCAAGGTCAAAATTATCGAAAATTGTGCTGTTTTATTAAAAATTGATGCTCATGGGTTAAAAAATCCAGGTTCGATGTCAATATGTTCTAGATCAAAATAGACGACCAACTTAGTCAAAAATTGTGGTATTGAATTTTTGGGTTAAAAGTTAATATTAAAATATTTAAAAACAAAATGGCCGACGAACTTTTTCAAAAATTGTGCTATTTTACTTAAAATTGCTGGCCCATTGCCTAAACAATCCGAATTTAGTGTCAAAATGTTCTAAAACAAAATAGATGACCAACTTAGTCAAAAATTATGCTATTTTACTAAACATGAGTTTTTTTATTCAAAAAATTCGAAGTAAATGTCAAAATGTTCAAAATGGCCGACTAACTTTTTCTAAAATTGTGCTATTTTAGTTCCAATTGATGGCAATTGCTTAAAAAATCTAAATTTTATGTCCAAATGTCTTAAACAAAATAGACGACCACACAGTCAAAAATTGTGGTATTTTAATAAAAATTGATTTTTTTTTGTCAAAATCCCAAATCAATGTCAAAATGTTTAAAAACAAAATGGCCGACAAACTTTTTCAAAAATTGTGCTGTTTTAGAAAAAATTGATGCTCATGGATTAAAAAATCAAAATCCGGTATCAAAATGGTGTTATTTTAGTTAAAATTGAGTTTTTTATTCAAAAAATCCAAAATAAATGTCAAAATGTTCAAAATGGCTGACTAACTTTTTATAAAATTGTGCAATTTCAGTTCAAATTGATGGTAATTGCTTCTTTAAAAATCTAAATTTGATGTCAAAATATTCTAAATCAAAATAGACGACCTAGATAAAAATTGTGGTATTTTAGTATAAATTGTGTTTTTTTGTCAAAAATCCAAAATCAATGTCAAAATGTTTAAAAACAAAATGGTTGACAAACTTTTTCAAAAATTATGCTGTTTTAGTAAAAATTGATTTTCATTGGTTAAAAAATCCAAATTTAGTGTTAAAATGTTCTAAAACAAAATAGACGACCAACTCAGTCAAAAATTGTGCTATTTTACTAAAAATTGAGTTTTTTTGCTCAAAAAATCCAAAATAGATGCTGATGGGTTAAAAAAATCCACATTCGGTGTCAAAATAGTGTTATTTTAATAAAAAATGAGTTTTTCGGTCAAAAAATTCAAAGGAAATATCAAAATGTTCAAAACGGCCGACTAACATTTTCTAAAATTGTGCTATTTTAGTCCAAATTGATGATCATTGCTTAAAAAAATCTAAATTTGGTATCAACATGTTAATAAAAAAGACGACCAACTTAGTCAAAAATTGAGGTATTTTAGTCAAAATTGAGTTTTTTTTATCAAAAATCCAAAGTAAATGTCAAAATATTTAAAAACAATAAGGCAAATCAACCGTTTCAAAAATTGTGCCGTTTTAGTAAAAATTGATGCTCGTGGGTTAAAAAATCCAAATTCGGCGCCAAAATTTTTTAAAACAAAATAGACCACCAAATTAGTCAAAAATTGTGTTATTTTAGTAAAAATTCAGTTTTTTTGGTCTAAAAATCCAAAGTAAACGTCAAAATATTTAAAAACAAAATGAACGACTAGATTTTTCAAAAATTGAGCTATTTTAGTAATAATTGATACTCATGGGTTAAAAAATCCAAATTTGGTGTCAAAATTTTGTTATTTTAGTAAAAATTGAGTTTTTTCAGTCTCTCCACTCACATTGAATCTAACCTATTAATGACATTTGATATATGGGATTTGAAGGGAACATACAAGGTATTTCTATACAAGAGCAAAAGTTTTTACGGATTGATTTCTTATCGAAAATTAAAGACGGTCCTTCATGTAAACAAAAGCTCTTACTACTGCCCTTGAAAGAAAAAAAAATGGAAGAGGAGTTGCATGTTTTACCCCTTTAAAATATTCAGTAGCCTTTTTAATCGTAGAATACGCCTGTAGAATGCCATTTCTTTAACTCTTCGAAAATTTAACAAAAACAAAAAAAAATACTTTTTTCTCATTTTTGGAAGCGTGTAACTTTTCAAGGACTATACCTAGAGCTTTTGTTAACATACTAGATCCACTTTAATTTTCGATATAAAATCATCCCTTTCAAAATTATTTCCAAACACCCTGTATAATAAATTCTGGGTAGAAAAATTAACAAAAGATGTAAAAAGTAAATACCTTAAATAAATACTTATTACACAATTAATTAAATATTCTTTATCGATGAAAAAACCAATGCCTGGAGAAACAAAATCGGTTTATATCTATATTGTTATTTAGAAATTCATGATTTGGATTTGACAA
The DNA here is from genome assembly GCA_963243735.1 of Neocrepidodera transversa. Lineage (NCBI taxonomy): Eukaryota > Metazoa > Arthropoda > Insecta > Coleoptera > Chrysomelidae > Neocrepidodera > Neocrepidodera transversa. Next base: position 21,295,494 of record OY725341.1, read on the forward strand.
TATAAATCATGCCTAAAACGTCAAAGAAAATTGAAGCGGTGTTCTGAAACGCAATTGGAAGTTCTCCAATCGACTACAAAGCAAATGGATGGCGCTGGGGTGCGTGTCTTTGGCACTTCCACCCTTTCCCGCCGGTTTTCCGTTAGGACGCTTCTAAACAAAGGTAGTTCAAAATTTAATGTAACGTGAAATTTCACCTTCGCAATAAATAACTCTTGATAAGACTCATCAGCATTAATAACGGGATAATGCTTGTAAAAGTAAAGGAGGAAGCCGGCGCCTAGATTCGATAATGCAACGGATTTTACAGGAAATTTATGTTTAGAATAAATTTTGTGTTGGTTTTAGGTAATATTTATTTAAACTGAATAAAATTTTAAACCATAATTAATCATTATATAATTAATAAAAAGAAATGATATAATAAAAGCCATTAATTCGATAATCAAAATCGATAGAATAATAAAAGTACCATACTTGTTCATATAAGCTTACGGTTTCCTGTTTTTGTAATATCCCTGTTTTGTTTGTAGTAGCCTAAAATGAACAGTTGGAATAACAAGAAAACAATGTTTTTCAAGGGTTACAGCGAGATCTGAACGTGAGAATAACTCACAAAGTGTCAGGAATGATATATAAAGCGCATTAAGGTTGTTATGAAACACCATTGTCACCTTATCACTTAAAACAGGTAGTTGTCACGATGTAGAAACTAGAACATTTGTTTTTCCCTTTTGCGAACAGAGAGGTAGGTAGTCAGAAGTTTATAATTTTCGCCATCATCAATAATAATCTAATTTAATGTAATTAGAGGAACTCGTATTAAAAAAAATTAAGTAGAAAATACAGAAAGTAATAAATATGAAATTCCATACGCTTCGTCACAGACGTGTTAAATAGTGGTGTGGTCACTTACATATTTTAACGAGGTATTCAGTAGATCAGAGTTTTCTCTAATTTTAAGTCCAATGTTAATCTAAATTAACAAATTAATTATTTACGTTATATAATAATAATAATAATAAAATTGCAATTTCTTAATCGGTACATTTTACCGGAATTTTATGCGTTGATGCGCCCCAACATTCATTGGTCATTGGTCTTATTAACTGCGGGTAAAATTTTGCTGTGCTGGACTCACTAGGCATAAAAGTATTGAAAAATGCATTAAAATATTTTGGCATTAGTTGAATTTTGAGTCAATTTAAATAAAACATCGATAAACTTGATTGTAATAATTATCAAAAATTTAGAAACAAAACTGATTTTTACGAAATTCAAAAATTTCAAAAATATATCATAAAATTCCAAAATTTCAAAAAAATAAAATAAAAATATTTGGAAGTTTCGATAATTTCAAAGGTATATCTAAAATTTCAAAAATATATCAAAAATTTTGAGAAATTTAATATTTTGCATTTTTTTTTTAATTTCAAAAAATAAAAATGTAAAAATAATCAAAAATTTCTAGATATTTCGAAAATTTCAAAAAACAAAATTATTCATCTAATTTATATTTGAAGAATTTTAAACATTTGAAAGATATCAAAAGTTTCATTAAAAACCTGATCGAAATTTTCAATATCATATCAAAAATTTCGAAAAATTTGAAGTTTTACATTTCTACTTCAAAAATTAAAAAAATTTCAACAAGTGAAAATATTCAAAAATTTCTAAAATATATCAAAAATTTCAGAAAACATAAAATTATTCGGTTAATAAAATTATTTAAAAAAATTCAAGAAATTTAACCATTTCAAAAACGTCAAAATTTCAAAAACATTAAAAAATGATTTAAAAATTACAAAAACATCAAAAAATATTCGAAAAAAATTGAGATTTTGCAAAGTTTTTCGAAAATTTAAAAAAAATTCATAAATTAAAGATGTCAAAACATTAAAAAATTTCTAAAATATATGGAAAATTTTAAAACACAGTTTTATTTGTCTAATTAAAAAATTTCAAGAATTTTCAACATTTCAAAAATGTCAAAAGTTTCGAAAAACATTAAAAAACTATTTGAATATTTCAAAAATATATCACAGTTTCGAAAAATTTGAAATTTTGTAATTTTGTTAAAAAAAATTCAAATGGTGATAATATTAAATATTCAAAAAAATTTAAAAATATATCGATAATTTCAAAAGACATAAAATTATCCGATTAATTAAGAATATTTAAAAAATATCAAGTTTTTTAACCATTTCAAAAATATCAAAATTTCAAAAACATTAAAAAAATATTTGAAAATTTCTTACTAAAAATGTCAAAGTATTCAAAAATTTCAAAAATATATGGAAAATATTAAAAGTTTTATTCGTCTAATTAATAAAATTTCAAATATTTCAAGAATTTTAAACATTTCAAAAATGTCAAAAGTTTCGAAAAACATTAAAAAACTATTCGAAAATTTCAAAAATATTTCAAAATTTCGAAAAATTTGAAATCTTGTAATTTCGTTCGTAAAATTAAAAAAAATCCAAGAAGTGAAAATATCAAAATATTCAAAAATTTTTAAAATATATCAAAATTTTTAAAATATAGTAAAAATTTTAAAAAACAAAATTATTCGATTAATTAAAAATATTTAAGAAAATTCAAGTTTTTTAGCCAAATGTCAAAAGTGTCGAAAAAATTAAAAAACTATTTAAAATTTCAAAAATATATCAAGATTTCGAAAAATTTTAAATTTTGAAATTTTGTTCGAAAAATTAAAAAAAATTCTAAATATCAAAATATAAAAATATTCAAAAATTTTTAAAATTTATCGAAAATTTCAAAAAACAAAATTATACAATTAATTAAAAATATTTTAAAAAATTCCAAGCTTTTTAATCATTTCAAAAACGTTAAAATTTCAAATACATTACAAAAATATTTGAAAATTTAAAAAATATATCAAAAATATCGAAAAATTTGAGATTTTATAATTTTTTTCGAAAATTTTAAAAATTTCAAACTACACATGTCAAAATATTCAAAAACCTCTAAAATATATGTACAATTTTAAAACACTGTTTTATTTTTCTAATTAAAAAATTTTCAAGAATTTTAAACATTTCATAAAGGTCAAAAGTTTCGAAAAACATTAAAAAATTATATGAATATTTCAAAAATATGTCATAATTTCGTTAAAATTGAAATTTTCTAATTTTGTTCGGAAAATTACAAAAAATTTAAAAAGTGAAAATATCAAAATATTCAAAAAAAGTTAAAATATATCGAAAATTTCGAAAAACATAAGATTATTCGATTAATTAAAAATTATTTACAAAAAAAATCAAATTTTTTAATCATTTCAAAAATGTTAAAATTTTAAAAACATTAAAAAATATATCAAAAATTTCGAAAAATCTGAGATTTTGCTATTTGTTTTCGAAAATTTCAAAAATTTCATAAACTAATAATTTAAAATATTCAAAAATTTCTAAAATATATGGAATTTTTTAAAACACAGTTTTATTCATCTAATTTCAAGAATTTTATACATCTCAAAAATATCAAAAGTTTCGAAAAACATTAAAAACAAATCGAAAATTTCAAAAATATATCAAAAATTTCGAAAAATTTGAAATTTTGCAATTTCGGTTGAAAAATTAAAAAAAATTCAAAAGTGAAATCAAAATATTTAAAAAATTTTTTAAAATATATCGAAAATATCAAAAAACATAAAATCATTCGAAAACTTCAAAAAGTAAAAATGTCAAATATTCAAAAATTTCTAAAATATATCGAAAATTTAAAAAAAAATTATTCGTCTAATTAAAAAATTATCAAAAAATTTCAAGAATTTTAAACATTTCAAAAATGTCAAAAGTTTAAAAAATTTCGAAAATTGTAAAATTTATGAATTTCGTTACAAGTTGTTCAATATGTTCAATCGTTAACCATAATTTCTTGTCCTGCTATTGTTAGTTGTGGTTCATCATTGTGTAATCAAAATTCTCATTTTTGCAACCAAGGTGCTCATTTTGTAATGCTCGCTCCTGAACTGTTGGTGCCATCATTAACTAGAGTCAAAGCTCTGCAAATAAAAAAAAATAATAGTTTGTGAGCGATCCTTGAAAGCTCACTTTATGCCATCCAATGACCTATTTCTACCTGCAAACTCTTTTTTTTGCTTGAAAATGGTACATTTTTGCAATTAAATGCTCATTGTGTAATCAAAATGCTCATTTTTGCAATCAAAGTGCTCATTTTTGCAGTCAAAGGCATCTGCTCAGTCAAAAACTAATAATTTAAGGTTCTCTTATATAACCCCGAAAAGGACTGACATTACTTCAAGTCCACCATTCTAATGTTGCAGTCATCGCAACAGAAATATATTTATTATGATGTTGAACATATACCACGTACCAATCTTGGACCGAAGCATATTCGTTCATTCAAAACTGCTGTAGGGCGAACGATCGTACAACAAAACAAATAACACATGTTTATATGTTTTGTGACTGTAAGGGTCCAAATTATTTCATCAGAAATCACGGTCGGAATTCGGAATAACGCCGACAAAGTAATATTTGACAATACGTTTCTGTCTCATTTTCTGTTTTTTTCGTCTGACTGTCTCATCGTCTTAAACCTAATCTGCCCCATTAACTAGGTTCAAGGACTGATCTGTGGACAAATGAAATAATTGAAAAATAATGTTAGTTTATGATCGGTCCTTAAAAGCTCACTTTGTGCCATCAGAGGTCTTATTTTTGTCAGAAACGGGTTCATTTTTTTTTAATGATTATACGATCAAAGTGCTCATTTTAGTAAACAAAACGCTCATTATTGCAATAAAAGTGCTCATTATTGTAATCAAAATGTTTTAAAATGAACAACTTTTTGACTGACAACCATTTTTTTTTATCATGGGCTTTCGTATTATTATTTATAAAAATCTTCTATTTTCCCACTACAATTTGACAAATGTCGCGGTTCAGCAGTTAACCGTTTAGATTTTAGCGAAATCTCATTGTTTATATAAAAAACTGCCAAAAACTGATAAAGTTTATTATTGTTCCTTAATAATCTTAAAATATATCTATACAGCATATTTTGACCTCAGATTTGTTCATTCTTCCAATATCTTGTTATATTGTGTAATAAGAAATGGCTGTAAATCGATTCCACCAGTAACTTGAATGAAAATTAAATTACCTGAAAAAAATATTTTTCTACAATTACATTTTAATTTTGTTCGTAAAACTGAACTAGCGTTTTAAAATAATCCGATTATGGTCATCTCTGTAAATATAAATTATAATTAATTTATCGCTCTGTCTGTCCCTATTTTAACCTGTGCTGCTTTGTCTGTATACTTATGTTCGTTGAGTATCATTCGACTACATACCAATTTGGATGTGTTCAAGCGCTTATTTGCTGCATGCTCTTCAGTCAAGTCTCATATAACTAAAGAATTTTTAATAATCTAATTTGAAGTACTACATGCTCATTTATCCATTATATCCATTTATCATGATCTAATATTTCCTTTGCATACGTAATTTAATTATTAGCTTGATAGATCAAAGCAATTATTTATAATGGTTAATTTTATTTAGTAACTATAATAATAATATTGATAAGATTTGGATAAGATGAAGAATAAATAGGATCCTCTAAATCCACCATCAGAATACTCGAGAATGGTATGCCACAAGGGTCGGTGTGAAATGTATCTATGGATGCAGTTAACACACTTAAATACAGAAATGTCCACCTTAAACTAATTAGCAACGTCAAGGGGCTTTCAATTTTCACAAGAAAAAACTTAATGCACTCATTTTTGCAGACTGCTTGCTATACATCCAGACCGAGAGCTTTACATACACAATCAATTAATTCAAGATACGGATTGTATTATTATATTAGGACTGATGTTTGACAGACAGGTTTACTCGAGGGGGAAACCGGAGGGCAAAATTTGTATACCTAATTCCTCTATGTTCCTCGCAATTCCTCGCAAATCCTCGCAATTCCCCGCAATTCCTAGCAATTGCTCAAAGCATTTCCTTCAGTTCCTCGACAATTTTCAGGATTCTATTAACGTTTCTCTCGTTTCTTCATTTTGTTTGCGATAGAGAAAATTTAATACAATTTACAAATTTTCCAGAACTACTTAATCACAGTCACCAACGAGATCACAACGTCTTTATGTAACTCGTTACGTCTCTCTCAAGCAAGCATATCCTGTTATATCAAATTTCCAAAAATTATAAAAAAAAATTAAAAGCACTTACCATGTTCCTATAGCATAATAAATAATATTATCCATTTATTTTCTTAATTAAAAAAAAATCTTTTACCTAAATTAAGAGAAAAAGATATTTTCATTGTGAAATCTGTAAATTTTTATATTATTGTTTGTAAAAAATTAGCCTAGGAGCGTACTAAATTATTATATTTAAAAGTGCCAACATAATTAATACCATATTTGTCCATAAGTTTTTTTGAAATTAGGTGTTTTAAAAGCAATAAAAAATCCGGCAATCTGATTATAGTAGGAAAATAAAATACGGCATTTTAAATAAAAAAACTTTTATATTCAAGAAAAATAAAATGTTTTGTATAATACTATCTGACTAATTAAGTAATATCACAAATAAACGAAAAATTCTACATATTCAAATATATTTAAAAAACAAAAACTGTTAAGTACAGTAAACATTGGTGTTAAAAAAAATCTTCTAAAAGAAAGAAATTTTTACAGATTTAAAAAAGACCTATTAAGTAGTTTGTATTTTTTTCGATGTCTTCTGATGAGGGCCATTCTAAATAACCAGATTTTTCAACGAAAAATTTCATCTGAAAACCATTTTCCATATTTGCTAAAACTATTCCAATATACCATCTTTCGTCATAGTAAACTGCGTAATAATGACTCAATCATTTGTTTCTTTTTTAGTTATTTTTGATCTAGTCTTGGATGTTGTATCGCTTTTTGATTTTGTTTTTCATTTGGGTTGAAAAAACCTCCTTAGCCTGTCCGAACTAATTCTACCTTCAGACTGATCTAATAACCAACAGTGGGACGATTTTTTTACTACATGGAAGTCCCCATCACCCATCTTAATTTTTATATAAGGATCTTTCTCCGTAATGTCTTTTATGCTGTTGGAGAAGTCCTTCAAGCCGGCACCGCAAATTTAGTCTTTGCTTGGTCTTATTTCATTTAAAATATCATTTCCGTGTCCTGTCAAATAAGGCGATCTGCATCACATATAACCGGGCATAAATCTGATAAGGCTATAAATTTACCCATCGGCAATGTAATTTCTGTTTTTAATAACCGGGTCCTCATTTTTGTTAATATATGTACGTGATCTTGAAAAAAACAAACATTCTCTAGCTGAGTACACCAGGGTATACCTAAATAAAGTAACCGATGTCGGATAATATTAAGCGAGATATTAAGTAAACTTCAGGCTGACCACCGGGTATATGAAATTCATATAAAGAGTATATGATTTCCTATACTAAGTATAGGATTTTTTTTCCGGGTACGGCTAGAAATGGTGTGTGACCACCACTCACTAGATGTATTGTAAGTTGTTAATAATAGATAGCCTAAAGAATAAAAAATTATATTTTTTCCAATTTGAAGCTTTTGAAGTAACTTAGATATTTATTTCAAAAACGATTTTTGTTCGAATTCAACGAAAAGTAATAGGCTTCAAATTAATCCTAAATAAAGATTTTTAGGTTCAGTAATAAATATTTCCAATTTACGTGCTCCGAAGTCCGATTATTCGAGAAGTAGACTCGAATTACATGAACGCCAGATGATAAAAAAATTTGGAGATTTCAGGCGGTGAAGTATTTAAGACAAAGTTTCTCTTTAGAAACAATCCTCTAGAGCCCTTATAAAGTATAATTTAAATAAGAAAATTCTCTAAAAATACCTGCCAATTCCCGCAATTCCCCGCAATTCCTCGCAATTCCTCGTCGTTCCCCGCAATTCCTTGTAAATTCCTTGCAATTCCCCGAGCTCGTACACCTAATTCCTCCTGCGGCTTCCCCTTCGGCTTTACTGGGCTGAATATATTACACAAAGTACAGTTATATGCAGAAAGGCAGTAAATAATATTAGATGTATGGCCACCATAAATTGGGGCTCTGACAGAAAAACCCTACTTCAATTATACCAATCTATCATTTAAGGACGAATGGACCATTACATATAACCCATGTAGAACATCTCGACTAAAAGAGCTGGACAAAATTCAAAATACGGCATTAAGACTAGCTACCTGAGCCTTCAGAACAAGCACTACGATAGCACTACAATGCGAAGCCAGTAATGCCACTGGATCTATCCCAAAAAATACGCAAACAAAATTCTGTCACAACCATCACACCTAAATAATGCCCTATTCACATTGTGGAATTGTGGGTAATGAACGTGCAGATGTTGCACCAAAAGATGCAACATCTTTACCGGTGGATACGGGCATCCCAATTCCTCAGAATGATATGAAAACAGCCTTAAAAGGAAAAATAAACGCCGCATGGCAAAGCCGATGGTCGTCATGTAACCGGCCAATTTTCTGAAATCAAAATATCAACCAAAAAATGGTGATACCGCATATCGTTAAATAGACGTGACCAAGTAAAAAAAAAAGATGGGGAAAAATAAACGCCGCATGGCAAAGCCGATGGTCGTCGTATAACGGCCAATTTTCTGAAAAAGAAAGATTTATAGTTTTGTTGTATTCTGTGTTTATGTTCGTTGTTGTGTATTGGCACATTTATTTTTAATTTTTTAATATTTAACAATTAATTGAATTCTTAACATATATTTTATTTTTAATTTTTAACTGTGCTTGTTGTGTTTTTATTATACACTATTTTTAAGCCGTACGGATTCTCCTTTTTGTACCCTTTTTTGGGTAAAGCTTCAGTATATTTTTCTATCATATCTCGATAGGACGCAGTTCGTTCACGGTTATTTTTTTGCTTAAAAAACGCTCCGTCATAGAATTATATTCAACCGGACCTTCAGCATTATCTGTTTCATTATCAGAAACATCAAGAAAAGCCACTCCCTAAAATTCGGAAGGACGCAGAATAAACTAATTTTATAAATCCTAACCCAAAACCCCAGCACTGACAATTGACTCGAAAATGCAAACGTAGATGTTCACAGTGAACCCGACATTTTTCCTGAGGCCCAGAAGCCTTGATAATAATTTCGTGATGACAAAAAAAAATTCTTACACCCAATTTTTATCACTTTTCTCGATGTTTAAGAGTTCCCTGTGTCCAAAAATGCAAAAAAATCCTGTCCGGACATCTGGATGTCTGTCTGTCTGGATATAAACACTGTAACTTTTGAACGAAAGCTCCGATCGAGTTCCGGTTTTCAATTTACCTAGTTAATTTTGTCCAAGGAAGAACCCTATTAAATTTGAGCAGAATCGGACCGGGCCTTCCGGTACCCATCATTTTAGAACAAAATGTCAAATGGAGTTTGAGGAATGCTGCAGAAATTATTGACACATTGATTTCTTTTCGTTTTTGTTTTATTGGCTTTTTTATAATTTTTTTGATTATTTATCATTTTTTTCTATTATTTTTCTTTTACTTTTTTCCTGTTTTCTCATTATTCTGATGATTTGATTTTTTAGGGGTTTTTTGTTTTTTTCGATTTTTTTTTAATCATTTCTTATTTTTTCTCATTGTTCTGTTTTTTTATTTATTTTCTTTTCTTTTCTAATTTTTTACAATTTTATATTTATTTAATAGAAAGAGACTTTTTCTGATTTTTTGTTTTTTTTCTGATTTTTTCGATGTTTTCTAATTTTTCATCTTTTATGTCATCGTTTTGTCTTTTTTCCGATTTTTTGCCATTTTTTTGTGATTTTGTTGCGATTTATTTCAACGCTTTTAGTTGATCTCTACGATGTTTTCCAACTTTTTCCGGTTTTTTGCGATTTTTTTGATTTTTTTTTAAATTTTTTCCCTATTTAAAAAAATTATTTTGAAATAATTTTTGTTTCTTTTTCGATTATTGCCGATTTTTTTTTTATTTTTTCGATACTTCTAATTTTTTCTCGTTTTTCACCAGTTTTTCCTATCCTCCGATGTTTTTTTGATTTTTCGGTATTTTCGTTTTTTTTATCATTTTTCTGTTGTTTTTGAATTTTTTCTATTATTTTTGATTTCTTTCAAATTCCTTCAGATTTTTTTCTAGCCTTTTCTTATTTTTCTGATTTTTTTAATTTTTGTCGATTTCGTTGGGTTTTTTTATTATTTTTTATTTCTATTGATTTTTTCGATCTCTTTCGACTTTTGTTGATCTTTTTCGATTTGTGTCGTTTTTTTCGATTTCTTTCGATATTTGTCGATTTTTTTTGTTTTGTTTTTCAATTTCTTTTGATTTTTTTTATATTTTTTTCGATTTCTTTGGATTACTTTCCATTTCTTCCGATTTCTTTTGATTTTTTTCGATTTTTGTCGTTTTTTCTGATTTCTTTCGATTTTTCTCTTTTATATATTTTTGGATTTCTTTTAAGTCCTTTCCATCTCTTTTCATTCGATTTTTTTTTCATTTTTTATATTTTTTTCGATTTTTTTTGAGTTTTCAGATTTTTGTTTTCTTATTTTAAAAAGTGTAAAAATAACGTAAGACACTTATTTCCTAACGGGGATCCCGGAACGCATATTTTTTAATAGTATTTTTACTAAGTTACCTATTCTTTAGATGATTTATAATTATTTTTGAATAGTTTTTGTTGTTCCCCATTTTTATAATTTTTTCTTTTTTTAACAAATACTTATTTTTTTTCCTATTTCTAACGAATATGAGGCTCAAGCCTCATTATTAGTTTCGTGATGGCGAAAAAAATTTCTCACCCTCTCTTTTTATCATTTTTCACGATGCTTCCGAGGTCACTGAGTCCGAAAATGTAAAAAAATCATGTCCGGACGTCTGGATGTCTGTCTGTCTATCTGTCTGTATGTAAATACTGTAACTTTTGAGAGAAAACTTCGATCGAGGTCCGGTTTTCATTTTACCTAGTTAGTTTCGTCCAAGGAAGAATCCTATTGAATTTGAGCAGGATTGGACTGGCCCTTTTATGGGGTACTGAAAGGACCCCATAAAAATTAAAGTGGCTTGTATGGGAAAACTTTTTTCCAATTGAAATTTTCAGAATTTATTCCACTTCACATCATGTATAATATTCCCCTATATATATGTGGAAAGTTAGGCCATAAAAATCAAGTGCTCAAGGTATAAACTTTTTACAGTGCAAATTAAATAAAAATTACCTTAGATCATGTGTAATAGTAATACACAGTTTATAATAAAGTCCATTATTTTTCTCACTAATTGAACTATTAAACAATATGGGAAGATAACAAATAAAATAAAATTGTAAATTTTCATTTACAAACATATATAAATGAGATTAAAGTTTACTATATTAGTGCAATTGGTACTTTTACATACAATAAATATTTATTAAAAAAAAAATGTTACAGGAAGTAGTTATCTACTAAGAATTAATTGGAATAAACACGTATTTTTCAGTTTCCCCTCCCTCCCTTTGTTTTCTAACTTTTTACGTACATTTTTTCCCTTGATCCCCTACTTTTTACTAATTTCCTTGTTTTAAACTGATTAATCGATTTGATTGGTCCCCGATGGGATAAATAACTTTTTCCTCCTCTTTATTTTGTCTTCTTTAGTTTCAAACATTTTTTCCATATTCCCCTTCTTTTTTTCTACCTTTCAATTTGATTATTTCTGGAACAAATAATAAATATTATTTAAGAAAAATTGTTACTTGAAGTAATTATCTACTAAAAATTAATTGAAATAATCATGAATTCCTGTAAAAAATATTTTGATTACTTTTGGTTTTCACAACCCATTAACAGGTTTTAACTGAACAACTTCCGAACTTTATACTGAAACTAGAAACTCGAGAATTTATCTATTTCCCCTTTTGCGTGTAATTCAAAGACAGTGCTGAAAAGACGCGGGTTTGTACTCCTCCTTCTCCTTTGCCTCTTTATAAATTAATCCCTAGAAGATAAGTGACTTTGAAATTAGTTTTTCCTTACCTTCTCTGGCTTTGTGCCGAAGCGTTATTAAGAAAAATACCGCAGTACAATTTTGCAGGCACTTCTCGTCCAAAGAAAGACAAATAATTTTAAATTAGAATCAAGCTCGATGCAGTTATCCGAAGTTTTTGAAATTAGTTTCGATTTTCGTCGAGTTTATTTTCTAAATACTTAATTTTAATTTTTAACACAAATGTTGACCTAAAATAATTTTTTGTTACTTAAGTTGATACATTTATTAAAATTATTGTCATTATTACTAAGTGTTTAGTTATTTTCTATTATGTCTAGTCGCACATAAGATTTCTTCTACCTTTAGTAGATATACAGACGGAATCTCATGGTGAAGCTGAAGAAATGTCATGGCTGTTCAATTACCAGTTACTTTTTTTACCATAACCCAAAACAAGTGACTAAAGAATATTTCGGAATCTGTGGGAGTTGCGGTCGTGAGAGATGCAGTAGTGGGACTTGCGGTCGAAAGGGGCAGGTGTCTTTACTTTACAGGTGGGGGTAGTGCGAGATGCTCTCAATGAAAAATTATATAGATCTTACAATATTCCTCCTAAATGATTTAAAAAAAATCGGCTGTGTCACCCCAGAACTTTCCCGGCTCGGCTATAGAGAATAGGATTATTTTAATTACAAAAGACTAACTGTCAGTAGATAGAACGTCCTTTAACTTTAAAGATTCAATAACTAAAGGTGATGACGTTTAGAATAAAATTTAACAAGTTGATTTCTTGTACAATTGTCACAATCTAAACATCATTGTCGTTAGTTACAGAACCGTTAAAGTTAAAGGACGTTCTATCTACTGACAATAAGCATTCCATTTATTTATGGAACAAATTTTAAATAGCAAGGCAACGGTGAATACGTCTACAGAATTGATATTTCTATGTTGATAATGACATAAGCGGGCGCATGCGCACATTATATAGCACACTGCTACAATTAGGATTATCTAAAATCATGGGTGAAAACTATTGGGAATTCGGGAAAAAGTTCGATAAAAAAGTTGTAGGGAATTTTATGCTCTACCAGTTTGCACTAGAATATTTTTCACTTAAGCCCATTATTATTTGTCTTCAAAAAAAAAAAAATGGAAAAATCCTAAATATGTACATTTTTCGCCCTCTAGCGGCGAAACTGTGGGGAAACAGAAAAAAAGTTAAATACAAAAGATAAAGAAAATTTAGTGCTCTACAATTTTGCATTAGAAAATTTCCACTAAAGTGCATTGTTTGTCTTCAAAATTTAAAAACACTGCGGAAAACCTACATGCATATTTTTTTGCGCGTCCTCTAGTGCCGCAATTATTGGAAATTCTGGAAAAAACTTGATACAAAAATTGTAGGAAATTTTATGCTCTAAAACTTTGCATTAGAACATTTTGCACTAAAGTGTATTGTTTGTCCTTAAAATAAAAAAAGACAAAAAACCTTTCATGTGTCTTCAATCAATGTCGGTCTAGAGGACCTTCTACTGTACCAATTTAAACCAAAACTAACGGTCGCATTCCAGGTACACACCGACCCTTCATTTCAGCTTGATTGGTCAAACGGTTCGGCAGTTATTGTCGAAGATTACACACAGACACACAGACAGACCATACGCTGGAAATGATTTTAATCTTCTTGGGGGACCTCAAAATGGATATTTGCATCGATATCTCGAATTTTTTTTGCTCGATCACTATACTTTTCCTTTGATGGGACCGGGAAAGTAATAACACATAACTGCAAAATACTCATGTTTTAAATAGGTACCTAAACAATGCAAACCAGTCACTACTTTTATGTATTTTTTTTAAATATTTCACTTTTTTTGAGATTTTTTGTAATTTTTTTTTATTTTATTCTTTTGCAATATTATAAATAAAGGACAAAAATCTAATGGCATTTCCGTTTTGCTTATAGTTAGTTGTTTTGAGTTTTTCTATTTAATAAAAAAAAACCACCCGAATTTTTGATATTTTATTCAAAATTGTATAAACAATCAATCCGTAAAAATAAAAAATGATCATTATTATTTATTTAAAAAAAATATTTAGAGGTAGTTTTAACCTTTAAAATTTATTTTTTTTCTGGACTGGTATAATTTTTATTTAATTATTTATATTTTTGGAAATATTATCTATTGCTAATTTCACACAAGTAGAGGAAATAAAGATAATTTGGAAAACCATAATTAAAAAAAAAATGTAGAAAAAATCCTTAATCGATAAGGAATACAAAATATGCTAAATGAGTTAAGAAAATATGTATTCTCAAATACCAAATTGTTATAAAATTGTGAAAAAGAAAACAATAGTATATTATCTACCAAGGGACTTAAGCGGTACTAATCCCGAGAGTGACCAACAATCACTCGAGGGATTAAAAGTAGCACTTTAGTCACATGGTACATACGCTATTTTTTTGCATCTCAAGGATTAAAACTTTGAAATTCATACGATAATTATGTGAAATGAAACACTCAGTATTCGTTTTTAACTCTCGAACGGGGGACTAAAAATATTTTGATTCCAAGGGAGTAAAAGTGGCAATTTATTCTCTAAAATGAGGTACTAAAATGCATGTTTTCGTCCCTGAGGTACAAAAAAGATATTCGGACTTAACTAAAAAATGAACAGTTTGACCTTAAAAGATAACCTGCAGGTAATTTGGAATAGGGTATTTCCGCACATTCCCTATGCACCCAATGATCAGATATGATGTACATGACCCATTTTTCTCCACTCTCTTGTCTAAACTTGGCGTTACAAAAAAAATACTGCATCCTGTTCAGTAGGCTCTGTCGGTTCTTCAAATAGTTCTATTTCATCTGAGGAGGCAAATCGATAGCTTGGCACTTGTGTCAGTATCTAAATCATTCTTATTTTCTTTTTTGATTTGTACTTTCTTTGTTTTATTTTTTTCTGTATTTTCTACTTTGCTTAAATTTAGTTTTGCTTATTCCACTTTCTTCTTCTGGTTTTTTTCATGCCTTCTCTATTTATTGCTTATACGGAGAACTCGATATAATGGTCGATTTTGATGCCTTTAGCCCACGGATAGATATTGTTCGTTTCTGTAGAATTTTTTGTTTAATATCAGAACGTGTTATAATTTTTTCTGATTTGTCTTGGTTCAAACAATTTGAAGATAAAATAGATGGACCTGGTTCCTCTTGGAGCGAACACTTTGAAAAGAAAGTAGATGGACTTGGTTAATCTTGGAGCGAACGTTTTGACGACGATTTAAATAGATCTGGTTAATCTTTGGAGCGAACATTTTGACGACGAAGTAAATGGACCTGGTTACTATTGGAGCGAACACTTTAAAGATGAAGTAGATGGACCTGGTTTCTTTTGGAGCAAATATTTTAAAGACGAAGTAGATGGACCTGGTTTTTCTTGGAGCGAACATTTTGACGACGAAGTAAATGGACCTAGTTACTCTTGGAGCGAATACTTGGAAGATGAAGTAGATGGACCTGGTTTTTCTTGGAGCGAACATTTTGACGACGAAGTAAATGGACCTAGTTACTCTTGGAGCGAACACTTGGAAGATGAAGTAGATAGACTTGTTTTCTCTTGGAGCGAAAATTTTGATGACAAAGATGTGTTAATAGATGTGTCTACATCACTTTCTCCTCTTTCTTCGGAATCTGCAGCAAGACAATCTGCATCGCTGAAAGCATTCCTGTTAAATGAAAAAAATCCCACCACACTAAATCCATTTGAATCTATGTCTCCTATTTGACACTTCGTATAAGCTATTGCGAACGAGTTCACAATATCTTATTGTGTCAATGCTTTGTTGTTTTCACGTAGCCACAGTCGGGCTTCTTCAGAGTAATACATTTTCAGTGGGCTCATAAAAGGTCGATCCAAAGGTTGAACCTTATGTGTACAGAGGGGAGGTAAAGATATCAAAGTGACGTAATTTCTTCTTGCTAATTCGATTAGTTCAATGTTTTTTGTATGGCTGTAATGGCCGTCAAATATTAACAAAACTGGTGAGGTTTCTGATGGTTTTACATAATCGATAAAATGCTGAAACCATTACGTAAATAAATAAGTTTGGATCCAGCCAGAAGATTAAGCTCGATCTAAGGAATCTAACAGAGTCTCCTCATAAGCACCTCAGTCATGTTTTTTCGTGGAAATATAATCATTGGGGGGTACAAATATACCACTTGGATTCATGCATGATATGACGGTTATCAAGAAAAATCTCTCTGCTGCTGTCTTAGCAGCAATTTGCCATGGGATCTTTACTCTAAACTATGGATAGCCTTGTCTTGTCCAGTTTAAATATTCTGTCGGCTGCAATTTTTTTTTCATCACACACCTTGTCTAGAAGATCGTAAAACTCAGTCATTTGCTGTTTCATAAAGCCACGAGCTCTGGCAAATGGCGTGCATGTTGGTTCACGCATATTCACAGTATTTTTGTTTCAGGTCAAAAAACCTTTATGCCAATACCTGCCTGCAGCTTTGCTAGAAAAGGGATTGGGAATATTATTTCTTACAGTCAGTTGATAAGCCATTTTTTTCAAACCTTGTTATGTTAAACCATAAAATTTATTGACATGATTGGGTGAATTTGTTTCATATGACACAAAATGACAAAATTTGATTGGTTGTTAGAGCTGCCAAAAATTTTTCTTTATAACAATATTTATTTAATTTGATTTCATTGCCCGCTTTTAATTGCCTATGTGCCGAAATGTGACCGCATCTCATACTAAGTGCAGGTAAGAAAATAAAAGTAACCGTATCTCCCACTGACCGCATCTCGGACACCATTTTTCGCTACTGTTTTTAAAGGAAGACAAATAAGTGAGAATTTTGCCCTATAGAAAAGTTGTAAAGTCCACAATTGTAGCAAAACTATAGTTTAAAGATAAATTGTGCTAAGGTTAGCTCTGTTCATTTTTATCTATTTCAAGGTCACATATAGGCTAGTTCGATGTAATATTATTAGTTTGTTAAATAATAAAATTATATAATATATATAAAATAATTATGTCTACTATAGACATTCAAAATCCATATGAATTAGAAATTTTTATTTATATTATTTCATTATTTGTGTAAACTAAATGTCTGACAATTTTGTTATTTATTTCATTGTCATTATTTATTCCATAACAGTCAAAACCTGCTCTAAAATTTGCTATTCTAATCAGCCCACTTAGAGTGAAATTCGACACTGCACAAAAGCGCCGTGCTTTAATTACAGGACACCAACAGTTTATCCCTTTGAGATCCTCTATTACAGCGACAGTGTGATTCCGAATCAGAGATTTAGTACTTGCCCTTCTAATTTCTAAGCCCGCTCCGTTCTTCGGATACCACGGGAAGTAATGAAAAATACCGCCCTATAATTTTAAGATCTGCTGTCGCTGACAAGCTCCCATCCCATATTTGGATCTCTCTAATAATGAACCCTTTATACTCCACAACTATAATTATCTTGTCAATCCGTTATCTGGGATTCTCTATAATGAATTGGGAGTCGTCTTATTGTAGTTCCAGGTGTGTTTGTGTGAATGTGCGTATCCCTTTCACTATATTTGGGGACAACAGTGGCGTAGGTTATATAATTAACATTTATAAAAAAAAAATCATCTATACAGTAATTACTGAAAGGGACCAAATTGTATTAAAATAATGATTGTTCGTTTTCCTCAAAAAAAAAAATTCATACACAATAGTATCTGGCAATTCCATTTTTTATGGATTTCTTTGTTATTCAGTTTCCAAAAGCTGAAAAGAATGAAATCATCAATAAACAATTGTTTAATTTTATTGCGCAATACAAAGTGGAAAATTCTGATTCATTGTGAAAATTATTTCTTTAACCCGAATCAAGACAACCACGTCTGGTATTTTTAGAGATTAGTAATAATATAATGGGCTACCAGACCAGCCACCACAGTATCTCGATTTGGGTATACTTGAAAAAATTGAGTGAATATCTCGGACGTTAGATGTCGGATTGTAACATGCGAAGTGTTAACCGACTCGCAGTGACGTCAGGATATACGTGGTGTGTCGAAAAGTTGAATCAGGCTATTGTCAAAAGGACGTTAATGAGGGGTTAAACAAATTCTTGCAATTAATGGTGTAATGGAGTGTTATAATAAAACATGGTCACATCTAACTTTTACATCTACCAAAGACAAGCTAAGAATACAAAGTGGCTGATCATGTTAACATATGTTCGAAATATGTATACCAACATAACAAAAAAACTCGAGAATCGAATGCACGTAGCCCGCGAAATTTGAAAAGTTACCTTTTTTTAACATACCTCATATCCAATATCTGAGCTAGTATTTTTCCAAATTTTTGGCAAAATCGCTCAAGTGGTTTTCGAAAAATATCAAGAAAAATTAAATGCTAAATATTGACTCGTGTACGCCACTGACTTAGGTCATGTTGAACTTGAACTAAATTAGGTAAAAGAGGTTATCAGCCCACAGTTTTATTTCGAGATCCACCGTATTGCCAATCATTCTATAATTTATAGTATTTGTTTGATAATTACAACCTGATTATTGGAATTTTTAGTAAATTATTATTGCCTTTTACTTTTTTGTATTTTCAGGTTTAAGATGAACGAAGTATAAAAATTTAAGCACATTTTTTATTTACAATTTACTGTATTCTATATTTTAATTTTTGCAACCAGTGAAAAGCCTGGCAAATCCACGTTGCTAAGTCGATATCAATCTAATCTTGTCTTAATAGAATTTGATTTATTTTTTTAATGCAATAAATAATGGAAAAATTGTTAGATTTTAGTAAAAATTTGAGAAAATGTATATTTTGATGCTACATATAAATACTTTATTCAAATAAAATTAAATCATTTGGATTTGTACGACTAAAATTGATATTTTCAGAAATAATTTAATTTGCCGTTATTTTGTATCAAATCATCGTAGTTTTATTATTATTTTTTTTTTATTGAAAATTTATGTATTTTCTTCTCAGAACAGTCCAAAAATTGTAATTTTACTTTAAACGCATATTTTGATTTATTATTACTAAAAATGCAATAAATAATAAAATTTGTATAAAAATTAGAAAAAATGTATATTTTTAAGCTTTAAATACGTGATTAAAATAAAAAAAACAATTTGGATTTTTACAACTATAATCGGCCTTTAAAAAAAAATAATTTTCTGAATTTTTTTTTTTAAATTGTACTGAGTAACACCGTAATAGATTAATAATATTAAATGTTACGTCACTTACCATTTTGAACATACTTTTTCAAATTTTAAAGTTTTTTCTGCTTTATTTGAAACTTTAAAAAAAATATTTTCATTAAAATGTGTATTTCATCGGATATTATAGCCTCAAATTTTATCTGAGTCGATGACTAAAAAGTCGAATCTGTGTTAATAATAACTGATATCATTTTGAACAATTACTTTAGTGTACTAAAATTTATTGTTTTCGCTCGCTTAATAGTATTTTATATTCCAGAAAAATGTACTAAAATAATTGTGCTCTGGTTTTTTTGGTCTACAAATCAAATTATGTAGCAAATTTCTCAATAATGGTTAATTAAAAAAATCGTCTGTGTCACCCTAGAACTTTGCCGGCTCTTCTGTGGAGAATAGGATTATTTTAATTAAAAAATATAAAATTCCGGAAAGGGAAAGTAAAATGTTATAATAATGATGTAAAATGCTGTAAAAATGAAGTAAATTGCTAAAAAAAAATGAGTAAATATTGCAAAAATGCGCAACAATGAATTAAAATGAAAAACGACAAAGCTTACTAAAAATGGTAAAAATTTATTATAAATACTAAAAAGGTAAAAATCCTTAAAAATGATAAAGAATTGCTAAATTATAGCAAAAATTAAAGCTATAGTAAAAAAAGAGTGAAAATGGGCAAAAAACAAAAATACGATAAAAATATTAATACAATTTGTAAAAATTAGAAAAAAGAGGCAAAGATGCAAAAAAAGTCAAAGAACTGAAAAGGTACCTAGCAAAGTAAAAAAACGTAAAATAAAGCAAAAAGAAAAAGAAGCCTAATAAAGGCAAAAAAGCACAAAAACGCCAAAAAAGGCAAAAAAGTCAGAAAAGGATAAAAAAGTCCAAAAAAATTAAAAACTATTAAAAAAAGTTAAAAATAGCATAAAAAAGGCAAAAAAGTGGTAAAACCCCCAAAAAAGGAAAGAAAAGCAAAAACAGGTCAAATAGAGACAAATAAATGCAAAAAAGGCAGTAAGCTCGAAAAAGTCCAAAAAAGACTCAAAAACTAAAAAAAAAATTTAAAAAAGAAGAAAAAGGGCAAAAAAGGGGTAAAAAGGCTAAAAAAACAAAACAAAAGGCAAAATAAACCAAAAAAGGCAAAATAAAGACAAAAACATGGCAAAAAAGCAAAAACGGCACAAGAACGAACACATTATATAGCTACAATTAAGATATCCTAAAATCATGGGTGAAAAAAAACTATTGGGAGTTCGGGAAAAAATTTGATACAAAAGTTGTAGGGAATTTTGTGTTCTATAACTTTGCACTTGAACATTTTGCACTAAAGCGCATTGTTTTCCATCAAAATAAAAAAAAATCGGTTGTGTCGCCCCAAAACTTTCCCGACGATTATCTACGAATACTTTTTCAGATGTTAAATTATAAAGTTTCAAATTTTGACATTTTTTAATTTTTAACAGGTGACAGTTTTATAAATAATTTTGACTGTTCTGAATAGAGTTTTTCAGGGGCTTTCAAATGACATATTGTAAGTCAAATTTTGTAACACTTGAATCTGTCATTTTTTGATGATGAAACTTCCGTTGGACAGATGTCGTAGAAAAACTAATGGGTTCTTCCGACGGGTAAACCAAACCAATATACCAAATTTTAGTTCAATCGGATTAAACGTTTAGCCTCTATCGTGGAAGAATACACACAGACAGACAGACAGACTTGTATCTGGAAATGATCTTAATCATCTCTTGTAACCTCAAAATGGATATTTCCATCTTTATCTCGAAAATTTTTTTAGTTCGTTCACAATACTTTCACTTCTCGGAGGTGGGTCGGGAAAGTATAAAGACGAAAAGCCTAAATGTGCATATTTTCGCCATCTAGCGGCGAAACTATCTAGAATTCGAAAAAAAGTTAAATACAAATGTTAAAATAAATTTGGTGTTCTACAACTTAGCACTAGAAAATTTTGCACTAAAATGCATTCTGTGTCTTAAAAAAATGGAAAAACTACGGAAAAACTACATGCACATTTTTTCGCACCCTCTACTGGCGCAGCTACTGGAAATTCTGGAAAAAGTTTGATACAAAAATTGTAAGTAATTTTATGCTCCAAAACTTTGTATAATAATATTTTCCACTTAAGTATATTGTTTGTCCTTAAAATTTGAAAAAAGGCAAAAATCTTACATGTTTATGCAATCAATGTCGGTCTTGAGGAATTTCTACCGTACCAATTCGAACCAAAAACTAATAGTCGCATTCGAGGCACGCACCAACCCATCACACCAAATTTCAACTTGATTGGTCAAACCGTTCGGTAGTTATCTTGGAAGATTACACACAGACAGACCATACTCTGAAAATGGTTTCAATCTGCTTGGGGGATATTTCCATCGGTATCACGAATTTTTTTTTTGCTCATTCACTATATTTTCCTTTTGATGGGAAAATTTTATTATGAAGTGCCAACAGTGTTTTTGATATACAGTCTCGTCATAGGTATGCAATTTTTTTTGGGGGGCTGGGTAATATAATTTTAAATTCCCACACTACATTTATTTGTCTGGGACAACTTTTTGCAACATTTTGGTTATATAAACGCCGGTGCTGCTAATCGCTATGATACAGGGTGTTTGACGTAGCCGATTTGATTACTTGCACTTTCATGATCATTTTGGGTCATCAAAACGAAAAAAAAAAACATCAAATCGAAAAAAAATCCATCAAAAGGAAAACATTTAATTAATACTTAAAGAGAAATATATTTACTAAATGATTTTAATATTGTTTAAAGAAAGTATTCATATTATATCTGGCTTCAGTCAAGAATTTATGGTTTGTCCCTAGTATCTTTCCCGAAAACCGGAGACTACGGCAAAACTAATTTTCAAAGTTATCTAAAGTTTCTGGATTAATTTATGAAAGGGGGTGTCTCTAAGCCGTTCTCCTTTGAATAAGGGTTAGAAGAGTGCCGATGAATATCTTATACGTATTATTTTATAATTAATATTTAATGGTGATTATAAAATTAGACGGAAATTCGTTTTCGGTAATAGCGCATAAATCTTTTTATTTCCGATACACAATACCATTACGGCGATAAATGTTACAATAAAAAGCGGTTAAGGGATAGCAACGTTAATTGATGGGTTATATTGAACTCAATTTATGCTTAGAGCAAACTGACAGTAAAAATAATTATCTATTACTAAAATATTGAATTCCGCAATCTGACATTTTATTTTAAAATAATACATGTCGTAGAAAGATCAAATTAAAAGTTGTTGTTTTTTGTTCACCAGAGATAACAATGAAGTCGTGTTGTTTCAAAGATTTTCCCAGTAGGAGGACTTTTGCGCTGTATCTAGAATGTGCAGACAAAAAGTTTTTTAATTCCGATATCTTTTGAAGTTCGCTATAGAGAGGCCTGGATAAAACAATAAACGACGACCGGCTAAGAAAAGAACGTGCCAGAATAGATGGATTTTTATTAGATTGGACGGACAGTTCAATAGGGGATAAAAGAGATAAAAGAGTAGGTTTATTGAAAACTAAACTTCTATTTAGGATTCGGTAGGTGTTTATATAAAATGAAAATAAAATGATTTAAAAAACCCTTTTCATTCCATATAGATTTTAGATTAAGGTATTTGGTTTATGAGGAATTTTTACATTTCAGCATATTCTGTTTTGCAATATTTAATGTACATTATTATGTATTTTTTCCTTTCCGTTCGTGAAAGTATTTAATACCGGAAATGGAAAATGTGTTTTTTTTGCAGATTATGCTGGGTTATAGAAAAAAGGTAATAACAACATCTTTAGCGTTAATAACTTAATCCAATAAAATCTTCATCTTCAGCGGACAACATTATTCGATTCAGCTTGGAAAAAAATTGACCTTTGACCTTCAGAGGGTCACATAACCCTCTACATCAAAAAAAGTTATATTTTTAGAAAGCTTATGAAAAATATAATCAAATGACATACTTCCGATTCAAAAACTTGAATTATGTACTTGTATATTTGATGAAATCAATAATTATTAATTCAATAACTTTTTATTTTGCAATTTCCAAAGCGTCGAATTCAATCGTTATAAAATTTCATTCCAACACTGAGTTTTTACAAGTGCAGCTGTATTTCTACAGAAAGAAAAGTTTCTGAATTTAAATGCCTTTGAAGTTCTCGCCAAAAAGTAAATAACTATAGCGAAAGAAAGTAAAAGGCAATTTTATTAGATTAGTTCCTAGAAAGGGGCACCTTTGAAGAAAAACCCGCCAAAGAAATTAAAATACTTAGTTGGAATAATGGAAAACTGAAAAGGATAAGAATGTTTTGTGGAAATTAAAATTCCAGGTGTAGTACTTTTTACAAAGCTAAATACTTTCACAGTTAAGAGCTTTTTACATGAAATAAAAGTAATATTAAAAATTAAGCCGGTGGAATGTTTAATAAGAAGGGATTATTCATTGTAATTGTTTATTTCCGGATTGTTATGACGTGGCATTCTTTGATTATTACCTCTGAACGTTTCGATTGCAACTGCATCTGCCATCTTCAGTGTGCCATTTATATGCGTGATCCTAGGTAGTGTTATTATATCTTCCTTTCTATTGAAGTTTTCTTGATATTTGTATATTTCTAATGCTATCAAATCGAACCTGGTCGAGTAATGTCTTGAAGTTGCTAGCAAAGAGCGTTGAAAAATGTGGAAGCTTCTTATCCAGATTCTGTCCACGATTGTTCTGGAGAATCTTAGATGTTTGCTGCATTATGATCGAAAATATTTTTATTGTTCCTTCACTAGGAGAATTTAGGTTATGGTCTAACACCATGGCTATTAATACCATACAGGAGACATCTTACTATTGTCGAAAGATATTACAGATGGCATTCGTCTTAAAACTAATAAAGCCTTGTGCGTTTGTATTATAAAATATAGCGATCCATTCAATGATTTTGATGGACTTTAAATTGAGCATCAACCTATGTACATTCATAACAATAACGATAATGTTAGAGATGTATTTATCGCAGGAATATACTAGCCCAAGAACTTCAAAGATTATTAAACCATCGCCAACTAAGAAATATATAATTATCATAAACATTTGTATATTTAATAATAGAAATAAAACTCCAAGTCATGTACCACATATATTCAAAAACAAAGATTTAGGGGGCAACTAGTTTCGGCTAATGAGCCATCTTCAGGCCTGGAAACAAATTACCCAGTTCGATACAAACTTGTATAAAAATTACATTGAATAAACTTACCATATAAAATTTAATACTAATGATTAATTTAAAAAAACAAACAAATCCATAAATATAAAATATGTGAGAAAGTTGGGGTAGGGATATATGGGGATACATGAAAATTCAACTTAAAATTCAAAAATTAGGGAACAAATAAGGAAGTGTTTGAAACACGGTGAAAAATTTTGAAAAAGTGAGATTACCTTCGTTAGAAAGATCCTCGTTGGGTGAATAAATTCATATTTGTAGAGTGCACCTTTGTTGTGCAAAAAGGAATGTGAAAACAAAAAACCCAGATATGGAATATCCAAGTAGGGTTGAATATTCGGTTTATCAAATGTGGAAAAACCGGAAAAGTTGAAAAGGAAATTGTAGGTGGGGACGTCCAGTTTAGGCGAACATGCCTGTACCAGGGGAGCCGGCACCTCAAAATAAACACCCCGGGCTAATCCGAACAGGTGAAAAAAGAACAACAGCTGGTGGAGCAATGTGCTCCAAACAGTAACCGGGTAGTAAGCCCGAAACTTAAATGTATGAAAAAGAATCATCGGAGGACGTTGTGACTTCAAGTAGCACAAACAGTTACTGTAACAAGATGGTTGTGCGACATATGACAGGTGACTGAAAGGGTGAAGGATAGGCGGGAATTTCAAAGTTATTATAAATATGACCTAAAAATTATATGTGATCGAAAACTAGTAGCCATAGATAAAGATGATAATTAAGTGTTTTAAATGTAAGATTTGAATTAAAATTGTATAAACCTAAAAGTTATATTATAGACCGAATTTGTAAAAAGAAGAAGAGAAGAAAAAGCAAAGTGACAGTTACAAGTAATAAATATAGAAGACATTTTGAGGTTATAATTTACAAAACAAACCAAAGAAAAATTAATTAGTAGAGATTTAGAAGGGAATTAAATGAAATGTTCAAGAAAACTAGAAGTGAAAGGAGATAATAAGGAAAAAAGGGGGGGTGGTTCACAAGAGCTGTTTAAATTTATCAGAGAGGAAAATATGGTTTTCTTTGGGTCTGATTTGGTCGTTGAGGCATGTGGAATTAATATTATTCAAACAAGAATGGATTTCAAATGTTTTGAGTAGGTTAAGTCTATATTCTTTGTGGCAATTGTGTAATAATGATGTATCAGACATGGAGAAAGAGTGATTGTTGAGAAGAATATGGTTCACGATGAAGGAGTGTTAGTAATATCTGTGTTTTTGTATTTGTCAATGTATCTAAAGTGTTCTTTTATTCTAGTCTCCAGTCTTCGTCCTGATTGACCGATGTAAACAGCATTACAATCAGAACAGCAGATTTTCTATACGCCTGTCTGTTGAAGAAATGGAATTTTATCTTTTGTGTTGATTAAGAATGAGTTAATGTTATTGTTAGTTTTAAAAGCTACTCTAATATTATGTTTAAGAAATACTTTGAATAATGTGTACAAAATATTGCCAATAAAATGTAAAGAGACAGAGAAAGTCATAACTTCTTCTGTAATGGTTAAAGTGTGTGGGGAATTGAGTTTAAATTTGGAGAAATATCTGAGATATAATTTATTAATGAGATTAAGTGGGTAGTTATTGTTAATAGCTAGTTGTTTAATAATATTTAATTCAGACGTAAAAGATGATTGAGAAAGAGGGATAGAAAATAATCTGAATAAAAAACTATTAAAGGCAGCTAATTTATGAGACATGGGGTGATTTGAATGATAATTAATTAAAGTGTCAGTTGTCGTAGGTTAAGAATTTGACCACATTTGAGAAATGGACAATCTATTTGATTTATTTGTATATTTACTTTCTCTTACAATTTTATTGTCTTAACTTAACATATAACTATTATTTTATTAAATGTATTTAACTAAGTTGTTACAATCAGCTGGATCATTAGTTGCCGTGAAAACTATTTGTGAATTTGTATATTTTTCTCGAGCTGCAGTAGTTCTTTCTTGGGCATTAGCTGCTCTTTCCTGGGGCATAAGCTACTCTTTCTTGTGCCTTTGCGATTTTCAGCTGCTGAATGAGAATAGGTCTGTAAAGATTTGACATACTAATGGTTGTGTAATTATCATCTTCCTCTTCGCCAACAATTATTTGATTTTCATGCATTTTATTTGTCATAAAGTATCATTTTATTCTTTGCAGTTTGTTTTAGTATAATCTGGTTGTCGTTTTTATGATTGATTCTACACTATCTGTCGAGGTTCCTGTACCTGCAGCTGCTTAAATTACCTTTAGTTAGCTAAAATTTATGTTATTCTAAATTTTATATGATATGTTACCTGGAATTTTATTTAGAACAGGATTTGCTCCTTCACTATACCACAATTTTAAAAATTTCTGCTGGCAGTCGTTTAGGGCAATTCTTTTATTACCAATTTTACTCAGGTCTGTTTTTTCTTTTACCTTTAACAGAAGCTGCAAGTTAGTTTAGGTTCTAAGTTTTAGGATTTATTATAATTCTATAAGATTGAATTTTACCTGGTTAACAGACATTTTTATTGCAATTTGCATTAAATATCTTTACCATGTATGGAGTTTTTCCATTGTCGAAAAGTTGTGGAAAATCTGACAGCATTACTACAAAATCCATTTGCTCATCAGTTTTTCTTGCATCCACATTGTCCTCATTATCACTGTTATCGCTTATTTTTCTCGCACTTGTTTGTAAACACGAATTTTAGGATTCAAATTAAAAATCTTGAAATGAATACCTAACCTCAATAAAGCAAAAACTACTAAGTCAAAAAGTAAATTCTTCTATATCAAGCAAATGCTTCAATTTGAGGTAACTACTTATTTACAAAGTATTGATTAATGAAGTGCTTACTTCTACTACGAGTATTAGCAACTGCTTTGTTTTATCCATACCACCCATTGTAGCAGTTCTAAGAAAAGCATTTCTGTACAGTTTAGTAACTTGAAATTATGTCAGAAGGCGAGCTGGATTTTTTTTCAGCCATATAGAAACATCCTGATTATAAAATACACTCAACGGTCTCATGGAACTATCATTGAGGGGTTGTAGGCAATGAGTGCAGTGTGGTGGAAAATACAACAAGATAACGCCGTTATTTCTTGTATAGTCAATCGCCTCAATATTCTTGATGTGGTGAAATGTCCATCAAAGAAAACTGGCGACTCTTTAGTTGCACGAACCCATGAAACAAACCTCTTAAACCAGGAGAAGAATATGGCAGACTGCGTCTATCCACTAGGGTGTTTCTACTGCGTTGAAATAAACTTCAATAGTTATAGTGTTTCTCCTCTCAGCAGATGCCAAAACTATAACTTGTTTTCTACCTGTCAAAGATACTATCTTCGACCTATGTTCAGGAACAATTGTAATTCCTGTCTCATCACAGATGTAGATTCGATCAGGAGTCAACTTATTGTCCTCAGCTACTCGGGTTAATATATAAAAGAACTTTCCAACTTTAACTTTGTTGAAAGCGGCCGCTCTAGCAGCACTAGTTGCCTCTGGCTTCGCAACAATATAATTAGAGGATGGCGGGTCCTGAAATACGATAACCAGTTTGTTTGATTGCTGAAAAATATGGGCTCTACCTCATTTTTCAGCCCATTGAGAGTAATGAGTTGTGAATAGATGGAGCTCTCTACAGGTATTTAAATACAGATATTAGTTCCCCGTAAATATGTACTTTGTCACAAGTGTAATTTCAACAAATATGGCTTAAAAATGTTTGTCATTCGGTCTAGATACATTTAAAAGAAGAATGTCGATTACTAATAAAACCACGAATAATAATATTTCATTATAATGCCACAAAAGTGTGTGTGTAGATACAATAACGTGTTGCTCGTATAATATTAGAGAGTTTTAGCACCTCAACCGCTAACGCTAACGTTAACGCTAAATTTGGTTAGTGTATAGAATAACGGAATTTCAAAAATAGAGTTTTAGCAAAACAATTGCATTTTTCGGCATTTTAGGTTATGTCATGTGTCAAGTATGACAATTGTTTAATGTATTTGAGTTAAGGTAACCCGCTAAGTATCCCGCTATTTCGAAAAATTTACCGTATTTTTATTTTTACGTGAGCATGCGCAGTCTGTTCGAAATGAGGATTAGCGTCAGCGTTAACGTTACCGGATGATGTACTGAAACTCTCTATTGTGTATCGTGTAATAACTCTACGTGTTGCTCGTATAATATAATAGATTGTGTCTGTTAATAAGATCCATTCTAGGTCTTGGACAATAAAGATATTTTCTCTCCTCCTTTCACTAGGGGTACTGGAGTACTTGTTAAACGTGTATGTCCTTTTCTTTCTTTTTTTCTCTCCGCCATCCTATTCTGCTTGAACCATAACGATCTACAAAATTGCATAATATACGAATTAAAATTACATGTTATGAACATATACGATTGTACCTACCTACAAACTTATCTGAAGTTATGTCTTTGTTGGTGGTTTTTCAGATGTTCGTTTCCCACGTCACAAGTATAATCGAAACAAATATGGCTTAAGATCGATTGTGTTATCTTCGACAATAAATGAAGATACTATCTCTCCTCTCTCTTTAGGGGTACTGTTCTTTGATGAGGACTTAACCTTTGGAACTGGAATGAACATTTTAAATGAAATATATTATCATTTCTAATAATTACTGTTAATTATCATTTCTAAAATAATAATAAATTATACCAATTACTCAATATCATGCCTAAATAAATATGATTATGAGTCGATGTAAGTTTGAAATATTTACTAGACGTTAGATTTGTTGAAATCTAACTTTATCAGTTCGAAGGACCAACCTTAATACAGAGTATCAGGATCTAGTATATTAACACAAATAAATTATTAATCTTACATTTTTATACAATTTATTATTATTTCTGTAGAGCAACTGCTCTCACTTAATATTAATATACAAAACATATTTACAATTTAGAAACCTCAGAAAATGGTGTTATAATTTTAGAGTCCGGTCAAACGCTTTTAATAATGCCGAGACATTTTATATCAAGTGAACTCGGCTAGAAATGATAAGATACTGTCGATACTGAATTTTTCTGACCTAACATAACCTATTTATAGTGCCAAAATATTTTTAAGTGGGAGTTGTAAGAATTTTTTTCTTACTAGTATGAAAATTGACTCATCCTGTGATCAGAGGTATATCTGCGCTTGTCGCTCTTATTAATATTATAGAGCTTAGAGGAAGACGGGCATAGAGTGAATTATTTTTTATAATCTATA
Source organism: Neocrepidodera transversa (assembly GCA_963243735.1). NCBI lineage: Eukaryota > Metazoa > Arthropoda > Insecta > Coleoptera > Chrysomelidae > Neocrepidodera > Neocrepidodera transversa. The sequence continues at coordinate 21,325,284 of OY725341.1, forward strand.
TTTTTACACACGACTCTAACGCCAATGACGCATGAAACGAATAAGTAAATCTAAATTTAAATCTATTTTGAGATTATGGAATGGTACTGGCCAAAAGTATAAATTAAAAATGAATCTTATTAAATTTAAAGTAAATATAAGTTTGTTTTATGAATTCTGGATAATATTCCAGTGAAATTTATCCAGCGCCAATAACTATCCTTTATACATTACAAAAATTTAAAATCTGCTGTTCTGCTTGTTTAACTTTTCTTATAAGAAATATTTTTTTTTCAGGTATTTGTCCAGTCCTTTGCTCGGGGCACGGGCAATACGGAGGCGGCCTCTGCCACTGCGAACAGGGCTGGAAAGGGCCAGAATGTGATATCCCGGAGAGCGACTGCCGCATCGCAGACTGTTCGGGTCACGGGCAGTGCGTGCGGGGTTCCTGTCACTGCAAACCCGGATGGAAAGGTAAGAAAGTAGCAGAGGTAGACGAAAAAACTTATTCACAATCATGTTTAAGTAATACATACTAACCTACTTTGTTAAAAATACGATTAACAGAGTTATTTACCAATCGATAAATGACATCATCCATGCAATATGGCGGTGTTATTAAATATGAATCGAAAAGAAAAATAGCCTCACTAAGGTCGGCTCTAAATGATTGTTTAAATGGTCGTACAAGCATGTCTTTTATAAGGTTGTTCAAAAAAATGTCATTTTTTGTATTCCTGCTGAAATGAATAAAAAATATTAATGTACTTAAGTTTTTGAGTATAACAAAATATAACTCAAAAAGGATACCGAATAAAATGTGGTTCAAAAATCAAATAATTTTATAAAGCATGTATTAATTAGTAAAACATTTATTGTAAAAAATTGAATTAAAAAATTAACGTTATTTAACGAATAAGTTTATTAATAAAGTCGATTAACATCGAGTTACAGAACTTTTCCTTCGACCGTACTTTTCAAAAATAAAGAAAGCTTATTTAAAACATACAGAATTTTACGAAATTATAACAATAAAATAAATAATGACATAGAATGACAGATAGTACTAACACAGCTACTTGATTTCAAATGTCACTGCCAATATAAATGTAAAAAAGCGGTGTACATTTTGTTACATATAATAAAATTGTTGATTAATAGAAAATCACTCATTAATAGGTGTCATTAATCAACGATTTTGAGTGCGTTAAAATACATCATAAATGGACGGTCTACGAAAAAATTGTAAAACAAATTGAAATTTTAAAAAACTTGATCCAGTTTGAAATCCAAACTAATACGACAATCATATAGATCACCAAAGTACAAACAAAACTGGATCATATTCAGCGTAACAAATCGACCAAAACTCACTCGGTGATCACCAGAATTATAGGTTAAAATTATACGCGAATTGATTGACAAATTTTGTTTTAATTCCATCTCAATTTTATTATTTCCCAAAATGTGTTACATCGCACACCAGAAGTCTAATTTTTCTATTTTGGATGATCCCAAGTAGCAAGCTGACGTCAACCGACGTCATTTTTAAGTCATTTTTTGTTTACTGACGGCTTAGGGTTTAAAATGGCGTCGTTAGACTTCAATATTTCTTTACATCTCTGCGACATCTGCATAATAATGTCTTGAAGATGTCTATATTCGTTATTTGGGAGGACGTTTATGTTCGTCATTGAAAATGACGTCCAAATTTCGCCATTTAAGATGAAGTTTAAAAATTACTTTTTAATAAAAAGAAAACTATGGAAAAATTACAATTACAATATTGACCAAGCACGAAAATTCAAATATGAATCGGTGAATTTTTTCCTTGAAACGCTAAATTTTTTTCATATAAATCTCCTTATTATTCATATGACCCCTAAGCCTTAAAACCCTTGATCTCGTGATAAAAATTGACTATGCCAACCACCTTCCGCGTGGACTAGACTGTTAGGCGTCACTCTGCAACCTATTTAAGACTGAGTATGACATTTGTACGTGATTTTAAGGTGTTCATGACGTCATAAAGACGTCACCGCATTCTTCTTTAGACCAAAAATGACCAAGATGGATATCGTAAAGACGTTATTTTACCAAAAATATCTGCCAAGCTTTTCACTGCTAGCGAGATAATCTGCCATTTCTGTAGAATTCTTAGAGTTCAGTAAGTGATGTTTAGAGTACTTTTATAACCTCAAATCAGAAAAATAATAAAAAGTTTATTGATTTTTATTTTTAAACAAAATAACAATTATGCAAGAGAAAGAGGTAAGAACATAAATCGTATATAAATAACTATTAGAAAGCCAAACTTTGCTGTGCCTTTTTCTTCCTCTTGGACAACTAAATTAAGTTGATGTTTTGTGACAAATTTTGTATTTTTTGATACAATGTACTCATTTCTCTTTACTTCCGTTATTCGGAGAGAAACAGACATAAAAGACCTAGCGAAGTGACGTCACATCAATCATATATCTATTTAAAAGCGGTTAATCTGGCGACAAATATTTGATTTTAAATTTACGTTTATTAAATCCTTCACCCATCCAAAGCATTGAAAATGCTTGTTTGAAGTTATTTGCTAAATATGCTATCATCTTCTCAACATTTTAATGTTGTTTATGAATACTGTCCAATACCCTATGGTTAATTTTTCAAACTGCGCATGCTTCTTGTCGGTTGTACAGCAAAAAATAGAAGTATAAAAAATTAACCTAAAAGAAAGTAACAAGAATCTTACAAAAATGTGTAATATAGAAAAATGTATGCAATGTTTAAATAAAATAAAACATCATTCAGAAAAGATTGTGAAATTGTATTGAATACTAAATGTGGATAAATTTTCCAATATTTATAGAAATGTATCAATCTCCACTAACTGGTTAAATTAAATATCTAGCTTGAGTCTTAAGTGTCCCAAAATTCTTGCAAGATTTGACTTTCGCGCTATTTATACGGTTATACGTTGTTATTGACAAAAAATACATGATGACAGCTGATAGTTCAGTGTAATTAAAAATCTTAGATCATATACGCTACGCTAGATACGGAATTATGTAGTAGTTGTTTGGTGTTGGAGGGTTACTGATAAGAGGGGTTGAAGAGAACAATGGCGTAGTAGCGATATTTTGGAAGAGGGAAATTAAATTTCATGCAATCTGTGAACGAATTACCAAATAAAAATAGCAATTTATCTAAGAAGTATTTGGGATGCTAAGATTGCCGAAGGCTTTAGATATTAGCTAAATATTTCAAATTAAACTATTTTAGTTCTTATACTTCCTGTTCTATATCCAATAGCATGCCTTTGGAAAACATAATATCTGACATTTGTCTGATTTGTCATTGATCAAACTAACACTTGATCGTCGAAATTTGAAAAGGACCAATCACAGACTTAGTACACTAATGCCCGTATTTATAGTCGGTACTCAAGACGCTGCCGATGCTTGAGGTCGAGTCTGCCATGGCTCAAGCATACGCAGACTCGACCTTAAGCATCGTTACGGACTTGAGCACCGACTATAAATACGGGCATAAGACTCTCCTCGGATCTTTAAAAAAAAATAACCTGGGTTTCTCCACGACCATTACTGAATGTATGAATTCTGAAATCATTTTTAATAATAGAATGTAAACATTCACACTCTAGAGTCTGAATATTTATTCTATAATACTTGCCTCTTATGCATTTTGCATGTATTTTCATTCTTTATCAAGGTAAAGAATGGAGTTTCTGTAATCGAAATAAACAATATGAATTGCCCTGGATTTCAAAAGTGTCACTGTCAGATATAAAATGGGGACGGTAATAATTATTTTTAAACAAGTTTTAATTTAAACAAAATAATGAGTGAAAAATCAAGTGAAGTAGATATAGAATTTAATAATATCTGAAAACACCAATACACCAGATTTTAATATCGGTAAGTATACCACAGCACTATAAATATTAATACAATGTAATACAAATATGTCAACAAATAACTTGTGTTCAGATTTAATTTAATTTTGATTTATACTTTTTGATCGTGGAGAAAATATAATCTGTTACTCGGTCGGAATGAAAAAATTCGACACTCGTGGTTCCTCACAATCGCTGTCGCTCGCGTTCGGAATTTTCCACTCGTGTCGAATTTTTCATTCTAACCTTGTTACAGAATCTACTATTCAGTATCTAGCCGTATAAAAATGTAGCATATAGGAAAGAACAACGCGTTTTCATCATTGAGCAATCTTTTCAAAAAATTTAAAGTTTAAATATGGTCGGAATAAGAATAGTTCATTAAGTAAACTTAGATACTCTGGTCTTTGTTCAACAAGTCGATCAACACAAAACATCGAAACAGTTCGTAAGGGAAACATCAATTCTGTACCGTAGTCAAGAATTGGACATTTCAAGAAGGTATAGAGACCAGATTATCACGAAATATTTGAATCTTCATGCTTACAAACTTCAATTGAGTCATGAACTGAAGCTTATACTGACTAGGGCAGCAAAATCATCTTCAGCGCTGAAGCTCATATTTTCATCTTGATGGCTTCGTTAATCGTCAAAAATTGTCTAATTTGGGGTTCAAAAAATCCTTGAGTGATTGTTGAGAAAAAAAATGCATTGAGAATGTGTTACTGTTTTAGCCTAAAAGCATCATTGGACCATTATTTTTCGAAAATACGGCTGGTCAGGCAATAACAGTTAATGGTGTTCACTGTTGCGATATGTTAAACATATTTTTTTTGCTTCAATTGAATGATATGAATGTGGACAACACATGGTTTCATCAAGACTGTGTAACAAAGTTACTTTTTTCCGTAATAATTAAAAAATTATGGAAATGTGAGATGCTTCGAGTATAAGGCCAGTCGTAATAGTTGTAAACACCCTCCTAAAGATAGAGTCACTCGCATATTTGTTTCGCCTACACAGCCGACCTTATGATATACGGCAGCCGGAGTCGATCAAGTTAGCTGCAGTGACAGTCCGAAGTCCCTGAAGTACGAGTTGCTTTAGCCGTCCCAATTGGAATAGCAGTGGCAGTGCGACCTTTAGAGACAGGCCAAGCTGAAGACAAGTTCAATTATAACCGGAGTCCAGAACCGTCATCGACCGCCACGCCAGCCCGGAAAACGTGCCTTTACCGTCCGAGAAAAGAACGGTTGCACACCTTTTTGTTCGCCGGAGTTTTAATATGAATAAAAATTTTATTGAATCTTATTGTTTTATTCAAGAAGCTAATACCCAGGTAACTCAACCCAGTAGGGAAAGTAAAGACCTCCTTTCTGGCCGCTAAGGGTCTTGTCGATACCCTGGAGTATTTCTTTCTCCACTGAAGCTGCCCGTGCAGTGTCCTTCACACTATAAACGGAAGGGGGCGCCCGAGACAATCTGAAACCTGGACTAAGGCGCCAAAGTGACCCTTAGTGACCGAAGTACGTTACATCTGTGCCACATTCTACACAGACAAAGAAACAATTCAATTATTACATTTTGGTGATCAGAATTATGCGCCCATCATCGTTGGACTTGAGGTTATTTAAAGATTTACAAGTCCACGACCACAAAATCCTTGAAGGAGGAAATTTAGCGCTGCGTAAAACCGTAGATGCCATTTACAAAAAATTCTTTTCCATAAATAACCCTATACTGTAAACATTATTACTCAATAAAAAAATTTCAATTTTTAACTTCTTGCGTGAATTTTTGGACACTTTTTATGAGTTAAAGTAAACTTTAACGATAATAAATCAGTCAAAGTTCTGCATAGAATTTACCATTTACTTTGTCTATTCATGTGAGTTTTCGTTTTGGGAATTGACTCATTTTTGTAAATTTAAAACCACAAAATATGAAAAAAATGAAAAACTAACACAAAATGTGTAATTAGTTAATTAAAAAAATCAAACAAACGAATTTTGTTATATAAAACAACTGATATAAAAAAGCCATAAAAGTTAAAGAATTCTTCAACTTTCTAAAGTTAAATGAAATAAAAATATATTGTCTACACTTTTTAACCTTATTTTTTGTTGATATTGTAGCGAAACTTACAATAAACACTAATCTAAATTCTTCCTTGTAAAATTCCAGTTTATTTTAATGTAACATTCATTTGAAAATTAGACTTAATTATCCTTATGCAGTCGAGTTTATTTTATCTTTGTTTTCCTTGTAAGTTTATTATTTCCTGCCCGGGGAGTCGGAACTTAGACATAACAGGATTATTATTCTAGGCGTAGGAACTGAGCCAAGTGTTTTCTTGGTTCCTCACAGGGGGTGTGTTTTTAATACAATTGTTATTGTTGGACGAATTTACTCCCTGACTAAATCAAGGTACATTCAACTGTTTAACAATAAATGTTCGTGGCATCCAAAGATTTGGATTTGTCGCGCAAAATTATAAATTGTAATAAAAAATAAATAACATTATTAATAAAAAATATCAAGTTTTGACCAATAATAATATTTTTTATTAAGTAATATATGATCCCTGAGGTATACCAACACATATCTATCCATTAACACTCTGTATGTTATTCAGGTTAGGTTTGATATAATCTGACAATTGAGGTTAATCAATAATTTTTAGTTCAATGATATTTTTGTTTTTTTCTATATAATGGTGTTGATGTATTAAAATATGTAAGATATATTTTCACAGAGTAGAACAACATGAACCAATCTATGTAAAAATCCCTGATATTGTCTCAGATTACTTGTATCAAAGCGCTGAAAGTTGTAGGGTCACTGAAAACCCTTTAAACCTAATACTCGTCTTTGACTGAGGGGAAAAATCCTAATAATTTAATCTGTTAATATGGCTTCGAACAAGTTTAGGGATTGCCTAAACGATTAAAATTCCACGATAATTCTTACAGTCTGATTTATAAACTTACCAGGAATTAAGTTATATTATTGTAAATAGATAAAATATTGTATTATATGGTATGTACTAATTAGTTTCAAGATGAATGATGAAAGCGATAAAAATTTTCCAATTTTCACCATTCGAATAACTCTCTTTCTACACCTGGCTAGGGTGCGTCTGATTACCGTATTTTGTAGTCCATCACGTCTGTTTACCAAACGAAATTCACATCTTTACCACGTAAAAGTTGAATCGCCGGGATGGGGATTTTTTTTTAGATATAAATGATCCTCATTTCTCGGCTATCGCCACCCTTACCGATGTGGGGTTTTTATTTGGGGCAGCTCGGGGCTCCAATTTACACGGATGGCTATCTATAAATCTTTTCTCTTTCGGCAGAGGCACGTAAAGGTAAATTTTCTTAGTAGAAGTGGTATACGATTAAAGGGATTATCTAAGTTCAACAAATATTTTAAATTGAAATATTTATTGTTTTGTCTTGTTCTATTATCATTACAAAATAAAATATTTTTTGTTAATTTTCAAAAAGGACCACAGATGTGAATATAAGTTCAAATTTTATATTAGGGCTGACAATTATATTCCTAGAGTTCACTAAACTAATGATTTACCAGTTAAGTTGATACCGTGTCAAGAAGTTTTATTTATTCTTTTTTTTGTTTATCGAAATGGAGGGGGTTTTATCGCTTTGTAACTCGGTCATTGACCAAATACTGAAGAATGACATCAAGGAAGTCAATTTAATCTAAAAGTTTGGTGTGATGATAAGTAAATATGATAAAAATGGTATAATTGATTGGTTTCCTTTCCAGCATGTATCCGAATATTACATAACCAAACCTGCCGCTTATAGAACAATATTTCTGTTAGGAATCTTGGCAACGGGAAAGTTTTTTCTAGGTCAAACTTAAGACATTCCACATGCTCATTTTTTGCCATGTTTATAGCTTCATTAATTTTTTTCCTAGCCTTTTCATATTTTGTAATATGTACATTGTATTCACTTTTAATTAGATCATTAGCTTCATCTGTTAGAGCACCCTGATATTTAATTTTGTACCTATCACATGTTACAGAAGTATCTTTCTATAACGATTTGAATTTCAGATTAAATTTTGTACGATATATTCTTCTGTACGATTGGAAGCCTGCTGGATGTGCGACCTCTTCTCTGTACTGTCGATACATCAACAAATCTGTCATTTCAGATGGTAAAAATTCGGCACCGTTAGATTGCTGTCGGCGGTATTGGCTTTGATATCTAGTGAACGACTACTTTTCGTTGCTTTTCATCATCAATTTAATTTTTATCTCCTTGCTGTTTACCTCTTCAATCGAGTATACTCTTAGACCTTAGTTTATTTAATGAGGTATTTGTTATTAGAAATGTTTCATGTCTTAATAAACATTTCTCTACAGACCACAATCTTTTCTATGTGATATACCCCCTTTGTCGCTGTCTATTTGTTCTTTTTTTCTTTGCTTCATTTACGAACAGATGTCCTAGTTCAAAATATTTGTTTAAAAAAGTTCGTCATTGATGAAGTGACACTTTTGAATCACATTTCATGGTAAAGGTATAAAGTAACTGTTCGTTTAAAATTTTACTTTCTATTTTTACCTCTCGCTCTTCGGATGAAAGAGGTATAGTAATCATGCTAAAAATTGGGTAGTGAGTTTTCAATGGATAAACACGTTTTAGATTCCCTAGAATACGATTTTGATATTTTCCCGATGATGTCTGTGTGTGTTAGTGTTTGTGTATGTTAGTGTGTGTATGTGTGTGTGTTAGGATGGATGCTGTAGTAACGATAACTCAAAAACTACTGAGTTAAAAAATTTTAAATTTTACATAACGATTCTGATACCCTAGATTAGATATGATTAGATTTTAGTGTCCATCGGACAACCGGAAGTGGGAGTTGATATGAGTGACGACGTCATTACTAAACAAAGATTTTTTATTTTTTTGTGTTTATGATTTTGATGCATTTCTTTGCCATTTATGTTTTTTTTAAATTTTCTATCCTTGGCACATTTAGCGATTTTCTTTTTCTACCCTTTCTTCTGCTGTGCTAGTTTCTGCTTCAAGATTTTTGTCTTCATGCAGCTCAGTTCTATTTTTAGTTTCGTTTTGTAATAGATTTTCCTCTCGCAATTCACATACGTATTCTGGATCTTTATCAGAATCATTTCTATCAATAAATACGACGTTTGGCAGTCTCTCAGCTTTCCATTTCTCACTTATGGCGCTGTCATCTTCCTAAAATAAATTAATCAATATAACCTATTTTTACAAATACACGTACATCACCTTGTCAGTGTTACTTTCTGCTATTTGCACAGCTAATGCAAGAATCCTGGCACTTCTACTTTTCTCTATTCTTACAACAATCTTTAATAAAAAAATCCGTATTACACTGAATGACTATTAAATTGCAAAAATAACAACACATCTTAGCACATGTGATTATTATTGTCAATAAACATAGATTGGGTGGAAATGCAGAAGGAAACCAAACCAATTGGATATATTCTATAAAAGTCAATGTACAGCTTGTGAAAAAATGTGGGTTGGTCCTTTACCTAACAGATGGATGCTATTGCCTGTTTACTTTGTGGGATGGTTCTTTTTTGTCTGGCAGATTTAAGCATGAATAAGTGACTGAGGATGGTGAACACACTAAATATCAAGTGAAGAGTGAAAAAGAGTACGTCAGTGTGTAAAATATATGAAAGTATTTAAAATTCGGCCAAGCGCTTTCGGTCAATAGAGCCATCATCAGAGCCTTCCTAAAATATGTTAATTTACAATACCAATACAATTATAAAATAATAGTAAAAACTTACGTCAATACGATACCAAAGCAGAGAAATTTAAAAACATGACAACAGATTAAAATTAAAATTAATAGCACAAAGCTAATAGTTGTTAGAAGTACAACAAATCTGAGTGAAATTCATGTTAACAAGAAAATCAATAATTGATGTCAAATTGATTGACGATCTCAAAGTACAAACGGCATGGTCGAAGTAGATTATTAATTAACAAATGAGAAATGACAGTCAGATGACAGAGAACGAGAGGGCGTTCATCAAAGTTCCGAAGTGCACCAAACCGAGCTGAACTGATCATCAATTAAATAAGTGTAAATGAAGGGAAAAGGGCTATGCTCAGTAACCAGGGACTTGATCCATACAGCAGTCCATAGAAACCAAGCATAATGGGTTGGGAAGATTAACTGGAAATCGATTTTCGAGAGTAGAGTGAAGGGCTCTGGCGTTAGAAAAAAACTAGGCCAGAAGCTAGAAGAGCCAAATAGACATGACTAGACCATGAACAAAACATGGTATCTAGTCGAAGGATGAAGGGTAAATTGGAAGAATAGATTAGAAAAGAAGTAGATTGTTTTGAAACGTGAAAGGGGTATAGAAAAGACAAATTACTACCTAGTTCCATACTAGGCAGCAACAAAGGAGACTACAGATACCTATAGTCGTTTTTTCGACACAGTATTTGCTGGGATACCAATTCTTAAACCGGGCACCCATGGTGAATATGATGATTAATTGAGGTCAATACGGGGCAAACCCGGTAGCTAGGATGAATGCCGGTTAGCAGAAAATAAAAGAATTACTATAGTGATATAATAGAAATGAGCTAACAATAAAGTAATAGTGAATAAAAGGAAATTAAAACATGAAATCCATAAAAAAAATTTAACAAATGTTTAAATGAGAGAGTGATTATTACTGAACTAACGATTAACTCGTGTGCAAATAAAAGTTTTAATTAAGTTGTTGTGATTCCCATAAGGTTTTGAATAAAGGGTTGTAGTTACAATTTAAATGAATTTGTGTATTAAAGCAATTTCCAGAATTCAGGTTCATCTCACGAAGGATCTCTAGGTCCTCCAGTAGGTCCATTTTCCTAAAATTATTGACTGGAATGCTGTGTGAGATTTTGCTACTACAAGCAAGAGAAAAACTATGGTTATTAAATTTGATATGGTGACCAAAGTTAGATTTACTTGGTCTGGAGAGATGCTCCTTAATACGTGTATCTAAAGGTCTAATGTTTCTGCCTATATAGTACAGTTTAGTTTTATTTTATATTTATATTGGTATGTATTTTAGGAAGGCTCTGATGATGGCTTTATTGGCTGAAAGCGCTTAGCCGAATTTTAAATAAATTTATATATTTTACATACTGACGTACTCTTTTTCACTCTTCACCTCAGATTTAAGTATGCATCATCAAAATCACTTTTGGCCCAATATGTGGGTTCGTTCCTTTCTGCAAAAAGCGGTCCAATGTTTACATTTTATACTATCTTCAAGGCTGCAAAATAACTTTGTACCAAATTAAAATTTTTGTTTTGAGAATAAATTTGTTACGTTAATTAAAAATTAATTTCTGTTTTTTTTTTCAGGAGAAGGATGTGAAGAATCTGACTGCGAGGATCCAACTTGTTCGGAACATGGAGCCTGCGTTCATGGTCAATGCTACTGTAAAGCTGGTTGGAAAGGAAGCCACTGTGATGTTATCGATGAACAGGTCCATAAGTGTTTACCCACGTGTTCTGATCATGGCGTGTACGATTTGGAGGCGGCCAAATGTGTATGTAATAGACATTGGACAGGACAGGATTGCTCACAAGGTAAAAAATACTTTAATGGTGCTATTAATATAAATTTAAAGCTACTTCCTCCTTCGTTATTTATTTATTCAACAGTCGAAGCTGTTTCTGTCAATAATCGCCACCACCAGCAAGACTAGTGGATAAATATTTAGTTTTAAGGTATTACTAACGATATGGTGAGAGGTAAAAATATTATTTTATCGCTATCTAAGGAAAGTAAAGGCAAGCTTTTATAAAACGATAGTTTTCGGGATTGCAAAAGTAAAAATAAAGTATAAAAATATAAAAAATTTAAAATCTGTCGTGTTAGTAACTAAAATAAATGATATTAGTAATCTTAAGATCAGATGCAATTATTGTTATCATACTATTACTAGTTTTAGCTTCAATCGGATGCAATTCTCTATGACCATGTATAAGTAGGTTAAGAACCTTTTATCCAAATTGGCCATAATTCTCTGTGCTAGAAACGTAACGTCACAGATTTTCTTAGTCTTCCTACGACGTTCCGAGCAATTAAAGTTTGCCCCAAAGTTCACTTGATATATAATCCTTCGTCACAAGTCGTCCTTTGTTTTCAGCATTGTGCAATCTGTGACATAGTGAAATGTCACTGCAAACATAAAATAAACTAACCCAGAATAGGTAAAAATAGAAAAAGTTTTTAAATTTAAGCGAGTGATGAGCATTTAATATATAGTTCAATAACGTTAAATATTATTGGAATCATTTTCTTGTTAGAATTTTGTTTTGCAGACTTCTATATTCTTCAGACTAAGTTTTGCTTCTGTTAGAATCTATTGATTAAATCGAATAATGTTTTATTAAATTTTGCAGTTTTATTTTAAAAAAATCAATGGCAAATGTTCTTCAAAATGCAAAAGTATGAAGTAATTATCTAAATAATTTCAAATTTCATCTCACTAGTAAAAACAATCGCATAAACAACAATTAATGCTTAAAAAAATTGTAATTTTTTGGAATGGGGAGTTTCATTCTAAAGATTCCTGATCAATATCTCGAGGATTATTAATTAGGGATTCATTTTCTGAAGCGTTTATTAAAATTCGCAAAAGAGCATCGGCTGTAGTATTTAGTTTACTTTTTTTGTATTCGTCTATAGTTATTAAATTTTTCTGATTCATAATTTTTTGGGTGTAAGGAGTTATTAGTAATTTTCATTAAATCCAAGTTGTTTTTTTAATTGTTTTAACATGTCAGATTCAATTATGCCATCATATTTTTTATTAAAACTGAATAAATAATTTTGTATATCAAAATTTGCATTACATACACTGTGGCGAAAATTTAATTAACCACTAATAGCTAGAATTAGTTCAGAGAGAAATAATATATGCGTGTTTTGAAGACGAATTGATTGTTTTTTTCAACATTTAAATAACAGGTCAGGTTTCCGAGATATTTCCGGAAAACCGAAATTGCCCATTATCACAAAATTAAATTGATTTTTAAAACTAAAAAGCACTTTTTTAATACAAGCTAAATTACGTTTAACATAGCGAAAGAGGGCAAAAATCCAAAAAAGAGATACAAATTAAGAAAGAAAAGAGGGGAAATTTTGGAGCAATAAAAGTTGAAAGAAGGACTTAAAACGTAACAAAATAAATTAAGAGAGAAAAAAAGGAGAAATTTTCGAGTGAAAAGGGAGAGGAAGTACTTAAAAAGTGACAGAATGAAGACAGAAAAGTGGGAGAAAAAAGTACAAAAAAAGTTACAAATTAAGAGAGAAAAGAGGGGAAATTTGAAGTGAAAAAAGTGAAAGAAATACTTAAAATGTAACAAAATTAAGAGAGGAAAAAAGGGGAAATTTTCGAGTGTAAAGGGAGATACTTAAGAAGTGAAAAAAAAGAAAGCAAAGTAGGAGAAATAAGTACAAAAAAAGTTACAAATTAAGAGAAAATGGGAAATTTTGAAGCGATCAAAGGTGAATGAAGTGCTTAAAACGTAACAAAATTCAGCGAGAAAAAAAAGGGAAATTTTCTAGTGAAAATGGAGGGGAAATACTTAAAAAGTGACAGAATGAAGAAAGAGAAGTGGGAGAAAAGAGTACAAAAAATGTTACAGATTAAGAGAAAAGGGGAAATTTTGAAGCGAAAAAAGGTGAAAGAAGTACTTAAAACGTAACAATATTAAGAGAGAGAAAAAAGGTTAAATTTTCGAGTTAAAAGGGAGAGGAAGTACTAATAAAGTGACAGAATGAAGAAAGAAAAGTGGGAGAAAAAATACAAAAAATGTTACAAATTAAAAGAGAAAATAAGGGAAATTTTGGAGCGAAAAAGGTGAAAGAAGTACTTAAAACGTAACAATATTAAGAGAGAGAAAAAAGGGTAAATTTTCGAGTGAAAAGGGAGAGGAAGTACTAATAAAGTGACAGAATGAAGAAAGAAAAGTGGGAGAAAAATGTACAAAAAAGTTACAAATTAAGAGAAAAGGGGAAATTTTCAAGCGAAAAAAGGTGAAAGAAGTACTTAAAACGTAACAAAATTAAGAGAAAAAAGGGGAAATTTTCAAGTGAAAAGGGAGGGGAAGTACTTAAAAAGTAACAGAATGAAGAAAGAAAAGTGGGAGAAAAAAGTACATAAAAGTTACAAATTAAGAGAAAAGGGGAAATTTTGAAGCGAAAAAAGGTGAAAGAAGTACTTAAAACGTAACAAAATTAAGGGAGAAAAAAAAAGGGGAAATTTTCAAGTGAAAATGAAGGGGAAGTAGCTACTTAAAAAGTGATAGAAGGAAAAAAGAAAAGTGGGAGAAAAAGTACAAAAAAAGTGACAAAATTATGAAAGAAAAGAGCAGTCAATTTTGGAGAGAAAAATATTTGAGACAAAAAAGTCACATAGGTAAATAAAAAAGAAACAATGGTAAATTTGTTAGTGAAAAGAGGAGAAAAAGGTACTTAAATTGTTACGAAATAAAAAAGGGGGGGTTCTTTTCAGCGAGAGAAGTAACATAATTAACAAATAAAAATGCGTGAAAAATATTAAACAGCCACAAAATTAAGAGAGAAAAAGAAGATAAATTGAAAAGAGGTGAAAAAAATTACGTATTCACTAAATTTATAAAAAAAAATTAGGCAAAAAGCATTTAAAATATGATGAGATTAAAAGTAAAAAGGGGATAATTTATGAATAAAATTGAGAAAAAATAAAATTGAGAAAAGAGAGGTAAATTATGAAAAAAAAATGATAAAAAAGCAGTTAATTCAGCTAGATTAAAACAACGTTTCGTCTTTAAAACGCCACCACAAACAATTTTTTTAAATACGGAATTTTACTTTTTACTATATTTTAAAAATCACGATTTTTTTGTATAGTTTACAAGTTCTATTTCAACGTTTTCTTTTTTCTGTCCCCGACCGTCTACACTTCGTGTGTCTCGTAAGCGCTTAAAATCGACTGAACACGATTTTGTTGTATGTTTACAGGAAAATCAGCACCAATAAATAAATGTAGGTTTGTGAAGTGTTTTTTTTTTGTCAATAAAAAAATTATTTTTGAAAAATGCAATAACTCAGATACTGATAAATATTGATCAAACAACCACATTACGCCAGGACTGGTAGCTACCTTCATATACATACATCCGTCAACAATCTTTCTTCCTCTTCCTTCTTCTTCATGATTGAGGTTATGTAATTGTAGCCCCTATTCCCATTTCTGTTTAACCTGTTTAACGTCATCCAAATAATGAGGTCCTTAGGGTTTTCTGGGTTCAAAAGACGTCCTAGCCGATTTATTTCCTCTGTCCACCTTGCCCCGCGTTATCTACTTCTGTCGTCGAAGTATCTGTATTTGCTAATATCATCTTTACCGATCCTCCTGGTATAATGCCTGAAGCTGTCATGTCCACTGAAAAACTGAGGAAAGAAGTAATCTTTTCTCGGAAACTTACAGTTTATCCATGTGCTGATGTTAGGTATAAGTCGTTTCGTCCATTGATCCACTTCCACTTCTCTTGCTATTTCATAGTGGTCTCTACTTTCTCTCTAGCCTTGTTTGCATCTGTAATTATATCTACCAGATGTAGCCTACCCCTTGGTGAGATCCCGCAGATCAAAGTTAGGGTTTCAGTAAAAACTGTTATCTACGAGTTGGCCACTTTAACTAGCATACTCCTTTGGGTAGAAAGAAGCGATATTTCTTTAAACATAGGACTGATCCCAAGATTGGAGCAGCATATAGAATTATTTGCTCTACCATACCAGCTAGCATTTTCCGTTTAGGTACTCTATTGCCACTCATTTTGGAAAGAATCCTTCACAGTACAGCATTCTGCCTGTGGGCTTTTTCGCATGCCTTTCTGACATACTTTACGTATTAACTTGGGTTAATGATAGTTGACAAGTTCTCTAACACGCCTTTGTCTTTATGAAGTATTATAATCATCTGGCTATCCTTTGTACTTTTGATCGTTCTGATTTCTTTTGACGTTCCGTTGTTCCTCCCTACCGTTTTCTTGAAATTGCTAAGAACATCCTTATATTCGTCATTGCCCCTCTTAATAATTATACTGTAAGTCGGCTTATCTTTCTTGTTCGCCCCAGGCTCCTCGGTTTCTGCTACCTTATATTTCACACAATGCTTAACAGGTCAACATTTGTTTCTGTGTTTCTAAATACGACCTCTAGCATCTTTTGTAGCCTTTTAACTGCCATTTCCATAATATGGTAAACTGCGACTTTGTATGCGTGATTTATCATTGGCTCCCTATTCTACGTGCTCTTAAACATAATTTCTTGCTCCGTAACCTATAAATCTCCTTTTAAACTCTCCAAATCAGGGAACCAATATATTTTCTGTATGCTGTTCTCAATTTTTGTATCCTCCGGTTCTATAAACACAACTTTGGGTACCTCGTATGGCGATACGATCGGGTTTCCTACTATGATCGGACACTCAGGCTCCGTCTGAGTACCCATTTCAGCTCTTTCACTCTCATATTTGTCTGTTTGGATGTCCACCTCATATGTCAGTTTTTCAATGGGCTCATATTTTATCTTTTCACTTCAAGCTGATCTCTGTTTTTCTTTTTATCTTTGCTGCCAAATCTTTAATCTCTTTGTTCATTTTCGGTACCGCTGTATTCATCTTTTCCAATTCTGAGACCAATTTTTTGTTGGCTTTAATGGCCTCCAGTAAGGTTAAATCTTCAATGCTCCCCTTCACTGCATAGAGTGCCCTATTATCGTCTGCACCTGTCTATCTTGGAACGATGCATCTAATGCCTTCATTTTCCTCCCTGACTTCTCCGAAATTGAGTTACATATACGCAGATCGCTGCTCATGTTTAGCCTGCTGTGCACAGGCTGTTTAATTCTTATCTGGTATGTACGGATAAGTACTGACTGGTCGTCCCCCTTTGATTTTAATTCAAGTTTGTTCATCCTAAATCCACGAGTGGAGCAGTATTATTAGTCCAACATGGCAATGCTCTCTTACCCGTCAAGGCGTTCCTTTGGTGCTGACCTCAGGCTACCTGGCGCGCCTTCGCCAGGGCGCCAGTGGGCTGCTTGCAATCCTCTTCGTGGGGCCATTCCTTTATCGCCGCAGTTTCCGTTTGTTAGACTCTTCAGTTGGTTTCCATACCATATCTAACAGATCCCATCTTTTTGGCAACGAGATCTCGTCATTCACCCTCCTGCTTCGGGGTAGGATTTGTTGGCTGGCTTTTGTTACCACAGGGCTAGTGTCCTTAAACTTGCATTTGTTGTTACCTGGTCGACATCAGTGACCCTACCAGTGCCCAACGGACCATTTTTGAGCTGTCCGTATCACTGTTGCCCTCTCCAGTCCCGGCGGGATCGAGAGTGGGCAACGCTCAGCTCCTCCACCAAAGTTAAGATCTCGCAGCATCTCATACGGTTTTTTTGGATTAATCTAAAATTTGTTCTTATTTAAATAAATAGAAGATGATAAATTGTGTTAACGAACATTTATATAAATTATGTTTTATTTTCTGTTACAGCACTGTGTAATCTGGATTGTGGACCTCACGGTCAATGTGATATGGGCAAATGTCGATGTGAACCTGGATGGACGGGTTCGAGGTGTGAACAACTACCCTGTGACGTTAGATGTCAAGAGCATGGTCAGTGTAGAAATGGTACTTGTGTATGTTCACAGGGATGGAACGGACGTCACTGTACATTACGTAAGTTACACTTTTGAGTTTGTTACTTCCAGAAGCAAACACTTAATTTACATAATTTGTAATTTAAAGCAACAGGCTATATCGAATTATTTATTATAATAGCAATATTTCTAATTTCAGGATTGGTATATATCTTTTTAATTGACTATTTACAATCCCTTGTAATTCTATCCCCCTTCGAAAAAACATTTCACTCGCTCTCGCCATTAAACTACTTTCCAACCAAATTCTAATTACTTTTTTTGCACTTTGGGCAAGGAATAAAGAACTACAAATAACCACGAGCTGAAAAAAGTTTCCACCATTTCGACGTCAGCAACTTCTTTTTACTGACAAAACCGCCCAAGATGACTCACTAATAGTTTTTCGCATTTATCTCTTTAACGGCTATTCGGAGGACGAGACAAAAACCCTAAAATGTTGTTTTTTTTAACAAAAAAATATTACCGTTGTGTTTATTGAGAGACAAATAGATTCTCTTTCAATCAATGCTACATCATTGTTATGTAAAACTGTAAATATTAGATAATGGAATATTCAATATTTTTTATTAAAATTATTTTGTTTTATCCAAGCCTTGTATGGCGTATTCTTCGTCTTTTTGTTTGCAGATTTTTTAATTTTGTGAAAAATAAAAATGAAAGATGGAAAATGAATATTTTTTTATATAATTTTATATCTGAAAAAAAATATTTATTTTCTCTTTTAAAAATCAGACCAATATAATCCGCTAAATTATCTTTCAGTGATTCTTCAGTAGTCGTAAAAAATTCTATGTCGCTACCCGAAACGGGAAAATGTTTTCGGTATCAAAAAGAAATGATCTTTTCGGTATCCGTAAAAGTGTCCTAACCAGAAGGTATCGATATCCGGTAAAAAAAATTGCAATCCGGTTTTCGGAATCCGGAAAAAATCCTTATATAATCGGTGCACGAGGTTCAAATAAAAATTTACTTATATTAAAAGAAATAATCAAGAAGCAGATTTTGATTTTTAAATTTGATTTATTTTGAATTATTTTATTTGCCGTATTTTTCATACAATTTTTATTGTTTTTAAACTACAATCCTAATGACTGCGCCAGTTAATTAACTACAAATGCGAAGTTATTTAGAAAATCAAACTTGCAAGATACAAAAAAATAATAATAATTCTGAGAAATTAATGAATCGTTTTTAGTCCTATGAATTGCGTTGATATAAAGCACGAATATGACGTTTCGAACATTTAAATAGCCGATCAGAGACAAAAAAACAGGACATTTTATGAACAAAAATATAATATACGTCGCCATTGTGGAACATTTTACTTTTAATAAAAATAAAATGTTTAAAAGAGAAGTATGGAAAAGGAATAAAAATTTTTTTTGTCTGAAAAATAATATTTATTTTCTATTTTAAAAATGATAACAAATATAATCTGCTAAATTGTCTTTCAGTGATTCTTCAGTAGTCGTAAAAATTTGTCTGTCACTATCCGAAACGGGAACGGTATAAAAATTGTCTTAATCGGAAGGTGTCGATATCCGGTAAAAAAAAATTGCAATCCGGTTTTCCGAATTCGGAAAAAATCCTTATAAAATGAATGCACGAGGTTCAAATAAAAATTTACATATATTAAAACAAATAATCAAGAAGTAGTTTTTGATTTCAAAAATTTGATTTATTTTAATTATTTCCTTTTATTTGCCGTATTTTCACAAAAATTTTATTGTTTTTGAAGAGAAATCCTTATAACTGCCCCAGTGGAATGGTGGAATTTAAATTAAAAAAAAAGTATGACATATTCTTCTCTTTTTATTCGGAACATTTTCAATTTTGTTAAGGAAAATAAAAATTGTCCTTACCAGAAAGTATCGATATCCGGTAAAAAAAGGCAATCCGATTTTTGGAATCTGGAAAAAAATCCTTATAAAATGGGTGCACGAGGTTTAAATAAAAATTTATATATAATAAAACAAATAATCAAGAAGAAGATTTTATAGCCTTTAAATTAACAGCTTTAATACGTGACTTTTGATTTCTAAATTTTTTACTTTTAGTTGCTGTATTTTTCACACCATTTTTATTGCTTTTTAATAGACAATCCTAATGACTGCGCCAGTTATTTTACTATGAATGCAAAGTTATTTAGAAAGATATTAATAAATCGTTGTTATTCATATAAATGCTATATATGGCGTTGATATAAAACACAATGATGACGTTTCGAACATTTAACCTGGTAGTGTACGCGTCGGGTACTATGGATAATTGTTTTTTTGTATAATGGATCCTTATACAAGAGAGGAAGACGGGTTGCGAAAAATGTTCAAAAAAGTTGAAAGTCACGAAGCTTTTTCGGTAGTAAATTATATTTGAATTCAAAAGATGGTAAAAACTGGAATAAACATTGTTTTCCAAAAAATGTTCGAACACGGCAGAATAACCTAATTGTCAGATTACCTTGAGTTTTAGGTCCTGCAAAAGACACTTGATTTCCAATAGACTCTTAGCAACTCTTTTTTGATGATGCTACACTGAATAAAATTCTGCTATATATGAGAGCCTTCAAAACATATATGCAAAAAAAATCCGATGTAAGACCGACAAATCTATTGGAAATTAGATATCTGCTTGGCTTACTCTGCCTCGCTGGTATATATCGTGCTGGCAGAACATCTATTTTTGAATTTTGGTCCACTGACAGCACAGGTATCCAGATTTCATTTTTCAATGAGGTGTTTGCGAATGGATGATATTTGAACGATAGAAATTCGGAAAACCGATAAGAATCCAGAACCAGTCAGAGAATTGTTTTTAAATATAAACAGAAAATGTCAGAAGCACTACACAGTGGCCAGATATGCTACACTTGATGAGATGTGGGCATTTAGAATTCGCTGTGGGTTTAGGATGTATATGGATTAAAAGTTTTGTCTTTAGTTGATTCGCGCACATTTTATACACATAATATGAAAATCTACTGCAGCAAACAACTAAACGGTCCAATTGCAGTTAGCAATGCTACCACTAATGTAGTAAATAGAATGTGTTTACCCCTTTCAAAGTCTAATAGAAATATTACAATGTACAATTGGTTCACGTCTGTTCCAGCTGCTGATGATTTACTGAAGAATAATGACTTAAAAATAGTTGGGACTACGTAAAGATAAAAAGCAAATATCATTTGATTATTTTGTCAAAAGACTACCAAAAACCAGAATGTTTGTTTTTACACAAGATAAAACCATTGTTTCCTACATTCCAAGGTGAAATAAAAATGTAATTTTATTGTCCACTCTACACCATGACAAGTATCGATCCAAACTCTGGCGAAAATACCAAACCAGAGATACATTTTAAAACTCCTCAAAATGTGGAGTTGATACTGTGGACCAACTGAGATCTAAATATAACATTGCTGGGAATACACGTAGATGGCCAATGATAATTTTCTACAGACTTTTCAATATTACTGGAATAAATGCTTTTGTAATCTATATAAGTAATGCCATAATACATGGAAAAGAAGCAGATGCGAAGGTTGAAAGATGAATATTTTTAAAAAATCTTACCAAATCGTTGTAATAAGATTAAAGTCATATTTAAAAATTTCATAAATAGAAAATAAGGAAAAAAGAAACTAGATACAAATATATTTTTTAGCGTATAACAACCAACCACCCGGTATGAATTATTTTCATACCATCAGAATACAAAACAAAATATTTTTTGCATGCAACTCTATAATTTAGGCCAATAAAAAATAACTTTAATATAAACACATTTTTTCAACCGTAAAGGTGTCGAAATTAATAACAATATAAGGTTTGTTCCAACACGTCGAAAGACCGTCACCGTACAGCCACGCGCATGAGCCGTAGATAAAAGTTGTTCCAACTGAGAGGTGACGGTAATCTGACGATCCTCTTGGTGTTCCAACCAAACTCGTGATCGTGTTTGTCACGGTTTCAGTATGCTAATTTCGGTACATGCTCAAAATTAGTGACTATGTGGATTGACATGCTCATTTAGCAGCTTGTCGGTGGATTTTGAGCTGCTCCATGTCATGTTCCATCTATCGAAGATTCTGTTGCTGTTCTCTTTTGATTTGTTTTGTTGTTTCTCACTATCGTTTGATCTAACAAATACGCAAACATGAGTGAAGATGGAGATAAGGATTTTTATCCGACGAAACCAGTGAAGATGATTTTGAACTTTTATATTTAATTTATTAGGTTATGGCAAATCGTCCATAAGCCGATCACACAACCGATCCAACGTTTACATATTTTTGTACCGTCACGAGACTATACAAATTCCGCAAATGCTTACAAAATGCAACGAAAACGATCTCAAAACGGTTTCGAAACGATGCAGAAATACGAGTTGGAACAAACCTATAGTGATCCAGTTTTGGTACTGTCACGTAACGTAATGCAAATCACCAAAAAAAAATGCTGAATGAACAAAGGTTCGAAAAAACACGGCGCATCCTTTTTTTTACACGGGGAAAATTCTTTAGTCGGTAATCCCTGCTCCGTTGGTCAAGAACCAAAAAAGAGTTAGATTCTGCCTATCGTATCGGCGCGTAGCACTTTTATTTGTAAAAAAAAAAAACAAAAAGTTTCGGTTAGATTAGGCTGAAGCAGAATTTAAATTAAAAGTGCAAATTTCAAGCTTCACCGCCAAGGGACTAAGGGCGAGATTGTCGCGTGGTAAGTCGACTAACTTATCCATTTGTTTTACTAACATTTTACTAAACAGAAATTTTGGTTTTTAGTGGACTATATGAAAGAACGGTACATTCTACATACCTACCAAGAGAAGTTAGACAAGTTGCAGCGACATTTACTAGAACTGAAATGATGTTGCCAGTGTCACTAGTTGAAAATAAACGTGGCAGATGCGCATTCTGCAAAGATCGCAAAACGCGATACAAGTGCTGTATTTGCCAAAAATTCGTTTGTTTAGAACATACTGTATGTGTATGCCAAACTTATGCCACAATATTTGCAGAATAACATTTCTACAACCTTACCAAAAAATAGTGTTCATTTTTTTAAAGAATCAAAATGTTTTGTTTGCAGTTTTTTGTTATCTTCTGTCAGCACAGTAACACTATTTGATACAATTTTACTTTCCCGGACCCATCAAAGGGAAAGTAAGGTGAACGAGCAAAAAAAAACCGAGATATCGATGGAAATATCCATTTTGAGGTTCCCCAAGAAGATTGACACCATTTACGTATGGCGTATGGTCTGTCTGTGTGTAATCTTTCACGATAACTGCCAAACCGTTTGACCAATCAAGCTGAAATTTGGTATGGAGGGTCGGTGTGTGCCTAGAATGCGACCATTAGTTTTTGGTTTAAATTGGTACATTGGAGGGTCCTCAAGACCGACATTGGTTAAATATACATGTAACAATTTTTTGCTTTATTTAAATTTTAAGGACAAACAATACATTTTAGTGCAAAATGTTGTAGAACAAAGTTTTAGAACATAAAATTACCTACAATTTTTGTCTTAAGCCTTTTCCAAAATTTCCAATAGTTGCGCCACTAGAGGGCGCGTAAAAAATGTGCATGTATGTTTTCTATAGTTTTTCTTGATTTTGAGAACAAACAATACATTTTAGTGCAAAATGTTGCAGTACAAAGTTAGTGAATAAAATTCTCTATAACTTTTGTTTCAAACTTTTTCCAGAATTTCCAATAGTTTCGCCACTAGAGGGCGCTTAAAAAATGTGCATGTAGGTTTTCTCTAGTTTTTCTTGATTTTGAGGACAAATAATATACTTTAGTGCAAAATGTTATAGTACAAAGTTTTAGAGCATAAAATTCTCCATAACTTTTGTCTCAAACTTTTTCTAAAATCTCCAATAGTTGCGCCACTAGAGGGCGCGTAGAAAATGTGCATGTATGTTTTCTCTAGTTTTTCTTGATTTTGAGGACAAACAATGTATTTAGTGCAAAATTTTCTTATGCAAAGTTGTAAAGCATCAATTTTTTTTTAACTTTTATGCTTAACTTTTATCGAATTCCTCATAGTTTCGCCGCTAGATGGCGAGAAAAATACACATTTAAAATTCCCTACAACTATTGTATGAAAATTTTTCCCGAATTCCCAATAGTTTTCACACATAATTTTAGGAGATCCTAATTGTAGCAGTATGATATATAACGTGCGCATGCGCAGCTTATGTCATTACCAACATTGAAATATTAATTCACCATCAGCTCGCTTTTTTTAATGTGTTCCATAAATCAATGTAATGCTTAGTATTTTGTAATTAAAATAATAATAATAAATAACATATTCTCTACGGTCGAGCCGGGAAAGTCCTGGGGTGACACAGCCGATTTTTTTAAATATATTTGTTTGATTTTTGGGAATTATTAGGTTTTTTTGTAGGTATGTTGGACCCACCGCGCCCCTTATTATAAAATAAACACACGCGTCCACTCCAGGGTTAAATAAATCTCAGATAGAAAAAAAACAGGACGTCTGTCAAGGAAATCTAACGCTGGATTTTAAATAAAAAATATAAATAAATCTAACAGGAAACTTTTTATCCGTCTTTGAATTAAGTTGGTTTATTAAATTCTAGCTTAAATTAAGTTTCTAAACTATATATTGTTTTTCAATCAAGTGGATTAATCACTTTATTCTCATCCACAAACTGAAAATCTTATTATCGGAGATCAAAATAGATAACACTTCCCGTCGGTGAAGAACTTTATTTTCCTTTTTCCTTTCTCTCTCGCCCGTATATTTTTAGACCCGCCTGGCTGGAAGTTTTCCGGAAAGTTGTGAAACTCGATTTCTCTAAAAGCCACGTCAAATTTTACCCCCGGTAGTTTGTTATAATTAATATTCTATTAGTGAAGCGGGGCTGGTCGAAAACTCTCAACAGATTTTTACAATCCATAAATATTTGAAATTTACCTCTTTATTAAATGGTATAGAAGTTTTGAAACAACTTTGTTTAATAAATATATAATTTATTTCAGCTGGTTGTGAAAATGGTTGTTCTGGACATGGACAATGCACGCTTGAAGAAGGTTTATACAAATGTGTGTGTATTCCTGGTTGGGCTGGATCAGATTGCAGCATACCTTTAGAACAAGATTGTCAAGATGACATCGACAATGATCACGGTAAGATTCTTTTTTTATTTATTAAAATTAATTAATACAATATGTATTTTTTTTCAGATGGCATGATCGATTGTTCGGACAGCGAATGCTGCTCGCACCCGAGCTGCTCCGATCATATAATGTGCATCTCGAGCAACGATCCCGTGGAGGTTTTGCTCCGCAAACAACCACCTTCAGTGACTGCATCTTTTTACCAACGAGTCAAATTCCTCATCGAGGAAAATTCCGTGCAATCGTACGCGCACATGGACGAATATACCGAAAGGTAAGGATGATTCTATTAAATTAATTTTTTTAGAGCTTTTTCATCGAGTGCCACGTATATTGTGTTACAAGTTCGAGAAATCTATTTTGTCTGAATTTGTAGTAAAGAATTTTAAAATTAATTAAACTTGTGTTTATATATTTAATTTTTTACTAAAATAAATAGGGATAAAAACTGTATTTATCAAATAAAAATTGTTTCATGTCTGATTTGTTGTGTTCAAGTAAAACGAGGTTAATGATGCGAATTTTCTTGAAGAATTTCAAACTTTTTGTGGAATATTTCATGACATGCCTACATAAAAGATAAACCGTTGTGAGAAAATTGTAGGTATTTTCTTGCAAACATGCCATAAAGGTAAATAGTCGTTTTGTAAATTTTATCACAGATAATATCTAATAATTTACTATTATTACTGGTATTTATATTGTTTGTTTTCGGAGTTAAATTCCTTGTACTTTGAAAATATTTTATCAAATAATCTGATACTATATTTATTAATCACTTAAATACATAAATAAATAAATTTTATATAAAGCTAAAATGGTTTTTAACGAACCTACTTTATAAAAATTGATTTTATAGGTACTGAAATGATTTTAAATTTATCTTTTTTTCAAATAAATTGCTATCCCTATTTTCAATTTCGTTAATTAATTAAACGAACGGTGAAATTATTTTATGATTTTATTTCTGTTGTAGCTTTTTTAACATGAAAAAAATTATGTGACAATTAATGTATTTTTCTACTTTCTAGTTCAAATTATATCGCCGCTTCCGTTCCCTAAAAAAATTTCAACTTTATTGAATTTCTCGTTGTATATTTTAAATTCCATTTAAAGTTAATTCAAACATTTATATTGAACATCATTTTATAAGAATCATTTTTTTAGATTTTACAGTGTGTCCCATCAAATGTATAAAAATGTGCCAGCATATTCTTTATTCTAAAATAACGCAAAAAGTCTGAATAAACATATATTGAAAAATGCTGAAATGTGTAACTCTGAAGATGGTTTTTATTTAATATCTCCTCAACTTATGATATTAGTAGTAGAGTGAAATTTGGTGAGTTTACCCACCTTTTTATTCTCAAAAAGATCGGTTAATAACAATCTGCAAATTTAACTTAGGGGTGCATGAACAAGGGAGTCAAAATTGGATGTATTTGCCAAACGTTTTATTTCAGAGGTGGTAGCTCCCTTAGGAAGCATTTTTCATACTTTTTACATTATTTTAGAATATAGAATCTGGTGGAATAGTTTGACGCAATAATTGTGGGACACACTATATGATGTAAACTTACGTAGTTTATCCATTGATTAAAATTTATTTTAACAAAAAAATACATTAAAAACATTTAAGGTAAATTGGATGTATTTGCCAAACATTTTATTTCAGAGGTGGTAGCTCCCTTAGGAAGCATTTTTCATACTTTTTACATTATTTTAGAGTATAGAATCTGGTGGAATAGTTTGACGCAATAATTGTGGGACACACTATATGATGTAAACTTACGTAGTTTATCCATTGATTAAAATTTATTTTAACAAAAAAATACATTAAAAACATTTAAGGTAAATATTGAAAAAAAATTGCACTTAAAATATTGTCGAGAGAAAGAGACAACAAGATAATATAAATTTTAAAATTATCGCCAACATTACTTTCCAAATTCCCCAGCCTAATTTTTAAACGTACATTTTCATTGTGTGTTACAGCATACTTTAAGAGTATACAACTAGGGGGGTTAGAGGGGATAATAATTGCCCTCTATATTAAGGCCAAAAATCTTTTTTGAAGTCAGTTTTAATATAGCTTACTTCCGTCTGACATGAAAGAAATGAAATTGTCATACTGGGAAAAAAATTTCCAATTTTCCAAAAAAAAAATGTCTTAAATAAAAAATTTAATATATTTGTTAAAAAATAATGGCTGAGGCGACGACTAATTTCGGTGAAGCTTTACGATCATCAGATCTACAATACATCACCTGAATAAATATTTACAAAAAAACGAAGTAAGAGCTTACCATTGTATTTATGGAGAAAATTAGAAATATTTGTTATCACTGACGGAATACTCATTAATCTTGGTTCCTTTGTTAATCCTTGTCCGTTTAATACTTTAAAACCTGCCACTTAAGTACCACATCAATATAATGTTAACGAATTCAATCAGTGATGATAAATATTTTCAATTTTCCCTATGAACACAGTGATTTTTGTTAATATTTATTGATATGATGTATTGTAGGCCTAATTATGGCGAAGTTTCTCTGAAACTAGTCGCCGTTTCAACTTTTACCTTTTAACAAAAATATTAAATCGTCGAGTTTTATTATCTCATCGGTCGAGCACATTTGAGATAATGGAGAACCTTTTGGACTTAAATATAGATATGTCAGTAAATATTTTGAACTGAAAAATTGTCTTTTAAAGTGAATGGATATTTTTCTTATTATTAGATATTTTGACATACACAATGCTTCAACCTTTCAATCCCTGACTCATAGTTTCCTCAGATTCTTGAATACTTCCTCCAGCCATTTTTTCCTCCTTCGTTCTCTTCTTATCATTTCCCATGAGTATTATTTTAATCTATCTATCCTCTATTACTTTCTATTTTCACTGCCTATAAAATGTTTATTTTCTCGAACAGCTGGGCTAATTCTCTATTTGTGTTTAATCTGAATTAATTCTCCTTAAAAAATCAGTTTTTGGTGCATCCATGACTCAAATCTGTTATTACTTCCTCCAGCTATTTTTTCCTCAACCGTTCTACTTTTTTCACATTAGTATTTTTTAACATATATTGTGTCAGGCATCCCCTATTTCTTTGTGTTTTCACTACCTGTACAGTGTTTATTCTGGTCTTATTCTCTGTTTGTGTTTAATCTGAATTCATTCTCTAAAAATCTTCTTAATCCGTTTTTGGCGCCTACTTCAGTTAGATTTTCCAGTACTTCCTTCAGCAATTTTTTCCTCGCTCGTCCTCTCCTTATCCTTTCTCTTTCTCTTCCTGTTAGTTTTACTTTAACCGATCTTGTGTTGGGTATCCCATACCATTGCATTCATGGAGAAAACTAGAAATATTTGTCCATCGGTTGAGCATATTTTAAATCTTGGATAACCTTTTGGACTATATGTATATACGTTAATGAAGATTTTGAACATAAAAATTGGATCATAAAGAGAATGGCATACACAATGCTTTAACCTTTCAATTCCTGACTCATAATTCCCTCAGATTTTTTATTACTTCCTACAGATGTTTTTTCCTTCCTCGTCCTCTTCTTGTCCTTTCTTCGTCTTTTCCCAACAGTATTATTTTAAGTTATCTTTTGTCAGTCATCTACTATTTCTTTGTGTTTTCATTACCTAAACAATGTTTATTTTCTCAAACAACTGCTCTTTTTCGATATTTGTGTTTAATCTAAATTCATTGTCCAAAAATCATTTAAATCCATTTTTTTGGCTCATACTTCACTCAGATTTGTCATGCTTCCTCCAGGAATTTTTCCTCGCTCGTCCTCTTCTTATGCTTTGTCTTTCTTCTCCTATTAGTATTATTTCTCTCTATTTTCGCCACCTAAACAATGCTAAGTTTCTTGTACAGCTGGTCTAATTATTTGTTTATGTTTCATCTGAATTCATTCTCCCAAAAATGCCTTTAATCTACTAGACTTCCAGTCTACTTTCCTCCTTGAGCCTTGATATTGTTGGCTACACTCTTATTTTTATTTTCCTTGCTAGATTAAAATACGTGAGAGAATATTTCTTCGATTTTACTTTTCTCTTCAATTGTTTAACCTTCTCTTCTTCCGCTTTACATGTTAGTGATGATGCCGAATATTGAGTTTGCTCCATCTTCTCTCTATTTTCTATGTGAATCTTCTTATTTTTTAAAGCAAACTCCTCACACGTTGTTTCATAAGTTGTGAGTTTATTTTCCGTTCTTCTAGCAATCATCTTTCATTATATTTAGTGGTACTTCTAATTGTTTTATTACTTGCAATAGCTTTTCCATGCCAGTAATCTATAAACAGCAAATGTAAGCCCATGTTTTGTTCATAAGGTTTCAGTTGGATTATTTTCCGGAATTGTGGGGACAGGAATCTTTGCATGGAGTGAGTAATGCGAGACTTAAGCAAAGGTACGTCACGCTAAAAATTCCTCAAATATTTTCTTCTGAAAATGTATCTATTAGTATAATTAGGTAGGGGGCTGTCATTATGGCTTTTTTTACTTTTATATTTTTTTTAACCCTAATTATTATTATAAATAATTATAAATTCCTGATTACTAAGCAGCTGCTGCGTAATGCTTCATCGATGATATCTTGGGGTTCATCCAGAAGAGCTGTGGCTTGGCTTAAAATCCTTGCATTTTGCTAGGGGATTTGCTTTTTATGAAATTATTAGTGGCGTGAAAAATTTTCGCTCCTACTTTGAACCCCACATCTTTTAGGGCATCCTTGATATTTATTTCATTCTTTTTTATGCCGTTTTCTGTAATGGGATTTTATCAGCAATTCATTCTATTCGGTAAGCATTTTTTTTACTACCGTTATGTCCCTGTAACATAAATTGATTATTGGCAGTATATTTAAGTCATTTCTGATTGTTATGCATGATCTTTGATGGTCAAAAGGTTCTGTCATAAATTAACTGCTCCGAGTGCCATAATCTTACCCCTGTTGACCTACGGTTCCTGTATGAGGGCCACATCAAAGTTTCCTTTTTTATTAAGAGACAGCTCCACTGAAGCCAGCTTACTGTCTTACTGTGTTGGAGGTTCTCTGCTTCAAGGACCCCGATTGGCATCACCACCATCAACCAGTCGTCCTCCCAGTGCCCTGAAAGTTACTCTTCCAAGTTTGTAAAAAGCTTTCATGAGTTTTTCCAGCCGTCTACTCATAGGTCCACACTTTGTCTTCCTAGACGTATCTAGACTAGGTCCTCCCGCTCCATAGGCCCAGGAATGAAAACTAGAAAACTGGCTTTCTTTGGGAGCTCTTTGGTTTAAGTGCTGTTAAAGCTTCGTTCTCCCAGACTCAGACTCCCGATATCATTTATGAGCTGGTCGACAGTTCTGCCGTTCGCGCAGGTCATCCATAGGACACCTCAGTTAAATATAGTTCTGATGAAATGCAATGGCACATTGTTTCCAGAGCGAACTGCATAGATTGCATCTACCAGTTTATTCCAAACCAGGTCAGCTTATTCCTGGTTCTTGTTTACTTCAGGATGGCACTTATCTATAACGACTATCCTGATTCCTGTTGGGACCTCGCTGTAGATCCCAGTCTTTCCAGTTTTAAGATTCTTGGCGGGCTGAGGAGGTGTTTGTAAGTCCGAACGACTTCGTTTGGATTTATTTCTGGCCGTTGATATCTGTCTGAGCTGCTCCTTGGTCTACGTACCCTCTTACTCTTTCCTGGTTTTGGTCTGTTGCTTCTTCTGAGTTCCCGAAAGCCTAGGTAATTTAGGGTCAGTTATTTGGCCCATCTTTTTCACCTTTTTGGTTATTGTGTCAGCGGTTTTGGATGTACCCGCTGACGTGTCGGTAGCCATTGCAAATTCTCCTGTACTGTTTGGCCCATTCTCCTCTGAGTGTTCTCTCTCAAAGTCGGAATTTCTTTTTTCTTTTGTTTTTCCTCTCTGGTGGTCCATAATGAATCCCATGAGGGAAGGGGTAGTCCACACTTGTACCCCCTGCGGTACTTCTCCACCGCCATGCACCTGTAGACACGTATCGCTTGACACCCTTAAGTTGGGGGATTGGTTTGCGTCACCTTATTGGTTATTCTGGTGATAACCTACTCTTAAAAAACTAGGTTGCTTTTAATAAGTCATCTGGTTTTCCGCCACCTGCCGACGCTCCAAGTAGCCATCCAAGCCCTTGTTTTTTTTTCAGTGTGTTTTATCCACTTTATGGAATTATTTATGATTTCGTTGTTATCTTCAACCTCGTCTTCCTCCATTTTAATTTCAGTTCATGTAGGATGTCTGAGAAATACTACGCAATTTTTTTTAACTTCCTTCTATTTTTTCTTTTGTGTCCTTTATCTAGGTGCTGTTCTCTGGCGCTATTACCAGTACTTTATTTTTTCTTTCTAATAGTTCTTGTACCTAGTGCTTTTTGTTTTCCTGCTACATAACATTAAAATTTTAAAATCCCTGAAAAAAAGACTACAAAAATATAATGTAATTCAATATTTAATTGGTTTTGGTGCTATTAAAGTCGATAGAATTCACAATTCACTACAAAGTTTAGAAATTAATATTTAAATATTTTCAATATTTCATTTAAAACTGTCAAAAATAACTAACAGTTTTATTGGTATGTAATAAAAATAGAACTAGTCCTATATTGGACCCCTGAGGAAGTCATATATTAACACTAAGGTCCAGTTTTGGATAATTTGATGTATTTTTTTAAATTAATAACAATTCATTTAATAAAAATAAATATGATATCCCTAGCTTTATTGAGAACAAAATCATTATGAAAATGTTAAAAAAGTTTTTGATTTTCCCAAAGAAAGTCAAGGAAAGGCAGCTGATGTATTTTATAAAAATTGAACATTTTAATGCAACGAAAACATGAAACTAATTTTTCCTTTTGTGGTCCCTTAAACAATATTATTATTTTTTGTGTAATCGTTGGCTGAGAGATCATTAAAACTTTCCATTTTACATAAACTACAATGTACAAATTCAACGTAAATCGCCATTTTCGTGTACGCCCGCTCTTGAAGCAGCTTAAAAGATTTCTTGTTATGCTTGTGCTGTATCTATAAAAAAATGTATCTCTATACAATAAATTGCATACAAATCTCATTTTCGAGTAATGTGTCACTGTTTAATTTTCTATATTGCTAATATATATTTTATATTATTGTAACTATTTGCATCTCGTAAATATTGGGTAATAGAGTGAAGAAAAAAATCTATAAATAGACATAATAAAATATCAAAAAATAATTTTAAATCTATATTTTATTTTATTTTTTTTTCATATGAAATTTTATTGTAAGGTAAGTTTTTAACATAAATATATTCAGAATCAGACAAAATACGATTTCTCGAACTGGTAACTACAAATAATGGCAAAAAAAACAGCCACGCTGTCGACCGACTATCGCGCTATATCACAGGATTTCAGCTCTGCACGTTTGAGCGGATTTCGGGGGGGCATTTTCTCCCCTGATGTTTTGCTCGGGCATCGCACTCCCTTAGCGGAGCTCTATCCCTATTTTAACCCCCGAATACCCTACCTCGCCTTCCCCCCCGAAGCCCCACGCCACTTTTTAAATTTTTAAAAATAACGGCGGGAGGTTCCGGGACATCATTGTGTCTCGTCTACAAATCCCTGTGTTCGTCTAAACCCGATCCTTAGCCCGAGCTGTCGCTCAGAATTGCGGAAATTCATCCTTAATAAGGCCTTTTCTTGGTGAGAATACTTCATTTCTTATATAAAATATGCGATCTTCTGCTTAAAATTACTACTTGAAAAAGAATTCATATTTATAACAATAGCCGCTTTTTTTTAATAATCAGGAGATGATTTTTTATGACAAATAACATTTTGTCACAAGCTATTACTTTTGATGTTATATTACCCAATCCAAACTTTAATAAATGGAAATTAAAATTTTAAAATAAATTATCAACAACTTTTTCACCTGACGATGTTTTTTAGCCTAAAATTTTTTAGAGCAGTCATAAACGTTATAGTATTTTTTTATTTATATAAGATTAAGTTATGTCAACCAAAAATTAGATAAAATAATTCGTTACATTGTCTAGGACAAATAAAATACAAGTAATAGAGATTAAACTACGTTTCTATTTTTACTAAACCATTATCAGGGCTATAATTCTTTCCTTATTACTTAAAAATAATTTAAAATTGCCTTATTTAGAAGAAAAAAAACAGAATTATAAACATAAAAATTCTAACAAACCGTACATTAAACATAGGGATTAAAATAATTTTAATCTAGCTGAATGGTAATTTTTAATAATTGAAGAAGGTTCTATCTAATTTAAATTATGCAGTATACACCACTGATGAAGGTTAAGTAAATTTACTCGAAACGGTGTTTACTAAAATATTAATCCTGTAATAAATTAGTGACATCATCTTTTTATCAAAAATGTGGATATTGTTTTAATATTTTTTCAAAACTATGCAGAAATTCTGATCGTATAAAAAAATATACTTCATAAAGGCCTTTTAATATACCGCGCAACCAAATTAATAAAAAAAAGGCGATAGAAAAATATGTAATTAATTAACCATTTAGTCATAGGTATGTATTAAAATAAAATGACATGTTGGACACAAGTTAAGCATGCCACATAGTATTTCGTAAACTTCTTAACCGATATCAAATGCTTTAGAAAAAAAAACCCAACTCTGTATTTTTATGCATGACGAATAATAAATATTAAAAAAAAAAAACAAAACACGATTTCCATCAAACGAAATGTAATATATCCTAATTATTTTTTAATGTACATGATGACTTGTTGAAGTTGGAAAATGTTTTATTGCTATAAAAAGCTCTAAAACAATAACAAAAAAAAATGCTTTTATAAGGACGTACGTCAACGTGCTATTACACTTTTTTTTTGGGAACCTATAAATTTTTAATTCAAATGTGTAGTAGGTGAAGTGGTATACACAAAATATGAGGAAAGTAAAAAATGTAAATTTGGTTTAATCATAAATACAATTTTTAAAAATATAAAATACATTCTGCTACAAGTGTGTTTTTTTTTTAAATTTTAAAATATAAATTGTGGGTGTCAAAGAAGAGAGACTACAAGATAATTTTTTTTTATTTTCATCTCAAGTTTTTTTTTACTTGTAAACCGTTGTTTATTCTTTTATAAAAAAATTTCATCATTTTCACATTTTTTTTTTATAAAACTACTCATACTTATTGTATTGTTTATTTTCTCTTAAATGACATTATGTTTAGTATATTTTATAGTTTCCTTATAACGTGAAATACGAAGTTTTTTTAATTGCTTTATTCAGTCACTCCCCAAAAAATATTGTATCTACGCTTATGTGTATACAGAAAAATATTACACGATTCAAAATTTTATAATTTACCTCTTTATATGCGTTTATTATTTTGTCTAGAAAGTAATAAATTAATATAAATTATACTTTTCATATCTTATAACCCTCGTAATAAAAAAAGGATAACATGCATCAAAACGAGATTATAACCATTCGAAAGAAAGAAAAATGTGCTATAAGCATGATTTTTTTCAAAATTTTCGATAACAATTTGTGTGTATGAGAGAAGGGAGAGACTACACGATAGTGATTTTTTAAATTTTTGTTATTTCAGTCTCTTCCTTGTTACAAATTTATAATTTTTATTAAAAAAAAAATATAAAAAAAATCACACCTATTATATTTTTAAGTATCTTTTAAGTGACATTCAGCACATTTTAATATCTTTTATAGTTTTTTGTTACGTGGAATAAAAAGCCTATTTAATTCATTTATTTATAAATCTGCAGAAAAAAGTTAAATATACGCTTGTGTATATACACAATAATATAAAATGAATAATAATCTTAAACCCCTCGTAATAAAAGAAGTATAACATTAATCAAAACAAGATTATAACCATTTGAAAGAGAAAAAAATTTGCTATAAGTTTGATTTGTTTAAAAATTTTGGAAAAAAAATTGTGCGTATGAGAGAAGGGGGAGACTACACGATAGTAATTTTTTTAATTTTTGTCATTATATTCTCTTCCTTATCACAAATTTATAATTTTTATTAAAAAAAGATAAAGAAAATCGCACTTATTATATTTTTTAGTATCTTTTATGACATTCAGCATATTTTAATATCTTTTATAGTTCTTTTTGTTATGTGGAATAAGAGGCATTTTTAATTAATTTATTCATTCTACACCAGAAAAAAGTTAAACGTACGCTTGTGTGTACACAAAATAATATAAAATGATTACTACTTTTATAATTCACCACTTTGCCTCCATTTTTTGTTTTGTCTAGCCTGAAATTAATAATTTAATATAAATTTATAATTTTCATATCTTATAACATTCGTAATAAAAAAACTATAATACTTATCAAAACAAGATTATAACCATTCAAAAGAGAAAAAAAATTTACAATTTTTCTTAAAAAATTCACATTTATTCTATTTTTGATTATATTTTAAATGGGATTAAGCACATTCTAATACCTTTTATAGTTTTCTTGTGATCTTCAACAAGACGCCATTTTAATTTCTTTGTTTATTCACCCCCAAGAAAAAAGTAAAATGTACGTTCGGGTATACACAAAATAAATGGTTAAAAAAAATTAAAATTCGATTCTAGGTACATTTCTTTATTTTGACTAACCTTAAATTAATAATTTCATATAAATTTTTACTTTTCAAATCTTATAACCCTCGTAATAAAGAAATATATAATATTCAGCAAAACGAGGTTATAACCAGTTGAAAGAAAAAAAAATGGGCTATGAGTTTGATTTTTTTCAAAATTTTAGAACTAAAATTGTGTGTATGACAGAAGGGAGAGACTTCACGATAGTGATTTTTTTAATTTTTGTCATATCAGCCTCTTCCTTGTCACAAATTTATAATTTTTCTTGCAAAATTTAAAAAAAAATCACATTTATTATATTTTTCAGTGTCTTTTAAATGATATTAAGCACATTTTATTACCTTTTATAGTTTTGTTGTTATATTCAGCAAGAAGTCATTTTAATTCCTTTGTTCATTCACCCCCAAGAATGGAGAGAATACACGATAGTGATTTTTTTAATTTTTGTCATATCAGCCTCTTCCTTGTCACAAATTTATAATTTTTCTTTAAAAATTAAAAAAAAAATCATACTTATTATATTTTTCAGTGTCTTTTAAATGACTTAAGCACATTTGATTATCTTTTATAGTTTTCTTATTATATTCAACAAGAAGCAATTTTAATTCCTTTATTCATTCACCCTCAAGAAAAAAGTTAAATGTACGCTCATGTATACACAAAATAAATGATTAGAAAAATTTTGAATTCAATTCTGCATACTTTTTTATTTTGTCTAGCCTGAAATTAATAATTTAAAATAAATTTATACTTTTTACATCGTATAACCCTCGTAATAAAAAAACTATAATATTTACCAGAACTAGGATACAATCATTTGAAAGAGGAAAAAATGGGCTATAAGTATAATTTTTTTCAAAATTTTAGACAAAAAGTTGTGTGTATGAGGGAAGGGAGAGACTGCATGGTAGATATATTTTTTAATTTTTATCATTTCAGTCTCTCGCTTGTGACAAATTTGCAATTTTACAAAAAATTTCTAACTTATTATGCTGTTTATTGTCTTTTATATGATATTAAGCACATTTTATTATCTTTTTTAGCTTTATTGTTGTATGGAATAAGGAACCAAGTTAATTCCTTTGTTCATTCGCCCCTAGAAAATAGTCTTATGTACGCTCCTATGTACATCAAATGATATTAAATAGTTAAAAAATTTGTAGTTCAATTCTTTATGCACTTTTATTATTTTATCCGGCTTTAAAATACACATTTAATATAAATTTATATTTTTCATATCTTATAACCCCCGTAATAAAAAAACTATAACTTTTACCAGAACTAGGTTACAATCATTTAGAAGAGGAAAAAATGGGCTATAAGTATGATTTTTTTTCAAAATTTTAGACACAAAATTATATATATATGAGAAAAGGGAGAGACTACCAGATGATAGTTTTTTTAAATTTTTGTCATTTCAGTCTCTCTAGTCCCAAATTTACAATTTCTCTTAAAAAATTCACACTTAATCCATTTTTCAAGTTCTTTTAAATGGCATTAAGCACATTTGAATATATTTTATAGATTTCTTGTTATATTAATTAAAAAGCGTTTTTAATTAATGTCTTCTAGCTTTTCTAGTAAAAATAGTACGCTTGATGAATGAAGTTTATAAAAAAAATATTTTCATTAAGAAAAAAATTAAAAAAATGAAAAACCCAAACAATAAAATTGGTACCTATTTACCTAATTTAAAAAATATAATTTAGATATTAAATTTATATCAATTATGATAAGTTAAAAAAGTATATCTTATTTATCAAAACAATTTTTTAAATTCGAATTATAAACAATTCCATATAGGGGTTGTAATAAATACTTGTTACAGAATAATGCAAAAAGATAACCCTGATGGTTATCAATTATATAAAATTAGTACAACTTATCCGGACCATTTTTAAATTTTTGTACAAATTTTGTGCACTTTTTGTGCAAAAAACCGCCATAATTTTGTGCGTTTTTTGTTCAAATTATGTGTAAAACTTTTGGCCAAAATAAATGCACAAAAATATGGCGGTGGTTTAAATAAAATTGCATTATAAGTAACCGAATTGGGCTATCTCTATATTTAAGATATATTACCAAAAAACTATTTAATAAAATTAATTTTTCACATAATTTGAACAAAAAACTTTACAAAAATAAGGTATTAATAATCTGATAACATTAAATTTATATTTGGTTACAAGTCTCTTATTAAAAAATGGTTACATCCATATATATTATAAATTTGTTATATATATTCATTAACATCATGTATATTCTGTACAAAAAAATGTATACCACTCCCAGTATGTACTTGATTGATATAAACCTCTAAATTACATTTTGTTTGATATCGGCATAATCGATTAAAACGAAAAACTCTTGGAACATCAACATATCGAACGCGAGGCAAATATTTACCGTTTCATGACGTCACTAGCTGCATTTGGTCTCGGTTAAAAAGTCAATATGGTGCCTATTGAAAACTTTATATAAATACATTCATGTGTTTGCATTTATATTATAGAGCCATTCTTCCATTGTTTATTTTGTTTGCCAGTAGACTTTTTTGGATTTTGGTGTCTGTTGCGCTCGGGGTATAATCCAAAATTGAAATATCGAAGAAATTGCGATCAGAGATTCATAATTTATTTTATTAAAAAAATACAAACGCAAAATAAAATGTAACATTAATATAAATCCTAGTGCTTACTTATTGAGATTCTTACGGGGTAACTTCAGACCCTTATATAGATTTTGTTTTAATTAGGTTTGGTGGTATATCAGAAATAAGGGTGAAAAAATGGCGCCAGTTTATTTTTGTAAAGTTTTGAGAACCGAAAAATAAACAATGCGAATAAAAATGCTCACATTGTGAGGATTAAGCTTCTAGCTGGAGGGGAATGCGAGCAATAGACAAGTGCGAGGATTTTGTGAGGATTCTGATGTATTTTTTGATGAATTACATTTTATTTAATAACTGAATTATTTTCAAATTCCCACAATTTATTGAATATTAACTTCTACCAAATGAAATTTATTTGGCAATATGGCACTCGACTGCGTCAGTTAAACAAACAATAAAAGCAGTTTATTCTACTTATATGGTCATAAAATTAGGAACTCGTTTCGAGAATAAATTGTGTCGCACGTTATTTCAATATAATTTATATGGCAATTATTTGTGCAAAGTAGAATGTGTTTTACTTTCTCTCCTAAATTTAACTATTTCCGATATAACGTTTATAATACCTATTTTTTGTTTTTGAAAAGTTGGCAACGACGCTTATTTTCAATAAAGATCTCCTATGTCGATTTGGTGAATCTAATTATGTATTTTTTTCTTACTCACTGCATTTTAGTGAGACTGAAACAGACATGCATGTGTATGTGATGATTTTGTGAGGAATTGTGTGTGTGTGTGTGTGTGTGTGTGTGTGTGTGTGTGTGTGTGTGTGTGTGTGTGTGTGTGTGTGTGTGTGTGTGTGTGTGTGTGTGTGTGAGCGAAATGGGTTCAAACAGAAGAGTGGAGCTTTTTATAATTTTTATGTTGGCAACGCTGGCTATATCAGAAATAAAGGTGAACAAATGGCGCCAGTTTATTTTAGAACAGTTCCGAAAAATAAACATAAATGGAATAAAATTTAGAAATTATGCTGTGATGAAAATTTAACCAACAATTTATAAATACTTAATTTAATGCTTGGTACAACAACTGGAGTATAACTAACGATATGTAACTTGTTGTGGGTAACTTAAAATTAAGCACAGAAAAAAACCGAAGGGGAGACTAGAGCTGGTGTATACTGCGAACAAAATAAGTACCAAAAGAACTTCTGTATTCCAGGCAAAAGTCTATGCAATACTGCGAAAAGTAGTTACGTGAAAGTCCTCTAAGGAAAAAGAATGCTAATCTACTCAGACAGTAAAGCAGCCCTCTAGGCTCTAAGGAACCCAAAGGTGATATCTAGATTGGCGACAAACTTATGGAACTGGCACGTCACAGTACGGTAACCTTATTGTGGGTATCAGGACACAAAGGCATCGCTGGAAACGCAAAGGCTGACGAGCTTGCAAAAAGTTAATAGTCAACCTCACTAACTGGTCTAGAACCAGCGATGGGAGCACCAAAGCGTATGTTTAGGAACCATATAAAAGACTGGATCAGACGAGAACATAAATTATACTGGGCAGAATACCCAATGGGAACAAGTTTATTAAAGAACCGTCAAAGAACTCAATTGAAAAACTACTTTTGCAAATTACCACAGCGCTCCTCATGGGACACCTTTTCACCAGAGAGTACCTAAGCAGAATGGGATAGCGGTGACCTTAATGCGGACAATGTAATAAAAGGATTGAGCATACACTCCACAATACTGTGCAACTATGAGGTACTGGATCACAGAATACAAATAACATGTAAAAAA
Source organism: Neocrepidodera transversa (assembly GCA_963243735.1). NCBI lineage: Eukaryota > Metazoa > Arthropoda > Insecta > Coleoptera > Chrysomelidae > Neocrepidodera > Neocrepidodera transversa. The sequence continues at coordinate 21,365,179 of OY725341.1, forward strand.
CAAAATCTGGATCCAGAAGACTGCGAATAACCCGTTATCTTACGCCTTTTTTACATTAATTTCACTAATAACCTTGACGAGAACATAAAGTTACATATGTATATGTTTAAATATAAAAGAAACCATAAACCAAACAATTTATTCATTTAAGAAAGAAAAAAAATTGAGACTAGTAAATCCATTACGATTCTCCTTCTTTTGTTCTATATGTTCTTTTCACAATTGGGGTTTTGGTTTTTCTGTTTAGGGCAGTACACATTTATTAAATGTTCTTTGCATTTCTAGACGCTCTGCATCATCTCGAACAAACACAAAAACGTTCGTTTGAAATTTGACAGAATTACAAAAACGTGATTGCACGCGCAATGAGAAAAACACTCACCTCAAATTTAGTGTTTCATGTGCCGCAATGTACTAACCTCAAAGACGACTGCATAAATTCTGCAACATTGTCAACTCCTTTTACAAATGATGCTAAAGGCATTCCTTAAAGCTCAAGATTATCGTATTAATTACGATAATTTTCTTGCATAGCGGGTTAAAGAACCTGTACAAACTAGTACAAGGAACAAGATGAAATGACTGAATGCAGTAGATAAAGAGATAGGAGGTTTCAGTAAATCCGGTTGATAATGATCGGTCCCGGGGAAAAAAGTATAGAAAAAAACTTTTGCCATCCAATAATTATTGATTAAACCTATTGGAGAAGGTGAGTGACCCTTACTCACTAATTAATTCGTCATCAAATCCAGGTTTCACAATAAGTCCCTAATACAAGATGTAGTAAGATGATCAATTTTCTAATCAAGCTAAGGACTGGCTATATTGTTTATAACCTTAACATGAATTGCTCATGGATTTCCCTAAAAGAGTTACTCATGGTTTTATCATCATGGATTGCTCATGGTTTAACCATCATGGATTGCTTATGGTATTACCACCATGGATTTCTCATTTTTTTACCAATATGGATTGCTCATGGTTTTACCACCATGGATTGCTCATGGTTTTACCACCATGAATTGCTCATGGTTTTAACAATATGGATCGCTCATGGTTTTACAAAAATGGATTGCTCATGGTTTTACCACTATGGATTGCTCATGCTTTTACCAACATGGATTGCTCATGGTTTTACCATGATGCATTGATCAGTTTCAATTTAACTAGATAGAAACAGGAAGCACACAGCACAATATGCAAAGTGGTGACTATCAAATTTAGTTTAAAAAAGACTCTTAGTGGCCTGTGAATTTCTAAAATAACGGTTGAGACACGTGATCAAAGTTATTAAGAGGATGGTCAAATATGAATAGGTTTAAACTAAAAGCATTTAAATTATTGCTGAAATTACGAAAAAACATGTTTACATGTTAAAATTTTAATGTTAATAACACTTACAAAATCTTATAAGTCAAGCATCAATCTATAATATAGCCGGCAAAGTCCTGACTGATTGACTGACTGACATAGAACCAACGTAGGGCGGTATCTATTGAACCTAGAGACTTGAAATTTTGAGAATATGTTTTGTTCATAACATAAACAGACACACCATAGATAAGAATAGGAAAAAATAGGGTAAAATAGTGAAAATAGGAAAAAGTAGAGAAAGTAGGGACGAATGGAAAATGGAAAAAATATGAATAAATATAGAAAATTAGGGAAAATTATAAAAAATAGGAAACAATATAAAAAAATAAAGAAAAACATGGACAAATAGAGGAAACTAGGAAAAATAGTTAAAACTAGGGAAACAGTAGGAAAAAAAGAGAAAAATGAAGAAAAGAGAACAAAATAGGGAAAAACAAGTACAAATAAGGACAAATATGGAAAAAAAGGAAAATTAAAGAAAATAGGAAAAACTGACGGAAAACAGGAAATAATAGAAAGAAATAGGAAAAATAGATAAAATATGGAAAAATAGAGAAAATAGTGAAAATAGGGAAAATTATGGAAAACTATAGAGAAATATAGGAAAAAAGGATACCATAACAGTGAAAACAGACATTTGGTAAAAATGGTAAAAAAAGGGAAAAAACATGGAACAATAATGAAAATTTTTAAAAAACAGGGCCAAATAGGGAGAAATTGCGTGTAAAATAGGAAAATTTTAAAGAAATAGTGAAAAATAGGTAAAAATTAGGGAACAGGAAAAAATATGGAAAAATAGAGATATTGGAGAAAAATAGGGAAACATGATAAACTAGTAAAAAAATAGGGAAATATAAGGGAAAATAAAGAAAAAGGGAAAATGGGAAATAATAGAAAATAATTAAGATATATGGAAAGAAACAGGAAAAAATAATTAATAACGGGAAAAATATGAACAAATACGAAAAATGGGGAAAAATGGGGAATAAATAAGGAAGAATAAATAGACAAAAATGAGGAAAATAGGATAATGGTAAACAGGAAAAAATAGAAAGTGGTAGGGAAATGGAAAAAATTAGGGAAAATAGCAAAACATAGAGAGATTAGAGGAGAAAAAATAGGAAAAAATGGGAAAAAATAAGCAAAAATAGGAAAAATAAGCAAAGCTTGGTCGTCCAGTTGCTAAAGGACTCTGTAACAAAGTACTGGTATTCATCTACTCTTTTATATGGGCAAGGCCAGATGTCACCGATCCTTTAATTATGGTCAAGAAATTGTTCAAAAAAAAAGGTACGACCGGATTGCGATAGCAGTTTTATACGATTTCACCTTATTTATCTGGTTATAGTTATATACCAGTGGTTACTGAAATTACAATACATAGAAAAAATAAAAAGTGACAAGTTAATGCAAAAATTGTTAATATCCAAAACTGGTAATACAAAGATCCATCCTTACCAACACTCTATTTCCGATGCTTTATCTTGGTTGTTGAATTTTATTGTACCAAGATTAAGCCAAATGATTTAGAATTGGGCCACATCATACTTACCTACATACTGATGAATTGATAATTCTAAATCGAAAAAAAAAATGATCTGGGTTAATGTAAAAACCATTTATCAGAAGCTGTTGGTACAATAGCTAAAGGTTCCATCAACATAAATGGTTTTTACCGAATTGATTGTTTGTGAAACACGAAAACACGACCAATTGCCTTTTCTTGTCGTTGATAAATAAAACTCTTCTGCTCTGTTAGTTTTTACGTCAATCGAATCTTGATAGATAAATAGAACAGAAGGGACTGTAGGCACCAATACCTCTTCTACCGCAACCTTCTCAGATCTGTTGTAGTTTTCTTCTCGATTAGAGAAATTTTTCTAGAGTTGTCCTAGTTATTAAACTCCATCACTAGTTCTGCTTTACGTTTTTCTTCACCATATAGTACAAACCTTAGCCTATATAGCCCTCCACAGTAACTATATACTGCAGTTTCCTCCTCTTCATAACAGAACCTGCAAATAGCTTCTTCTGTCATTCCTATTGTATTTATATGTTTGTTGAACGGACTGCCAGTAAGAAGACCTACTATTATTCTAATAGTTTTCCTGCTCTGACTTAGTAGGTACTCTGTGAGTTTTGGCGAAGGTCCTATGATGAACTCTTTGACTTGTCTCCGCCCTTTCCAAAAGTCTTGAGAAATATATCTAGCTTCCATCGATTGCTGACTATTGTCTTCGCAATGCCACAGAATGGTTCTGGTCGATTAGAGATTGTGTTGCCCCTTTTGCTATTAGTTTATCTCCTTTATCTCTTCATGTTTCGTTACCCAGCCTATTGTTAGTCTATTTCAATTACCAAGCTCTGTTAGCGCCTTCCCACATAAGTTTGCTTGAAGCATAATGGTTTTAATGCTGCTTGGCTATCTAATCTAATGTATCTTGAACTTCTCTTATATTTTGAGGTAATGGTGATTGTTGAGATCTTCTAGAATCATATATTCGCTTGCGAATAGAGAAAACATTAGCAGAAGTTAATCTCGACGAATGCGATGATTGTGGTGAATTAATTTTAACCAACAAACCAACTAAACGTACATTTCTAGGGAGCATGTAGATATTAACACGGCGCGATCCGACCATGTATTTTTTGAGCGCAATTTTAACATCGGGGCAATTCGGCCAAAGAATTAACGAACACTGAAAACTGGCGTAGTCTGGAGATAACATTTTATATTTCTATTGCAGCTTTTTAAATAAGCTTCAATAATTCTACCACGATATCAGTACAACATTCTGATGGTATTTTAGTAACGAATTGTAGGAAAATTGTAAAGCCCTACTTACAAATTAACTGTTAGTTAAAGTACGTAAAATTCTCTTTGGAAGTAGAATTTATAAAAATTACCGATACTAAACCAATCAGGGCTAGAGAGAGAGATGGAAAACAGATCCAATTAAATTATCATCAATAATTCTAACTCACACATTTATTATTTATTTATTATTGATGCTGATACGGCTGCTACTAATACAAAAGAGCATTTAACAACACAAATAGTAAAATCGTCGTTCAGGTATTGAAAAATTTTAGTAACATAATTTTTCAGTATTTATTTTCCTACATAACGTTGGTATAGGTATTTGTATGTTTGTCTCTAGAGAATTCTGTTTTTAAAAAATTCTGACTTTGTTTCCGAAAAACTGAACTCTAAATTACAACAAGGAACATGTGGATTCTAAAATAAAACTAATTTTTTCCGGTTTGGCAGTAAAAACATTTAACGATGTTTCATCCCTACGGACACGATCTAGTTCGCCGAAAAAAAATGGATTGATTATCTCATTTTTCGATAAAAATTCCAACGATATTCCAGCTTGCCAATATCAATTATACATGGTTACTCAAAAGATTTATTTTTATATTTCATGTTATAAAAATTATTAATAAATCATATGAATAAACATATTGTAGCACTTTAGATCAACAAAATTATTGTGGGGATACTAATAGTATTAAAATTAATTGGATTACAAGAATAAGCTAAAACTTGTAGAATTACTGACCGATTATACCAGGAGAAGCAAGGAATATATTAAAAGAAAATTCGCATTCGATTTTTCCAAAATATCTCGTCAACCAGACCTGATATTTTAGTTTTGAAAAAAACCAATCAATTCGTCTGGAAAATACATATATGTTTTTCCATTCAATCAAGTTTTTATTTATAATAGTTTACGAAATACCAATAGTGTTTAATTAAATTTGGGCCACCCTGTATACCGATGAAATTGTAATTTTTAATCATAAAAAAGCACTGACAAATATAGTAATAGATAAGCTTAGTTAAATGATCGCAACTTTTTCGATAACGTAATTTTTGGATTCTTGGATATATACAAATAAGCGCCAAAAAACAAATAGACTTTCTATATGCTATTTTTTATTTAACCCATGTACTGGGTGATTAAGTAAAACATAAAAAAATTTTATTACTTGTATTTCTTGCTATACATTATATTTTTTTTAAGAAATCATCAACGGTTCACATTTTAACTATTAATAACAACACAGTAGCGTAGATACTTTTATTTAAACTATATTTTTAATTTTTTTTAACCTATACATCATTTACCCAAAACGTAATACATAAATGGGAAGTTATAGGGTTTGTAAAAATAAAAACTGAATATATAGAATGTCTTTTTTTATAAATATATTTATCCTTGAGCGCAATTGAACCAAAATTTACTTTTTTGCCTAACTTGTGTCTGTCATTGTCTGTAGCTAAAATTTTTGTTTATGATTTATTTTTTTATTTTGTGTGTCCGTCATAATTTTGTCTCGTCATTTATACCGATTGAAAGAAGAAAGCAATGAGAGAGTGTGCAAACTGTTTGTCTCAATTTGTTATTGGTAGCTGTGATAGAGACAAACTTAAAAAAAAATCGTATTTACTAACTTATTTTAATAATAATAATAATAATAGTATTTACTAATTTTAATTTTTTATAAAATTATTTTTTAACATAACATAACCATTATTTTTGTGATAGTAAATAATTATATTTTGACAGTTCTGGTATCAAAATAAATATATGTATAAACGCAATATTTGTGAAATAAAATTATTTCCAGGTTCTTGGTATACACCATGTAATATGTTTTTATTTATTATAACAAATTTGATGTTTAAACTTCGTTCTGATTAGGGTTTAATACGCATTTATTAAATAAAAATTGACAAAACCGCTTTTTCTTTTAACTAAAATTACTGATAAAACCATTATTTGTTTAAAAATCGAAATTAGCCTTACCACAGGACTGATATTTATACGTAGTGGACAGGGACAAGTAGCCAATGTAATAAGCAAAAATGTTAATACAGTACAGCTGTTAAGTTGAAAAATCGTTCACCATTATGTTAGAATTCTGACATATGTTCATTTTTGTAAGATCAAGACCCCATGTGGATCTCTTAGACCATTTACTCTTAGACATTAATTGTCTTGAAGTCAATATTGAAGTTAGTTTGTATACAATTAGTGTAAACAAACAGTATCGCTGGTAACTCTTCGAATATATTTATAAATGCCCGAGCTGTTTTCTAAAGTTCTATTAAATTGTAAACGATATTTGTGATAAGTTCCATGGTCTAAGCCTTTTCTCAGTATGTATAAAAGGTCTATACCACTTCTATTGATGTTTGTAAACACTTCCCCGCACACGCCGGATACCCGGCGCCATGAGAAATAAATAAAATGTGTCGACTTTAAAACATTGTATAGAAAAATGTAAGCAATGCATGTCTAATAGTAAATAGTCTAAGGTGGATCTTACCTATGACGTCATATATTCCTATTATAATCCTAGATTGCCGATTATTGTGTAAAAATGCTTCAGATTGTGTTAGAAAGCTGACATTTTTTATTTCATTATTAATCGGTGTATAACTTAAAACTTTTTCATGGCATGTGACAATTACTTGTTTTTTTTCAATCCTGAGCAGTGAAATAGGATTACTGAGAAATTCAAAAAGCTCTGTTTTGTTATGATCTCTTCTAAACAAACTTTTCCAATGTCGGGGATTATGTAGTGCCAGTTTCAACCCGCTCCATCTCTTTTTTCTCTGACACTCTGTTGATATATGTATGTCACGTTGAAAAGAAATTCCACAGGCAAGAAATTATCATTAAGTCCTATAGTAAAATAGCCATCAAAGCACTGAACTCCCACGTAATCAGCTTCAAGATGGTCAAGGAATGCTTAGAAAAACTGAATTAGCTAAGGAAGGAAATAGCAGATAAACTTGCCAAAAAGTGGCTGAACCTTTTTGTTGGCTCAGTAATAGCATGACACTGCAAGAATTAAAAAGTAAAGTGGAAATAAAAACAAGCTTTGCATATTAACAGGAGTCCTAACAGGGCATTACCGACTAGGAGGACATCTTAAGAAGCTTGGACTAGCCGAACAACAAGAATGCAGATTTTGTGACTTAGATATTGAAAACTCAATCCACATACTCTCTGAATGCATAACCTATTCGAAAGTAAAAATGCGATGATTATTGTTATACCAACCTTAATCTCAACTTAATATTTTAATTTTACAACTATAAAATAGACAACTTTAATCGACAAAATAAAAGAAAAGTCGTCAATACAACAAATCTGTTTACTACCTTTATAGATCAAAAAAAAATAGAGAGGAGACGAGCACATTAGGCAAAGCGAGGTTAACGTTGTTGACAGATCACCAAACAATGTTGCCACAGCCAGGAAAAGGACCAAACCAATGACATTTGATTGAAATGTATGTGTAATTTGTCTCATTCTTGGAGTTACAGATTAAGGGTTTTATGCATCAGCAATTTTCACTTGCAAAACGGTCACATCCCAGAAATTCCAGAGATATTTTTTCCATTTCTTGATAAGAAGAAAACAAGTTTTTGAAATAAAAATATTAATTTTAAACATTCAGTTAATATTTTAATGAGTTTCGATGATTATTATGTGAATGGATCTGAGAAATAACAGGAACATGAAAGGATATATGGATATATCAGATGGGATGTCCTCTGCGGGATGTCCCCTGCATGTCTTTGTACAGCGTAATATAAAAAGGACATACCTCGAATGTCCCTATATTGTTAGGGCTATATCTTGGCATGTTTGAACTGCTAAGACAATATTAGTATTCATGATTTCCTTAAAGTCTAAAGTGAGCAGATCTTCACTTTCCTCCAAAACTTGATTTGCCAGTTTCTTAATTATTGCCACAAGAGACGTTACATCTATGATGTATGCAAGATAGGCAAGATCCACATGAGATCTTGATCGTATATCCGTACCACATTTCATCTTTCTATAGTAATCTGAAGTATTTTTATACAATTTTGAAAATTTTGTCGGCCATCTTGGATTATTATAGGTAAGATCAATATGGGGTCTTGATCGTATATCATTACCACTGCAAAAATGAACATTTCTTTCAATGTGAACGATTATCCTTATTTTACATCTGTAATAACTACAGTTTATCATAAAATCTTAGCTACTGTCTTATTTTATAAACAACACTGTATATTTGAAAAAATCATGTTATCAAACAAATTTTATATCTACAATTTATTACAGTTTGTCATAAAGTTTTTTTTTCCGGATACTCGTTCTTTTTCCACCGGCACTTCAGCCTCTTGAGCTTTTTGTTCATTCAGATTTCGGCAACCACTCTGTAACTCTATATCTTGTCTTTTATGGTCTAATGCCTCGAATTCTGACAATATATACTTGGCTGTTTCGATCCCTTTCCTGCAGGGAAATTCTTTGTCCTAGATGCAGGAGTCGTCTCATTGGACTGTGACCAGTGAGGAGACCCGTTATAGTTCTATCTCGGTTCCTAATTATTTTGAGTTTTGTATTTCGACGGTTCTTTAATGAGTGTTTGAAAGAGGCTTTATTCCATTTCTCTCTTTGTTTTAGTTTGATCCAGTCCTGTATGCATCCTCGGATGCCAGATTTTGTGATTCCGAGTATAGGTTCTGGGCCCACACAGTGAGTTGATGAACCTTTTCCGGGTAGTTCAACAGCTTTTTCGTTGCTCTCAATGCCAAAGTGTCCTGGAACCTACATTAAAGTTATTTTGTGGTGTTATGATAGTACACATAGTTCTTTTCGGGCATTCCCATAACAGTCTTGATGTCACTTTTGGGTTCATAAGAGCCTTGATTAATGCCTGGCTGTCTATATATATTTTGATCCGTGTCGTATATTGCAGAATTGCGTACAATTTCCCTTAGAATACCGAACTTTATATTCCACTGGGGTGCTGAGTTAAGAGTTTATCCCCTCGCTGTATATTCCAGCACCAGTTCCTTCCCTGCTCTTAGATCCTCTCTCCAGGTTTGCCCTTGAGGTTCATTTCCTTCAGCCTTGCATGTTCACCTCAAAGTAAGTGATGAAAAGTACATAGGAGTTCTGTGGTACGTTGGTTTCATTTCAAAAATGGTACCTGCCACTATTTTATTTATCTTGTCATGGTTTGATCTATTTCTCGTGTTTCGTAGCCTTGAAAGTCCCATTCATGCCTCACCCACGATTGTTATGCCAATCGGGGGAAGGTTCAAGGTTGAGCAGAGCTTCTATCGCTGCTATTGGTGTTGTTTTCATAGCCTCCATTATACTGAGGCAGGCAAGTCTTTGCACCATGCTCAACGCAACCGCGGCTATTTTTTGGATTATCTTCCTCCATCATACCAATGATGCGTAGGTGATCATGGGTTTCACCACAGTATTGTATGTCCAATACACCATTTTGGTGCTTAGCCCCCATGTTTTTCGTGTGCTCGTGTGGCTGCCAGTAATGCTGCCTCCGCTTTCTTCTTTACTTTGCCAGGTTCCAGGTATGATTCTACATTTTAATTTTCAATTTTTTGACACTTTTAATTTGACAAGAAATGATCCCAGAAAACGGTTAAATTAGGTTAGATTGCAAAAATATATCAATTCTTCTCTGGCTCTATTAATTTCAGAGAAAAACAAGTCTTGATTTTATTTCAATCTTGGAAGCGCAAGTTCTACGTATTTTGTAAATTGAAATGTTTATAACTTTTGAATGAATAAATATTAATAAATAAAACTTAAAATATACATACTAGACAGCACAGTCTGAATTTAACGCAAATTAAAATGGCAGTAGATAATTGAAAAATGGAAAATTTCCATAAAAAAATTTCCGAACTTAATCCGAAACGGGAAACTTGGTCTTGAATGATTTGTTCAGCCTTCAAGATTTAATTTTAAAAGATCCTATGAATTTTAATTAGCAGTATTCACAAATTCATCTAATGTAATATTACCGGGTTGGGGATGATACCCTGAGGAGCAGCTTTTGGTTCCCTAAGATCAAGGTATTATTATTTGTGTTTTACTCAGAATAATCTATTTGATATTTAGGTTGTTTAAGAATTTCTTGACTGAAAAGATTAAAACTCACCAGCTTTTTAAGGATCGAAAGTTGATTAATTTTTATTAACTACTTTTGTAGTTGTTACTGGCAGGATATTATTTGATCCCAATTTTATACTATTTGGTTATTTTTAAAATGTCTTACAAATATATTAACTTCTTTTTTTTTCATGTCCTTATATCAATGATAATGTAATGATATAAAAAGAACTAAAATTTACAACAGAGCAGATGTTACATTTTAAAATAAAACCACGTTTTATTATATAAAATTAACAAATGTGGTTTTAATTATTATTTTTTGACCACATTGTAAATTATGTGCAAACATTGCAAGATTTTAATACAAGGTTCGTCATAGCCAAACTAAATTTAATAAAGCCTGTTTCATTTAAAACTACAATATATTTCCGCAATTTAATATTCCATAGTTCTTTAATTATTCCTATCCCAAATTACGATACTAATTAATTATTAAAAATCTAACCTAACAATTATCGACCAACCAATTAATCGTAAACCAATTATTATCTATTTCCTTTTAATTATTAGCCTAAAAACAAAATTTACTTAAATAAATATTTCATTTCTGGAAATAATATTACGCTTGGCTATTTTCGATTTGTTTTATAAATAATTGGAATTGATCAAAAATTTAATTACTTTTGTTAATTGTACATCGGGGTTTGTAGTACTTTGTAATAGTCTCCCTGAAATAATTAATGTTTTCGGTTAAAGCATTCTAATTAAATTGTTTAATAGAACTCAGGCTACTGGTTATATAGTAATTAAACTAAAATTTTTAATTAATTCAAAACTTAGTACAAAAATCTTAATTCAATAACTAAAATTAAATTAGTTTCCTTTTTTATCTAGTAAATTTATCTTTCCAGACATTATTTGACTACACATCCTATAAATTTCCAACAAAAAGCTGAGATGGGTTATCTTTATTTTAATTTTTCTGCTACCCATTCAAATTATGTCGTTTTTTGTTTAATTGGCGTTGGACTATTATTGGTCTCTGGTATAGGAATTATTTTGCATTTTAAGATATATTCAGATGGTGGATGTTCTAAAAAATAATTAGTTATTAGTAATAGAGAGTCCTACTTTATGTTATTTTATCCTGTTTTCTTCTGTGGGGTTTAGTGGAGAAAGTCTTAAGAGACATGTTGGGATCAACGATTGGCTTAACGATTTTCTACTTTCCTAGTATAAGTAAAAGGACACGATATAAATGTACGTAAACAAGTTGTCTAGGATAGGATCAGGACATCTTCTAGTAGACGTAAAATATGCTCTGCCACTCTTTGAAATAATGTTCTAAATATGCAGATTGATCAGCAAAAGACATTATTTAACCTGGAATTAGTGGAATCAGTCAATGGCTTACGAGATGTTTATATCCAATCTAAATAGAAAGCAATAGCGCCTAATTAAAGCTGAAATTTATCGATCTAGAATGTGAATGAATCTTGTTATTCTGAATTATTCTAGTGGCGTATCTTTTTCGTAAGCTCTTGATCTAATAATTATTTGATGTGAAGAGTGGAATTCTGCTGAGCGCTTTCGACTTATAATGCCATCATCAAATCTTTAATTGAAAAAGACACGACGACATATTAAACTGACGTTGACAGATGACAGTGACAGAAGACTACGTTCATCCAAGGTTCCGAACTACACCAAACCGAGATGAACTGATCATCATTTAATTTGTGTAATTGAGGGAAAGGGATATGCTCAGTCACTAGGGACATGATTGATACAGCGGTCCAAAGAAACCAAGTATAGTAATAATTATTTAAAATTGGTAATGATTCAATTACTAAACACTAAAACAAACATTGTTAGTTCTGGTGACCCCTGTTGTTTTTACACAGATTTATTGGCTAACGGAACACTGGTAAGGCTTCAAGAAAAAGGACGTATCTCCTTTACAGATCTGTCTGGACCGGAACGGCATATTTCTGGACTAAAGAAGCGTTAGTACTAGACTGTCACAAAGCATTGGTCGAAGCTTCAATCAACAATGTTTTCACCTTAAGATGGACCAAAGGTTTTGCCAAATCAAAAAGTAACCGTATCGCCGAGTCATTGGCCAAGAAGACAGCCAACCAGAAACTATTTGGACCTGGTTCCTTCATTGGTCTAACGACATCAGTCGTGACGAACCTAATTAAGGACCACTCCTTTCTAAAATTCAGGGAAAGATGGAATGAAACAAGAAGCTGCAGAGTTGCTTGGGAGTTATCCTGACAACTCAACAGCCAATAAATACTAACTAGGCCTCTTTTAACAGGCATTGAGAAAAACACTCTCCAGGGAGTGTGAACAAGAAGACGAGACAATCAAGCACATCTTCTATGATTGCTCAACACTCTCGTCAATTAGGAGAATTGTGTTCGGTGAGTATTGGTTAACACTATCCTACATAAGAGAGGCACCTCTTGGCAACGTTGTCAACTACATAAAAACTGTAGGCTGGTTGACGAGCTAAGTTATTAACTTATTAAGGAGGATATATAAATACTCTAATGATGCTTACGTGCTATGGTGCAGACCACTTGTGGAGCATCACACCATCCCCACCTTACAGATACAGACAGATACTAAAGGGGAATTGTAGATTGATACAAATCCCGAACACATCACAAAAGTGAGTGAGTATTTGTTTATCTAAATTAGTTCTGGACAGGCCCTTATGCTTAATTTAATTCTTCTTTTCCCTTAAATGGGAAAATTAAATGCAACAATGAAGTTTACTTGAAATTTATTATAATAAATAACTGAGAGAAAGTTGGAAGAGTTAACATTATTAGTTCACTGAGAAAGAGTAATCCGAGTTGCTCTAAACATTATTTAAGCACACTTAGAAGAATTGACTAATTTACAAAATGATTTTTTCTTATTACAACTACTGTCCTGAATTGTGAAGGCGCAAATCTTTTAAAGACACCACGCTAGATTCTATATGTGTGCGATAGTTCCGGACTCTCCCCTGATCGTTCTGCAAGCAGAGTCATGGGCATACCTGCTAAACCTCCTGGTGTTGTTCTGTTCCTTGTATCCTGCTCTAGGAGTAATTTACTCCTTTTCAGGGATACTTTGGAAGGTGTTGTTATGAAAAGGAAAAATATTGTAATGAGCTTAAGATATTTGAGCGTGAGAGGAGTCCTTCGACGTCAGTAGAGGACCAGCTCACTTGATGCCTGGAGGTGCATCCTCTAGGAGATCTAGGAACTCGTCCGGAAACAAAATCTCATCTACAAGATTACAACTAGCAAATTTTTCCATTAATCATGGGGACTGTAATGACAAGTCAGTATTTCACACAAGTCAGTATTTACTCTGTACTTCGGATAGAAAGTACCCGATATATTAATATTAATTCCTTAACTTTCGTCGAGAGGGAAAAATTTCGCCACCGAATTTGTTGGTCTGCGATAAAAACTGATTATTTTTTTATTAATTTGTTTTAAGTTGACGAGATTCCCTCCTACTGCTTCTTGGAGTAAGAAGAGGATACTACCTCGGCTTGTGTCAATGGCGGTTATTTAGGAGAAACTTCCCCCATGATTTCCAGTATTAAACTGGCTGTTTTTTTTCCTGTGTACACTGTTTTACCTACTGAGCGATTTTCTATCCCCAGCTACGTCATATTGCCGACTTCATAAGAAAGATTGTTTGGTTTTTTGCCTATAGGAGATGTTAATTCGAATTTTTGACCTTGGTCTAGATTCTTATATTTCTGTGGGAATTACTTTGAGTAGAGTATATTTAGTTCGTTTAAATATTAACTCAAAATGTTCAAGAAAGTGTTCTGACAAACACGGTAAAGTTTAAAAATATATCAGGAAACCATTTATTTTAGTTAAATATCGACGTGTTAATTTTTTATAACATTTTCGTGTTTCCCTACAAATTAAACAAGGCGCATAATTTCCAAGGAAACAATAAAATGTTCAAAAAAAATTTTTACCATTGATAATTTTTACGTAATTCGACTATTTTTCGGCCACAAACTTTTTTCTGGAAAATGACCTATCATAGAAATTTTATACTAAAAAATGTGGATATTAATGGATACTTTTTATCTTAGAATAATAAAATAAATAAAATAGAGAACAATAAAATAACGTTATCAAAATTTGGGATTATTTTTAACATTCCAACTGATTTTTTTGCAGGTTTAATTAATTTTGTTGTTACGTTAAACAATTTCATTCGACCAAGACGATATAAAAAACCTGGATATATGAAAGAAACATAAAGTCTGTATTTTAATTTTAAGCGTGTCCTGAAAATGCTAGTTTCGTTATCGAAATGTGTATTTAAAATATTACTAAATGGTTTTGAATAAGCAATAAAACAACTTGTATGATTTTATTTTTATAATTTAGAACTGTTAAAATAGTTTACTATCACATTAAACAATTTAAAAATAATGTCAATTATCTTCGTTAGTAGAAGGAATGCCACGTGAGTATCTGTGGAAATTGATAGCGTAGATGTGGCAACAGCGCACCGTAGGTATATTGCTGTTTATAAAGTACTTATGAGATATGGCAGAAGGAGCAGACAGGGCAGGAGGCTAGAGGTGACGTATCTGACAGACCTGAAGACCCGATCCAACATACCTGTCAGCATCCTCTGATAGTATTGATGTGCGAGAAGACAAAGACTAGACCAGACGTATCTGATAAAGCTGAAGACCAAACCAGACATATCTGACAGACCTGAAGACCCGTTCCAACGTACTTCAGACCTTTCTGCTTTGTCAGCATCCTCTGATGGTATTAATGTGCGAGAAGACAAAGCCTAGACTAGACATATCTGATAAGTAGCTTTATAAATAGCGCTGTCGCCAGATCTACTCTATAAATTTCCCCAGATCTGGGGAAAAATCGTGGTGCGTGTACTCAAGTGGCATTCCTTTGACTTTCGTTACGCAATGAAGGTCTTAATAATACTATATGTTTACAAATTTTGGATTATTTAATATTTGCTACAATTTTTATAACCGTTGCAATATTGTTATATTTAAATTTTTTAAGAAAATCTCTATCACAGCTCACCATCCGCTTAGTAGTACATGCGGAAGACGCTACTATAGCGTTCACGTATAGTATTGCAGAGTAATACATGCGCAGATTCCAAAATGCAGATATATTATAATATATTGATTATACGTATGAGATTTGATTGTGCGCTGTAAGCAGATATATTGTCGTCTGCGCATAGTATTGCAGTGTGATTAGTTAATTGTCCTGTCTTCTGTGTTCCCTGTGTCGCTGCTGCTGCTGCAACCTCGAATTGTAGCGAGTTCTGGAACTCCTTTACACCGCGGTAAGTGGCAGCATCTCCCCATGTTCGTATACTGTCTGTATGTTCGTCAGTTCGTGTGCTGCCTGTTAAAAAAATATATAAGATATACATATATTAGCCTGAAGCTCTAAAATGCTACAATACAGAAGTATCATTTTTCATCCGTGTAATACAGTTGGTCAAGATATTACAGTTTGGTTAATATTTAAAATAAAGTTGTGTTTTTTTAAAAAAATAGAAATCTCGATAATGTTAAAATAGTAAATTTTAAATACTTATTAATTAAAATATTTACCTTGGTTTTCATAAGATGTGCTTTTTTTCAAATAATCATGGCGCAAAGCAAAATTTTATAGATATAATTTTAAGCTAGCAAATATGCAAAAATATTGTACGATATAGAAACTAAATATGTATTAAAAACTTGATTTTAAATAATAGGAAAATTGCAATTTTTAAATCATGTTCAACTTTAAACATTTAACAAAGTATTTGATTGATATTCTTATAAAAGTAACAATGAAAAATAAAAAAAATATTATGAATCTGAAAGTTTTGGGACAAGAGCATAATCCAATCATGATAAAAAATCAAATCATAAAATAGTAAAAGGTTTTCCAGAACATAAATTCGTAGAAGAGTTAGTATAGAATGGCCTGCGAGATCTCCAGATATAACTATTATTTAAAAACCAGAAATTTAAAAATGTCCAGGGAATATAATTTACGATTTTTCCATCTTTAATATAATAATAATAGTATTCATATATTTCATCCCATTAAGAGTAAACTCCAGAAGCCAAAGGCTTATGCGGGGATGGGACGGCTATTATTAATCTTTGTCGTACCCTATTTATAAAGACAAATTTAACATTTGGTGACGTCTAATTTAATATAACTAATGTTGATGTGACAACCTAAGAAATAGATTAGGTTTCTGGAATATTAACAACCGAGGATAAAAAGTTTTAAAAAGTAGCAGGAAGTAAAGAAGCATAATACATATTCACAAAAATTTGGATTATTTTTAATCTAACTTTTTTTCAGAGAAAAAAATCACTGAAAAACTGGACAGTCAAAAAATATAAAAATCTAAATAGGGTTTGTTTTCTATATTTATGTACAGTGTGTCCTAAAAAAATTGTAGCGGTAGGTAATTTTATTAAAAAAACATACCTCGATATTAAATTAAAACGTTTTAAAAAAAATTTCTAATAACGAGGGAATATAAATTTAAGTCAAAATTAAATTAGGTACTCTTATTTTAAAAGATAAAAAAAATATTATTTGGTTACTATTTAGGCCAAAATATGTAATTACAGCTATATAATATTTTTCCTTGTAGGAAAGTTCGAAGTGATTCAAAATTACTTGGTTTCTTGGTACGAAATTGGTATATCACTCTGTATATGCCTAAGTTAGAATAAATATTAATATAAACAGTTGAAAAAATGCTTTATAATGTTTCAGAAAAATTTTTTTTTAAATGAGATTTATTTATATATTTTTTAAAACACCAAATTTTATAAAGAATTTTTTTTCAAAAATTAATAATAAAATATTTTTTCATTTGATTTAGATTTTTTGACATACTGTATAAGTACAAATAAAAAACCAAAAAACACCTGTCATAATCAACCAATAATTGAAATAAAACTAATAACCTATTTAAAACTTTTAGGATTAACCCATAACCCATTTATATACAGTGTGTCCCAAAACAATTTTTGTTGCAAAAGTCCTGCATCACTTATAGGCTATTGAATATGTTTCAAAATAAAAGGCGGAAAATTATTATATTAATTTGACAGCTAAATATGAGAAAATCAAGAAGTGCCCCCGTTTTCGGGGGTGCAATTTTTAGAGACGACTTAAAATTACCCCTTTTTCAGTTTTTTTATGAATTAACTCAAAAACAAAGATATAATTGAAATTTTTAGTAGAATATTTTTTTGTATGGCAAGAAATTTCTCATCGAGATACGTTTTTCCAAATTTTTTTTTTCTATTTTGAGTATTAATAATAATCTAAAAACACAATTAAAAATTTATTTATTTATTTATTTAAAAATTAATATAAACAACATTTTATTTTCCATTAGAGAGAATCAATATTTTAGATTTCCCTCTAAAGTATTTTACAAATGATTTTTGATTATTGGTAATGCAAGACTTTTTATCAGAAATATTGTTTTTATGAAATGCAGGATATACATATAGAACTTCTTGGAACACATTATCAATGGGTCATGGGACATTTAACTGGGTTAAAAGACGTCAATACCATATGCTATCTTGCCTGAAATCGTTTTTGAACGAGCGCTGCGTAAATATTAAAGATAGGAAGCTGCAGATTCTATATTAAATTCTCTAGAGCGCGTCTGTGGTAATTTTTTTTAAATTATTTTACTAATAGAGATACAACTATCAACTTTTTTCTCTAGATATCATGAAAAAACCGTAAATTTTTAGTTGTTTTAATAGGCGAGATCTCGTCCAAAAACGAATAATTACGTTTTGTGGCGCTGTACCTGTTATTGCGCAGAAAAAATATACTACAGTCTAGGATTACTTAACATTAATTAAAAAATACTGAATAAATAATTTTTACACCCAATTCATTTAAATACAAGCTCATTTTCGTTGGGTAATTCTCTAAACGGCAACAATGCAAGTCATGTGATGTGCGGGCCTCTTAATAGTTTTATTTCAATTATTGGTCGATTATAATCAAGGTGTTTTATTGGTTTTTTAAAATAGAAATTCAATTTGGCCGAAAAAAGTTTGTGCGATCGGGGAGCCCATTAGGAACGAAATTTAAAGTTATATTTTCAACTCTAAAGATCTTTCAATATATCTCTCTATTTTGGTTTTTTTTTTCTTTTTTTTATTTACTTTTCTTTCTATTTTTCCTGTTTTTTCTTATTTTTCCATATTTTTCCCTATTTGTTCCTATTTCTACATTGCTCTCTCTTTTCATAATTTTTTTCCTGTTTCTTCTATTTTTTCGTATTTGTCCCTATTGTATCTATTTTCACTATTTTTCCTATTTTTCCTACTTTTTTCTATTATTCCGTATTTTTCCCTATTTGTCCCTATACTTCCCAAATTTTTCTTTATTTTTCCCTATATTTCCCCATGTTTCCCTATTTTTACCTATATTCTTTATTTCTTCTATTTTTTCCCACTTTTCATTGTTTTTTCCTATTTCTCCGTTCTTTCCCTAGTTTTTGTGTTTTTCCGATTTTTTCCTATTTTTCATTATTTTTTTCTAGTTTTTCCAATTTTTCTTTATTGTCTCTATTATTCCCTATTTTTAACAATTTTTTCCTATCTTTTTTCTTATTTTTTTGTATACTTTCCCAATTTCCTTTACTTTCCCCATTTTTATTTATTTTTCTCTATTTATCCCTATTTTGCATTATTTTTCCTATTTCACTTTATTTTTCCCTATTTTTCACTATTTGACCCTACTTTTCCTCATTTTTTCCTATTTTCCCTAATACCTTTATTTCTCCCCATTTTACTATTCTTCTCTATTTTTCCCTATTTGTCCCTATTTTACTTCATTTTTTCTATTTCATTTTATTTTTCCCTATTGTACTTTATTTTTCACTATTTTTCCCTACTTTTTCTCATTTTTTCATAGTAATCAAAGTAACTATTCACATTTTAAATTAATAATCGTTATTGAAGAACGAAGATATACTTTTCCAACATCTCTATTTTTCGTTACATTACAATTTCTGATTGCTAAATCCTACGGCAAACGGCGTTTAGGAACTTAATTCCAATAGTCCCAATAATATCAAAATTGGAGATCACATATCAAATGTCACTTGGGATTTATATTTGAATTTTTTATATGTACTAAGAAGTCATTATTTGGTCTAAATTACTTATAATTATACTAAAATTGTCTAAAAAATCTCAATTTGCTTAATTATGTTTCTTACCCCCACTTTTTATAACTTTTCTCGAAGTTTCCGAGTCCGAAAATGCAAAAAAATCCTGTCCGGACTTCTGCATGTCTGTCTATCTGTCTGTTTGGATGTAAACACTATAACTTTTGAACGAAAGCGCCGATCGGTTTTTCACTTTAGTTAGTTTTTTCCAAGAAAGAACCCTATTGAATTTGAGCAGAATCGAACCGGCCGTTCCGATTCCCACCACACAAATTAAAGTGATTTGAATGGGAAAACTTTTTTCCAATTCAAATTTTTAGAATTTTTTGCCACTTTACATTATGGATATTGTTCCCCTAGATGTATGTGAAAAGTGTTACCAATTTCGCACAAGTCATTCGCTTTCTGTAGCATAAAAAGTGTTTGCTCGAAAGGCCGAAGTCCCGAAATGGTGCACCACCGTTTGAGCATCCCTAAGTTTTAAAATGAATAAATGACAAAGTTTACTTTAAAAAAAAATGATATGTATTCAATAACACCTCCAATATCCAAAAAAAAAATTCTTTCTTTAGGAATTTGAAAACCAAAACCAGCAAATAGTCTGATTGTCCAAAGTGAACAAAACTGATTTTGTTGGGAAATTCCAGAGACCTAATGTTGTTTTATAGTAAAACGTAAAATTTTAGAAATTCAAAATTGCACTAAACTTCACTTGATACCGAATGCATTTTGAATAAAAATCAAAAATAAAATAAAATCTGACATTTGACAGTCTTTTTGTAACTATTTAAAGTAATAGAATCCAAATATATATGTATAAGGAGTTCAAAATTGAATATTAATTTCAAAAAAATTCAAAAATAATTATATTATAATTATTCGATTATTCAAATAATTTAATGTTCCGGATTAGAAAGTGATTAATAATTTTGCTTATATAAATTTTTTTATAAAACCTTATACAACGATTGGTCATTACTTGAGTGAGATACGAGACTTAGTTAAAGATAACCCTGGTGAAAATAGTAATAAACTAGAGATCTAGCTGATAAAGCCTCATTAAATACAAAAACCCAATATCCTAAAAGGGAAATTACAAAAATAAACGAAGAGATAATCAACTATTATCTAGCTGATGAAAGATACCAAGAAACTAAACAAACCATTTACTTAAATTACATTTTTAAGTCAACAAAATGGAAGAAAATAAAAGACTGAAATAATATTAAATAATAAATACCTGAAAATAAAAGGAAAGAATATATCGCAGTTATAATAGCTATATAAAAGAAACTAATTAAGAGCGTTCTATCGACCTACAAATACTAAATTCCAATAACTTTTTTACGGAGCTACAAATTTAATTGTGGTTTTCAATAAAATATGGAGAAAAAATCTATTACTGCGGCTATCAATTATATTTTTTTATATCAACTTAGTTTGAAACGATAGAGCGCTCTTAAATTAATATAATAAACATGGCTTTCTATTAGGAGAAATTAATTTGTTACAAGTGATTAAAAATGTATCTTTTAGTGCTTTTTGTACTATAACAAATAACAAAAATAAAAATACTTACAAGTTGTGAGAATTTGATTCCTATGCATCCAGTTGTTTCGCCCCATAAGGACTCATCAGCGGCAATGTGCCGGCAATGTGCCCAGACAGATATAAATCAAATCCTCATCTGTTCAATACTGAATTAAATGGATGTTGTACTCAGGTAGATAGCTAACGCCATCTACCAATGGGACACGGTATCACTTATTACTTGGGAAAAGAGTCTACCTATATAATAAGCGTCAGTACAAACTGGAACCGGCAGAGAACCCATATCTCTAAAGGGTAATGAAACCCCAAACAACTTTCATGTATTTTTAAAACTTGTTTGTGGTTTAATTACCCTTTACAGATATGGGCCCTCTGTCGGTTCCAGTTTGTACTGGCGCTTATTACATAGGTGGAATATTTTTCCCCAGTAATAAGTGATACCGTGTCCCTTTGGTAGATGGCGTTAGCTATCTGTCTGAGTACAAAATCCTTTTTACTCAGTATTGCACAGGTGTGTTTCGAGATGAGAATTTGATTTCTATGAGTCTGAATACATTGTCGCTGGAACGAAACAGCTGTTCAGTATACGGCCTGGATGCATAGGAATTCAAATTCTCACAACTTACAAGTTTTTTTTAAACTTGTTTGGGGTTTCATTACCCTTTAGAGATATGGGCCCTCTGTCGGTTCCAGTTTGTACTGGCGCATATTACATAAATGGAATCTTTTTCCCAAGTAATAAGTGATACCGTGTCCCATTGGTAGATGGCGATAGCTAACTACCTGAGTACAACATCCTTTTAAATAACAAAAATGTTTTTCAATAATTTTAATAGTTTTCTGCTTATAGTGGATAGAAAAATTTTATACCCCGTATTTTGACTCTATGGCATTTTAATAAAAATATTATGTACCGTTTTAGTGTTAGAAAATATGCTTTTGGTCTAATAGCTGGCTGCATAAAAATACAAGGTATAAGGTACATGCAATATTTATAGCTAGAGAAGTTTCATTAGCTCTTCCGAACATTGAGTACACAATCTGCCAACGCGCTCAGGAAGATTAAAGCAGGGGCGGGCGATCAAAAATGATAAACCTCACGGATAAAAATTATCTAAATAACAAGTATTTGTTATTACAAACGGAGGAAATTATTGGCAGACAATTTTATGTGACAAAAAAAAGAAGAAACCTTATGATTAAAAATTATTGGAAATAATTACTGAGTTGTTAATTAATCTGTATGCTTAATGGCAGACGAAAAACAGAAGACAACAAATAATATTTATGAAAGCAAAAGAAATAATGGTCTGCCTCGATGTTGTCTTCCATGTTTTTTGTCTGCCATTCAGCATACAGTTTAGTTAACAACTCAGTAATTATTTCCAATAATTTTTAATCATATGGTTTATCCTTTTTTTGTCACATATATTAAGGCCACTTTGTTGTAATCTGCCGGCCCTTTTTCTTTCACGAAATCGTCTGCCAATATTTTTCCGACTTTTATAATAAGAAATACTTGATATTTATCTAATTTTTATCGGTGAGGTTTATCATTTTGTTTTTTGTTATTATTAAATTTATCATTTTTAATCGCCCGCCCCTGCTTTAATCTTCCAGAGCGCTATAAATATTGAATGTACCCTATACCTTGTATTTTTATGTAATCATATATTTATTATTTAAAAACAAAATTAATACTAAAAAATAATGGTAACCTAAAAACTATAATATTTGACAATACTTCAATTAATGTATTTATTGATTTGTTGTAGTAGTTAATTTCCAATCATTTATGTTTAATCTATATAATTGTCCTTTTATAAGATCTTATTACAAAAAGAAAAAGCAAAAACTAAAATATCCTTTTTTGGTGTTTTTGTGTTTAAATAAATATTTTTAGTCAATATTTAAACTTAATTTGTGACTCCACCAAAAATATTTCGTGGTCGATAACTTGTTTTGATTCTTGGAAAAATGGTAAAAAATTAAAAAAATCGCTGATCCCAGGATAACTATTATATTCTTTCTAAGGAAAAGAGTACATTTTTAACCTTTTTTTTCGCAACTATATTTTTTAATAAAAAAATACTTTACGTAATTTAGCAATAACGTTGCTTAAACATATTTTAAGTATTTAAATTATAATATAATTGTAGTTAATTTGACTAATTTATTTACAACTTTTAATAGAAAAAAAACCAAACATTATCCAAATATTTTTAATATCTTGACCAACTAGACTTACATATTCCTTGTTTGTCAATACATATTACGTACTTTCTCATTTATCAATGTTGTTTGTTTCATTTTTATGCTTTTTATTTTTATTTGGATTCTCTTACAATCCGGAATTATTTAATTAAATTATTTAAAAAATTGGTGAAAGCGCAGTTTATTTAAATTATGGTGAAGTCGCCATAATATTTTTTTTGTAAGAGATTCCAAAAATTTTATTTTGCTGTGAATGTCCATGTGCTCTTTCTATTGTTATTTATCTCATTTATACATCCATATTCATTTGATTTACATTCTATATAAAAACACATTCGAAACAGAACGTCAAGCAAATATAAATATTATTGGTAATAAAATTTGAAGGCAGATAAATTAAAAAACCGTAAATCGAAAAATATCTAATAAAATTTTATACGTCTTGAATAATCACCATAATAAACAATAGTTAATAATAAATATAATAAGTTGCTGAAAGCAATGTTTATTTGTATCGGATTTATTCAGAACCAAGGGAATTTCTACATTATGGCCCAAGACCCTTTTAAATTGTTCTACCAGACATGAGGAAATTTTTTTGTAAACTTACTGATAAGGTTATTTCGGATGACTGAATAAAATATATGAGGGGACTATTCGTTTAAGAATACAAAACCTATTATTATTATTTTTAAGAAATTTGATTCAGATAAATCTGATCCTAAATTGTTAAATACAAGATACCAAAATTAATTAGTTTTGTGAGGACATTATGGCAGCTATACTTATACCATTTCAATATTTTTTACTATTAATAACTAATGGTATATAATAAATAAAAATATTGCAATATCATAATTTGATTAACTAAAATTGTCATAAGGTATTGATGAAGCGAAATAATTTTAGTAGCTTAGATTTTGTTTAACAATTATCCTACTTGGAATGAAAATAAAATTAATAATAATTTAAAAAGGTTGTCCATAATATCAAATGTGAAAAAATAAAAAGTCAATGTCTAGTACCACATATATATTTTTTTATAAAATTTGGTAGGAAGTGAAACTGGCAACTAGTTTCGGCATACAAATGCCATCATCAGGACTAAGTACAATGTATGTATGAGTTTTTATAAGGAATTTTTACAACAGAGAATTTATCATATATTAAATTAAATTAAATTAAATTGAATTGATATAACATTTAATCTATGTAAGTTCTCTATTGTAAATTTTTCCTGATAGAAAACTCATATACACATTATATTATAGGCCTGATGATGGAATTTGTATACCGAAACTAGTTGCCAGTTCCCCTTCCAACAAAATTTTATAAATTGTGGTACTAGATATTGAATTTTTATTTCTTCAATTAATAATAAGCGCATTTTATAAAAAATCACCAAAAAAATATTTTCGGGTAGAATCTTTTTTCTTCAAGTATGTAGGTGAGATCGTTTGTTTCTTTCAACTTTTAAATTAATATTTAATAAGTATAAAAAAATGTTTTACTTGCCACGGTCGATTTTACATTTACGCTTGTCCAGCAGATCCCTATTTTCAACATTAAATTATTTTTTAGAAATTTCATCTTGAACAATTTTTTTTATAATTTTTCAGATTTTTTTTTTAATTTTGAAGATATTTGCAAAAAACTTTTTTTTGAATCTATATTTATTTATAGCTTTTGCAATATTAGACCAGGGTCAATTATTTTTTAAACAAAAAAAAATTTAGCAGTATGGAGATGGTCAGAAAATTTAGAGTAAATTATAAGTAAATTAGGAAAAATCAATACGACTCAGTTAAAGTTCCGGATGGGGGTGGGGGTAGGTAAATATACATTTTAATGATTGGATGCTGGTTTTGTACGATTTGTGGCTAAATATACATCCTATCGGAAAAAAAATTAATATATAAAAGTTGTAGAATAATTAAAAATCTAAAACTTTTATATTGATCAATTTTCAACATAACCTCAAAATTATAGAGAAAAACGATAAAAATCGTTTTGTTTTTATTTTAAAAGTATTAGTAAAAAATCCTTAAAAAATCAACTAAGAGTTCTTGAGGAATACCTAAAATAGGTATTTTTGAAAAATCCTTAAAAATTCTTTGAAAATTCCACGGAGAATCCTTGAGGAATAATTGAAATATTTTAAAAACGTGTAACTGAAAAATCCTTGAGTCTTTAAAAAATCCTTGAAAATCCATTAAAAATCTTAGAAAACTCCTTGAAAAATCCATTGGGAGTCCTTAAGGAATACATGAAATATTCTTAAAAAATCCTTAATCAGTCTTTAAAAATCCTATAAGATCCAAAATAAAAATCTAGAAAACTCCTTATAAATTCATGAAGAGTCCTTAAGGAATACTTAAAATTTATTTTGAACGTGTGTAATTGAAAAATCCTTAATAAAATTTCTGAAAATTTTTTGAAAAATCTATAAAAAATCTTAAAAAAGTCCTTCAAAATCCTAAAAAAGTCCTTAAAAGAAATCCTTAAAATATTCCTGAAAAATGTGTTTTAAAAACTGACGTGGACATTAAAAATTAAAAAAAAAACTGAATAGCCTGTTTTAATGTATTCTATTATTGCTTAAACAATGGTTATGGTAATTTTAAAACCATTAACAATTAATTGAATGCAAATGACATTATATTACATGAAAATTAATCTTTTAAAAAATCATAGAAAATATCCATGAAGAGAATAATTAAAATATTCTTGAAAAATGTGTGATTGAAAGGTCCTTGATGAGCCATAAAAATATTCCTAAAAAATCCTAGAAAAAATTCCTGAAAAATTCATAAAAAATCCACAAAGAGTCCTTGAGGAATATTTAATTTATTCCTAGATGGGTCTTTAAAAAGTTCCTAAAAAATCCTTGAAAAATCCATAAAAAAATCCTGGAAAACTCCTTGAAAAATCTACGAATAGTCCTTGAGGAATTTGTGATTAAAAAATCCTTGGCGAGTATTTAAAAAATTACTGAAAAATCATTGTAAACTCCTTGAAAAATCCATAAAAAATCCTATGAAACTCCTTGAAAATCTACGAAGAGCCCTTGACGAATGCTTAAAATATTTTTTAAAAATGTGTGATTAAAAAATTGTTGGCGAGTATTTAACAAACTATTGAAAAATCCATAAAAATCCTAGAAAACTCCTGAAAAATCCACCAAAAGTCCTTGAGGAATACTTGAAATTTTCATGAAAAATGTGTGATTAAAAAATTATTGATGAGCCTTTAAAAAATTCCTGAAAAATTCATAAAAAATCATAGAAAACTCCTTGAAAACCCCACAAAGAGACCTTGAGGAATACTCAATTTATTCTTGAAAAATGTGTGATTGTAAAATTCTTGATGAGTCTTTCAAAAATTCCTGAAAAGACCTTTAAAAATCCTTTAAAGTCCTAAACTATAATTAAACATTCCATGAACAATTCTAGAAAACTCCTTGAAAAATCTACGAAGAGTCATTGACGAATACTTGAAATATTCTTGAAAAATCCTTGATGAGAATTAAAAAAATTCGTGAAAAATCCTTGTAAGACCCTTGAACAAACCATAAAAAATCCTAGAAAACTTGTTGAAAAATCTACGAAGAGTCATTGACGAATACTTGAAATATTCTTGAAAAATGTGTGATTGAAAAATCGTTGACCAGTATTTAACAAATTCCTGAAAAATCCTTGAAAAATCCATAAAAAATCCTTGAAGACTCCTGGCAAAATCCACGAAGAGTCCTTGACGAATATTTGAAATATTCTTCAAAAATCTACGATTGAAAAATCCTAGATGAGTCTATTTAAAACTCCTGAAAAATCTATGAAAAATCCAAGAAAATTCCTGGAAAAATCCACCAAGGATCATTGAAAAATGTGTAATTGATAAATTCTAAATGATATTATATTACATGAAAATTAATCTTAAGACAATAAAAACTGATAAATTTAAAAAAATTAAATTTTGTAGTAAAAAAACCAATAATTGATTGATAAAAAATTGTTTTTTTATTTACATTCATATGAAATCGAAAAA
The DNA here is from genome assembly GCA_963243735.1 of Neocrepidodera transversa. Taxonomy (NCBI): domain Eukaryota; kingdom Metazoa; phylum Arthropoda; class Insecta; order Coleoptera; family Chrysomelidae; genus Neocrepidodera; species Neocrepidodera transversa. The sequence continues at coordinate 21,392,562 of OY725341.1, forward strand.
TACATTTTTGCTTTGAAGAAAATACAGATTAATTAAAAAAAAAACATTTTCACAAGTTTCATAAAAAAAATTATTTTTGCCAAAGATAAACATTTAAATCGAAAAAACAGTTTTGAGCGTTTTTCTCGATTATTTTAAGATTATAAAAGATTAATATAAAAATTTTATTATTTATGGATTTTTCAAAGATTTTCAGAAATTTTTTAAAGAATCATTAAAGATTTTTCAATCACACGATTTTCAAAAATATTTTAATTATTCCTCAAGGACTCTTGGTAGATTTTTTAAGAATATTTCTAGGATTTTTTATAGATTTCTTTAAGGATTTTTGAGAAATCTTTAAAGAATATTTCTAGGATTTTTCAATCGCACATTTTCCAAGAATATTTTAATTATTCCTCAAAGATTCTTATTAGATTTTTTAAGGATATTTCTAGGATTTTTTATTGATTTTTCAAGGATTTTTAAAAAAATTTTTAGAGACTCATTAAGAATTTTTCAAGAATATTTTAAGTATTCCTTAAGGATTCTTCGAGGGTTTTTCATGGAGTTTTCTAGGATTTTTATGAAGTTTTCAAGGATTTTTCAAGATTTTTTTAAAAACTTATCAGGGATTTTTAAATCACACATTTTTCAAGAATATTTTAAGGATTTCTTAAGGACTCTTCGTGGATTTTTTAAGGACACTTCTAGAATTATTTTTAGATTTTTCAAGAATTTTTCAGGAATTGTATTAAGGATTTTTCAATTACACACTTTTCAAATATATTTTAAGTATTCCCCAAGGACTCTTCATGTATTTTTCAAGGAGTTTTCTAAATTTTTTTTTTGGATCTTTTAGGATTTTTTTAAAGACTGATTAAGGATTTTTTTTTAATATTTAATGAATTCCTTAAGGAGTCCTGACGGATTTTTAATGATTAAGTCTTTTTACAGAATATTTTAAGTATTCCTCAAGAATTCTCCGTGGAATTTTCAAAGAGATTTTTAATGGTTTTTTTCGTTTTTTTTTAAAGACTCAAGGAATTTTTAATCATATATTTTTCAAGAATATTTTAAGTATTCCTTAAGGACCCTTCGTGGATTTTTTACTAATACTGTCAAAAAAATGTGAAGAAATTTTCAAAGATATTTCAATAATTTTTAAGGATTGTTCATGGATATTGTATTTTTTTATTTTTACCAGGATTATTTACAATTTTTTAAGTACTTTTTACAGACTTTTTAGGAATGTTTCAAAATTTATGTTTCAAGAATACTGAAACATTTTACAGAATTTTTCAGGCTTTTGGTATGGACTTTTTATAAATGTTACTTATTACTCCAGCATTATTTAATGACTTTACAAGGATTGTTCCTTCTTTAAGGAATATCCAAGGATTTTTCATATATATTTAAAGATTTTCCAACTGTTTTTGTAAAATATTTTAAAACCTTTCATCCCAACTAAGGTTAATTGGAGAAAAAATATCAAAATTCAAGAAGGTATCACAGAAGTTATTATATCAATATGACAAACTAACATCATCCCATCTTTTTAGAATGCAAAAATTCGATTTACCCCATTATTTTAAACAATTTTTTTTTAAATCATAAATAATCTCTACAATAATTCGATGATAAAATTAAGAAAAAAATACTTCTCCAGGTTCCGGTTGGCATTCTGTCTATTTTTCTTGAACGAAGAAAATAGCCTTTAGCGTTTTCCTCAATAATTTTGAGGTTATGTTGAAAAATGTTTAGAACAAAAATTTTATATTTTTTAATTATCTACAACTTTTAAACGAAACTTTTTTCTATGGGGTGCATATTTTAGTCAATTATCGTAAAAAATTAACATCCGACCCTTAAAATGTATAATTACCTACTCCACCCCTTTCCGGAACTTTTACTGAGTCAACTAAGTTTTTTTTAATTGACATTTAATTTACCCTAAATTATCGGACCACCCACATACTGCTAAGAATTTTCCATGAATTCGGGTATTTAAAATCGGTTTTCATAGTAAAATAATTGAAATTTACAATAAAATATACAATCAAATTCTTTATTTTAAAAACGATTATACTAATTAATGTTTTATGAATAAATTGAAATGTATAAACATATTTTATTTTCAACGTAGTAAATGTATTTTTAAATGATAAATTTTCCTTCTAAACCACGCTGTTTCCTTGAAAAACCGATCGATCTAACCTCTATACAAACACGATACACACTGAATCATCAGATCAACAGCGAAATAAATAACCCATTCAAAACGTAGACATGTATATTTTGTCTCCATTTTCGGTCTCACCTATCTTCGCCATAAATTGCAAGGAAAATTTCTCAGCTGCTCCAACCACAAAACAAGAAAAATGTTACTTTCAGCATCCCAAGGAAGCAGATGCCATTTATTTTAGCGGCAGTCATTTGACGTTGTTTTGCCTTACACCGGAACGCTTGGATCTCCTCGATGTTGGATGTTCACCAGCTCATCTTCCCGCATCATGAGATTGAATACAAAAAGTGATTTTCTTGGTGGTATTTCGAAATTAGGTCAACGTAGAGTTATAGCTGGATCAGTGGCGTATTCGGTTCCAATTTATGCCACATATTTTATCTTGTAACTTATAGATTATTCTTGTTAAATTTATCTTTTAGTTTAGTCAGAAATTTTTTTTAAAATACACTTTTTAGCGTCGTTTATCATTGAATTGAAAAATTTTCGGCATTAAGAGAAAATTATCATAAACGTGCCGTAATTATTAAACGATATTTCCTAATGATCTTTTTTCCCCCAACAAGTTTCATTTTTCTAAAGAAGGGTTTCCTTCTTTTTGTCATTTTTCTTTCATGCTAAATAGGTGCAATTAGGGATAAACATTTTGAATTTTTGGGTCAAAGAATAAATGCGGTATAAGAATATTAGAGAGTTTCTCAAAAAAGTTAAAATATATCACTGAAATCACTGAATCTTCTATTTTGTATTATTCTTAGGATGTTGTGCTTCCATGTGATGTTAATCGCTTTATTCAGATCAAAAAATATAGCTACTAATTTTTTGTCTTGCAGAAATGATTCATGAATTTCAGAATCGAGGATTAATAGATTGTCAGTGGTGTGCTTCTCTCTTTTCAGAAACCACTTTTGTTAGTAAATTTTATTTTCTGACTACCAATCAGCTATTTATATATTTGGTAACTATACATGAGAGAAATTAGTAATTTTTTGTCTTGTTAAATTTAAATATATATGACAATTATTTGAGACCAAAGATTCTGTAGAAAAATAAACGAACCTGTAGCAGGATTTTTTTAAATTTTAAGATAGTCATCGATATTCGTAAAAGTAATGGATGATGAAAGAAAGAGTTGTCGTCTAAAATTAAGATGGTGATAACTGGGTTTTTTTTCAAAATATATTTGGAATTTCATGTTTGGATGATATTAGTTTGTCATCTTGATAACTTCTATGATACCTTGGATTTATCTATTTTTCTCCATTTCTCCAAAATCCTTGAATGGTCCTTAAAGAATAAACAGTCCTTATAAAATGCTCGAGAAATAAGTAATAATTATGAAAATATAACCTTGAAAAAATATGGAAAAATCTGTAAGTTTTAATATTCTTGAAAAAAATTTGAAGCATTCCAAAAATAATTTCTAAAAAGGATTTGAAAAATTGTAAATAATCTTGTAAAAATACAAAATCTATCCTTCAAAAATCTGTTAGAAAATAATTAAAACTTTCTTAAAAAATCTCTTTAAATATGTTTGAAATTATTAATAAAAATCATTGAAAAATGTTTCATTGAAAAATCCTTGGTAAGTCTTTAAAAAATTCCTGAAAAAACCTTGAAAAATCCATAAAAACTTCTAGAAAACTCCTTGAAAAATCTAAAAAGAGTCCTTAAGGAATACGTAAAATGTTCTGAAATAAGTTTGATTGAAAAGTCCTTGAGTCTAAAAAAACTTCCTGAAAAAACCTTGGAAAATCCATAAAAAAATTTATGTAATCTCTTGAAAAATCCTCGAAAAGCCCATGAGGAGTATTTAAAATATTCATGAAAAATCTATGACTGAAAAATCCTTGAAAAAAGAATCTGAAAAACCCATAAAAAGTTCTAGAAAATTCCATGAAAAATTCACGAAGAGTCCTTAAGGAATACTTAAAATATTCTGAAATATGTTTGATTGAAAAGTCCTTGATGAGTCTTAGAAAATCCATAAAAAACTTCAGGTACCTTGAAAAATCCTCGAAGAGTCCTTGAGTGGTACTTAAAATTATCATGAAAAATTTATGATTGAAAAATCCTGAAAAGAAAAATCTGAAAAATCCATAAAAAGTTCTAGAAAATTCCATTAAAAATTCACGAAAAATCCTTGGGGAAAACTTAAAATATTCTTCAAAAATGTGTGATGGAAAATTCCTTGATGAGTCTTTAAAAAATTCTGAAAAATCCATAAAAAATTCTGTAAAACTCCATGAAAAATCCACAAAGAATCCTTCGGGAATACTTAAAATATTCTTAAAAAATGTGTGATGGAAAAATCTTTGTTGAGTCATCAAAAAATTCCTAAAAAGTCCTTGAATAGTTCATAAAAAATTCTATGTTACTGTTTTAAAAATCCTCGAAGTATCCTTGATTAATACTTGAAATGTTCTTGAAAAATGTGTGATTGAAAAACCATTGATAAGCCTTTAAAAAATTCCAGAAGAATCCTTGAAAAATCGTTAAAAATTCTAGTAAACTCCTTGAAGAATCAAGGAAAAGTCCATGAGAAATAATTAAAATATTATTAAAAAAATAGTGTTTGTAGAATCCTTAATCAGTCTTTAAAAATTCCTGAACAATCCATAAAAATCCATAAAAAATCCTAGAAAATTCCTTGAAAAATTTACAAAAAGTCCTTGCAAAAATCCTTCATGAGGCTTTAAAAAATTTCTGAAAAATCGATAAAAAGTTCTAGAAAATTCCATGAAAAATTCACAAAGAATCCTTTTTAGAATTCCTAAAATATTCTTGAAAATGTGTGATTGAAAAATCCGTGAAGATTCTTTAACAAATTTCTAAAAAAATCATGAAAATCCAGAAAACTCCACTAAGAGTCCTTGACGAATATTTCAAATATTATTGAAAAATATGTGATTGAAAAATTCCTGAATAATCCATAAAAATATTAGAAAACTTCTTGAAAAATAAACGAAAAGTCCTTGAGGAGTACTGAAAATATTCTTGCAAAATTTGTGATTGAAAAATCCTTAATCAGTCTTTAAAAAAATCCTGAACAATTCTTAAAATATTCATGAAAAATCCTTGATGAGTCTTTAAAAAAATTATGAAAAATCCATAAAAAAATCCTGGAAAACTCCTTGAAAAATCCACGCAGAGTTATTGAGGAGTACTTAAAATATTCTTGAAAATGTGTGATTGGAAAATCCTTGCAGATTCTTTAAAACATTGTGAAAGTCTTTAAAAAAATTGTGAAATTTCCATAAAAATCTTAGAAAAATCCTTAAAAATTAACGAAAAATCCTCGAGGAGTACTGAAAATATTCTTGCAAAATTGGTGATTGAAAAATCCTTAGTCTTCCTGAAGAATCCTTAAAATCCATAAAAAATCCTAGAAAATTCCTTAAAAAATCCACAAAAAGTCCTTAAGGAATACTTAAAATAGTCATGAAAAATGTGTATTTAAAAAATCCTTGATGACTCTTTAAAAAAATTATGAAAAACCTATGAGAAATCCTGGAAAACTCCTTGAAAAATCCACGTACAGTCCTTGAGGAATACTTAAAATATTGTTGAAAATTATGTGATTGGAAAATCCCCGTCTTTAAAAAATTCCTCAAAAATCTGTGATGAGTCCTTAAGGATTTCTTAAAATATTCTTGAAAAATGGTTGACTGAAAATTCCTTGATAGATCTTTAAAAATTTTGTAAAAAATCTATGAAAATCCATAAAAACTCCTAGAAAACACCTTGAACAATCCACAAAGATTAATTAAGGAATACTTAAAATTTTCTTGAAAAATGTGTGATTAAAAAATCCTTGACAGGTCTTTAAAAAATTACTGAAAAATCCATAAGAAATCCCAGGAAACTCCTTGAAGAATTCATGGAAAATGGTTAATTTTTTTTTAAAAATCCTTGAAAAATACTTTAAAATTTTTGACAAATCCTTGAAAAATATTTCTTTCTTGCTCTTAAAGGCCGTTTTACTAGTATTCAGTGCTTGATCTATATTTTGGTTCCACCAAGGTACTCGTTGTCTATTAATGGGTCCATGTTTCTCTCTTATTCTTTTTCTCTTTTTTTGTTGGGTTTTGGTGATTTTTTAGGTTGAGAAAAAACGACAGACTTATTTTTATAAATTTCAGGCGATCTGGCGATTGGTTGATACCACTAAAGAAAATTGAACAAAGTAAGACCGAAACAAACGTATTAGCGTCTACATTCAGGGCCGGTCTCCATAATTTAAATTATTAATAAACAGGCACGATTAATTTTGAAAAAATACCAATACCAAAATTTTATTTTGCAACACATTCCAAATTTAAAACAACTAAATAAATTTTTATAACAATCAAACATATACTGCCAGAAACTATTAAATCTTATAATTTACCATCAAGTGTTTAACTTTGAGTTTCAAATTAAAATAATAAAAATAGTACTCATTGCGCTATCAACAAATGCAAAACCGAATCTTATGTTTTTAACTGGGTATTTTTTTTAACCGCTTAATTCTATTACGAAATATGGGTCTGATATTTTGAAAAAAAATTACATGATTTTGTCTGTTTAATTTACGTAAATAATGATTTAATATATATTTGCTTGACGTATCTGAAAGCATTATTAAATGTTACAAAATATACAAAAAAGTGAAACCACCATACACAAGATGCTACAAGAATCTTTAATGTATATTATGACGGCTCGGCCGACCTTCCTTTTGTCTACGTGTCATATGCCAAATCGCTCTTACCTTTGTACTACCTTTGTCCTTGACACCCTTCAGATGACCTTTTTGCATTTTTTGCATTGTGACCGAATCACTTTACACCATTTCATTTCAAAATCAAAGTGGTACGGTGAATTATTTTTATGATTTTAAGGGTCGTATATTTTAAATCTGATTTTTTTCCAAATATGAGTAAAGGGAGGAAGTATCACAAGATGTTATTTTTATTGATTATTTTGTAGTGTTTCAATATTTTATCGACAATAATGTATATATGTCATTTATTCCCATATGGAAAACTTTTTTGTTATGTATTTCACTCTGTATATGCATTAATACGAATAATTATTATTACAGATAGTTACAAAAAAGTTATATAATGTTTTTGGGCCAGTTTTTTTACTATATTTCTTACTTTTGAACCAAATTCCTGTTTTTATTTTTCTTTCAATGTTAATCTTTTAGAAATAACTATTTTGAACAAAAACGAGCTCCGAAATGTAAAAAAATTATGGGTTTAGTCAAAAAAATGGTAGAGAAAAAAATTTTACTTTTATTTAATTTCCATTCTTTACTGGAAAAAAGTAGAAATTAGAGCTCTTAAGAGCATAAAATTTTTAATTATAAAGTATCTATCAATTAGAAGAAAATATCCGTTTGGCATACGGAGAAAAAAATTATTCAGTTTCCACTCTTTTCCGGCAAGCAGGAAGAGTTTCAAAAAACATTAATGGAGCAAAGATTAAGAGCGTAAAAACCATAAAAAATGATGCAGAAAAAAAATTTTTTATTCAGTTTCCACTCTTTATATAAATTTAATATTTTAAATAAATGTTAATCTAGTTATCAATTACTATATACAATTTATACTATTTTCATAATCCGATATGATCGACTGGCTAAGATACGCGGATCGTTAAATTTTGAAACACTCTGTAAAAAATAATTATTAATCAAATATATTCTTATGATACCTAAAATTGATTAATTTTTAAACATTTATGTAAAATATTCGATTCGATTCCAACCAATGAAATGTTAAAAATTTATCAGTTTTTCCCTTTTAGTTTATATCTCTTATGTTAGCTTACTTCAAATTTGAAGAAACTTAGAATAAATCTACAATTGGGTAAGTAATTTTTTTAATTGATTCTAGATTATAAATAAATGCCCTTAAATTTCAATCCCATTGCAATAATTTTCTACTCTATTTATAAATAAACAATAATGACCTAGTGGTACGTGCATGTTGTAGGTTATTTAATGAAATAAGTATTATTGAGTTGGAGGATTAAAATAGAAAATTAGGAATTTGGTGAGTATTATCCTGATAAAAAAAAAACCTGGGGATAAAAAATAATTTGACATAGAAATAGTTCATCGTATCCACCGAAATATGTATTAAAGAACATTCACGCAATTTAAGTGTTCTAGAATTGATGTTACACACATAATAATTGTAGTGTTACATCAAAACTGCAGTGCACACATATTTTGCTGAAAAAATACAAATTTGGAATAATATAAGACAGTTATTTTGGAATTATTAAAAAAAAAAATACAAATAGTATATTTGACACTAATTCCACTAATAAATTTTATTGATAATAAATAAAGTAATTATACTCAAAAAAATAAAATAATTATTAATCTATACAAAAATCGACTCAATTAATAGTTACCACCAGTGACGTTCGTGTTTTAAATTACTTTTCTCATTACTAATTTGTTGGCAGAGAAATATTATTATTATTTAAGGGGTCGTGTCTTTTATACAATTTAAATTTGTTAAAATTTTTATTATTAACGTTAGGCTATTATTATTTTTTAAATCTGAGCAATGGCAGTAAAGAAAGATTTCACTAATCAAATTTATTAAATTCAAATTTTTACTATTGTTTAAAATCCTTTAAACAGAATTTCGCGCCCTACCTAGAAATCTGGAAATATCTGAGTGATTTTAAATTGGTTAAAAATGGAGACTGAAAGTCAATGATTTTTCTACCAGCTGAAAACAGCGTTCTAAAATTTGAAACCGTTCTCGAGTTATCGCTGTGAAAAACGGACAGACAGGCAGACGGACGAACATTGTAAAGTCAATAAGAACCTTCGCTTTGGTTTGGATACTTAATGCAATAAAGACTAATGTACATTTTGAACAGTTTGAAAATTTTGAAAATAAAAAATAAAAAATTCAAAATACAAGAATTTTAAAATTTAAAATATAACAACGATATTTTTTGCAAATTTTAATATTCCCAATTTAAAAAACAATTTTTAAATCAAAAAATTAAATTTTAATAAAAATAAAATTTTCAAAAATTTGAATTTAAAAAATTCAAATTTTGAAAAAATTTTTTCGAAATTTTTAAATAATCGATTTTTAAAAGAAAATTTCAGAAAAATCCGTGAATTTTTAAATTAAAAAAAATAATTTTTAATCAAAAAAATTAAATATTAATAAAACCATCATTTTTAAAAATCTAAATTTTGAAAATCCAAATTTTGGAAGAAATCCAAATTTTTTAAATAACTCAATTTTAAAAAAAATCAATTTTTAAACCAATAAAATTTTGAAAAAAATCCGTGAATTTTAAAACTTAAAAAACAATGATATTTTTTGCAAATTTTAATTATCCAAATTTAAGAAAAACAATTTTTAAACCAAAAAAATAAAATTTTAATAAAACCTCAAATTTTAAAAATCTACATTTTAAAAATCTAAATTTTAAAAAATCTTAATTTTGAAAAAATCAATTTTTAAACCAACAAATTTTCAAAAAATCCGTAAATTTTGAAATTTTAAATATGACAATGATATTTTTTGCAAACTTTAATAGTGCAATTTAAAAAAAAATATTTTTTAAACAAAAAAAATAATAAAATTCAAACTTAAAAAATCAATTTTTAAACCAAAAAATGGAATTTTAATAAAATTAAAAATTTCAAAATTCTGTATTTTAAACAGTCAAATTTTGAAAAAAAAACATTTAAATTTTTAAAAAAATCCGTGAATTTTAAAATTTTAAAAAGATGGCATATTTTAATAATTCAAATTTTAAAAAAAAATTTAAACAAAAAAAAAATATTAATAAAAAAAAAATTTTGAAAAAACAAAATTTTTAAAATCCAAATTTAGAAACAAATCGATTTTTGAAAAACAAAATTTTCAAGAAATCCGTGTTTTAAAATTTAAAATATAGCGAAATTTTTTGCTTTGCAAATTTTTAAAAAATCCAATTTATCAAAAAAATCAATTTTTAAGAGAACTAAATTTTTAAAACGATCCTTAAATTTTAAACTTTATATATAACAACGATATTTTTTACAAATTTTAATAATATTGAAAAACAATTTTTAAACCAAAAAGAATGAATTTTTAATAAATTCCGAATTTTGAAAAAATCCAAATTTTTAAAAATGTACATTTTTAAAAAATCGATTGAAAAAAACAAAACTTTCAAAAAAATCAGTAAATTTTAAGTTTTAAAATATAGTGAGATTTTTTGCAAATTTAAACAAACAATTTTTCAACAAAAAAATAAAACACGGATTTTGAAAAATTAAAATCCAAAAACATAATTTTCAAAAGAATTCGTAATTTCTAAAATTTTTTGCAAATTTTAATAATCCAAATTTAAGAAGATAATTTTTATTCAAATTTTAAAAAAAATTCAAATTTTGATTGAATCTTAATTTTAAAAACCAAATTTTGAAAAATCAATTTTTAAAAACACAAAATCTTCAAAAAAATCCTGAAATTTAAAAATTTAAAATAAAACAGCGATATTTTGTGCAAATTTTAAACCAAAAAAATTAAATTATGAAAAATCTAAATTTTAAAAATCCAGATTTTGAAAAAAATCTATAAATTTTAAAATTTTAATATTTTTTGATATTTTAAAAATCCAAATGTAAAAAAACGAAACAACAAATTCCAAATTTTGAAAATATAGAAAAAAATGTATATTATGCAAAATGCAAATGATGAAAAAAAGCGAAATTTTAAATGTAAAATACCCTTTCATCAAAATTTGACAAAATTTTGATATATTGTAGAATGACATATCGATCAAATAACTCCGTTGCGCCAAAGCTCTAAGTTTAACAGATTTTGATTTACAGGGTGTCCAAAATCTCTATTTCATAATTTCAAAATATCATAAAATGCATATTTTTATCAATATTAATACAAAAATAAGTGAAATCTTTTTTTCTTGGAACTAAGTACAACTCTCGGTACTTACATAATTTTTGTACATACAACTTATATACAGGGTGACACCATATATATGTTTTGAAAAAAAAAATGTAGTGTGAAATTATTGTTATATTTTGGTCAATTTTGAACTCATAATTGACATAATTAGATTTTAAAAAAAATTCTTATTACATACAGGGTGATCCAGTTAAAAAACTCGTTAATATTATTTTTTTATTACCCTGTATAGAAACTGTATAGAAATCTAAATTCAGGACATCTAAAAATTCACAGCGTTCAAAAATCTAATTATGTCAAAAGTTACAGGATAATAATTTGATAATAAAAATCTCATAAAAAATTCAGTATAATAAAGTCAAACCCTATAATTGAAGAATTCAAAGGACACCAAAATCTAAATAAAAAATAATATACAAGGTGCTAAAATAAGGAAGTAGTTCGGTATCCAAATATTTTAGAACATTTCGGTTTGACCAGAAACAAAAAAATTTTAGATAATAATTTTTTATAGTTTAGCTTAGATTTGGTAAATAATAATTCTTTAATGACCAGCGGCGTAGTGACAGGTAAAATAGAAAAATATCTTAATTTGGCTTTTTTGAGTATAATTATTTAATTATCAATAAAATCGAAGATAAAAAAATCTAATAGTGAAAAAAATTGACATTTAATAATTATTTTATTACTTAAAATTATCATAAATTTAACCATATTTTCTGGGTATTAAAATAAGTCATTTTGCAGTTACACAAAAATTGAATTTCTCATAAAATATTTGTTGCTACTCTATAATTTTTTTTTAATATTTAAAAAATTATAGTAGGTACTTTAAGAATAACAATTTTACGAAAAATTATCTACATACAAAAAAGTATATTTCGAATAAAAAATATTGATATTTAAATTGTTATTAAAATAAGCTAAAAAATCTTCAATTTAAATACATTGAAGTATCCCTAGAAACTGTGAATAAATCTTTCGTGTAATTTAAAAATTAAACAAATTGTACATAATTTTTTCTTGATCTAAAATAACTGTACTTTGTAAATTTAACATTGGTTATATTAATTTTTTCCTGTTATTTGTTTGTATTTTTGCGGCAATAACGCAGCTTATACATTACAGCTTTTGGTAACTGGTGCATGGATATATATTTTTAATTAAAAATTTTATAAACGCCAAAATATGTTTTTGCGTAATTTTATCTACACACTCATAAAGTTTCGCACCAAAATGCATCGAACTGTTAATTAGAACGCAACATGTTTATTGCCAAAAATATTATTGCAAAATGAAATTCATAATAATCAAAATAAACAACATTCAAATATTTTATATATATTTTTTAATTAAAAATTAAATACATTTTAATTGTTTACAGGATGATCCTATTTTTTTTATTTTATAAAACTATAAAGCTAATTTAATAATTTAGGAGTTAAAAACTATTTGCTAATTTAAGTTTTAACGTTTTGTTTAATTAGTACCACCATCAATTTTTTTTATTCACTTCTGATTTCTTATAAATACTAAATACAACTCCTTAAAGAATATAAAAAAAAACTAAATATATCTGTTTAAGGTCCTGAAAGGATTTTTTTAATTTATTTTGCTCCTTAATTGCGCTTAGATTTAGTGTGAAAATTGTACGACGTAATTATTTCTGTTAAAAGTATTTACATCGATAAAAAATATAAAAATATTCGGAAGATATCAATAACAAAACCAAAAGAAATTGATACAAATCAAAAAAAATGTCAAAAATAAAAAAATCTAATAAAATCGTTAAATATCGAAAAAATTCTAACAAAATCGAAACGAATAAAAATAATTGGAATTAATTTTAAGCTAATCGATAAAATTTACTAAAATCGAAATAAATCGATAAAAATCGAATAAAATGAACAAAAATTAAAAATAAAATCATAACAAAAACGAAAAACATCGACTAAAATCGATAAAAATCAAAAAATACGTTATACTGGTTTACAGGATGATCCTTTATATGTTTATTTTTTATTTTTGAAAACTATAAAGATAAAACTTTTATTTTAAGTTTTAACTTTTTGTTTAATCAGTACCACTATCTTCTTTTTTTAATTTACTTCTGATTTCCTACTAATAAAACTCCTAAAATAATATAAAAATACACTTTAAACATAAGGTTCTGAAAGGATTTTTTAAATTTATTTTGCTCCTTAATTTTGCTTAAATTTAGGATGAAAATTGACGAAATTATTTCTGTTAATGTATTTACATCGGAAAAAATCGAAAAATATCAACAACGAAATCGAAACAAATTGATACAAATCGAAAAAAAAGAAGAAGAAAAAAAATGCCAAAATTAATATTAAAATCGTTAAATGTCGAAAAAAATGTAACAAAATCGAAGCGATTAAAAAAAAATCGAATTAAATTGAAGCAAATCCATAAAAATCCAGGAAAATCTAAAAACAAAACGACAAAAATCGAAAAAAATCAATTAAAATCGAAAGTAAATTGTAAAAAAAAACGAAAAAAATGGCAAAAATCGAAAGGAAAATTATTAAAAACGTAAAAATCGAACAAAATCAGAACAATTCGGAAGCAAATTCGGATTAAATCGAAAGAAATTTATGATAATCGACAAAAACCGAAAAAACCCAATAAAATCGATAAAAATCGAATAAAATCAACAAAAACTGAAAAGAAATCGTTAAGGAAACGAAAAACCTAAGAAAAATCGACGGAAATCCAAAAAACTCATTGAAATCAAATAAAATGAACAAAAATTGAGAAGGAATCGTAAAAAATCGACAAAAATCGAAAAATCTAGAAGCTCGAGAGAAACCGAAAGGAATCGAATAAAATCGATAGAAATCGAATAAAATAAACAAAAACTAAAAAGAAATCGTAAAAAAATCGAGAAATATAAAAACATCGACGAATATCGAAAAAATCAATCAAAATCGAATAAAATAATCTAAAACTGGAAACTAATCGTAAAAAAACGAAAACATCAACATAAAAGTAGAAAAAATGGCAAGAATCTAAAAATATTGAACAAAATCGTTAAAAATCGAACAAAATCCATACGAATCGAAAAGAAAATCGAATTAAATCGAAGAAAATCTATAAAAATGGACAAAAATGAACAAAAATCGAAAATAAATCATAACAAATTCGAAAAACATTGAATAAAATCGAAAAAAATCGAAAAATAAACTAATAAAATCATTAAAAGAAAAAATCAAACAAATTCCAAAAAAATTATCTAAATCAAAACAAATCGATAAAAATTGATAAATCTGAAATAATTACAAAACCAGAAGAAACCTAAAAGAGTCCATAACAATCGAATTGAAATCAGCGAAAATTGAAAATATATCAGAAAAAAATTGAAAAACCTCGAATAAAATCGACAAAAATCAAAAAAAGACAAAACTCGAAAAAACTAATAAAATCGTTAAAGAAAAAATTCAAACAAAATCAAAAAGAATTTAATTAAATCGAAAAAAACTGATAAAAATTTGCAAAAATTGAAAAAATCTAAAAATTCGGCAAAAACCCGAAAAAAAACTGAATACAATCGATAAAAATCGAATAAAATCAACAAAAATTGAAAATAAATCGTAAAAGAACGAAAAACATCGAATAAAATCGACAAAGATAAAAAAAGACAAAATTCGAACAAAAAAACATAAAATCGTTAGAGGAAAAAATCGTTAGAAGACAAAATCGAAAAAAATTTAGAAACTCGGCAAAAACCAGAAAGAAAACCGAATACAGTCGATAAAAATCGAATAAAATCAACAAATATTCAAAATAAATCGTAAAAGAACGGAAAAAATCGAATAAAATCGACAAAAATTAAAAATAACAAAATTGGAAAAAAATAAAATTAAATCGTTAGAGGAAAAAATCAAACAAAATCGAAAAAAATTGAATTAAATTAAAAAAAAGCTAAAAATTCGGCAAAAACCCTAAAAATTCGAAAGCAATCGATAGAAATCAACAAAAATTGAAAAAAAATCGTAAAAACCGAAAAACATCGGATAGAATCGACAAAAATTATTAGGAATGGAAAGAATCAAACAAAAAAAAACGGGGTTAAACCGAAACAATTCCATAAAAACCGAAAAAAATCTAAAAACTCGACAAAAACCGAATAAAAATTAAATAATA
Source organism: Neocrepidodera transversa (assembly GCA_963243735.1). Taxonomy (NCBI): domain Eukaryota; kingdom Metazoa; phylum Arthropoda; class Insecta; order Coleoptera; family Chrysomelidae; genus Neocrepidodera; species Neocrepidodera transversa. Next base: position 21,407,901 of record OY725341.1, read on the forward strand.
TCAACAAAAATTGAAAAGAAAACGTAAAAAAAGGAATATATGCACTTTGGTGGTGACAAGTTAATACTTTTAAATTTCTTTTGTAACTTGTATTCCCAAAAAATAATTATAAAATTAAACACTCAGTATCCCAACAAGCAAAAAATTGTTTTTGTTTATTTCGGTTTTGACTTTGGAAGTCAATAGTTAGCCAGATCTATGTAGGGTTTATCTGCTAATTGTAATTTGGCATTATTTGGATTCGTCAATAAATTATTACTGAAAATTAATAGGATTTTTTTGCAGTACGGCTTAGTATTTTTTTCAGGTTTAAGTTACACGATTTTATGTATTTGATATAAAATATAATAGATAGTATTATTCGAAAAAATGATACAATTTAGATCTACTGAAAGCTCTGCTTTAGTTTTTACTAATTCATCGTAAAATTTGGTTATGCTTTGTGAATTTATATTGCATTCTAACAGGATGTGGGTCAGCGTTCCAATTTCACCGCATGCGCTAAGGGTTGTCTCATATTTATTTGATGCTTATACTTTGGAGTAAATGCGTGGTTTCATCGTACTCTGTTTATCGTGATGACGTAATTTTTGTTTGAAATTCTATAGAAGCATCTTTGTTTTGGAATTTTTCTTTTATATCTATTAAAATTTATCCCCGTTTCTGCATTGTTATAACTCTTCATTAAGTTTTTGTTTCAGTTGGGTTGTTTTATGTTAAGTTTTATCCTCATGTTGAAGCATCTTTAGCTAGTTTGTACGCTATTTCGTTTCCTCTTATACCGGCATATGCTTTTACCTACATTAGTATGATTTTTTCAATATGATTTAAGTTCTTGGCTATATTTATATTTTTATTTTTGTCCACTACACTTTTACTGTCTGTTAGAATAATGTGGTTTTCTTCTTCCGCATTAGTGATATGTTTCATGGCTTGTAGAATTGGAGTCATTTCTGCTGTATATATCGAATCTTCATCCGGAAGGGTATATTTTTACTGGACGTTGTTTTTTTGCAAAATATATTGCGCACCCTGTGCGTCCATTACTTTTGATTATAGTTTGGCCACCTAGTTCCGATTGTTTCATTTAAATCTGATTGGATATTATAAATTTTGTCTTTGTTAAAATTCAGGAAATTAGTAGGGAATTTATGATAAAATAGATTTTTATATAATTATAAGAAGTAGGGTGGATATATGGGATCTGGAGCTCGTTACTAGTATAGGAGTTTTTTTATGAAACCAATATTTATGCATAAGGACCTAACTTGTTAGGAAATATATATCTTTATAAATAGGATCTTTTGCTGTTGCCTTTGTGATGTGAAATTTATTCACTGGTACATGTGTACTATAATAGAATAAATCGATAACTAATCGATAATGAATTAAGAATCGAAAATGAATAACAATTCGAAAATGACCTCTCTCAAAGAGATAATATGCAAATACAACAACAAACATTTCCTGACCTGGTCAAAGGTCGGCATTCAACCTGTCGGCGTTACCTTGCTATATCACGTTACATATAACTCACGTCTCAACCTTTAAATTATAACTAGTTTAATGAACTACGATATATTATTTAAGGCTATTCAGTGTGGCCCAGAATGCATCACACATTTATAAATCAGATGACCTGCCTTCTTAGATTCATGCTTCTAGCTCCATGATATTCACTGGTGTAGATTTAAGGTATCCTAGGTAGATTCTGAGGTACTTATTTTTTTGGATTTCTAGTTCCTTTAAGTGTACTTTGGTTGCTGATCCAAATAGTTGACTACCATAGTCCATAATCGTTCTGACCATTGTTCGATAAAATAATAAGTGTTGAGATCTGTCTTGAGGTCTATCCCCCACTTTATTTTACAGAATGCTATTAGAATATTTATTGAATTTTCTGTTTTTTTAATGACCTCATAAATACAGTTTTTCCAAAGTAATTTTCTGTCGAGTACTAATTCCAGATATTTCACAGAGCTTTTAATTGGAAGGCGGTATTCCCTAGGGTGAGATGTCCTTGTAGCATATTTCTACTTTTGGAGAAAATACATATTTCAGATTTATCTTCTGATATGGGTAGGCCTGTGTCATCAAACCATTTCTGAGCTGTAAGGAAATCTCTGTTTAGGATGTTTGGTATACAACAAAATCATCTGTAAATTGTATTATCTTGGTTTTATTATATGTGATATACTCTAGGTTCATAGTGTATAATATATACAAAAGAGGGCTGAGAATGCTTCCTTGTGGTAGTCCGTTTATCGAGGTACTGAAATGTCATTATTTATTTTGACGGTCTGAGTAGGTAGATGTCAAGAATATAGCTAAGATTTTTTTTGTATTACATCTATTGTCCTGAGTTACTCACCCCTGATCCCTCCGCAAGCAGTCAGGGGCATACCTGCTAAACCCTCCTCGGTAATTTGTCCTTTTTGTGTGATGTTTCCTTGTACCCTGTTGTAGGAGAAAGATTATCCTTTTCAAGATACAGTGGGAGTGATTTATTGATACTTACGAGCCTCCCAGGTCGGGATGCTCTAAGCGGTGGTGGTTCTTCGTCATCGATGGTGGTCGGTCGAGCCCATCTAATGCATAGAGAAGCATCCTCCAATAGACCTAGGAGATCGTCCGGGTGATCTACATCTTCTATTGCTTCTCTAAGGGTCCTGGGGTTGAGTTGGGTGAATTTCTTCTTTGGTTTCCGGGGGATGGTTCGTCTGTTCCTGTCATCTATCCATTTAGTCCTTAGAGTTTCTTGGGCGTGGGTGTTGATGCTGTCCAGTCTTCTCCCGATGTATCCTATTTGGATCTTCTTGTATTTGGAAATAATAGGGATATTAGTATGTTCATATATTTGGTTGGATTTGAAGCGCCAGGAAAGGGATGCCATCTTTCTAAGGATCCTCCTCTCTATTGCCGTAACGGCGTGCAGGAGACGAGGAGAGTGGAAAAGTTTAGAGCTCAATATTCCAAAACGGGGCGAATGTAGGTTTTTTAGGTGTGTAGCAATGTCCTTGTGTTACACCTGCCAAATCGTCCACCGAGGGCACCGAGGAAGGAGGTCCGTCTCCTAACTCTATCTGGAGTTTTTTGGACTTCGGTAACCTCATTGAGCGTACGCGTGAAACGTACTCCCAAATAGGTAACCTCATCCGAAGGGGCCAGTCTCTATCCCCAAAGCCTAAGGTTGATGTCATTGCTGTTTTGGTTGGATTTTCGTGAGTAGATGGGATGTTTGAATATAATGAGTTGGGTCTTTTTTGGATTCCGGGTAACCCTCCAGTTGCTACATCATCGGGCGAATCGATTAAGATTTGTATTTATTAAGAGCTCTGGTAGAAGGAGTGGAGGCTGAGATTTGAGTATCGTCAGCATAGAGTGGATGTCCTGGCTAGGTGAAGGAGGTTAGGGGATGTCATGGGTGTAAATGACATAGAGAACTGGTGCTAGGACGGAGCCTTGAGGGACTCCTTCTTGGGGAGAGAAGTGATCAGAAAGGGAGTTTCCCTCTTTCACATGGATGGATCTGTTTTGGAGGTATGAGTAGATAAGTTTGATGAATGGGGTAGGGAGATTGATTTAATAAGTATAGCATGCCAGACTTGGTCGAAAGCCTTCTGGACATCAAACAGGATTGTCGATGCACAGTGATCAGGGTTGAGTGATTTGGCTGCAAGGGTATGGAGTCTCACTAGTACATCTTGGAGCTAAAGATGATGGCGAAAGACCCATATTTATAAGTTTTTGTTGAAAAATATCGAGACGGACATTAGCAGGTAATATGGTAGGTTAGCCAACCCCCTTCGCTTTTTCTATTCAGGCGCCCAGATTGATGAGTGGCTCTATGATGAGCGACAAAGGGTGGGGCACTTACATTATTATATAGACGACGTTTCATTGCATATTATTAAAAGTGATATCTTTGTCGTAAATGAATTTTTATCTGGCTAAACCCACTATCATCTATCAACATAGAGTGGGGCATTTCTGAAGGTCACTAACGCCGAAAATTGTACAACATTCAGTACTTTACCTCTTGGGGCATCATCTGAAAAAGTGGAGCGGGTTGGCTAACCTACCGTATTACCTGATGACATTGTCAAAAACTGATGTGATGTCCATAAAGGCTGCAATTTTTATTTGGTTTTCTATGTATCCCAAGTAAAAATTATTTACAAGTACTGTTAGAGGTTCTTGGATGAATCTGGATTTTCTGAGGGCATAATGAGACTGGGAGGATTTTCACATGTTCTAACCAGTGTTCAAGTCTGTTTTTAATCATTCTTTTTAACGTTTTAATGAAACAGGAAGCTAAGCATATTGCACGATAGGGTGTATGGATGTCTGCTGGTTTTCTTTGTTTTTTTTTTGATGGGAAGTACTATATATTCTTTCCAATTTGTAGGGAATGGAGTTTCCTATCCAGATAGAGTTATAAAATTGTTTAAAATTAGTTAGCTGAAGATAAATACTCCATGTTTCGTTTCTATTGTAAACAGCTTCTTGAGTGGCGAAACTCAATAAAATGTAATATTACGTTGCTGAAAAATACAGAGTTTTCTACTTTTATTTATATGTTATATCCGACAATATATTTTTTCTATAAAGTCTTAAAGTTGCTTTCTCAATTAGATTTAAACAAATAAAATTAATTAATTTATATGAATTATGAAGGAATATTGTCACTTTTATTTGAATAAAAACTATTCTTGACATTTTGAAAAAATCTCTATAAGCGCAGGAAATATAGGCGAAACTTCGCTATAATTATATTAATACAGTGTAAAAACACTTTAGGAATAAAATGTTTAATTTTTGAAGTAAGCTCTGCAAATAGATTTTTATTAAATAAATATCTATAACAGCAAATAAATTATGTTAAAATATTAACAAACAATTAATTAACGATCTAAATTTCACATCTACGAAGGTGGCTACTAAATTATGTTAGAAAATAAATTTTAATTCAAAAAAATAACCATAATTTGGTCTATTAAAAATAGTTAGAAAAATATATTAGTTACTCTACAGGGTACAGAAAATCCAATAACAAAAAATAACCACTAGGGACAATCTATATAAGAATTAATTTTTGGTTTCTTTTACCCAGAAAAAATTATATAAATTAGTTAATTTAATATAATACGTGAGATATAGTGGACTGTATTTCGTAGTTCGATTGTAAATCATAAATATGAGAATATTTAAATTACAGATTAATAATAAATTGTATTTATTGAGATACTGATTAAAATAAAAAATTTAAATTTAAATATGATCTTTTGTTGTTTTCAATTTAAAATTTTCACCTGTTCAGGGGCTTAAAAATAGGGTAATTTTTTTATATGTTTCATCAAAAATACAAATTTATCTATCCGTGCATTTTCTGGTACAGAAATTGGTAGGGGAGGGATTCAAACTTTATATTCGAACTAAATCTATTAAATTTAAATACAAAAGCAAATTATAAAAAACCTATTTTTCCATTATTTGGGTAATACCAAAATATTTCGTTATATTTAATTAAATAAATAAACTACAGTTGCTTAATTGAATGTCGAATATGTAACAACACTCATTTAATATCCGTAACAATATTGTAAAGTATATTTAATTTAAATTCAAATTAAATTTGTTTCATTGTTAAAAATATTTTTGGCAACAAACATGTACTGCATTATTTACACAAATGGCAATTTCGAAAATAGACAAAACTTTTTGTATACAATAGAATATTTTTGTTTAAATGTAACAAACTGGTAATTAAAGGCATTATTGATTTCTCTTATTTTTAACAATTTCGTATTAACTAAATTTTTTTTCCATTTTGTTTACTTTTTAATTTAAGAGGCGCCAATACCATATATTATCTTGCCTGAAATCGTTTTTGGACAGGCGCTCCATTAATATTAATGATAGAAAACTGCGGTTTTCACCTATTGATTCTGTATTTAATTATATAGAGCAAGTCTGTGGCACTTTTTTTTAAATTAGTTTTAGTAAAATTGATACACGACTATCAAGTTTATCAATATTTGAAATATCATGACGGAAACCACATATTTTTTAGTTGCATTATTAGGCGAGATCTCGTCCAAAAACGAATAATTATGTTTTGTACCTTGTATTGCTAAACGACAACAACGCAATTCATGTGGTGTATCATAAATATTGATTCGATTCGACCATTTCTATCTCTAATTTTATTTTAAAAGAAAAGAAATCAGGAATTTATGTTCCATCAAGATAAAGTTTGGTTTAGAAGTGGTTGAATATCCAAATGGATTTAATCCGCCTGGTTGGACCCATTGAGCTCTATAAAGGAAGAGTCTTCAGCTCTGGTGGTAACATTTCTACATTACACATTACTACCATCAGACCATGACGAAGTATGAGCAGAAGGGTCTGAGATACTTCATATATATGTGAACTGATCTTCAGGTCTATCAGATGCATTTGGTCTGGTCTTGAGGTCTGTCAGATTGGACAACATGGGGCTGAATAAAATGTTGCCGTGGAAAAAGATACAGGGTCTTAAAGTTAACTTTTTTTTGTTTTTGGTAAAAATTTTACAACATATTTATAAATCGGAGCTGTAACTTTAGGCAAGGAATATCATTTTGGTACTTGCTATAGAACACATATAATGTTAACGAATTTATGCGTTAATCTTTAAGTCTCAATATTCGGTTAGAAATTTGATGCTTAACTTAAATTATTCTTGAAGGACCAGTCATGACAAACTTTAAATAAAACAATAAATAGATTTTCATTTATCAATTTATTTGTAGATGTGCAAAATGGGTTCATTTTTTACAAAACGATGAATTGTATATCTCGAAATATTGTATTAGGATGTCATCCAATTTTACACTCTACTATAAATAATAATACAAGTAATTTATGTGATACGAAAATCCTTCCCGATCCTTTGAGTCAAAGGCCATGCTGGAATAACTGGTAATGAGTTTGTGGATCTGGTGTTGAATATATTCATCAAATATATACAGTGCCGGATGGCATTAATTTCTTTAAAAGGCAGCTGAGACATAAGTGGGAAAAACAATGGTCTAAATACGCTCACAAATCTAACAGGCATTATTTTCTTATTCACCCAACACTTCTAACCCAAATCACTCATTTTTTTTAAGTATTCGATCCACAAACAATATACATGCATCACCTGAATGAGGTTAAATCATGGAGGCTCTCCGGCCCATCTCTAAAAAATTGGGGTATCCAAAATTCCTTTTTGACCAAGTGACAGCAGGTCGGTAGAGGACCTTAATCATTTAATATTTGCATGCCCTATTTACAACTAACCTAGATATAACTTCACACATAAATGGCTGCTACAGGCAGGACTTCAGCTTCCCCTAAACGTTACATCTTTGTTTATTCCTTACATTTGATTATAATATTTTGAGGCAAATTAACTAGCTCCGATGGCACAAGGGGCAAATAGCCTTCCCGGAAACTTTTTCTCCAGGCAATCTTTTCCGGACAGTTCTTTCCCATGAAAATTCAGACTATCTTTCTTCCCGGATAATAATTCCACACGAAAGTCCTTCCTAGAAAATTCTTCCCCAGATAATATTTCCAGGACAATCCTTCTTTACAGCAATCTATCTGAAAAATTTCTTCCCTAGACAATCCTTCCCGGACAATCCTTCTCCACGGCAATTTTTCCTAGAAAATTCTTCTCCAGACAATACTTCAACGATAATCGTTTTCCACGGCAATCTTTTCCGGAAAATTATTCCCCAGAAAATCCCTCCCGGACAATCCTCACCCACGACAATCATTATTAGAAAATTCTTAACCAGACAATCCTTCCCGGAAAATCCTTTTCTATGGCAATCTTTCTGAGAAATTTATTTCCCAGACAATCCTTCCCGAACATTCCTTACCCACGACAATCCTTCCTGAAAAATTCATCCTCAAATAATCCTTCTCTACGGCAATCTTCCCGGGAAATTCTTCCCCAGATAATCCTTCCCGGAAAATCCTTAACCACGGCAATCTTTTTGAGACATTTCTTTCCCAGACAATCCCTCCTGAACATTCCTTACTCACTACAAACCTTCCTGAAAAATTTATCCCCAGAAAATCCTTCTCTATACAATCCTTCCCGGACAATCCTTCTCCACGGCAATCTTTCCTAGAAAATTCTTCCCCAGACAATACTTCCCCGATAATCCTTCTCCACGGCAATCTTTCCCGGAAAATTCTTCCACAGAAAATCCCTCCCGGACAATCCTTCCCCACGACAATTGTTTTTAGAAAATTCTTCCCCAGACAATCCTTCCCAGGAAATCCTTTTCTATGGCAATCTTTCTGAGTAATTTCTTTCCCAGACAATCCTTCCCGAACATTCCTTACACACGACAATCCTTCCTGAAAAATTCATCCCCAGATAAGCCTTGCCGGACAATCCTTCTCCACTGTAATCTTCCCCGGAAAACCTTCCCCAGGCAATCCTTACCGGACAATCCTTCCCCACGACAATCCTTTCTAGAAAATTCTTCCCCAGTCAGTCCTTCCGAGAAATTTTATCCTCAGATAATTCTTCCTGGACAATCCTTACTGGAAATTTCTGCACCAGAGAATCCTTCTCGGACAATCGTTCTCCACGGCAATCTTTCCCGAAAAATTCCTCTCGGACAATCTTTCTGAGAAATTTCTTTCCCAGACAATCCTTCGCGAACATTCCTTACCCACGATAATCCTTTTCCACGGCAATCTTTCCCGGGAAATTCTTCTCCAGATAATCGTTCCCCAGATAATCCTTCCCCAGATAATTCTTCGCGGAAAATCCTTCTCCACGGCAAACTTTTTGTGAAATTTCTTTCGCAGAAAATCATTCCTGAGCATTCTTTACCCACGACAAACCTTCCTGGAAAATTTATCCCCAGATAATCCTTCCCGGACAATTCTTCTCCACGGTAATCTTTCCCGGAAAAATCTTCCCCAGGCAATCCTTACCGGACAATCCTTCCCCACGACAATCCTTTCTAGGAAATTCATCCCCAGTCAATCCTTCTAAAAAAATTTATCCTCAGACAATCCTTCTCCACCGCAATCTTTCTAGGAAATTTCTTTCCCACAATCCTTCCCCGATAATCCTTATCCACCACAATCCTTCCTGAAGAATCTTTTCCCGCGACAATCCTTCCAGGAAAATTCTTTCCCAGATAATCCTTCCCGGACAATTGTCATATAGATGAATTGCCCGTAAAGTTTATCCGGGGAAGGATTGTCATGTGTTTCTAATTTACCATAAAATCTTAAAAATTATTTTTTAATTACTTTTTAATTTGCTTTATCAATTTATTACTCGGCAATGTGTCATTTTGTTACATAGATTTTTATCGGTAGGTTAGAGTTACTTTGAGTATCAAAAGTAATAATGATACAGTTTTTCTAGACCTTTCTGAATCTCGATAAACAGTACAGATAAAGAAATTAAGATGGGCCAAAAAAATTGTCATTCCTATTAACTGTTATTATTATGTCAGGAATAGTTGTAGGTAATTTTAATTTTTAATTAACTTGTAACTTTTGCTGGATAGAAATTTTATAGGATGTGCAGATGTAACTGTTTTAGTCTAAACTTACTACTCATACAAAAAAAACAGTGATTTCTCATTTAAAACATAATTTTTTAGAAACAAATAACGTAGGAAATCACCGAAAAAATATTTTTACACACACGAATTCCAGGCGAAATGATTGTGCCGAGAAATTTCAATAAAAAATGTAAGAATAATTTGTTAAAAAATGAAACCCCGCAGGACAAAAGTCTGACAGTCCAAAGCATACTTTCCATAAATGAAATATTTGAAATCCCTTTCCGAGACTGTTGAAAAAGGTTAAAATTATTAAATTTAATACAAGTATAAAAATAAAGTTAAATGTATATCATGTTTTTTTTAATTAAAATTAATAAAATATTTCATCAAAAAAAGTTATAACTTAATTTTATTGTCAGGAATCGATCATGTAGCGCACTCTGTTATAAATGATAAAATTATATTCCATGCCCAAAGTTATGCCTCTGTACCAATTTTTATACCGGTTTATAAATATTTTGTGATATTTATTAGTAAAAACCAAAAAAGATATTTCAATTTTAACACCCTTGTATATGTTATTATTGCAAAATTTGTTCCAAGATATATACATTCCTTAATATGCATATATAAATGGGTTTGTAGATTCATTCCATATTTTGGACCATTGTAATAGAACCATTGTTCAGTTCTTTTAACACGTTCTGTACCTGCAACGCATATGTACCATGTGTTTTCGGTCATAATAATATTTGGAATAAATCATAAGGAAATTGTTATTTTATTTTTTTAAACCAAAGAACAAAGTTAAATAAAATAAATTACAATAACAAGAAATTTATTTACATAGAATAAAGGTTGAACCAAATTGAAAATAAACCGATATTAGGTCCCCGTATGACGTAAGTACATAACTTATGGTTCACAAAGTGTTAAATAAAAATCCAATATTACACCAGAAAGAATATGACAATTGGTAATTCAATTAAAATATTTTTACGTATTCAGATGCGTACATAGATCCACTGCCTATTTATTTTTATGGATATAGCATATACACAACATGAAATTCTTTAAGCCGCTTCAAGAGCGGTGCGTGCACAAAATTGTAGTTTTATCGCTGTAGATTGTAACACGGTTTCGGGAAGGTCATTCCAGAGTGATGACATTCTCCAGATAAATTAGTTCTTAAATATGCTGGTACCAGAACTTCCTATGGATGAGACGTACCAGCTCGATGGGTGTTTTTTGCACTTACGCATGTTTGTTTGAGAACTGTAAATATTGAATTTGAAGGTACTGACACCAGAGCAGTTAAACATGCTATTCACTTTCATCTTCTTTGAAACATATCAGTAGATATCGTCTGTCATTCCGATAACTTGTGTATCCTTACAAACAAAAATGTGGCATAAAAATAATTTTCAGGAAAATATACATCTTATTGATAGTGGTTTTTTTTTTTACTACAGCTATTATCCTAAGCTGTGGAGGCCGGAATCTTTTATAGACACCTCTCGCTATGTTCTACCCGTGAGGTAGTGCAGGACTCATATCTACTAAACCCTTCTCGGTAATATTATCCTGGAGCTCTAGATATTCCTTGAAGAATGGTGTAGGAGTAAGATTACTCCTTTTCACGGTTGCTATGGGGAATTGTTGGTCTGAAAATTAATAATACTTAAGATATGTTATTGTTGGGATATTATATTGATACTTATGATGATACAGAGATGCAATTGGCGCCCATAAGCGTCGATAGGAGGCGTCTCATCTGCAAAGATATGCGTCGTCCATGAGATCCAGGAGCTCGTCCTGAAGATCTTTGGTTTCTCGTAGTATTCTACTATTGGGTCAAGGTAGATTCTTTATAGGTCTTCTGCTACATGCTCTTCTGTTCCTATCAACTGTCCTTAGAGTTTCCTGTGAATAGATATTTGTGCTGGTCGTTCTTCTCCAGACGGATCTTCCTTGCATTTCTTTTAGCCTGGAGTTTGTTCATATAGATTTTTGGAGAGGAAGAGCCAGTAAAGGTATAAAGAATTTCTGATTATCCTCCTCTCGGTTGCTGTAATGGCGTGTGAGAGACGAGGAGTCAGTAGAGTATAAATGTTAAGATAAGTTAAATGTATGTTTTGTAGATGTGTAGAAGTGTTTGAGGATTACATCTCCCAAATCGTCCACCCAGAGCTCCGATCAAAGAGGCTCGTCTCCTAACTCTGTCAAATTAAAGCAATACAAAAGGTGGAAATACACTCCAAACTGGTATTAGACTGCCATAAAAACCTAAATGCCCTGGCACAACACAACAAGATAACTCTTGAATGGGTGCTTGGGTATGAGGGCATAGAAGGAATGAAGAGGCTGGAAAAGGAGCCGAAAAACATTGAATTGGACCGCAACCCACATGTGGAATTTCTTACCAACATGTAAAGGGTATGCTGGAAAAACAATTAAAGGACAAACACAGGGAATACTGGATGGAACTTCCGGGATTAAGACAGTAAAAAGCACTTATAGAAGGCCCACCCAAGAGCAGAGACAATCTGCTCTTATGTCTAAAATGACAGGAACTCAAAACTGCACTAGATGTCCTGACACTGCGAGTTTAGAAGACACCTGAACCTCATAGGAGTATCGGAAGATTCCCCATGTAGTAAATGTAAGGAAGAGGACGAAACCCCTCTTCATGTATTATGCTATTGCCATGACTTGAACAGGGAAAGGGAATGGCACTTTGGGGTACAGTATCCTGAACCTGAAAGCTAACATCAGAACTATTCTTGATTTGTCAAGAGTGCTGGGTTGATGTGATAACTGGCGGGGTACATGGACCTAGAGCATCAGTGCAGCAAAAAAAAAGTTTAAGTAACTTCGTCCAAGGGAACGAGTCTCTCTCCCCAAAGCATACATAATTGGTCCAAACGTGCGTTTTAAGTGTATGTCTACTTAAAATCGAAATATATAGGTAAATCTGAATCCGAATTAAACTTTATTGGTATTCAGTATTGATTATATTTATATAAAAAATTATAATCTAAGCTTAATCCATTTTGATAATACTTGATACAGATTTATATTTTAGAAGTTTTTTGTATTTATTTTAGATTCCGGTCAAATTATCCTTTTTATTTTAACTTTTAACCTTTATATTTTTACCAATAAAGTATTAATATCGCTACATTTGTGATAAAAATAAATAGTTGTTTTCCGAATTTTCTACATTTCTCGGAGAAAAATTTATCTCATAAAATATAGGTGAAATTATTTTTATATCAAACTATACGAAAAGTTTTGTCTAGCGTTCCGTGCCAAATTGAAAAAGTTTTCGATAAACGACTTTATTTTTTGTTATATATATATCGTTGTTTAGTGGTTACTAATTAAAATAATATTGATTAGCCGAGTTGCAGTGATGAGGGGCCAGGTTGTGACTCCCCAGGGACTGGGAATCGTCGGAATCCGAGTGTCCGTCGATAAGGAATCTAGATTTGGATTCACCCTTACCAGGCAGGGAGGATGGTGAGTATAATTCAATCTTTTTTTTTTAATTACTTGCGCTCTTTGAATTTAAATTAGGTTTTTGTTTTGAAATTTCCCGTATTTATAAATATAAACTTAATTAAATTTATTAAATGTATATTTTCCACTATATTGATGATTTTAGTAATTAAATATGTTTTTAATATTAATGATTAATCTTTTATGTGAGTTGCCAATATTATATAATTTTTGGCAGTGATAGTGTTACCAACTTAAATTATGGCACTCAATAATTTCTTGTTTACCTTGAGCTCTTTCTCAATCATACATTTGTTTTTTTATTAATGTCTTTACATTCGCTCTTATTATTTCTTATCTTCTTATAATCTATTTGGCATTTTCTCTTTTATTTGTTTCTTCGTTTTAGCTTTCTATTTTTTGTTGCTTCACCCTGTTTAGTTTATCTTTTTCATCTATTCCTCCATCTTTTTAACTGACTAAAGCACTAATTTGGTTGAATCAAGCTCCTTTTATGAGCAATAAATTGATTTGATTATTGAACAAATATGATTACATAGCGATTAATGAATGGAAAAGTTTAATAGAGCAGTCGACGTATTATCATTGACCAATTATCGAAGGACCAAAACAGTGACAACGCTGTTTAATTATTGTTAACTCATGACAGTTCCATTAAAATCAATAAAAAATGTATTTTAAAGTGAACTATAAGGGTTATTTTCTCACCCATTTATTTGTAAGAAATATAAATAATAAAATGTACATTTTCATTGAATAAAGAGTTAAAAGAAGTATTGAAATCTCAGAAAATACCATATATATGAACAAATATTACTACAGCAAGAAATATTTGCTGTAGTCAAATATAAAAGCACAGCTCTAGGCCGGCTATTTTAAACGTTGCGACTGCCCTATTCGAGAGTTGATGAAACAGTAGTTTATGTCGCATTTTATTCACCCAAACCATAAAATAGAGACTAACCTCGAGTCTGGTGAGAATTTGAATTTTGAATTCAGATTTAGTGGTGTACTTTCGTATGTAATAATATTTTTTGTCTCTCATGAGAGCGACCGAGAGGGAAGAGTTATAAATGAAGAGAGCGTATCACTAACTATAATTAACACAATGGGATGACTTAGAAAAATGTGTATTTCTATAACTATAAAATACTAAACATAACATAACATAATATCTGATGTGTTCCTACTTTAAAATATCATTGACAAGTATGACAATTGACGTAGTCATTATTTCGCGATACCACACTAACGACTGTTGGTATTTAGGAATTGGAGTGACGTAGCTATACAAGCTGTGACTTGAATATAAATATTTGCGGTTTATCAAAACCTAATTGCTAAATAATATCGATGTTGGATATGATTTTATATATTCATAATTAAATGTCATTTTAAGAACACATATAGATATATTCTGGATAATTTTCTAGTGAAATTTATCCATGTATTAATTATTGTAATTATCGTTTAATATTATTAATTAATATTATGAGTTGCAGCTTAATAGTTATTTTTCTTGTGATTAATTTTCTTTTTTGGAAATCGTTTACCATTTTGCTAGCAAATGCAATTAAAATTGCACAGGTAGTGCAGCGCAGAGTGCCATTCAAACTTCCCAAGTAAATCTAAAAGTTTCATCTCCTGTTTAGAAACTGATTTCCTGCGAGAACACTATTCCAAAATAAGTCGATTCGGAGCTTTGCACAAACTTAGTAATTGATGTTATGTAAAGTAGTTGTTTTGGTCTTTATACTGAATGTCTTGAACAATTCACAGAAGTTTATTTAGAAATTATGTAGAAGGGTGCCATTGCGATTTGAGAGAGTCCAAATATAATTTGATGAAATGAGTGATTAATGTTTAATTGATTGAAATTGTCAATCACAAAATTTTAGAATAGTTATTATTTGAGGTAATAAAATTCAAAATCTGCTGCCATCATCAGGCCAAAACAATTATAATTAAGAGCATGGTTGGTTAAAAATTTCTAAAATAAAATATGTGTGCGCGCACAGATACAGGAGGGTGAATTATTAAACTAAAAGGATATAGGTGCTATGGTTAGGTAAAAAAAATATAAATAATGGATAAAATTTTAAAAAAAAATTAAAATGGTCACCCATTAAAAGAATTAAGAATATAATCTGAGGCTCTATCGAAGGATATCACAGGTAATAGAGGGGTGAGTTACTATTTAATTAAGGTACATCAAAACTTTATTCACAAACTTAATTCTAATGAAGTTTCGCTGGAAGAAAAGCCATTTTCAGTATTTTTTTTATTACACATTTCCCGTCTTGTTTTAACTATTTTATATTTCTTTTCTAGTATTTATTTTTTTTTATTCTCATTTTATCAAAAAATCCATCAATGCTTTGATATGAACTTTCAAAAATAAATGTTTTAGAGGTTAATAAACTAGGGCAGTACTTGTCCGTTAACCTTGTATCGACTACGCTTATGTAAAAGGTATAAATTAGAGCAGGTTAGAACGCAAAACCGTCAGACGGAGGTCCATGAATATAAATAAAGGGCCAGGAGACATGCACCGGGTCCCATTGTACACATTTCAACGTTCCTGGAGCACGTCAAGATTATTATTTACCCAAGTCGGCGGTTTATTTGCCACTGCCAACTTTGATAGTAGATTAGGGGATTAATATTATTACCTGCCGTGTGCCCGAATATATTACATTTGAAAACCAAATAACTGAGCCCGGCTTGGTATTATTGCATTCTAACAATTGTTAAGCAAACATTGTATAGAGTGCTAAAAATGTTTGGAGTTTACCAAATAATATAATGTACTGTAATTATTTTAATTGGACACAAAAATGTGGGGATGGCAGAAAAACTAATTATAAAAATCTCAAAAAAATGCCGCAAATACCAAATAAATTAATGAATCAAATAAAACAAGTCGAGGATAAAATATTTCAGTAAATTTAAGTTTTAAACACAAATAGAAATAATTGAAGAAGAAAATTTTATTGTGTAAAAAATTTTAAAAAAGGCCTCCATACCGGAAATTGCGACAAAAAATTTCAAACAAATATTAAAAATACTTTTACCATTAAAATAGAATCCAAAAATACGTTAAGAAAAAATCCAAAAACAAAATTTCAAATCAAGTTTTTGAGTAATTGCATCTTCTATAATGGCTAAATTCTTCTAATTCTTACCTATAATCGAAATAAGTAAACCGGAAGTAAATTTAGCTATACCGGAAGTAGTTTTAACAGTGTAACTACAAACTAGTCAACTGTAGAGTCTGGTTATAGATATTTCGTTGAATTTATACCTACCTCAATACGATTATCAGTAAAGGGTCTATAAAATACCAACAATTTTTGATTGTAAATCGAAAAGAGTGCACAGGGATGTATTTAGTTTCTATCTTCGATTACCAGGTAGGTAGATTTCAGATGATCATTTCAGCAAATGCCGATTGCGCATGGGACTTATAATCCTATGTGCCAATTGAGCGCAAGGATTTAAAATAGTGTGTTACGATTGAGCGCAAAGCGGAAGGAACTAATTTTACTCGTTTAATACATCTAAATGTATGTACATGACGAAATTTCAAATTATTTTTATTTTAAAGCAGCCTTACATTTTCTGTTTGAGCACCTATACTTCACACAGTTACTCTGAATTCTATCTTTGCGAAAAGTCAAATTATGTAAAACTTCACTCGTCATGAATTCCATTTTTAAAATAAAATATTAAATTGAAAATCATTACTTTATAACAACAACCCCTACTATAATCAACAACCCCTTCTCATACCATCTACCTTGTAGAGAATTTACTTTTAATATATTTTAATTATTACCCCATTAGGGAAATCCATTGGCAAGTTTTTAGAAATCTATGTAAGAAATGGTATCACCTTGTAGACAGTTTACTTTCAATATATTTTAATTATCTAGATTAGGGAAATCCATTGGCAAGTTTTGAGAAATCCATTTAATCCTTCTGTTGCGCTCAATCGGCTTGTCAAGTTGTAGATACAATTTCTGCACTTTATGGGGTCTAGTATGGTTGCGCTCATTCGGCATACACCGGATCATTTCCTCTTTGATCCTCAATTTTTGGGTCATTAAAAACATACCTATATCGAAAACAGGAGTACGTAACTGTTATTGCTTATGCTATAATGAGGAATTTGTAACCATATTTACAACCTTAATTATAATCCTATTGGGGTTAATAAAAAGTCAACGAAATATCTAGAAACAGACTTTACCGGAGTTTTCTCTTCTACCATATTCTTCTATTTGTTCTTCGGTCTCCCTTTGGGCCTATCCAGTAATAATTCTTAGCACTGCCGATATATGCTGTCATTTATGTTTCTTACAATATTCCTTTCCAATAATTTAAGTCGTGTCGTTCTTCCTTCTTGCGCAAGATCACTGTTTCCTTCGCGTATATTACTACTGACTTAAGAAGCATTTATGAAAATGGCAACACTACAAAGGGAAGAAACAAAAAGAAATATTCCAGTAAAATTAATCTGGCAAAGGTAATGGAATTTGAATATAAAGTCCAAGGATGAGAAGAAGAATAGAAGCAAGGTTAGCGAAAGGGAGTAAGCAGTCAGGAAATCTTAATAAAATAATAAACCCAAAGAAAGTATCCATAAAAACTAAATTACAAATCGGCACTCTATGGAAGTGAAACATGGATATTAAATAAGGAGGAAGAAAGTAAAATAAATGTATGGAAAAGGAAAATATTTAAGAGCATATTAGAATGAAAAAAGAGGTAGGATTCTGGTTAAGAGGATCAAATCAAGAAATAAAGAATTTATATGGAGAACAAATAGACTAGGATGACTGGGCCAGATACCAGAATGACAAAAAAATGATAGATATAGATCATACAGAAACAAAGAAAAGGTGGTACAATGAAGAGACAGAAGATCTAAGAGAGGGAGGAGTTCAGAGATAGGATAGAGTGGAAGAAAACCATCACCAAGCCTAAAAGGCCTGCGTGCAGCATCACATATATTTTAAGTTTGCTGTTTAACATTTTATCTTTGAGTAATTTTATATTACAGTACAATACCTTATATCCTTTCTGACCTCTCTCACTTATGTGTTGTTTGTTGTTTTTCCCTTGTAATAATACTCATTCGAACTCATAACATTAAAGATCTGCAGTACATGTGTTTGGTTTTTTCTACATTAATTTTTAATCCCCTTTTTTGACTTCTTCCTCTAATATTAATCTTCTTACGATTTGTTACGACGTTACTAAATACCAGCAAGTATTAAAACTAGAAAAACGTTCATTATTCTAACTGCTTTAATAATAATTATACAAACTTCAATATTTTTGCAAAATCTCATTTTATTATATTGTACATATCAGTTTAACTCTCTTTAACGCATCACGCCAGTTTCACCCTTAAACAATACCGCTTAAAGCCGGGATTGCACGACTGCGTGATCACTTAGAAGTCTATTCATATATGGTTTTGATTTTCTAGTACCACACGCGTGGCGCTTTCAACATCACGCAAACGTATCACTGATCCACGACACGCACGGGTTGTTATCTAATCAAGATTTGCATTTCGCGAAGACATATTTTCTTGTATCTAGTGTAAAAAAATCTGTGTGATGCACAAGAATGGAATCAAAATGATTTTGGATGTATTGTATGAAAAGTTGATTGACTTAGTCAGAATTTATTCTATTCTGTACCAGTACTCTCAAGTATACTCGAAATTTCGTTTCAACATCTATTAAATGGTTTGTAATCCAAAGCTTAAATACCCTTTTATCTTTACTTATAAGGCGTCATTAACACTTCAAAGTTCAAGAGTTAATATTAAAAGATCTTCGTCAACTTCTTCTTCGAGCATACAAACACTGGCGACATCCATTCTGGCCCAAATCATTCCACAGAATGACGCAATGACGCATCTTGAAAAACGTCATATATACGTTTCTCTTATGCTTGATCACGGATGGAGCTTTCGCTTCCCCACTCTAAAGCGTATGTAAAACTTCTGGAACCAGACGCGACAGTTGACAGAGAAATAAAGGCGGGTTTTCCTAGCCGGCACTACTTACTATCCGTGTTACCGAAGCTACTCTATCGGGAGTAGATATACTCCCTTTAATCATTTTTTACTCCGCTCCTCCAAAAGATTGAGTTATACTCCGGTTGAATGTAGAGATGAATAATGTCCGAATGCTTTAAGGAAAAACTACATGAAAACCTACGTTCTTCTAGTTTCTTCTTTTGTTCCTATAAATCTCTTTGGACATTTGACATTTGGTTAATAGTCGTGCAAGTCAAAGAATTTGAGTTTTCCCTATTTTATTTTAATTAAAAATTTGATAGTTCTCCATTTTTGACACCTTATTTTATAAATCCATTTCCTCAAAAATAATTTAAACCGAAAATTAAAATGGGAGACTCGCTTTTATTTCAGTTTTATATCTAGTTGGGTACATAATTTTGATAGGTAAAGAGGAAGACGAAAAATCTGTGACTTATGAAAACAACTCTTACACCCTTTAACGATGACAAAAAAGCATCAAATTGATTCACCTGTATATTGATTTTGTTCGAATCTGTTTGTGGGAATATTAGGGAACGTGGTTATTTTATCTTAATATGAAATGACCTTAAAGAAGAACATCTGGTGGCGCATGCGTTGACTGAATGTGCTCTCTGAACTAGTCTGTACGCTAAGTACTACTCCACCTTGATGACCTGATCTCATGCGGCAACACTGCTTACTAGGAATGTAGTGTTAGTATTTTCCTACATAGCGCAATTAGCTCCATGGTACGTCGAGCATGATAAGGCCGACTGCATTCAGAGGAGTCTATTGCACTGTAGGCGCCGCGTCTTCATATGTTTTGTGATAATACTAATATTTTCTCGATTGTAGGGAGTAGTTTGATGTCACTCAAGATTAAATTGCTCACAGTAAAATCTAAACTAGCTTTTAAACTTCTCACAGATAGTAAAAGCACCCTCTTATTGCCATTTTAAAAATATATTGCTGATAGCTTTTATGTTTTTGTAACTTTGCAGTATTCTTACTTCTTTCTTTTCCTCCGTCAAATGTTTTTTTGTTAACAAAAAAGCTAATATTTTAAGCTTTTTTAGCAATAAACGGTTCAAACCTCACAAAATTTTAAAACACTACTGGGAAATATAACGTTTCCTAGGAAAACTGAAATGCGCATATTGACAAAAAATTTGCTCCTGCCACCGTGAAATTCCCTATTCAGGTTATATTTCATACTAGACATGCTGGCTAGGAAAACCCGCCTTAAAACGACCAACGAACGTGACTTTTAAGCCAGTCCCGTCGACCACACCAACCAAGCTAGTTCGTCGTCCACGAGAGCTTTCGTTACCGCAAACGTCGCCTACTATGCGGAGTAAAAGTTTATATTGATTGGTAAATATAAACGAATTTGTCGTTACATAACGACCCCTGGAGTATTTTTCTTCACTGGCGCTGTCAGCAGCAAGTGGCCTTCACACTATAAATCATAGGTGATGCCAGATGCAACGCTTTATCTGGAAATCAAAAAGTAATATAACTATGACATGGTTAGCAAATGCTTTGACTTGCGTAAAGTTTTTATAACTGGTGCGATTCCTTTCACTCTTATATTGCATCTAGTGAGATGACAAAGAGTAATGCAGATAGAGCGTCTCTTTGCTTCACTTCTTTCCTTATTTGTATTTTTGTTATCACTACTTTTCTATTCGTAGTTTTTTACTTTTAATAGATAAGAGCATATTAACTAAAAGAAAAAATAGGGGAAAATATACATATACTTCAGATATTTTGTATCTCTTAAGATTGTGTTTGGTCATTTATTTAATTTTGTATTAATATTTCCAGGTTTGACGTATTGGTAAATGGTGGTGGAGCAGTTACTTTACAGTTTCAACGGTCGCCATTTAAACCGATGACAATAACGGTCTTCGTTCCATGGAACCAAATTATTGTTTTACCACCAGTTCATATGCAATTAAGCGACGACGCAGATATTGGACATACACAAAAAAGGTAACTAAAGAATTTTTTACTTTATAAGCATGTATTTTTTATCAGCTTGCAACTAAACTGCTAGTAAAATACAGTAACTTGACCTCTGTAGTAAATGAAAAAACATTTTCTGTGAAATTTTTCAAAAAATATCTTCAGTCAAGTTAACTATTCAAATTACTATTGGATATTCTTGGAAATATAATCAAACAATATTTATTTAATTTACAAGTAGGTACTTTTTATAAAAAAATAGTGTTATGATACGTCTGTAATTAAACTGAATTAAAAATCCACAAATCTAAAAATTACGAAAATTGTAAAAATATTGAAAAAACTGATATTTTGATCGTTGAAGACTACAGCAAAAATGGAAGATGAAAGTGAATATCAAATAGAAAATAACCAAAAAAAATACTGCAAATTAAAGATCACCAAAAGGTGACAAGTTCGAAAAATAACTGAGGAAAATAATATGAATAAACCAAGAAACTGGCAGTTATAGATAAGTTTCAATATAAGTATGATGGCTATAGCGACTAAGAAGTTGAATTAGCAGAAAGAAATAAAATACACAAACGAAAAAGAACAGAAGATAGCAATATAAGAAAATAAACAAAAAACTAAAGGAAAATGGCAATATGGAACAACAGAAGTATAAAAGATAACGAAGTTTGAACAAATATAATTATGAATCGATAAATGTTTGGAAGTTTACTACGGCAGTCGACGTGTTAATCGACTAATTATCGAACTACCAACCATATGAATGGATTTTTTATGTATTAAAACTATTATAGAATTAAATTGTCAGGGTTATTTTCTCACCCCTTTATTTGTAATAAAGGAAAATTATAAATGGTACATTATTCTTAAGATCTTTGACAAAGATCATAGTAATATAAACTAACATGACTACAGCAAGAAATGTTTGCTTAGTCAATTGTAAACAAATCACAGCCGCAGCTGTGATAATTGTGGCGGGATATCTTATTTACCAAACCCAAAAAATCCGGGCTGACGATGTCTAAGGAAGTAAATTGTACGACTCATTTATTAAGAATTAGTGTTATGATTTTATGTAACGGTCGATTTGACTCCTTTGCAAATATAGAATAATGTTTTAAGACAATATTTCTCGTTTCATATGAGAGCGACCGAGAGGGAAGAGTTATATATAATGAAGACAGACTATTGCGAAAGATTGTTGGATCTTTCTGGGAATTGGAATGACGTTGCTGTGCAAGATATTTATCGGAAGCAAGAGAGAAAGGTGAAAGGGAATAATATAAAGAGTATGCTGCATAATAAAAGAAAGCTATTAGAAAATCCACGGAAAATCAAACTAGATAATAATCTGTCACTGGAGCAAGCAAAAAAATTGAGTACGGTGTAACCCAGGAAATTTAGAGGGTAACGGGCAGCAATTTACAGGCAGCCACCCATATTTATGGTTACTGATATTAACCTGTAAAAATGATGTATCAAAAACCTGGTTCAAACAGAAGGTAGACAAACTTCAACTATCAAAGTTAATGACTCGAAGACAGTTGTCAAATTTTACAGAGTAGGTGCCTATTGAATTTCTTGAAAAGCAAACCTGATAAATTAATTCACCTTTTAAAAACTCAGAATACAGGGCTAAAAACAGAATACTGGTGTATCATCAGCAGTTGGGCCGAGTCTCAAAGATTAACCATACGGAATAATTCGGCCCTAAAATTTGTTGGAAAAGAGGGGATTCAAAGCATTTCTTCGACTTTCAAGAGTCACAAAGAAGAAAGCAACATAAAAAAGCAGCGACATTGACAAACAGTTTAGTACATTTTATACTAAATTATAACAAAAAATTAGCCTACGTTTTTTGATAACAGTCATAGCAAAAAATTTATGTTACTCAAAAATAAGGTTTCAGATAACTAACTAGCATGTGTACAGTAATCCGTCACTCTCGGACTGAGACCTGATTAACATGAAAATAGAAATTATCACTGTCGTAAAGCTAGAATCTGGTCAAGTCCAACACATACCAGGCAATATTTCCTGAGGTAAGTTAAAACACCAGCAAATACACAAACTGGTAGAAAAATGAGCTTGATAATCTCTGGAAAAAAACGTTCTTTCTATTTAATAAAAGAATAAAAACAGGGGAGTGGAAGCAATATATCATCACACGGAAAAGTATAACATAGAGATCCGAAAGAATAAGAGCAACTAGTAATAGAAGGTTCTCTGAAAAGGTAAAAATAACCTCGTGCAGATACACAGAATTTTAGAAAAAGATCCATCTACCAGATCAAACAATTGAAATATTTCAAACTCAAGACACTGAAGTAATCCATAGAAAAATTAGCTCGTTTGAATCATACAAATCACCTAGACCGACATATTTCTAGCTTATCTACAGCAGGGTAAGAGTGCGATTATAGGCTACAACAATAATTAGTAGATGTACCTTCCAAAAGCATTTTCAATTTCGATGAATCTGGTTTATCAAAAAGGCTAAAGTATTGTTCTGCATGTCCTGAAGACATCCTGAAATAATAAGGAACTCGACGAAATCCTGCTCCACGGTTATATTTTGTGACCCGTATCTAATTTTTAAAGAAAAAATATAAATGGACCGACAGGATGCATAAAGCAGGCTCTAGGTTGAATATTTCTAAAAGTGATTGGATAAAAACTGAAATATTTTTGACGACTAGTTTAAGAATCATTTGTTACCTGTTCTAAAAAATAAGAGGAAAAGAAGATTGTGATTGCAGGCTATGTAAGTTGTCATGTTAGTATTAAACCCTGAACCCTATGTCTTGTACCCAATTACGTGCACTTACTGCAACCCCTAGATGTTAGATTCTTTTTGCCATTCAAAAATCGTCCCAATGGAGGATGACATCCCAGAGGAAGAAATCTGTTAGTCTTCGAAATAACCTATCTGTAGAGTTGTTAACGGACACACTGATCCAAATACACCCCAAACCATCAGAAGTAACTGGCATATACCCACTGTCACGAGAACAAATTTTGACGAAACTTCCAGATTATACGAAACGTATTAGCCCGGATATGCAGAGTTTAAAGAATATTTAAATAACATTCATATCTCCGTTCTCTCAGACCCGATAATTATTCTCACAGGTAAAAGTGTGTCTGTCTAGAAAGTCAAATAATTTTACCACAGGAAAGAAGTAGCTGCTTCAAAAACAAAAAAAAATAAGAGAAAAAACAAACACCTGCAGACAAGCAGATAAATGAAAAAGAATGAAGATGCTCATATGGAGACAAATAAATATAACATAAATAACGAATATTATATAGAAGAAATAGAAGCAGAAGACTAGAACAGCTTAGAAAATAATGAGAATCTAATGGATGAAGACAGAAAGAAGATGAATACATAATTGAAAAACGATAGAGATTAAAGAACCCTGAAGAGTAGAAAAATCATATATTTTGATTAGTATCATCTAGCCTGTTTCATCCTTATAGGATTCATCAGTAGCACGTTGCCGGAAAGTGATAAATACAAACACAAATTATTTTAGGATGACATTTTTAACCAACTTAACTACACTGCGATGACCTTAACGCGCTATAATGGAGCCATCTAACGGTGCTAAGTCGTATTGGGTATTACGTGAATGCTGTATTACGTGAATGCTGTATTACGTGAATGCTGTGTTAGGTACCCAATTAACTAATCAAGTAGCACAAGCTCTAAATTTAAAAAATTCCATGTTATTATTGGTCTTATTCCCAAGTCGTGTTACACTGGTTAAATACATAACCAAATTTGTTAGATTCCTTTGTAGAAAAGATTCAAGATTTAACCAATATCATCCAATGGAAATACGTTATGTCAAATCTTAATCCAACAGACATCGCTTCAAGAGGTCTCCTTCCTATTATTTTCTTTTAATTTAACAAATTCCAGAATTAAGAAAAATATCTAATAGACTTTTTCCAATAATTAGATCTCAATTCACTTTCAGCTATATTCGTAATTCCCATCATCCTGAAATAGATATCGTTAATATCTGTATTTTTGCGTTTTGTTTGGTTTTGGGTGTCGTAAAAATTATTTCGAAACCAAAACAATATCTCAACAAGAAAAAAATTATTTCCTTGTAGCATAATTCATGTATAATAAAAATAATCAACTATAACCTTTAAACCAATACTGTCGATATTCTTGTTGAAAGATTGGATCTGATAAATTTTTAAATACGTTCATTCTGGAAATTTTAGGAAATGCCAATTAGTGGCAGGTCCCATCAGACTGTTGTCTAAAATATGTATGATATTTTTGGTGAATAATTTTCAATTTAGGTAACCAATCGACAAGGGATGGTACTTTAACGTCAAAAGCCGCAGACGTTTCGAAAGGAAAAACAATAAAATATTTACAGATTTTAGAGGGAAATTAGTGTTGATTTGTTAAAAATAAGTGGAAAAAACGGAGTTAAATTATTTTTTTTCGGTAACGTTTTAATAAAAATAAAAATTATTTTATATGAGCAGGCTTAAGAAGGTTCTAATGTATTATCTTTTATTTTCCAGTTTCTTGGCTAGAAATCCTGCCTTAAATTTTCCTGGAGTATCTCGGAGCTTCTTTGGTTCAAATGGTGCGCTTCCTATGACCTGCGATGAACACGATCCAGAACTTCTAACTCCTATTATTACAGGAACATGGATGCCAGAAGCAGTGGGAGGCATGCAAGGTTAGTATATCTACTTTCTCTCATATTTCATATAATTTGAAACACCAAAATTAACAAAATATACAAATTATCTCAACTAAACTATGTTAACAAAAATAACTATGAACAATTTTTATTCTATAGGAAAGAGCGTCGTTTTCGCGGAAACTCAAATCGTTCAGGAGTCCATAGCAATTCCAGGATCGGATTTGCACATTTTGTACCAGAGCTCTCAAGCTACGGGTTATTTAAGTATTATTTTCATGAAGTTGACTGGTCCTAGTATTCCTACTTCATTGACGCACGTCCATGTCAGGTAAAATTAATACTAAAATGAAATTATACTAAGCTAGAAGGTAGTTTTAAGGATTTATCACTTTCCAAGTAATCGTTATAGTGGACTGTATTTTTTATAGGTTTTTAACTTAATTTGATTAGTATTTAATAAATAAAATAAGTTACACCACGTATATTTTTAACTGTGTAGAACTTTTGAATTTATGAACTAATTACTGTGGCACAATATGTCCAGAAATTGTCATAATTTACAACCGTATAACTTTTGTGTGTTTTCAGAGTTGAAGTGGAGGGTTCCCTTCACACTAAAACGTACGAAGCCGATCCGAATCTGATGCACACGTTCGCTTGGAACAAACGAAACGTCTACAAGCAAAAAGTGTACGGCATCGTCCAAGCCAAAGTTTCAATCGGATACCAACACAGCACGTGTCTCGATCCGGTGTGGGAAACCCAAACGACCGATATCAAAGGCTTTGACGTTGACATCTCTGACATAGGTGGCTGGGGATTGGATATCCATCATCACTATAATTTTCATGAAGGTAAATAAACAAAAAAAAAATTTCGTTGTAAATTATTTAAAAATTGTATAGGTCCAAAATTTAAATATACTTTCTTTGTTCTAGGCATTCTTCAAAAAGGCGACGGTTCAACTCTTCATTTCAAACAATACCCGCGCATGGTACGAGTAATCATGGGTACTGGGCTTCAAAGGGCGTTGAACTGTCCTGGTCAGTGTGGAGGACCTGCAAAGGATGCTAAACTACTAACGCCAGGATCATTAGCGACCGGTCCTGATGGTAGCATTTACGTCGGTGATTTTAATTTGGTCAGAAGGATCACTCCTGAAGGAAATGTTTACACAGTATTGCAGCTGAGGTGAGTGTATTTAAATTGGTTTAGGCAAATATGATCTCTTCGATTTGAACGAAAATTTTACAGGTCTTGTCTCGCTCTATTACTACCTATGAAAACGAAAATATTTTGATTAAAGAAAGAGAGTAAGTTTTTGTAACTATGAACTCGGACCATTAGGTACCATACATGTTTCATCCTTATAGGAATCATTAAAAACCTACTCTGTAGACCCCAAGTATTTCCAGGTTTTATCTTCTCAACTTTTTCTAATTTTTTTCTCACTTTCCCCATTTTTCTCTCCACTTCTGTCAATTTCTTTGTGCCGAGCGCAGCGAGGTACGGATCCAAAAAAACAATCTAATTGTTAAGACCTACGGTTTTAATAATTCATCTTTTTTCCACTTTTCCCTCCCATTTTTATCTTCCCATCATTTTACTGACTGTTCTCATAGTTTCTTCCTTTTTCCCTCCTTTTCTGTCAATTTGTTTGTTTTAAACTTTTTTATTTCCCCCATCCACTTCAGCGAGGTACGAAGCAATTAAATCGATAATTTTCCACTGTTTTCTTCCTACCCGTTTCCACTTTAAAAAAATCTTAGGCAGAAGGAAATTTATAAAAGTTTGAAACAAAGAAATTAGTAGAGGAAAAACGGGGGGAAATGGAGAAAATATTGGAACATAAACAAATTTTTACAAATTTTTCTCACTTTCCCATTTTTCTCTCCGCTTCTGTCAATTTCTTTGTGCCGAGCGCGGCGAACGGAGCAAAAAAACAATCTAATTGTTATGACGTACGGTTTTAATAATTTCAACTTTTTTTCACACTTTTCCCTCCCATTTTTATCTTCCCAATTTTTTACTGATTTTTCTCATAGTTTCCTTCCTTTTCTGTCAATTTATTTGTTTTAAACTTTTTTATCCCCCCTCTTCCCCCATCCGCTTCAGCGAGGTACGGAGCAATCAAATCGATATAATTTTCAACTGTTTTCTTCCGACTCGTTTCCACTTTAAAAAAAATGTTAGGGAGAATAAAAGTGATAAAAGTTTGAAACAAAGAAATTAGTAAGAAGAAAAACAGGGGGAATTGGAAAAAAATATTGAAACAAAAAATTTTGGGACAAGAACTAAAACGGTATGAATTAAATATCAGTAAAAGAGACGAAATCCAGTCACGGTATTCAATTTATATTTAGATTATCAAAGGTTTGAAATGGGTAAAAATAGAGGTGAGAAATGAAACTAAAAATAATTTCTAAGATAGCACCAGAATATTTGTCAATTTACGAAAGTATTGATTAAAATGTTATTTTTTCCCTTTCTCATTTCTGTTTTTTTATTATTTAAATTTGGTGTAATTTTTATGACTTCCAATTATCTTCTTCCCAGTTGTTTCCACTTAAAAAAATCGGAAGGATTTTTTTAAACGAAAGGGAAACGTATTCTTTAATTAAAAACCAATATAAAAGCTCTAGAGTCGTTTATTTGGTAAAAAAACGGAGACCAGAGACGTTCACCAACACGTGTAGAAGAAGATAGTTGGAAGTCTTAAAAATTAGATTGATTTGAAGACTTACTCTCTTTCTCTCTCTGTTTTTGATTTAATTACCTTGTGCTCGCTCCCCGCAAAGCATTACGATGGGGATATCTATCGGCGCCAGGTTGTACTTGCCCAGTCGCTTTTACAGAATAATTTTATTCTAATAAGTGGCTGTGTTCGTTGGTACCCATCTACCTACGATAAATGGAATGGAATCATCTAATAACGGCGCTCAGTTGTACTGGGTTTTCAGTTTATAAATTGATTTCAATTGACTTTCGGTGACTATGTCCATAATTACCATCATTTTGAAATAGATGTTGTTAATATTTATAATTTTTTACTTTTTCTTTTGTTTTGGATGTCGATGAATATCTAACGATGGGGCCATTTATTAGCGCCAGGTTGTACTTGGACAGTTGATTGTACGGAAGGATTTTATCCTAATAAGTGGCTGTGTCCGTTGGTACCCTTCAACCTACGGTAGATGTCGTGACTATGTATCTATTTTGAAAATATTTTGACGATTTTAAATATTTTAGTACTTAGTTAGTGATTTTCAAATAATGTAGGATTTGAATTTTTAGGAAAAATCTCTCCAATTTGTACGAATATCAAAACCTCCTTGTTTCTTCTTTCAATTCCGTTTTTTATATTTTTCTTCATTTCTTAATTAGATTGAAGTTTTTATGTTCTTATTTTTCATTTTATTATCTTCTGTGTTTTTTCGGTCTCAGTGGCATAGATCGTTGGCTATCGGTCATATCCATTTATGACTGTTTATATGCTAGAGCCAACGTGGGTTCGTGCCACGTATCTGGCAGTGAAATTTTAATTTGAAAAAAAATTTCAGTGTTAGATAGTTGGCTCGAATAGGTAAACCGCATTGAATATTAATTTAATTAATGTCTAATGCGGAGCCTAGATTTTCAATCCCCCTGTATCAATGTGCCGATGATGATGGTGAGGTTTTCCGGGTTTTCCTACGCCTATAGCCAAATGGCGCCATCAATCCTCAGTAAGTCGCTCCGGAGCGCCACGACAAATAATAATAGTAGCCGTCCCTTCCCCGCACAAGCCATTGGCTTTCTGGGGTTCACTCTTAAGGGGGTGAAATGTAGGGCGAGTTTTATTATTATTATTATTTTTTATAAATATAATTTTAAACGTGATAAAAAATTAGCAACAGGCTCACTTTTTTTTGAAAAAATCCCTAATTTGTTCTAACATAGAAATATTTTATTTCGGCTTTTTCGAACAAAATCATATTTTATATTTCCCTTTTTATCTAATACACCTATAAAATATCGGTAAAAATACACCTCATCATCCAGTATCTTTTCATTGTAACCGTATACCGATATCGCTCCCTAGAGTCCACTAAATTTCCAATAGATGCAAAACTCTTAACACCAGGATCACTAGCGATCGACCCTGGTAGTAACAGGGAGTTTTCAATTTGGTCAGGAGGATCGCTCCCATGGGATATGTAATAATTAAGGTAAGATGTATGCGTTTTTGAATGGTAGCAGCGATGACAAGTTGATATTTCCCTTGAGACGTGTTTAGGTTAAGCTTTAAAGGGTTAGATGACTAAGAAATAGCGTTTGTACCTAACTGTAATTATTTATAGAGTAGATAAATTAATGAAATTTTATTTATTGTAATATATTTTTGTTTCAGAGCTACACAAGTCGCTTATCAATACTATCTTACAATTTCACCAGCAGATGGCCATCTTTATGTGTCTGACCCAGAAAAACATCAAATATTAAAAGTTTTAATGCTTGAACCTGTACAAGATCCTAGCATCAACAGTGAACCAGTAAGTTAAAACCAAATTTAAATTAAATAAATCAAATTATAAAATTATAAATATTTGCAGGTTGTTGGAAACGGTGAGCGTTGCATTCCAGGGGATGAATCCGCTTGTGGCGACGACGGTCCTGCTAAACAAGCCAGACTAGCACATCCTAAAGGCATAGCCATAGCTGTGGATGGTACCATGTACATTGCAGATGGTACTAACATCCGAGCTGTTGATCCGAAAGGAATCATCCATACTTTGATCGGAAATCATGGACATCATAACAGATGGACACCTATACCTTGTAGGGGAGCCATTGAAGCTTCACAGGTAAATAATACGTTAAAATATTTCATCATTTATTTTTTTTATCTGGTTTATATCTACCTGCGATTAGTACTAAGCAGAGTACTATAAGCAAGTTCGTCGTGTGTTAAGTGGATAATTTGACTGTTTTCCACTGATTACAATTCCCACTTATTTCTTTTATAGTTTAAGTGTGGATCTATGAACATTTATAATTTATAAATTACTCTAAAATCTATAAGGCACATCAAGAGGTTTGTGTCTTTTTAGTCTTTGTGTTTATTCGCTATTATCTAGCAAATTCACAGCTAAAAATTTGGGTGAAACTCGAGTTTTCTAACGGAGCATTTATTATATTCATCAATTTCTTCTTGGACACTATCGTGCGTAGAACTTTGGATTGAAACTTTTCTATTATGTCCAGATGAGATTTGGCTGCTGTTTCCCATAGTTGTACCCCATATTGGTTTGTAGGCTGCTTTTATATACTATTAGCTTGTTGTTTAGTGTTAGTTTTGAGCATCTGTCCAAAACCCAATGGTACTTGCTGAATTTGTGAACCAGTTTTTTCCTCTTCATGATATGAGTTTTCCATGTTTTCCTTGTCCAAGTGCAGTCCTAAGTATTTTACGCTGTCTGATGTAAGTAACATTTGTCCATTTCAGGTTGTTGTTAGAGCGGTATCTCTGCATTTATATAATGTTATTTGTACCGATTTTTGTTCATTGATTTTAATTCTCCATTTTCTTGTCCTGTCCTGGATTCTATTTAATTTCTGCTGAAGGAGTCTTCTAGCTACATTATTGTTCTTATGTTTAGCCAGTGATCATCGTATTATTTTCACTAGTTGGCAAGTCTGCTGAGTAGAGAAGATATAGTGTGTGGGCAGTGTATTGAGATACACTGCCCTGGGTAACTCCCGCTTTAACTGGAAATATTTGTGTTGTTTCTTGTTCGTGTTGTACCTTTGTATCGTAAAATATTGCCTTTAAAATTAAAAAGTAATAAAAACATATTTCTAAAACTGTGAAAGTGATCGAAATTACCCTTCAACAATGGATTTGTTTTAAAAATCTCCAGTAGAGCTATAAATAACTTGCTCAGTACACCAAGTATGTTTATAAAATGTGTATAGGGGAGATTTAGAAATCCAGTTTGGTTCTAAATATAGTTTGCTAGAATTGGCTCCTCTGCAAAAGTGAGGTTCAAGTTTGGGTAGAAATCTTTTAAATGCTCTTTTCTGTTGGTCAGATTCCGCTTTTGGCTTTTTTCATCATTTCTCCCATTACTCCCATTTTCAGCACAGTTTATTTTCCTCCTTAATTGACTTTTTCCAACATATAACCGTTCTTTCTTTTATACCCAAGATATTTAAAACATATTTGTACATACTGTTAAATTTTTGGTTAGATTTTTTAAGGTAGTACAGCCACGTAAAATTGACATACGAATATATTGGCAGAAAGCATCACTACCTTATTTTTGACCATATGTGGACTTATGACCTTCGCGGATTAAGCCGATGCGTGGGCGGATTAAGAGATAAATTCAGGCATAGGGCCACAATTTGAGCTAGTTATAATTAATTTTTAAATTTTTTTATTCATTTTATAACTAATTTAACAATTTTTAATAAATATTTTTAGAAAAAATCACAATTGTAATTTCAACTAAATGTCTGCTGTGGCGACAATTAAAAAGTTATTGACCTAACTTTTTACTCTAATTAGCAAATCCAATTATAATCTAATTGCTATCATTATTTGCTTGCTAAGATTTTATTGTCAAATATCACGCAAAGTCCTATAATTTCATAAGTTTTTATTGAAGGAGGTATTCGTATAAACTAGCTATGTGGTTTTAATTATATATTGCTTGTAAACACGCCAATATGAGTTTAAACAAAGGTAAATACTTTTTTTTTCAATATAGTAGAAAATACCATTCTGCGAAAGAAAAATTAATAATGTAAATGTGTGATTCACTTTGGTTAATATATGCAGAATTTTATCGTC
Source organism: Neocrepidodera transversa (assembly GCA_963243735.1). Classification (NCBI taxonomy): domain Eukaryota; kingdom Metazoa; phylum Arthropoda; class Insecta; order Coleoptera; family Chrysomelidae; genus Neocrepidodera; species Neocrepidodera transversa. Next base: position 21,440,556 of record OY725341.1, read on the forward strand.
TACATTTTTTTAGTTTCTATATATATTTTTAATTTGTTTAAGTGGTTTAGAAAAAAATTATAAAAATGGCTATCAAATTCTCGACTAATGACAGAAAACGCTGAAGAACTTTTTAATAGATTTTTTTTTAGTTATAAATATCCTTTGAGGGTCATTTTTCACCATTTTACTACTTTATCTAGTAAATTTTACGTTCTTACAATTAATTACTCTAATTACATAAAATTAATTACTTCAATAATGTTTGTTGAAATAAACTATATAAGTACTTTTGTCTTTTTTTACAGGTGCAACTACAATGGCCTACAGGTTTAGCTCTTAGTCCTCTAGATGGTTCTCTACACTTTATCGATGACAGACTAATTTTCAAACTTACGGTAGACCTAAAAGTCAAAGTTGTTGCTGGTATTCCTTTACATTGTCATAGAGAAGAAAACACTACCAAAATTAACGAAGATATATTAGGTACCGTTCTTGCATTAGCATTTGCTCCTAATGGTGATATCTACGTAGCAGAATCAGATTCTCACAGCATTTATTACGTCCGGTTGATAGATACTTCTGGTAAGTGTGATTTAAATGTATTTTAAATTTATTCTATTTTGAAATTTTTAGGTAAAATAATTCATTTTGCTGGTAAAATTCCTGATAAATCTAAAAAGAACTGCGACTGCAGCGCTAACATCACTACAGCAAACCCGTTAGTAAGAACCCAAGATTCCAATCCATCGTGTCCCTGTTTAACTACTGATGAAACTACCAGTAATGCCGAAACGTTGTTATCGTCTAATGCCAGATTTCAGGTGAGTAATAAAAAATAAACTAAATTGTATAAATAGATATACTATAGAAATTAAAAACATTTTGAACAGAAAAATGATAACGAAAATAAAGATAATAATTAAAAAAAATATTACACAAAATCAGTAAAGAAATAAAAATAAAAACTAAAATAATAATTATAATTTAAAAAATGAACGGTGAAATATCAAATATCATATATTTAATTTAATCAAAGCAGAAAATGAATAAAAGAAATACCAAAGAAATTTTATAGTAAATATTGCAAATGAAAATTTTAAATGAATGAAAATTGTAAATTTATATATTGTAATGAAAAAGTATTATGTAATATATTTAATAAAAATTATTGATATTAATCGGTATATAAAATACAGAAAGATATTCTAAATCAACAATAGTGGAATATAAAATATTCTTATTACATTACATAATTTTTATTATAATGGAGAAGTTTACCATTTTTTTTTAATAAAACTGAAATTTTAAGTATTTCTTCTAACTAGTGTTGTTGGGGTGTAAATCCCGTATTTAATTTTCCAGTAAAATTACCATTTAGTTAAAAAACATTTAATAACTTCCAACTTGTACAACTACCAAATACCATACATATTTTTCTTTCGTTGCGCCCAGACTTCGGCGATTCATCTCACAGTTCTTTCGCTCAGACTCGAACGAGCCAAGGGACTCGCGGCGTTGCCAAGCGTTAACAAAAATCTTGTAACTACTTAAAACTACAGTTTGAACAAGTGTAGGAGTCTGGATTGTAAACAAAGCGACGTATCCCTCTTCTTTATTCTCGTTATTCCTATCATATATTAGTCCAAGAGCCAGAAAAGAAAAAGTTGGTTCTACTATTTTTCTAGTACGATGCCCGGTTCACGAGATATTTCACAGAAGGTATTTTTCAAGATGGCGGCTGACGCTCGCGGCCCACGTTCCAACAGTAAAATCTCTTCTGTAGAAGATTGCAGAAAAAAGTACCTGGCTCTTGAACTATATTTTGATAGTAAATTACGGTGACGGAAATTAAATTAAAGTCAAGACATGCGTCAATCGTGCCGTTTCATAGAATAAGAGTTTGGTTGTAGTAGGGCGCTTTGGTTATTCGGATACGTGACGTCATATGCACCATAATCCCCGAGAAATAGCAACAATTTGATTATTATATTTTTCCTTTGTTTATTAAACGATTTCAAAATTGTACGGCGCTTTGGCTATGCGAATACGTATCGATTATTGATCGATTTCAAATTTTTTTTTACCGATTTATTAGTTTTTGTATATATTTTAGTTAAATGTAAATGTAAAAACACATTATCCCTACCATGAAACTTCTCTTTTATATTTGTATGACAATTTACTAGAAAAATTTAATTTTGGGAAATTATATTAAAAGAAACTTTTGTTTATATAGTGTGTCCACGGATGGGGTATCCTATAAGTGAAAAATTTTTAAACTTAAGTTTTAGCGAAAAATGTCAGTCTTGATAAAAAGTATTGCTTTGTACTAAAATCTAAAATACAATGATCAGATGTCAGTTTTTCCAGTAGTATACGAGGTTTGTCAAAAAATATGAATTTTACTCAGGAGTTAAGTACCTACCTTTAAATTTGATAACATCGAAAAATGTTATTTAAAAAAGTTGATCAGAACTTAAAAATAAGTTCAAATATGTTACGTGTTTAAATTGCAAAATTGTTAGAAAATATTCAGAAACGAGAAGGTTATTATGACTTTTATAAACATAAGAGATAAATGTTCATTCAAAATAGAAACAATATTAAACAAGCACAAAACCTATTTTCAATGTAAATGGATGTAATTGCATATTTGAACTTAATATTTAGTTCTGATCAACTAGTTTAAATATCATTTTTCCATGTTGTCAAATTTAAAGGTACTTTACTCTTAAGTAAAATTCATATTTTTTGACAAACCTCGTATACTACTGGAAAAAATTGATATCTGATGATTGTATTTTAGATTTCACCACATCTTTTTATAGGAAAAGTTTAAAAAATTCCTCTGATAACTTTTACTGCCACTTGATCCTCTCATACATTTACCCCCTCTATAGCTTTTCTCTTCCTTTGTGATCATCCCTTGTTCACAATCTCTCCTTAGTTTATCTTCTTTGTTTTGTTCTTTAAGAAATTATTTTCGTCTTCTTTTTATCTTCTTTTATTAACTGGTCAGTGTTAATTTTTCTACTTTTTCTATAACGTCCTACGTACATACTTTTATATAATTGTCCGTAGTAGCTTTAAGTTTTAGCGGCAACTTTAATGTATTCTTTTTGAAATATCGAAGAATATATTCAGTGTGATTATGTTCAAGTGAACATTTTATTTCACTGTATTCTTCTCTAAACGTAGAAAATGAAGCTAAACAGTTTGGAGTACGACATCGCCAAGTTTTACTCCGGAATGTAGCTGACGTTTAAAAGTAAATTTGTAATTATTCTTCCATATTTACCCTCGTTAGTATTCGAAATAATAAACAAAACTAATATATTTTTGACAAGTAATGTTTAATATAAAGTACTTCTACATTGGAAATAATTCAATTACAGTATAAAACAGTTTGATTATTTCCTAATAACCCACCGGTAATCTACCTGTTAATGTTCGTAACGAAACGGGAACTCGTATTAAAAATTATATTCTACCGATTAGGATTAGAGGTGATTACTGGGCCGAAACATAGACTGCCCGGAAAGTATTGTCGTAGGAAAGGATTATCCCTGGGAAGAATTGTCATGGAAAAAAATTGTCCGGAAAGAATTTTTTTCTTAAAAATATCCTCTATAAGAGTTTATGGGGGTTTATGGAGAGAAAAATTGTTGCAGCAGTTTAAAAATCTTTTGTCTTTGTCAAATTTGGTTTCAGCGTTTCAAAATTATTAGGAAATGGGTTTAATTACAAAGACAGAAGTTTTTTTGCATCTATTTACTGTATAAAAACAACAAAATAAGCACAAAAACGTATGTAAAAAGTCATAAAGAAATTAACTTTTTATAGAGTTTATGGGGATTAAATGGGGTGAAGAGAAGAATTGCCGGGGAAACATTTTTTTTGTCAAAATTGTTTATTATTATTATTATTAAATTTATTATGTTTATCTTGTAATAATCTGAAACATTTATTAGCAAGTATCTAATATATTTAACTTCAACATCTTGATGTAATAATTCATTCAAACATTTACAAAATTAATAACATAATGTGCTTTACTTATCAAGCATCTATCTTGTAATAAAATTAAATATTTTACGACTTTCTGAGCCGCCGGGACCGCTTAAATAATAAATTTTGTGAATATATCTTCATCTTAGTATATAATTAATTCCAACTAATTTATTTACCGTTCGAATGTAAAAATTCCTGTGTAATTTGCAACAAAGTAAAATAGAATTTAATTAGCGAGTGAAACGACATTGTATCAACATGTAAGATGTGTTTCAACCGCAAAAGGATAAAAAGGTCATTGTTTGCGTTTGGTTTCAGGCAATTTCAGCTCTGGCTGTATCTCCTGGTGGAGTATTGCACGTCGCCGATCAAGGCTCATTACACATTTTGTCTCTAGAACATTACCTCCCGACACACGACGAAAATGGTGAATTTCGTATACCGTATCCGGCTGCCGGAGAAGTTTACGTCTTCAATCGATACGGTGAGTTTAAAACTTTATTCATTAACTGAAATTTAATCATATTGTAATAAATTTAATCGTGTATCTTTGAAGTGGGGTTTATTTTTCTATACATATATAATTTTTTATTTATTGTTTCCTTACTTCTTACACTTATTTAAACAAACAAGACGTCTATTTAATGTTTTAAAATGATATTTTGAACGGGTTTTATAGTGGTTATAAAAACGACTTACAAAGAAGCCAATCAAACTTTTTATAAAAATATATTTTATAGTTGCTCTAAAAACAACAAAAATGTCACTTTCTTGCTGTTATTAAAACGTTTTCTTCGGTGGGATTAAAAATTATTGAAATAAAACGATTTAAAAGGGACCCTATTGTAACATGCTCACAAAGACGTTAAAAAGACGTTTAGACGTATTTATCCTGCGTTTAATTAAAGAGCTCAGATATTTTGAACGTTTTTAGATAAATGTTTTCTTTTGGTCCTCGAACGTTCTGACGTTAAATATAACGTTTTAATAACGTCCCTATGATGACTTTATAAAACATTCTGACATGGACGTTAATGGATGCTTTTTATCATATGTTACAAAAATATCTTATCTTTTTTTAATTAATGAGTTACATTTGAACATTTTTAGATAAACGTTTTATTTTGGTCCTGAGACGTTTTCAATCGTCCCTATTATGATATTATAAAGCATGGGCGTTAAAAAGACGTTTAGACGTTTTTTATCATGCGTTAGAAAAATGTTTGAGTTATGTTTTTTTAATTAATGCGTTCATACATTTTAAACGTTTTTAGATCAACTTTTTATTTTCGTCTTTGGACGTTCTGATGTTAAATATGGTCCATTTAAAATGTGTTAAAAACGTCCCTATTATGACTTCATAAAGCATTCTAACATGTACGTTAAAAAGACGTTTACACATTTTTTATTATACGTTTGAAAAATGTCCGAGTTATCTTTTTTTAATTAATTAGTTGAGACATTTAGAACGTTTTTAGATAAACGTTTTCTTTTGGTCCTTGAACGTTCTGACGTTAAATATAACGTTTAAAAACGTCCCTATGATGAATTTATAAAACATTCTGACATGTACGTTAAAAAGACGTTTACACATTTTTTATCATACGTTTTAAAAATGCCTGAGTTATCTTTTTTTAATTAATTAGTTCAGACATTTAGAACGTTTTTTGATAAATGTTATATTTTTGGTCCTCGGACGTTAAATATGGTCCATTTAAAACGTTTTAAAAACGTCCCTTTTATGACTTTATAAAACATTCTGACATGGATGTTAGAAAGACGTTTACACGTATTTTTATCATACGTTTTAAAAATGTCTGAGTTATCTTTTTTTAATTAATTAGTTCAGACATCTAGAACGTTTTTAGATAAATGTTTTATTTTGGTCCTCGGACGTTCTGACGTTAAATGTGGTCCATTTAAAACGTTTTAAAAACGTCCCTTTTATGACTTTATAAAACATTCTGACATGTACGTTAAAAAGACGTGTCCACGTTTTTTATCATAAGTTTTAAAAATGTCTGAGTTATCTTTTGTTAATTAATTAGTTCAAACATTTAGAACGTTTTTAGATAAATGTTTTATTTTGGTCCTCGGATATTCTAACGTTAAATATTATGACTTTATAAAACATTCAGACATGGACGTTAAAAAGACGCTTTCACATTTTTTATCTTACGTTATAAACATGTCTGTAATCTTTTTTTAATTAATGAGTTCAGACGTTAAATATGGTCCATTTAAAACATTTTAAAAATGTCCCTATTATGACTTTATAAAATATTCTGACATTGACGTTAAAAAGACGTTTAGACGTTTTTTATCATACCTTCTAAAAATGTTATATTTTTTTAATTAAGGCGTTCAGGTTTTTTGAACATTTTTAGATAAACTTTTTATTTTGGTCCTTGGACGTTCTGACGTTAAATGTGGTCTAATGTGTTGAAACTTCCCTATTATGACTTTGTGAAACATTCTGACATGGACGTTAAAAAAACAATTAGAAGTTTTTTTATCTTAGCTTTCAAAAATGTCCCAGTTATCTTTTTTCTAATTAATGAGTTCATACATTTTGAACGTTTTTGGATAAATGTTTTATTTTAGTCCTCGGACGTTCCGACGTTAAATTTGATCTATTTATAACGTTTTAAAAACGTTCCTATTATGACTTTATAAAACATTCTGACATGGACTTTAAAAAGACGTTTAGACGCTTTTTATCATACGTTACAATAATGTCTGTTATCTTTTTTTAATTAATTAGTTCAGACATTTTAAATGTTTTTAGATAAACGTTTTATTTTGGTACTCGGACGTTCTGACGTTTAATATGGTCCCTTTAAAACGTTTTAAAAACGTCCCTATTATGTCTTTATAAAACATTCTGACATGGACATTAAAACGACGTTTAGACATTTTTTATCATACGTTATAAAAATGTCTGAGTTATCTTTTTTTAATTAATGCGTTCAGGAATTTTGAACGTTTTTAGATAAACATTTTATTTGGGTCCTTGGACGTTCTGACGGTAAACATGGTCCATTTAAAATGTGTTAAAAACGTCCATATTATGTCTTTATAAAACATTCTGACATGGACATTAAAAAGACGTTTAGACATTTTTTATCATAGGTTATAAAAATGTCTGAGTTTTATTTTTTTTTAATTAACGTGTTCATATATTTTGAACGTTTTTAGATAAACGTTTTATTTTGGTCCTCGGACGTTTTGACGTTAAATCTGATCTATTTATAACGTTTTAAAAACGTCCATATTAAGACTTTATAAATCATGGACCTTAAAAAGACGTTTAGACGCTTTTTATCATACGTTATAGAAATGTCTGTTATCTTTTTTTAATTAATGAGTTCAGACATTTTGAACGTTTTTAGATAAACGTTTTATTTTGGTCCTCGGACGTTCCGAGGTTAAATGGACCATAAAAAATGCCAAGTTTAGTCCATTTATATCCTTTTAAAAGCGTCTCTATTGTGACTTTATAAAACATTCTCTCACGGACGTTAAAATGACATTTAGACGTTTTTTATCCTACGTTTCAAAAATGTCTGAATTATCTTTTTTTAATTAAGGAGCTCAGATATTTTGAACGTTTTTAAATTAACGTTTTATTTTGGTCCTCTGACATTCTGACGTTAAATATGGTCCATTTAAAACGTTTTAAAAACGTGCCTATTATGACTTTATAAAACATTCTAACATGGACGTTAAAAAGACATTTAGAAGTTTTTTATCCTATCTATCAAAAAGGTCTGAATTATCTTTTTTCTAATTAATGAGGTCTTACATTTTGAACGTTTTTAGGTAAACGTTTTATTTTGGTCCTCGGACGTTTTGACGTTAAATCTGATCTATTTATAACGTTTTAAAAACACCCCTATTATGAATTTATAAAACATTCTGACGTGGATGTTAAAAAGACGTTTACACGTTTTTTTTATCATATGTTACAAAAATGTCTGAGTTATGTTTTTTTAATTGATGAGTTCAGACATTTTGATCGTTTTTAGATAAACGTTTTATTTTGGTCCTCGGGAACTCTGACGTTAAATATGGTCCATATAAAACGTTTTAAAAGCATCCCTATTGTGCCTTTATAAAACATTCTGACATGGACGTTAAAAAGATGTTTAAGACGTTTTTTATCCTACGTTTAAAAAATGTCTGAGTTAACTTTTTTCTAATAAATGTTTTATTTTGGTCCTCGGACGTTTTGACATTAAATGGACCATAAAAAACGCGAATCGCAAGTTTTGTGCTATTAAGGTAAATTACTTTTCTCTAAAACCATTATTTTTTTTTAGGTCAACATGTAGCAACCAAAGACTTGGCGTCAGACAAAACGCGTTATACTTTCTTGTACTCGAAAAACACGTCCTTCGGTAAATTATCCACAGTCACTGATAGCTCGGGCAACAAAATCCAGTTTTTGAGAGACTACAGCAATGCAGTCAGTTCCATTGAAAACACACAAGACCACAAGTCAGAGCTTAAAATTTCAGGTGTAGGATATTTGGTGAAGCTCAGCGAAAAGGGCCGAGCTGATATCGAATTGGATTACGACATGAATACTGGATTGTTATCTAGCAGATCTGGGGTAAGTTAACAACAAAAATAAATTTAATATTAATTAGGTCATCATTAAATAGTTTAGAAGATTACCATTCAATAACAAGAGATACTGAAAAATATTGTTTGTCTCTTTTTCAGAATAATTTTTTTGGCTATATCATGAAAATTTCCTACTTTATTTCTATTATAATTTATTAAAGTAAAATGTAACACCATGTCTAAAAATAACATTTTCCTTGTTTAAAAACTGTCTGAAAATAAGAGCTAAATGGATATCGAGTTATATCAGGACCATTTGAAAGTCATTTTCTTTAGTTAGCAATAATAAAAAAATACTATACTCATTTATTTACCCTCACTCCAATTAACTACGGGTCAGTTCGTCTGATATGCTTCCTGAACAGACACATTTCAATAACAGTAACACTGAAAATAAAATCCAGTTGCTGAAATTAATTGGGTACAGGATTCCATTAGTTGCATTGAAATCAAATGGATTAAAAGAATAATAAAAGTAAATAAACCTGCAGATATTTGATGCTTTTACTTTGTTATTATTTGCTACCAAAAATGATATACTAGAAAACGCGATAAGGGACTTCGATTTTTTTTATGATTGACAATAATGTAAAACAAAATTCGATCCTTTCTACGTCTAAATTGACGACAAAATAAATGTGATAATGATAATTTTTTTTGTGGCTCATTTAATTTTCTCACGATCGCTACCGATAATAAAAAATGTTGATACTTTGCCAACTACCACAATTATATTACTGAAAAATTTGACTATTCTTTTACCCACAAACATTGAATAATTTCCCAATTGCTACAAATATAAAATACTGAAAAACTTAACTGTTACGGTAAACACAAAAAATGGACAATCTATAAATTTATCTTTAGATTCTCTAGCTCCCAAAAACCAAAATTGCTCTTTATTTATATAAATATTTGTCCGTATGTATGTTATTCAATAAAAATTAACTGCTACATTTTCTTACAACCCGTCGATTTTTTTTAGTGAAAACTCCCTGTAAGAGATCCCCGTGGTTGTTCCATTAATTTCTTTATTAACTTTGTATATCGGACAAAGGACAACTGCTAAATTATTTTTATTCACTTGAAAATCAATTTTTTTTACAACATCCTGTTATTGTGTCTGTGTGTTAGTGTGTATGTCTGTAAGAGGTCTCACGGCCGTTCTACCTGACCGATTTGCTTTAAACTTAGTATGTAGATACGTTATAGTCATACCTCTTTCGAGCTTAAATTTGAGACCTGTAGGTCAAAGTGGACCGGAGATATAGGGGATAAAGGTTTTTATTTCAGGATTAAATCGTGAATCTTCTGCAATGAAAACTCTTCCTGCAACATCCTTATTAACTTACTTCAGAGAAGTAATTTATTGGGATCATCCTGTTGGTGTGTCTGTCTGTGAGAACTCTCTCGTTCGTTCCACTGGACCAATTTGCTTTAAACTTGATATGTAGATAGGGTCATACCTCGGTTGGGTTTAAATTTGTGCCCTTTAGGTCAAAATGGATCGGAATTATAGGGGATAATGGTTTTTATTTCAGGATTAAATCGTGAATCTTCCCCCTTGAAAACTTTCCTGCAACATCATAATTAACTTATTTCAGAGCATTCAAAGAAATAATTTATTAGGATCATCCTGTTTGTGTATCTGTCTGTGAGAACTTTCTCGGTCGTTCCACTGGATCGATTTGCTTGAAACTTGGTATGTAAAAACTTTAGGGTTATACCTTGGTCGGGTTTAAATTTGTGCCCTGTAGGTCAAAATGGACTAGAGATTAGGGGATAAGGGTTTTTATTTCAAGATTAAATCGTGATTCTTCCGCCAGGAAAACTCTTCCGGCAACATTAACTTCAGAGCCTTCAGAGAAGAACTCTCTAGGTCGTTCCACAGAACCGATTTGCTTGAAACTTTGTATGTCGATACGTTCCCAGCTAGCAACCGCACGTCATAATGACGTGACTTTTATGGCACCTGTGACTGAAAATATGACGTGAGTATGTCACAGACCAGAGACGTCATTTGAGGACGTGAATTTAACGTGACAAATAACTTGAATTTAACGTGACAAATGACGTGAATTTAACGTTACAAGTGACATGAATTTAACGTGACAAGTGAGGTGAATATAATGTGACAAGTGACGTGAATGTAACGTGACAAGTGACGTTAAAATGACGTGATTCTGTCTTGTGGCTACCCACCAACTTCAACTTGGTTTTTCTGGAGATAGAGGTAGTGAATATCGTTTTACCAAATAATTTGGTTTTATAAAAATAATAGTCAAATTGTTCAAAATAATTTATGTATTATATGAACAACGAAACAAAAATGATAAGCAGAAAATTGTAAGAGAAAGGCACTTTGTCATATTATCAACGTTTACGAAAAAAATGTTTTATTGAAAATGAACTGAATAGCACAGCACTAACGAACATCTGTAGGGAAAATGTTTGATGAGGCATTTTAAAATTAAAGGGAGAATGACCAATTAAGAGAAAACTTGTTATCAGGAAATAAAATACACTTGGTGGTAATGTCCGATAAGTTTCAAGATTCAATTTTAGGAGACAAATGTTTAACTAAGTAGATATTCAATTCCCTGGAGTCTAATGGGTATTTAAAAAAACTATCATAAAATCTAAACCGTTTTCCAATAATTACTGGAATGCTACAATCAGTTACCAAAAAGTTGTGTATTTCAATAAGAATGCCATTTTTATTTAAGCAATAGCAGTCAGCAACTGAAAAATTGTATATTGTAAACAAAAATTTATTATTTATCATTTTCTTATATTGATTTATTACTTCAGTATTTTAAAGTGTTGGACCTGAATATTGTTCCAACAAAAATTTTGGATTATCTGAACTATTATTAACAAATTGAAAATGTTCTTCCTTTAATCTGCTATAAACTTGTTGCAAAGGTTGGTTTGGCTTTCTTATGAGTTTTTTTAATTGTCGTAGATAATGCAGAAAATGTATCAAGTGGCCCATACTTCTCAACATCACTGCTTATATGGCACTTTGAGTGGATATTATAAACATAAAATGATTTTCCATATATCTTCCTACAATGATTTACAAAAACCATAAGAATTTCGTTAGCCAAATATGTTCCAAAATAAATATAGTTTTGACTGCAAAGTATGGTTATTCCACAATTTAATAAAAGATAATGTTCATATACACCAATCGGAAGAATATTTTTTAAAACAACAGGACCTAAATAAAGAAGAAATGTCCTTAATTCAGTGGCCTTCCATCTTGATAATTCTGTTTATTTCTGTAGGAATGTATTTTCTAAATAATAGCAACTGTTTAGATATTAATTTTATGTTTTGACATCTTAATCTAACAGTTAACTTCTTTATAACCCCCAAATACACCGAATGCATATAATCATTAGGGAATTGACTTTTACTAAACCAATAGGCAATCTAGTTAACGGCGTTACACCCGATAATCATCATTTAATTGTTCAATAAAAGATCTAATTGTTCAATAAAAGATCTATCTGTTCTCCTTGTTGCGGATGTGCCACGAAGAATAACCCGATGATCAAAATATTCTCCCGTTTCTACACATTTATCACAGGACGAATAACCGCCATGTGACTTTACGCATCTAATAAAAGCTCGCGCTGTCGCATCGCAAGTAAATTTGTCAATTACAATTTTAAAATGTTGTTCCCTGAACGTAAAACCGTTCAAAAAAAGCTCCAAAAATTCATTTATAAACTCTTCTAAATATATTTTCAAAGAAGAAGATTTTGATTTACCAAAAATATCGTTTTGATCGTGACGTCTCAGAAATGTCACGATATGTGACGACTATAATACCCAAAAAAATGACGTCTTTTAGACGACATTTTCTTAACGTCTCAGCAACTTCCCCAGATGGACGTCTCGGAGACGTCATTTCCATGTCGTGTTACGTCGCATTTCCAGTGTGACCCTAAAACGGTGTCTTAATGACGTGTGACTGTTAGCTGTGTTAGGGTCATACATCGGCCGAATTTAAATGTGTGCCATGTAGGTCAAAATGGACTGGAGATATAGGGGATACGCATTTTTATTTCAGAATTAAATCGTGATCCGTCCGCCAGGAAAACTCTTCCTGCAACATTAACTTATTTCAGAGCCTTCAGAGAAGTAAGTTATTCGGATCATCCTGTTGGTGTGTCTGTCTGTGAGAGCTCTCTAGGTCGTTCCACAGGACCGATTTGCTTGAAACTTAGTATGTAGATACGTTAGCTTCATACATCGGCCGAGTTTAAATTTTTTCCCTGTAGGTCAAAATGGACTTTGGATATAGAGTTATTATTTCAGGATTCAATCGTGAGAGCCTTCATTTGGATCATCCTGTTGGTGTGTCTGTCTGTGAGAGCTCTTTCGGTGGTTCCATTGGACCGATTTACTTGAAATTCAGTATGTAGATAAGTTAGGGTCATACATCGGCCGAGTTTAAATTTGTGCTCTGTGGGTCAAAATGGACTAGAGCTATATAGGATAAGGGTTTTTATTTCAGAATTAAATCGTGAATATTCCGCCCTGAAAATTCTTCCTGTAACATCTTTATTAACTTACTTCAGAGCCTTTAAAAAAATGAGTTATTGGGATCATCCTCTTAGTGTGTTTCTCGGTTGTTTCCCTGGACCGATTTGCTTCAAACTTAGTATGTTAGGGTCATACCTCGGTCCAGTTTAAATTTGAGTTCTGTAGGTCAAAGTGGACCGGAGATATGGGGCTTACTCTGAAGTAAGTTTTCCTTCAGAGGTTCATTTAGTTTCATTCATAAATAACTCATTCAAATCCATAATAAAGAGCCCCTGGCTGGTGAATATTATGAACATATCTGTAACCATTACGAAAATAAACTACGATACCTGCAATTTTTATAAATTTATAATTGATTGTTACTTTTTTAGGAATTATGATTATTTATATTTATTATGATGAAAACTATTTTCTAGAAACGGCCCTGGTTAGGATTACCAAACGAATATTGGCTAGCAGTCGCTGTGCGAGGGTTACCAACCTCATCGCATTAAAGTTTTATGAACTATGAATCTACTTTAATAAAATTTAGAGGTGATTACACTAGGGTGTTACCGCAGCATATTATCTGTTCGGTCCATGACGCGGCAGATATTTGAAATTTTGTTATATAAGTACTTTAAACTTGAAATGGATCGCGAAAAACGTTGGTTGGGTTAGATTGCTCCAGTGTATTAACTACATAATAAATTTATAAAGAGTCGTATAAGAGATTTTACACTCATAGCTGCAATTTCGAACTTTCGTAACGATCTAATATGAGGTTTGGTTGGAAGATAATGTTAGCGAAAAATGTAATGTAGTAAAATGTTAACGGTCGTTTATTGAATTTTCTGCAAAATTATCGATATTTTAAATCTAGTCAATTATTAGGTTAAACTTTAAATGTGAACTATCACTGTTCGAAAATAAAATTTTCCACATAAAACTTTTCTAATCAACAATCAGAGAAATGCATTAGTAAGAAGGAAATGTGAAATGTCATCATATAAGTAACTTAGGTCTTTTGTTGTCTTACCTGACTTACTGTCAGTAGATAGAACGTTCATTAACTTTAACGGTTCTTTAACTAATGACAATGACGTTTAGATTGTGACAATTGTATGATAAATCAACTTGTAAAGTTTTATTCTAAACGTCATTGCCTTTACTTACTGAATCTTGAAAGTTAATGGACGTTCTATCTACTGAAAGTTAGTTTTTTGCTTTCCTTATTGAAGCGTAGTGACTCATGGAAAAAAGTGACGCCGAAATTTTGAATACTTTCGTACAGCCGATTTGCTGCAACGATACTTCATTTTATTGATAATAAATAATTAATGTGATTAAGCTCAAATTTTTATATTATGGATTTGTTCCACGAATAGAATTTGAAAAATATCAGAAGTAGAATATTAAATAAAAAAAAATTTGAACGCCAGTCAAATTGATTTTTTTATGTAATTAGAAACAATTGACAAAAATATATATGATATATTTCAAAATCCGTCCTTTCTTTTTTTTCAGGTTAAGAAAATTAAACTCAAATTAAACGTTATATTTATTTATTTCATAAAAATAAGGTTTCAGAGATTTTTCTTTTTTACTTTTTCTTTCAAAAAAAACATTCTTGAAGATTTTTTCTTGTCTTCCCTTTACAAAGGAAACTGTAGTCCAAGACTTATTGGTTCAAAGGAGAAACTGAAGAAGCTGTAGTCCAGAGAATTAAAAATAACAGTAAATAAAAGTTAAAAGCCTCCAAATAATTAGTAACGATATTAAAGAATTTTAGTGAAAATATAATATAATATAATAAAACTTTACCCTACAAAATGAGGGGGAGAAAAAAGAAGAAATCTTCAGTAAGCGACACGAACGATATAAAGTTAGTTATTTTGACTGAGTAGGCAAAGAGAAGAACATTATTAGCATGGGAAAGACATTTTATAGGAATACCAAGAGAAGAAATAACAAGGTGATAACAAGCGAGTATGAAATTAAAATATATTGAGTAGAGAAATAATTAAAATACAAGGTGGCACAAAAAAACGTAATATTGCATGAATTCGTACATAGCTAGAACTCGTCGAAATACATGTGACGAATCCGGAAATTTAAAATTCGATCTATAACTCGAGATATTCGGTCTAGAACCCATGACATTTGATATAGAAATCGAGATATTCGATCTAGCACTCTAGATATTCGATTTAGAACTCAAGATATTTGATATAGAAATCGAGATATTCGATCTAGCACTCTAGATATTCGATCTAGAACTCGAGAAATACGATTTATAACTCAAGATATTCGATCTAGAACTCGAGATATTCGATCTAGAACTCCAAATATTCTATCTAGAACACGGGATATTCGAAGTTAAAGCACTAATGTTAAGTGTCATGGGAAAGAATTGTCATGAGGAAGAATTTTTCGGGAAGGATTGTCCGGGGAAAGATTGTCACGGATTCGCCAATTTCTATTAAATTAAATTGCTGTACTTGCTGCAAATAATATACCCATACAAGTATGAAATAATTACCAAATACGTATGCAGAACAAATGGTTTTATTTAAAAATTAACGTGGTTAAAGGAGCGAAATATTTTTTTTCAATTAATTGGATTTATTCCACTTTTCACAAGCTACAAATCATACACAAGTCACGACGTTTTCGATGATAATTTAATAAAAAAAGAGTGGTGATAAGACGCTTTCGTAAGAGCAATTGCTTCGTGCACCGTATCTCAGATAAAGGGGAAATTTCTCCTGTGAGACTCCCACCACAATTTTTTAAGCGACCGAGGCGATTCACGTAAACATTTTATTTAACAGCGTTTCAACCCTGAGATTTTGTGTCGACTTTTAAAATACCGACTCAAGAAATTTTCAAGCCCATTATTGTTGAGATTATTTTTAGTACCGTTAGTTTCGCGGTGCTATTTGTGGATTTTTTAAAATTTTTCTTTTTAATGGAAAGTATTGGGCTAAGGACTAAACGATATTTTCTTAAGAAAAGAAAGAAGAATCTAAATGACGAATAGAAAATCGAAAAATTTTTAATTTTTTGTGGCATATTGTATACAACTTGCAAGAATTTTCATTTTTGAGACAAACTGTATACATTTGACAATAATTTTTTTTTGGGACGTACTGTAGGTAAAAACATCAAAAGATTTTTGACAAGGAAAAATCTTTTAATAACAAATAATATATACCTACTATTTAGAAAATGTATGCCTAAAAAACTCAACTTCAGACACACTGTATAGATCTTACAGGACTTTTTATTTTTAGGACATACTGTATATAAGAATTTTCATTTTTGCGATATACTGTATACATCTTACAAGAATTTTCATTTTTGGGACATGCTGTTATAAGAATTTTCATTTTTGTGGCATACTGTATACCACTACTTAATAGGATTTTCATTTTTGGGACATATTGTATACATCTTACAAAAATTTCTATTTTTGGGACATGCTGTTAGAAGAATTTTAATTTTTGTGGCATACTGTATACCACTAATAGGATTTTTATTTTTGGGCCATATTGTATACATCTTACAAAAATTTCAATTTTTGGGACATACCATATACATTTTACGAGAATTTGTATTTTTTTGACATGCTGTTATAAGATTTTTCATTTTTGTGGCATACTGTATACAACTTGGAAGAATTTTCATTTTTGGGACATACTGTATATATCTTACAAGAAGTTTTTTTTGGGACATTTACTGGTATAAACTAAGAGATTTTCTGAAAAGGAAAAATCTTTTAAAGACAAATATTATATACCAACTATTTAGAAAATGTATTCCTAAAAAACCCAGCTTGAGACATACCGTATACATCTTCCAAGAATTTTATTTTTGGGACACACTGTATATATTTCAAAAACTACAACTACTTCTAAAAATTACTTCGTTTGGTTTGAATTAAAATTTGCTATTTCATTTAACTCTTGGAGTCCGACTCTGTTCTTTAAATAACGTCCCCGACAAACCGATCGAAACCGAGACTCTACGAAGCTCGGCTAACGAAAGAATTGCAGATTAAGTAGTAGGGATAATATTTGTCTTATTTATAATTATTTTAGAGACAGAACGATATCTAGTATTTTAGTGATTAGAAGCTCATGTCGAATTGAATATTTAATTTGTTTTTTGCATTATATTAAGGAAAGATGAATCTGCAGATTGCTCGAATTCTTTTTTTTTAATAATACATTTTTAATACAGTAATTGTAAGGTAAAGTTTTATTATTTTTAATAATTTCACCAAACCTTATATTTTTTCCCAAGCGAAATGGTTGGTTTTTTCAAAAAAAAAATTCGACGAAATTGTAGATTAATCCTTTTTCTTTGTTACAAAACAAAAAGTAGTGAAATTTATTCAGTATTGTATTCTCTATCACTAAAACCAAATGCATGAAATTTAAACGTTTTGACGGTGTTGGAGCGCGAAGCAATTGAAGCACGATTGACCACTACAAATTTTAGAAGATAAATAAAATTAGGTTACACCATTGTAGATGGCGCAATGAGTACATTTTTACAAAATGACAGATACTATAAATCTACTTTTAACTGAAGGTTTTCAAGTGACAGAAAAAATTATATTTCTGTCTGGTTACAATAAAGTAAAATCTTTTCAAACTAAAATTGTAATTAAAACTATTTTTATTTTCAGGGAAGTGAGACTGTCATTTATCAATACGACTGGTTAGGAAGAGCTACAGGAGTGGTTCTACCTAGTGGAGAAACACTTCAAATTACATCTAAAATTTCTGAGAGTGGAAGTTTAGAAGTATCAGTTAGCCAACCACCAAGTATCTTGAGTATCAGCGGAAAAGCCAACAAACATGTTTTCATTATTGATAGTAAGTTTTTTAAACATACGTTTTTACTTCCAATAAATAACAATTTTAATTAAACCATGTTTCTTTACAGACCAAGAAGTAACAGACATAATGACACTAACCAACTCAACTTTAGCACTGAAATCTTCTTATGACGGATCCATTAAAGTCTGCGCTATAGCTCGACATCCATTACTCGAAGCTTCGTTACCAGTTGAAGCTGAACTTCTACCAGTTTGGTCGGAACAAACTACTACATATGGTGACAGTATTGAAAACTTTATGTCTACCACTTTTAGTCTTGTGGGAGATGTTAGAAATCCACAACAGACATTATACAGAGAAATATTTGTGAATAAAACTAAAATATTAGGAATCGAATTTGATCAGTTTACTAGTAAAGAAACTTTCTTTGATATTGATAAGCTTCCTTTACTAACAATAACTTACGATCCTGCTGGTTTGCCACTTCTGTATACACCTTATAACGGAGCTGATTCACTTAATATCACCTACGATCACTTTAATAGGATAGATAGTTGGAAGTGGGGTGTATCTGAATTAAAGTACAATTACGATAGACACGGGCTATTATCTGAAGTTACTAGTCCTTTAGATGGAACTCAAATATACGCCTACGATGATACTAACATGTTAGCCAAAATTGCACTTGCCAGTCAAAGAAGCTACTCTTTAAGCTACGATGATAACGGTGGATTAAGACATGTTACTTTACCTAGTGGTACAAAGCATTCTTTTAGTCTTCAACCAACGTTAGGGTTTCTAAGAGCTACTTACACACCACCTGGTAGTAATAAATCCTACTTGCAACACTTTTCTAATTCTGGAAGATTCTTACAAACTATTTTTCCTGGAGAAGGAGCTAGAATTGTTTACAGGTATTATCCTAATAATAAGCTTAAAGAAGTTATTCATGGCGATGGGAAAACCTTCTACCAATACTCTGAAACGTCAGGTTTACCTAGTCAAGTTAACCACGTAGAACAAGACTTGGAATACCGATGGGACTATCAGTACATAGGAGGTCTATTAATGGAAGAACGAATAGATTTCGGTGCCAAAACCGGGCTGAGCAACGCAAAATTCACTTACGACTATGACAATAATTATAGACTTATTACTGCTCAAGGCAGGATCGGTGGTCAAAATTTGCCCCCGCACAATTTGGGGTACAACTATAAGACTGGGTCATTAGAAATGATAGGACCTTTCAAGATAATCAAACTAAGAATTAATGAGACGAATGTGTATGATGGAACCGCTTTGTTTTCTAGTACTGTTAACTCAAGGTTGTTGGAAACTAGGTTGGCTTTAACTATTCACGGAATGGAAGTTTTTAGAATGGAGTTTAGCCATGATATTCATGGGTGAGTATTATTTTATATTTAATAAATTAACACTATAAATATTAAATAATATTTTTAATAATTTAAGTTATAGTTTGCTATGAGCACACCAAATTAGTTAATAGTCACTATTTACTTTTTATTTAAATATTAACTATATATTTGTAACAATTTATACATGATAACTGTTCTGTATTAAATAACTGGAGTATACCAAACTTCTCAATATTATTCGATCAATTATACTGAAGAATTAAATACAAAATTACCGAGTCAAATGTACAATAAAAAGATCATCTCTTCAGATATAAATCGCCTATTTATAATCATAATAATAAACATTCCTCGTCCCATTGTTTGTTGAATACTTATGTTAGTTCATAAACATTTAACTTACGTTGACTGTTCTCGTTACGTGAGGATTCAATGCCATCCACTAATTATTTATTCATTTTGTTCAGCAATTTTAAATATTTAAATAATTTTGTAAATTATTTGTAGATGCCAAATGGGCACTACATTTGATTATTAAGGCGGCATTAACAAATAGATAAGCATAGGGAAATTTTTGAACATATAAGACGGACTATCCAGGCAATAAATATATGTTGATTTGCTTTTATACTGTTGTAATGGTATTAAATTAGTTCCTGAATTTATTGAAAAGTGAAAAAAAATTAAGAAAATGGAAAAAATAATGAAATTGTAAAAATTTAACTTAAAAAAACGGCTTTCATTTACAAGTCTTATTGTCAGTAGATAGAACGTTCGTTAACTTTAAAGGTTCTGTAACTAATGACAATGACGTTTAGATTGTGACAATTATACAAGAAATCAACTTGTAAAGTTTTATTCTAAACGTCATCGCCTTTACTTACTGAATCTTTAAAGGTAATGGACGTTCTATCTACTGACAATTATATGTTCAAAAATTTATAATTTGAACCATAGAACATCACCAAAAATACATAATCTGGGAATTTTACAGTTTAGGTACTTCTTTATAGATGGCGCCACATGCAAAATAACTATTTTGGGGTATATAATTCATGTCTACGTAACGCAATGTTGCCGTCATATTTTTAAGTAGCAGAAAAAAGGAAATTTGATATTTTAATAGAAAATGTATGTCTTTGTTCTAATATTTTTAAAATGCTGATAAAATTACTATTTTAGTATAATACCTAATGAAAACTAAGTTTCTCTTAGAATTAAAATTTTGGTGACTTTATTTTAAAGTTCGAAATTCGGGACGCTATTTTTACCTCTCGCTCTTCAGATAAGAGAGGTATAGGAATCATGCTAAAAATTGGGTAGTGAGTTTTCAATGAATAAACACGTTTTAGGGTCCCTAGAATACGATTTTAATATTTTCGCGATGATGTCTGTGTGTGTGTGTGTGTGTGTGTGTGTTAGTGTGTTAGTGTGTTAGTGTGTGTGTGTTAGTGTGTTAGTGTGTGTGTGTGTGTTTGGATGGATGTTGTAGTAACGATAACTCAAAAATTACTGAATAAAAAAATTTGAAATTTTGCATACAGGATTCTGATACCCTAGATTAGATCTGATTAGATTTTGGTGTCAATCGCACAACCGGAAGTGGCAGTTGCTATGGGTGATGACGCCATTATTATACAAAACGGCAATAAAGTTTTACACATATATTTTGTATACCCTATAGTTTATTTTCATCTCATTAAAATTTTCGAAACTTTTGCCATTGTTGCCAGATTTACAAAAAAATAATTTTTTTTCATACTTTTTTGTGTCAACCTGTAAATTTTTGATTCAAAAATGGCGAGAGGTTATGTGCTGGCCACATCAGATTTTTTTAAATATTAATCACCCCTATTATATACTCTAATCTATATTACTTCTTCTAAGTGAACTTTATATAGGAATCAAAAAATATAATAGTGTAAAATACAATTTGACTCTATTTGAATGTATTTTGAATTATATTTTTCAGGAGAATATCACAAACACGGACCTATACGAAAAATGTTGGTGTAAATACTTATACGAATGTCAAAAATTATACTTGGGACTGTGATGGGCAACTTCTGGGAGTAGAAGCACAAGAACCATGGGGATTTAGATACGACGATAATGGAAATATGCTTTCTTTAACCTACAGGTAAATAAATTATATTTAACATTGCTCCTCTTTTTATCTTTGCCATTGTCAGTATCGGATTTACAGAATAGGAGGCACTAGGCTAAGTTTTTAAATATCACCAGTCCTTGTCTGATTTTTATGTATTTTGTTCTATTTTTCCGTAGTTTTTCCTGTTTTTCTCAATTGTGCTCTATTTTCCACAAATTTTCCTATTTTATCCTATTTTTTCCTATTCTTCCCAATTTTTCACTATTTTCTTCATATTTTCACTATTTTTTCAATATTTTCTCGATTTTTCGCTACTGTTCCCATTTTTTTCATTTTTCTTATGTCCTTCTTATTGTTCCTGTTTTATATTATTTTATCCTATTTTCTTTATTTTTTTCTATACAGGGTGGCTACTTTTTAATAGGGACAGTATTGCTATCTCGTAAACGGTAGACGCTAGAAAGACGGTTAAATGGGGAAAAATGTGCGAAATATAAAAATAGACAAATCAATTTTTTGAAACCTAAATTATTCCTATTGGTTCCGGAGTTAAACGGCAAAATCCGAATTTGTCGAAAATCGTTTTTTTGCCAAAGCTCGGTTATTATACAAAATTTGGGATAACTTTATTAAAAGTTTTTGTTGTATTCTAACATCATTATAAACTGCCATAGTTAAATTTTGAATCTGACGTTTTGTCTCTTCGGGGCCACCATCAACTTTATCTTTTTAAATACGGACCTGTCTATTTTATTTCATATTATTAAATCGCTTCGAATACTAAATTCAACGATATATCACACTTGATTATTCCGTGACGTTTTGTCTCTTCGGGGCCACCATCAACTTTATTTTTTAAATACGGACCTGTCTATTTTATTTAAAATCATTAAATCGCTTCGAATACTAAATTCAACGATATAACTTGATTATTCCGTGATGTTTTATCTCTTCAGGACCATCATCAACTTTATCTTTTCAAATACGGACCTGTCTATTTTATTTAATATTATTAAATCGATTCGAATACTAAATTTAACGATATAACTTGATTATTCCGTGACGTTTTGTCTCTTCGGGGCCACTATCAACTTTATCTTTTTAAATACGGACCTGCTTATTTTAAGTAATATTATTAAATCGATTTGAATACCAAATTCAACGAAAACTTGATTATTTCGTGCTCTTCGGGGCCATAATGAACTTTATTTTTTAAATACGGACCTATCTATTTTATTTAAATTCATTGCTGTGATTCGAAGTATACTTCATTTAGATATCAGGAAATTCTATTTAATTATTTATTTATTAAATATTACAATAACAAATGCTATCGTGTCTTAGTAATGCTCTAGGTCTAGAATCACTAGAAGGTGTATTGTTGTCTCCCCCTCAGAAAATACGTAAAACCACGTATGTCATTGATCGGGCAAAACGTCACAGAATAATCAAGTGTTATTATCGTTGAAGTTAGTAGACAAAGCGATTTAGTACTATTAAATAAAATAGACAGGTCCGTATTTAAAAAATAAAGTTGATGGTGGCCCCGAAGAGACAAAACGTCGCGAAATAATCAAGTGTGATATATCGTTGAATTTAGTATTGGCAGCGATTTAATAATATGATATAAAATAGACAGGTCCGTATTTAAAAAGATAAAGTTGATGGTGGCCCCGAAGAGACGAAACGTCAGATTTAAAATTTAACTGTGGCAGTTTATAACGATGTTAGAATACAACAAAAACTTTTAATAAAGTTATTCCAAATTTTGTATAATAACCGAGCTTTGGCAAAAAAAACGATTTTCAACAAATCCGGATTTTGTCGTTTAACTCCGAAACCAATAGGAATATTTTAGGTTTCAAAAAATCGTTTTGTCTATTTTTATATTTCTCACATTTTTCTCCATTTAACCGTCTTTCTAGCGTCTACCGTTTACGAGATAGCAATACTGTCCCTATTAAAAAGTAGCCACCCTGTATGTTCCGTATTTTTCCAAAATATTCTCTATTTTTCCTATTTATTCATATTGGTCCTGTTTTTCATTATTTTTCCCCATTTATTCCTATTATTTTTTTTATTTCCTATTTTTGCCTGCTTCTTCCTATTTTTTCCCATTTTTTTCCTTTTTCACCATTTCTTCTTATTTATTCCTATATTTCCCAATTTTTCAGTATTAGTCGCTTTTACCTTTTCATTATCTTTCTGTGATTTTCCATATTTTATCCTGTTCTTCCATATTTTTTTTTATTTTTCCCTATTTGTTTTTAACTTCCCTGTTTTCCCATTTCCGCAAATTCTTGCTGTTTTTCATTATTTTTTACTGTTTTATCCCCATTATTATCTTTATATCCCTATCTTTACTATTTTCTCATATATTTCCTTGTTTTTATCGATTTTACTATATTTGCCTTCAATTTCTCTATTTTATCTATTTTTTCCTTCCTTTTCCTATTTTTACAAATTTGTCCCAATTTTTCTCAAATTTTACTATTTTTCCCCTATTTACAGTTTTCGTTATTTTTCTACATTTTTTTCCATACTTGTCCTTATTTGTAGTTTTTTCCTTAGTTTGGCTCATTTTCCTCAATTTTGTCCCGATTTATCCCACCGTTTCCCTATTTTTAACTGTTTTCACGATTTTTCTCTTTTTCCCATTTTTCCTATTTTTCCCGATGTTTCTCTATTTTTTCAATATTTTTCCCAAATTTTCTTGTTTTGCTCAATTTTTCATATTTTTCCCAATTTTGTCATAATTTTCTCTATTTTTTCTCTATTTTTTCTCTATTTTTTCCCTATTTTTTCTCTATTTTTTACTCTTTTTATTTCAATTTTCTCTATTTTTCACTATTTTGCCCCATTTGTTCCTATTTTTTCCTCTTTTTTTTCGCTATTGTTTTCTTATTTTTCTCTATTTTTTTTTTCCTTATTTTCCCTATTTTTGCTTTCCCGACCCACTTCCTAGAAGGGAAAGTATTGTGAACGAGCTAAAAAAAAATTTCGAGATAAAAACGGAAATATCCATTTTCGGGTCACTGACACGATTAAGACCATTTGCAGATGGAAGTCTGTCTGTCTGTCTGTCTTTCTGTGTGTTTTCTTTTACGATAGAGGCCACACATTTAATCCGATTGCATTAAATATCTGAAAGAAAAAGTATTCGTGGATACTCGTCGGGAAAGTTTTGGGGCGACACAACCGATTTTTTTCTATTTTCCCTTATTTTTTCTTACTGTTCCTTAATTTTCCCCGTTTTTTCTATTGTTATCATAGACATAACAGTCTCTATACCTTTATATCGTCGTATATTCAATGTAAGGCACTGTTTTTCACCCTTTTCACCCTTTTCTTCCCCTTAAAATCAAAATTTCGCAAAATTCTTTCTTAGTGGATGTTTATATAACGAACAGAATGTATTCTCAAAATTTTAAGTCTCTGGTTCAGTATATTTTGCTGTACGTTGATTCTATGTCAGTTAGTCAGTCAGTCAGTTAGTCGGTCAGTCAATCAGTCAGGACTTTGCCGCTTATATTATAGTTTTTAAGTTAAAAAGAAAAACTCTATTAGATTTAAATAATGTCATGTCATTTTAGAGGAAATACCATACCCATGGAATACAATGCAATGGATAGAATCATTAAATTCGGCGAAGGACAATACAAATACGACAGTAGAGGATTGGTTATACAAAATGCCAGAGAAGAAAAATTTCACTACAACTCAAAAGGTCTTCTAGTAAGGGCAACTAAACGGGGAAGGTTTGATGTTAGATATTTTTACGACCACATGGATAGGTAAGACATTTAAATCAAATCAAAACCATAAAGTAAAAAAAACCGTTTTATTCTAAAGCAAACATATTATGTGATCTAAATTCAATTCCTTAATAATATTAACTACTGTTCAAACAATTGCTTGGTAATTTGTAGTAATTGTAACTTTAAATTCAATTTGTTTAGCCAAATAAAGCGAGACCCATTGAATTTCCCGTATTTACAAGTCAAATCAAATTTGGATCAATAGCGGCATAATTCAATTCGACATTTGGGTAATCAAATAAAGAAACAATCCGTTGTTTACCTTACATGTTTGCAATTTAAATACGAGTTCTACAAATAGTTTTTTTATTAAAATTTTATTATTGCAGGCTTTCAGCTAGAAAAGATAATTTCGGAAACGTTACACAATTTTTCTATAATAACGCTTTGAGTCCTAGAGAAGTTAGCCAAATTTATTCCCCCAGAGATGGTAAACTAATGTCTTTAGTTTATGATAACAGAGGTCATTTAATATATGCACAAGTATACAGACACAAGTATTACGTAGCTACAGATCAATGTGGTACACCTGTAATGATATTTAATCAATATGGTGAAGGTATAAGGGAGATTATGAGATCTCCTTATGGGCATATCGTTTATGATTCCAATCCTTATCTTTATTTACCTATTGATTTTTGTGGTGGGATTTTAGATCAGGTAAAATTCGCTATATATTTAATATTTTTAAATTTATAATATTTATTTTAATTAAAGGTTACTTCATTAGTGCACATGACTAATGGTAAAGTATACGATCCTCTAATTGGTCAATGGATGTCACCGCTTTGGGAAAATATTCTGGAAAGAATACCAACACCTACTCACCTTCATTTGTATAGATTTAATGGAAATGATCCTATTAATGTTGAGTTGGACAGAACTAGACCTCAAGGTAAACATTGTTTTATCGACATATAGAAAATAAGCAGTGTTGGGCAAAATTAAATTGTTCGTACAATTAAAGATTAACAATTAATCAATTGTTAATTGTGTGTAATACAATTAACAATTAATTAAATTGCTTATTGCGACTACCATAATTAACAATTAATTAATTACAGAAATAACGCCATCTATGGCGGTTGGTTCTGTGCTGCATCGATATCCAACAGCCGCGAGATCAAAATCTACTAAGCTGTTGGGGGACATTACATGTCACCATCGAAAGGTGGCAGCACCTCTAATACGAATAGATCGTAAATACTGTTTAAAAATAAATAAACAGAAAGAGGAACTTGCAAAGATTTAATGATAGACAGCTGTTTCGACCTTTATGGTCTCATCAGTATCATACCGTCGAAGTGAATAAATTTATTCACTTCGACGAATAAATTTATTCACTTCGACGGTATGATACTGATGAGACCATAAAGGTCGAAACAGCTGTCTATCATTAAATCTTTGCAAGTTCCTCTTTCTGTTTATTTATTTTTAATTAATTAATTGTTAATTGTGACTTTCAATTGCAGTAGTCGCAATTAACAATTAATTAATTTTTATAAGCTTTTATTTGGCTTGACATGTTTGTATGTTTGGGTCAAATTTTGCACACATATGTAAATCAGATGAAATTTTTATTAGAGAAAACAATAAAATGACGGCTACAAGATGGCGGACGAGATTTGTGATTATGGTCCGATTCCATTCAAAATTGGTATGTGGTGGTTTTTGTGATTTGAGATTATTTTTTTTTAAAATGAATAAATTCAAGATAGCTGACGAAAATTGTGTTTAATCCGCAGTCCGCCGTTATGAAAACGTTACTTCCCATATAGCACAAGTATGTCCCTAAAACGTACGGAGAACGTCCGATCAAAACGTACAATATGTACTGGGGATGTCCAGATTAGGTACCGTCGACGTCCCAGGTACATATTGGGGACGTCCAATTGCCGCGGATTCGTACATTCCTAGTACGTCTGTTTTGGGTCTTCGTGTACCTAAACTGGACGTTTGGAGTATGTAACCAATACGCCCTATTTAGGTAATTAAGGACAAAAATGGGCTTACTAGGGATGTACGAATGCGCGGAATCTGTTCGTTGTCAGAACTAAAATTAGTATTTTAACTTGGAGTTGGTTGGAAAATATTAAAAATGACTGAAATTACTATAGATCTGATGCCGACTTTTATAAAGTTATCCTTAGGGCAGAGTACAGTAGTTTCCATGTCTTATTAAATATATATTCCAAGAGTAAAATATTTGTTCTTTCAGAATAAAATCCTTTTCACTTCTGCAAAGTACCACCAATTTATCTCCATTTTGTTAATATATGAAATATGTCAAAACCATACAGGGTAGGTAGATTTTAAAATTGAATGAAATACTGAAGATTTAATGATTTTATTAATAAAATAAAATAAAATTCCTTCGTTGAATCATTTGTTTTTCTTTCTCTCACTGGCCGTTCTCAGCCATGAACCAATTGCTGATTCCGTTGCCTTCTGTGATTTTGATATTGCTCCTTTATCTGCAGCACCTTCAATAGAGAAACATATTAGAATATTACTCTAGGTAAAAATTAAAACTTATTTTTATAATTTCTTTGATTTTTTTTTTGAGAAAAAATTTACTAGATACATTTTTTGATTGATCCATTTTCTCTATTGGGTCTTAGATTAATTAAAAAAGTGCATTGTTCATTTTAGATTTAAAAAAATAATCTGCCTTTGTTCTTAATATTGACATTATTGACAGCAATAAAAATATATAACATGAAAAGGAGAAGGTTTCTCATTCGACACACAGAGAAATCGTCTGGCTGACGAAACATATTACTCGAATGTAATAATCTTTTTTCAACTTATCAATCAACTTATCTCTTATTTAGCAAAAGTCGAACAAATGATCTGCAGGCTCTACTTCTAAATAAATGTTTGGTGTGGTTTGGTTCGAGCGGGAACCATAACAGAAAGTGTGGAAAATAAACAGGTAGATTTCTTATTTCTTTCTAAATTTCACTTCGTTTGAAAAATAACGGATAACCACCGTTTGAATGTATTGGAATATCACTTTTACACATTTATGAAAACAGAGTACCCTACAATTTTGGATAAGTTTGTTGAACCGTTGACATGTCTACACAATTCACATGCCGATGCCGTCAGCGACTTTAGTTTAGCATACTGCGGACGACGTACTGTTTTGTGATTGGTTATTGAATGACAGAATGAGAATTAAATAGAAACCAATGGGAAAACAGTATGCAGTAATCCAACGATTTTAAAGCCGCGAACTACCGGTATACATTGAATAAGGTTACTATTTTTAGTAAAAAAATTTAGCAGTGGTGAAAAATTGCATTTTAGATATGTTTGCCAGGTATTCACAAGACAAATCTGCATTGTAGAGATTCTATCACTATTTGTTTCTTGAGATAGATTTTTTAATACCAAATACAATACAAATGACGAGATAAATCAGATTATACAAATAACGAACAAAAAAAAATTGTGTTAAATTATATCACTCAAAAATCGATAACGCTCAGAAATTGACGTACCTAGTACGTCGAATTCGTATGTACTGGGTACGTTACAAAAAAAAAACGTTTTCAGTACGTCCTAAAATGGTCCAGGACGTTCAGACCTAAATTGGACCTAAAATGGACGTCCCAAGGATGTCTCGTGCTATATGGGTTTAGAGCACAGAATTATATTACATAGAATGCTAATGCTATCTCTTAAATTGAAGCAGTACGCGACGAATTTGAACCTTCTGAGTTGCGCAGTATTGTCCCTAGCAGATTGCATTTTCGAACAAGCGTGTGTTCGCAGTTTAAATTTACGTCGGACAGGGGCTGCTAAGCTTACATTTTTAATCAGTACATGTTATAGATTGATAAAACCATGAACAAATATAATGAAACAGAAATTGTTTAATAATTATTATTTTCTATTATGAATGTAGTCTTAATACCAGTATTAATGTTTTCCAAAATCATTTTATAGGATTGTTTACTTACTTGAAGTAGCTAATTCCCGGCATTTTCCCTTTGTTGGGCCACGAAATTACCATACAAACAAACAGTCTTTTATTTGCTATTATTACCCTAGTTATTTGTCCAAATGGTAAACCAAACTAAGAACTATGCTTAAAAAATCAAATTTGCACTAAGAACTCCACACTTAATACTTAATAATCACAAAGGAGAGCGGGAATATGAATACGGAATACGGATCTGGACGCTTGACATTGAAAACAACATGAAGTTTACAGTGTTGCCATAGTATTTTGAAATGTAAGTAGATTTCCTGATTTTAAGATTTAAATACAAATCAGGAAGTCTTCAACAACAATACCAAATTCATATATATTGGCATCACTGCAACTAAAAAATAGTTAAACTGCGCATGAGCAGCATTGTCCCGTAGACAACTCTTGGCACACTTTGGCCTATGGAAACTGCTATACCTTTAGCTATCTAGAAATATATTATATTATATATATCTGTGGTTTAGAGTATCGTCTAAACCGAATCTGTCTGTCTGTCTGTGTGTATATCTGGCTGTCTGTATTCTTCCACGATAGAAGCCAAACGTTTAATCCGATTGAGCTGAATTGTGGTAGATGGGTTTAAGATATTCGTCGAAAGAACCAATTAGTTTTTGTACATCATCTGTAAAACCGATTTGTCACTGTCAAAAAATGACAGAAGCAATATGTCCCAGAATTTGACTTGCAATATGTCATTTTAAAGCACAGTCAAAATTATTTCTTCAACTGTTACCTGTCAAAAAAATGTCAAAGTTTCAAATGTTAACATTAAATATCTGAAAGAGTACTTCATGAATTTGAACCAATTTCGATAAAATGTGTTTCGGTTAATCATTGGAAGAACCAGTTAGTTTTTGCCCGACATCTGTCCAACAAAAATGTGACTGTCAAAAAATGACAAAAATATTGCTTCTGTCATTTTTTGACAGTCACATTTTTGTTTGACAGATATCACTAAATTTGAGTTGTAATATATCATTTGAAAGCCCCTGTAAAACTCTATATTCAGAACAGTCAAAATTTTGTCTCCAACTGTCACCTGTCAAAAATAAAAAAAATGTCAAAATTTGAAACTTGAACATTAAATATCTGAAAAATTATTCGTCTCTTAAATTTATTAATTTGACAAAATTCATGTTTTTCGACCCCAAAAAACATCCACATACCAAATCTCGTCCGCTATCTTGAATTTATTAATTTTGATAAAAAAATTAAATCCAAAAAAAACCCACATACCAATTTGTAATAGAATCGAACTACAATTACACTTGTCGTCCGCCATCTTGGAGCCCCATTTTGTTTTTCTCTAACAAAAATTAGAAGTTATGACCAAAAAACAATTTTGGATGATTTTTATATACATTTATAAATACTTTTTATGGCACCACACAGTTTCATAAAACTTACAACGGGCAGATTAATTGTTAGTTTTAATTGTTTTATATAATGATTAAAAAAGTTAATTGTGATTAATTTAATTGTGATTGATTTAATTGAAAGTTGCAATTGATATAGCTTAATCTAAATAAATTAATGGGCTACATTCACAGGTCGCAATTTTAACATAATGGCATATAAAACTCATTAAAAGAAGAGCATATTTACTAATAATTATTTCCGTTACTGCCAATAACAAGCGTATTTCAAAATAATGCCTTTTTACTTTTAAAATATTTAAATTCCCGCCCCCCTCAATATCCAATCACGGAAAATCGCGGCAGTGCCACGTTGCCAAGTCTAATCAATCAAGTTACGTTCATTTGACTTCTCTTTTCGTTTGGTAAATATCTTTAGTCGTATTTGTGTGACGTTCTGTGTTAAAATTATTTTTTTCATTTGCTAAGTCTCAAAGTTATTTAAAATGAATGTAGAATTTTATAAAGCAGATTCTACTAATCTTCCACGAGCAAAAATAACACCAGAACATAAAATTCACAAAAAGGCATATACTGTGGAGGTAATTATTAATGAAAATGTATCTTCTTGTGTCTTCGAAAGTTCATCATCTGATGTGCTCTTTGTCATACTAATTACAACGGAGGAAGTACTAATTGGGGAACTAAAAGTTGAAAAAGATGAAGAAGCATAGTTTTACTGAAGTAAAGTTTTGTAATATTAGAGAAATAAATTTTAGTAGTAAGATAAAAAATGTGCAATATAGACGTAAATAATCAATAATTATAAGGCTCACAAATAAATTTTAAAAATATAAAAGTTCTTTTACAAAATTCGCAAATAAACCAGAACTCAGCTCTAACCAATTACCAGATTGAATTGGATATAAATAAGTTAGGTTACGTTAATTGTTAACTGTCACGTCTGTCAATGTTATTGTTAGTTATATTGTAGAAAGAGGATAAAGATATGTTCAAATATTTTCTAGTGGGATAGAAAAAGATAACAATATAATCTCGTGTTATAAGAGTACCACCGGAATAGACTGATAATCCTACAACATAGCAGCAGATTAAGCAATCATATTGATGTTACTTCACTTACCATTTTGACCACACTTTTTCAAATTTCAATATTTTTTTCTGCTTTATTTGGGACTTAAACAAAGTAATTTTTTCACTAGTGTTTATTTTATCGTATATTATAACCCTAAATTTTATCTCAGTTCATGACTGAAGCCCATTGCAAAGTGCAATTAACAATTAATTGTGATTACTTTTAGTTGCAATTGAATTAATTGCAATTAATTTGTCAATCAATTAATCAATCGATTGAATTTTTAATTGATTGAAAATAAGTTATTTTGCTTTGTTTATAGATCACCTTGATTGGCTGAAGAAAATAGGTTTCGATCTAAAAAGCCTCGCTCCTCAACTCTACCCCGACGAGCTTCCCAGTGGAAATATGCCTCCTTTATTATCTCATCCTCCAACATTTTGGAACCCATCAAAGAACGGTCTCAGTAGTCAACTAAACATGCAACCTTCATCCGTAGAAATCCATTCCGGATTTCTATCACATCTAAATTCCAGAAAAATGTTAACAGCAAGAGAATTATCCGTTTTCTCTAAATCTGCTTTGAAAACCAACGTCATCGATCTGGTGCCGAAGAAGATCGGTTCGTCGTCCGATCCGCCGTTCGGGAGAGGTATTTTAGTTTCTCAAACCGAAGCCGGACAAGCGATCGTATCCAGTGTTCCAGCTGCCAACGCAATCTATAGAGATGTGTACACCTCCGTGTTCAATAGGTCTTCTTTACTGCCTTTTACGTTTATTGTACACAGTGCTCAACAAGATGCATTCCATTTCGTTAAAGATGAAACATGGAAGGCTAACGACGATAAAGGTAAGCAATTCTCTAATTCAGTAATTATTCATATTTTTTTGGTGAACCAATTTATCTTGTGGTATTTCTTAAAGGCTCTTAAAGATTTTTTTCCGAAATAATTGTTTTCCTTTTTTTTCAGTTAAAATAGCAGGTTCACATATTTCTAAATTCAAGTTTTCTCTATAATATGAGGAAATAAATATGAAGAAACTTTCAATTTTTTTCCGGGAATAACCTAAATTTTCAGGCTATGAGAATAATATTGTAACCACCGCTTTCCACGGAAAAAAAATAATAAAAACAGGAAAAATAGAGAGAAATAGGAAAAATAGAATAAAATACGGAAAAACGCGAGATATAGGGAAATAGAAAAAAATGGTGAAAAATAGGGCAAAATTGGGAAAAATAAGGAAAATTGAGCAAAATAGGAAAATTTGGGATGAATATTAAAAACAGGGAAAAATCGGGAAAAATAGGGAAATTTGGAAAAAAAGAGAAAAATAGTGAAAATGGTTAAAAGTAGGGAAACAAAAAAGAATCGAGAAAAAATGACTAAAATAGGACAAACTAGATAAAAATAACTAAAAATAAGGACAAGTAGGAAAAAATAAGCCTAAATAAATAAAACAGGAAAAACATAAAAAAATGGAGAGATATAGGAAAAACATAGAAAATAGTAAAAAATAGTGGAAAATATGGGAAATAAGAGAAAATAGAAAAAAATCGGGAAAACATGGAGGAAAAAACATGGAGGAAAATAGGGACAAATAGGGAAAATGGGAAACAATATGGAATAATAGAAAAAATAGAAAAAATACAAAAAATAGCGAAATGTTGGGCAAAACGTAGAAAAATAGGTAAATTAGAAAAATAGGAAAAAATAGTAAAAATTAGAGTACATATGGGACACATAAAAACAGGGAAAATATGGAAAATTGTGAAATTAGTAAATAACAGAGTCCCACAAAAAAAAAGTTCATACACAAGAGAGTGACATATGTATTCCCATATATTTTTCACTCTAAATCCGATCCCGAGCTCAGAATTGGGCCTACACGTCTGGAATTGGTCCCATGGGTCGAAAATGGCCTGAAATGCGGTTCTCGGGATAAGGCGAAGTCGACGCTGAATTTTGGAGCCAAGGCCGGATTTGTGCTCGAAATGTTTATGGCCAACTGAAATTCCGGGTTTGGGTATGGGAAAATGACCCCTTGGAGCGGGAAAATCCTGTTTTGGACGTCCCGGTCGCGACTGTCGTATTTTCATGGACTTTCCAATTATGGAGCTGAAAGTGGGTGTGAAAAGTGTTTGGTCAGCTGAAATTCCCAGTTTGGATCCGGGAAAATATCCCATTGGGGCCGGAAAATCATATTCCGGAACTCATACCGTGTTTGGAATGCCTTTGGTCGATTGTAATCTCTCATTTACTTATATATATAAAACAATAGCAGAACATGCAACAAAAAAACAATAGTAAAACATGCAAAAAACAATATCAAAACATGCAACCAAAAAACAATAACGAAATATGTAAAAAAATAAGAAAACTTGCAAAAAATACATGCGATAAGAAAATTAACAGTAACAAAACATGCAATGAAAAAAGGGTAAATTGTAACAAAAAAGGGATCAACAAGGTGCAACCAAGAACAATCAATAACAAAAAAAAATATGTTCATGCAACAAAACAGGACAAAATCAAATTCAAAAACGAAACAAAAGAATATCGTACAATAAAATAGAAGGAAATCATATACAAACAAAAATGTTCTCTTAACTTCTCATTAACAAATTCTTCTAGAGACTTACTCTTTTTTTGTGACACGACATCTTCCGAGAGAATTTTGATTCAGCTGCCTATATCTGCATGTATATATCTGCACAGTCTCAGGTCCAGAATTGAAAAACACACGAAAATACTACTGTTGCGACTGGTATGTAAGAAATATGATTTTTTGGCCCCAATGGACTATTTTCCCGGACCCAAACTGGGAATTTCAGCTGTCCAAAAACGTTTTTAGCACACTCTAAGGACCAGAATTGCAAAATACATGAAAATCCCACTTTTGCGACTGGTACGTCCGAAATATGATTTTCCGGCCCCAATGCGGGCCATTTTCCCGGACCCAAACTGGGAATTTCAGCTAACCAAACACTTTTCACACCCAGTCTCAGCTCCAGAATTGGAAAGTCCATGAAAATACCACAGCCGCGACCGGGACGTCCAAAACAGGATTTTCCCGCTCCAAGGGGTCATTTTCCCGGACCCAAACACAGAATTTCAGTTGGCCATAAACTTTTCGAGCACAAATCCGGCTTTAGCTCCAAAATTCAGCGTCGATTTCGCTTATCCCGGGAACCGCATTTCAGGCCATTTTCGACCCATGGGGCCAATTCCAGACGTGTAGGCCCAATTCTGAGCTCGGGATCGGATTCAGCGTCGAAAAATACATGAGAATACATATGTGTATAAACTTTTTTTTTGTGGGGCTGTGTTATTAACATAGGAAAGACATTTTATAGTAATATCTAGAGAAGATTGAGACCTTGAGAAGGGATATCAAGCGAGTCTGAAATTAATATATACTGAGTAGAGGAATAATGAAAATACAGCGTTGTACAGGAAAAAAAATGTAACATATATCTTATCGTGGTTTAGGTCCCACTTACCCATCCTGACCTTATAGGCAGAATAGAAGGCAAAACATTAAGGCCTGTTTTGTACAGTAGTATTCGGTTTTCTAAATTTTTGAGGTTTTCAATATTTAAGAGGGAATACAGTCTTGCCCTTGCTGCATTGAAATTTTCAATGATTTTTTCTACTTCTGTCGTTTAGTTTTACTTTATATTTCGATCTTATAGATATGAGTTTAATATTTTTAAAATAAATGCTATTTTCCTGTTTTCCCAGTGATTGGGGGTCGGTACAACCTTTTTCTTTAAGTAAGTTGTTCTGGTATCCTTTGTACTGGTGGATTAGGTCATATCGCATCAATGTCGAAGAATATCAGTTCAGATTTCCGTCCGACTAAAAAACAAGGAACTTACTTTTAACCACTGTCAAATCCTGAATATTAATGTATTCTTCATTAAAAATTTAAAGAACGCAAACATTTTCTTACAGTTATTTCTGATTTGAAATTTTATTGCAGGTCAACTAAAGCGACTTCAAGGCCAAGTCAATACAACATTCCATGAAATAGCTAAAGAAAACGGAAGTGGTACGAATTATTTTGATGTGAAAATTCATGGTTCAAACGTCGTTATCAACTTGAGATATGGAACTACACTAGAAAAGGAAAAACAAAGGTTACTACATCATGCTAAATTATCTGTTATTAGAAAAGCATGGCATAAAGAGAAGGAATGTTATAAAAATGGTTTTACGGGGAGCATAGACTGGAGTGTGAGTGAATTAGAAGAACTATCAAAAGTAGGATATGTTAGTAATTATGAGGGAGAATATATCCACGATGTTCAATTGTATCCTGAGTTAGCAGAAGATCCGTATAATATTAAATTCGTAAAAAAGCAAGTAGAATCTACAAAGAAACGTAGAAGAAAAAGAGAAATAAAGAGAACTTGTCGGGATCGCTGGTGGTTCGCCTTCTCGGATGTATGCTAGTGTAATAAAAAAAAACAAACTTGACACGAAAGTGAATCATTTCAATTAACTAAGTGTGATGTACCAAAAAAAAAGAAAAAAGCTTACAAAGTAAGCCTTTTATACCAAAAAACCAAAGTCTATTTGTGTAAGAATTTCAAAGATGCCAAAATATGTATATTATTTATTTACAATATGTTACCTATATGTATGTGATTCAAAAAATAAGGTTTGGCGTGGATTTTGCTCAATCGAAACCATTTTTTATAATTATTTCAGAATATGACTGATTATCGATACGCGAAATTCAATCCAAACCGTTCCTTGTAAATATTTTGCATAATTATAAGAAGAAGACAACTGAAACCGTAAATGT
Source organism: Neocrepidodera transversa (assembly GCA_963243735.1). Taxonomy (NCBI): domain Eukaryota; kingdom Metazoa; phylum Arthropoda; class Insecta; order Coleoptera; family Chrysomelidae; genus Neocrepidodera; species Neocrepidodera transversa. The sequence goes on from OY725341.1 coordinate 21,477,131, forward strand.
AAGTATAAAAAAATTTTCAAGAAACATATTTTCATTTACGTCAAGGCACTTTCACTTAACATAATTAATATTTTAACCAAAAATAACTTAGTATAAAGACCACCAGAAATTCGGCTCCAAATTCAAGATACTTTACAAATTAGTATCGGAAGAAAAAAACACAGAATGAGTAAAATTATTTGTTTTAAATATAACAAAAATTAAATCAAAGTGTCCGGAAGGGAAGATTTAGTAGAAAAAGAAAAAGATTGATGTTTATAGAATGTTAATTAAATGAAAAAAAACTCCGGTAGTCCAGGTATTTAGTGAGAGAAATAAATGATCGAAATATTCACTAAAAAGGGAATTAACAAGCATAATTATTGATGATTAATTATCTGAGAAATATTCAGTATTTCAAACTATTGATCACTAATCGATTTATAGGTATAAATAATGTTTTACGACCGACTATGAAAACAGCATATTCTAGGTTTTAAAAAAAAATGACTGATTTTTACAAAGTGTTAGTGGCTTAACGTTAAATTTTAAATTTTATCTCCCATGTGCATAATTTCTTCATAATATATATATACATAATCGACGTTTTATATACACGGTGTTTATTCTTCATGTTGCTTTTTTGTTTCTTGAAAATGCGGAAATCACTCCAGCTATGAAAAGATATTTAGCCAAAAACTACGTTTGATTGAACGAAATGAACTTTTTAGAGGTATCAAAAAAAAATTGTAAATATAGTCCAGTTATAAACTTTTTAATAATTTAAAAATTGAAAAAACGAATTTATCTTAGATAGGGTGAATAAAAATTATTAATCGTATATGTTGTATTGCTTTTACTCAATTACTGATATATCATTGTGACTGATGATCTATGTTGAAAATAATTAAAACTAAATAGATGAAACCAAAACCTTATCTTGCTATGTACCTTGCCATTTCATCACGTCACCTCCAGATTTTTATTTTGTTACCTATGATATATAAAAATATATTTTCACTCTATAAACGCGCCTGCCACATAGTATATCCGTTATTCTGTGTGCTCCTTATTCATATACAAGTTTAGAACATGGCATATTTTGGATAATCTTTTCAAAAAAAACTGACATTCCAATGTTTCAATCCTAAATTACAAAATTTGATCATTTTTCCACATTTTTTGCCTTGATTTCGAATGTTCATTGAGTAGTATATTATTCAACGAGTATATAACGATGGCTATTATCCACTATTAAATAATTTTGGCTAAACCTACCATAATCTTTTATTTAAACCATTGAATAATCATTATCCACTAGTGAATAACGGATATCTAGAAATCATTATTTACCAGTGAATATTTTTTTAGTAATGAACAAATAATAGATTAGCCGTGGATAGAAATATATTTTTTATTTTAATTTGTTTTATGTCAGTTAACTAGTAATTAATATAATTATAATACGAATTTTGAAAAGAATATACTAAAATATCATGTCATTTACACCCATACGTCACATAGTTTGAATGTTATATGTTGTCGATAAATCCGTAACATTGCTGGTAATTGTTTATAATCGGATATGATGTTCATTCTATTTATGTATTCCAAATGATATTATTTATTTGTACAGTACTTCTGTTTATACATTTTAATGCTAAATAAATTTATTATTTTATTAAAAGTACGGCATAAGTATTAAATGTTTTTTGAAATAAAGAAATTGTTTTTTATTGTTGAATTTTATTTTATATAAATATAAATGGTAGTAGTAGATAATTTTAATATCATATATTGACCCAAAGAGCTGATTTTTCGTATATTTATAAAAATTAAGAGGGGTTTATCCCACCCAACTTTCCGAATATTCCTAGTTAAGTCATTGTTTAATCAATTATTCTTTTGATTAGAGAACTTTTTAACCTGACCCGATTTAAAATCTTATTACGTTATTACTTGAAATAACGTAACAATATTTATTTTTAAACACCCTCTAGCGGTGAAACTATTCGGAATTAGAAAAAAGTACCAAGTACCTTCAAAATGTTTCATTCAAAAAAAATCATTTGAGGGTTAGTTTCAAGGACGTCGTTTCCAAAAAAATGATCAGTTCTTATCTAGCTCTATTAGTTTCAGAGATAATTTATTTTTTCCAAAAATGGCGACATCGCAAGTTTTACGTCAATTTTCATTCAAATCGGACAGAAAAAATAATGTCGCCCAAAAAATGGGAAGGCTATAGACTTCAAAAATCTTCAAAAATCTTCAAAAATTTTCATCACTCAGATTTGGGAGAAAATCAGTGGAGGGGTGGTTTAAGGGGCGTAGATTCCAAAAAAATGATCAGTTCTTCTCTAGCTCTATTAGTTTCAGAGATAATTTATTTTTTCCAAAAATGGCGACATCGCAAGTTTTACATATTTATTAATATTAAAGCGTTTATAACATTTAAATTAAAGAAACAGATGGCACCCCTAAATTCCAATTACTTTTCTTTATCTTTACGTCAATTTTCATTCAAATCGGACAGAAAAAATAATGTCGCCCAAAAAATGGGAAGGCTATAGACTTCAAAAATCTTCAAAAATCTTCAAAAATTTTCATCACTCAAATTTCGGAGAAAATCAGTGGAGGGGTGGTTTAAGGGGCCTAGATTCCAAAAAAATGATCAGTTCTTCTCTAGCTCTATTAGTTTCAGAGATAATTTATTTTTTTCAAAAATGGCGACATCGCAAGTTTTACATATTTATTAATATTAAAGCGTTTATAGCATTTGAATGAAAGAAACAGATGGCACCCCTAAATTCCAATTACTTTTCTTTATATTTACGTCAATTTTCATTCAAATCGGACAGAAATAATTATGTGGCCCAAAAATGGGAAGGCTATAGACTTCAAAAATCTTCAAAAATTTTCATCACTCAGATTTCGGAGAAAATAAGTGGAGGGGTGGTTTAAGGGGCGTAGATTCCAAAAAAATTATCAGTTCTTCTCTAGCTCTATTAGTTTCAGTGATAATTTATTTTTTTCAAAAATGGCGACATCGCAAGTTTTACATATTTATTAATATTAAAGCGTTTATAACATTTGAATGAAAGAAACAGATGGCACCCCTAAATTCCAATTACTTTTCTTTATCTTTACGTCAATTTTCATTCAAATCGGACAGAAAAAATAATGTCGCCCAAAAAATGGGAAGGCTATAGACTTCAAAAATCTTCAAAAATCTTCAAAAATTTTCATCACTCAGATTTCGGAGAAAATCAGTGGAGGGGTGGTTTAAGGGGCGTAGATTCCAAAAAAATAATCAGTTCTTCTCTAGCTCTATTAGTTTCAGAGATAATTTATTTTTTCCAAAAATGGCGACATAGCAAGTTTTACATATTTATTAATATTAAAGCGTTTATAGCATTTGAATGAAAGAAACAGATGGCCACCTAAATTGCAATTACTTTTCTTTATCTTTACGTCAATTTTCATTCAAATCGGACAGAAAAAATTATGTCGCCCAAAAAATGGGAAGGCATAGACTTCAAAAATCTTCAAAAATTTTCATCACTCAGATTTGGGAGAAAATCAGTGGAGGGGTGGTTTAAGGGGCGTAGATTCCAAAAAAATAATCAGTTCTTCTCTAGCTCTATTAGTTTCAGAGATAATTTATTTTTTCCAAAAATGGCGACATCGCAAGTTTTACATATTTATTAATATTAAAGCGTTTATAACATTTAAATTAAAGAAACAGATGGCACCCTTTAATTCCAATTACTTTTCTTTATCTTTACGTCAATTTTCATTCAAATCGGACAGAAAAAATTATGTGGCCCAAAAAATGGGAATGCTATAGACTTCAAAAATCTTCAAAAATTTTCATCACTCAGATTTGGGAGAAAATCAGTGGAGGGGTGGTTTAAGGGGCGTAGATTCCAAAAAAATGATCAATTCTTCTCTAGCTCTATTAGTTTCAGAGATAATTTATTTTTTTCAAAAATGGCGACATCGCAAGTTTTACATATTTATTAATAATAAAGTGATTATAACATTTGAATGAAAGAAACAGATGGCACGCCTAAATTCCAATTACTTTTCTTTATCTTTACGTCAATTTTCATTCAAATCGGACAGAAAAAATTATGTGGCCCAAAAAATGGGAATGCTATAGACTTCAAAAATCTTCAAAAATTTTCATCACTCAGATTTCCGAGAAAATCAGTGGAGGGTTGGTTTAAGGGGCGTTGATTCCAAAAAAATTATCAGTTCTTCTCTAGCTCTATTAGTTTCAGAGATAATTTATTTTTTTCAAAAATGGCGACATCGCAAGTTTTACATATTTATTAATATTAAAGCGTTTATAACATTTGAATTAAAGAAACAGATGGCCACCTAAATTGCAATTACTTTTCTTTATCTTTACGTCAATTTTCATTCAAATCGGACAGAAAAAATGTCGCCCAAAAAATGGGAAGGCTATAGACTTCAAAAATCTTCAAAAATTTTCATCATTCAAATTTCGGAGAAAATCAGTGGAGGGGTGGATTAAGGGGCGTAGATTCCAAAAAAATGATCAGTTCTTCTCTAGCTCTATTAGTTTCAGAGATAATTTATTTTTTCCAAAAATGGCGACATCGCAAGTTTTACATATTTATTAATAATAAAGTGATTATAACATTTGAATGAAAGAAACAGATGGCACGCCTAAATTCCAATTACTTTTCTTTATCTTTACGTCAATTTTCATTCAAATCGGACGGAAAAAATGTCGCCCAAAAAATGGGAAGGCTATAGACTTCAAAAATCTTCAAAAATTTTCATCATTCAAATTTCGGAGAAAATCAGTGGAGGGGTGGATTAAGGGGCGTAGATTCCAAAAAAATGATCAGCAGCGGAATTCAGAACAACTCGATACGACAACGATACGAAACATAAAAGTCTTTTTTGCAATTCGGAACAATTCGATATCGTTGAGATATCGTCTGACTCACGTCTATTCAAGACCAAATAATTCGATAGCTCTCGAGGTGTCGAAAAGAGCGTTTCGAAATATCTATCCTTTTTTTAGAGTAGCAAATAAAAAGGATCGAACATCAAACAGCCAAAAATGCAACATGTGAACTCAGAGTAAATATATATAGAGAGGGCATTCTATCCTTTTTTATTAAGCCAACATCTAGTTGACTTTTGTTGACATCGTCCTCTAGAGATTCCATAAGCGTACTTTCAAGCAGGATAATTTAAAATCATATATTAAATAGTTTATTTTTTAAATATTTTTGTAAACATTTTGAACTATTTTAAGCGATTTTCTTGAGAGGTTGTTAACCATGAGAAAGAAATGTGAAAAATGTGGTGCTTTTCTCAAGCCATTAGATAATCAATCTTACACTTCACAAGTAAGTTATGAAAGTAGTTTTTGAATAATTTAAAATATAATACAAGTTAATAAGATTTGATAATTTTTATTTTGCTTCCTTTCTTTTTTATGTTATATACCTACCATTCACATTTTTTATGTTATTCGCATTTAGGTACTCCTTACTGTAACAAGGTTTTAGGAGCAATAAAAAATATTATTTATTTGATTCGATTATTAAATACGTACATTTAATATAAATTTACAAGCATTTGCTATGTTGTAATGTTAATATTTATCAGTATTACAGAAAATACAACTTTATCGAAATTATATAACTTCTCACGACATATTTAATTCAAATGTGATATATTAATAACATGTAAAATACCCAATTTTAATTTTCTTTTTTTTGCTATAATAAATAAAAAGTTATAATTCTTCGCGTCGCCACTGTCTAATACATCACGTCAATTTTTATTGTTGATTTCGTCCTCTGCACGAGATTTTTCTGCGCGTCTCACGTCCCTCGCCCACAAACTTTGCCGAGAGAGAGGGCTAGATGTTGGCTTAAATTTTGTAAATGACATTAGATATACAGGGCATATCTAGTAGTTCCTTTATCTGAGCATGTGAAATGCATGCATTTTTAATTTTTTCTTTTTTCATAGCTCGTTAGTTAGTGGTATATTTCAGTATATTTAATAATCTACAAAAATCCAATTTATTCATCTTAAAGAATTTGTTTTTTCTATTAAAATTATGGCTAATACCATTAATTAAAGTGTTTTGTAGGAAAATTTGGTAAATTTCATTGAAATTCATCGAGGTCAAAAGGTTTTTCAGCATATACACCATGTATTAAAACGACACTTTCAATATAAAAAACAAAAATTAACTTTTATAACTAATTAAACAAAAACAGCAACAAGCACTTTATTTCAGATAATCAAAATCATAGGTGTGGTCATAAACAAATCATGAACCAGAAACAATTTCCAAGAAAGATATGAATTCCGTGAAAAATTGTAGTTCAAATGTACTAAATTTCCGACTTAAGCCGAAGAAGTACACCGTCGTGACGATAGGTGCTCTGAATCACATTTCCAAGAACGTTATCGAATTTGGTCTCGTTTCGATATCGTCTGTCGTATCGAATGTTCTGAATCCCACTGCAGTTCTTCTCTAGCTCTATTAGTTTCAGAGATAATTTATTTTTTCCAAAAATGGCGACATCGCAAGTTTTACATATTTATTAATAATAAAGTGATTATAACATTTGAATGAAAGAAACAGATGGCACCCCTAAATTCCAATTACTTTTCTTTATTTTTACGTCAATTTTCATTCAAATCGGACAGAAAAAATAATGTCACCCAAAAAAGGGAAAGGCTATAGACTTCAAAAATCGTCAATTATTTTCATCACTCAAATTTCGGAGAAAATCAGTGGAGGGGTGGTTTAAGGGGCGTAGATTCCAAAAAAATGATCAGTTCTTCTCTAGCTCCACTAGTTTCAGAGATAATTTATTTTTTACAAAAATGGCGACATAGGCAAGTTTTACATATTTATTAATATTAAAGCGTTTATAACATTTGAATTAAAGAAACAGATGGCACCCTTTAATTCCAATTACTTTTCTTTATCTTTACGTCAATTTTCATTCAAATCGGACAGAAAAAATTATGTGGCCCAAAAAATGGGAATGCTATAGACTTCAAAAATCTTCAAAAATTTTCATCACTCAGATTTGGGAGAAAATCAGTGGAGGGGTGGTTTAAGGGGCGTAGATTCCAAAAAAATGATCAGTTCTTCTCTAGCTCTATTAGTTTCAGAGATAATTTATTTTTTCCAAAAATGGCGACATCGCAAGTTTTACATATTTATTAATAATAAAGTGATTATAACATTTGAATGAAAGAAACAGATGGCACGCCTAAATTCCAATTACTTTTCTTTATCTTTACGTCAATTTTCATTCAAATCGGACGGAAAAAATGTCGCCCAAAAAATGGGAAGGCTATAGACTTCAAAAATCTTCAAAAATTTTCATCATTCAAATTTCGGAGAAAATCAGTGGAGGGGTGGATTAAGGGGCGTAGATTCCAAAAAAATGATCAATTCTTCTCTAGCTCTATTAGTTTCAGAGATAATTTATTTTTTTCAAAAATGGCGACATCGCAAGTTTTACATATTTATTAATAATAAAGTGATTATAACATTTGAATGAAAGAAACAGATGGCACGCCTAAATTCCAATTACTTTTCTTTATCTTTACGTCAATTTTCATTCAAATCGGACAGAAAAAATTATGTGGCCCAAAAAATGGGAATGCTATAGACTTCAAAAATCTTCAAAAATTTTCATCACTCAGATTTCCGAGAAAATCAGTGGAGGGTTGGTTTAAGGGGCGTTGATTCCAAAAAAATGATCAGTTCTTCTCTAGCTCTATTAGTTTCAGAGATAATTTATTTTTTCCAAAAATGGCGACATCGCAAGTTTTACATATTTATTAATAATAAAGTGATTATAACATTTGAATGAAAGAAACAGATGGCACGCCTAAATTCCAATTACTTTTCTTTATCTTTACGTCAATTTTCATTCAAATCGGACGGAAAAAATGTCGCCCAAAAAATGGGAAGGCTATAGACTTCAAAAATCTTCAAAAATTTTCATCATTCAAATTTCGGAGAAAATCAGTGGAGGGGTGGATTAAGGGGCGTAGATTCCAAAAAAATGATCAGTTCTTCTCTAGCTCTATTAGTTTCAGAGATAATTTATTTTTTCCAAAAATGGCGACATCGCAAGTTTTACATATTTATTAATAATAAAGTGATTATAACATTTGAATGAAAGAAACAGATGGCACCCCTAAATTCCAATTACTTTTCTTTATTTTTACGTCAATTTTCATTCAAATCGGACAGAAAAAATAATGTCACCCAAAAAAGGGAAAGGCTATAGACTTCAAAAATCGTCAATTATTTTCATCACTCAAATTTCGGAGAAAATCAGTGGAGGGGTGGTTTAAGGGGCGTAGATTCCAAAAAAATGATCAGTTCTTCTCTAGCTCCACTAGTTTCAGAGATAATTTATTTTTTACAAAAATGGCGACATAGGCAAGTTTTACATATTTATTAATATTAAAGCGTTTATAACATTTGAATTAAAGAAACAGATGGCACCCCTAAATTGCAATTACTTTTCTTTATCTTTACGTCAATTTTCATTCAAATCGGACAGAAAAAATGTCGCCCAAAAAATGGGAAGGCTATAGACTTCAAAAATCTTCAAAAATTTTCATCATTCAAATTTCGGAGAAAATCAGTGGAGGGGTGGATTAAGGGGCGTAGATTCCAAAAAAATGATCAGTTCTTCTCTAGCTCTATTAGTTTCAGAGATAATTTATTTTTTCCAAAAATGGCGACATCGCAAGTTTTACATATTTATTAATATTAAAGCGTTTATAACATTTGAATTAAAGAAACAGATGGCACCCCTAAATTGCAATTACTTTTCTTTATCTTTACGTCAATTTTCATTCAAATCGGACAGAAAAAATGTCGCCCAAAAAATGGGAAGGCTATAGACTTCAAAAATCTTCAAAAATTTTCATCATTCAAATTTCGGAGAAAATCAGTGGAGGGGTGGATTAAGGGGCGTAGATTCCAAAAAAATGATCAGTTCTTCTCTAGCTCTATTAGTTTCAGAGATAATTTATTTTTTCCAAAAATGGCGACATCGCAAGTTTTACATATTTATTAATATTAAAGCGTTTATAACATTTGAATTAAAGAAACAGATGGCACCCCTAAATTGCAATTACTTTTCTTTATCTTTACGTCAATTTTCATTCAAATCGGACAGAAAAAATGTCGCCCAAAAAATGGGAAGGCTATAGACTTCAAAAATCTTCAAAAATTTTCATCATTCAAATTTCGGAAAAAATCAGTGGAGGGGTGGTTTAAGGGGCGTAGATTCCAAAAAAATGATCAGTTCTTCTCTAGCTCTGTTAGTTTCAGAGATAATTTATTTTTTTCAAAAATGGCGACATCGCAAGTTTTACATATTTATTAATAATAAAGTGTTTATAACATTTGAATTAAAGAAACAGATGGCACCCCTAAATTGCAATTACTTTTCTTTATCTTTACGTCAATTTTCATTCAAATCGGACAGAAAAAATAATGTCGCCCAAAAAATGGGAAGGCTAGACTTCAAAAATCTTCAAAAATTTTCATCATTCAAATTTCGGAGAAAATCAGTGGAGGGGTGGTTTAAGGGGCGTAGATTCCAAAAAAATGATCAGTTCTTCTCTAGCTCTATTAGTTTCAGAGATAATTTATTTTTTACAAAAATGGCGACATAGCAAGTTTTACATATTTATTAATATTAAAGCGTTTATAACATTTGAATTAAAGAAACAGATGGCACCCCTAAATTGCAATTACTTTTCTTTATCTTTACGTCAATTTTCATTCAAATCGGACAGAAAAAATGTCGCCCAAAAAATGGGAAGGCTATAGACTTCAAAAATCGTCAAAAATTTTCATCATTCAAATTTCGGAGAAAATCAGTGGAGGGGTGGTTTAAGGGGCGGAGATTCCAAAAAATGATCAGTTCTTCTCTAGCTCTATTTGTTTCAGAGATAATTTATTTTTTCCAAAAATGGCGACATCGCAAGTTTTACATATTTATTAATATTAAAGCGTTTATAACATTTGAATTAAAGAAACAGATGGCACCCCTAAATTGCAATTACTTTTCTTTATCTTTACGTCAATTTTCATTCAAATCGGACGGAAAAAATGTCGCCCAAAAAATGGGAAGGCTATAGACTTCAAAAATCTTCAAAAATTTTCATCATTCAAATTTCGGAAAAAATCAGTGGAGGGGTGGTTTAAGGGGCGTAGATTCCAAAAAAATGATCAGTTCTTCTCTAGCTCTGTTAGTTTCAGAGATAATTTATTTTTTTCAAAAATGGCGACATCGCAAGTTTTACATATTTATTAATAATAAAGTGTTTATAACATTTGAATTAAAGAAACAGATGGCACCCCTAAATTGCAATTACTTTTCTTTATCTTTACGTCAATTTTCATTCAAATCGGACAGAAAAAATGTCGCCCAAAAAATGGGAAGGCTATAGACTTCAAAAATCTTCAAAAATTTTCATCATTCAAATTTCGGAAAAAATCAGTGGAGGGGTGGTTTAAGGGGCGTAGATTCCAAAAAAATGATCAGTTCTTCTCTAGCTCTGTTAGTTTCAGAGATAATTTATTTTTTTCAAAAATGGCGACATCGCAAGTTTTACATATTTATTAATAATAAAGTGTTTATAACATTTGAATTAAAGAAACAGATGGCACCCCTAAATTGCAATTACTTTTCTTTATCTTTACGTCAATTTTCATTCAAATCGGACAGAAAAAATGTCGCCCAAAAAATGGGAAGGCTATAGACTTCAAAAATCTTCAAAAATTTTCATCATTCAAATTTCGGAGAAAATCAGTGGAGGGGTGGATTAAGGGGCGTAGATTCCAAAAAAATGATCAGTTCTTCTCTAGCTCTATTAGTTTCAGAGATAATTTATTTTTTCCAAAAATGGCGACATCGCAAGTTTTACATATTTATTAATAATAAAGTGATTATAACATTTGAATGAAAGAAACAGATGGCACGCCTAAATTCCAATTACTTTTCTTTATCTTTACGTCAATTTTCATTCAAATCGGACGGAAAAAATGTCGCCCAAAAAATGGGAAGGCTATAGACTTCAAAAATCTTCAAAAATTTTCATCATTCAAATTTCGGAGAAAATCAGTGGAGGGGTGGATTAAGGGGCGTAGATTCCAAAAAAATGATCAGTTCTTCTCTAGCTCTATTAGTTTCAGAGATAATTTATTTTTTCCAAAAATGGCGACATCGCAAGTTTTACATATTTATTAATAATAAAGTGATTATAACATTTGAATGAAAGAAACAGATGGCACCCCTAAATTCCAATTACTTTTCTTTATTTTTACGTCAATTTTCATTCAAATCGGACAGAAAAAATAATGTCACCCAAAAAAGGGAAAGGCTATAGACTTCAAAAATCGTCAATTATTTTCATCACTCAAATTTCGGAGAAAATCAGTGGAGGGGTGGTTTAAGGGGCGTAGATTCCAAAAAAATGATCAGTTCTTCTCTAGCTCCACTAGTTTCAGAGATAATTTATTTTTTACAAAAATGGCGACATAGGCAAGTTTTACATATTTATTAATATTAAAGCGTTTATAACATTTGAATTAAAGAAACAGATGGCACCCCTAAATTGCAATTACTTTTCTTTATCTTTACGTCAATTTTCATTCAAATCGGACGGAAAAAATGTCGCCCAAAAAATGGGAAGGCTATAGACTTCAAAAATCTTCAAAAATTTTCATCATTCAAATTTCGGAAAAAATCAGTGGAGGGGTGGTTTAAGGGGCGTAGATTCCAAAAAAATGATCAGTTCTTCTCTAGCTCTGTTAGTTTCAGAGATAATTTATTTTTTTCAAAAATGGCGACATCGCAAGTTTTACATATTTATTAATAATAAAGTGTTTATAACATTTGAATTAAAGAAACAGATGGCACCCCTAAATTGCAATTACTTTTCTTTATCTTTACGTCAATTTTCATTCAAATCGGACAGAAAAAATGTCGCCCAAAAAATGGGAAGGCTATAGACTTCAAAAATCTTCAAAAATTTTCATCATTCAAATTTCGGAAAAAATCAGTGGAGGGGTGGTTTAAGGGGCGTAGATTCCAAAAAAATGATCAGTTCTTCTCTAGCTCTGTTAGTTTCAGAGATAATTTATTTTTTTCAAAAATGGCGACATCGCAAGTTTTACATATTTATTAATAATAAAGTGTTTATAACATTTGAATTAAAGAAACAGATGGCACCCCTAAATTGCAATTACTTTTCTTTATCTTTACGTCAATTTTCATTCAAATCGGACAGAAAAAATAATGTCGCCCAAAAAATGGGAAGGCTAGACTTCAAAAATCTTCAAAAATTTTCATCATTCAAATTTCGGAGAAAATCAGTGGAGGGGTGGTTTAAGGGGCGTAGATTCCAAAAAAATGATCAGTTCTTCTCTAGCTCTATTAGTTTCAGAGATAATTTATTTTTTACAAAAATGGCGACATAGCAAGTTTTACATATTTATTAATATTAAAGCGTTTATAACATTTGAATTAAAGAAACAGATGGCACCCCTAAATTGCAATTACTTTTCTTTATCTTTACGTCAATTTTCATTCAAATCGGACAGAAAAAATGTCGCCCAAAAAATGGGAAGGCTATAGACTTCAAAAATCGTCAAAAATTTTCATCATTCAAATTTCGGAGAAAATCAGTGGAGGGGTGGTTTAAGGGGCGGAGATTCCAAAAAATGATCAGTTCTTCTCTAGCTCTATTTGTTTCAGAGATAATTTATTTTTTCCAAAAATGGCGACATCGCAAGTTTTACATATTTATTAATATTAAAGCGTTTATAACATTTGAATTAAAGAAACAGATGGCACCCCTAAATTGCAATTACTTTTCTTTATCTTTACGTCAATTTTCATTCAAATCGGACAGAAAAAATGTCGCCCAAAAAATGGGAAGGCTATAGACTTCAAAAATCTTCAAAAATTTTCATCATTCAAATTTCGGAAAAAATCAGTGGAGGGGTGGTTTAAGGGGCGTAGATTCCAAAAAAATGATCAGTTCTTCTCTAGCTCTGTTAGTTTCAGAGATAATTTATTTTTTTCAAAAATGGCGACATCGCAAGTTTTACATATTTATTAATAATAAAGTGATTATAACATTTGAATTAAAGAAACAGATGGCACCCCTAAATTGCAATTACTTTTCTTTATCTTTACGTCAATTTTCATTCAAATCGGACAGAAAAAATGTCGCCCAAAAAATGGGAAGGCTATAGACTTCAAAAATCTTCAAAAATTTTCATCATTCAAATTTCGGAAAAAATCAGTGGAGGGGTGGTTTAAGGGGCGTAGATTCCAAAAAAATGATCAGTTCTTCTCTAGCTCTGTTAGTTTCAGAGATAATTTATTTTTTTCAAAAATGGCGACATCGCAAGTTTTACATATTTATTAATAATAAAGTGTTTATAACATTTGAATTAAAGAAACAGATGGCACCCCTAAATTGCAATTACTTTTCTTTATCTTTACGTCAATTTTCATTCAAATCGGACAGAAAAAATAATGTCGCCCAAAAAATGGGAAGGCTAGACTTCAAAAATCTTCAAAAATTTTCATCATTCAAATTTCGGAGAAAATCAGTGGAGGGGTGGTTTAAGGGGCGTAGATTCCAAAAAAATGATCAGTTCTTCTCTAGCTCTATTAGTTTCAGAGATAATTTATTTTTTACAAAAATGGCGACATAGCAAGTTTTACATATTTATTAATATTAAAGCGTTTATAAAATTTGAATTAAAGAAACAGATGGCACCCCTAAATTGCAATTACTTTTCTTTATCTTTACGTCAATTTTCATTCAAATCGGACAGAAAAAATGTCGCCCAAAAAATGGGAAGGCTATAGACTTCAAAAATCGTCAAAAAATTTCATCATTCAAATTTCGGAGAAAATCAGTGGAGGGGTGGTTTAAGGGGCGGAGAATCCAAAAAATGATCAGTTCTTCTCTAGCTCTATTTGTTTCAGAGATAATTTATTTTTTCCAAAAATGGCGACATCGCAAGTTTTACATATTTATTAATATTAAAGCGTTTATAACATTTGAATTAAAGAAACAGATGGCACCCCTAAATTGCAATTACTTTTCTTTATCTTTACGTCAATTTTCATTCAAATCGGACAGAAAAATAATGTCACCCAAAAAAGGGGAATTCTATAGACTTCAAAAATCGTCAATTATTTTCATCACTCAAATTTCGGAGAAAATCAGTGGAGGGGTGGTTTAAGGGGCGTAGATTCCAAAAAATGATCAGTTCTTCTCTAGCTCTATTAGTTTCAGAGATAATTTTTTTTCCATAATTGGCGACATCGCAAGTTTTACATATTTATTAATAATAAAGTGATTATAACATTTGAATGAAAGAAACAGATGGCAACCCTAAATTCCAATTACTTTTCTTTATCTTTACGTCAATTTTCATTCAAATCGGACAGAAAAAATAATGTCGCCCAAAAAATGGGAAGGGTATAGACTTCAAAAATCGATAAAAATTTTCATCACTCAAATTTCGGAGAAAATCAGTGGAGGGGTGGTTTAAGGGGCGGAGATTCCAAAAAAATGATCAGTTCTTCTCTAGCTCTATTAGTTTCAGAGATAATTTATTTTTTTCAAAAATGGCGACATCGCAAGTTTTACATATTTATTAATATTAAAGCGTTTATAACATTTGAATTAAAGAAACAGATGGCACCCCTAAATTCCAATTACTTTTCTTTATCTGTACGTCAATTTTCAATCAAATCGGACAGAAAAAATAATGTCGCCCAAAAAATCGGAAGGCTATGACTTCAAAAATTGATAAAAATTTTCATCACTCAAATTTCGGAGAAAATCAGTGGAGGGGTGGTTTAAGGGGCCTAGATTCCAAAAAAATGATCAGTTCTTCTCTAGCTCTATTAGTTTCAGAGATAATTTATTTTTTTCAAAAATGGCGACATCGCAAGTTTTACATATTTATTAATATTAAAGCGTTTATAGCATTTGAATGAAAGAAACAGATGGCACCCCTAAATTCCAATTACTTTTCTTTATCTTTACGTCAATTTTCATTCAAATCGGACAGAAAAAATGTCGCCCAAAAAATGGGAAGGCTATAGACTTCAAAAATCGATAAAAATTTTCATCACTCAAATTTCGGAGAAAATCAGTGGAGGGGTGGTTTAAGGGGCGTAGATTCCAAAAAAATGATCAGTTCTTGTCTAGCTCTATTAGTTTCAGAGATAATTTATTGTTTCCAAAAATGGCGACATCGCAAGTTTTACATATTTATTAAAATTAAAGCGTTTATAACATTTGAATTAAAGAAACAGATGGAACCCCTAAATTCCAATTAGTTTTATTTATCTATAAGTCAATTTTCATTCAAATCGGACAGAAAAAATAATGTCGCCCAAAAAATGAGAAGGCAAAGACTTCAAAAATCGATAAAAATTTTCATCACTCAAATTTCGGAGAAAATCAGTGGAGGGGTGGTTTAAGGGGTGGAGATTCCAAAAAAATGATCAGTTCTTCTCTAGCTCTATTAGTTTCAGAGATAATTTATTTTTTTCAAAAATGGCGACATCGCAAGTTTTACATATTTATTAATATTAAAGCGTTTTATAACATTTGAATTAAAGAAACAGATGGCACCCCTAAATTCCAATTACTTTTCTTTATCTGTACGTCAATTTTCAATCAAATCGGACAGAAAAAATAATGTCGCCCAAAAAATCGGAAGGCTATGACTTCAAAAATTGATAAAAATTTTCATCACTCAAATTTCGGAGAAAATCAGTGGAGGGGTGGTTTAAGGGGAGTCGATTTCAAAAAAATGATCAGTTCTTCTCTAGCTCTATTAGTTTCAGAGATAATTTATTTTTTCCAAAAATGGCGACATCGCAAGTTTTACATATTTATTAATAATAAAGTGATTATAACATTTGAATGAAAGAAACAGATGGCACCCCTAAATTCCAATTACTTTTCTTTATCTTTACGTCAATTTTCATTCAAATCGGACAGAAAAAATGTCGCCCAAAAAATGGGAAGGCTATAGACTTCAAAAATCGATAAAAATTTTCATCACTCAAATTTCGGAGGAAATCAGTGGAGGGGTGGTTTAAGGGGCGTAGATTCGAAAAAATGATCAGTTCTTCTCTAGCTCTATTAGTTTCAGAGATAATTTATTTTTTCCAAAAATGGCGACATCGCAAGTTTTACATATTTATTAATATTAAAGCGTAACTTTTGAATGAAAGAAACAGATGGCACCCCTAATTTCCAGTTAGTTTTTTTATCTATAAGTCAATTTTCATTCAAATCGGACAGAAAAAATAATGTCGCCCAAAAAATGGGAAGGCTATAGACTTCAAAAATTTTCATCACTCAAATTTCGGAGAAAATCAGTG
Organism: Neocrepidodera transversa; assembly: GCA_963243735.1. Taxonomy (NCBI): domain Eukaryota; kingdom Metazoa; phylum Arthropoda; class Insecta; order Coleoptera; family Chrysomelidae; genus Neocrepidodera; species Neocrepidodera transversa. The sequence goes on from OY725341.1 coordinate 21,493,594, forward strand.
GAGGGGTGGTTTAAGGGGCGTAGATTCCAAAAAAATGTTTCCCATTATTCGCAAATTGTCCCATTTTGTCTATTTTTTATCATTTTTCTCCATTTTTCCTATTTCTTTTTTTTTGTTTTCCATTATTTTGTCCTTATTGTACCCATTTTCCGGCGTATTTTACCCATTTTTCTTAATTTTTCAATTTGTTCCCATATCTTTCCCTATTTATTCTCTAATTACCCTATATTTTTTCATATTTTCTTCCCAGTTTTCCCAATTTCTCACTATTTTTCCTTATTTTGCCCTATATTTCCTTATTTTTTCCCATTTTGTTGTATTTTTTCCCAAAAATTTGCTTCCTAGTTTTCCCTATTTTGCTCCATTTTTTTCCCTATTTTTCACTATTGTTCCTATTTTATCCTATATCAATCTATTCCATTTTTCTGTTTTCCATTAGTTTTTCCGATTTTCTTTATTTTTCCTTCTTTTTATTTTCCCTATTTCGTCATATTTTCCTCATTTTTTCTCATGTTTCCCTACTCTTCTAACTATTTTTCCTATTTTCTCTATTTATTCTCTAATTTTTCTTTTTTCCATATTTTACCCTGTTCTTTCTTATTTACCCAATTTTTCCATAATTTTTTCCTATTTTTCTAATTTTTTACTGTTTTTACTTTCCGAACAACAGAGTTGTATAGAAGGAAAGTATTGCGATCATGATATTTTGACCATACCCAGATTTTAACGGATCTTTACGTTTTGAGGTCACCTGAATCCATTTATACCATTTTTAGCATGATGTCTGTCTGTGTGTCTGTGTGTCTGTGTGTCTGTGTGTCTGTGTGTCTGTGTGTCTGTGTGTCTGTGTGTGTGTGTGTGTGTGAACACGATAGCGTCTAAACGGCTGAACCGATTTAGATGAAATTTTATATACATATTTAGGGTAACAAGGAGACGACCTGTATAGATTTTGGAGTTAATCGGACAACCGGAAGTGACAGTTGCTATAAGTGATGACGTCATTACCTAACAAGATGACAATAAAGTTTTACACATATATTTTTTATACGTTATAGTTTAATTTCGAATGTTTAAAATTTTCAAAAACTTTTGCCATTGTTGCCAGATATATGAAAAAGTAATTTTTTTTCATATTTTTCTTAAATAACCAAAATAATGCATTTCTATGAAAAATTACAGGATATAAAAGATGTACAACATAAAATTTTCTACACATTTTGTCATTACCGTTTTTTTGAATTCCTCACAGTTTCGTCGCTAGAGGGCGTGAAAAATAATGTATATAGACATTTGCGACTTTTTTTAGATTTTGAGACAAAATTATGGATTTTTATGAAAATTTACAAAAAATGGAAATTGTAGAACATAAAATTTTCTACAAATTTTGTCTTTAATTTTTTTTCGAGTTCCGCATAGTTTCGCCGCTAGTTTTTTTTTTAATTTTTAAAAATCCTTATTAAATTATTATTTTTAGTTAAATTTTAATATTAAAAATTAAAAAAAAATATCTTTAAATTTGTAATAATTAATTTTATTATTTTATTTTTTTTTCAAAATTATATTACAAAAATTGTGAATTTTTTTAAAAATTAACTAAGAAACATTTAAAATTAAATTATGATTTTAAACTAAATTGAATAACTTCTACAATATTAAAGTTATTAAACTGGGATTTGCGCCATTCTAAAGATAAAATAAAACTCTAAATTTAAAATGTATTTTAGTTTCTTAGAATTTAGAATTGTAATATTTATAACCAATATAAAGAATTTTTTATAAATTTTTTGTAATTTCGTTTTTTCAATAAGTATAAAATAAATGAAAAAAGTAAATAGCATATCCGAAAAAGATCCAAGAGTACTATGTGTGTAAATTATTTCACAATTTTAATATAGTATTTGTAAAAGTTATAGCAAAAAATAAAAAAAATTAAAACAATTCAATGGATACACATGAATTTTTGAAAAAAAATTTGATTTTTTTTTTAGTTTTTTAAACTAACTTTATTAATGCATTTTGATCCAGAAACCTAAAAAAAGGTCTGTTTCCCATTTTCAATAAAATTGAATGAGATATTAATTATTTATTGATTTTAAAATTATTCGAAAATAAGTTTGATTTGTTTTAAGGTTAAAATTAATATTAAAAATTTAAAAAAAATTACCCTTACATTTGTAGTAAAAAACTCTATAATTGTGATTTTTTTCAAAATTTTATTCAAAAAATTGTGGAATTCCTCATTTTTTTTTTGAAATTTAATATAAGTTTAAAAAAAAATTGAATAACTTTAAAAATATTAAAGATATTTAAAATGGAATTTATACCATTCGATAGGTAATATAATTAATGTATTTTAATGCAGAAAAACTAAAACAATTACTTTACTAGGAGTATTCGGAAAGTTGGGTGGGATTACCCCCTCATTTTTTCATATTTTTCCCAAATTTCCCTTGCCCTGTTTTTTACTATTTTTCCCAAATTTCCTTATTTTTCCCTATTTATTTTCTAATGTTCCAAAATTTTCTCTATTTTTTCGCAATTTCCCCTATTTTTCACAATTTCCAAAATTTGTTATTCACTATTTTGCTCCATTTATTTATTCTTATTTTTTCTTGTATTTTCCCCATTTTTCAAGATTTTTCTTAATTTTTTCCCTATTTATTCCTGTTTTCCCTATTTTGCCCTATTTGTTTTTCTCTATCATTCTCTATTTTCCTTGTTTTCCAATATTTTTCCCATGATTTTCCGTTTTTAATCCTCAATTACCTAAACTGGATATTTAGGTTACATACTCAAAAGGTCCAATTTAGGTATTCGAGGACTCAAAATGGCCGTACTAGTGATATACGAACCCACGGCAATTGGACGTCCCCAATATGTACCTGCGGACGTCCTCCGTACGTTTTGGGAACATACTTGTGCTATATGAGTATGTATGTAAAATTTCATCTTAATTGGTTCAGCCGTTTAGAAGCTATCGTGTTCACACACACAGACAGACATGCTAAAAAAAAGGTATAAAATCTACTCCGGTTACCTCAAAACGTAAAGATTCGTTAAAATCTGGGTATGGTAAAGAAATCAATTTTGTTGGGTTCGGAAAGTAATAAAACACATATTTTTCTTTCTTATTTATGACAAATTTATAGTCAGAAGTTTTGTTGAAAGACTATTTACAAAAGGTTTATAAAACAAACAAAATTAAATTACTATATGCCTAATAAACAATGGACGTTATTTTTTAATTCAGCCTCCTGATTGATATTAATTTTTACACCAAAAATGAAGAAGCCCTTATGATAAAAACCGTCGATATTTGACAAAATTAAAATTTAAATACATCAAACGTGGTCCTATATATTCTGGAATATTTTACATCTTGAACAATTTTATAAATACCAAAATTCAGTACCAAAACATATACAAACTGTGCTAGAAGTTAAAACAAAATCATACAAAAATATATAATTATTTTCAATACTCATTAATTGTTTAAATTGAAAAAACATTTATTTATTTATAAATAAGGCATCCATTATTGTGTTAAATTCAGCAAGCTCAATTTTCTCGTTTTTAACTATCTACTAAACCGAAATCACACGTTATAAAGTTTTTCAACTCAACATTTGAGCCGAAAGTCGATATGATTTAATAAATATTGACTATGCTTTATCTGATTTCGTCTTGTTTATAAAAATCAGTAATACCAACTAAATATACAGTGTAATGTTAACTCACAAAAAATAACGAATAACCAATATAATTATCGTTATTAAGCTACCAAAATTATTTTGAGTAAACTACTACTAATATATTAAAGAAAAAATTTATTTCGTTGGTAAAACTGTATGTAAACGTAACGAAAACAAATATATAAATTTTTTTAATATTGGTATTCTGTTTGGTTTAACACTAAAATGACATGTTATTATATTAGCAAAACTTAACAAGTGAAAAATCGCTAAAATGTAGGATGTGTGTTAGCTTTTCAATAAAATATAGTGATCAGTTTTGAGCCGTAACTGAGTTCAGGAATCACTTTAAGAACATCTGAACAAAATAAGAAAATATAGTAGAAGAACATAAGCAGGATAATTTGGTCAACCTTGATGTAAACAAAGTGTTTCAGGAAAATATTAATTCAATCAACTAGAAAATACTAGATTGGATAAAAATGGGTCCTGAAAAAGGTAACAAATCACACAAAGTAAAATAGGTAAAACAATGATACAATTGTTATTTACAAGTCAACTAGAATTATAAAGCTGGAGAGTGTTCAGAATGGTTACCACGAAGCAGAGGATGATAATTTAATTTTCCTTGTAGTTGTATTTAATAAATTTGGGAAATTTTTTGATATTAAATCATCTGTGTTATTTAAATATAGCTAAAAAGTGCTTTACACATCCCAATTTATTAAACAAAATTAACGATTTAGAACCAATTTAAATTTCTTGATCAATATCTTACATTACAAATAGTATCTTACCAAACACACCAAATAAGCAAAGATGACACGATGCTAATAAACCAAGTAACTATAATAATTATACGCGGCGACGAACATCTGTAGGTGAATGTACGTTGAAGCTATAAAAAACATGTGCAAGATGGCGTATCTTAGATAATCCTGTATGACAACTTTAGGCGGATGAAATTCATAACGGCTGTATTCGCATGAAAACGAACCAGTTTTATAAAACGATTTTAACATTCTTTCTTTCTCGGCCCACCGATCGAACAACCACTTGGTCAGAGATTCGGAGTCCTGTGGAAGGTCCTTGCAAGGATAGAGTCGGTAAAATAGGACGGTCTGACAGGCTTCTCTGTTGCCGAAAACTATGTGGCTGAGGTCTATTGGCCAGCCGTTGGGGTACGCTATCGTTATGTCGAGGATCCATTCGATTCGCGGCACTTCGTAGAGGTCACCTAAAAAACGAATTATATCTAATTAGAAACATTCATGTTCGCAACGTGAATATATTGCTTTCGGTTTGGTAAAAAACTACACGTTTACAATTTCCGTTAATTATCGCCAAAGTGAGAACCATTCAGACAAATGACTGACACTCTGGTCTTTGTTTTATCACTTCCAGCCAGTTCTCTTTCACCACTTATGATTCATACAGAAGCTTGTGTTTGATGTGTGGTGAAGTTATTTGTTATTTACTTTGTGCCTTTTTTGGTTCACATTTTATATTTTGTTAACGTACACCTTATTTTTACAATGTATAAATATACTAGCAGGTGTTGCGTACCTAATTGTACAAATATAGAAGCGAAGAGCCATAGGTTCCCGCCTCATCATGCTGAGATTATTAAACTGAGGGTTAAAAATATAAACAATGATACATTGAAAGTGTTGGCCCAAGAAGATGTTGTAAAAAACAATATTTGGTGTGTGATGTTCATTTTGATGATGATGTAAAGGAACTATCAAGAGCCGGTTTGAAGAAGAATGCTGTGCCAACTCTTTATTTATCATCAGCAAGGTTATTCTACTAAGAAACTATAAAACAGGCTATAAGTTTATACTAAACATGTAGACCGTAAATTATAGTCCAGCCAGACTATTATAAATTTAATCAGCTAAAAGTAGAGTACTTGAAAAGTAGCCTGTGGGATTTGGCAACTTTGTTTTGTATGAACAAAAAGAAGAAGAGTTTATATATTTTTTTAGGCTGACTTCTTTACCAGATTTTTTGGCTTGTTTCTGACTTCTTTACTAAATTTTAGTGGTTTATTTACTTTATTTGGTACAATTTTTTATAATTTAATATTAATTAACAGAAAATAAATATCACACAACAGATTTGAGCATTCTTGTAGTTTGTGTAGCCTAATAATAAGTATGTGCAAAATCACCTCAATGAACTAGAAAGCTGGCTTAAACGCTGGAAAATTAACGTCAACACCAACAAATCGAAATCACAACTACACCCTAATAACAGCAATTGAATTACTCTCTGTTATGATGAATCTCGTCATTTGCAATATTTTTTTAATATCTGTAGAAGAAGTAGGCAACCCATTGTACATAGTTGCACTTCAGGCAAAATTTACAGAAGGTATGAAAGGATACTTAAAATTTTTCTTAAAAACTAAGTAATTATTTTAAATTTAATGTTAAATGAATGATTAAGGACCAGACTAAAGCCGTTTTAAAATAAATTTTTTGTCAATTTTGTAGTTTGCACTGTACATTTTTTTAAAAAACACGTAAAAAATGATAAATATGTCCCAAAGTTCTAATCGATTTGTTACAAAATAGGAACCAAAGTTTAAAATTGGATTATGATAGAGCCGAAGGCTTAGCATTTTCCTTTATGTCTGTTTTTATTTTATACTGGTAGCTTATACTGTTCTGAAAAAAAAAAGTTATTTCAAAACCCTTGCAAACCGACTAGCGGTGACGGACTCTTAACGGCGAAAACTTTGAAACTCAATATACATTCAGGAAATTTAAAAGTGTGTTTTTTACAAGACTGAAAGCAATATATTCACAAGTTGTGAATATGAAAAAATAAGATGTATATGTTAGAGAAAAAATATATATAATAGAAAATAACTACCATTTTATATAAATATGTGTAAATAAATGTATAGATTAAGTAATAAAAATGTTGATTAGATATGAAATAACTACTCACTTTTTACAGAATTTGAATTATTATTTAGGATAGCTTTTCTGCTTAATGTATCCATGATGACATGCATAGCACCGACTCGGGGTAAAGTTACATAATCGTATTTTGGGTAGTTCATTTTTTCGGCGTACCGATGCGATATGGCTTTTCGTTTTCTTAAAAATCCCCCTTCGGGAAATAAAACCAACCATTTCCTTCTCAGAGGTATATAGGCGTCTAGTAAATGTTGTGCGAAGTCTTGTAGAGATTTGTCACGGGTTGATTTACCCTAAAATAAATGAATCTCTGATCAAATTTTAAATCGAGAGAATAGAAAATAATTCAAAATTTAAATTCCAAGAATGTAGTTCAAATTATTATAAAGTATAAAATTTGTTCTTGCTTACCGCTCTAATAAAAAAATCCTTGTGTAATACACTAACAATACCAAAATTGGTATATTTGAATACGCTATCCATTATCCACATGACATTGGGCAACACTTGTTTCTTAGCATTAAAACAAGAAAATAACAAAGGCACATCAGCTGTCGATTGATGATTCGCTATAACTAATGTCCTGTCATCTTGACATTTTAAGATGTCATCTCCTACTTCGACAACTAAAACAAAAAAATAGTTATTTCATAAACAGATATCGTTTTATAACTTACTGTCGTATCCTGCAGAATAACTCCACATAGATACCATGGCAAGCAGCCAGTGGAAAAAGTACCCTTCTATCCTCCAATAAACATCTGGATTAACTTTTCTAAGTGGTAACAAGAGTATCATCCACATAACATATGTAGGTATACAATATAAATTGTTTATAAGAATAAAACACAGCCTTAGGAATCCTTTTGGAATTTTGTACCATTCACTGAAACAACAAAAAGAATATTATTTTTTATTTGGCAAAAAGCTTGAAACATATATTTGTGATATAATTTTTTCTCATTAAAAATATTAATAGTTTCTGACGTATTTTTTGATAACAATGCTTACTTAATTAATTTCACATTTTACGACCACATTAATAGTATTTTAAAATTTAATGTTTTGTTTTAAGAAATTTCAAAATTCTGCTACGAACTTGTATTTAGTCTAATCATGTCAATGTTTATTTATTTACTTTATGTGTATTTATAGAAAACTTTAATCAGGGTAACAGTGTATCTATAATTGTTAATTATAATTTTATTTAGAACAAATCACGCATTTCAATTAATATTTCCATATAATAGGAGCTTGTAACATTTACTATCGCAAATTAGTCAGCATTTTTCATTGAAATGCAAAGTTGCAGGTTAACAATAAAATAAAACATACAGTATAAGAGTGGAATATATTTTATTTCTCATAAATATCATCTGTCTTGGACGATTAGTGACGATTCAAGATGAGATAAAAATATATAATAATCTTTTATATAATATTTATAAGATGGAGATCTGTAGTACTGTCAAGGTTACAGTTACTTTTATATCACAATAAATAAATAAAAATAATAAATATTTATTGATAAAAAATAACATTGCAAGCACATACCCCTTGCAGATCTCCATTATCTACTATGTATAAATCAGAATGTTGATATTAAATTTTATCAATAATTAACAACCCAATTTAGAAATTGACCCAGAATTCCGAAATTGTATAATTTACTACCAATAAATGCAACGTTTAGACAATCAAAGGCACATAATAAGTCTAATTCATTATATATATTTGAATAAAGTTGCAATTGTCTATGAAGTTAAAACTTTTTCAAAATCGATATTCGTTTATAATTAATATTGTTAGCATCACCTTATTTGTTTATTGGTATTATACATAAAATTTTTAAGATATATCGATACCCCCATCGAACAAGGTTGTAAGTAATTTTTAAGTCATTTTTGCGATTTTTCAGAAACACGCTTATTGTGAAATTGTTATTTTCCTAACAAGTGCGGAAAGTTGGACTTGTCCGAACGCAATTGCAGTTGCCCGAACGACGCGAAGCGAAGTTATTCAAATAGTTTAAAAAAAATCAAGAGGTGATAGTACTGCTTTTATATGAATACAAGTAAAATATGAAAATAAAATGACCATGTCTAAATTGCCTATATTTAAAACTTTATTTTTTATATTTTTCGAGTATTTGTTGCTGCATTTTTACCAAATTTCTTGTCACCAATTTTTTTAAAACAAATTACTGGTGACACGTAATTTTTTTTTCATTTCTGTCATGTAAGTCGTGATAAAAAAGGTCTAAATTGGTTCTCCTAAAAATTTCAATATAACCGGACTTAATCTAAGAGAGATATAGGGATAATTAAAAATTAAAAAAATTCCCTAAAATATGAGATTTTTTGGAAATTGTCGATTTTGGCCAATTTGGCAATTCCAAATTGTCTGGCGAACTCCAAAATCGGATCCGCCAGGTAGATTTACATAAGAATCAATTTTTTTAGGTGGTTGTTTTGGAGTGTTATAGAGGGTCCTTAAAGTGCATCTTAGAGATCCCTCATTCTCCTACTAGAGAGTATTTTTAAGAAGTCTTGTTGTTCCTAGATAGTTTAAACAAGAAATAGAAAAAAAGTATCCCCACTCCAAAATTTTAGTATTTTTTTTCTCAGAAATGAGCTTTTGATATTGGATAAGGTTTGGTGAAAAATGTTGAATACATCTCCAAATGTTCGACTCCCTGAAATATCAGCATCTTAGAAAAAGTACCCCTACTCCATAATTTAGATTATTTATTTTCTCAGAAACGAGCTTTTGAGGCAAGATGCGTTTGGTGAAAAATGCTGAGGAAGGAAGAAAAATGCTTAGGAAGGAATGTTGTATACATCTCCAAATTTTCAACTCCCTGAAATATCGGCTTCATAGAAAAAAGTACCCCCACTCATTAATTTAGATTATTTTTTTTTCAGGCACAGGAGGCGGTTTGTTGGAAAATGCTGAGGAAGGAAGGAAAATGCTTAGAAAGGAATGTTGTATTTCCAACTCCCTGAAATATCGGCATCATAGAAAAAAATTACCCCCATTCCATAAATTATATTTTTTTTCTCAGAAACGAGCTTATGAGACAGTATGCGATTTGGTGGAAAATGCTGATGAAATGTACACACCTAAAAATTTTCAACTCCCTAAAATATCGGCTTCATAGAAAAAAAGTACCCCCACTCCATTTAGGTGGAAATGCTGAGGAAGGAATGTTGTATACACCTAAAAATTTAGTCCCTGAAATATCGGTATCATAGAAAAAAGTTCTCCCACTCCATAATTTAGATTTTTTTCCTCTCAGAAACGACCTTTAGAGACAGTATGCGATTTGGTGGTGTATACAACATTCCTTTCTCAGCATTTTCCATCAAATCGCATACTGTCCAAAAAGTTGGTTTCTGACAAAATTATAATCTAATTAACGCAGTGGGGGTACTTTTTTCTATGATGCCGATATTTCAGGAAGTTGAGAATTTGGAGGTGTATACAAAATTCCTTCCTCAGCATTTTTCACCAAACCGCATCTGGTCTCAACAGCTCGTTTCTGAGAAAAAAATTATTAAAACTTTGGGGTGTGAGTACTTTTGTTCTAAATCTTGTTTAAACGATCTAGGAACAAGCTTAAAAATATTTTAAATTTATTAGGGACGCCACTTACACTTATGACTTTTTATCTAGACATAGGATTTTCTTTCATTATTAGGGTTGTTTTCTCCTTGATTACCACTCCCTTCTACATTTTAGTTTTTATCTTTAGATAGTTATGTATAGAATTTTTTTTTTCTACTACCGTGTGTAAATTACTAACTTTACACATATTTTGCCATGCGTACAGTTAAATTTTACGCACTAGTGCGTAAAATGAAATATTAGTGCATAAAGTACATGGTTTTACTTATTTAAAATACTTTTTAAGTTTAGTAGGTTATTTTTGTTTTAATGCTAAATAATGTAAAAGCTGTTATCCTTAATGCAAAAGAGTTTTACTACAATCTGTAGATTAAAAAAAAATTGGTAAACAAAATTGTATGGCAATTAACGTCTATATTAACAACAGGTATATAAATTCGAAAGGTTTTAAAATTAGCTACAACAAGCTGGCAGTGAAAGGTTAGCAGAATCAAAAAAAAATACACTCGAATTAGTTGCTGATTAGCTGCTAATTAGTTGCCAAAGAAACGATTTAGTTGCTCATTTATATAAAGATAGAAGAACAATTTGAACAATGTTAATGAAATCAAAAAAAATACACACGGATTAGTTGCTCATAATAGTCACCAGAAATCGCGAATACCGCCAGCTTTATATTAAGGTAGTGGAAAAATTTGAACAAAGTTAGCGAAATCAAAAAAAATACACTTGAATTAGTTGCTAATTAGTTAGTTGCCAAAGAAATGATTTAGTTTGTCATACCTGTCACGAGAAATCGTGAATATTTTGTTACTTACTCTTTGTGCCTTGTGTATGAATAACCCGAGGTAGGGGCGAAAAAATTGTTATCGGTTAAAAAACCGGCCGATTGTTAATTTTTATTTTGTTGCTGATTGTTTGCATCCTGTTTATCAATATTCTTAGTGGCAACAAATTCTATATCAATTGATTCTACCTGATAATTAGTTTTGAAGCTAACAGGTTTGTTATCGAATTTAACTGTTAAAAAAATTGTCGAATTTTTTTCTTTTTTGAGACGTTTCTTGCTTATTATTTGAGCAACAAATTAGCAACAAATTCCTATGCAATTGTCGATATAAGTCTAGCGGTATACGCAATTTCTTATGACCGGTATGAGCAACTAAATCGTTTTTTTGGCAACTGATAAGCAACTAATTCGAATGTACTTATTTTTTTTCGATTTCGCTAACTTTGTTCAAATTTTTCCGCTAGCTTTATATAAAGCTAGCAGTATTCGAGATTTCTCGTGACCTTGTGAGCAACTAAATCGTTTCTTTGGCAACTAATTAGCAACTAATTCGAGTGTTTTTTTTCTGATTCCGCTAACCTTTCACTGCCAGCTTTCTGGAGCTTTTAAAATTACATATGTTAAATAACTTCCATTTTAAAGTTAAAGTGAAAAAAAAGTTGAGATATTTCTTTGTTGGATTACGTATATCCTAAACTGAAGTATCTAGAAATACAATTTTAATATTAAACTATTAGTCTTACTTCTCTGAAAATGCCTATAAGATTAAAAAAGACGTAATATTAGTTACAACCTTATTCGATAGGGGTGTCGATATTATTTATATATACAGGGTGTTTCATTGGGAAAGTGACATACGTTAACTACAGATAGGGGACACCTAGGCGATCTCAAAAACCCCATACTTAATGGGTCTAACTACTTTAATAATCAAGATACAGGGTGCTTTATCTATTTTGCCAATTTCTTACATGGTTCATAACTTTCTAACCACACTGTATATTTCGTGATATTTGGCAGGCATATTTTGTTTAAAGTGCCCAATTGATCAATAAATTTACAATAAAAGAAATCCAGGTCGGGATTAAAAAAATTATAAAACACGTTGAAACCCGTAAAAAACCGTAAAAAATCCTAAAAGATCCTAAATAATTCAAAAAAATCGTAAATAATCCTAAAAAATCGTAAAAAGTCGTAAAAACCCGTAAAAAATCGTTGTCAGTAAATTTCTTGTGTTTATTGTGAAAGTAAATTTTTCGGGCCATTCTTCATTAATTCAAGTTATTTATTTTTGGTAATTCAATATTCAGTGGCGGCTCGTGAACTTTTTAAGAGAGGAGGCTGGACATAAAACGTTTTTGTAAAAATATACTTTTCAGCCAATTAATTTAACCTTTGCGCAGAGACCGTACCAGCTACATCAGTGACAAAATAATTGTTGGCCAGCAATTTTTTTTTCTTGGGAATTTTTCATGTTTTGTTTTTTTTTTATTACTTTTATCAAGTTTTAATCCGTTTGAGAGTAGAAAATGATCTCGCCACCGAAACCGACGTGACAGGAATGGTGACCCACACAACGTGTCGCACCGGTCGTACTGAACTCAAAAAAGGGAGGCGGCAGACTAGGAGGCTAGTAGAGGCTAGCCTGCTGGGAGTATTGATATTTCAGCCATTTTTTACTATGTTGAGCAATACGTTTTTAGGGTTTGAGATATTTACAGAGTTTGCAGAATCTAGCCTCGGGGCACTGTTTTCAGATTCAAAAATAACTAATGAGAACGGGGAATTAATTGTAAAATTAAAAAAATTAATAGAGATACAGGATATAAAATGATGAACAAAATATTTCTGGTGCTATTTGCTGGAAAAATTGGTGAGGACGCTGAGCCTCCTTTGCCTCCTTCGAGGAGCCGCCTCTGTCAATATTATTTAGAGAAAGATGAATGTTTTTTGTAGATTATTTATCGAAAATTATGAAAAACTTGAAATTTTACCAATTTAGGTTAACAAGTCTTCATTAAAACTAAATCGCATTAAAAAAAAATAGTTTCAGTTTTGGGCTTTTTAGCATTTCAGAATTCAAACTTAAAATTTTACAAGAAAAAATATTTTGCCTAAAATGCAAAGTATATCACTAAATTCATGTTTTCATGCTCCTTGCAAATACAGAATCTATTTTAGAAAATTCTGATATACAGGGTGTTGTTTTTGGGTCAGAATATTTTATAATACTTTTTTTAATCCGGACCTGGATTTCTTTTATTGTAAATTTATTTATCGATTGGGCACTTTAAACAAAATATGCACATCAAATTTCATAAAAATATGGTTAGAAAGTTATGAACCATGCAAGAAATTGGCAAAATAGATAAAACACCCTGTATATTGGTTATTAAAGTAGTAAGACCATATAAGTAGGTGTCCCCTATCTGCAGTTAACGTATGTCACTTTCCCAATGAAACACCCTGTATATAAGCTAAAGGAAATCAGCCAATGGCCTTTTGTAAACCTCCTCAGGACAACAGAATAGAAGAAAGAGAAACAATTAATACATTTTTCAATAAACCAAAACTATCATTTTTCTAAATTTTTATCGAATTACTAAAAAGCAAAAATCTATTTTATAAATATTTATTGAACCATACAGTTAAAAATAGTGAGTAGGTAAGTATTTTTATATACTTGTTTGTCAGGTTACAAATTAATTTTAGGAAATTGAATTTATTATCATTAATTAAAAAAATATTCAGACAATATTTTCCCAGAATTATAAACAAAAACATTTATTTAAACTGAGGTCACATTTTGTTATGTAGTTCCTCACCTAAAAAAGTGATAATTTCATACATACATTTTGAATCCAGTTAATTATACAAAATATAACATTTTAAAACATAATAATTAATGTTAAACAAGAAATTGGCCTTGAAGTTACCAGTCATATCAGAGAGAGAGAAAATTATAATATAAATAACAGTAATTAATTTCCTACAATAGTCATTCATTATGATATAAATTTATGTTAACTATGTTTTAAATTAATGTATTGTATTCCTACTCTAAGTATCTGGAATTAAATACAGATACTGACCTAACTCATTTTCAAGGTAGAGCAAGATTAGCCTTGATATTTATAAAAAAATTGAAAGGTTTGTATAAATTTCCAGTAGAGATGAACAACTCAATAACTCCTTAAATAAGGAAGTGTAAAATATATCTGCAAAGATGGAAAGATCAAGGAATTTATCAGATAGAAACAGTAATAAGAATGATAAATATCCAGAAATCTTTGGCAAAAAATTATCAGGAAGATTTAGTCGAAAGAATCAGAATGGAGATTAGACTAACAGAAAAAGAGAAGAAACAAAATTGGATTAAAACAGAAAAAGACAAAGCAATAATCAAGAAAAAAACGGTAACAGAAATGATAACTGATACCATTTTAGTTTTGTACAAAATTTTTATTTGTATATCATTAAATTTTCAAATATTTTCTCCAGTTAAAACTGTTTTTTTTGACCATCTTTTCAATTACTAATAATCAGTTAAAAGTTAAATTAGATATTATGTACTTATTTTGCAATTAATTAATGATCTGGTACAACTTTTTCCTTTTCAATTCAAATATGAATAATTAATAACTTGCAATTAAGATAATTTTTATCAAAACTTTTAATCATTACTATTACTAGACATTAATAAATTATTATTTTATCTACATTAAATTGGTTAAACAAAATACCAAATAAGTAGATTTATACACAATATACAAATATTTGTTCAGGTGTAAGTTGAAATTTGTAGATATTTTGAAATTTTCTAATTCGTTCTAATCCTAAAGTGTGTGAAACTAAATTAAAATTAATTTAAATCTGTGCCTAATTAAAAAAATTAGAATTGTTGGTTTGAAAGGAAGTTAAATATATGCATATCTAATTGATTTTATTATAATCATTATTATATTTGACGTTGGTCTATGAATTTTGCATTAATTGTATATACAAAGACATGGCAATTATCAAGTTAAAATTGCTAGTATCAAAGTGCAAAAATATATTTATGTTTTCACACACTGTAAAATGTTTATGCAAAATTTTATCTTATGGGTACTTTAGTATAAGAAAATATTATCTAATGTTGTTAACTTTTACGTATTGCAGTTTTTTATATCTTTATGAAGACCTAATAGACAATATTAGTTATATATTTTGTAATAGTCGTTTTTATAGTAAATAAACGATACAAATAAGTACAATATGAATTATTAGTAAAAATAATATAATTTTGCAAAATAATGATACAACAGGAATATCAGTCAACATAATAAATTTAAATTAAACCTAACTATTCATTTCCTTTGTAGGTAATTACTGTAAAATTCGTCTGCTTTGAGCTTATATTGTTATCTAGTAAATTTAGATTTTGGTGCAAAATAAACAACAGAAAACACTGTGCTTTTCAAAACAGCTCTATTTTTAGTACATTTTTGCCAATAACAAAACGATAACTGAATACAATTTAAAAATACATGGTCATTAATTTAACTTTTATTCTTTAGTAAAACTTCTTAAAAGAAAAGATTTTTTTTTATTACATAATAATATTACTGAAATTTTCCTAGGTAAACAAAAAAAATTTAGTTAAAGATAAACTTACCTTATTACACTTCGTTCTTCCATTTTTATATATATCAAGTTTTTAGTTTTTTCTTAAAGTTCATAACTTATTAAATTACGTCACTAATACATAAAAGTTTTTAACTAACAATATACCTTCTACTTGACATTTTATGAAAAATAATCGATATGACTGCTGCAATGTATTTACATAAATTTGAAACAAAGTTTACTTAAAAGGCGAAAGAAAATCGAATCAAAATAATTATTACAAAGTTAAACAAGCCATATATCCTTGAAAAAAAAAGTAATTTGATGTGTTATCAGCGAGTTTCCGTTTTTATCCTTTTTGTGTAATTTGAGGTAAAGCAAAATCAAATAACCTTGTAAATTTTATCACGATTTGTTCCTTACACCTTTTATATACACGGCATTAAATAACGAACAATATCTCACTTAAAAAGGAATAATTTTATTTATTATAAACACTCCGATTCCGACTAGCAATGAAACGAAAAATGAAAACACAACACTCTGTTTTGTCATATGTCAATGTCATATTTTGACAATGTATGTCAATTTTAGGCAATTTTTCATTATTATTTATCTTAAATAATAAGTAGCAATGTTGCCATATCTAGAAGATTTCTATATGTATTTTTTGATAAATTTTTACCTTTTTCCAAAAAATTTAGGCAGATTTTCCTTAATAGATTTTAATATATAATTTTCAATAATGTAAAAACGCCATTAGCAATAGAATAACATTTATTTCAAACAAGCATTATACTTTAATTTCTATGTTGTTATAATTTGGTATTTTTATTGTAAGGGCCATTTGAACCGACAAACAGTTAAGCGTGGTTTGGTTTTAATTATTTAAACCTAGCTTTATATGAAGCCGTTTGCACCATCAAAGTTTTTTGATCCAGTTTTGTATGCAATTAATGCATAACAAATGAACTACGTTGTCTCGTGTAGGTCTAATAAGTTCTTATTGCTATTTGCATCCTCATACAATATAACCTAACTTTTTACCTAATTGTGAATTTGTGTAGCGAAAAATATCGTATCGCTAGATGGCACTGTAAATGACAAAATGTCGGATTGAGGTGTGAACAACAAATATTCCGTCATTTGATCTCTTGTAAAACGTAAAAAATAGTCAGAAAGCAAAAAAACATCAACGAAAATGAGTTTTCTGAGAAATTTTAGCTAATTTTGATTTGTTATCAATTGAACCAAAGGTTTATATTTGGACTTTTAGTGTTATTATTGTTGCTGTTGTAGATGAATAGATTTTTACTCTGCGTTAGATTTTTGCCTGAGCTTGAAATTAATGAAATATTATGTAATAAGAGGATTATAGTTTATATAATATTTCTTTTAATTTTTTGACAATCCTCAGCTGAGTTGGCCGAAAAAAAACTCACTAAATCTGCACAAATTCCGTCAAAAATGGTAGTGTCTATTGATATTATTTTAAATTAGAATAAAGGATATATAGATATTCTAAATTTTCAACAGTTGTCCTGCCTTTTTCAGAATAATTAATATATAGTAATAGATTAGAATATGCTAAATTATATTCCCTCTAATTATATTTGTTATGCATGTTATGTTCAAATAATTCACAACTTTTTAAACTTGGTAATGGCCGAGTAGACACATCCAAACAGATTAGCCACACTATATATTTTAACACAAAATTACTAGTCGACCTGAAGTCTGTCATTTTAAGAAAAAAGAAATATTGGACAGTATTTTTTTAGTTCGTCATTACCAGTTTTGGTCACTTCTATCTTTCTTATTAATTTTTGAATATTGATAATTAAAAACTTGAAGGTTCTTTCTAGGAAAGGATCCGTTTTTTAAACGCTTTCTCTGTATTGTTTAAGTCACATTATTAATAAACACAAATAAATTAGTATGAATAGAAAACTTTATGGAAACTATGAAACTTAACATAAAAAAATCATCATTTACAAAGTGTTTGCTGCAAACAAACATATACTTTGAGATAGATTTTCCTATTTTCAAGATTTTCTTGTATTTTTTAACTGCCTTGGGATCCAAATGACATTTGAAAGTTTACTTTTCACCCATATAAACAAATGAAATTGGTTTATTGTTCACACCTCGAATGGTTCCAACGAGCAAAGATAGATGTCACCCACTCTGAGATTTTTATTCCCTATTGGATTGGTGTAAAAAATATTAAAAAATGAATTCAAAAAGATAACGCAATGTTAATTTTTCAAAAGAAGAGCAAACTATTATTAAATTTAATTTCGAAAAATAAAAAAAAAACATAATATTTATACACTTGGCATAATATTGGTATTTATACATTTCGTTAGGGTACTCCAATTCTAGTTGAATTAACTGAAGAACATAATTTGCTGTCTTTATATAATCTAAACCTTTTAAAAAAAGTTGACTCATTCGTGGAAATTTGTATTGTAATATTTCCAAAATATCTAGATCTTTATCAAAAATATCAACAAACACGAGAAACAAAATGAAAATTATTCTATTTCTGGGTTAGAAAACACCGCTCTAAGATTTTATGTATCCAATTTTAAGAAACACGAGAAACAAAATCAAAATTATTCTACTTCTGGGTTAGAAAACACCGCTTTAAGATTCTCTGTATCCAATTTTATTGGTTGATTTCGAATTCATTTTCGAAATCGACCAATAGAATTCGATACAGAAACCCGCCTGCAGATTTTCCGCCTAGTGGGAATCAGTCCTTAGTAGTCGTCCACCATGGCGGCCTAAATTAAGCTTCGCTTTTATTATTTTAAACTGAGTTTATCGTGATATACAAATGAATTTATTTATTTTACCAAGCTTTTAACATGTTGGTGCAAACGGCCATCATATTAGTGATTCATGAAAATAAATGTGGCAACGCTGATAAGTAGTTCATTTAAATCACTGCGACAATTGGCCTAGAAAAATAAAATGTAGACTTTGACAACTATGTCAATGTCAAATTATCGCATGGCAGTGACGTGCTTAGCACGGGGTGACGTGTTTTGTTAAAATTATAATCGCAATCATGTTGGACTTATTTACTATTTTTAGTAAAGGAGGCATAGTACTGTGGTGCTTCCAAAGTACAAATCAAATATTCACTCCTTCTGTTAATGCTTTAATAAAAAATGTCATCCTGCAGGTAAATATTTACTTTTTGCATAAAATATGTTATCATGACTTCTACTATTTAAGCATATTGATTCATTAATTTTAATTAATATCTTAAACTAATAAAGTAATAAAATATTTTATAATTTTTAGGAAAGAACAGGCATAAAAACATTTGATCATGATGGATTATTACTACAATATAAGTTAGATAACGAATTTGATTTGGTTTTTGTAGTAGCATATCAAAAAATACTACAATTATCATATGTAGACAAGTTTTTAAATGATATTCACTTGGAGTTTCGAGATAAATACAAAAATGAACTATCCGATAAACATTATTTTCAGAATTACAGCTTTCTGGATGTCTATAATTCCACTCTTAAAACTGCCGAAAGCTGGGGCAAAGCCCAGTTGAAGCAGCCGAAACAAATGAGGACTTTCGATGAGTCCCTTAAGTCAAAAAAGACTGTTTCTTCTATGATAGAGAGGAAGGGCGAAGAAAAGCCACAAAAACCAATAAAAAAGAAAGAAGTCAATTTTAGCGAGGAAGGTAAATTTAACACATTAAATCTAAATAAAACCCATACATTTAATAACTTAATTAAATTCTATATAAAAACATTACAAATAATTCTTATGTTACCACAATATTTTTTATATATAATGTTTGTAATAATCCTATATTTTAAATAATTATAGCTAACTTCATTTATTAATAACAAATAAGAACTGTTAAAATTTAGCCGTTAGTGAATTCACTGAACTTGGGAAAACGTCTTACCCTGTTTCGTCCCAATTCGTTGGTTGTTAGTCGATTTACCAATCCACAATATTTAGTTATATAATTCAATAAATGTTATAATTTAGCAGCCAAAAATTTTCCCCGTAATATAAAACTCTTTTAACCTCTGGTAAAAGTATCAAACAATTTACTGAACTGGGGAAAATGTCTTACTCCGTTTTGTCCCAATAGAACTTTGTTTGTTATTACTTAGTTGATTTACTAAGCCACCATATTTTGTTAAATAACTTCAATAAATGTTATAATTTAGCATAATTTATCTTTTAACCTCTGGTAAAAGTATCAAACAATTTACTGAACTGGGGAAAATGTCTTACCCTGTTTCGTCCCAATAGGACTTTGTTCGTTATTAGTCGATTTACCAGGCCACCATATTTTGTTAAATAACTTCAACGAATCTTATAATTTAGCAGCCAAAAATTTTTCCCATTATATAAAACTCTTTTAACCGCTGGTAAAAGTATCAATCAAAAATGGGTAAATTGTAATTATTGATTTTTACCATTATATATTCATTTGTTTTTGTATTAGGATATTTTAAAATATTGTTTAATATAATTACTTATATTAAAAACATTCAGTATTATTTTTGGAGCTGACGAAGATATGATTAATTGAGAATTATACATATTTATAAAATAGTTAAAATTTTAGGATATTTGAGCTAATAAATAAATAACAAATTTACTTTAATATCTCCATCAAAATAAGTTGTGTATTATTTCTTGATAATTTTAATTAGTTTTTAAATAACCAGGTTAAATATTTTTATTACACACAATAAATCAACAAAATTGTAATTAAAATAACATCAGTTCTCTCTCATTAATTTAATTTGGATTGTTTACTCTTATCAAATACTTATAACAACTATTGTCTGTTTTAATCAGTTTTTTAAACAAATATATAAATTATAATACAAATGAAATAATGATATATAATGTACATTATTGTTTATTTCATTTGCATTAAATTAAGTTTTATTCATCGGAGGTCAGTAAAGTTTGCGAATTTGCCAAAGATTTTTTGTGCATTCGTTTGTCCATCGATTGTCCATTATTGTCTACTAATTATTTTCGTTTGTTCACCCTTCGTTTCAAAATGGTGGCCCAAAAACTTTTTTTTTGCAAATTTTGCTCTCGGCACCCACAAATTGCAAAAAAAAAAATTCAACCGTTTGTTCTTTGTTTGTCCACCAATTAGTTTTGTTTGTCCACCCAGCGGTTAATTATAAATAATTATATGAATTTTAAAAAATTGTGATATCGTGAGGTTGGCTTTTTTATTTTGAATTTTTAAATTTTTTTTCGTGCATTCGTTTGTTCATCGATAGTCCACGATTGTCCACCTAAAATTTTTGTTTGTCCAAGCACCATTTCAAATTCGGCGATTTTGGTTTCATTTAATAAACACCTTAATTTTTAAAGATAGAATAAAACTTTATAAGGTTTTTCTATTGAAGGTCAAATACCGCTAAATATAGCCTATAAAAATTTTTAACAACGTTTCGTCTTTGAAGGACCACCATCAACTATTTTTTTTTAATACGGACCTGTACATTTATTTCATTTTTGAAATCCCCATTTTTTCATTATCCAACCATGTAGAACATTTAATTTTTGTACGTACTTTGGGAATTTTTCTAATTGAGGTCATGTTCCATTTTCAGAAAATATTGATAAATTATTTTAAATAAAATTAATTAAAAATTGAGTCTACTTTGAGCTTAATTTCTATTAAATATTTGAACAACAACAAATAATTGTTATTTATGTACCATAGGTAGGTATAAACATATGTTCATTTTTACGGGCCATATAATGAACAGGACCGTACATAGAAAAATTCTTTAAGTTTAGATTATTGTGATTGAATAGAGAAAAAAATCTGATGTGGCCAGCACATGACCTCTCGCCATTTTTGAATCAAAAATTTACAGGTTGACACAAAAAAGTATGAAAAAAAATTATATTTTTGTAAATCTGGCAACAATGGTAAAAGTTTAGAAAATTTTAATGAGATGAAAATAAACTGTAGGGTATACAAAATATATGTGTAAAACTTTATTGCCGTTTTCTATAATAATGGCGTCATCACCCATAGCAACTGCCACTTCCGGTTGTGCGATTGGCACCAAAATCTAATCAGATCTAATCTAGGGTATCAGAATCCTGTATGCAAAATTTCAAATTTTTTTATTCAGTAGTTTTTGAGTTATCGTTACTACAACATCCATCCAAACACACACACACACACTAACACACACACACACACTAACACACACACACACACTAACACACACACACACACTAACACACACACACACACTAACACACACACACACACACACAGACATCATCGCGAAAATATTAAAATCGTATTCTAGGGACCCCAAAACGTGTTTATCCATTGAAAACTCACTACCCAATTTTTAGCATGATTCCTATACCTCTCTTATCTGAAGGGCGAGAGGTAAAAATGAGGATTTCAAAGATGAAATAAAAATTATAAGTACAGGTATTTAAAAAAAAATGTTGAGGATGGCCCTTCAAAGACGAAACGGAGTTTTTCAAAATTGGATAAGCTATGTGATGCCATATTTAGCCTTCAATAAAAGTTTTATAAAGTTTTTTTCCAGCTTTAAAAAATAAGGTGGTAATTAATTAAAACGAAAATCGCCAATTTCGGTTTTTCTTAAATATCTCGGAAACCGGACCTGATATTTAAATTTTGAAAAAATCTGTTAATTCGTCTTGAAAATACACATCTTTTTCCCACCTTTACAATTTTGGAACTATAGAAATATTTACTTTTTATTTCAAATTCTGTCTTGTATTTCCATGTCTTTTCTGATTCTACTGTCAACAATTTCAGGCAATACATATTCCAAATAAAAGATTTTTATTCGTTTTTCCATTTTGTTCTTCTAAAATTCAATATTACGTGAAATTTGTTCAACATAAATACCTCTTTGGGTCCAAAAACACAACATACAAAATGGTTTTTATACCAATTATGATTTTGTTATTTGTCTCTGGGTTACAAACATATTGTGATTATGTAGTAGAAAACTATATTTTTATATTTTTATAAGCCTCATCCTAATCTATTTAAATTTATAGATGTGTTAAAAGGATTTCAAATTGAAATTTATGCACAAATTCAAAGTACAGATATATGTGTTAAACGTTATAACATAAAATTGAAAAAAAAACAGAACAGTATAAAAAGTTTAGTAATTCAATATAACAATAATGTTATTAGTGAAAATAAATTATAAGACCTGATTCGATTTTTTTAAATACATTTTGTATGTCCCTCGTAAAGTAAAAGTAAAACAGATAGTATTTTATTTTCACTCCTAAAACTCGATTTTGTTAATATTCCGCGAGGGAGCCACTTCCTAAGCAGAAACGAGACTCTAGAAAATGTAAGGGTTTTGTAGTTCCTCAATTTTTTTTCTTATTTTCGATTAAAAAAAAATTAAAAAAATATTTATGTGTAGATAAAGGTTAAATATTTGCTTCTACTCTTAAAAATTTGGAAAATGTTAACTGCTTGAAAAAAAATTTGTAAACATTTTTAGGTTTTTAATGATTTTCACGATTTTTTTCAGAAAAAACTAAAACATATTTTCACAATTTTCGATAGTAGGAGCCTAGATTTAACCTTTATCTCTGTATGTATATTTTTTTGCTTTTATAGCATAGTGTCATAATTTTGAACAAAAGAAGCGGAAGATTGTCTACTGGAATTTTATTTGTAGATGTAAAAAAATCATTTGTCTGTTCTCGTCCAGAGAATTTAATCAAATGAGAATTCGCTTTTTGCCCTTAGTTTTGAAATGGTGCTTGAACAAACAAAAATCTTAGGTGGACAATCTTGGACTAACGATGAACAAACGAATGCATGAAAAAAAATTTCAAAATTCAAAAAAGGGTGTGCGAACTTCACAATGTATTGAAAGTTATATAATTAATTTTAATTAACTGGTGGGTGGACAAACAAAACTAATTGTTGGACAAACAAAGAACAAACGACTTGTGCGGTTAAAATTTTTTTTGCAATTTATGGGTGCCGAGAGCAAAATTTGCAAAAAAAAGTGAGTGCCAACTTCACTGACCTATTCATAGGCAATTTTTCTGGAAAAGTATTAACCAGTATGTAACAAACTGATTTAAAAATCTATGTTGGATCTGATTATAAATATATATTGATTTTAGAAAAAATTTTAACTCCCCCGTCACCTACATCCGTTCAAAACGGTCTTATTGATGAAGAAACTTTAGCAGCAAACAGAGCTAAATTAGCTAAAAAATTACAGAAGAAAAAACCAGAAGTTAAGTAAGTCTCTTTTTTGCTGTTACAATACATTGATTTTTTAAATCTTGTTTATATTATTTTTAGGAAAAGTCCTAAAAGTCCACCACCTGAAAAAGCTGGTAAAAAACCTAGAAAATGGGATTTAGGAGGTACAAACAAAGATTTGGAAAATTTAGAAAGAACTACAGATAGACCAGAAGATATGAAGAGTAATTTCACTCCTGATACAGAAGTAAATACTTTAACATTTATTGTATATATTAAATTACTCCATTTTCTCCACAGATTGTTGGTCAAATGAAAGGAGTAATCAAAGACTTGGAAGTTGAATCCTCCGATGAAGATTACGACGACGAAGAAGAAGACGAGGAAGAAGTGTCAACTCAACAAAACAAAACATCCTCAAAAGGAGGAATGTTTTCGATTTTTAAAGGTCTTGTCGGTTCAAAAAATCTCACCAAAAACGACATGGCAGCAGTTTTAGAAAAAATGAAAGACCACTTAATTACAAAAAACGTTGCCTCAGACATCGCCGTCAGATTATGCGATTCTGTTGCAACAAAATTGGAGGGAAGAGTTTTGGGTACCTTCGAAAGTGTTGCTTCCACTGTTAAGACTACTTTAACTGAGTCGTGTGTGCAGATTTTAAGTCCCAAGAGGAGAATTGATATTCTTAGGGATTGCATGGAGGCACAGAAACAAACAAGGCCTTATATTATGACTTTTTGTGGGGTAAGAATTGCGTTTTTATTAACACTAGTGATGGCCCAGTGGTCAAAATTCGACCTTAATTCATTAAAATTTAAAGTTTATGTCTATACTTATTTTTTGATGTTTTTTTTATTTTTTCAGATTTTTCCCTATTTTTTTCCCGATTTTTCCACTTTTTACTATTTTTCATTGTTTTTTAATTATTTTCCATTTGTTTACAATTTTTTATTATTTTCATCAATTTTTTACTATTGTTTACTATTTTATTCTGTTTTTTTCTATTTCTTCTGTTATCTATTTTCCCCATTTTGCCTATTTTTCTTACTTTTTCTGTTTTTGTACCATATTCCTTCTTTTTCTTTATTTTTTAACATTATTCCTTTTTCCTATTTTTTTCACCATTTTTTTCTATTGTCTCCCATTTCTCTATTTTCCTGTTTTTTCCTATTGTTTCCTGTTTTTCTTTTATCATTTTTTTCTGTTTTTACTATTTTTCACTGTTTTTTACTATTTTTTTTACTGTTTTTACCATTATTTACTATTTTTTTCAATTTTGTACCATTTTTTACAATTTTACGATTTTTTACAATTTTTTTAAATTTTTTATTGTTTTCATCTATTTTTTATTATGGTTTACTATTTTATTCTGTTTTTTTTTCCATTTTTCTGTTTTGTATTTTTCCCCATTTTGCCTATTTTTCACTGTATTTCCTTATTTTTTCTGTTTTTTCTTGTTTTTTTTTATCTTTGTCAATTTCTTACCATTTTTCGTATTTTTCACAATTTTTTTACCATTTTTTACTGTTTTCTTTCCTATTTATCTTACCTTTTCTGTTTTTATTATTTTTTCCTATTTCTGATTTTTTCCTATTTTGCCCCATTTTCCCTTATTTTTTCCGATTTGTCATATTTTTCATATTTTCCTATTTTTTCTGCTTTTTTTTACTATTCCAGATTGTTGCCAATATTTCCCTATTTTCCTATTTTTAGCTCTTTTTCCCTGTTTTGAACTGTTTTTACTATTTTTCATTTTTTTATTTTTGTATTTTCCATAGTTTTTTCTTATTTTTTACCATTGTTCCCTGTATTTCCATATTTTTTCCTGTTTCTATTTCTGCCGATTTTTTTTATTTTTCTTCATTTTTCCCCATTTTTTTTACGTTTTCCTATTTTTTACCATTTTTTTCCATTTTTCATACTTCTGTCTTTTCTATTTTTCCTGTTTTTCCGATTTTTTCCCATTATGTACCATATTCCCTGTTTTTCTTTATTTTTTCATATTTTTCCTTAATCTTGCTATTTTTTTATTTTTCATCATTATTTCTATTTCTCTATTTTCCTGTTTTTTTATATTTTTTACGGTTTTTTTTACCATTTTTATTGTTTTTTACTATTTTTTACAATTTTTCATCTATTTTTACTATTTTATTCTGTTTTTTCTATTTTTTCTGGTTTTCTTCTGTTTTTTCTATTTTGAATATTTTTCACTCTACTTCCTTATTTTTTCTGTTTTTTCTTGTTTTTTCCAATTTTTGCCCATTTCTTATCATTTTTTACTGTTTTTTTTTTATTTTTCTGTTTTCGCAATTTTTTCTTTTTCTGATTTTTTCCTATTTTCCCTGTTTTCTTTTTTTTTCTATTTGTCCAATTTTTTTATTTTCAAAATGTTTTCAAAATTCGATAATAATTCATTAAAATTTGAAGTTTGTCTATACCTATTTTTTTCATATTTTCTTATTTTCGCCTATTTTTTCCTCTTTTTTTCCACTTTTTTCTGCTTTTTTTCTTATCCCCATTTGGCCTACATTTCCCTATTTTTTCTTTTTTCTCTGTTTTTAACTATTTTTTATTATTTTTTCCTATTTTTCACTATTTTTTATTAGTCCCGGTCTTTTATTATTTTTTACCATTGTTCCCTGTATTTCCATTTTTTTTTTCTGTTTCTTCCTATTTCTGCCCATTTTTTTATTTTTCTCTATTTTTCCCAATTTTTTTACATTTTCCTAGTTTTTTTTTACCATTTTTTCTGTTTTTTTCATATTTTTTTTACCTTTTCTGTTTTTACTATTTATTTTCCGGTTTTTCCGATTTTTTCCAATTTTGTACTGTATTCCCTGTTTTTCTTTATTTTTTCATATTTTTCCATATTCCTATCTTTTTATTTTTCGCCATTTTTTTCCTGTTTCTCAATTTTACTGTTTTTCCAATTTATCCGTTTATTTATTGTTTTTTTACTGTTTTTTACAATTTTTTACAATTTTTTATTATTTTCATCTATTTTTTACTATTTTATTCTATTTTCTTCTACTTTTTCTGTTTCCCTTCCATTTTTTTCCATTTTGCCCATTTTTCACGGTATTTCCTTATTTTTTTCTTGTTTTTTTTTTTATTTTTGCCCATTCCCATTTTTCTCTATTTTTCCCCATTTTTTTTACCATTTTTTAGTGTTTTTTTTTCTGACTTTTCTCTTTTTACTGTTTTTTCCTGTTTTGTCCCATTTTCCCTTTTTTCTTTATTTTTTCCTATTTGTCCTATTTTTTCTTATTCACCCTATTTTTTAAAATTCAACCATAATTCATTAAAATTTAAAGTTTATGTCTATGCCCATTTTTTCATATTTGTCCCTATTTTTTCTTATTTTCTCTATTTTTTTACGTTTTCCTATTTTTTTTTTACCTTTTTTTCCTATTTTTCTTACGTTTTCTATTTTTACTATTTTTTCCTATTTTACCCATTTTGTCCCATATTCCCTAATTTTCTTTATTTTTTCAAATTTTTCCCTATTTTTTACTTATCTAAAAATCGTCCAACGCACCTAGAGAAGTTTTCACTTCAAAAATAAAATTATAATAAAGAAAAGTAAAAACTTGTTTCTAAAAAAAATTTTGAAATCTTAAGGGGTTAGGATTTGGCTATCAAAAATAATCTAATGATTGAGATCAACAATTAATGTTATATTATATTTAATTTAATTTAATTTTAGTATTCTGCGCTCCTGTATATAAACTTTAACTATGCAAAATGTCACACTTCTCCGTTCGCTTATTACTCTTAAAAAGAGGTCCAAAGTTTTCTTTGTGCGTTTTAATATATAGATTAAATAAAGTATTACTTTAATTTCTACATATCAGTTTTTTTGTAGTTATTGCTTATTCTCTCAATTACCCAGTATTGCCTATAGTAAATATTGTCAGGCTTTATTTATCTCAAATGATTTTGTTTCTGTTACCTGGATTAATCTAATCTTCTTGCATTTATTGATTAAAAACATATAACTTTACACAAAGGATTTATATTCCTAATTAGTAGATCTTTCTAATGTTCTGGTACCATTTTTACCTATTTTAGAAATGTTTTCCTGTTCTTCGTTGACTTTTATTGTTTATTTCTCATTAGTAGAAGTCACAGTCTTATTTTTTAATATTTCTTATTTTTTTAACCATGCATAGATACCTTATATTTATGTTTTGGTATTCTTTTTTCAAAGGTGAACGGTGTAGGAAAATCCACTAATCTTGCCAAAATCTGCTTCTGGTTGATTGAAAACAATATGCGTGTACTAATAGCAGCATGCGATACATTTAGAGCCGGTGCTGTTGAACAACTTCGTACTCACATGAGACATCTCAATGCGTTGCATCCCTCCGAACGCCACGGAGGCAGACAAATGGTTCAATTGTACGAAAAAGGTTACGGAAAAGATGCTGCTGGTATTGCCATGGAAGCCATAAAATTCGCTAGAGATTCCAGAATTGATATTGTATTAATTGATACTGCAGGAAGAATGCAGGTAAGATATTTTATTAAATTTATTAAATTGTTATACTTTAGTTCTTTTTGTAGGATAATGAACCGTTAATGAGAGCATTGACAAAACTGATTAAAGTAAATGAACCGGATTTGGTACTTTTTGTTGGAGAAGCGCTGGTTGGGAATGAGGCAGTAGATCAATTAGTCAAATTCAATCAAGCCCTCGCTGATTATTCTTCTAGCACTAATCCTCATATCATTGATGGTATCGTCTTGACCAAATTTGATACCATTGATGACAAGGTAAATAAGACTTATTATTTTTTTACAGTACTTTCCCTATCTATGAACATTTATAATAAAACACTGATTGAAATAATTATCAGTCAAATATTTACTAAATCTAGAAATGGATGAAATTTGGTATAAGTCTTCTCAAAGAAGCAATGAAAATTTGACTCAATTTTAACACCTTGACGACCACTCTTAAAAACCAAAATCCGGTCCAGCTGCTCGCATATTTTTTTATTCAAATAATGGTCTGGAATTCACTAAAATAGTACATTCATAAGTTTTATTATATAGTCCAGTAAATAAAGGGACAAAGTTGTAACTAATTAGTCCCTATTTTCATCTTCCGGTTGGAAGTAGCTTTTGGTACCTCATTAAACATGGGACAAAGTTTGCGTGGAAAACGCGTGCGATGGCGGAGAAAATGGCCCCAAAAGACCAGAAAAATAGGTTTTTAGCCAATATCTCCTAAAATATGGCAGTTTGAGATTTTCAGGTCAGATAAAAATTGTAGTTCAGTTAATTTCCTACAAAAATGGTCCTTATGATTTTTCTCGAAAATTTGCCCGGTTTCGAGAAAAACGGCACCAAGCGCACCTCGAATAATGAGCTTCTGTGTTGTATTCCGGAGAGCACAGTCCGTGTATTTACACATCAGCGGGGGGACAAATTATTCAATAACTTTGTTAAAAATGCATATTTTCTCATGATTCAAAGTTCATATGAAAGAGGAATTCTGCTGCTATCATACCCTGTTAATTGAGTCACGCTTGACTCTTTTGGCCATATCGGAACACGGGTCAAACTTTCTGCTCCCGGCCAATTTTGACCTTGCCAGGAATTTGTTCCTATTTTTTTTGTATTGCACTAATTTACTCAAAATTTTCTTGATTATGGATCCTCATAAGGTCCTTTGTCAACCGTGAAATTTGTATACCCTAATTTTTTTGAATTTTCATTTAATCTTTGTTTATTGAATCCCAAATTTTTGCTGTTTTTGGAGCGCGGGGAAATTTTGTGAACAACCATCAATTAAAAATTAATACATGATCGGATTGATCTCTATGATACATCATTTGAAAGCTAAGAACGTCTACTTTTCGATTGTGCAATTACTTTTTTTTGACGAAGTCGTAGATTTGTCAATAAAATTGGAAAACGCGGGCTCGAGGAAAAAACGCACTTTTTTTTTTGTGCTTTTTTTCTCCCTGCTCTTTATTTCTATCATTTTAACACCTTAACTAGTGTAACGGGGGAATTCCCACCTTTCCATCCATGTATATAAGTCATAGCTTTGATACCCCGGGAAAAAACCAGTGTATCTAAATGTACACGCTATAATTTATTACTTTCTCTCCTTCCGTCGTTGATCGCGTGTGCGCTCTATGTGGCGCTCGTGTCGTCTGCTACAAACCATGCGGCCACGCTTGGAGGCATAAGTGTGTTTGTTGTTTCTGTCATTATTTTGATAAAAGTGAAGAATATTTAACAAATATTGACGTTTTTCGTTAAAATTAACTTTTATCACCAACCCAAAACATAGAAAGTGAAGATTCAAATCTTGTAAAATTGGAGCAAAAGGTGAGAATTTGTTTATGTTGTTTTTATTCAAGAACATTTGTTTACAAGTAACTATTCTAAGTGAAATCTTGGTCTGCTTTTCTTGTTATAGAAAAATGGATGTCAACTCTGCTACAGCAGTGTGTTTCCTTTGTAAGGAACCCGTTTCTACGGATGCTGTCACCGTAACTCGGGGCTTAGAAAATTTGATTCATGTTAGACTCAGACGAGGTTGTTGACGGGGTAGAGCTAGAGGGAACTCTAGACCCAGAAGAAGTTCAAGACCAAGAATCAGATGATGACTGGTGACAAACAGATTTATGTCATAATTGCAATGTATTTTTGTATAATTTTTTCATCAATTCACGGACAACTAACCCGTGAATCTCTTGTATTTTCGTTAAAAATTTTCTATATAATATTTTAGTCTATAATATATTATTCTTGTATCATTATATTGGGCTCTCCCGTTGATAAATAAATAAATAAATAAATAAATAAAAAAATAAAAAAATATTTCTCTATAATAAATGAAACATGAAGAACGTTTATAACTCATTATCCCAAAAACCTCAATCAGTCTGGTTGCAAAAAAATTTGCAAAAATTTGCGGAGAATCTGCAAGAAATTGTTGCCGAGTATTATGGGTAAATATTCTTCACTATTGAGCCATTTTCAGTTTGTAATTAATCTTATAGCCTGTTTTCCTAATAAGTATATCTTGAGGCCTCATCTGGGAGGAAAACAAGACCCTCGGAAACATAAATATCCTTCAAAAGTGTCTGGTTACAGAATTTCTCATTTATGGCACCGAGGATTTTCCCAATCTATAAAATGTGGTGGCGCCATCTACAATTGGTTTCCACAATCCAAAACATTGAAAATAATGGATTTCCAACACCCCCCAGCTCAAATGTTGTACAAAACTTGCATATTTCACGAGTCCCAAAATTTCCGGGTTTTCAACCCGATTTTTTTTGCAGAAAATATTAATGTTGCGAAAAAAATCATAAGGACCATTTTTGTAGAAAATTAACTGAACTTCAATTTTTATCTGAACCGAAAATCTCTAACTGCCATATTTTAGGAGATATTGGCTGAAAACCTATTTTTCTGGTCTTTTGGGGCCATTTTCTCCGCCATCGCACGCGTTTTCCACGCAAACTCTGTCCCATGTTTAATGAGGTACCAAAAGCTACTTCCAACCGGAAGATGAAAATAGGGACTAATTAGTTACAACTTTGCCTTTTTTTCCTCCTTCATTTACTGGACTAATATTCACGACTATTTTTATAGGTGGAACTGTACTTTGTAGATGTGGTACAACGATAAAATTTACTTGTTCGTACCGCGTGATACTAGAAATACATCTGCATTTCGCCCTCGAACGCATCATATGATTGGTCACATACTGTCGCTTGAGCGGTACAACCAATTTGAAACAACAATTGATGAGAATAATGAAAGAAAATGAACTACCTGTAAATATTGAGAATCCCATACATAGTCAAAATCAAGATGCAACGTGATTACAAAATGAAAAACCTGTGCCAGGATCGTCTTGTGAATCTCCAAGACCATCTGGTGTTATAAAAAAGAGAGTAGCGAATCATCAGATCAGAATCCGACATAGAAAAATTGGATTTGAAATTACTAAAACTGATAACAAAAGATTATTAACCTCTATCCATCGTAGAAAATGAAGGTTTTTTGGAATATTGCTGTGCATTGAATCCATTGTACAAATCTCCTAGTAGACAACGATTGTGTTATGTAATGCTAGTAAAGTTTTACACAGAGTCGGTTTAAGCACTGAAATTACTTTTAAATAATCTGAAAAATATGGCAGTTAATTCGGATATATGGACTTCCGACAGCACCAGACCATATATTACATGACGTGTCACTATATATTTAAAGATAAATTATACTCCCGTGCTTTAGCTACAAATTAAATATTAGGTTCTCATACAGGAGAAAATATCGGGGTTCTCTTAAAAATAATTATGGATGAATGGAATATTACCCAGAGAATTGTCATAGTGGTTTCGGACAATGCATCAAATGTTAAAAAAACAATAAACGTGTGTTCGCAGAAACATCATCATCATCCATGTGTTGCAATTTAAGTGTCAACGAAGCCCTATCTAGCAACGACCAATTTAAAGCTATACTGAAAAAATGTTGATCGCTTGTGGGCCACTTCAAGCATATTGTTGCTGCTAGGGATAAACTGAAATCTGTTCAACAACAGATGGGCTTACCAATTTTGAAAGTGAAGCAAGATGTCGCTACTAGGTGGAGTCCCCTGTTTTTTAATGATAGAAAGGCTTGTGAAAATTAAAAATCCATTCTGTGTTGCTGTCACTAATTTATCATGCTCCGGATTTTTTAGATGTAGAAGAATGGAGAATTGTTGCTCTGGAATCAGCTTATGATATGACAAACATTATCTGGTCAAAAATATCCCACGGTATCTCTAATTATTCCGTTTATAAGAGGATTCCAACATACGTTGAAAAATGTAACCACTCAGACAGCCATAGGTGAATCCATAAGAATAAAGTTATTAAATACTGTTACACGGAGATTAGGTAGCTTGGAGAGCAATGTAATTGTTGCAAAAGCGGCCTTCTTAGATCTAAGGTTTAAAAAAATATAATGACAATGCGCAAAATGGGTTACAGAGGAACTTGGCCAACTTATTGCCCCCAATAATCAAGCTTGTGACAAAATCAACCGTCACAACCATCAGTTGCTCATCACATTCAAGAGAAACAAAAATCTGCTTCGACTGACATCTGGTCTCATTTTGATAAAAAAATGTCAGAAATTAAATAATTTTCCACTCCATCATCAATGATAGCATTCACAATAAGGCAATATTTGAAAAAAAAAAGGAATTTTGGTCACAGCATAAATTAATTTTACGTGAGCTATATGAACTCGCAATAAAATATTTGTGCATTCCTGGGACTTCAGTTCCATCAGAGAGGGTTTTCTCTAAAACGGTACAGCTTACAATTTCGAGAAGGAACAAACTAGACCCAAAAGATCTGAACCAAATCATATTTATTTGTTACTTGATATCAGTGTTTTATTTTTGACAACTTTTTGTACTTCTTTATTTTGATATTTTTAATTTTAGAAGTATTTTATTTACCGAAGAATGTAGTTTGTTTTATTATTTATTATTTATATGTATTTGTATAAATATTTGTTTTCAGATTAAAATATTTGAAAATTTTTATCGGGAGTAATACCACTAGAGCTCAGATTTGGCTGGATATTTCATTTCGAGTATTTATTTTCATTGGCAACTTTACGAGACCTATTTGGTCCAGTTAAATTTTCAATGAAAATAAATACGAGAAAGAAACTTAAAAAATATCATGCATAAAATCTGAGCTCGCGTGGTATTTGGTAAGACAATTCCATGAATAGAAAACTCAATTCAATTAAACTTTATTTAACAAACTAAAAGAACAATAAGTAGAAGAATAATGTTTAGAAAGAATAATTGTTAAAATTACAATTATTATATACAAACAGTAAATGCTCGCGTTGCTACGGTAACGTAATTTATCCAAATTTTTTATCCATTTGCAATTCGGCGACCGGCGAGTTGCATCCCAAAAAGTAAAATTTTACCTAAACGAAAAAAGGCAACCGTCAACTTGCATCCGTAATCCAAAAAGGTCTGTCCATTAATAATCGCCTATCATGGTCAAAGGCTGGTCAAATTTTATAGCAATGTTGCCGGTATATTATTTGAATCGTAAATATTTTTATAAAAATTGGAACATATATATATTTTCTTACGCTATATTTTAATAAAAAAAAACATTAGATATTCTCTTAAATAAAATAAATTCTCAATAAAGTTTTGAAATTGAAATTAAAAAAAAAACAAATATTTAAGAGTGAAATAAACATTGGGACCACAATAATAATAATTGATTGTTGTTTCAATTATAAATAGTTTTTTGGTAATTTTATAATGTTAGTTTTAATACTAAAATTATGGGCATTTATTCTTATTATTAAATTATATATGTTAAGGAAAATATTGAAATAATAATATTAATGAATAAAAAAAATTAAAATGGACAAACAATAATTACAAAATTGAATACTGTTTAAATTAGATTAATATATTATTCACTATATTGTTATAAAACTGTTTTAGTAGCAGTTTCTAAAATAAAATTTAGTATCAATTACGATATCAGAATAAACCTGACAACAATGCCCACTTTTATTTAATTATCCACTAGTTTTAGACACAATATTAAATTTGTTGATGGGATGCAACTGAGCGGTTGGACGGATGCAAGTCAGCGGTCAAAAGTTTGGCCTGCTCAAATGGGATGCAACTTATTGGTCCCGGCAATTCTGTTCCTTCCTATTTATCCAATTTATCCACTTGCAATTCTGTTCCTTCCTATTTATTCGATATCAAACTGATATTTTTGTATTAGTATATGGCATTATTTACATACGAGTGGAATTGTCACTTCAATTTTTTAAATTCATAAAATTTTGATCTAGTCCACTTCCGTGGACGAGAATAACGCTCTTCGAACTCTCGACTCGTTCTATTCCGATATGATTGTTCGGTTATTCTTTGAATCTTAGTCTCGTGTACACTACAAATCGGTTATTTTTCATTCGGATACTTCAGTATAATATTCGATATTCGGATGATACGAGTATTTCAATAATCGGATTATCGATTATTTTTCATTCGAATTATCACATCACTAGTTTATGTAAGTTACCAACATTCCGCTCTTACTGGAACCAAAGCTTATTATATCAAAATGAAATTCCTACCGTAATAACTACTCAATGATCGCAAGAGATATATGTATTGATGAAACAGTGGTACCATTACGTGGTCGCCTCAGATTCAAATAATACATCAAAAATAAGAGGCATAAATTTGGAGTCAAATTTATAAACTGTGTACTAAAGGTTTATATATCTACAATATAAAAGTATACTGTGGAACAGATCCGAGTTTAAGACGGATCTGTCTCTTCAAATGTTGTGATGCAGTTGACAGAGAATATGTTAGACTGTGGAAGAATCCTCTGCACTGATAATTACTATAGCAGTGTTGCGTTGGCCTAATAATTGATGGAAAGAAAGACTCATTTATTGGGGACGGTAAATTCAGAACGAAAGTTGAATGCTACAGATGTCTTATCTGCCAAGCTAACACAAGGTGAAATTGTGGCAAGAGAAAGCAACACTGGTATAATGATGATCAAATGACGAAATAAGCGAGACGTTTTGATGCTCAGTACCTATCACACTAACAAAATGAGAAAGTAACTAATCGCCAAGGTAAGAAAAGGAAAAACCTGAACTAAAGTCGTATTCCACCTGCCTAAAGAGAGGAAGGAAGTGGTATAGAAAATTAGTAATTGAACTAATTTTTGGTTCAGCTTTGATTAATGCTTTTATTTTGTGCAAGGAAATTACACAAAAAAAATCAAAATTTATCAGTCCATTGAAAATTTAGGTTAGGAGTTGAGGCAACCGTTAAAATATTACAAAATGAAAAGGGAGAACACGGGTTAGTACTTACAGACAAAAAACGGTGCAAGATATAGTAATTGTTACATCAATACAAAAAAATCAGAAGGTCGACTTGTAGCTAAAAAATGTAAACGTTCAAAAACATTAATGTTTGTAATTGAAGAATTTTTAACATGGGAAAGACATTTTATAGTCATATCAAAAGGAGAGAGAAATCAAGATAAGTTGAGAAGGGACACGACGCAAGGAAATTAAGAAGGGATATCAAGCGAATCTGAAATTAAAATATACGGAGCAGAGGAATAATGAAAATACAGGGTGGCACAGGAAAAAAAACGTAACAACAAATGCAAAAAATGTAATTACTAGTTAATAGTTTCGCCTAGTTTATTTAAGTAAATAATTTGTTGTCAATAAAATGTTGTTTTGTTTATAAACAAGTTGATTCATCACGTTCTGAACTGATAAATAGTGCAAATTATTAGTGATCCCTACCATACCTCTCAAACATCCTACATGTATCCTATATTGAACCCGCTACTGATAACGGTTCGCTAGGACCGCTAAACTACGTATTATATGTATTTATGACTATAGTGTGCCATATGCAGCCACCACAGGTTTGAAAGTTAAAAGCGCTATGTGTGCTATCTAAAGTAAGCACGCGGTCCAAAGGTGTACTAACTCAAGTTAGCACGCGGTCGTCAAGGTGTTAAGGCTGCGATTACAATAAAAATGGTGGTAAAATAACACATGCAAAATATCAGTCATTTCGAAGACAGTAATTTAAAAAATTAAAAAGATTGCATGACTTTTTAAAGTTGTTCTAAATAAAGCAAAGTTCATTATAATATACTGCTAAATAAGTGGTCCATTGATTTTTTAAACGATTTTATCACTAATGATTTATTCAATGACATTTAAATTCGTTTCGTAATTCTGTAACTAAATTCCTTCATCTAATAACTGATATATATATATATATAACAATGTTGCTTTTGAATATTGTTGTCAAAAAAGGATTATTAAAGCGAGTGGCCAACTTTTACTTTATATCTTGAAAATATTCATGATAAAAGTTTTAATGTTTAAAAAAATTAAGGTTTAATATTTTTACAATATATAATTAATACTAAAATAATCAAAATTTTGAATATAAAATAAAGTTCGTCGAGGTAAAAGATACCTTTATTTAATTTGTTGTATGGCATAGCAATATAAAAGGGCAATGTCATCTGTACATAATAATTGCGCTAAGCCCTTTAGGTATATCCTAGTCCTCGATCATAGAAGCTACGATGCCGGTTCTGAAGAGAAAATGAATTCCTGTACACCAAATAATTTTTTTTTGTTTTTTCTTTTTCTGTGGTTTTGGTTAAAAAAAAAATTGAATAATTATTCCCGGTTTAAAATATTTTTGTATTTCATATAGATTTTTTATGGATTCATAATTTATTTCTAATTAATGTCAATATTTTTTCATTTATTAAACCTGGCAATGTTACCTGGAAGACGAAGTTCAGTCCACACAAATATTAAAATTTACTAAAATTCTGCGGAGATGCACGTTTGCCAAATCATCAGATAGTGGGTCAAAATATTGGTGTCGACTTACTATCCCATGTCAAATTTAACCTTTGGGCGTTGTACTAATATAATTTTGACCGACAAAAACTTATAAAATATAACATTATATATAGTAAAACTAATAATGTCAATTATTAACCGTTTTATAAATATTTTTAGGTGGGAGCAGCAATATCGATGACTTACATAACTGGTCAACCGATTGTTTTTGTCGGTACTGGACAAACTTATACAGATCTAAAAGCTTTAAATGCGAAGGCGGTGGTACATTCTCTCATGAAGTAATTTAATTCCTTAAAAAAGTTGCCTTAATTCCCAATATTTTATCATCAATGAAATCAAATTTTATATTTTTCCTGCATATAAATATATCTAAAACAATATAGTAAAATGGGTTTTGTTAGAAATGTCAAAATAACATTTTGTTTATATTTCTTTGTCATATTTTCATATATAAATATTTTGTAACAAGATTTATTTATTAGTTAATTACATTAAAGACACAGCTAGTTCGCTAGCTTCATTTTCAAGTGCTATTAGAATATTTAATAATTATCCACTCCAAACTATTACATTTTGGGCGTCAATTATAACTGGTAGCGAATTGAATTATCATCTTGTTACAATATAAACTTACTTATTGTATGTGTTTTTGACAGTTTTGTAACCTGAAATCAGCATAATAATTATTTATTGATTAGATTTGATATGAAGGCAGGATTATAATTTTTTTTAATCTGCATTCTTAACAGGTACTTTTTTTAATGTGGTGTTTGTTAAATTTTGTTTATTTTTCAAATGTTTTATACTTTTTGTTATATTGAGTCATCTGGTGATATTTTTGTATTATAAAAAAAATAATTGGGTTTAAATAATTCCAAAAATAAATATTGTTTACATAAAGTGTAAAATAACAAATTTGTGTTTTATTTTTACTCTTCTAAAATAAAGAGAATGTTAATTTGTTTTTGTGTGTTTTAAAAAGAATAATCCGTTTTTCATAATATACTTATGTCAATCGTTTTGAAACACTATATATGTATACAAAAATTGAATTATATTGATTTTTCTGTCTGGTTAATTACTTGTCTTGCTAATTACCTTCAAATGAATATTTTCTTGAAAATTTTGACTTCAATATCAACTTGAATTGGGAATTTGGAACCTTTGGATTTAACAATGTTAAATAATATCGTAACCACTAACCAAAACTACACGTTTTATCTATGTACGTTTCGCTAATTATGTTAGCATCATCAGGAGTTTAAACTTCTGATGGTGCTAATATAGTTAGCGAAACGTATGTAGTAGTGATAAAAAGTAGTTTTGGTTAGTGGTGACGATATTTAACATTTAATATCATAATCGTTCATTTTGAGTCATGTGTATCAGAATATCCAATCAACGCTGGATTATACTGATAACTTCCCATTATGGGATTTTATTACTTAAGCAGGATTTCCACCAAACAAACCATCTTTTGAGAACTGTCACTACTTATTTTTGATCGACCAAATAATAAAAATCAAACTTGGACGTTCCGTCTAATAACTACATTATATAATTTCAATATTATATTCACTAGTAATCTGCCTAGAGCTTGAATTATTACCGGAAATTTTTTTCGAGTACACGATTTTTTGAATATTATCCTGAGTCGCGAAGCGACGAGGGATAATTTTCTTAAAAAATCGTGTACGAGGAAAAGTTTCCGGTTATTAATTCAAGATCGTGGGGGATTCGGTAAGAAAATTTCACACCTAAAAAATTTAAAAGTAATTAATTATTTATTTGACATTAAGATTAGAAGGAAAGACTAGTTTTGGTCTAGTTAGTCATGAGTGTTTGTTGGTATGTTAAAAGTTAAGTAGTAATTGTTTAATTTTGATTTGCACAAAAAGTAAACAAAAAGTCTTATATGAATCAAGCCCATTACAAGTGTCATTATTTTGACATAAAAATTTCCACTTATTAATTTCGTCCAGGGTACCCTGGAGGATGAAAATTTCCGGAAATTTTTTGGGTTACCATGGTAACCAAACAAAAAAATAGACTCTGATTGGCTTAAAAATGGTGGTGTGAAATTTTCATTAAAAATGTTCGTAATAGAAACAATAATTCATACCCCTTCCCATTTCATTATAGAACATGTGCACCAATTAATTCGAAAATTTCATACCTAACATTTTCGACCAATTAAAAGCCTGTAATTTTTATCGTTACCATAGCAACTAATAAAATTTCCAGAAATTTTTCTCCTTGGAGTAAAGGAGCATGAAATTACACTGGACATTTTTTGACGTTTATAGTAAAATGACATTTACATTTACCATCAAAAACCGTCATTGTCCTAGTATTTTTTTAATACTTCGGTTTGAAATTTTTTTATCGAATCTCCCACGTGCTTGAACTAATTGCGGGAAATTTGTCTCGTACATGAATTTTTAAAAAAAACTCAAAAAAATTCCGGCAATAATTCATGCCCTATGGAGATTATAAGTGGAAGTTAAATCTGGCTTAATGTCAACACTTCTGTGGAATTTTAAACTTCTGATGGTTCCAAATTTAATTTTTCAAAATGTCACGATTTCGAGTATTGAATTATGAAAATTTAGACAAGTTAATCGAAGAAAACACACCTCAAAATACTGTAAGTAGCTGTCCTTTTAATAAATAAATGTAATAGACCTACATCCAAGAAGCAAATAAGTTACCTCAACGGGTTCAAAAGGTTCGAGTTTCTTGGATGAAAGTATTTTATATGTATATCCTAAAACCGGCTGTCTGCCGGTGGTCAGCGGTCAACTTCACAAACGACAGCCAGTCAAAAAGGTGAAAATCTGGTTTTAGTTACCTCATTGGTATATGTCTACAAATATTATAGTGTTTATGGAAAAACTCCTAGATATCTATTTTAGCCGACAGATGTCGATATCTGA
The DNA here is from genome assembly GCA_963243735.1 of Neocrepidodera transversa. NCBI lineage: Eukaryota > Metazoa > Arthropoda > Insecta > Coleoptera > Chrysomelidae > Neocrepidodera > Neocrepidodera transversa. The sequence continues at coordinate 21,533,922 of OY725341.1, forward strand.
ACATCTACGTGTAGAGCAGACGCCCGACGCGAAGCCCAAAATCCAACGTAAAAGTTACCTCATAGGGTACATATTGTTATGAAATTTCTTATACCCTGTATAGGATAACATTAATTTTTTATAAAGCATAATAGTAAGTAGGGGTTGGTTGAATTAAAAGAAAATGAATAGGATTTGGAAGTAAAATTAACAGTTTTCCTTGTTTGTAACATAGAAAAAGAAAAATGGGAATCGAAAAGAAAACTTCAGGAAATGATATTAAAAGTAATAGTAGATTACATAACGAAGCGGGAAATGCATCATTACTGTCGAGGGCAAATATAGATCACCCAGGCGCTTCTCACTTCATTATTATAGAACATATACAAAAATTAAAAAAAAGATGTTAATAAAAACCTGTAAAAACAATATCATATTGGAAAAAGAAATAGAAATGTATAGTTTATGGACATAGAAATGTATGGTTTATAGAAATGGTTTTTTGAAGGTAAGAAAATATTTTTTTTTAAAAAGTAAGTAATATTAATTATTAAAAAAATCATATAGTAAGAGACAAAGATCTGAAGAAAAAGGAGTGACTAATTAAAGAAGTAAAGTAAAACGATAAATAGGGAGATAGTGAAGGGAGAGCAGAAGTGAAAGGCGGAGACAGAAAATCAGTATCAAGATCTGAAGAGGTAGCCGAAGGAAGAAAAGAAGATAATGGAGTTTATTAATTTTTATAATATAATATTTATTAATTTAGGCGCTGTTGAATCAAACCCAGTGAGAAGGAGTTCTCCGGATGAGAAATGTAATCCACCATTCATTCCCTGGATTTACTATTTCAAAATACAAATTTTTGCTTAAATAAAAGGTATTTATGTGTAGAGTACATACATATTTTTTAAAACACTGCAGACGGTCAACAACACTGCAGACACTCTAGAAAAATTAAATTTCGGTATTAATATAGGATAAAATAAAAAATCTTTAATAAAAAATACAAATGTATTATCAAATAAGTAATTCTGACCAAGTTATAAGCATGAACGTTACGCAAAAAGTACAAAATAAAGGGTATATATCAATAGCGCGCAGCGGTCAGTTTAATCCTTAAGATTATAAAATGGTTCCAAAAGGAACATGACAATTTCTCGCGGGCAACACATTAGTACCTGTCCCTAAGAGCAAGATCTTGTCAGTCTATTGATTTTACGATACAAATATCGTATAAATAATTATTCATTTACCACCTATAATGTTCAGAAAAAAATTACATGTAAGATACTGAAATGAAGACAATGTTAAGAGCAATTGCTTCGCGCTCCAACACCGTCAAAACCTTTAAATTTCATGCATTTCGTTTTAATGATAGAGAATACAATACTGAATAAATTTCACTACTTTTTGTTTTGTAAAAAAGAAAAAGGATTAATCTACAATTTCGTCGAATTTTTTTTTTTGAAAAAACCAACCATTCCACCTGGAAAAAATGTAAGGTTTGTTGAAATTATTAAAATTAATAAAACTTTACCTTACAATTACTATATTAAAAATGTATTATTAAAAAAAAAGAATTCAAGCAATCTGCAGATTCATCTTTCCTTAATATAACGCAAAAAACAAATTAAATCTTCAATTCGACATGAGCTTCTAATCACTAAAATACTAGATATCGTTCTGTCTCTAAAATAATTATAAATAAGGCAAATATTATCCCTACTACTTAATTTGCAATTCTTTCGTTAGCCGACGTTCGTAGAGTCTCGGTTTCGATCGGTTTGTCGGGGACGTTATTTAAAGAACAGAGTCGGACTCCAAGAGTTAAATTAAATATTTTAATTCAAACCAAACGAAGTAATTTTTAGAATTAGTTGTAAATTTTGAAATGTATACAGTGTGTCCCAAAAATAAAATTATTGTAAGATGTATACGGTATGTCTCAAACCGGTTTTTTGAGGAATACATTTCCTAAATAGTTGGTATATAATATTTGTCTTTTGTTTTCAGAAAATCTCTTAGTTTATACCAGTAAATGTCAAAAAAAACTTCTTGTAAGATATATACAGTGTGTCCCAAAAATCAAAATTATTCAAAGTTGTGTACAGTATGTCACAAAAATGAAAATTCTTATAACAGCATGTCAAAAAAATTCAAGTTCTTGTAAAATGTATATAGTATGTCCCAAAAACGAAAATTCTTATAACAGCATGTCCCAAAAACAGAAATTTTTGTAAGATGTATACAATATGTCCCAAAAATAAAAATTCTTGTAAGATATATACAGTATGTCCCAAAAATGAAAATTATTGAAAGTTGTATACAGGATGCCACAAAAATAAAAATTCTTATAACAGCATGTCCCAAAAATAACAATTTTTGTAAGATGCGTACAGTATGTCCCAAAAATGAAAATTATTGAAAGTTGTATACAGTATGCCACAAAAATGAAAATTCTTATAACAGCATGTCCCAAAAATAAAAATTCTTGAATGATGTATACAGCATGTCCCAAAAATGAAAATTATTGAAAGTTGTATACAGTATGCCACAAAAATGAAAATTCTTATAACAGCATGTCCCAAAAATAAAAATTCTTGAATGATGTATACAGCATGTCCCAAAAATGAAAATTATTGTAAGTTGTATACAGGATGCCACAAAAATGAAAATTCTTATAACAGCATGTCCCAAAAATAACAATTTTTGTAAGATGCGTACAGTATGTCCCAAAAATGAAGATTTTTGTAAGTTGTATACAGGTATGCCACAAAAATGAAAATTCCTATAAAAGCATGTCCCAAAAATAAAAATTCTTGTAAGATATATGCAGTATGTCCCAAAAATGAAAATTCTTATAACAGCATGTCCCAAAAATAAAAATTCTTGTATGATGTATACAGCATGTCCCAAAAATGAAAATTATTGTAAGTTGTATACAGTATGCCGCAAAAATGAAAATTCTTATAACAGCATGTCCCAAAAATAAAAATTCTTGTAAGATATATACAGTATGTCCCAAAAATGAAGATTCTTGTAAGTTGTATACAGGTATGCCACAAAAATGAAAATTCCTATAAAAGCATGTCCCAAAAATAAAAATTCTTGTAAGATATATGCAGTATGTCCCAAAAATGAAAATTCTTATAACAGCATGTCCCAAAAATAAAAATTCTTGTATGATGTATACAGCATGTCCCAAAAATGAAAATTATTGTAAGTTGTATACAGTATGCCGCAAAAATGAAAATTCTTATAACAGCATGGCCCAAAAATAAAAATTCTTGTAAGATATATACAGTATGTCCCAAAAATGAAGATTCTTGTAAGTTGTATACAGGTATGCCACAAAAATGAAAATTCCTATAAAAGCATGTCCCAAAAATAAAAATTCTTGTAAGATATATGCAGTATGTCCCAAAAATGAAAATTCTTATAACAGCATGTCCCAAAAATAAAAATTCTTGTATGATGTATACAGCATGTCCCAAAAATGAAAATTATTGTAAGTTGTATACAGTATGCCACAAAAATGAAAATTCTTATAACAGCATGTCCCAAAAATAAAAATTCTTGTAAGATATATACAGTATGTCCCAAAAATGAAAATTCTTATATACAGAATGTCCTAAAAATAAAAAGTCTTGTAAAATCTATACAGTGTGTCTGCAGTTGAGTTTTTTAGGAATACATATTCTAAATAGTAGGTATATATTATTTGTCGTTAAAAGATTTTTCCTTTTCAAAAATCTTTTGATATTTTTACCTACAGTATGTCACAAAAAAAATTATTGTCAAATATATACAGTTTGTCTCAAAGTTGTATACAGTATGCCGCAAAAAATTAAAAATTGTTCGAATTTTATTCGTCATTTATATTCTTCCCTGTTTTCTTAAGAAAATATCGTTTATTCCTTAGCCCCATACTTTCCGATAAAAAGAAAATTTTTAAAAAATCCACAAATAACACCGCGAAACTAATGGCACTAAAAATAATCTCAACAATACTGGGCTTGAAAATTTCTTGAGTCCGTATTTTAAAAGTCGACACAAAACACCGTGGTTGAAGCGCTGTTAAATAAAATGTTTACGTGAATCGCCTCGGTCGCTTAAAAATTTGTGGTGGGGGTCTCACAGGAGAAATTTCCCCTTTATCTGAGATACGGTGCACGAAGCAATTGCTCTTAAGTGAGCGCGGAAAAATAGCTATTTGTGTATTAAGAGCGGAAAGTGATACTTTGCTGCTTGAGGCAGAGAGCGGCAAAGCACTTTCTGCTCGAATTGCACACAAGATTTTTTCTACGATCACATTATTTTTAGACAAATAATTAAAAAAAAACATGAAAATACACTTCATAAACTAAAAATGAAATAATGACGTTTCATTAATTTCATAGTCTACTATTTGCACAAAATAGTAAGTAGGTACTTAAATATGCAATCACTATTGCATATAGGTGTACCTAGGTATATCTAGGTGTACCTTCTGACTGTTATATTTTTACTAGATAAATTTTATAAAATAAAGTTTAATTTCGTTTGAAATATCTTCAAATATTAATATTTCAACTAAAATATTCAGACTGCCCTACATTTTGTTTTAATATACCTATTATTTACTACCTTTCTTTAGTTTATTGTAAATGAAAACAGGCGAGCGGAAAAGTGCGCGCTAGAGCGACAATAATGTCAAATTTTTACAGATCACGGAAAACATCAACTTTGCGGTTAGATTTGAGTGTGCAAAAGCCTACTTTGGGTAGTGATCGTAGGAAAAAATTATTAATTGTCGAAAATTATACTTTTCGTATAGACAGAGAAATTATGTTTGCATATCGTTGAACGAAGCGAGGGATATCCAACTTCCATTTCTGTGGATAAATCAGAAGAGGTGCTGTTACAACTAAAAGGCAATCACAATCACCCATTTGATGAAAATTTACACGTTTAGATAAGTGTTTAATAATTATATTTATTAATATTATACAGTGTGTCCAATTAAGTAGCCACCATAAGGAACATTTTTTTATTATTTGTTTAAGAAAAATGTTATTGCATGGCATTTGGGATAAAACTGGCTTACGTGTAAAACCTATTGAACTGTCAAAATACTGCATTGAAAAATGTATCTAAATAGTAATTTTGGATAATTAAGCCAAAAAATAGTGTATTAATTTTGACTTGTTATCGTTCACCCTCTCGGAATTTCGAAACATTTTTAACAACCTAAACTCATTATTATTTGATATGTATGATCATAAAATTCCTTTGCTACTGAATGGATATTTCAATTTGAGCTCCCTTAAGAATAATGAATCAAGCCACTTATATAATTTCTATGAGTCAAAACACCTTATTAGACCAGATTTTTACCAATTTTTCCCTCAACCCAAATTTGGAAGTTTGCGATACTATAATATCTAGACATCTTTGAAGTAGATAATGAAACTAAGGGTATAGTTACCGAAAACATCTATTCAGTTAATCACTATATTTCTGACATGAATGTCCAGAATCGAAAAGCAGCCCAACGCTGGACTGAAATGTATAGTTCTGAAGATTTAGAAGTTAAATTTAAATTTGTAAAAATAAACCATATAGAAAGTAACTATTTAACGGCAAATGATTCTACTAAACTAGTAAACAACAATGGTCGTCCTCAGGGATCTATCCTGGATCCAATATTGTTTACTATATATCTAAATGAACTACCTAAAAGCCTGAACCAAGCCTTCACATGTGAAACACTTGTCGACTGGTTAAGCCATCATTCATTACTCATCAACCCTAGTACTAAAACTAATTATATGGTTTTTCACAGACAAAGGCGAACTAATGAAAAACAAATTCCACTATTTTTTTGGGTATAAATTTGGACAGCAATATGACATTTAACACGCAGATTAGGGTGTTACAGGAAGTCCTTGATGAAGGTGGGCTACGGTCCTTCTCTTTTGGCCAGGTGCAACCTAAACCTGGAGTACCACAGGGATCAGTTCTAGGACCCTTGCAATCATTTGCCGACGATACACAGGTATATTTGTCATTTGATCCAAATTTGGAGGATGTAGCAGCTAGTACTCTTATAAATAGTGACCTACAAGAGCTAGAAAAATATTCAGAACCCATAATCTTAAATTAAATTCTGGTAAATGTAGTGCATTGTTCTTTAGTCTAAATTCGAATAATATATATAACTTCAATGGTTTTCCTTTAGTTATAAATAATGAGCCATTAAAAATAACTAAAAGTTCTAAAAATCTTGGAATAATATTCGATTGCAAACTTCGTTTTCAGTTACATGTGCCGTTGTTGGCCAAGACGTGTTACCTTATTATTGTGCGACAGTTATATAAACATCGTCACATCCTTAATATATCCTTGGTTTTATCAATTTTAAAATATGGGTTAGTATTATATTATCCTTGTTTAGATCAAATTACTAAATACAGATAAAAGATTGAAAATTTTTGTTGCAGATTCGTTTACGGTCTAAGACGATACGACAGGGTGTCTTTCAAAATTAATGAACTCCAATGGCTTAAAGTCGGAAACATGTTTAAGTACCCTATGTCATCCTTAGTATTTTGAACTATAGCAACTTCCAAACCTCCGTTCCTTATAGAGAAATTGCAATTTAGAGGCAATGTTCACAATTTGCACTTAAGATACCCAAATACTCTAATGCTGCCCAGATACAATCTTACCTTGCTTCGGCGTTCATTCACATACAATGCGGTAAATATTTTTATTAACATACCAGATGATTTCAAAACTAAATCTGAAAGATCTTTCAAAAAATATTTTAAACTTCTGTTGCTGTCCATCCAGTAATTTATTTTGCATATTTCCTATTTCCTAATTTTACAGTATATTTTTAATTTTATCTTTTTTACACTTTCTGATATCTTATAATGTCAAATCTTATAAAATGTGTTACATAATATTATATATTATATCATATACAAAAAATTGTCATATCATAAAATATTTGGTGAGAGGTTAAGTAGAGTAGCGCAAGCTAGACTTCGCCTTTTCATATATAATGTATTGTATATAACAATACAAGGCACTAGTATAGTATAGTATAGTATAAATTACCTATGGAATAACTATCTGGGGATGCTAGTTGGGAGTTTATGATGTTTTTGTTGCTCAAAAACGAATATTAAGAACTATGGTCAATGTAACACCTAGATTTAGTTGTAGTAGTTTATTTAAAAAACATAAAATATTTACTGTAACGGGATTATATATTCTAAAAATTCTACCGTGCATAACTAAGGAAAAAAATATTCCGAATGTAAAACTTCCACTTTCTACGAAGTTTTTTAGTATTCTGGGGTCGCGTCTATAAAGGGTCTTTCAAAAGTCTGGAAACGGTTCTTTGATAATAGTTATTTATTTTTCCTCATAAACAATCCATTCAAGGAACGTCGCAACGCAAATATATCTAATTACTAAATCCTCAATTTGAATGATTTATCTGTAACGTTATTGAATTACGGGGCCGCTTCCAGAATTTTTAATATTCTTGGGACTTGAACGGATTTCATGAAATAACTCAAAAATTAGTAACAATAATGATATCAAATAGTATACTATTGAATTCGTCTTATTGCTACAAAAATCATCATATTTGCTTTTAAAAAAATTCAAGATGGCTACCTGTAGCAAAAACAAATGAATGTTTTTGAATTCTAAGCGCATGAAAATGTGAAAATAGACATGCCATTACTAAATCCCGAATTTGGACAATTTATCTATAGTAGTTTTTGAATTCCAGGACCGTTTCCAGACTTTTGAAAGACCCTGTATAATGTGTTACCAACGGCCTTAAAAAGCATTACAACTATAATCACTTATTCCAAAAAAAAAGTAAAGTTAATCTTACTTGAAATAACTTCTGACGAAGTGCAGGTGTTTTATGACCATTTAAAACCATAATCTATGATTCTATTGTAACCATAATTTGTATTGCACTTTCTTATTTCTTACTGTAATTTTCTATTTTCAATGTGTGTTATACGTAACTTTTATCTGACTTGTCCAGTGTCCTAGTGATTGTGTTTTATGGACCAATAAAGAATTGAATTGAATTGAAAATAATAATAAATGTGTTTTGTAGGAATATTTGATAACACACTTATGGGTGCTAATTAAAAAAATTTACATAAATGTTGACGTGTATATTGAAATAATTTCTAATTTTTTTCTGAGTACTTAATAACAATTTTAATAAATATTTTTCAAATAATACTTTAAACGTTCAAGAATTTTTTTTGTGATGAACTTTTTCTCGAATTGTATAAAAATTTTTGTGACACACTTTATGTATAAATATTTGTTGTAATATTTTAATAAAAAATTAATCTAGTTTCCTACGTTTTCAGAACTAAAATCTGTTGTAAATATTTAGTATGTGTACTGTTTTCCAGATCCTTTTAAACTGAGAACCGATTAAAAAGTTATTAAAAGTTTTAATATAGTTAATTAATGTTTGTACTTTAGTTTTATTTTAATCCTATTTTATAGTTAAAAATATGAAATAAAATAAGATTTAATTTGTCTTTACAAAAATTTTTATCACGATATCAAAATATTTCAACTTCTTTTCTCGTCGCCGTTCCCACTTTCAAATTGTATTTAAACCTCATTTCGTGTTGTTTAGTGAATTTAAAATGACATTTAAAAATATTCCCGAAAGCGATTTTCCAGTAAATTGTTCCATAACGCAAACTTATATCCGGCTTTCGGATAGAGTTCTCTCGATGAGGCGGGATTCCCAATAGCCAAAATGTTCGATTTAGCACATTATCGAGCGGTAGATTCGATGTTTCAGCAGAAATTGACTGGTAATTAACTTATCCTGTCTGAACCGAAATCAATCGGCGAACGCCAAGTTCGAGTTGCCACTCAAAATAAAAAAAGACCCCTTCAAGTGTATATGAAAGGGAACTGCGAAAGAGACATTCGAATTTACATTTTTTCTTTTTCAGATGCGATGTCGCGAGTTTTTGACGCAAATAAGAAATACAGAAAACAAAGATCCTGATTCTTAAACAGTTGAATTAAATCAAAGAAATATTTTTGTAGGAAACAAACCAAAATCCAAACAAGGAAACCAAAAAAGTTGGTCCAAGACGTTATCAAAAAGAACAAGATTGCGCTTTAATGGAAATGAGTACGAGTATGTTTAAACTTTAGACTGGATGTAGATCATCATCAGTATAACTTTAGTCCCAGAGTAAACCCAACTTAAATCATGGCGATCGATTTATTTTTAGTATTTCTTTCCTTTTTTGTTGTTATATTTATTAGAAACCAATTAAATATCTTTATTATTATTATTTTGGTTTTTGCATTTACCTTATTGATTTAAATGCTTTATTTAACCCTATAGAACCACAAGATGGGTTTGTCGGTGACCCTACCTCAGCTATTTTGTGAGCGTTTTGAATCTGTAGGGTTATCCTCTACCCATAGAGCACACGACGTTCAATGGATGTCCATGAGCCTTATATGGACGTCCAATAAATGTGCATATCTGAACATGTCCTGTATGACCGTAAAATATTGTATCAATTTGGATTATCCATATTAGTACATTTCTGTATGTCCATAGGATGTAAAAAACTGGATCTTATTTGTACATTCAGAAAATCTACGTTTGTGTATGTCTACTGGATATAAAATATTGGATCAATGTGGATTATCGGTACTTGTACAATTTTGTATGGTAGAAATTGGATCTACCCTGCTGTAGGAGAGTAGTTTCTCCTTTTCAGGGATACAGTGGGTATTTGTTGATCTGAAAGTAACGAAATTATTAACTTAAGATATTTCAATTTATAGTGGATGTTGATTGCTTCAGACGAGCCTCCTGGGAGGGGAGACTCCGAGCAGTGTCTCGTAGATGTTAGTGGTCGGTCGTGCTCATCTGATGCTGAGGCGAGCCTCCTCAAATAGATCAAGGAGCTCGTCTGGGAGACCTATGTCTTCTGCTGCTTTACCAATAATCCTAAGGTTGGGGAAGTGTGAAGAAGTACAGAGCTCTATAGCCCATTACTGGACGAATATAGATTTTATAGGTATGGAGTAGAGATTGGGGGTTACATCTACCATATCGTCACCCTAGGGCCCCGATGAGGGAGGCACCTTTCCTAACTCTGTCAAGAGTTTTTTGGACTTTGGGGTTTTAGTTAGCTTGTGAGTTTAGAGTAACTCTCTAATTGCTATTCCATTGGGCGAAGATATTGAGGAGTTGCTAGGTTTTAGTGTTTAGAACTCTGATGGAAGGTGCTAAGGCGGATATTAAGGTGCCATCAGCGTAAAGCTGGAGGTCTTGGCTAGGTGAGGGAGGAGGTGGGATGTCATGTGTGTATATGACATAGAGAACGGGAGCAAGTACAGAACCTTGGGGTACTCCTGCTAGACGAGTGAAGGCCGACAACTGATTGAATCGTCCTACTCGAACAGAACTTCGGCGTCTAAGAAGCACGGACGCGAGTATCTCCATCTGTCGAGGGAAGGTTCAACTGGTAGGCTGGTCTCTTCCATAATTTTAAGTTAATTCTTAATCCAGTGCCGTGCGCGATTTTATTTATATATTTTAATTATTACGGAAAAAGTAACTTTGTTACAACTTATACATATCTTTTACTTTGGAAAATAATAAAGGGTTGTCCCCGGCCCCACATGGTGAAATTTATTGTATAGTTACATCTTGTGGTTCTAGGGTTGAAATTACTATGAGCTTATAAATATTGTGACTCTTTTTGGTTTTTAATTTTTAGTTTAAACTACTAATACACAAAATATCAAAACACAAAAAATCCATTTGTAGTGCCAATGTTTTCTTAGTGTAAAATAATTATCATGTTATTAAAAAAGTTATAAAGTATATCATATTATTCCCCAAAATAATATAACCAAAAATTCTATCATTAGTACTCTTTTGATGCCAATTTACATAAATTTTTGTCCGTTTGTTTGGCGTTCGCATTAAAATCATGGATATATTCCATTAACATCAATTTAAATTTAAAAGTAAATGTAGTCACGTTAAGCTCGTGAAATTAATTTATTTTATAAATTCCGAAAATTTGTTACTCTCATGCAAAATTTTCAGTACATTGGGTATAATTGTTGCTTCATCAAATATTATACTAAAAAAAATGTTTGTTTTTTTCTGTGTGTAATATATTATTTAGTAATTCTGGTACATAGATTTCAAAAAATAGTTTTCGATTGCATAAGCTTTTGCATTCTCGTCATATAACCCCATTATATTCCAGGCTCTGCAATAATTGATTTCCCCTTCATTAGCACTCAGGTTAACACATTTGCTGGACCACCTTTAGATCCCTTCAAAACACTCAATTAGTAATAATTAAATGCCCCAATAAATTCATTAACTTTGATTTTTATTATTATTTTGCATTTTATGGGAATGTTGGAGTAAAAGTTATACATACCGGAAATCTTATCCAATCCGAAATTCTTTGTCGTCGTGTAAGTGCAGGCAATGCGGAATATGCCGATTATTAAGATAATTTATTAAAGCGAATCTATGTATCAAATTAGATTAAATAATTATCAAGTGAAAACAGAAATAGGAAATGTTAAAAACAACAGTGGCAGAGAGTAATAATACGTGGAAGGATATAATGTAAAAACAGTATGTGAAAATAAATAGTTTAGGGTACAAGAAAAATTGAGGAAAGACGAAAATTTAAACAAATAATGAAGAAGGAAAAATAAATTATATAAAATTAAGAATGGAAAGAGATAAGACAGAAATAGTTCAAGAGTGAGTGTTAAAAAATAAAGAAACTGTTTAAAGCTAGAAAACAATTGAGAAAACTGACTACGAACAAAGAAAAGAAATAAAGAGCAAAGATGAAGTAGCTATGAAAGAAGAAAAGCACATTCTGGAAAGATGGAAAAAGTATATGGAAGATCTTTATAAACTATGGAATCAGAAGAGAATATACCAAGGGATGGCCAAGGAATCGATGAAATACTAGTGGAAGTGTAATGGTGTCTGCAGGAGGAAGGCATGAAAGAGAGTTAGGTTGGTTATGCAATGAGAAATAATTCCAGAGTAAAAAAAGAAGAAACGAAGAAGTGTCGAGAATACAAGACGATTAGTTTAGGTGCCCAGCTTTACTGAGAGTGATAAACCAGAGTATAAAAAATCTGATGTGGCCAGCACATGACCTCTCGCCATTTTTGAATCAAAAATTAACAGGTTAGCACAAAAAGAATGAAAAAAAATTAATTTTTTGTAAATCTGGCAACAATGGCAAAACTTTTGAAAATTTTAATGATACGAAAATAAACTATAGTGTATACAAAACAAATGTACAAAACTTTATTGCCGTTTTGTATAGTAATGACGTCATCACTCATAGCAACTGCCACTTCCGGTTGTCCGATTGGCACCAAAATCTAATCAGATCTAATCTAGGGTATCAGAATCCTGTATGCAAAATTCCAAATTTTTGTATTCAGTAGTTTTTGAGTTATCGTTACTACAACATCCATCCAAACACACACACACACACACTAACACACACACTAACACACACACACTAACACACACACACACTAACACACATACACTAACACACACTAACACACACACACAGAGACATCATCGCCAAAATATCAAAATCGTATTCTAGGGACCTTAAAACGTGTTTATCCATTGAAAACTCACTGCCCAAATTTTAGCATGATTCCTATACCTCTCTTATCTGAAGGGCGAGAGGTAATTATCTGAAGGGCGAGAGGTAAAAAGTGATAACAGCGAGCGTGGCTGAGGGTGTGTTTAGTTTTAGGAAGGGCATTGATACAACGGAGGCTGTAACGAAGTTACCAGAATCTTACGAAAAATACCAGATTAATTTTGACAAATATTTTAATAATCAGTAATTTTGTTCTCGCCAAAATAATTATTTTTTACTAATTGTTATACTTATCTTTTCCCTAGAACTTCGTCATAATTCTCGCGTTTTAAACAACAATCGGGCTTATTATTATTAAATATTATTAATTTTCACATTCTACCTCTCATCTATTTTTGTCTAATCTAATCATCCATATGATCAAATATCGAATTCAATATACAACACATACACTTGTCGAAATTTTGAGGTTATCTTTTTAATACTAACTTTTTACTCATTATCTCTACTCCAATATAAATTTATACGAAATATCAAAACAATCAAAAAAAATTCCCATCTAAATAAGCACATTTTTAAAATCAAAATACACCGTAAACTTAAATTATGGCGAATAGATACGACGATTCTCCGAATAGAAGATCAAACTCGATCAGTTGTACAAGTTAAACCACCGTCCGAAAGATGGAGGCAGTCGCGTATAGTTTTGGAACACGCAACGAACATTTTCTTTTAATACGACTCAATTCATTCTCGCCAAGTCAAGCCTGAGAAGCAGCAGATGGACCTCTAGATTCAACCAAGCGAGAAGACTAAATTCCTAATAAGAACAACCGTTAAAATATTTTTATTTTTAAATACTTAATTTTGTTATAATATTGCAAAGTTCTTTTCTTATTGTTGTAATTTTAAGTTTTGTTTTTCTAAAAAAGAGCAAATCAACGGAAAGTACGCTCTAGTTCGACGGGTTTTATTATTAGGGGCGACTGAAAAGTAGGAATAGAGAGATGAGATAAATATCATGCTTATGATTTGTCTCCTCGCTTCTTCGTTAATGCCCCCCTTATTCCGCACACCGCATAGCTTCTTTAACTTATCCGTTTTGAGTACCTCTGTAGGTACTGCTATGATATTAAAACTTGTTGAAGCCCTCCCTCTTCTCCTTCACCGCATTCTGTATGTTTGGGTTATAGATGAATAAAGATAGTTATTGACTAGTGTTTTAATTCAATTACACTTTTCTCCTACTGGTCGCTAAAAGCGTTGGTCAATACCATAACAACCCTTGGAATGATAATTCTTCAATGACGTTGCCCGGAGCAAGTGATCGTCACAGTATTAACGTAAGGTAGCGCCCAAAGCAACCCGAAAGCGACTAAAGAGCGACTAAAGAGCGTTACAATGCACTTATAGATTTATAGTCGAGCGCTATACTGAAAAGGATAGAGAAGTTTATCTTTTATTTCTAAACAGAAAGAATGCGTTCGACTGAGCTTTATGGGAGAAACTGTTGGATATATTGAAGCAAATAGGGGTTCACTGATAAGTAAGGAAGCTAATCAGTACATTGTACATGAACCAGAGAGTGGCTTTACGTGTTGGTACCAGCAAGACAGACTGGTTCAAGGTTGGAACATATGTCAATAAAGGGTGTTGTTTCGCTAACACTTTTTTATATTTATATGAACAAAATGACGCAGGAAGATTTAAAAGAAAGGCTTGACTATAGTAGGACTATAATAGGAAAGAAGAATTGTAGATAATGTGGTGATCTTTGCAGAACTATCTAAAAGAATTGGAAAATGTGTTGGACTTCAAATAAATATCAAAAACTCAAAAGGAACGGATGCAATGAAGTGTTAAACATCATTGTGGATGTGGAGAAAAATACAAATACCCAGCAACTGAGATGATAGAAAATTGAAATACTGGAAGAGAAATAAAAGCAAGAATTGGTGTGTTTTTGTGGCAAAGAGAATTTTATTAAAAAGTAAATTATACGTGACGCTTAAGAATGAGTAAAGTGCTTTGTATGAAGTATTTTCTTATAAGGTTCTGAAACGTAGACATTGTCAATGAAGAAAATCTAAAAAATAGAAAGTTTTTAAATGTGGATTTGGAGACAAGGTGAGGAATGAAGAAGTTCTAAAAAGAGTGGGAGATGAACGTAGTCTAATAAAAGCCATAGAATACATGAGAAGAAATTGAATTGTACTGAGAAGACCATGTAAGAGATATTTTGGAAGAGGGAAATGAGAGACAGTATTGATGCATATAAAGAGATAACAAAGTCGGCACAGGAACGAGAACATTGGAGGAAACACCAGGGCAAGCAGACAACTAATGATGATGACGTAGGTGATAGGTGTTAGGTGATAGGTTCGATGTAAGTGGTTCGTTAGCTCTTTTCTCCACTGCGGCCAGCAGAGGCCTATTGTGGTTCACCCCTACATAACAATATGGTTGATTTAGGTGAATATTCCTTGAAATTCATTCCCAGGGCAGGACAGGAGCATATAATATGCTCCGCCGTTTCGTCTTCCACACTGCAGAAGCGACATTCTAGGATCTGCGATAGGGTGTTAGCTGAGGGTTTGACTGTGAACGCCTAAGAGTGAACTAACCCACTAATATCTTTCCAGAGCTGGAGAGTTTTCCAGATAGTGTCTTTGGTACTGCTTTTGACTATGCCAATGAATGGTTTCGATTTAATGAACTCGGAATATGCACCTCTTCGTGGCCAGGTACCCAGAGTACGGTTACTGTGTTACTGGTAGCAATGCGATCCAAGGATTCGATGCTTTTCTACATCAGCCACTTTGAGTAGAGCTTTTAAAGCTGCCTGGTTATCCGACAAAATGTAAATACTTTTGTTGACAAGAGGATGGTTTGCCAACTCTCATGCACAAAATGATTCGCGAAGAGGCTTACTGTGATGTCAACTCTCGGTTTTCTGCTGTACAGTTCGGCTCCTGCATCTCTTGTGGTCTTTGAACCATCTAGGTATAGTACATAAGCCGTCCCTTCTCAGAAGAAGGACGTTAAAGGACTTGTGTATTTGAGATCTGAAAGCATTCCGAGAGTGCGGTGAGTACCCATCTGTTGTAGCAGTTCAGAGTAGTGCCATAGCATCTCCCCTCAATTTGACTAGCCACCGATATGGCTCTATAGGAGGTCATTCTGGCTTCCTGCTCATATAGTATATGGAGAGGAGTAAGACCCAGGTTTCTTTTCATTGCCGCTGTCGGGGTAGTTGACACGGCGCTTGTAATGGCCACACAAGATAGTCCAGCAACAGACTGGAGCTCCTTCGTCCACCAGGCTGCTGCATCATATGTGACCATTGGTTTTATCACCATTTCATAAATCCTGTAAATGTACTTGGGGTTTATTCCCCATGATTTTCTGCACACTCTCCTAATATTCCGGAGGGATGCCCTGGCTTTATTGATTGTTCTTTCAAGATGGGATTTCCAGGCAAGATTCATATTTAGGATAATCCTCAGACATTTTACATCCTCCGCATACAGAATGGTTATGCTTTCCAAAAATGGATGACGTAGATTATGAAGCTTCCTCCTTTTTGTAAAAGGAAGTACTATACCATTTTATAGAGGGTCACAGATATCTGTCCTCACACTGACTGTATACGATGTTAAGGACTTCCTGAAAGGTTAACAAACCATTAACCATTATAAAAATGTCATCGGCATATTATTGAAAATCCACCCCCAGATGGTGATGTAGCTTATTTTAGTGATAATTGAATAAATGATTTTAAGTACAGTTTGATCCGTCCACGTTTCATTAAAAAAAAGTAATTTCAGTTACAGAACTGTATTGGATAAAAGAAAATAAAATAAAAATGGTATTTGACAGTTGCTCTGTACGTAGAAGATGGAATAAACCGGATATTGGCAATTTAAATAGCTTTTATTATAACAGAATAAAATTTGGATTAATGCATTTACACCCTATGTATACCTAGAATGCATTTATTATATAACGAAAAGTACCGGTTGGTACCGACCTACGTCGACTAATGGAATAAGTGCGAAGTTACAATAATAATTTTTAACCAAACAAACTAAAATTAAATAAGTAAATAAAAACAATAATTATGCTAATTAGCAAAAACATTTAACTTGATGGATTTTTTTTAACTACAGTGCGCTAAAAACACCCAACTTTAACTTTAAACGAGATTTATTAAAATTAAAACATTATCAACAAGGCTCAGTTCCAGTAGAAAAGTTAAAAAGTGAAATGGTTAGAACGGAATGGTCTGAGAAATTAGTAATAGAGGTATTTAAAATAATTCTTGCTAGTGTTAAATAACATTTAAAAAAAACATATACGATAGCTTTAATTGCTTGTTTTTAAGTTCTGTGACATATGTGTCATTTTGTTATATTAGAAGTCAGGACAAATGTATGTACGTCATTAAAATTAGTATTATATCCTAAAAGGTTAGTATCTAAACTATCATTTATTTTGTATTACTTTTTTATAGTTTAAGAATAAAATAAGTGTATTGAGATCAATATATAATGTTTATAGAATATCAATTAGTACATACACTTTAATCTTTGTTTTGATTGGATAAACCAGAAATTTTCAGGAAGATCCTCTTTTCATTTAGTGAAATCATAAAAATTTCTTTTTTAACTTTTCTTAGATAATTAATTTTCTATTTTATCTAAAAATGTATCCCTCCAGTTTTTGTCACCGTGTTCTTTTATTAAGATTTCTTTTAATACACGTTTTCATTTTCGTATTGATGTAAACAGTTACTAAACTCACAAGATTAAAATTTAAGGTGTGAAAGTTACTAAATTATTTCAAACCTCTAATACTAGCAAATAGTCTGTGCAACAAACAAACTATTTAACATTCTGGTGTTTTGCTAAATTATAAGGACAATAATTTTTCAAGGAAACGGTATAGAGTTTCGTCCTTTTTGGATAAAACTTTTTAATAAAGGAAACTTACGATCCACGGGGGAAAAGGAATATAATTAAAGAGTTTTAATGGACACTGTGCAGGAAGAAAACAGGTAAGGCATTTTATATTAATTTGGGGATATAGAAGTTTTAAGCTGGTTTTAGGGATATTTCGTATTTATTTAATCATAAAGTAAATGTATTTTAGCCAAAAAATAAGAAATTTATCTTCTTTACCAACTTCAAATTGATATTAGTAAATCATGTTTTTAATTCTTCTACTGTTATAATTACCATTAAAACTTTTATCAAATTTGCTAATTTATAATTTCTAAAATTATAAATCTTTCCTGATATAAAATGTTCCATTTTATTTTTCTAGTCCTCCTTCATCTCCAAAACGAGAAGGAGAAATAAGAAGATTTTCTTTGCATACACCGCCTCAAATACCTCATATTTTTGTTAACAATGAGCAGCAATCGAATTATAGCTCTTCTAGGAGAGTATCAGAAGCACCTATGGAAACTCCAAACAATTCTAGAAATAATTCTAGAAGAGGTTCCGCTATTATCCAAGCGCTTAGGCGCCCTTCACAAGCTATAGCTTTGTCTGCAGCTCATGCTATAATGAATCAGAGGAGGTATATAATGGGGTAAGTATAATTGATTTTTAGATATAACGAATTACAAACATCAAAATCTGTTTCTATTTTAATTATTTTGCAATATGTTAATTAAACCAAATCATAGATTTGGACATAAACGAATAAATTTCCGATATATTTAAGTTTGATCTAGTAAAATTTATGAAAATAATACCTTTTCATTCAATTAAATAAAAAGTTTTGTTTAAATAAATTCATCACGATTTCATCACGTTCTGCAATCAATTAAATAGTTTTACCACATTAAATACTAATTTTTTTGTTAACCTTCAACTAAGAAAAATGGTTAAATAAACTTTAAACCACTTTGTCGTGATTGACAAATACAGACGATAATTAATTAAACGAACTTTGTTTCATTATGATGCATATTAATCATAAGTAAATTTGCAAATATTACCAATCATGAAGCAAAAAATATTATAATTTTAGTTTTTCTGATATTATGGAAGTGCAGAGTGAATTTAATATTGTTCAATTTGTTGAGTAAGTTTTTATTAAAATTATAATTATAATAAATATACAAATACATTTATACAATTCGATTTTTATTTATTTTTGACATCATTGCAATTTTATGGCGGGATTTTTTAGTTTCAAGCGCAGGACCAGTTCGGGACAAATCCTTAGTTATTATTGTCTGGCAAGTGTGACACAAGAAATATGAGACGGAACTTTCTGTAGTCTATAATAATTCTAAATTTATTTTTTCCATTTGTGTCAAGTTTTTTTGGTACTATTGATGTTGGCGATCTGCATAGTGATGTAGATGGTTGGTTCTATTTGTGTGTGACTAAAGGATCTGATCCAAAGTAAAAAACAGATAATGTTAAAGTCTTCAGTATGTCATGTATGTTGGATAGAGGATATTTGTCATCACCTGTCTGCTGACTCAACTTCCTGCAGTCTATAACAATTCTTGATTTGTTTCTTTCGCTTGTGTCAAGGCTTTTTGGTCTACTCCATGGTGATGTAGACGTATGATTTATCCCTTGGTCTAGCATGAAACTTAATTGGTGTCTTACTTCTTCTTGATAAATTTGTCGTCGATATCGTTTGATATATATTGGTATTTTATCTGTTATTTATTTTTTTTAAAAATCTTGAAATCAAATTTTGAATTACAATGTTGAAGTCTCCAATATGTTATGTATATTGGGTAGAAGATATTTGTCATTAACTGTCTTCTGATTTAACTTTCTCTAGTCTATAACAACTCTGGATTTTTTTCTGCTTGCGTCAAGTTTTCTTGGTACTATCCATAGTGGCGACCTGCATGGTGATGTAGACGGTTGATTTATCCCTTGGTCTAGCATGAAACTATTTATATTATATTGTTAATAATAATTTTTGTTCACGCGCGGGTTTTTCAAATTAATCAGGTTGGAAGCTCTCAGTGAGACAAAGTGGCAAATTTAAATGAGTCCTTGAGAAAAAAATTGAACCTTTTTTAATGTTTTTATCTCATATAACATAAAATGAAAAATGTAAAATTACATTATCTATAAGTCCAAATAATTAAAAAATAAAACAATATCGTATAGATATCTAATATTTGAAAACCAATTTAAGTCTTTTTCTTAATTTAAAGTTAAAAAAGCCAATAACATAAATATTTGTTATAGATTATTTAACGATTCTGGCGAAAGTTCACGAAAAGAGGATTTAAGCGTAAAAGAACGACGCAAACTACAAAAAAATAGGCAATATGGCAAGTAAGTTTAATAAAAAATTTAATATTTTCGCAAGACAAATATTATTTACCCAAATTTCCTTTTTTTCAGTGATGCTCTATCTATTATATTATCTGCACTTTACGCTAAATTACTGGTAGTATTAGGCATGGCATTTCCAATCATAGAAGTGATCTCAAGTGATGATAAACCGTTTCTTTACCAAGGATTTTACTTATATATGTATTTGGGCAGTATTGGTTTTGTTGCTTATATGTACGCCACTTTAGTTAAAGAAAAAGCACTTGTAGATATGATAAACAGTTATGGTAAGTTATTTTAGCATGCCTTATCCTAATCATTACTATCCTACATCTTCACGTCGTCATTTTTCTAAAAGATGAAAAAGCAATGACATGGTTATATTTTTGCATGCATTGTTGCTACCAAGATTGAGTAACAACAATTTTTATAATATAATATTAAATTATTTTTATAAAATTCTTAACTAAAATTCACAAGATTTCAATACAAATCTACACATTACCCTAATCACCAAGAAAGCTCTTGTAAAACAGCACAAACTATTATTTTGTTTTGTTGCATCCTATTTATCTCACATAGGCATTGAATAAACATTTGTTCTCAAAATTATTACATTGCATCAAGTAGGTACTCGTTCTATATTATTCTAACATCCCCATTTCAAGTGCAGTCGCATCTAAAAAAGCACGTAATAACTTTTATACTGCTTTTACCAAATTTAAATTATTATTACATAAATAAATAATTTTATTTTTAGGTAAAGAAAAAATGGATCTAATAAAGAAAATACCCAGATCTCCAATAAAATATGGAAGTTTCTATTTGAGGCTTGGATCTATTGGTAAATATTTTATTTACGTCACATCTGTGACAAAGTGCAACATCTATAAAAATTTTTTCTTACGAATTGTATGTAATTAAGGGCCGATGAAAGGAATAAAAAACCCAAATTGAAAATCGAAAAAAATAGATACCCGGAGAATTCTGTACGATGAAATTTCGCCATTCAACTTTTAATTGAAAAAAAGTGTTTTTGACCGCCAAAAAAAAATTAATATTTCAAAACATTTTAATTTTTTTGTTGCTTATATAGGACATAAACAAGTAGAAAATGGCAATATTTTTGCCGTAATTTGGAGTTTTCGAAAATTTGAAGTTACGAAAATAAATTTCTATATAGGTGTATACCTTATACATATACTACAGCATATATGGGATAAATAGCGGGAAAGTAAAAATAGGTCAAAGATTAATATCATTTTTGGGGTTTTTAACGATGCTAAATCGATTTCCGTTGTCCGTTTGACTCGATCTCTCACCGTTCTCGAATTGAATCAGGCTAACAGACGGACGGACAAAACCGTTTTATAAGTTTCTTTTCTTCTAAAACTCTAAAACAATTACTTTCACAAAATTTTATCAAAATCGAATGATTTTTGGGGAAATGAAAAATGAAAAGAGAAAAAAAAATTAACTACGAATTTCCTCATTTTTCTCGAAAAATTTGAGATTATGAGCAAAAGTGACTTGTACAAAAATTGTAGATTTTTTCATAAGCTAGAGTGTATAGTGAACTAGCAAAAAAATCTAGACATCGATGAAAATATCCATTTTGATATCCCCGAGAAGATTAAGACTATTTTCAGAGTAAGGTATATCTGTGTCTCTGTGTGTAATCTTCCACGATAGCTGCCGAACCGTTTGACCAATCAAGCTGAAATATGGTATGAATGGTTGGTACATGCCTCCAATGTGACCATCAGTTTTTGGTTTAAATTTTTGTAGTAGAAAGTCCCCAAGTACGACATTTATTATTCTTTTTTACGCATAACTTTTTAAGTATTAAAGAAGTGGATCCGAATTTTAGTACTCAATTGGTATTCTGGATGAAGGTTTCGACAGAGCCAATTCAGTTCTTGTTGTGGTGTTATTTATACCTCCATGGAGGCGAATAAGCGTCTGAACGTCGGTGATGTAGGAGGTGGCAGTTTCTTGCAAATGCTGTGTCCTCCTACTGATGGCAACTTCTAGGTCAATGCAGTAATTGACGGAAAAGAAGAAATTTTTGAAAGGCGATGCAAAAATCTTCCCAGGGGGACCAATATCGCCGGTTATTCCTAAACCATATGGCAGGCATCCCTTGTAATAGGTCGGACATAACCTGCAGGAGACGGTCGGCGATGATTCCATAATACTCCAGAATTTCCTCTAGTCATTCTAGAAATGCGGCTTAATCGTCAGTACCATCGAAAGTGACACGCCAGTCCTCTGCCAATGGTAGCATTACGGTTCTTCGGACATCTTACTCGGTCGAGTCTCTAAACTTTCCCTCAATGCACAAAGATGTGTCTAACAGCGGTGATCAGGTGAACATTTGTGCTTTTGCGCACTCACTGGGAAGTCTGTCTGGCCCGGTATTACTCGAAATTCGAGCATTAAATTACGGTTTAGACCATTGTATCCTGAGAACTGATTAGAAAACGGATATCGCCATTCGATTCTATGTCCTCACAAACGTATTAGACTAGGGGTGACTCGGGATCATTTAACAGTCTGTGAAAATGACTGATCGGTAACTATCGACGAATTTTGCTGTATTTAGGCTTCTGGAGGTTTGGAAGCGATTCAGTCAAAATGACAGGTCAGTGGTTTTGACGGATTTTGTTGTATTTTGTTCCTGTGAAGCATTCTATGGTGCTTTTGATCCTCCAAAATGGTCGGTTAATATTTTAGCCTCGGAATCGGCATATTCCTCTATTTCGGTTATCATTGGTCTTGATGAACCATTAAAATGGTCTCTGCTCGGGCGCCAAATTTGTAACGTTCTTTTCATCGTCAAGCGGTCTTTTGGCGCCTTAGTCCAGGTTTCGGATCGTCTCGGGCGTCACCTTCCGTTTATAGTGTGAAGGCCACTACACGGGCAGCGACTGTAGAGAAAAAATACTCCAGGGGTCGTTATGGTATCTACCAAGGCGTTAACGGCCAGAAGGGCTGGCTTTACTTGCTCCTCTGGGTTAAGTGCCTGGATATTTTTGCTGCTGAGTAAAAATTACTCAAAACTCAAAATTAAATAAAATCCAAAAATTAAAATGATTTTTCATTCCACAATAGTATATTACACACCGAGGTGGGAAGTGTTTGATTACTGTCGTGAGATGAGTTAGTTAACCGAGACGCATAGCGTCGAGGTTAGCTATAATCTCGAGACAGGAATTAAGCTTCTTACCGAGGTTTGTATACTATTTTATTTACAACCATTATATTTCGATCAAAATTAATAAATCTCTGTTTCGTTCTGAACATAATTACAATATTATATTTAACGACAAATTACCAAGCATGCGGTTTTCTAAGAATAATCAAGTAATTATATTGTTACCGTGACTACGGATTAAAGAATTATTATCAATATAAATAAATGTCAGATAGTCAATAAATGTCAGATAAGGTCGGATATTAAATTCGAAAAAAATATATTGAACAAAAAATGTCTTCCGACGAAGAATTAATGGATTGTACCCCACCAGAGGTACGACAGGCTGCTGAAGCAGCAGCCCAGGGTTTGGTGCCAGAGAAAAGTAGGCATCGGTACATGTGTTATTTATTTAAATATAAAAAATATTCATATGAGGGCGGAAAGTGAGGGCGGGAAGTAGAGGTGTGTAAAGTGACACTTCCCAACCTTCAATGAAGTAAGGAATGACAACATTACATATATGGTTGTAAATAAAGAAAATTACCAGCTCCGGCGAGGAAGGAAAGTGGTGTGTAACCGTTCTCAAATTGGTGATACGTCGATACAGGAACGTTCTCTAGACTGGCGTCGTATGGTCGGATTGGCGGTTCCGATTATTATTGACTTGGCTTCATCTTCAGCTTGACCTATCTCTAAATCTCGCTGAAGTGAACGGACTGCACTGGAACTCCAATTGGTACTGCCGCTGCAACTAACTCATCAACTCCGGCTGCCGTATACTATAAGGTCGGCAGGATATGCGAAACAAGTACTCGAGTGATTCCATCTTCCGGCGGGGGTTACAACTGGTACAACTGGCCTCTCACATAATTTTAAAGTAATTATAAATCCAGTGACGTATGCGATTTAATTTAAATATTTTAATTATCACGGAACGTAACTTTGTTACTATTTCAACAAGAGTTTCATGGATAGAAAGAAGAGGTTTTAATGAATGGCCAGCTCGGCTGAGTATGCGAAATAAGTAAGCGAGTGACTCCAACTTTCGGTGTGGGTTATAACTGTTACGTCTGACCACTAATTCTAGTGCATTGCCGTGCGCTATTTTATTTATATAGTTTAATTGTTACGGAAAAAAGTAACTTCGTTACAGTATAAACTTATTTACTCACACCATAAGTGCACCGGTACCGCTGATAGCGTGATTCTATCTTTTCAAAAATTTAGAGTAATACCCATTCTGTCATACACAAAAATCTTATAAACCCTTCTCTCGTAGTCCTACAGCAGAGGCACGAACTACCCCTTTTGCACAGAAATAGGTCGTTCCATGAGAAAGTTGCGGTGTAAGGATCCTTGTGTTGAAGCTATATCGAGGTCAGTTATTACAAATCTAGATCCGTGGTGTTAAGAAATCAAATAATGCAGGAAACTCGGTATTACCCTTAATTTCCATTTTGATGACTATCTTCAATTTGTATCATACTTCTTAGAGCAACCAGTATAAATTAGAAAAATTAAATAAAATGTATTTACTAGTTTTTACATAACACGTTAAAGAACGTAAATTATTACAAAAAATTATATATTATAAATATAAATTGAGAAACAACATATTCAAGTGTATTAACTCCATATTTTGACAAATAAATTTCATTCATATGAAACATCTTAAATTTTGTATTAATATTTTTGACCTAACTGCACTAAAAATTATATAATTTCATTTGTTCATCCTCAATTCCATTTTTCTGCCTTATTCAGTGTAAAAGTCAATTTTAACCCAGACTAACTATTGCCAATCGATAGGGTTGAACTGCGTTCAGTACATTTAATTACCGGATGCATTGTCGGATTATTAGAGAAGGCTGCTGCCAAATTGCAGTCGAAATGCAGTTAGTGAGATTTACAATAATTGTTATTGTTTGCGAGAAATGATAATCGCAATTAATTCATAATTATGTTTAACCAATTTTCGAATGTGATATATGCACTTGAATAGCACTAATTTACACCGAAGCTTATTATAAGGTATAACTTTTGATTAGCTAGTTATATTTAAGGATTTAAATTTCTCAAAAAATGCAGTCAGGGTAATATAACCAAAAACTATTATAACTTATTCTGTTTGGAGTGAAATGATTTAACAAATAACATGAATTTCAAATTTAACGTCATTCAAAATTTCTATTTAGGTACAATTAAAATATCAATTACACTTAGTATAAAAAATATTTAATTAGTCACAATATTTATGGTTACATTGTTACAGTGATGAAACGTAATGTTTGAAAGACCTGATTTATTGAAATAATTACACAATGAATTATTGTGTTATCAGATACGGAAAAGAAATTGGAGACATACAATGTACCTCATTGATCTATCAAGAACAGTTAAGAAAGAGCAGTTTTGTATTATAGCAGTAGAAAAAATAATTTTCCTTTCAGTAATCTATTTTTCTCTTACAAATGTAATGGCATCCTTCCTGCTAAACTCTTCTCGGCATTGTTTCCTTGTTTGAGTAGTGGCATCCTGTTTTTACCTCTCGCCCTTCAGATAAGAGAGGTATAGGAATCATGCTAAACATTGGGTAGTGAGTTTTCAATTGATAAACACGTTTTGGGGTCCCTAGAATACGATTTTAATATTTTCGCGATGATGTCTGTGTGTGTGTGTTAGTGTGTGTGTGTGTGTGTGTTAGTGTGTGTGTGTGTGTGTGTGTGTGTGTGTGTGTGTGTGTGTGTGTGTGTGTGTGTGTGTGTGTGTGTGTGTGTGTGTGTGTGTTTGGATGGATGTTGTAGTAACGATAACTCAAAAACTACTGAATAAAAAAATTTGAAATTTTGCATACAGGATTCTGATACCCTAGATTAGATCTGATTAGATTTTGGTGCCAATCGCACAACCGGAAGTGGCAGTTGCTATGGGTAATGACTCCATTATTATACAAAACGGCAATAAAGTTTTACACATATATTTTGTATACCATATAGTTTATTTTCATCTCATTAAAATTTTCGAAACTTTTGCCATTGTTGCCAGATTTACAAAAAAATAATTTTTTTTCATACTTTTTTGTGTCAACCTGTAAATTTTGGATTCAAAAATGGCGAGAGGTCATGTGCTGGCCACATCAGATTTTTTTCATTATATAACAAATATAATTAGAATTGTTTAGAAATTTCTTCGGTAACACTTGATCGGTGATCTTGTGCTGGATGGCTGAGCTAAGCTTCCTTGATAAGATCCAGGAGCTCGTCCGAAATATCTTTGACTTATTAAAGGATCGTTTTGGATTTTTTTTTGGTTCCTGCCAACTGTCCAGTTAGTACAGATTACGCTGGTCTGCAATGAAATCCTACTTCAAATAATTATATCATAACTATGAAGATTTCGATGCACAGAATCTCCTCCCGTTGTTCGTTTTTTGTTATCACAGCTAGATTTTGAGACATGCGTTTATTTTTCATATTATTCAGAATTTTGATTTTATTACATTTTTTTTAAGGTAGCATTCATATTAAGTTATTTTTATGGTCGTACATATGCGCTTGCTCAGTTTTCGCTTTAGTTTTGAGGTAGTCACTAGCCAGTGTATTGGAAAGCCTGATTATTTATGTTTTAAAGCGGTTATTATGCACAAAATTTTTGTCGATATTCATAATTTATATCTTTTCTTAGATATAGAGCAAAAAAAATATATATATAAGTGGATGAAAAGTGATATTTTAATAAACATTTTATTTTAGGTTATAAAATGCCACCAACTTGCACAAATTCTGCTGACTCTTGAGGTGAATTCACCATAAGATCGCAAGGAAATGCAATAAATCATTAATAAAACCTTATTACTTTTATTTTGGACTTTTCACCGATGAAAGAGATAAAAATTGATTGCCAAAAATATGTTGTCATAGTTTCTAAAGAACGTTAAGAGGTTGGCTTCAAAGAAGTCAGAAAACTATGTATACACCAATGATTTGGAGTGAACCTCATAACCATGAGACTACTACTTTTGCATGACGATGACGTGAGAATTTACAAAAAAATAACAATAAAATTATATATCCAAACATTTCGTCTGTAAGAAGACCAGTTCTCAATAGTAAAGACTCTTTAACTCCAGTACCTCTAAAAAGTGATGAGCTTTTGAAGAATGGAACTAATTTTAGTTTACAGACTCAATCGAGTTGCCTTCCTACAAATACTTTTTCATCTTCATATACTTTATCAAGTCCATCAAAAGAGCATTATCTTCTTAAGCAGTCTTGTTCGAGCTTTCACATTTTTGTACAAGACAAGAAGACTTTACAAGTTATTTTACTAAAAACGGCGATTTAGTGTTTTGTAATAATGCTTAAGGACTTCTGCAAGAACTAGGTTTCCCGAGAAATCTCTGTAGAATGGCGACTTTTTACCGATTTATTTAAAATTAGTTTAAAGGACGTTTTACTTTACAATGGTAGGGGAAACTGTCCTAAAATGATATACCGTAAGAATATTTGTAAATATCTTGCAAGTTTCGGTGTCCTTCGAAATAAAAATTTAAGCAGTATGCATGAATATATTTCTTTATCAACTGCAAGTAACGGTATACATCAATTATCCTTATATTATTTCATGTTTAAATAGAGCGAACTATGTCATTTTATCGAAGGTAACTGGGAAAAGATGACAAACTCAAATGTCATTTTATCTACCAATAATTTGTACATTATATTAAGAAAATCTGATGTGGTCAGCACATGACCTCTCGCCATTTTTGAATAAAAAAGTTACAGGTTGACACAAAAAAGTATGAAAAAAAATTATTTTTTTGTAAATCTGGCAACAATGGCAAAAGTTTAGAAACTTTCAATGAGATGAAAATAAACTATATGGTATCCAAAATATATGTGTAAAACTTTATTGCCGTTTTGTATAATAATGGCGTCATCACCCATAGCAACTGCCACTTCCGGTTGAGCGATTGGCACCAAAATCTAATCAGATCTAACCTAGAGTATCAGAATCCTGTATGCAAAATTTCAAATTTTTTTATTCAGTAGTTTTTACTACAACATCCATCCAAACACACACACACACACTAACACACACACACACTAACACACACACAGACATCATCGCAAAAATATTAAAATCGTATTCTAGGGACCCTAAAACGTGTTTATTAATTGAAAACTCACTACCCAATTTTTAGCATGATTCTTATCTGAAGGGCGAGAGGTAAAAAAACATAAAATAAAGGCAAAATTATAAATGTAATAAGCATACAAATAAATGTTTTGGCGCGTGTGAATAATCCAGTACATTCTGCATGGGCCCATAGTGAATCAGTCAAACAGCTCAACAAGGCTTCTGCTAAATCTGGAATTTGTTTTTTAGCCCTCCTTGCAGCGTGCCTTAACCCAACTTCTTTTTTTCATGTTATCGCTTTCTTAGGTGTCTGGTGGAAGTGGTAGATAATGGTGAGATATCTGCAGGCTTAATTCGTACATTTACATTAACAGAAGAACATATATATCTAGTTCTATCGGACTGTGACTAGTCTTGTATGGAACAACAGTTTGCTGATGGTGACCTGCTTACTCGTGATAGCGTGTTCAGTGGTTAAACCGCTGCTTCATTAAGTTCTCGAATGTTTTCCAATGGTAGGTTGGTAGTTTTAGCAAGACAAAAAAGATGATCAGGAAAATTATCCGGATTGTATGGATTTATACCAGAATTTGCATAAGCACTGGCTATATTCTGTATGCTAGCTGCTTATCCATAAGCTACTCCAAATATTTCTGCTACTTGCAATTGTGTCACTACTCGTCCTGGGTGGTTTTTAAGCTACTCTGTAACTTCTTGGTTATAATAAATTTTCAGTGCAGTGAGGAGGAAATAAAAGGATTATTATTCCATTTTACTTTGCCCATATTAATATATTCAAATTTTTATGAGTAGGAGTAGCACCTATTTATCTGGAGAAGGATTTACACATTTAATAAAGTGATTTAACCACTGTAAAAAGAAGTCTCCGTTCATCTCTCCAGAATCACTTATTAAACCTTTGGTGCCCGGTGGAGCACCATCAATCAATTCATTCTTCTAGCGGTGTCTAGCAAATATTAAAGATGATGGTATGAAACTTTCACCAGAACCTATACAGCAAACAACGGTAACATGTTGTTCGCGGTCTGCGCTGGTAATAGCCCTAACTTGCCTCTTTCCTTTTTGAGAAAATAGTTTTTGTGATCTCTGAATGGTTGAGAGGATTCATCAATATTCCACATTCTGGTTAACGTTATACCGTAGTGTTTTACTGTTTCATCGAAAATTTAAAAAAAATTTATCCACTTGTGGTTTATTAAAAGCTTGTGCCCTTCTCATCGATGTTGGCTCCGTTTCTCTCAAAAATATTTGATGGTGTCGCTGTCGGAATCCCCTTAACCTTTCCCAACCCACCATTTTATTCTCAGTATTAAAACGGTGCTTGATATATTTCTGGCAGCTAACTGATTTGCTAAGCGGTTTAACTCATTACACGTAAAACCGAAGAGCCTTGCTTCTAAAAGTAAAATGTGTTCCACGAGCTCGTTTCCAAAATCTAGCGTAAATGTTACTTAAAACCGTTCTAATCCCTTTTAAACACCGGTAATTTGTTTATTTTTATTTTGTCCTCTACATTGTAGTGTTGCCTGTGGTACACCAAACGTTTTTGAAGCTTTAAGCCACCCCATTTATTTATTTTCAACTGGTTCAATAGATTTTTCCAAACTGTCAGACGGCCTTGATTGCCTGTTGGACTTTCTTATATGTCTACCAACCATTCTAATTCTAGAACAAAAGAAAAAAATAACCAACAATCCTTAGGTGAAATCAATTTATTCTTATTTCTTCATTGGTCTAAAATGACATATTTTAATGGTTGGTATGCCATTTTAGAAATTTACCACCAGTTTAAATTAAATTCAGTCACGAAAATAGTTTTGAATTTAAGTAAATAACATTAACAAATATTATAGGAAACATGCATATAAAACTTACAATTTGTGCTTCTGTAATCCACGAATTTACTGAGTTTTATATCACAACGTGAATATTACTGCAATATCAGGAGAGTGGAAAAATTAAATAATTACGCACCGAAACAATTTAACGGTATTGCCTTTCAAACTTCGTAGAGCAACTAACCATTACGTAAAGAATCCAATATTGCCAAGAGTTAACTCATGGTTGGGCGGAATATCAAAATAAGTGCAGTGTATCGTTTTACCATTTGTCATTTTAGGACAGTTCCCTTAATAAATAACCAACAGTCCCCTCGCAGATACAACAAATATGAAAGAAAACTACGGAAATAAGAAGGTATTACTAGAAAAAATTAAATATTAACAATTCTTATGAAACATTTATGCTGATCTGAAAATTTTATTGTTACCTAGTAAAACATTGTCTACTAAGGGCGAATTTAATACTTGGAGTTAAAAATGTGCCTGAAGAACCTTTAGTGTAAAGTAAAAAAAATTTCTTCAACCACTTTATATAAAGCTGGACGTTATGAAAAACTTACTATGAACAAGGATGGTAAAGGCTTTCAGTACCTTAAAACAAAATTTCCCCGTATAAGTATTGCGAAATTAAAAGAAGGAATTTTTGTACGTTCACAAAACCGAGAGCTCATGAAAGACGAAATTTTTAATACGAAGTTAAATAAAACAGAAAAAAGAGCATGGGCCGCTTTTATAGATGTTTGTCATAGTTTTCTATAATAATAACAAAAAGCTGATAACCACCAAAAAATCATTCAAGAACTTCGTTCTGCATATAAATCTCTGCAATGGAAAATGTCTCTCAAAATTAATTTTTTAGATTCGCACTTTGATTTCTTCCCTGAAAATCTTGGTGCTGTATCAGATAAACATGGTGAAAGGTATTAATCAAGCATCAACTAGAGTAATATTTTTTAAAGCAGCTATCAGAGTTTCCAAGTTCTGAAGGCAAGGTACATTTTGCTTCATGACCGAGTAGATAGGACAGTCAAATAGAAGGTGTAGAAGTGACTCTTTTGAATTACTATTACAAACCGTACAATTTAAGCTTGGGTCTATATTGTATTGTATTCGAAGTGAAACTCAAATTGATTAAATGAAAAGCAAAACTAGAAAGTAGCTGGAATTATAGTATTAGATAGATCCTGACGATTTTACTGCTTAAACTATTAAACTTAATAACAATTTTGTAATTATTTTTACCATTCTAACTAGTAGTGTTTTTTCAAAAAAATAAACATTAGGTAAAGCTTACTCTTTTTTGTTATTTTGTTATTTAAGAGGTCCAAATATCCTGGAGAACTTGATCCGGTTAACCAATTATTTATATTTATATTAATACTTATAATAATAAAATTTCTTTACATTTGTTTAATCCTTATTATTTAATTAATTATTATTAATTTAAATTTTTGTTTCCCTTATTTTAGCATTTGGAATCGGTAGTATGGTGTATTCAGGTTTAGAATTTGGAAGATACTTTGAACTCAAGAACTATCCCGATTGCAGCAATTCTAGTATCCTTCAGGCTATAATACCCGTTACGAGAATGGTCCTTACGTTAGTTCAAGTACAGTTTATATTTCTTAATAGCAAGGTATAACTTTATGTAACAAAGCTTATAATCTTTAAAGGATTTCAAACAATGTTTCAATCAATTCAATAGAGAAATATTTTAAATATTAGTATATACACTGAGAATAATTTATATTATACATTAGTAATTAAAAACAGTATTATGACACTTTTATAAAAAAAATTATATATATAATCAGTATTTATGGACTAATTACATACACAATAGGTAAATAGTTCCAAATGACATGAAGAAATTGCCGTTTTTGATGAAAAATGCAAAAATGCACAGACGCTAATGTTGCAATTTCTGCTGATAGTGTACGTAGTTTAATTTCTGAAATTAAACTTTTTTTATTATCAATCAGAAAACGATAAAAAAATCAAAATAAACACTTAAGTGAACTATGAAAGTTACAGCTGTCAGACAATAATGTTTGGTTAAGGGTAGACAACTTACTAACATAAAATTTTACTAGTTCATCAATATTTGATGCAGTTAATATTAGGAAATAGAATTTTTTAATATAGTTATTAAAAAATCACTAAAAATTACATCAGCGTCTTCTTAACCTTTATAGGTATTACTTTATATAATACATATTTTTAAATCTCGGTGATTTTTTTGTATAAACAACCAGACATGCCAAAATAATTTCTCGAAGAAGTTACTTATTTTCAGCTTTTATTCTCTTATTATAAAATATTTTTATAATAAATATTTTCTAACTGGATGCAAATATTATGGCTAAACGACAATAAATTAAATATTTGTTTGTGTAATTTTTAGGATATAGAATTTAACAAGCACAAGTTAGTAGCTAGGTTTGGTATCATGCATATGATAGCTACCAATTTGAGTGAATGGCTGTACGTTTTAGTAGAAGAAACTAAACATGAAATAATACATTTATCAGGTAAATTAGAGTTTAGATTATTTCTTAAATTTTTTAAAATTTCGTTTATAAATCACCCATTTTTATGTTCTTTTTTAGTAACTAATAAATCCAGCGAAGTGAGGTTCTTATATTAGTCACTATATTAGTAATTGTTCCATTTTTTCTCTCTCAATTTGTCACTTTCTTTTAATCATCTCACACTTTTCTTTCTTAATTTTTTTACTCTTCCCTATCAAATTTCTCCTCTTTTCTTTCAAAAGTTCCTCCCTTTTCTCTATTAGTTTTATCTTGTTTCCCGATCAAACTTTCCCTCTTTTCTCTCTTAATTTTGTCACCTTTTTCTCTTAAACTCAGTTTTCTTTCTTAATTTTGTTACTTGTCCCTATCAAAATTTCCCTCTTTTTTCTCGGAAATGTCCTTTCTTTTCTCTCTTAGTTTGTCACTTTTCCCTTTCTTCAAATTTCCCCTCTTTTCTCTCTTAATTTTGTCACTTTTTCTCTTAAATTTCGGCTCAGTTTTCTTTCTTGATTTTGTTACTTTTCACTATCAAATTTCGCCTCTTTTTTCTTGGAAATTTCCTTGCTTTTCCTATCCTTTTTCTCTATAAAATTTCTCTTCTATTTTCTCTCTTAGTTTTTTCACTTCTCTTTATTAAATTTCCCCCTTTTTACTCTTAATTTTGTCACTTTTCTCTTAAAATTTCGGCTGTTTTCTTTCTTCATTTTGTTACTTTTCCGTATCAAATTTTCCCTCTTTTTTTCTCTCTGAATTTTGTCACTTTTCCCTATCAAATTTCCACTCTTTTCTCTATAAAATTTCCTCAATTTTTTCTTTTAGTTTTTTCACTTTTCCTTACAAAAAATCCACACTTTTCTCGGTAATTTTTCCTTTTTTCTCTCTTAACTTTGTCACCTTTCTCTCTTAATTTCTGCTCTTTTCTCCAGAAAATTTTACCCCTTTTCTCTTTTAATTTTATCACTTTCAATATCAAATTTCCCCTATTTATTTTTAAAGTTTCCTCTCTTTTTTCTCTTAGTTTGCTCACTTTTACCTAACACATTTACCCTCTTTTCGCTCCTAATTTTGTCTTTTGTTCTCTTAAATTTCACCCCAGATTTCTTTCTTAATTTTGTAACCTTTCCCTATCAAATTTCCCCTCTTATTTCTTCGAAATTTTTTTACTTTTCCCTATTAAATTTGTAATTTTTTCGTATTAAATTTCCCCTCCCTTCTCTCGAAATTTTCCGCTCTTTCCCTCTTAATTTTGTCACTTCTATCGCTTAAACTTCTCCCCACTAACTTTTTTAATTTTGTCATTTTCCCTGTCATTTTCATCTCTTTTCTCCCAAAAATTTCCCCTCTTTTCTCCAAAAAATTAGCAATCTTTTCTCCTTTTTTTTCGGAAGTTTCTCCTCTTTCCTCTCTTAATTTTGTCACTTTCCTCGATCATATTTGACCCCTTCTCTCTTTTAATTTTATCGCTTTCCCCATCAAACCCCCCTCTTTCTTTTTAAAGTTTCCTCTTTTTTTTCTCTTAGTTTTGTCACTTATCCCTATCAATTTTTATCCTCTTTTCTCTCCTTATTTCGTCATTTCTTCTCTTAAATGTCAGGCCGGTTTTTTTTCTTATTTTGTTACTTTTGGCTTGTTTTTCTTGAAAATTGCTTTTCTTTTCCATCTTAAATTTGTCATTTTTACCCTATTACATTTTTCCTCTCTTCTCTCGAAATTTTCCCTCTTTCCCTCTTAATTTTGTCACTTCTTTGGCTTAAATTACTCCCCATTAATCTTTCTTAATTTTGTCATTTTTCCTATCATTTTCCTATCTTTTATCCTAAAAATTTCCCCTTTCTTTTCAAAAAATTTCCACTCTTTTTTTTTTAATTTTGTCACTTATCCCATCAATTTTCTCCTTTTTTCTCGGAAATTTCTCCTCTTTCCTCTTTTAATTTTGTCACTTTTCTCCTTCATATTTTACCCCTTTACTCCTGTAATTTTACGCTTTCCCCATCAAATTCCCCCCTCTTTCTTTTTAAAGTTTCCTCTCGAAATTTTCGAAATTTTAGAAATTTTCCAATCTTTCTTAATTTTGTCATTTACCCTATCGTTTTCCTCTCTTCTCTCCAAAAAAATTCCGCTTTTTCTCCCAAAAATTTCCGCTTTTTCTCCCAAAAATTTCCGCTCTTTTATCTATTAATTTTGTCACTTATCCTATCAAATTTCCCCTCTTTTTTTGGAAATTACTCCTCTTTTTCACAAAAATTTTCTTTCATAATTTTGTCACTTGTCCCTATCAAATTTCGCCCCTTTTTTTACCGAAATTTCCTTTTTTTCTCTCATAATTTTGTCATCTTTCCCTATCAAATTTCTCTTGTTTCATCTGGAAATTTTTCCCACTTTTCCCTCTTAATTTTTTCACTTTTTTCGCTTAAATTCCTGCCCACTATTCTTTTTTAATCTTATCACATTTCCGTATCAAATTTCCTCTTTTTTTCCCATAAAATTTTCTCTCCTTTCTCCCAAACATTTCCAATCTTTTCTCTTTTAATTTTGTTACTTCCCTTTCAAATGTCCCCTTTTTTCTCGGAAATTTCTTCTTTGTACTCTCTTAATTTTGTCACTTTTCTGGATCACATTTCTGCTCTTTACTTCCGAAAATTTCCCCTCTTTTTCTCTTAATTTTGTCACTTTTTCTCTTAAATTTCACCCCAGTTTTCTTTATTAATTATGCCACTTTTCCGTTTCAAATTTATCTTTTTTTCTCTTTCGAAAATTAGCGCTTTTTTCTCCCAAAAATATCCTCTCTTTTCTCTTGAAAATTTTCTCCATTTCTCTCTTAATTTTGTCACTTCTTTCACTTAAATTTCTCCCCACTATTATTTCTTAATTCTTTCATTTTTCTCGTTCAAATCCCTCTTTTCTCCAGAACATTTCCTCCCTTTACGCACTAGGGCATAAAATGAAATACTAGTGAATAAAATAACATATTAGATCGTAAAGTAAAGTATTTTACGCACTAGTGCGTAAAGTTGATTGATTATATTATTCTTAATATCTACGTATTTTTTGGTAGTAGAAAAAATATTGTATGCAACTAGTATGATTGCCACACTCGCCTTTGGTTCGTGCGACAAAATTCACATCAGTGAAAAAAGTATCACTTTACGCACTAGTTGTATAAATAACTTTTTACAATGTCAGACTTGATTTTTAAGTGCCGTGACATTTTTTTTAAATGCCCATTTATAATGACCTTAATTTTTTTCTGTAATTAAGTTTGAGATCTCTTTTATCCATAAAAATTGGTCTGTCAGCGAAAAATATTTTCTACTATGACAGACTTCACGCTTCAAGCGATACGACTAAAAATAAAATTTTATTTCAATTCTTAATACGGTTTTTTTAGAAAAATTGTTTTTTTACTATGTCAGACCATAAAAGCGATTAATCATAAACAGATTTTTCTAAAATTGTAATTGTGTATTAACCAAAACATTTTTTCTTTCGTATATATTTTTTTTTAGAACACAGAAACTCTTCACATTTACTTCACCACACAATAAAATGTCAAGAAGGTTTAATTATGAGTTCACTAGTAACTAATTCAAGCCCATTTTTATTCCCTTGTACTATCGAGTACAGTCTAATTTGTGCAGTCATATTATTTGAAATGTGGAAACAAATTAAAATGACCGAGAGTACAAAAGATGGAGAGAAGGATAAAAACGTTAGATTTAATACCAGTTTAAATAAAACTGGTACTCAGTTTCAATTTAGTAAGTAACATTTTAGATCTACATTTTTGTGTATAATAATAAATTTATTAAAGAAACGCACATATACCACCAGGAACACTTTATAGCAAACCTTGCTAGTATAACCGAAATATAACCTCTCTGATTAAGGCTAATATATTTTTTGTCTTGGGCTAATGAAGGTCTTGCTTTAAAGTTTCTACAGAACATATTTTCATCTTCAATATCTTCCATCATCTTACTAGCACTTGGATAATTTATGTGAACAATTTTCTCCAGAATGGTGACTAGTCGATGGCTACTATAAGAGCTACTGGAACAAATGTTTGGTAAAATCCTATGCCACTACATGAGCTTTTCTTCGATTAAACGTGCCATCATATTTTTATTTTAAGGACATTCTATGGTTTTTAAAGTATCACTTTTTATTATCTTCTTAATTCCATTAGGTAGAATACCATTGACTGGTATCTTGATTTTCCTTAATTAAATTCGTTTTCCGTCTTCATAAACCAGTCATTGTGAATATTTGTTATCTTTTTGAATCTTACAATGAAGTTGCCTTTTAGAAATTAAAATTTTATCAGTACTTGTACTTCATTATCTTCTTGTTCTTTTATTTCCTCTTCTTGAACTATATTCGTTCTTATACGTTTCTTTTATGGTTTAATCATACATAAGTGGTCTATTTTATTATTCTTTTCTTCACACGGTACCGATTTTTCGAAGTAGTCAATGAATATATATATATATACAAGGTGGACCAAAATTGTCGAGCAATTCTTCTAGGGTTGATAGAACACCTAAAAATAAGTAATATTTGTCTAATGAACATATGTTCAAAATTGCTTATTAAGGATCCGACAACCCCTAGAAAGGGGTTAACGACATAGAAGGAAATGAAGAGGCAGACCGCCTGGCTGGTAAAGGAGCCGAAAAACCTTTAATTGGACCGCAACCCATATGTGGTATTTCCTGCCAACATATAAAGGGCATGCTGGAAAAACAATTAAGGGACAAACACAGGGAATACTGGTTGGAACAGTCCACAGCACTTATCGAAGGTTCATCCAAGAGTAGAGACAATCTGCTACTATGCCTAAAAAGACGGGAATTCAAAACCGCACTAGGTGTCCTGACAGGACACTGCGGGCTTAGAAGACACCTCAACCTCATAGGTGTATCAGAAGATTCCCTATGTAGGAAATGTGAGGAAGAGGATGAAACTCCTCTTCATGTATTATGTTATTGCCGGGACCTGAAGAGGGAAAGCGAATGGCACTTTGGGGTACAGTATCCTGAACCCGAATAGGTAGCGAAAGCTAACATCAGGACTATTCTTGACTTTGTTAAGAGTACGGGACTAATGTGAAAACTGGCGGGGCACAATAGGCCTAGAGCCTCAGTGGAGGTGGGACCTCCCATGCCCGATTCAGGAAAAAAAGGGGTTAACGATAATTGGTTTTTCATGAATATCTTTACGAGAGGGGTACCATACAATATTCAAATTTTAGGTACTACCTAAGGGTACTAAGAAACGCTATTTACGTATTTTGTCTTGGTTCTTCGAATTCACTAAGGGTAGTTTTCAAGGGGTGAGTTACCATTTTTTAGACATATTTTTTTTGTTATCAACTGTTTTGGAAAACGCATATTAAAAAAAAGGTACTCTTGATGTATCATCCAAAAATTAATCGTTTTCGTGTAATTTGAGTTCAAAATATGCGTGTTCATCTTTCGAGACTGTAACACCAGTAATAAAATAATCACGGTTTCCTTAGATACAAAACAAACATATCGGCTTTGCATCCAAGTAGTCTGTGATTATTTGACAGTTCATACGTTGATACTTATTTGACAATTCATACACTTATAACGCATTCGACTGGTCGCACTGGTGCGCATTTACCCAAGCAGCAAGCTGTCGTCATTTTGACGACATTTTTTCGTCATTTTTTTAGGATTAGGACGTCATTTGGACTTTTAAAATGACGACATTTATGACGATAGGATCGCGTGATTATGTCACAGCCCAG
This sequence comes from Neocrepidodera transversa, assembly GCA_963243735.1. Classification (NCBI taxonomy): domain Eukaryota; kingdom Metazoa; phylum Arthropoda; class Insecta; order Coleoptera; family Chrysomelidae; genus Neocrepidodera; species Neocrepidodera transversa. Next base: position 21,572,422 of record OY725341.1, read on the forward strand.
TGACGTGATTTTATAACGTTAAATGGACGTCAGTGTATGCCATATAAAGACGTCAGTATATGACGTAAAAAGGACGTAATTGTATGACGTAAAAAATCACGTGAATTTATGCCGTAAAAGGTCCTCATTTTATACCATACAAATACGTGCTTTTCTGGTGTAAAAATGTCATTTACCAAAGAAAAATGAGGATACAATTAACGTTATACATACGTCAACTTGGCCATTTTTTCATTCTGCACGTCCAACAAGATTTGTTCTGGAATCTGGAATGTTGTTTAATTGAGCAGATTTTTAAACCTATTCACCTTCATGTCAAAATTCCATATTCTATGGTAAAATGCAACATATACAAAACAACATTTTCTGTCAATTAAAAAAGGTGAATATTTCATTTTAAAGTATTTATATTAGCATAAAACAACTGATTTAATAAAAAAGTGACACTTTTATTATAAAAGGTGGGTTTTGGGACTTTTTTCAGTAATAACAATTTTTTCCAAAACTGAAATGCGTTTATTAAGAATAATAAATAAATATTCTAAACATGTACATTTTTTTTATCTTAAATATGTAACAAACATCCCAGTAGATGAAGCAATATATACTTAAGTTGGTACGTACCATATGGGAAACTTTTATTAGTAGTTTTATAAAAAAAGTTATTCTTCATAAAAACTTCTGCATGGTATAAAACCTAAAATACAACCATCCAGATATCAAATTTTTCAGTCGTATACGAGGTGTGCCAAAAAATGTAAATCTTGTACAAGACTAAATTACCTATACTTTTAATAATATCAAAAACTGGTAGAAAAATAATTATTTACAATTGAAATATATTGAAATATATAGTCATAAGTCACATAAAATAAAACTAAAATGAAATTATGTTATTGTAAAAAGTTTCGAAAAAATAAAAATCTAATTTTTAATGCACATGGATATAATTGCATATCTGAGCGTAGTTGGCTTTACAACAAATTTGGATTTTGTCAAAAATAAGGGCACTTGCATATTTCACATTCCCAATTTACATTTTTTGACAAACCTCGTATATACGACTGAACTATAGCATACTATAAAAAATAAGTAAATAATGAAAGTTAATGGAATAGAAATAATTTTGATAATGGTGATTTTTATTTACGAATAGATTTGAAAATTGGTTTAAAATATCTACTTATAAAAAACTCATAAAAAAATATTTTTTAGCCTGTAATACCAGGTAATAGCAGTTAAAATTTACAGATTTTAAAAATCAATATCAATATCAATACGAATTTTTACTAAAGAGACATTGAAAAATCTTCTAAGTTAAATATGTCGAAAAACTATCGTAAAAATGACGTTGGCTAAAAAATGTACTAAAAATATAGAAAGACTTAAAAAAAATATAAACTTATTAAAAATGGTTTTAACAGAATGCAAAAATCATAAAAATGACGACACTAAAAAATATAAATCAAGTATAAGTCGATGTTCATATTGATCTAAGATTTTTAAAAATCCACTGCGTTGATCTTTTATTTAAGCCTAAATTACTGAATTTATTAATAAATAATTCAAATTAAATATGTTTACATATTTATATTCCGCCATTTTACATGCATGTACACTACAAAGCTAGTATCTTTGTAGTGTGCAACTGAATAAAAGTAAAACAAATATAATTCTTGATATAGATACAAGTCTTAGAAGAAGAATAAAATAAAAATTAGTCCTACTAAACTTACCCCTTTTTAATTCATTCAGAGTTGTAATAATGTAGCACACAGACACACAAAAAAACCAGCCATCCCAATCGGCAGCCATAATGCAATATGAATTTGCCTGTCTGCTCTGCATCACTTACACTTCCCAGCGATGCCGTCTTTGCGAGAATTAAATAATAAAATTATATGACAAAAATGACGAAAAAATGTTGTAAAAATGACGACACGAAAAAATGTAAATCAAGAATAAGTCGACGTTAATACTCATAAATATGAATTATGTGCATTAAATTTTAAATTAAAACAACATATACTTATTTTTTTAAATGACGAAAAAATCTCGTAAAAATGACGTGATCTCTATGACGTCTACTATACGTCCAAAAATCAACATCATAAAACACGTCATTTATTGGTAAAATGACGTCGCGGACCAAAATGACGAAAAATCAATGTTAAATTGACGACAGCTTGCTGCTTGGGTAGTTCGACTTTTTTAAGTGCTATTTGTTCGGCTGGCGGAAATGAACCAATTGCTCGGCACAAGGGCAGAGTGAAATTTTGTTCGACTGGTAGAAGCGCTTGTTCAAAGTTCGAATTTTTTGGAAATGTGCTTTTTTCAGTGCCAGCCAGTGCCGATTTAGAGGTTAGGTTTTATTTTCAATTTTTAAAATATGTTACCCTTGTCTTTATTATTGTCCAGTAGTAGTGAAGATGAAGATATTAGTGATGACAGTGAGGAAGAGTTTAATAGACATTTTAAATAAATTTCGTTAAAAACACATATACAGATATAAAATTAGGTTAGAAACAAGAAATGTCAATTGCATCAGTCGATTATCGATAAAATTATGCACATTGCCATTGCCGAACTGGGTCGCACCAGTGTGCATTGCTCGATAAAGTTTTGAATTATAAAAATGCTGTACGAAATCAGTGCAGAACTAAAAGCGCTCTGGCATCGAGTAAGAGCGTACGAGTCGAATGTGCTATTAGTTACAAGTTAATAATTACCTGTTACCTCTATTTCGAATTTAATAATGGTAAGTTATACATTTTCAGAAATAACTGATATGATTTTAACTTTCGGAGAATATTCCGGTAACGTTAATGCTCCTTGTTAAATGTTACTCTGAGAAGTTTCCCAATAGAAATGTACCAAGTCACGGAACAATCTTAAGAGCAGTTCAAAACCTACGTGAAACGGGTACATTAAAATCAAAATCATCGAAATGTAGGTCGGCCAATAAATGTAAGGACTGTTGAAGCTAAAGAAATAATATTAGATGAAATATTTGAAGATTCTACAATAAGCTCAAGATGATTAGCACTGCGATGCTGAACTTCTATGTCTTCTGTATTAAGAGTTCTTCATGAACAATAGTCACGTCCAATTCATTACCAACAAGTCCATGAATTGTTACTAGACGATTTACCGTTAAGAGTAGGTTTTTGTGAGGTACTAGTAGAACGATAACGAAACTGCAGACACTTTTTAGATAATATACTTTATTAACATGAATTTAAAATAAACACGTGGGCAGCTACGTTAGGTAACCGTCTTGTTGTCTTTTACATTTTGCCTGGACCATTAAATGGAACTATGTATTATAATTTTCTTGAGAACAATTTATTTCACATCTAAGAAGAGATACCATTGGATATCAGAAGGTCGATGTTTTTTATGCATGAGGGTGCCTCACTTCATTTTGATAGTAATAATAGATGGATTGGTCGAGGTGCCGAAGCACCAATCCATTGGCCAGCTCGATGTACGGATCTCAAACCCATGGATTTTACCATTTGAGGGTATTTACAATCTAAAAGATACTAACGCAAAATTAACAATATTAAGGAATTAAGACAAAGCATTTCAAATGAAATTGCTGAGATCTAAAACAATCCTCAAGTATTAGAAAATTTAATTCCTAACCTAAAAAGAAGAGGAAGGAAGACATTTTGAGAAAATTATTATTTTATTCAAAATATTTTTCATGTACATCATATAATTGACAATAAAAAAAGTTAAATTGTAATTTTACTGTTTGTAGCATTCTCACAAGTCGACCACGCCTATTTTCGAACTCAAATTACACGAAAACGATTAATTGTTGGATGATACATCAAGGGTACCCCCCTTGAAAACCACCCTTAGTGAATTCTAAGAATCAAGACAAAGTACGTAAAAAGCGTATCTTACTACCCTTAGGTACTACTTAAAATTTGAATATTGTATTGTACCCCTCTTGAAACATATTCATGAAAAACCAATTATCGTTAAGCCCTTTCTAGGGGTTGTCGCACCCTTAATAAGCGGTTTTGAACAGAGGTTACTTATTTTAGGTATTCTATCACCCCTAGAAATATTGCTCGACAATTTTGGTCCACCTTGTATTTCTGGAACTGAGTTTTCATTTTTTAGAAAATAATATTTAGACAGAATACTAGAGGACCAATTAGGAGGAATTATATCAAAGCCGGTTTTTTGATATGTGATAGGGACTATTAGAGAAACTTAAATGGGTCATTTTCTGTTAATTGGAAACTGTCCCAAGTACATTTGTCTTAAAAATTAAGAAGCAATATTAATATAATGAAATGCAATAATAAATGTAGTATGAATATTTAAAAAGCTCATACATTTTCACACTGTTTTACGAGTTATGAGCGATTTTATGAAAATTCATGACAGGGGACTGTGTCGGCATTATTCTTCATATTAGCTTTTCAAAATCGTTTTAACCTCTTTTTATGATTTTCCACTTTCTTCTTATATTGATTAATCTTATGGCCTTTTTCTCTAATAAGACAATAACGACCACTTTAAAACAGTAAATTCGAAGATCATTTTATTGGTAGACTATCACCTTCACATATGTTCACTAACTTAATAGTTATTTTTACAAAGACCTAATAAATAATTGCCTAGGACAATGATTTACCTATTAGTAGAGAAACAACTAAATCCAGATTTTTATATTCCTATATGGTGATTTTCGACCGCCGTCTTTGGAAAACCCAAATTGCTACATATATCTATAATTACTGGTTTTATTAGCAAAAATATATAAAAAAATAAAGTTGTATCATTTTTATTCAATTATGTTCCTTCTGCGGGCCTTACTTTTGAGGTTATGTGCGTTTCAAAAACTTTTTTGTCTCAATTCCATTTTCTCGTTTCCGGAAAAAATATGAAACCTCCCATGAAAAATTAAGTACGTGAAATCTGCAATGGCTATGTGAATATTTGTATTTAAATTAATTGTTTAATGTGTACTAATTATTAATTTTAAGGATTTTACCAGAATTCTTATATTTAATTTTTTTTATGTTGTTGACATGGATTTAATTGATTTTTTATTTTAGATGAATTTGGAGGACGATTAGTAAACCCAAATCATCACTTTACTATTGACTGCTCTAATGCTCATAAAGGGCTATTTGCAGGAATTTTGGTAAATTTTCATTTTAATTTAATTTTAGCTTTCTATGTAGGAATAAATTAAAAAATATTCTTTCAGCTTTTTTTAAAGTAATGACAGTAATTTCAAAATTTTAAATCACTTTGATCTACTTTTTCATTTTTTTGAATACCTCGTATCCCTTTATCCGATGTTCCTTAGGAACTAGTTCCTATTGTAAATTAATTATTTTCAATCAAACAAGACAGTACATTCCCGGCACTTCTACTGAAGCTCCAGGAAGTACTGGAAGAGCCACTATGTAAATCATTCCGAGCTAGAGTTCTGGAGGTCCAAAACTGGAAAAGATTCTTAAGAGGAAATTAGACATTTCAGACCAATAAGTATAACATAATTTCTCCTAAAAACTTTAAAGAAGTAAATCAACAGCTACATACAGGACTATGTATTACGGAATAACCCAATACATCGATGAATTTTTGAGAAAAAGCTATAGATTTTTTGGTTTAAAAGACTCAAGAAGTAATGATAAGTAAAAAGATAGCCCTGGAAAAATTCTTAAATATAAAAGGTACCATGGCTTAGCTCAACTCAACAGTAGAAGGCGTGGCGTTGTAATCTAAGTGATCTATACATCCTAATTGGACTGCTTACAGGACACTATCGTCTGCGTTACCATCTGAAGAAGCTAGGTCTGAGTCAAACATCGGACTATCGCTTCTGCAGTGTGGAAGACAAAATGGCAGAGCTCCTGTCCTGCCCTGGAAATAAAAGGCTTCGTACGGTTGGTTTCGTTCAGTTTGAGCCTATCGACTTCAAGGAAGCTTCACCTAAATCAACCATAGACATGGTGAGAAGGAGTGGATTGTATGATGACTTATAGCCCATAGGGGTGAGCCACAATAGGCCTCTGCTGGTCGCAGTGTAGAGGTGAGCAAACGCTCCACTCACGTTGAACCTAAGACTTAATCTACATTACGTAATGAGTAAAAACCTCTCCTTAGATATAAAATAAAGATCAGTTAGAAAGAGATGTTTTGCTTCAAATCTGTAGACCTTGATAATCTCTTGTCGGATCTGAAGAAAGAAAATACATACCCGCGAGCATTTGCAGACCACATAAGCATTAAAGTTAACTATGACTGCAGCAGACTAAAATCGTTGAAAAATGGTGCATAAAGAAATATCTCCACAACCCAGGCAAAAACTTCTATCGCTGCCTTTACAAAAAAAGAGAAAAAACACAGAATGGAGGAGTTATATAGATAGGAGCAACATATAAAAATAGTAAAGGAACTAAAATATTTTGGAATAACCCTTGATGATAAACTGGGCTTCTACTAGAGTTGTGATAGTTACTGCGATTTACTCACCAGGTGGTGACATAAGATTAAAAGCGAAACAGAAATTTGAATACGGTATAACAGAGCTATTAGAAGTATGCCCACTACAGCAATGGAGCTACTGATATGCCTGCCTTCATAACAACTTGTGGAAAAAGAAGCTGTGGAAACGGCATAAAGGAATAGGAATTATTTTTGACTTTATAAAATTTTATCGATACTTAAAGACCGGAAATAACCAAAAGCCGGGATGACAGGAAAATACAAAATGAATCAGTCTGGTATATATATGGTTAAAATACTCAAATCATCATTTTTTTAAAGGTACAGTACAGTACTATGTGAAATGCTTTAAGCTGCTTCAAGAGGCCTGCATGCACAAAAATAGCGATTTACGTCGGATTTAAATCGTTGAAAATTGTACCACGTGGGAAACACGGTTTCAGGAAGTTCACTCCAAAGAGATCGATATCCCAGTTATCCAACAGTTAATTGCCCGATAATCCCAGTTGCCCAACAGCTAATTGCCCAACAATTAGGAGTAGCGTATGGCTTACCAGTGCTAAATATTGGAAGTGATTTACAAGATACTCGAACTCTGTCGCGTCACTTAGGAATTACCTCGTGTGAAGAAAGCCTTAAAATTAACTATAACAACATGTTCTTGTAACAACTAATCCCTGTCTCCCCTGCCTCTCTTTTAAAAATCCATATAATATTTACTATCATTTTTATTTTTTATTTGTAGGTTATTGTATTAACAATAATCTCCTTAATTATGTTTTTCGTACTAACCAACACCCAAAAACATAGTGAGAGGGTCGCAATTTTTGAAGTAAATATCGTCGAATTGGTGCTGTACATCGTTACAACATTGGCTGCTCTAATAGCTTTGCTCAAAATGAAAAATTTAAAATACGATCGAAAAATTGGTAAGAAAAATACAAAAATAAAAGCTAAGGCATTTGACTGTGTCGATTATTAAGATCAAACGACGCTGTATTATGATGTGACGTATAGTACAGAAATCACGCGTTGTGTATATTTAAAAAAGCTACTGGGCATGATTTTTTATTAAAGATTTATGTTACGGGGATAAATACAATACCATTTTTCCCACCAAAATCAGACTATTGATAACGAAGTTAGACGTTAATGACTTTTTGCTATTACCACTACACATGATTTCTGTTTACGTAGGTAATTTACGTCACAATTATAATAAAGCGTCGTTTGGTCTATTAAAATCTGTCCAGAATGTAGGGGGAAGCGGGGCACATTCGTACACAATCATTTATCTGTATTTTAATCAAGCATTACCTAGTAGGATTTTTGAACTACCACTGATTTAAAAAATATGCACTTTGTTCGAATGTGCCCTATACTGGGACAATTTTGGACAGTGGTTGAGGTACATTTAGACAATCTGCTGAATATAACAATAGTACGAATATTTATTGAAAAACTATTACTAACAAATGTAGAAAATTAAAAAAAAATCAAAAAATTATTCCTTTAAAAACAAACTAATGTAAAAAAAACAGAAGATTATCCATACTCAAATGTGGTAAAATTATTCAATGAATAATAAAAAACTCGTAGTCATACCACAATAATATAATGTTGAAAATTTAACAGCAGGGGGCAACATGTTTCGGTAATTAGATGGTCATCATCAGGCCTATAATACAAAATAGTACATTACAGATACGTAAAAGGACAAAGTTTATTAGTTACTTACATACATTTTGTTAAACAAGTATAACATACCTATTAATTGTACGATGGCAATAGTAATAATATAGAAGTATAATTCTATCCTTTTTATAGTAGTAATAAAAGCTAGTAAAGGTTATTGGAAGAATAGAGTTCATGCTCTTTGTTCTACCAATCTGTAGAGGGTCTGGTAATTTGGAAACTACATCATTGCGAAAAACGATTGAAGTCTCTACAGTGTCTGGAAAAATAAAGCCATCCTTTCTTCCTAAAAAACTTCACAACAAATTCTTCCATTTCGGTAATACGTTCAATTCTTTCCACATAATACTTTATTGTAGGAACTTTTACCAATTTCTAAATTTTCGTTTTTCGTCGTCCAGCAATACTGACTCATCTAATTTTTCTTCAGTGTCAGAATCCACAACACTAAAAGACACCGATTCAGAAGAACTAGTATCAAGTTGCAGCTTAACTCTTTTTTTGTTTTTTGAAAGATTCTTAACTTTTCTCTTATTGTCCATAACATTTATATTTCTCTTTGCGATGACTTTCTTCTTTAACTTTTCTATCTTCTCACTTTGTAGATTTTCTGTAGTATTTATATTCCTTTTGGGAATAGTTCGTTTCTTCAGTTTTCCTAACTTTACTTTTTCTAGATCTTCTAACCTTAGTTTTTCTGGAGTGCTCGTAAAAATTCTTGATTTTCCTTGCCTAGATCGTACCGTCACTTTTCTAGGTGCAGCCTTGGGTTGTTGTTTATATAGACAAAGGGGCCAAAAAGCTTAGTATTTAACGGTTGCATCTTATGCGTGTATACTTCCATTATCTCTGCAGTAATTTATGTTTGTCAAATCGGTATGGCTTTCATGATTATCCAATAAAATTAAAATGGGATCTTCCTTGGAACAATTTATGTGTTTCTTAATGTGTTTCAGCAGTTGAAGAAATATTTCCGAACATATTCAACTATTTTTAGAGTCCGGTGCTATAGCTCCGGAAATACTTCCAACCAGATAAGATTCGTTCATTCTTTTTCTTGGGTAAATGTGCAGTGGGGGTAAACTCCTTCCTGTTGCTGCTACACTAATACAGCAAGTAACTAACTACTGAAACTATCTGCCCCACTTGTTTCTTACCTTTGGAACAAATTACCTTGGGAGCTTGTAAAACGATGCTAATACGGGTTTCGTCTGTATTTAAAATACGATCGCCTATAAATTTGTACTGCTTCTGAACTAATCCAAAATATTTGAAGAATTCGTTAACGTTAGGTATGCTTGTTAAAAGCAGAGGGCCTTGAAAAACTAGGGCTTTCTGGTTTTTTATAGCTGAGTTCATTGTGTCTCTTAATAAATGACCACATCCACTAAATTTTATTTTCGTCCTAAGTTGGAGGATACTTCACTTTTAATTGGACTGCAAATTGATAGGCTAAAAAATGGCAAGACTTGTAACTTAGAGTGTTATTGGATATTAGACGAAATCTTTAAGTATTCAGTTAACTCTTTTTCTTGCTGTATTGAAAATACTTGTCTGCTACCATATTTTGAGCACATTGTTGATTGGTCTATTTCATTATCGCTGTCATTACCGAAATCCTCATCAATTTTTGAGCTAATTCTTCTGAGTCTACTAAACAAAGTAGACTTTTTAATTCCAAATTGCACAGCTGCATCTCTTATTGAAATTTTATGGGAACGAACTGCCCTAATAGCTTTTTGACTGTCAGCTTTATTTATGATGCCTATCGGATTTCCTTAAATACTTTCGTACGATTTTCTGCAATGAAAAACTAAAAATTTCAGTGGGGCCATGTCCCAATCTGCCTCACATTAAGTGTCTAAATCTACCTACCCCTAGTGTATATTTTAACAAAAACCTAATAAACCTCTTATCACAGATTACATTTCAGGTTGGATAATCGCTTAAAAGACGTCAACATATATCTATTTTTAAGTAGGCATGTTAAAAATTTTATAAAAAATATGAACTGCAACGTATAACTTTAAATAGAAGCTCAAAAAATTACTTACAGTATCGACATAAGTACGTTTTTCACAATAACTATCATACGCGTCTACACTCTATAGCGAATGTTTTTAGTACTGATGCATAATAGCTTCTCCTACCATTCTAATCACTAACGAACGTTTTACATGTGACTGTTGGCACGGTAATTGACTTGTCCGAATGTGCCCCTGGTGTGCCCCCCCTATACTTAAATTATCTACTAAATATAATTCATAATAATTTATTTTAGGTCATGAAGGAAACACAGGAATAGGTTTAGACTGCACACTTCTTGTGGTAGCACAAACCGGCATGTTTATATACTGCGTATTTTCTATAATCGGTTGCTGTTTCACAGAAGGTAGTAACAAAGAGGTAGAAGTAACAGTTGAGATTTTTTCCTTTATCCAAACGTGCACGCAAACAATTTTCGTATTGGACGCTTGGTGGAGAAGGTGCCGAAGTATGGAACAAGTAAAAACTAAACCCGGGAGAGAGATTATAACGTTTTTGATAGTTGCCAATATGGCAATGTGGGCTATTAATACTTTAGAGAAAAATAGAGCTGAATTTAGACCTAGTCATTTGGAGTTTTTCGGAGACTGGGCGTGGACTATTATTACGCATATATCTATGCCTTTGGCTATTTTTTATAGGTTTCATTCGACTATATGTTTGTTTGAAATTTGGAAAACTGCTTATAAGATTAAAACCAAATATGATTCTCAATTTATCAATGTTATGTAAAATGTATTATGAACACATAGTTCAGATTTTTATATTATATTTTTTGTAAAGATATACAAATAATTAAAATTTTGTTTTTTATACTAGAGTTTTATTATTTTCATTAGATATTGCTTGTGTGATTTTATTTTTATGTTTTTTGGTGATTAATAAAGAAACTCCTGTTGGTTAAGCTGTTCTGAATTCTTTTCAAGCTACTTGATCGTGGTCTCTCGGTGGATTTTGAAGTTATACTACGGGTTGTCTATATCCTGGCTAAGTCTTAGATCTGCATAACACTCTGCCTAGCTCTCGTCCTAGTTTTCTGTCTATCTCTCTACCTAGTTTTTCGCCTAACTCTTCGCTTAGCATTCTGTCTACCTCTCTTTTTAGCTGTCTGCTAAACTCTCTGATTAACACTCTGACTGTGACTAGTTTTCGTTTTAATTTTCTGCCTAGCTCTCTGTCTAGTTTATTGCCTAACTCTTTGCTTAGCATTCTGTCTACCTCTCTTTCTAGCTTTCCGCTAAACTATCTGTCAAGGTTTCCGCCTAGCTGTCAGTCCGTCAGTCCAGCTGACTGTCTACCTTTCTGCCTAGATTCCTGCCTAGCTGCTCAAACTAACTTAGGATGAGACGATACGAAACACAATTAGAGTTTTTTTATGGATGTTCATTGTTCTGGTCACAATACATTATGAAAATTTGTTAGAGAAAAAAATAAAATGGTCGCTCCAAGATGGCGAACGAGATTTATGATTATAGACAAAATTGGTATGTGGGAGTTTTTGTGCGCGACGATTATCATTTTTTAAACAAAAATTAATCAATACAAGATTTAGGCTCTAAGATTGCACATGAGTTTTGTGATTAGAGTTAGATTCTATTCAAAATTAATTTGAGGATCGAAAATAAAAGATTTTTTTATCAAAATCCATAAATTAGAATTTTTTTTCACTTCAAATTTATCACATTTACAAGAATCGAGAACGATCATCAAATAAAATTCTTGAACGAGTACGGATCTGTCCTTTGGTTAATACTCGATTAACTTTAATATGTAAAAATAAAGTTATAGTTTAAGAAACTAAAAAACCAATATGGACTAAAAAGTAAAAAGTAATTTTGATTCCAATTGTTAAAATGTAAAAAAACGCGGGGTGCTCGATATACGTTATCAAAATTTGGAATTAGAAAAAATAAAGGTCGGAAATAACAAATGTAGCCGAATAATAATTCGTTCAAGTTTAGATAAAAAACGGAATAATTCTATTAGTAAAAAACAACGCTCGTTATGTATATTTATTGATCTTGCAAAAGCATTTGATACAGTTCATCATTAAAAACTATTATTGTTATAGAGGTTGGTTATCTGTGAGTATTTTAAAAAATATATATTTTTTGTTTATAATATTAAATTTTCAATACCAATTACATTGAAATTTAACAATAAAGTGATGATAAAAACCACCACCGTCCGGTAGGTAAAATGCTATTAGTTCATCAAACAGAATGTAATGATCGAACTTCGGTATAATGATGTTATACGAGCTTGCCGCAGAATTAATTGGACTTGCGGAATAGACATTATTGCTTTAGTATGTTAATTACATCTTCAGCGAACTAACCGTGATGCTATTTACATGTTACACAATATTGAAGGGACGGAAACCAAAGTGTAATGAAATTGATTTTAAATCTTTGACGGTGCGGCGCGTTTGTTGGTCAAACGATTGGTTAGTTAATTGGTGGGATCAGAAACAAAAATTTTACTTTAATTAAAAAAATTGATAACTGTACATTAAATAGAAGAGTTCTTCACAAAATTAATTCTTAAGAGGTACCATTATCTTGCTTGAAATGGTTTTTGGACGGGCGCTCCGTTAATATTAAAGATAGGAAGCTGTGGTTTTTACCAATTGATTCTGTATTTAATTCATTAGAGCGCGTGTATGGCACTTTTAAAAAATTATTTTAAGTAAAAGTAATGCTACAATCAACTTTTTTTTCTAGGGAAAAAGGAATAATTCTGTTTATGGCGCTCTACCCTATTCTACACAGAATAAATTGGGCTATTGGGTAGGATAGCTTAACATTAACCGAGAAATACTAAAAAAATATATTTTTACATCCAATTTACTAGAATAGAAGCATATTTTAGTTGGGTAATTCTCTTACCGGCAACCACAAAAATTACGTGGTGTACGAGTCTCTTAACTCACTTACAATCGCTTACTATCACTTTTTTTACAATTCATTAGTTACGAAGTTTAACTGATTAAGACTCTGTTGCCATATAATATGCTGATTTGAAAATTAATATTGAAAATTAAAATAAATAAATATTAAAAATAAACTTAAAAAATATCACAATGAAATAAAATTTCGAAAATTCAATGCCGTGATTAACCGGTACATATTTAAATAATTATAAAATATGGACGAGGTAAATTCATATATAAACTAAGTTCAATGTGAGTAGAGCGATAGCTCGCACCTTCACTGAGGCCAGTAGAGGCCCATTGTTTCTCACCCTTACGGCCTACAATTCTCCATACAATCCACACCTGCTAACGAAGTCTATGGTTGATTTAGGTGAAGCTTTCTTGAAGTCGGTAGGCTCCAACTGTACGAAGTCTATTCATTTCAAGCACAACAGGAGCATAAAATATGCACCGCCGTTTCGTCTTATACGCTGCAGAAACGATAGTACGATGTTTGACTCAGACCTGTTTCTTCAGATGATAACGCAGACGACAGTGCCCTGTCAGCAGTCCAATTAGGATGCGTAGATTACTTCTATTCCATTCTAGGATCTGCGATACGTGTGGGATTGTCCAACCCAGGAATATCTTTCCAGTGCTGGAGACCCAGTTCTAGATAGTATATTTTTCGCTAAGCCAAAGAATGGTTCCGGTCCAATGAACTCGGATCCTGCACTTTTTCTTGCAAGAGTGTCGGCTTTTTCGTTGCCCTCCAACCCTTCATGTCCAGGTACCCAAAGTAGGGTTACTCTGTTACTGGTAGCAGTGCGATCCAAGTATTCGATGCAATTCCTTCTAGTCCAGCCGGTTAAAGCTCAGTACTTTTAAAGCTACCTTTGTGCCCGACAAAATGTAAATATTTTGTTGACATAAGGATGGTTTGCCAACTCTCTTGCACATAGCGAAGACCTCCGCCTAAAAGATAGTAGCATACTTGCCGAGGCTTACTGTGATATCAACTCTCGGTTTTCCGCACCAATTGTGGTCTTTGAACCATCTGTGTACAGTACATAAGCCGTCCCTGGAAAGAGGATCTCCCCCTTTTCCGATTCTTCTATTATCTGAAGAAGGACGTTAAAGGTCTTCTGTATATGAGTTCTGGAGGAGAGCACATCTGAAACCATTTAGAGATTGTGGTTAGTACTCATCTCTTGCAGCAGTTCAGAGTGATTCCGTATCTGCTCACCCACAATTTAAGCCACCGATACGGCTCTATAGGATGTCATTCTAGCCTCCTGCTTCGATAATATATGGAGAGGGGTAAGTCCCAGAGATCTTTCCATTGCCGCTCACGGGGTATTTAACATGGCCACTATAATGGCCACACAAGCTAATCTTTGCAGTCTAGATAACTTAGCCGCCGTAATAGACTGAACCTCTTTAATCCACCAGGCTACTGCGCCATGTGTATCCACTTGTTTATCACCATTTGATAAATCCAGTAAATCTGCTTAAGGTTCAGTCCCCACGATTTCCCGCACACCCTTTTAATAATTCGTAGAGATGACTGGCTTTATTGATTGATTGATCTATCTGTTCCAGGCAAGTTTTCTATCTAGGATGATCCCCAGATATTTATCTCCTCCGCAAACAGAATGGTTTTCCAAAATTGGATGACGTAGCTTATCAGGCTTCCTCCTTTTTGTAATAGGAACTAGTACCGTTTTGTGGGAGTTCAGAGACATCTGTTCCTCCTCACACTAACTCTATACGATGTTAAGGGCTGATATTAGAACTTCAAACAAACCTAACCATTATTAAAAGGTTATCGATATAGCATTGAAAATCAACCCCCAGATGGTGATGTAGCTTATATTAGTAGTCATTGAATAAACGATTTTAAGGACCAGGTGGTCGATTCACGTTTCATTTATAAAAATTTGAAAAATCAATTGTTGCCGTAAAGCCCACTGAAGTAGTAATCCAGTAATGTAAAAGTCACAATTTTTTTTTCAACTCGAGATATTTGTTAGTTTCGACGCTATATTTTGCGGGGAGTTAATTGGTCCACACTGTATAAAGTGAAAGTATTGTGATAGGATAAATATAGATTTTAGGCTATTTGAAATAGTATATAAATTAATATGAGTGTGATTTTTTTTTTACATTTTATAAATATAGTTGGTTATTTTATTTCATTCAAAAAATTTCAAAAATTTTAATCGCATTCTCTGGTGGGTTACTTGTTGATGGAGTTGAGTTTAATTTTAGTTGATCATGAAATTTAAAATAATAATAAATGCTAAATATATCACAACGTATGCCATTTTATTGAAATAATAAATTAGTACCTACCTTCCGTTTCATTTTCATAACAATAATAATTTTTTGTGTATATTTACAACGTATTTTTAATGCAAATAATAAAATGTCATAATATTAGTAAAGAACTTAATAACAACTAGTAAAAAGTTTAATTTTATTAAAATAATATAATAATTTGAACATTTTTATTGTAAAAAATTGATACTTCTTAGGCAACTAGTTTTGGTTTATAAATCATCATCAGAGCTGCAAATTACATACGTTCAAATAAAAGATAGATAACAAACAAATCATTCACTAAAAAAATTTTATATTGTCCAACAAATATTTAAATTAACTTAATAACAATTAAATTGTACAAAGCACAATTAAATTGTCAAAAAAAAAAACAATTAGATTATCCAAATTCAATTAAGCTGCCAATATAACAAAAAGTTCACAAAGTAAATAAAAATTGACAAAATAAAAATAAGTTCACCAAGTAAATAAAAATTGGAGAAAAAACTATTATAATGCTAAAAAAAGAATTGCTAAAAAATGAAGTCAAAATTGTAAAAAAATTTTATAAATTATGCGGAAATAAATGAAGCTCTCATAAAAACAATTAAATTGTCCAAAAGAATATTCGATGGTCCAGTAAATATTTTAATTATCTTAAAAAGAATTAAATTGTTAACAAAATAATTAAATTGTACAAAGACCAATGAAACTAATAAAAATATAAAACTATTGAACGGAAAACAACTAAATTATCCGAAATATAATTAAATTGTTTAAAAAACAATTAAAACGCAAAAAAAAAGATAAAAAATGAAGTCAAGATTGCCAAAAAAGTTATAAAATTATCGGAAATTCAATTAAACTCATAAAAACAATTAAATTATCCCAAAAAATATTGGATTGTCCAGTAAATATTTCAATTATCTTAAAAACAATTAAATGGTTAACAAAACAATTAAATTGTATAAGGCCCAATGAAATTACAAAAAATATATAAAACTATTCAACAGAAAACAATAAAATTGTACAAAATATAATTAAATTGTCCAAAAAACAATAAAATTGTCAAAAAAAAAACAATTACATTATCCAAAATCAATTAAGCTGACAAAAAACAAATAAGTTCACAAAGTAAATAAAAATTGGGCAAAAAACAATTAAATCGCCAAAAAAAATTGATAAAAAATGAAGTAAAAATTGCCAAAAAAATTATTAATTATACGGAAATCAATTAAACTCTCATAAAAATAATTAAACTATCATAAAAACAATTAAATTGTCCAAAACATAATTAAATTGTCAAAAAAAATTAAATTGTCAAAAAAACAATTCAAATGCCAAAAAAAAGTTGTTAAAAAATGAAGTCAAAATTGTAAAAAAAATTATTAAATTATCTGAAAATAAACTAACAAAATAATTAAATTTTACAAAGCCCAATGAAACTGAAAAAAATATAAAATTATTGAACAGAAAACAATTAAATTTCCAAAATGTAATTAAATTGTCTAAAATACAATTAAAATGTCAAAAAAATTGTTAAAAAATGAAGTCAACTATCATAATATAATTAAAATGTCATAAAAACAATTAAATTGACCAAAAAATATTGAATTGTCCAACAAAATAATTAAATGGTAAAAAAATCAATTAAATTTGTACAAAGCCCAATGAAACTAAAAACAAATATAAAATTATCGAACATAAAACTATTAAATTATCCAAATTGAAAACAAAACAATTAAATTTTCAAAAAAGAACAAATACATTATCCAAACTCAATTAAGCTGACAAAACACAATTAAGTTCACAAAGTAAATAAAAATTGTTCAAAAAACAATTAAAATGCCAAAAAAAATTGTTAACAAATAGAGCCAAAACTGTTAAAAAGTTTATTAAATTATCTGAAAATCAATTAAACTCTCATAAAAATTATTAAACTGTCATAAAAACAATTAAATTGTCCAAAATAAAATTAACTTTTTCAAAAAACAATTAAATTGTCAAAAAAAAAAACAATTACATTATCCAAAATTAAGCTGACAAAACACAAATAAGATCACAAAGTAAATAAAAATTGGACAAAAAATTATTAAAATGCCAAAAAAGAAATTGTTAAAAATTGAAATCAAAATTGTCAAAAAAGTTATTAAATTATCCGGAAATAAATTAAACTCTCATAAAAACAATTAAACTGTCATAAAAACAATTAAATTGTCCAAAAAAAAATTGTATTATTCTATAAATATTTAAATTATCTTAAAAACAATTAAATGGTAAAAAAAAACAATTAAACTGTATAAAGCCCAGCAAAACTAAAAAAAAATATAAAATTATTCAACAAAAAACAATTAAATCTAAAATATAATTAAAAAACAATTAAATTGTCAAAAAAATAATTACATTATCCAAAAACAATTAAGCTGACAAAACAACAATAAGTGCACAAAGTAAACAAAAATTGTGCAAAAAATAATTAAAATGCCAAAAATTTTTTTAAAAAATGAAGTCAAGATTGTCAAAAAATTTATTAGATTACCAGAAAATCTATCATCCGGAAATCAATTAAACTCTCATAAAACAATTAAATTGTCATAAAAACAATTAAATTGTACAAAAAAATATTGGATTGTCCAGAAAATTTTTAAATTATTTTAAAAACAATTAAATGGTTAACAAAATAATTAAATTATACAAAACCAAAAGAAACTAGAAAAAATTTAAAATTATTTAACAGAAAACAATTAAATTGTCCAAAATATATTTAAATTGTCTAAAAAATAATTAAAAATTGTTAAACTATGAAGTCAAGATTCTTAAAAAAATTAATAAATCATCCGAAAATCAATTAAAGTCTCATAAAAGCAACTAAACTGTCATAAAAACAATTAAATTCCCAAAAAAGTATTGGATTGTTCAGTAACTATTTAAATTATCTTAAAAACAATGAAGTGGTCAACAAAACAATTAAATTGTACAAAGTCCAATGAAACTAAAAATAAAATAAAACTATTCAATACAAAACAATTAAATTGTCTATAATAACAAAATAAAAACAATTAAAATAACAAAAAAAAACAATAACATTATCCAAAATCAATTATGCTGACAAAACACAAATAAGTCGTTTATTAAGTAAATAAGAATTGTCCAAAAAAACAAAACAATTGTCAAAAAATATTTACACACAGGATGAAAACCATTATGCGGGTCAAAACAATTATAGCAACGTAAGGAAGTTGGAACATTTACCCAAACAATTTTTTTGAAGGAAAAACCAAAATACTTTTAACAATAAAATTGTATCTCACGGGCAAAAGTGATATACAAAATAGTGGGACTAATGAACTAGAAATTGATGTAAAGTTAAATACAACTTTGACAATTTTGAAACCAAAACCATGTGAATTAAACATTATTAAAAATTTTAAAACATTAACAGATTTTATTAGGTCTGATGATGGTTGCTAAACCGAAACGAGTTGTGTTTTATTTGAACTGTTGAAAATTTGGACCATTTTAAGATATGGACAACATTCTGGATTTATTATTTTTTTATTATTACTTACGTTCTTATACAGGAAAGTCAAAACTCAAATATATTTAGTTTTTTTATTTTTTTTAAATGGATCACCCTGTATTTTATATCACACTCTGAAATTATTGTAGTGTTGTGGCTTTATTTGTCTTAAATATTATCTATACCTAATTTTTTGATCAAAAGGGTGTTACACTGAATAGGTAATTTGGTAATAATAATAATAATAATTTATGAAATGTTTATTGGTTTCATTAATAATAAAACAGAGTGTTCTATTAAAAAAACACTTACTCCCACTTTTTATCACTTAGAGTCCGAAAATACCAAAAAGATGCAAATACTATAATTCTTGATCGACAGCTCCAATCTAGTTTCGGTTTTCATTTTAATAGTTGGTTTTCTCCCGGGAACAACTCTATTGAATTTGACCATTCATATTACTGGTTTTGCATAAGAAAAAAATTTTCGGGTTTAAATTTTTAGAACTTTTTTACGCTACGTCATCAGATACGTACCAAAACTCACTGAAAAAATTCTGAAACTAAACAGGAAACAAATCAGGCTATTACCCAGTTTTATAACTGGACATTGTATCCTGAGGAAACATTTTCACACAATGGGGATCTTCTAAGGGCCAGAAGAACCTTCTTCCTATCTGACCAGATGTGAGATGGTGAAGTGGCTCTTACAAGGTCACTAATTTCTTCACATACTAACAGACAATACAATAAGCCAATGGCTGCAGTGTTGGGGCACTCCAATTCAACCTGGTCTGTTCATTTGCACCCAAACCAACCAAACAACCAATCAACCAGAGCCACATCATTTATTAATATTACCATGCCAAGATCGCACTATTAATTAATTTTTTTTTAGCACATACCTCTTATACTAAGACCGGCGTCTGCTAGTATTTATATAAAAAATTAACATGCTTCGAAAAAAATGTTAACTTTCCTAATTTATTATACGTCAGAATATGGATAATATCGCTGGATACGACAAAAATATCAAAATCCAATTAAAATGGACAGCAGGTAAGAATTATTATACCAAATTTTTTTAATTTTAATCTTACCTATACTTTTAATTTTAGAGGAGAGCGATTGCATCATTCTTTGCCGGCATTAGACATCGAATATTTGCCAGAACTGAGGCACAAGTCTCAGCCTTTGCCTCAAAAGAAAAAGAAAGGGAGACAATTGGAACAGTGAGTACAAAAGATAATCTCTTCATTATATGTTTAAAACAGTGGCGTATCTTTAATAAAAACGATTAAAAAATTGTATATAATTTTTAACTCCTAATTGAGACTTAATTTATTTTAATAAGTATATTTTACCCTAATATTTTTTATTGTTAGTTAATTTTGTTGTATTCAGTTATTTTGAAATTAGAAAGAAGAGAATCTTTTTTAAATAAAAATACATTTTTTATTAATCAAAAATAAAATAATAAATTTGACCACAGGTCGGTATTTTTGCTTTATAATTAAAAGCAGTTTTTTTTGATAGATGTATAATACATTATATACAAATAATTACATTATAGAGCTGACCGTTAATATATAATTAGATTTTAGAACTCAAATTAATGTCTTTTAAGTATCTGAGAACTTTATGTATCCGGTCCAATTAGTTAACAATTTTTGCCATGGTACTTGAAAAGTCAAAACTGTTTTCTATTGAATGAGTACTGCTGGCATTCAATGAGGATGTATTTGACAGATATTGGGAGGATAGAAGGAGGATTTTCTGAGGCGGTACTGGCTCAGGTATGGGTACCCTCTTAATATCAAAAATCCGCGAAGAATACCCAGATAGAATAATGAACACATACTCGGTGGTACCTTCTTCAAAAGTCTCAGATACTGTAGTAGAACCCTACAACGCCACACGTTCAGTCCACCAACTTGTAGAAAATACAGACGAAACATACTGCATTGATAACAAAGCTCTCTACGACAGATGCTTTGAAACTTTGAAACTGACCACCCCAACATACGGAGATCTTAACCATTTGGTTTCACTTACAATGTCCGGCGTAACCACGTGTCTTAGTTTCCCTTGTCTATTGAACGCCGATCTTAGAAAATTAGCTGTAAATATGGTTCCTTTCCCACGTCTCCACATCTTTATGCCAGGATTTGCTCCACTTACGTCGAGGGGAAGCCAACAATACATGGCGTTAACAGTTCCAGAGCTTACACAACAAATGTTCGATGCTAAAAATATGATGGCAGCTTGTGATCCTAGGCACGGAAGATATCTTACCGTTGCTGCTGTATTTAGAGGTAGGATGTCAATAAAGGAAGTTGACGAACAGATGCTTAACATTCAAAACAAGAATAGCAGCTACTTCGTAGAATGGAATCCAAAAAACGTGAAAACTGCCGTTTGTGATATTCCACCTAGAGGTCTTAAAATTGCTGCCACATTCATCTGCAATTCCACCGCTATCCAAGAATTATTCAAACGTATCTCTGAACAATTCACAGCTATGTTCAGGAGAAAAGCTTTCTTGCATTGGTAAACTGGAGAAGGTATGGATGAAATGGAATTCACTGAAGCCGAATCAAACATGAAAGACTTGGTTTCTGAATACCAACAGTATCAAAAAGCTACTGCTGACGAAGATGCAGAATTTGATGAAGATCAAGAGGCAGAAGTTGATGAGAACTAAATGAAATTTGTGTGTCCAATTCGTAGTCTTCTAATAGTTATAGTAGATTTTTTGTTTTCACTTATTTGGCGACTTATAGCAACTAACAGTAAAAGAGCCAGTACCATTTTGGCCGGGAATTGGTAACACGCATCCAAATTAAAATAATTATAATTTCTGAAACTTTTTTTCACTAGGCACTTCTTTGAAAAGTGTCATTGGGAAGGAGGTATCCCACAAAATTCTTCGAAAGTGTAGTAACACGGAGCCAGTTTACGATCCAAAAGTATCAAAAATAAGGTTGGCTATTGGGGAGGGTTAAGGAGCCCCGAAAAAAATTGACAAATCAGGTTTTCAGTTACAGCCAAAAATTTCTTTTATAATCTTTATTTTGTAGTAAATAAACAAAAGATAAGAATGTCTGCGTGTAGTTTTGTTGCAGAACTTTTTTATCAAAATTGGGCCTAATTGTTTAAAAAGGGCTTCACTAGTATGAAAATATTCGTAAGGACTCCAAGAACTCGTATTTCAAGATTTTCGTTTCAGATGGAGCCACATTAGCTTCTAGGCAATTTAATTTTTTGACTTAGACTTGAAAGGGGAATGATATATTTTATTATGTATTGTCTCGTTTGTTTTTATCTTGAGCGTTCAACCGATAATAAAGAAAATTGTATAAAATTCAATTCTTTACAACTTCGATTTTTACTATTTTTCTCTAATATCGATATTATTTGACTTAGACCTGAAAGAAGAGGGGACACAATTTATTTTCGGCTGTAAGTAGTCGCAGTAGCTTAATTGATTCTAAAATAAAATGCGCCTAGAATAGACGCCTTAAATCTAACCAAATTCACACTATTGGCTAAATTACAAAAACAAACGCAGCCTCGTAGATTCTTTGTTCTTTGATACCTTATAAACATTTCTGGACTAGCCAGAACCTTTTTAATAATTTACGGGTCCAATTTGACAGCAATTATCAAGCTTGCCTAAAAATGGAATTTTTGAAAAATTGAATTTTACGTCTACCATCTAGCGGCAACAAAACTAAACGCAGCCAACTTATTTTTTTTATATATTTTGTAGTACAGCAAATCTCTCTTAGTTGTAAACTTTGACTAAAATTTTGGGTTTTTTTCTGTACGGTATCTAAAAAACTAAAGAATACCTTTTTCTTTAATGCTGTTGGAATAATAAACAGTTTTCCTCATTTTTCATTAGTTAAATTAAAAGCTTTTTTGCAGTGTCTATATATTTCTGCCGAGAGAACATGTCTACTTCATACGTTTGTGTGCCTTTACGATATTCAATTGTATAGTCATAAGAAGATAATATAACTTGCCAGCGAATTATTCTAGCGAAATATTTTGATTTTGATTAAATATCAGTTTTAGTGGTTGGTGGTCAGACACTAGAAGAATAATCTTTCGACCATTAAAACGCTTTAGATTAAAAATTGTAAAATTTCCTGAAACAAAACAAATAGGTTTTTTATCCCCTTTAGCTTCCCTATGACTTAAAATACCTTCAACTTCATAAGAGCTTTCATCGCTTTAATAGTAAAAGTGTGCTAAAACATTGCGATTGGTAATTAATATTTTACTCTATTTAAAAACATTTTTACGATTCTGATTAAATTTAAAATGAGTCTCTTTTACCAATAATTTATATAACGGTTCCATACCAGACGACATCATTGGAAGAAACTTACTGTAATAGTTAATTAATCCTAAATATGATTGTAAGTGTGTCAAATCTTTTAGTTCTGGAGCCTCTTTAATTTTACGAACTTTATCATTACTAGGATGAATAACTTCTTGGTTTATACAATTACCCAAATATTCAACCTTACTCTTAGAAAACCAACATTTTTCAATTATATCTATATTTAACCTTTCACAAACCCGTTCTTATAAAAATCGTGCATGTTCAATGGAAGTACCAGTTATTAGGATATCATCTAAATTATACTAAACATTCGGAATTCCTGCTAGAATTTGTTCCATCACCGATAGGAATATAGCGGGTGCACAAGCTATACCGTGTGTAGATCGTTATAGGTGTTCGTAACGGATATTGTTCAATATTGAGTACTTTACTTACTGAAACTTGAAAATCTGTACAAATTATGAATTATGCTTATTAACAACTACAATGAGTGAAGCACATTTGCATAGAATATGCATTTTTAAATATTGTTACAGCATTTTTTTAATGCTAAATTTTACTTAAAATTTTTGTATAAGACAACACAAATTTTCATCAAATAAGGACGTGTATCTACTTTTAATATCTTTTATCAGATTAAATGAATTACTGAACTGATTTAGTTGCCTGTTATTCTGATTAATTCCTCAAAATATATTCTGCTAACTAAGAATAATATACATTGAGACAGTTTCTACCAAGTAACGGGACAAACTCTTTACTGGATTCAAATATTGTCAATGGTAACTAAAATTTGTTAGAACTATGCTGAATTTTTACTGTGCATTTACCTACAACTTTAATATTTTGGCCAGAAACTGCATTAAGCTCATATTTTACATAATTTATTTCTATATCTAACATATTCTTAAACTTACTAACAGACATTACTGTCTTACATGCTCCCGTGTTTAATTCAAAACATATATTTTTGTAATTAACTTTAAGGATTACCCGATATATCCATTATCACTAACTTTGTTTAAGTTTACCTCATTAGATACCACAAACTCATCGTTTTCTTCTATAGCAAATAATGCATACACTTTCTTTTCCGGAGAGTGATTTGACATGCCCAAACTTCTGAACATGAAAAACATTTCTATTTTTCCGCTGGGATTTCTTTTCCTTACCACAACTTTTACACTTTACTCCAACTGTTGTGCTCCATCTTGTCTAAAACCTATGTTTTGTTGATATTTAAGACCACTGTTTCTTAAAGCAATAACATTTCCTCCATCAGACAGTGACCTACTTGCTTTTGTTCTATTTAAGATACTTAGAAACGTTAAGCCTACCTCCGCTAATAGCGTCATCTATATTCCTCCATTTCTGAGTTCTACGCTAAATTTCTGAGTTCTAGGCTAAACTCGGACACTGATTGATCTTGTTTTTGGTTATAACAGTTGAACACAAACCTATCAAATATTTTTGAGACCGGTTGCATAATATTTCAGTAATTTTTCTTTCACTTCAGCAAAAGTAAATTTGTTCGGTTTTACCGGCTTTACCAGATTCTTTAAAGTTTGGTATTCCGTAGTGCCAACTTTGGTAATTAATATGGATAGTTTCAGGTCATCCAAGACAACTTTAAGTGCAAATAAATGTTCTATTATCTCCATATAACTTTACAAGTTTTTCGTATTACCTTTGAACGCTTCTATATGACTTATTAAGGCTATCGTAGATAGGATTTAAACATAAACAAATAGTTTTAACAAACCTGCTTTGGTACCTCTTTTATTTTAAAATTATCATCTTTGTGTTTGTTGACTGCCAGCCTTGATTATATTTTAATTTACTACATAGCAATTAATATCCTAGCCTTGTCGCCAAATGTTGTATACTCCCAGGAAATAATATTAGTATACTATTTAATAGGTTTATTACTAGAATTAATTTGTTTTTTTTTGTATTACAACTATTGTCCTGAGTTGTGGAGGCGGAAATCTTTTAAAGACACCCTACACTTGGTTCTATGCGTGAGGTAGTGCAGGATTCTACTGTGATCGCTCTGCTTTTTGTACGTTGTTTCCTTGTAGCCTGCTGTAGGAGAAAGATTCTCCTTTTCAGGGTTACAGTGGGAGTTGTTGTTCTGAAATTGAAAGTATTTGTTATAGGATATTTGAGATATATTATAATATTGTTGATACTTACCAGCCTCCAGAGTTGGGAGACTCAGAGGGGTGGGTGGTTCTGCTTGTCGGTGGTGGTGGTGATCTGTCGGGCTCATCTGATGCTATGTGGAGCGTCCTTCAATACATCTAGGAGCTCTTTTGGAAGTTCTATATCTTCGCATGCTTCGTAAGGATCCTGAGGTTGGGCTGAATGAATTTCTTCTAAGGTTTCCTGCTAAGTGTTCGTCTGTTCCTGTCAACTATCCATTTGGTTCTTAGAGTTTCTTGGCCGTGTGTGTTGGTGCTCTCTAATCTTCTCTTTGTAGTTTCTTGAATCTGGAAATAATAGTGGGTATATTAGTGTGTTCATAAATTTCGTTCGAAGGGCAGCGCCACTGAAGGTAGGCCATTTTTCTGAGGATCCTCCTATCAGTTGCAGTGACTGCGTGCAGGAGACGAGGAGGGAGTTAGGAGAAGTAGAGAGGTCTATAATCTACTACAGGGAGGATGTAGATTTTGTAGTGTGTATCAATGTCCTTGGGTTACACCTGCCAAATCGTCCACCCAGGGTACCGTAGACAGAGGCCCGTCCCTAACTCTGTCAAGAGTACTTTAGACTTCGGTCGCCCAATTTAGAGTGCGCGTGAAGCATACTTCCAAGTAGGTAACCTCATCCGAAGGGACGAGTCTCTCACCCCCGAGCCTAAGGTTGATTTCATTGTGGTTTTGGTTAGATTTTCGTGCATAGCTGGGATGTTTGAATATGATAAGTTTGGCTTTTGAGGATTCAGGGTAACCCTTCAGTTGCTACACCGACGGGAAAAACGATTAAGAACTTGTTGGGTTTTGGTATTAAGAGCTCTGGTAAAAGGAGCGGAAGCTGATATTTGGGTATCGTCATTGTAAAGTTGAAGGTATTGGTTATGTGAAGGAGGGAGAGGGATGTCGTGGGTATATATGACGTAAAGGACAGGGACAAGGACGGAGCCGTGGGGAACTCGTGCTAGAGGAGTGAAGGGATCGGGGAGGGAAACTCAATTGTTACTACAATATTCTCACATCGCCCAGGACCCCAACCTGTCATATTTATCATTTATCAATCCAGTGGCCTGCACTATACACAACATTAGGTAAAATTAAAATTTTATTGCAACTGCAATATTTGTACATTTTTTAACAAAATTTCTTAAATATTGACTTATATTATACACGTCACTGCATTTCATCCCAGATTCAGAAGGATATTAATAGATAATTAGGCTATTCTGAATTTATGAATATCTCTTTTCTTACCTTTTACGAACATTCAATGCTCTGGTTGAGCCACACAATGAACTCGATATCGAGTCTTTTCAAATTCAAACCGATAATCTTGGTATTCATTTAAGCATTCACTGTTTCGGGAAATGTACTGTTTATTTTATGGTACGTATATAAGAAGATTTATTCAGTTTTATATCCAATCTTTTGATTAATACGTATAAGTTTTAGTAGGTAGCAGCAAAAAAATACATTGTCTTTCTTACACTTTTATAGATCAGTTATAAGGTTATGTTACAAACGATTAAGGGTTTTTATGGTCACCAGTTTATTTTTCTTTTTATAAAAATCCTAAAAAAAAATATTATAGTTAATCAGAAAATAAATGCTAAGACGTTTCGAGATTTAGCTGTATTTTTTTAGAACCTGCACAGTCGAAAATCAATCTAATAGAAAATTTTGATTATTTTAAATTAAATTAGGCTACGTCTTTGTAGATGGTACAATGAGTTCCATGTATGAGTTAGATTGGTTCAAAATTTAAATCAGGAAAAATTATGCCATAAAGCTAGTATCGATTTTGCTTTAATGTTGGTGTTTTATTTGTTTTTTATTATTTTTTTTTTTATTATTAGAGTTGTTGCCCATGTTTTTGTATTTTTATAATTTATTTTTTTTAAAGAGGTTTATATCTCTTAACGTTTGCAAACTATATGGGGTAACCCAAAAATGCTTATTATAAATTTATTTATTAAGTCATAATAATTTTTGTTTCAGTGAATCTTTAACTTACATCGTGTCAGCGTTTTATGCAAAAATTTTAGTTATTTTGGGTATTGCCTTTTCTATAACTCGATCTCTTACAAAAGAGGGATCAAATCAACATAATGTAAGTCATTTTTTTATCCTTAAAATTTATTTACAAATCTAGTTTAGTACATTTTTCTATAAAATAAAAGACCAGAAACAATAAATTTTAGTACACTAATGTAATTGTTCAAAATGGTGTCTGTTATTGTTACTGCTCGTTTTTGTACTTTATTGGCAAGTCTTTGTTAGATTATTTCAATAACACCCTGCATATGATAAAATTTTTTAATAAATTTTTTTTTAGATATATTTTATATATTTATATACAGGAAGTATTATTTTTTTGCTGTATATGTATACAATTCACTTAAGAACCAAATCGTTATTATACGAAATAAATAATGGACAATATAAAGACTCAATAATTGAAAATTACAAAAGGAACTTATACACACGTTATGGAAGTTTTTATTTCAGGATGGGAGTCGTAGGTAAGAAATATTAGTTAGATATTTTCATTTAATTCAATAATAATAATAATAATAAGCTACTACGGGAAATCTTCTTGCACGATTTTTTTTTAAAAATTAGTAATTAATGATTTTACGATTGTAATAAAGGAGGTAGATATGTATTTTTCTACTCAAAACAACATTTTTAATTTTATCGTATATTGTATCATAGAATCAGTCATAGTCTATACGAAGTCAATTCGAACAAATAATATTGTGTAGGCACACAAGCAAAATATGAAGGTCAAAACATGTCGCTCCTACTGTGAACACCTGCCTTTGTATTTTCGAGTGAATTGTCAGTGCAGTGCTGCGACTTGGGTTGGGATTTATAAAATTAGTTTATTCCACGTTCTTGCGAATTTTAGCGAGTGGCTTGCATTAGTGTGTTGTTTTTCTAAATTGTTTTCTTGTTGTTATTATTTAATCAGGCATTGTGGAGACCTTTTCCTGATGTTTCTGGTAATGAAACAGACAATGTTGAAGGCTCGATTAATGATAATTCAATGGCGAAGCCGTCGGAATTTTAAATAAAGACTCGCATCCTTAAACCCAAAGACATATTTTAAATAATACGAAATTTTAAAAAGGATTTGTGAGCTGACTAAACTTGCTCGTACTACAACTTATACTGTTGTTAAAACAGGAGATTTCATTAATCATTCCGTAAAACTAAAAAGAGATAATCAGAAGCTTAAGAAGGTTGATAATGCCGACAAAAAAGTTATACGACGAGTTTGTTAAAGTTTTACGATGAAAACAAGATTCCAACTTTAAAAATGATAATTAACAAGTTACGGGATTATCCCGATTATGAATATGGATACATTGTATAGTATTTTAATATATTATGGATTCAAATACAACCAATTGAATAAAAGAAGGGTCATAATGGAGTCATCTCGCATCATATCATGGTGGCAGCAGTATTTACCAAAAATTAAGGAATACCGCCAATCAAAAAGAGAGAAAGTGATCCTTGATGAAACTTGGTTCGACATACATGATGTTGTTAAATATGGATGGGTGCACCGTAACAAGTGATCCCTAAATGAGTTATCATTCTACACGCAGAGTAAGAAGGGATTTCTTCCTAACGCTTTTCTATTGTCAGCCAAAAATATAAAATAGTCATCTGCAGTCTACTATGAAGGTATGACCGGCAGTCTATTTCAAAATTGTTTTAATGAATTCCTGCTGCCAAATCTTTCCCCAAATTCTGTAATGGGCTACTTTTGTATAACGAAATCTAATATATATGATGATATGTAGTTATTACTAATTAAATGACTAATATGATACCTTAAATAACTTTGTACAAATTTACTTTTTCTTTAAGAAATAGCAGATTAAAATAAATAATGACGTACCTGAGATTTGATTTAATTGGCTCTTTATAAATTTTTATATAACGTCACTTTCAAAATGGGACTGCCTATGGAACCAAAATTTGTTTACGTCTTTATCTTTATGTAATATCGATTGTGATTTTTTATTTGTGATTGTGGGAGTGTTCTGAAAAATGGAGAATGAATATATAAAAGCTACATCAAATAATCTGCCTAATGTGGATTATTTTATGATAAACGATTATAAAAATCGATGAAATTTAAATTTAATTAAGTCTGCAGTTGTATGTGAAAAGTGTGTTGCTAACGCACAATCACATTAAACCAAAATCTTCTGCTTTTGGATCATATTTCTTATTAACTATTAACGAACGCCACTCAAAATCGATATACCGATTATTTTAGCTGTACCACCAAATATAATATGCTGTCGAGTAGACACTTTCAAACTAAATCTACAAAAAGGGAGGAGTTACAGGTAGTACGTCATTACCCGCGAAATTTGAAAATAGAAGTCAGTAGGGCCCACTGATCTATAATTAAAATGGATAAACATTACCCATTACTGTCACTACTACAAATTGTGCCAAATTGAACTTTCTGATATCACAAATGCGCATGTGCATATAACCCATTTTTGACGTTGTCATAAGTCATCGCGTCGCGTTTTATTTCAATTGAATAGGCGTAGGTGAAGAAAATAAGCTTATTATTTATTAATCTTATGTATAATAGAAACATTTGTTACTTTTATTCGTCCTTTTTTTAGTTTTTGTTGTGTTGTATTAGCATGTAATATTAAAGACAATATTAGTTGAGTGGAAAATACAATGAAGTGCTTTGTGGCTAATTGCAAAAGCGTTGCAATAAACTGTTCTGAAAAGATTACATTTCACAGGTAAGTTATTTTATTTTATCTTAGATAATATTAACTTAAAATTTTATGCTATAGCAAAAAACAAACTGAAGAAAATAGAGGCTCAATAATTCGTAAACAATTAGGAAAAGTGATATTGTTTCATTAACATCAATTAAGCATCCAATACAAATATTAAACAGTACGAATTTAATATTTTATTTAAATGTTCAAATATTATACGTAGAGTAAATTATAATTTTTGTACATTTTATCTTTGATTTTAGCTTGTATTATGTTTTTTTATTATATACTTGTTTTATTTTTAACATTTCATTTATCCTTTCCTAAAACTTCTTGATACGCCCATGTTTTGTTCAATCTTCATACCTTATATAATGCGCATGTGTAGATTACCCATGCTGTCAAAATTCAATTTTCAATTTGGCACAATTTCACTATATAGGATTGCTTATCCATATTAATTATAGATCAGTGGTAGGGCCCAAAAGCCTTAAGATTTAAAATTATTAATCAGTGTAGATGATACATTTTGACCTTATGTATTTAAAAATAATTTTTAAAAAAATCACAAAAAGCCCATTCTACATAAAAAAATTCCCAATAGCAACATAAAGACGTTCTTAAATTTATGGAAAGTAAAAATATGGAAATTCATAAAAAGACTACCAAGACGTGTTATTGAAAACTATTAAAAAAGACAACTTTAAAAAAGAATATGTAATCGACAAGATATGCGAAGCTCATGGTCATACTATTCTACGTCTTCCCTCCTATTACTACGAATTCAATCCGATCGAGACGATTTGGGTTTCTGTAATCAAAAAACTGAGAAAATATAGTCAATCTCCAAATTACAGTGCTTCCGTACTAGGAAATATACGACCGGTAATTAATGAAGTAAACCAGTGGTAAATGGATGAAATGTGTCCTGAATATCATAGAAAATGAGAATGATTATTGTTTTTTACCTTCAATTGACCCCATTATCATAACCCCAAATTCGGATTCAAGCTTTGAAAATCCAGATAATGAATTTTAACTCTCATGGAAGGATAAACTGGTGTTATTTTGGCACTAATAAAAAAATATCCGTTTAGGTACATGAAAAATAAAATTAATTTTAAATATAAATTATATCACGCCGCCCATGGTTTACTAAGAAGCCGCCGATGGTCGGAATATATTTAGTTTTTATGCCGTTCTAATTGGCTTAGTATAAACGTTTTCAAAAATGAAAAATTACTAAATAACCCGTGTTTACAAATATTTGCGTAGCACTTACGTTCTTTCGAATTGCACACACAACTTTTAAGCGTTAGAGAGGTACACTCTTAAAACTTTTCCGGATTACTGGATTACTTACAAATTACTCACAACTTCAAAATATGAACATGAAGGCAGTTTTTTTGAAAATCGTATCAAGGGCGTAGATAACTTTTTTCCGGGGGGGGGGGGGGGCTAATCAAACTTTTAGACATATATTTGTATATCTGTTCTTATTTTAAATAACATAAATTATTATCTAATAATATACAATAATAAAATACAAACATGGGTTGAAGCCAACACAATACCACTGATACACTGATGCGAAACTCTTGCGTTTTATGAATGAAATGAGAGTATCATCGCTATGACCTTCAAACTGACGCCCACCCTCACTTTGCCATAAGACGCAATGTAAATCTGTCAGTGAGGGTGCGACGACCTGATTGGCTGTAATTTGATAATTTGCATCCACTCTCTCCTTTAAGATGGATTGAAAAAAGATAATGATAAAATGGGTTGGGCCTGTTTGACTCTCATAATTTTTGAATGAAATTACATTTTGTTACTACATAACCTTAAAAACTTTGAAGTGGTTTATTTACTTTTAGAAATAGAATCAAGGTTTTTTTTAAATGAAATGTGTTTAGGTAAAATTGCTTCTATGATAATAAAAAATATCGGTGAGACAGTGTACAATTAATTTTAGCATTTGTAATGAATTTAGAAGTGGTAATATTGAATGTAACTTTCATTTTCGTTTTTTGTGTTCTAGTTTTTTTTATTAATTTTATTTACGCTACATTTGAAGTAACTGGTGAATTATTTGATTATTTTTAAATTCA
The DNA here is from genome assembly GCA_963243735.1 of Neocrepidodera transversa. Lineage (NCBI taxonomy): Eukaryota > Metazoa > Arthropoda > Insecta > Coleoptera > Chrysomelidae > Neocrepidodera > Neocrepidodera transversa. The sequence continues at coordinate 21,604,833 of OY725341.1, forward strand.
ATTGTGTAGACGGAAAGTGATGGTAAATTTAAAATTGCAAAGGTGATTAAACCATTGTATAAAGAGAATGATTAAACTAGCTATAATTTTAATAATTGAAAGTACCTTTCCTAAAACTTCTTGTAATAGCTCATTTTATTTTCATCTATAAAAATATTTAGATATCCTTCCTCATAACAGATTTATATTAATTTAAAAATCATTAATTTTAGTATTTTTTCTTTATTCATTACTATATAGTACACAAATATTATTGCACTATTAATAATTTCTCGTTATTGAATGCTTCAATCCATCTCTGTAAATGGTCTGGCTCTTCTGGTGCAGGAAACTTAAAAAATCTTTAAGTAACTGAAAAATTATTTGAGTACTTACTAGGACAATTCTGTGCAGAACAAGTAAATTTAGTTTTTCCCATTTTGAAACGAATCAGGAATATTTCTACTAACTAACTACGAACAGTTTTTGTAGGATACGTTGGGAGGTTATATTCAAGAAATCTTCATTTAGTGCACTAAACACAGTTTTAAAAACGTAAATCAATAATACTGTTATAAAGTATTATACACAACAACAAATGTAGGTAAAATAAAAAATCATTATTTAAAATCTCCAAAAATGCACTTTATAAACATCACAAGGCACAACAAAGCATAAAAATGCAAGCCCTATTTTTCACTTTTAAAGTTTACGATGACAGTAAAATCGTAAAATCTGTCAAAGATTTTGGCCAATTAGAACCAATCATTCAAATGCAAGGGCGGAGCCAAAATAAAAATTTAGCGGCAATTTCGAGGTCACAGATGTCAAAATCTCAGTTTCGTATCTACTCAATAGAGGAAATATCTAAGAAAATACGTTCCCGCTAGTACACAGGGTGTACCAATAAAAACTCCGAGGCTGGATATTTTGGAAATGAATAGAGATATTCTCCCAAAATATTCCCATTAAGAAAAATTAAAATTAAATATTTAAATCTCGCCTTGTGCATTTCATTGGTTTATTGGTTCACTGAACGTGTTTGTTTAGTTAATGTAGAAACGTGTTAGAACTGCACAAGGCTAATGTTACGTTTTCTTGTGCCACCCTGTATTTTCATTCTTCCTCTACTCTGTATATTTTATAGTTTCTTGTTCGCTTGATTTTCCATTTCTTATTTATCCGCGTCATTTTTCCCCCCCTTCTCTCGGCATTTTTATATAAATCTTCTCCGTGCTAAGAACCTGCCATTTTATCTATTTAATATCAAAAATAGACTTTTTATATCTTTGTATTGTCAGTGTTTTCTACTGAAGATTTCTTTCTTGTCTCCCCTTTAGTTATAGGGGTTTTTGGTTTCCCTTGGTGATTGTAAATTTTCCGCTGCTTCCCACGTCTGACAATCAGGTCTGCCTATTTTCTGGACAACTGAGACGGGACAGCTAGGAACAAAGCAGCTTATGCCTACAATCCTAAGACCCTCTACGCAAATGGAGCTAAGTTTTATTGAAAAAAAGAAAAATCTCTGAATAATTATCGTTAAATAAACAAATCTAACGTTTCATTTGAGTTTAATTTCGTTAACCCAAAAAAAAAGAAAGGACGGATTTTGAAATATATCATAGTTTTTTTGTCAATTGTTTCTAATTACACCAAAAAATCAACTGACTGGCGTCCAAAATTTTTTTTATTTAATATTTTACTTCTGATATATTTCAAATTCCACGACCCCATAATATAATTTGAGCATCTTTTACCTTTTTTTATCGGTTCACTAATACATGAATCGCGGAATAACAATAGTATATATATATAAGAACAGGTATTGTTCAGGGGAGGTCAGTCAAGAAAAGGTCATTACTTTTGACTGTCGGCACTCTGCCGATAGTTTGAATAACCGACCCTAGTGACATGTCTCCGTAAAGTCTTCGTTAGTGTAGTGTTAAGTTATTGTAGTAAGAATATTTATTTGTATATATTAGTTAGGTATTTATTTGAGCGTTTAGTTTGTGATCTTATTGTTGTTATATTTTTTATAGTTAATTATATATTTATTACTCTACCATCTATGTTACGCCCCCCATGTTACGATCAACACGGGTAGTGGTTATATTGAATAGATGGTAGAGCAATAAATATATAATTAACTATAAACAATATAACAACAATAAGATCACAAACCAAACGCTCAAATAAATACCTAACTAATATATACAAATAAATATTCTTACTACAATAACTTAACACTACACTAATGAAGACTTTAAGGAGACATGTCACTAGGGTCGGTTATTCAAACTATCGGCAGAGTGCCAACAGTCAAAAGTAAAGACTTTTTCTTGACTGACCTCCCCTGAACAATACCTGTTCTTATTTATATATACTATTGTTATTCCACGATTCATGTATTAGCCTTGTGTAGTTCTAACATGTTTCTACATTATCTAAACAAACGCTTCAGTGAACCAATGAACCAATGAACTGTACAAGGCGAGATTTAAATATTTAATTTTAATTTTTCTTAATGGGAATATTTTGGGAAAATATTCCCCGTGACAATATTTTTAGTCTGTAAAATCCAGTTTGCAGAGTACTAAGAAAGCTTCAGTTTTGGATATAAATTGATTTTAAATATGTCAAAATGTAGATGGTGCTGCGCTCAAAAACTTTTTCTATGGGATGATCTTTCAAATGTAGCTCATCTTGTAGAAAATGCATTTTTAAGCAGATTTTATTCTTAGAACTTATTCGATAAATTTTCAAGATATTAACGTCCAAACATTGCCCTTTCCAAATAATTCAAATAATATACTAAGCCATATTTTTGCAATTTATTGGAAACAATACTGCTTTTATAATGATATCTACTTCTACTATTATAACAACCTGCTTTTTTTTGAAAATTTGAAAAAAAGAATTTTACATGACTGCACTTGGAAATGACAGGCAAATAGTTTTTTTCAAATCATCAAAAAAAAAGGTTGTTATAATAATAGAGGTAGATATCATTATAAAAGCAGTATTGTTTCCAATAAATTACAAAAATATGGGTTAGTGTGATTTTAATTATTTGGAGAAGGCAATGTTTGGACTTAAATATATCAAAAATGGTTAGATTTATTGAATAAGTCCTAGGAATAAAGTCTGCTTAAAAATAAATCTTCTACAAGATGTGCTACATTTGAAAGATAATCCCATCGAAGAAGAAGTTTTTGAGCACAGCGCCATCTACATTTTGACATATTTAAAATCAATTTATATCCAAAACTGAAGCTTTCTGAGTACTCTGCAAACTGGATTTTACAGATTTAAAATATCTCTTTTCATTTCCAAAATATTCAGCCGGGGAGTTTTTATTGGTACACCAGTAGTAATCTATTGCCATTCATGTATGATGATGATTTTTAGTAGTTTTTTACTTGAATTTTCTATTGCGTCCGTTTTTACATTTCATATATTTTATTTCCTCCCCTCGTGATTAATTACCACCTTTATCGCCCTTAAATCGTTTCCTATACTAAATTATGTATTTATTATTTTTATGATACAGTTTCTTTGCTGGATTTTATTTTAAATCTGTGACAGTGCAATGTTGCCAAGCATCAAAGGTTGGTCAGTCTGACTTGGTTAAATGTTATAGTGTTATAGGAAAAAATAGAAATTCTCTAAGTCCAAAACGTTCAAAATCGAAACGGGTGCATCGTGTTCTCTGCGCCTTCTACAAGTTACAAAATATTAGATACAAAACTGTAGGGATCTTTCCAACCAATATAGCAAAAAAAAAACTAGATAAAAAGATTATTTTTTTCTGTTAACAACGAAAAAATTAATAAATGTATTAATGTATTATGAGCACACGAATCATATAAGCACTTATCTAATTTAACCATTTACCTATACTATTATATTGGACAATATAGAGGACTCTGTAAATCTGAAAACTGAAAATTCTACCAAATGACTAATAATTACTGACATTTTACTCACAATTGGCCTTTAGTTACAAAATTACTCATAGACTATTTAAATCACTCTCAAATATGAGGAATTACTCACAACCCTGACTGTGGGAAATAATTCCCCTCTTTAACCCTCCTATATCTACGCCCTTATATAAAACGATGTTAAAGTTTTCATTAAAATACTGAATTTAAATTTTTAGTGTTTTTAATAATTTTTAATAACTAATATACGTAATTACCTTCTTTATCACTCCCAGATCTAAGCCCTTGTTAACGTTGAAATGAAAAATGTTGAATTAAAATTTTTAATGTTTTCACTAACTTTTAATGATTTATATGCATAATTACCCTCTTTATCCATCCCAGATCTACGCCCTTGTTAAAGATCATATGAAAAATCTTGAATTAAAAATTTAGTGTTTTTACTATTTACTAATTTTTAGTGATTTATATGGTAATTACCCTCTTTATTATTTTAAGATCTACGCCCTTGTTAACATTCATATGAAAAATGTTGAATTAAACTTTTTAGTATTTTTACAAATTTTTAATGATTTATGTTCGTAATTACCCTCTTTGTTCATCCCATATCCACCCCCTTGTTAACGGTCATACCCATAGTGATTTACTTATCGAAATTTGACGGTATAGTGTCTGTTTGCATTGAGCAGTGATAGGAATTTAATAAGTGTAATCTGTATACAAAAATAAGAAAAAAAAACAAATTTGACTCCTCAATGCAAACCGACACTATGTCTGTAACCATATTTTTAACATATAATTGTTGCAAATTTAAATTCAGTTTTTTTTGGAATCCTGTGGAGAGTAATTCCCCTCTTTATCCCTTCCATTTCTACGCCCTTGTATAAAACGATGTTTTCATAAAAAAATGCTGAATTTAAATTTTTAGTGTTTTTACTAATTTTTAATGATTTATATGAGTAATTACCCTCTTTGTTCCTCCCATACCTACGCCCTTGTTAACGTTTATACCCATAGTGATTCGCTTAACCCCATTTCACGGTATAGTGTCTGTTTGCATTGAGAAGTGATACGAATTTAATAAGTTTAATCTATGTAGAAAAAAAAACAAATTTGACTTTTCAATGCAAACCGACACTATGTTTACCACCACATTTTATTTAACATATAATTGTTGCAAATTTAAATTAAGTTTTAGTGAGATTATATTTGGTACATATTTGAGAATAATGAAAGAATCAAATTTTTTTAAACCATATAAAATTTGCATGCAATTATATTTTATATTGTTGACCACTGATTTTCCGGCTTTTCGATACGCTCGGCATTCCTCTCAAATATCTACAAACATTCTTTTAGACGATTCGATGAATTGACCATTTGATAAATTTATTTTCGATAAATTTGAATAAATTGATTATCAATGAATTGATTTTGTATACAATCGTTTTCAATAATCTAATATTTTTTAAGGTTTTGGCGTAGGCTCGTTAATATACTCAATACTCCAGTTTGCACAATATTTCGAATTCAATAGTGAACCAGGTTGTCCAAAGGTACTAAGAGCTTTGAAACCAGTTGCTAGAATAAGTTTTATTCTATTGCAAATGCTGTTTATATTTTCTTTTAGTAACGTAAGTATTTAATTATTTGTACATTTTAGTACATAATTACATGTTTTCTAGTTTCTAGACGTTCAGAGAAGCCAATTAATATCAAAATTCGGTCTTATGCATCTTGTAGGTACAAATATTAGTGATTGGTTTCATGTATTAATTGAAGCGTCCGTGCACGATTTATCTTATACACTAAGCTCATTTCATCACCATTACCTACATGCTAATAACACAAACACAAGTTTGTTAGAAGAAAGTAAATTACTATTAGTTATAAGGTAAGTTGATGTTATTTGTGTTTTTTACAATAATTTTATGGATATATGCTTACCATTATACATAGGAAAGCAAATATAAAAATAATCTTTAATCAGTATGTCAGCACATGTATGAACTGGTTTGCACCAACCAGAAATTAACTGATTGTAACGAAGTTACTTAATACCTTTAAAACCAGAAAAATAATAATTAATAATAAAAATCGTACAACCCCCATTCTTTTTGCAAAAATCTCGTTTTAATATAATCTACAAATCAGTGTTACCCTTTTTTACGCGCCAACTTCCTTTCAACCTTTCACAAGTCAGTTCGCTGACACTACCAGAACCAGTCGACCACCAAGCAGCTACCGTCTAATACGATATACCCGGTAAGTATAAATAAAAATAAATTCCATTGTCCGTTGTTTTGAATAAAAATAACAATTAAGTAAAATATGCCAAGTCCCCGATTAAGAGAGGGTAATTAAAGGAATAAATAAAAGAGAAATTAAATTCAGTTGTGTCTACCGCTTGAAAACGAACAGTTGATAACAGAATAAGCTCCGCCGAGAAGGTATTATTTTTCATAAGTATTATTTTAAGCTCCTTTCAGTCCAGCTACTAGGTTTCGAAAAATGTCTACCCGAGAATGTCAGGTATATGCGCAGTAGGTCACGCACATGTGCAGTAGAAAAATCGGAGCACGAATCTTATACTGCACATGCGCCTGGCATTATGGGAAAATTGGGAATTGGAGAGCGAGTTCTCCATCAAAGCATAATTAAAATTTAGCTGTACGAGTACCAGAAAGCCGTCCACTAGGCCTGAATAGCAAGATGCACATTCAGATAATGGTGGGGAAAATAGGTAGTAATAGCAAGACAAGTTCTATTTCATATAGTGCTCGATTCAGTGTAAAATTTTGCCGTATACAGGGAGGAACAATTTTAAAATCTTGAGTAATAATAACACAGGACCATGGAATTCCTAGGTATTTTGGCGTCCTGAATTCCATCCCGGGGTCAGTTTTACCCCATCACGTCAGAAAAACCAGATTTCAAGGTCAATTAGAGGTTAAAATGATGCTTTTTGGAACCGACCCCGGGACAATTTCTCAAGCGATCTGTTAGATTGAGGGGACCGAGTACAGACACAAATGGCCCTAGAACCTTGCCAGAACATTGGAGTTATGCTCAAGTGGTTCGAAGTATTCGAGCTCGTGAATTTTGATTCCCTTTGGCGATTGAGTTATCATCAGTTAATACCAGCACTTCTCAAAGTGCTCCTAGAACATCATCCAAAAATTGGGTCAAGCTGAGTATATTGTCCTTGGCAAACTATGGTTGCAGAAAATGGCCCGAGGATCCCAACCGCAACTTCAGAGTTTGCCACCTTTGTTCTGCTGAGGCAGGCTATTGCAGTGCTGGATCCACTGGCATTAACTCACAGCAAATGGATCGCCGAAATTGAAAACCTTGGCAGGGAGATCGAAATTTACGAGATACAGCGATAATGGTAACATTTTATCCACTGGGCTACCCCTGCGCTGGTCCTGGTCAAGATTCATGGCCCCTGTCCAATTTTTGGAAGGTATTTACGATCTAGACAGTTACCTCTCAATTTAACAGTTCGTTTGAGAAATTGTCCCGGACCGGTTCCAAAAAGCACCATTTTAACCTCTAAATGACCTTTAAATCTATTTTTTCTGACGTGATGGGGTAGAATTGATCCCGAGATCGGATTCAGGACGCCAAAATACCTAGGAATACCATGGTCCGGTCAAATAGTCCGGACTTTTTTTTTGTAAACCTGTGTAATAATTGGTTGTTGTGAGAAATCACCGCCTAATATATTTACACCGGTAAATGTAATCTAGGTTTTGATTAATAATAGTAATTGGTAATTGTGAATAATCACCGCCAAATAAATTTGCACCGTATACAGGAAGAAACATATCCGGAAGGGACCGTTTAAAGGGTTATTCAGGAAGAATCATGATGTAAAACTATGGTAAACAGCTAACGCCATTTACCAATGGGACACGGTGTCACTTAGTACTTATGGAAAAGATTCCATCTGTGTAATAAGCGCCATTACTAACTGGAACTGGCAAAAGGCCCATCTTCAAAGGGTAAGAAACCTCAAACAAGTGTAAAGTACTTGTAAGCTTTGAGAATTTGATTTGTATGTTTCATCCCTTAAGAACTCATCAGCACTAATGTGCCCAGATGCGTATAATTCAACTTTCACCTCAAAACACAATATTAGAATATTGAGTAAAAAGTATGGTAAACGATGGTAGTCAGCTAACACCATCTACCAATGTGACAAGGTGCCACTTATTGCTTAAGGAAAAGACTCCATCTGTGTAATAAGCACCAGTACTAACTAGATCCGATAAAAGTCCGTCTCCAAAGGGCATGAAACCCCAAATAAGAGTTAAACACTTGTAAGTTCAGAGAATTCGATTTCTATGCATTCAGGCCGTATACCGGACAGTTGTTTCGCCCCTTAAGGACTCATCAGCAGTACTGTGCCCAGATGCATATAATAAAAATCTCACCTCGATACACAATAGTGCAATATTTAGTAAAAATGATGTAAAACGATGTACAATTAAACATAAAAATCACTCAAAAAACTAATATTGAACGCTTTAATGGTTAAACCATGATCATAATTTTGCGATTAGTAGCGAATTTTTTACTTTCCCGACCCACCTCCTAGAAGGGAAAGTATTGTGAACGAGCTAAAAAAATAATTCGAGATAAAAACGGAAATATCCATTTTGGGGTCCCCTGAGACGATTAAGACCATTTTCAGATGGAAGTCTGTCTGTCGGTCTGTGTGTGTGTGTATTCTTCCACGATAGAGGCCACATGTTTAATCCGATTGAGCTGAAATTTGGTATAGGGGTTTCGCTTACCCGTCGGAAGAACCCATTAGTTTTTGTACGACATCTGTCAAACGGAAGTACCACTATCAAATAATGACAGCTGCAATATGTCACGGAATTGGACATGCAATATGTCATTTGAAAGCCCTAGAAAAACTCTATTCAGTGTACCTATTCTTGAAATCAAGAGAGAAGTTACTTCCAAAGTAGCTCCCTACTTTTTCTACTCCCAGCTTTTTCTCTCGGTACAAAAATACCTTATTCTTGAAAAAAAAAGGAATGAGTGAAAATACACACATAGTAGCCAAGTGTTGAAATTCAATTTTATCCAATCGCAGCAATGTCTGACAGCCATGTGACATAAGACATAACCAAAGAATACCTATCGTATTCGTTGACATAACTGTAATGTATTAGATATGGACCGGTGTCGTATTAAAAAAAAAAACATTAACAAAACACAAAAAGAAATGCTGGTCGATTACATTTCGCAACGACCACAGATGTATTCGGGCACATTTACCCCCACATTCACCGGGCTCAGTGCCAAGTCCTCTGGTCTGAGCTGGCCACAATTTTAAATTGTATGTCTGAGGGAGCCAATAAAACCTGAGAAGCTTGGAGGAAAGTATTATGAACTCTTCCTATTTCAACCTCCTCCAGAGATTCCTCCACATCGTCATTCATGAGATTATTTCATATCAATAATTCATTAATATTATCCTTTATATTAGTAAACTTCCCAGCAAAACTCGTAAAAATAAAGACACGAAATACAAACAAAATAAATCGGACCAACAGATTAAATAGTTAGGTTAATGTTTCAAATAAATTTCTACTCCCTACAAATTTCACTCGCTAATAACCAATAGAAATGTTATACTCCCGGGGAAAATAAAAGTCCCACATATTTCCATCGAAATATTTCAAGAATAGGGTTATTTTACATTTCAGGGAGCCACGCCTATTTCTATTTTAATTTCTACTCCCTGATTTTCAAGAATAGGTGCACAGAATAGTGAAAAGTATTTCTCCAACTGTCACCGGTCAAAAATAAAAAAATGTCAAAATTTGAAACTTCAGCATTAAATATCTGAAGAAGTATTAATCTGATTGAGCTGAAATTTGGTAATATGGGTTTGGGTTATCTGTCGGAAGAACCCATTAGTTTTTGTACGAGATCTGTCTAAGGAAAGTCTCACTATCAAAAAATGACAGATGCAATATGTCACGGAATTGGACATGCAATATGGCGTTTAAAAGCCCTTGAAAAACTCTATTCAGAACAGTCAAAATTATTTCTCCAACTGTCACCTGTCAAAAATAAAAAAATGTCAAAAGTTGAAACTTTAACATTAAGTATTCCTGGATACTCGTCGGGAAAGTTTTGGGGCGACACAACCGATTTTTCTACATATATTTCACTCGTCTGTATTTAAATTTACTAAACGATTTTTCCCGATTTAATTATTTATTAGAAATTTTTTAAATTTTGGATAAATGCGCACTTAGAAAAAATAATGCATGATTTATCGAACCATGAAAAGGCGAATGAAAAACAGGTTCAGCTTATTCTGACATAGACTAAAAACCTAAAGTTTGCATTATGGGAAAACTTTTTTTGTATTGAATTTTGAGAAAAAATTATTCTTGATAAATTAACTCCTATATAAAATGTGTCATTTAATGATGACAGTTTTGTCAGTTTGTCAGCGATAAAAAAGATGCATCCATTTTTATAGCGATAAAAATGCATGTTCCTCATAATCAGACTATATTTAGTAGCTGTAAATCGCGTCTGCACGTCACTTTAACCTTAGTTCTGTCAGTTAAAATTATTTGTTTGGTTGAAATTGAAATATGGAAGATGAATAATAAAATAATAAAAAATAATAATAATGAAATAATTTTATTGTATCAATATAGATTATTGTTGTTGTTCATTCTATATTTGGTCAAAAAACACTCAAGCTTTTTTTTAAGGATACATTTCTTTTAAACTCACACTCCGGTCTCGCGATTTTTCCATGTCAGTTTTTCTCGTAAAATTGCTGATTGGCAAAATTTTTCGTTATAAAGAGAAATTTATCCGATAAAAGAAACCTTTTGTGTTTTTACTGTTGATAAAAATTCACTTAAAACACAATATTAAATTAAATAAAAAAAAATTATCACGTACGAGGGAAATTAAAAAATATCAATTCTAATCAAAAATATTATTATTCAAAAAATAGTTTTTTAATAAAAAAATCGCTAATACAATTTTACTATTTTCAGCTATGAAAAAAAAATCATGAAAATAGATATTCAGTCATGAAACTTGTGGTCTAGTAAAAAATGTGGAAATAGATGTATAAATAGATAATTTACAGACGTGGTTTCAACTAAAACGGGTCATACTGTATATACAGTGTGTCTACTTAAGTTGGAACCATATGGGAAACTATTTTATTATTGGTTGCATGAAAAAAAGTTATTTTTGATAAAATGTTGTGTATGGCCTCAAACCTAAAATACAATCATCAGTTATTATTTTTTTTTAGTCGTATACACGGTGAGTCGAAAAAGAGTAAATTTTTTTCAAGAATAAAGTACTTTTATTATGATAATTTAGAACTGAAAACTGGATATTAAAAATTTTGCCCGGTCTATCTAAGTAATATGTGATCATCAAACCTTGCTCTAAAATAAAACTAAAATGTTATTATTGCAGAGAAATATTTTAAAAAAATAAAAATTCATATTTTTAATGTAAATTGAAATATCTGAACGTAGTGATCAATTTTTCCTTATAACAATTTTCGATATTGACAAAAAAAAAGTAGTTTACTTGCACGTTTCACATTCATACATCATATTTTTTAAAACACCTCGTATATGACTAAAAAAAATTAATATCTGATGTTTCCATTTTAGGTTTTAGACCATGCCCAACTTTTTATGATAAATTAGCTTTTTGCATAAAATTAATAATAAACAAGTTTCTCATATGGTTCCAAGTTAAGCAGACACATTGTATATATAAATATAGGAAACTAAAAATTATTATTAAATATTGTAAAATATCCTTAATAGATAAATAATTAAGAAATATTAGAAAAATAAATTTTAACTAAACTTTAAATTATATTTAATAATTTTATTAAAAAAAAGTATCAATTTTTTATTTTTTTTAGGATGCAAATGGAGCAGAAACGACATTGTTCAAAATTTAATTTAATTTCACCAATTTTATTAAGATTAGAACCCCATTTAGCATCTTGTGCTGTCGAATATAATTTACTTTGCACTATGATTTTATTACTAATGTGGAAAAACAGCACGTGTCATAAAAAAAATGAAGGTAATAGTATATAAATTCTAAAACCATCTTGTAAATAATATTATACCGAGTAGTTATTAAACTAAGTAAGTGCACCTTGTTCCTTTGAGCAAAAATATTTGCCGTGGCTTTTAACTTCAATTTTGATTTGAACGTATACGGAAAGACTCAAGACCTAAATTTTGTTTACCTTTTGAATCTAATTTCCAGAAGCTTCTAGAGACCTTTCAACCGAAACATCAAGACAAAGTGATTCTAACATAATTTACGGAAGGAGTCAAAGTCAATTTTCAGTCGATTGTGCTCAAACACAACGCGGATTGTTCAGTGGAATATTGCTGCTCGCCCTCACAATCATCAGTCTGATAATGTTTTTCGAGCTTATACCTTACGACGATAAAAGAGAACTTGCCTTGTTACAGGTAAAGTATTGCACTTTTTTTTTCTTTAATTATAATTATGAGATTAAAGGTGAATTTTACTAATAGAAACTTTCAGTGGCACAAAATAAATATAAAAATTATGAGGTCCATAAAATATCTCAATGCTCATTAATTTTTTTTACATTGCAAATTCAAATTTACAATCTACTCAAGTACAGGGTTTTAGAGTATTGGTTGGTCTCCAAGGTTTATTCTAGTAGTAGGTCTTCTGGCCAGCATCTTTTTAATCTTCTGTTCTCAATTGTATAGATTAACGATTAATGTGTTTGAGTGATTTTCATTGCGGCCTCTGTTTTTTGGATAAAGTCTGAATCACATCATTGACGAATGTTCTTGGTGACAATCCATTAGGCGATTGCTATTGTTCGCAGTTTTTTTGATTCGAATGTTTGCAGTATTTTAGTGTTCGATGGCTCCGTACAATCTCACAGTTCTATGCCGTATGTCCAAACTGGCTTTAATATAGCTTTGTGTAGGAAAATCTTATTTTCTAGCGTTAACTACGTGTTCGAAACACAGTTTCAAACAACTTATCATTATTCATTTAATTTAATTTCATCCAAATTTCGCACAATGTGATCTTAAGTCCCTCTGAGGCCGCCTCTGCCTCTGTATTGTGCTGAGTTATCTGCGCAGGCGGATTACCCTTGCACCCACGTGCTCAAGCCATGTCTGTTTCGGGGGAGTTCATTCCTTTTGTGTGTGTGCAATGAACAGAATGAGGCATCATTTTTCTACATGTATTGACTATAGTTAATATCGGCTAATTTCCTACATTGCATTTTCCTACCTTTTCCTTACCTACATTTTAATAGTTTAAAAAGTGATCTTTCCAGTATGTGCAAGGTGAGCTTGGATTGAGATTCCGTAAGTACTTTTTTACTTGAAAGGAGAGCGGTTGCCATTTTTCTACTATTATCTAACGTTATATTGTGAGCGTTATATTATTGACGAATAAAGTTTGTTCTAAATTAATTGTCGACCATTTCCTATGACCATACACCCGCTCATCGAAGGGAAAAACAGATGTTCTGCACATGTTTGGGATTGAGAGACAACCCTTGGCCCAAACACTGTGATTGATCCAGCCAATAGATCTGCTGTGTTTCTAATTTCAGTTATTCTCTTTTTGTTTTATTATGTTTTTACACGTCAGTTTTTGATCCTTCGTTTTTAGTTGATATTATTTATTAAGACTTGTGGACAAGTAGTATGTTTTGTAGTGAACGTGAATTGTGTGGATTTATCACTATTCTCCATTTTTGAAGCCAGTTCTGTATTACATTCAGTTGCTCTTGTAAGTTTTCAAACGCTCTCGCTGGGTCTGCATCAGATTGTTGTGTCGTCAGCAAAGTTGGAGATAAGGGTATTGTCAGACGTAGAACATCGGCAGTATATAGAAGGTACAAAAATGGTCCAAAGACGCTACCTTGAGGAACACCTGATTTTATGGGTTGGTAGTTGGATAGGGAGGATTGTGTTTTGACTTGAAATGATCAGTTACTTAGGTAGGAAGGAAGATTTGGTCTGGTAATATTTGTTTCACCTTGAATAGTAACCCGTTGTGCCACACCTTGTTGAATGCTTGTTGTATATCCAGAAACACCGAGGCATACATTATTTTCTGTTATAATGATTCTTTAATATAGTTAACTAGTCTGTGGCACTTTTAAATGGTATAATGCTTCTCTCTGAATCCAAATTGTATTAGCTCATGTTTAGACTTAATTTCGCTGATTCTGCTGAGGAAAATTCTTTCAAAGAGTTTAGATAATTGAGACTTATTGGTCTTCATGAACTAGGTTCATGTGCAGATTTTCCTGGTTTTGCTTACATGACAATTTGAACATATTTCCATTGATAGTGACAATGATGGAATATTCTCTTGAATATTGTGATTATAAGTACGATTGCTTTTCTAGGTAAATGTTTTATTATATTTCCTACAATAAGATCGTAACCTGGAGCATTGTGTGGTTTAATTAGTTGTATATCTCTATATACTTCCGCGGGTCAGATTATTCAATGTCAGTGACAGTTGAGTAGGTGTAGGGACAGTTGAGCTTTGGAAAATTTCCTATATTAATAGCATTGTAAGCCACGCCCCCTTTTCATGGTGGTCGCTTGGTGCATTTACCACCATTTTTAAACCACGTCTTTCTTCAGCCATTTTTGATCCGCTTTTGATCAGGTCTCGAACAGCTCTCGAACAGGTCTCGAGCAGGTCTCGAACTGATTTAAACAGCACTCAAACAGCTTTAAAGAGCTCTCGAACAGCTTTTGATCAGAAGTTAACAGAACAGTAACATTATCAAGTAGTGATAATGATTATGTGGATAGGACCAATAGGGCATTGGAAGTGATTGAGAGCTGTTTAAAGCTGTTCAAGAGCTATTTAAAGCTGTTCAAGTGCTGTTTAAAGCAGTTCGAGATCTGTTCGAGAGATTTTCGAGACCTGTTTAAGAGCTGTTCGAGACCTGATCAAAAGCGGATAAAAAATGGTTTACAATGATATTGAGATAGGAAATTTTCAGAAGCTCAACTGTCCCAACTTCTACTCAGTTGGTTTGGAGAGTTCAGGTATTCTTCTATCTCAGCATCCATATTCGGGTTGTTTATTGAGAGAGGCCTACATATGTTAGCAGATGTCCTGCAAATATGTTACTTTTCTTCGTTTGTTCTGGCCCAAGTTCCATCTGGTTTTCTTAACGGTGAAACTGTTATGAGTTGAAAACGTACAATTGCACTATGCATTGAATCTATTGAATCTAAATCTAGGTTACTTTCAATATTATTGTGTATTTCTGAAATACCCTTAGTGACAGAAAAATCTAGTAAATCTGATATTTTATGCCAATATGTTGGCTTTCCGGTTAACAGGACTTTTATATTCAGTTACAGTAGGTTTCTTCCCTTAGGACTAATTAATCTCGAGCCCCAATACTCGTTGTGGTGCATTTGATATTTAAGCTACGTAATGCTGAAATTGCAATTGATTGGTGGAGGTTTGAAGATGGTTAGAAGTTGGCGACGTATTTCCAGACACCATAGAAATAAAATAATCAAATAAAAAAATATAAAAAACTTGTTTGACTTTAGAACATTTTTATATAACTGTCTTAAGTTTTCTTATAAAATAAAAAAATATTATTTACATTTGTGATTAAATATTTAAAAAAACACATAAGCAGAGAAATGTCCACTACACTCGTGCTTGGGGTTTCAATTACCAGTTTTTATACAGTAAGATCCAAGTGGTTGTAGGAAATCATTGTATTGTTGATCAGAGATGGAGTATCTAGGTGGGCTACAATTAATTTTTATAAAAAAAAATTAAAATAGGTACGGAATAATTTAGTGCTATTAATTTTTTTACAGGTCAATATATGGGAAGCCATACTTTTTTTGACAGCTACTGTAGCAGTATTTTTGTGCATTATAGCACTAAGAGACATAAAAATATGCAACGCTGGCGCAGAATTAAAACTTGAACATTTACTTCTATTAGTAACACAGTATGGAGTGTACATGTATTTTCTGTTCTTAGTAATTGGAGGATGTATGATGGGAAGAAATAAAGGAATAGAAGGTGTTATGAGGTAAATATATTAGTAAGGAAAATTTATTTATGATTGATCAAAAATAAACAATTAGGGCTAAAATAATTTTTAAAAGTATCAAAAGAATTGAAAAATAAAACGTTAGATTTACTTCAGAATTGAAAAAAAAATGTATATACATCAACAACTGTTTGATACAAATTAAAAAATAGTAAAATAGTTTAGGTAAGGTCGTATTATTTATAAAAAAAAATATAAAGAACATACCAGTGAAAAATATATGAAAATACTGTTTATACAACTTGATTTCTACACTAACACTAACAATAAAAAATTAAAAGTTTCAAATTAAATGATTTCAAATGGTTAATTCATTTTCATCACTCTTAGAACCTTTTTTGGTTCCTCTTGTTCTTTTATGTTTACTGTTATTCATCCTTACACTTAAATAAAGAGACATATGAAGTAATGAAACTCAAAGTCGAGTACCACAAAAATTAATTGTTGTGGTACTCAACTTAGAGTTTCATTACTTCATTAGTAGACCACATTAGAGATAATGGACAACCTTTTCAATTTAAAGAGACATATCTTAGGTTAGATTCGATGTGAGTGTAGCGTTAGACCTCCCCTCCACTGCGGCCAGCAGAGGCCTATTGTGGTTCATGGGGTACACTTCACCATACAATCAACACCTTAGGTGAAGGTTCCTTGAAGTCTATAGGCTCCAGCTGTATGAAACCAATCGTACGAAGCCTATTCATTTCCAGAGCAGGACAGGAGTACACTGCAGAAGTGACAGTCCAATGTTTGACTTAGACCTAGCTTTTTCAGATGGTACCACAAACGACAGCACCCTGTAAGCAGTCCAATTAGAGTGCGTAGATCACTTCTACTCATTTCTAGGATCTGCTATAGGGTGCTACCTAACTGTTTGACTCTGAATACCTTAGAGTGAGCTAACCCAGGAATATCTTTCGTCTCACCTCGGAAGAAAAACGTTAAAGGATTTCTGTATGTGAGTTCTGGAGGAGAGTACATCTGAAACCATTCTGAGAATGTGGTGAGTACTCATCTCGAGCAGCAGTCCAGAGTAGTCCCATAGCCTCTCCTCTTCAATTTGACTAGTCACCAATGCTGCTCTGTAGGAGGTCATTCTGGCCTCCTACTCTAATGTATGGAGAGAGGTAAGGCCCAGAGTTCTTTCCATTGCCGCTGTCGGGGTAGTCTAAGCCAGTCTGTGGTCCAGATAACTCAGCTGCCACAATGGACTGGAGCCCATTCGTCCACTGTGACCATTGGTTTTAGGGAGAGACATTGTATTTGCTACAAGTGACCAATTACCACTAATTTTCACAAATAAGTTTTGTGGCAAATCAATTTTAATATTTTAGAAAAAAGGCATGATTTTAGAAATATACCGATTTTGTCCGAATCTTGAATCAATGATAAGTATGTCGATAGATTTACAAAAGTAGTAACAGAAGCTACATCAAAACTTTTAAATATCTTAGTACACCAATTAGCTTTAATAATTTCATTAGTCGGATGTTTTATCTACTCAGCCAAATTTTTGTTAATATCGGTTTATTAAGTGGCGAACTTATTGACTTTAAAATGTCCGTCCGTTTATTTATATGTCCCAGTGATAACTCGGGAACGGCTTCGAATTCTGGAACTGAGTTTTCAGGAATACGTGACTGGTCACTTTATCTCACCTACCTCCAGGTTTCAGCAACCTAAGTCAACTCTATAACCGGTTGTGTGTCCGTAGCTGGGCTACTTAGTTACTGTTAACATGCTGTATTTGTGTTTAGTTTAAATTAAACAAATATGTATATTACCAAAGAATAACCCCAAAATTTGTATGTGAAATTTTTAAAAACTTTGTATTCCAGCTACTAATACCAAACAGCACTGTTTTTCCTCATAGAACACTTTAACCCTTGTGGCGTCTCGTGGTATAAAAGAAAGGTTCTTTGATGAACCACGAAAACTTTTTTTATTTCGAAGGACCAATATAATCTGCTTGGCTACAATTGAACAGCAATTCTTTTTAAATAATTCTTTATAAATAACAAATTGATTATTTCTAAACCATCAAAGTTTACATAACAACAACAAAAAATACAAAATAAATCAGGTTCGTCCTTAGGAACATTTGATATCCAACAACCCTTTCGGGAAAAAAAATTAATAGTACATATATGAACCACTAGGGTTGTACAAACTAAATGTTATCTAAATAGCCTACAGCAAATTTACATAGTGGAATATTGCATTCTTCATACAATGTCAGTCCTAATTTGTTTTCGAAAAATCTTTTACATCCTCTTATACTAACGTCTTTAAAGGTACGGTTTCCTCGGAAGCGGTGTCGTCTTCTTACAGTCGTCAAAGTACGATGGGTGACGTCATAAAAACGGTGGGTTAAGTTCGGTCGTCGTAACGGCAGAGAGTAGTGTCAAGTCTGAAAACGAAGTGTCACTATAGATAATCTAGATGCAAGTACTTGTTATTATTTTAGAAGTAGAGGAATTATCAGAAGAAGAGACAAGAGAATCTGAATTTGAATCATTTAGTAAACGAAGAAAGGAAGGTGATTATAAGGTTTTAGTTTGTTGTCATTTATTTAAAATTCAACTTCCAATGAAAATCATCACCGCTACACACAACACCACTGTTACGGTTTCAATTTTTATATTAACTATTTTCTTTTAACATTTTTTTAAATTCATTTATTTTAATGAAAAGTAATAGCCTGCCTTAAACCATTTGGATCTAAAACACATTAATTTATTAATTAAGTTGTTTAAATACCTTTATTTTAATAGTTAACCTTCATTTGTTTATTTACAATTGGAAGTCATTCTTCAGGTTGTCACCTAGTCTGGTTCTTCTCTTGCTTTATGGCCAAAAATCTACTAGCTAACTAACCATTAACACTAAAGTCCTTTATTTTTAAAATTTTGACTTATCTCTTTTGACCTTTATCTACCCTTTTTGTGGCTTTTGATGGAACATGTGCCTTCCTTAAAATTACGAATTTTCGGATTTTCTAAGCCTAGAAAAGAACAAAAAAATATATTATTCAACTTAGATTCGCCCTAAACGAATATTCAAGAGAATTATTCACCTATTTGTGGATTTTGTGGTAATCTAATATATCTTTAAGGCCACACGAGATCTCCGGTAAGTCATCATTTTATTCATCGTGGAAGTAAATTAACTTTTCTTATTGTTTTCTTTAGGCCTTACTTTCTTACTTACTTACCTGCATACTTAGTTGTTTGTTTATCTGGTTGGTAACTTCCTTATTGGTCCTGATCATCTTCAAACGACTGCCGCGTCGATCAACACTTTTAGTGGCTCTTCGCCTTGGTCCTAGAGACACCTAAGTGGTTACCATCAACCATCCTCATAGTTTACTCCTACCACCAGAAGATTACAGGGAACCTAAGTTAGATCTGGATGATCGCCACCATAATTTCATAGATATACACGAACACTTCGCAAATCAAGTAAGAGCTTTCCATTTACCTTGGTTTTGTGGATATACTTTGACTACATCCACCCAAGATATTATTCTAGGATTATTATAAGCATAAATTTGATAAGTTGTGAACTAATTGGTACCAATTGGGGGTTAACGCGTTATACTTATATATATTGTTTTTTTTTTGTTGTTACCAAAAGTTTTAAAGGATTAAACTTTAAAAAAAAGGTGTAGCTAACAATAAACGTAAATGGAATCTCCTTATTTGCATCTTTTCCTTGGATATACTGAGACTTATACCCTCTATTCGTGGTGATTGCATTGATATTTTTTTTTGAATCCACCCACTCTCCGGAGCAAATTAAATTTAAAATTGAGCTAGCTGAAATTTAACAATCATAGTCAACGACAAGAGAGAGGGTAACACCACCGTAAAAAACGTTGATAAACTGATTTGTACCGTCTTTCCGACTGCTTTGAAACGAGATATCACCGCTCTGACGTAAACGGAAAACATTTCCACTATTATACGTGACACCGTTTTTTGTGACGTCACCCACCGTACTTTGACGGACGTAAGAAGACGGCACCGCTTCCGAGGAAACCAAATTTAACTGGTGTTTCTTAAAAAGGCTACCGTGGCGTTCCGAACGTTAGAGAGAGTCATTTTTTGTTTTTCAGTAAACAGCTCTTCCACCAGAGCCACAATAAAGGCTGATTTTCTTGTTTACTTCATTTAAATTAACCAATACATATAGACTATTGTATAAATATATGGTATATGTTGCGGGAAATTAAAAATATGACATTCGCCTTTTTAGGGGTATTTACTAGTCGTTTTAAAGATTGTACGAGGTTGGAAAAAAAATCGAGAACCACCACCGTGCTCAGCATCCTCTAAAACAGGCAGATACATGTTGAGTGAGTATTAGTGGCTGAATGGGTTGTAGAAGAGTTCTGAAACAATATTAAGTATTACCGCCATGTTCAACATCCATGAAAACCGTGGGAAACGTGTTTTTGACCAGTGGAAATGATGTGATATGCGATAAACCCCATTCGTGGGTTGTTTTTGGATTGGGGTGTCCTAGTAGAGATATTTAACCATTGCCATAGTGTTCAGTATCCTCGAAAACGGTGAGGAGACATATTTGTCTTAGGCTCTGAATTGGTGACACACAGAAGCCACTATTATGTTGCAAAAACTGTCCATCCGTTATACAAAAATTTGAGTGGTCCTAATTGTTGAAGGAAGTACTGAACCAGACGGCAAATGCAAAGACCGTTAAGATATTTGTCTGACCCCATTTATCAAAATTATATCTAGAATTCCACATAAAACTATAGCATGCTCCTCTGATAACAAATATACTTCTGGAAAAAACAATATGTTGATTTTGCAGATGTAGTTGGCACCCTTTTCCATTAAGGTTACATATACATACGATTCAGTTATCACATCTTTGAAGTTATTAAAATAATCATCTGCAATATACTTATTGAGTTTAGCTACTCTAGCAGCATTCATATATTGTGCTTTTTATCTTGGATGGCTTTTTAGAAATAGCCTAACTCGTTTTCTACTCTTACAATTCTATCCCAAAGATCATTTTCCTGCTCTGGTGTTAAAATGTAATGGCGGACAATCTCTTTTGTACTTTTTCCAGTAGATAAGTGATGTCATAGTATCATTCTTGATAGTCTGAATGTTGCAATAGATGTCCTTACTTACCATTTTCAACAACTTCTACTGCTTGCTTTAATTACTCTTGAGACCACAAAGCAAGTTTTCTTGGCAACTATAAGTGTATAAGAAAAATATTGTATTCCAAATAAAGCCCAGAAAATTTATTTTGGACTTTATGGACTGTCAGCTGTCTCGTGTTTTTTAGGTTATATCATTTTATTCTGGTTTACTGACACCCAGTTGCCCCCAAGTGGGTGGATTTGGACTGGTCTTGGGTCTAGTATAGACCTAGCTGTAATGCCGGCACCCAAGGTAAACGCCATATCTTTATACTTTAGTCTCTTCTTATAAATACATACTTACATGTTTTTTTAAACAGCAGCAAAAATTTTAAAATGCACTATAACTAGTCTGGTTGAACTCTATTGGTAGTGACCTATGTTTCAGGTAACGTAATGGTACGAAAAAATTAGCAATAATACTTATTAATTTTCTAGATTGTAGAGTGTACTTTGTTTGGCACGTACCTTATTATGATTAACAGTTAATTTATTCTTTTATGTCTACAATAAAATTTGTACTTGTAACTGCCTTAAATCCCATTTAAAATCATCTTCCTTGCTCTAAAATGTATAAATTAAGCGGAAAAATGAAAATATATCTTAATTTGATTAAATTACTAAGTAAGATGTTATCATTTTTAAAAATTCTAATTTTATTTATACTTTTAGGATAATTACTCCGTTATTAGCGCTGATTCAAAGCTCTTGTCAAACTACTTTCATTTTGGACGCCTGGCGTCGGCGTTGTTCAACGGAAGAACAAATGCGACAAAAACCTGGACGACAGCTAATCACTTTTCTACTTTTGATAAATATCTCGTTGTGGGTAAGAACTTTTATCATTGCGTATTTTATAATATATAATTTATAATACTGTACTATAACTTTATTTGCACAGTTTTTATATTATTTACTCCAAATCAATAATAAAATAAATAAAAAAAACAGAAGATTAAAAAACAGAAGATTATCCATAGTTCAAATGCGGTAAATTATTCAACGAATAATAAAAACTCTAAGTCATAAATTTACTGTTTGGTTAAACCAGATTACCTTGATGGCAACATGTTTCGGCCACAATGATGGCCATCATCAGGCAGAAAAAACGAAGAACTTCTACATGATATTAAAAAAAAAATGGTATAAAAATTGAATAAATATTATAATTTTTTAAAAAAAAATTTGTTAAAACTTTAACCAATACCATACCTCTACTTTGAAGATATCGTATTGGTTAAATTTTTAACAAATTTTTAAAAAAAATTTTAATAAGCCCTCAATAGGACTAAAAACGAAATAGAACAATTTATTGGTATGACTCTTTGTATGTCGCTTGTAAAATTATCATCAAGTAGGCAATACTGGACTACAAGTTTGGGTCAATCACTTATTTTCGAGACCATGACTTGCAATAGATGGGAGAAGATCAAAAGGTTTCTCCATTTTAATGACAATGCAAAATTATTTGCATTGACTTCCCCTGACATGATAAAGTGTTCAAAGTTAGACCATTATTAAAAAGAAGAGGAGGCAGCTGCTGTTGACAAACAAATAATGACAACTAAAGGAAGATACCAGCTGAAACAATATGACCCCATAAGGGGGGATAAATAAATTTTGTTATAAGTGGTACTTCTGGATTCAGCGACGACTTTGATATTTTTGCCGGAGAGCAAAGTAATACATTTCCAGATGGAGCGCCTGACTTGGGAGCAAGTGGAAATATAGTTACACGACTTACTTCTACTGTTCCATGAAATAAGAACCATAAATTTTTTTCGACAATGTGGGAGTTCAACAAAAATATAATCTCACGTTTTTTTGTTTATTAAAAGTAAGAATTAATAAAAAAAACCCATTGAGTTTAATTACCTACCGTAATTTAAGCTATGTTTTTGAATAAATTAATTCAAATTTCCAATTATTTGAATATGTCACCTTTGCCATTAAGTGCAAACGTGTAAAGAAGAGAATACGAATGAAAAACAGCTGTTAAATCTCACTTATACAGAGAAAGATGGAGAAAACCATTATATGTTAATATGATAAGATGAAAACTTGGACCTATCCACTGTGAATTCGCATTCAAAATCGAGAAAGATAAATGGATATTAGATTCCGCTGTTAAATAAAGACTATTTTAATGAGATCAGGTAATAATTTTCTGTTTGGTACATAAGTGCTGGACACAAGCGTTCCTGATTAAGTGAAAGCGTCTGCTTACTGCATAGTTCACTGTCACTGTTGTAGTTTGTACTCTGTAGAGCTGATTGCTGTTGGTAATTTTCCGTGTTTATTTGTATTTTTTTGTGCGATTTATGATTTCTTACTATTGTTGATGATGGCAAAGTTTGTAAAAGCAAACTCTAATAATTTGCCTCATATAGACATTTTTATGGTGCACGAGTTCCTTAAAAAAGATAATAGATTCAATCTGACAGAA
Source organism: Neocrepidodera transversa (assembly GCA_963243735.1). Taxonomy (NCBI): domain Eukaryota; kingdom Metazoa; phylum Arthropoda; class Insecta; order Coleoptera; family Chrysomelidae; genus Neocrepidodera; species Neocrepidodera transversa. Next base: position 21,628,541 of record OY725341.1, read on the forward strand.
ATAAAAGGTTCTAAGGCTTCTTAGTAAGTACTTATTTATATCAACTACGATTATTAATGTTTTACATAATATTGCAGGTATTCTAATAAAATCGCTTCTAGTTTCTATACCCTCAGTAGTTTCCTCTGTAGTTGTCTCTTCAATATATAAAACATGTTTCTTCTGAATTGGAGATGTCGCAATGTCTTTTTTAAAAGTTATACCTGAGTTATCAAGTTTAACAGTTTTTTTGTGTAAATTGTAATTTGCTAGATACACTCACATCTTTCTCAGACATATTAGTTTGCTGATAATTATTATTGATATCAGGCAAACATTGTGTTCCCACACTAAACTTGGTATCTAATACCTCTTCACTTGTCTTACTGGTGGATGGTTCACTTTCAGAACAGGTATCAAATCTTCTCTTCTTTATATTATATGCTTCTGGCTAATCGAAAATATGGGGTTCAATATTTTTTTTCATAATAGTTTTGCCTCCCATCATTTTGCATTTCATATAATTAATTCTAAATATCATTCTGAAACTAATACAATGTTTATGAATTAACACATTATTGAACTATGTATGAAAGCATATATTATTTTATGTAAATGAATTTAAATACTTACGTCGAAATGATCTTCGGAACAGAAATTATTAAAATTAGTAAGTTTTACAGCCTCAAAACAATGCCTCAGGCGGTCTTCATTAATTAAAGCCGTCACAAAATTTTTGTTAGGTGTTCTAATTATTGTATTTAAACAATACGGGACAAAACAATTTTTATATCATTTATCCATCTTTTCCAACGGCTTTTACTATAGCAATCAAATTTATGTCATCAACACGACCCAGAAGATATGTAAATAAAGGTAAAAGTAAACACAATTAAAAACACATTGACTAAACGACACTTTATAAACACATATTTTAAAGCGTCAATTTTCATTGGAGAAACTGGCCCATGATATAATGTTACAGCTATTGCACATAAGTGACGTAGGCGCACTATAAGTTGCATAGATGCAGTAATTTTTAAATATCAATTTTTTCATGTTAAATTAAAGAAATAACCAGAAAAAATCATTTTTTCATAAAAAGAAATTAATTTTTTCTCAAATAATGTAAAAAAGGTTGACTAATATTTTAAGTTGAATTTCCCATTGGTTCAATAGTCCATCGCTTTAAGTGCACCTTTCAAAAACTGTTTTATTGCGTTTGGCACTGCAATGATAACTCGTGTAACAGACTGTCAGATAAAAGATAAAAACCATCAGATAAAAACATGAAAACTAAAGGTAGAGACAGCATGATCGAAAAAACATACATTATAGATGATGTTGAATTTTCCTGTTCTAATTGGTTTGATAATGAAGTAGTAACTGTGTTATCTGCATTTGTTGGAAGATTTCCAGAAACAACCAAAGAGCGATATAGTAGAAAAGTCTATAACCATTCTTTGTCCAAAAGCGGTTGATATTTATAACAAATACATGGGCCTGGTCGATTTATTGGATTATATGCTAGGTTTGCTACAGAATTAAACTGAGTTCCAAAAAATGGTATATAAGATTTCTTTTCCATTTATTGGATATGACTATAGTAAACGTTGTCGACCACCTACATAGAGCGGACAAAAATTGCTACAAACCATCCACTTTTGGAACTCCTATTTCAAGTCGTGTTAGTACACCTTCAAATGGGATAACAAACGTAGAAAGTGCTCAGCGAGGATGCAAGATATCCTTCTAAATTGAGTGCGTCCAGATTCTGTAGGGAATTTTCCTGTATGGAACGATTCGAGCATGTTGTGTCATAGTCCAGTACGTGGGGGTTTTTTGAATGCAAAAGGTGGGGTATTTGCGATTTTTTAGTGTGTTGTTACCCTACTGAAAAATCCAAGTTTTCGACCTCGAGGCACATGCGCTCGAGCTGCTATCTTAGATTTTAGGTACGAAAAGTTGTTTTTTTGAAAATAACTCAAAAATGGTGGCTTTCATGCCAATATTAAAGAGGACAAGGTTTACTACATTTTTTGTCCAAAAATTTTTTTTTTAATTTTATTATACTTTTTCCATATAAAGTTAAAGGCGAAAAGTATATTGCATTTTTTTTTAAAATTAAGATTTAACATTTTTGCCGCATACCCTTGGTCAGCTAGAAGTTTGTAACCTGTGTCCTGGAAGCAGACGACAGGCGATTGCTTATGTTTTTCAATAATAAGTATATCTTCCTTCATATTTATTCATAAGGCGTGCTTTTACGGGTCACTGATCTGGACGGTATCCCCCTTCAATTTGGTCCATGATCTCGTCAAGCGAAAATTGACATTCTTCAGAATTATCGGTAAGATACGAGTAAATATATTCCATCGCTTCGTCAACATTAGTTGCAGGCCGGTATCCTCTTTTTTCCCGAAGGCACTCTTTTTATTATTTCCCGTCCCAAGTCATTATCACGTTCATCAGCTGCTTTTAAAATTGTAGTTTTCACTCCCAATTGTTGCACTATACAAACGAAATCTCGATGAGATGAGTGATGTCCTCTTTTTTTTTGTTAAATTTAAAAAGTCCGGTGTAATTTCTTCAATACAGAGAAAACACTGTGCTTTAAAATTAAAAGTTGGTATAGTAGATCTACAGGATGTCGACGCTACTTGAGGTTCGTTATCTTTTTTACCACAATACGCGGCGATCACTTTTTCATGAATATAATTTTTTTGACATGCGCTATGCACAGTTACAGAAGCTAGTGTTCTCAAAATGCGCGTGTATGTGCGCGATTACCTCGTAACTCACTCGATTTTAAAAGTGTCTTTACATCTCTTTCCTTTACAACGTCAACGTTACTTTCACTTAAAGTTTTCTCACAAATAAAGCACAAATCAACCTGGGGGTTTTCCATTATAACAGCGTAACCTTCTGCAAGCTAGACAATAAGCACACTGACGCATACAGACTCGATGCACTGAAAGTCATTTCTCTCGCGTCTCCTACTTTATCAACTAGTGCAACTTCAAGGAGCTGTAACTCCTAACATATCTGTTCTACAAAAAAAATTTTTCTACAAAAAAAGTATGAAATTTCATCCTCTTTAACTTTGTATCGAAGATTTTTGTCGAAAATATCACCGTTTTTTAGTTATTAACAAAAATCCAAATTTTTGTACCTAAAATAGAAGACCTAACCTAACATCATACTAAAAAATAGCCACTACCCCACCATTTGCATTTAGACACCCCTTTTTGATACCCACATACTGCACTATCAAAACAACTGTTAAATTAAGTCATTTATTTCATGTAAGAAATCTTTGCTTAAACAAAAATAGAAATTTTCATTGTTAATTTTATGCTTGTAAAAGTTAAACTGGCATTTCTGGTTTTAGTGCATATGCAGTGCATTTCTGTATATTATAAGAAAAAATTGTTTATTTTGTATTACTTCGTTAATGAACTTATCTAGTAGGAACGAATTTATTGGTTTTATATTAAAGAATGAATAGCTTAAAGAACCTAGTTGCTTATGTTGATTTTCATTGTTCTTATAATATTCATTAATTAATAAAAATCAATAAAAGGTAATTATATATTTTGAAAGTGGCGCTGCTTCTTGACCAATAATTAACATTTTACTTTCTACAGCATTTCCAAGATTCTAGCTTTATTCGTTTGTAGAAAAACTTAACATACTTCTTTCCTTCTTTTATTTATAACAAATGAGAACAAGAGTTGCCAGTTTTATCGGTATGAAAACATAGCCAAATATAATCTGTTTCAATTGGGCCACATCACAAGCCACTATAGCCCCGATATTCAAATTTTAAGAATTAATTACGGTCGCAGGATCGGTCTCAGAAGGGCTGTACCCGTAGAAATGTGTTATGCAATAAAGACGATCTCACATGTTTTGTTAATTTTTTCCAGCCCTTAATATGAAGCCTGCATTAGATGGTTAAAGATTTAAGCCACTAATTCAAATCATTATAAATTCACCCTCCATCAGATTAGTAAAAATGACAACAACCTACTCATTTTTAATTTTTTTGTTTAAATTTGATAAAAATATAATAGAAAACTTCCTACAGATTTATATTATAATTCTTAGTTCAGTGAATACGTATCAACTGCACAACTAATCTAAAATTAATTTTTACTGTTAAAAATTTAATTTCTTCCTGTTTTATTAACAAGATATCGTTTTTTATGATTTTATAAAAAAAATTTGTTTTTAGATTGTGAACCGAGTTAAAAACAACCGTTCAGCTTTCCATCCGAATCAAATGGATTTTTACGGGATACTTACCTGGAACATAATTACTCACGTGTCGATGCCACTTGTTGTTTCCTACAGATTCCAGGCCACTGTTTGTTTTTACGAAATATGGAAGCACGTGTACAAACGGCCCATTAAATCCAATTTAAGTCTACTTCAAAGCGATGGACACACGTAAAAATCGTTCATTTAAACGAATGGTTAATTTTTAAAAAAAAAATGTACAAATTTTATAAAAAAAAATGTACAAATATGGAATTTTTTTAATAAATGATTATTTTATCAAGAAAAATATTATATATGAAATTGATATTTAAAAGGTCTTAGAAATTAACTTCAGTTTCATTTATTTCAAGGCCAACAAAAAATGGAAAATAAAAAATGCATTTTTAAACATAATTTTTTTTGTAATGGATTAAATTGTCAACAATAAATTTTTGCTAACGACATAAACAATGCAGTTGTTCATAACAATTTATTAAACAATTGGAGTAAAAATATTTAGCTTATAGTAATTATAAAATGATTCAATCTAACATTTAAATTTTTTGACAGCTCCATATGATTTTTTCATCACTTAAAATGTTAATAAAAAAGTGAAAAATTAAACACAGATCTCGTTTAAACCCTTTTAAGAATCGATTACATAAGTGGGAAAAATCACAGATTTTTAGTTTGAAAATTACATATAATGTTTTATGCTGGTTTACAAATTATAAATATTACTTAATTTATAAAAACATAACTAATTAAAAATTACGGAACAAAGTGATGATGGATTATTGTTTAATTATGTATTCAAATCATACTTGAATACCTTAATATTTATAGGGTTAAATTTTTTTTGTACTTTTTTATCCCCCTATATGTCACCTTCTCCTTACTTTAACCGTCCCAACGTGTTTTATTTATTTGTATAAATTTTATCACCTCAAATTGCTCACTACAATTTCAGTGTACCCGAAGACTTAAGTCAAAGACTGAATGCTCATTCGTGTTCGGCTTGCTCATTCGGCCCGAATACTCAGGTGTGTACGCGCCTTTAGGTACTTTGGTTAGATGTACATTCTGACCAAAATAAGTTGAGCTATGGATCATGGATGCGCAGTAGTTTCACTCCACCTACCTCATTTAACGAAAACATTCAAACTGTTCGCTTCGTAAGAATTTAGTGCGGTGTTGTCTGCCTAAATATTATTGGGAATAATTAACAAATTATCTCTAGTATACAATATTGTTTAGTGACTCTTTTTTGAATTGGTGTAGCTTTAATTCTTTAAAACAATAAATCACATTCCATTTACTACAAGTGCAGTTGGAGTTTCTTTTCTACATTGAAGTTCAATTATGATCCTGTTACTATGGGGCCTCCCTGTGGAGTTCCCATTTGGAATTTTCGGAACCTCAAAGGTTCTGATGTTAGATCCTGATTGTTCTAACTGTTCCTCCAAAAAAAACTGTTCCCCAGTGGCATTTTTACCTCTCGCCCTTCAGATAAGAGAGGTATAGGAATCATGCTAAAAATTGGGTAGTGAGTTTTCAATTGATAAACACGTTTTGGGGTCCCTAGAATACGATTTTAATATTTTCGCGATGATGTCTGTGTGTGTGTGTTAGTGTGTGTGTGTGTGTGTTAGTGTGTGTGTGTTAGTGTGTGTGTGTGTTAGTGTGTTAGTGTGTGTGTGTGTTTGGATGGATGTTGTAGTAACGATAACTCAAAAACTACTGAATAAAAAAATTTGAAATTTTGCATACATAATTCTGATACCCTAGATTAGATCTGATTAGATTTTGGTGCCAATCGCACAACCGGAAGTGGCAGTTGCTATGGGTGATGACGCCATTATTATACAAAACGGCAATTAAGTTTTACACATATATTTTGTATACCCTATAGTTTATTTTCATCTCATTAAAATTTTCTAAACTTTTGCCATTGTTGCCAGATTTACAAAAATATAATTTTTTTTCATACTTTTTTGTGTCAACCTGTAAATTTTTGATTCAAAAATGGCGAGAGGTCATGTGCTGGCCACATCAGATTTTTTTTATATGTTGCACATTTTCATTATTTAATTTAAGTATTAGTTAACCTATATTTCAATCATTACTTAAACTTTCATGTACCTCCATTTTTATCTTCTACCCTTCTAAGTAACGGTACCCTTAATTTAAGCATTAGGTATGATTATTAAGGTTTAATCTTAACATATTTCTATGATTGGTAGGACAGGAGTGGTTCACTAAATTACTGAATTTGTATCAAATGGGCGCCACGTACAAAATCAAACCCAAAAAATCAAACGTGAACCAATATTATATGTTACTGACTAAAATTGTTATATAAAAATCTGATGTGGCCAGCACATGACCTCTCGCCATTTTTGAATCAAAAATTTACAGGTTGACACAAAAAAGTATGAAAAAAAATTATATTTTTGTAAATCTGGCAACAATGGCAAATGTTTCGAAAATTTTAATGAGATGAAAATAAACTATAGGGTATACAAAATATATGTGTAAAACTTTATTGCCGTTTTGTATAATAATGGCGTCATCACCCATAGCAACTGCCACTTCCGGTTGTGCGATTGGCACCAAAATCTAATCAGATCTAATCTAGGGTATCAGAATCCTGTAGGCAAAATTTCAAATTTTTTTATTCAGTAGTTTTTGAGTTATCGTTACTACAACATCCATCCAAACACACACACACACTAACACACTAACACACACACACACTAACACACACACACACACTAACACACACACACAGACATCATCGCGAAAATATTAAAATCGTATTCTAGGGACCCCAAAACGTGTTTATCAATTGAAAACTCACTACCCAATTTTTAGCATGATTCCTATACCTCTCTTATCTGAAGGGCGAGAGGTAAAAAGGATGATAATAAAATGTTAAATTACAATTAAGTATGTTAATTATATTATTATAGTAGACCTAATTACATCCAATATTTGATAGTAATTATTTTACTAAGAATCTGAATTAAACGACTCATCAAATTCAATTTCCTTACATAAAATGTCATTTAATATACCCGGTGTGTATTTTATCAATTCGGTATAGTATGCTGGTTAAGCTAAAATTACCTAAGTACAAAATCGATATTTATATTACTGAAGAAGTAGTCCCAAAAATTTTATTAAAGTTGAAAATGAAGAAAGTTAGAAACTAGTTTCGGCGAACTGCCATCATCAGCCTAGAATAGATAGTTCTTAGGGCTGATGGGAAAAACAAAATACAACTTACCAAAATTTATTTATAATGTATTGATATTACTTATTGAAATTATGAAGTTATAAAAATTAAATATTGTTTAAATAGGGGTACATGGTTGGTTATAAAGAAGTGTGTGCACGCACAGGTGAAAACAAAGGAAAGTTAAAGGAAGGAAAGTTGTGGTACAGGAAAAAAGAAGGTGTAATGAAATAATAAATTAAAACAAGGTACATGTTAACAGCAAAAAATTGCTGTAAAGGTAGAAGTGAAGGGAAGATAGTATTCGCTAGAAACGTATCCAAAATAGGTAACGAGACGTCAGAAGGAAGCCGCCGGCAACGTTAATCCAATAAAGGAGTAAAAATAACGTGAATTCAAAAATTAATAACTGGCTGAACATGCCAGGTAAGGATATAAGGTCTTTTGATGGCCAACCTTGTAAAAATTCGTTAAGTAACATCAATGTATTTAACATTAAGAACACCATACACCATACAGTACACGTTGGTGTTCTTGACTATGACTAACAGTTTAAAAAGAAGAAAGTGAAAGATGAACAGAAAGGAGAAAGAAGAGTTCTACATCAAAAATGAGGTAAGAAAGAAAGTGAAGGACATTTGACATTTGACATTTGAACGGGGAGGAGGGTTAGAGTAAATATAAGGGAAGGTGAATAAGCTAACAAAAGCAAAAACGAGTTAATCTATTAAATGGGAGTCAAAGAGAAAGGGGGGGGGGGGGGAAGTATAGAAGAGAGTTGGCAAAGAAAAGGTTAAATAAGGTCCATGAAATTATCTAATAAGAAAAATAGGCAAACAGTGCAAAAATACTCAAAAATTAATTAAAATGAGAAATGACAAAAGTTGCTGAAAGTGGCAACAAGTTATTATAAATAACAACAAGGAATTATTTCAAAAAAAGGTAAAAAAATTGTTAAAAATGATAAAGAATGAAGTAAGAAATCAAACTATAATAAAAAAATCGGCTGTGTCACCCCAAAACTTTGCCAGGTCAGCTGTAGAGAATAGGATTATTTTAATTACAGAAGACTAAGCATTACATTAATTTATGGGACAAATTTTAAATAGCAAGCCGATGGTGAATACGTCTACCGAATTGATATTTCAATGTTCATATGACATAATCAGGCGGATGCGCACAATATATAGCACGCTGCTATAATTAGGATCTCCTAAAATCATAGGTGAAAACTATTGGGAATTCTGAAAAAAGTTTAATACAAAAGTTGTAGCTAATTTTATGCTCTACAACTTTGCACAAAAACATTTTGCACTAAAGCCTATTGTTTGTCTTCAAAATAAAAAAAGGCAAAAAGCCTAAATCTGCATATTTTTCGACCTCTAGCGGCGAAACTATGGGAAAGTCGAAAAAATATTAAAAATAAAAGTTAAAGAAAATTTGATTCTCTACAAATTTGCATAAGAAAATTTTGCACTAAAGAGCATTGTTTGTCCTCAAAATTTGGAAAAACTACGGAAAACATATATGAACATTTTTTGCGCGTCCTCTCGTGGCGCAACTTTTGGAAATTCCGAAAAAAGTGTAATATAAAAATTGTAGAAAATTTTATGCTCTAAAACTTTGCACTACAATATTTTGCACTCAAGTGTATTGTTTGTCCCTAAAATTTAAAAAAAGCAAAAAATCTTACATCTGTATTCAATCAATGTCGGCTTTGAGGACCTTCTGCTCTACCAATTTATCTAATGGTCGCATTCGACTCACACACTGACCCTTCATACCAAATTTGAGCTTGATTGGTTAAACGGTTCGTCAGTTATCGTGGAAGATTACACACAGATAGACAGACACACAGACACACAGACAGATCATACGCTAGAAATGGTTTCAATCTTCTCGGGAGACCTCAAAATGGATATTTCCATCGATATCTTAAATTTTTTATTGCTCGTTCACTATATTTTCCCTTTGATGGGTCCGGGAAAGTAAAAAAGAATTGTTTGTGGAGATTATATAGTTGGCGAAGGAAGAGAGATTGTTGGTAATGTCCATGTTTCTATATTTATCAACGTACCTAATATGTTCCTTGATTCAATTTTCGAGTCTTCTACCTGATTGACCCACATAAACTGCTTTATAATTATAGCAGCTAAGTTGATAGACGCCAGTTTTATAAAGATAAGGAATGACATCTTTAGTATTAAAAAGAAATGAATTGAATTAGTTTTGAGCAAGTGTTGGAATTAGATAGGTCACTGGATCTCACTGTAAGTCGAATACGGTCAATACCCTTCTGGAAGGGAAAATAAAAGTAAGTCTGGACTCTTGCCATATCGGCTGGATCCAAGGATGGTAATTAATCTAATAATATCCTGATTCTTTTTTAAACAAGGAGGCTTTTAATTACATTGAATGTGAATGAAAGGGCGGCAACTAGTTTCGGCAGTGTGCCATCATCAGGCCTATAATATAGAGTGTTGGCAAATGGTTGAAAATTATACAACACAGAAAAAACTTACCAAAGGTACATATAAGAAACATAGGGACTAAGTGGTACTAGGAAACAATAAAAGGAGATTTTATAAAAGTAAAACAATAAGGAGGTTTGAGTTTACATAAATCCGTCTCAGTGACTTACATCGCCTGCTACCAAGTTTTATATAGTGTTTTATTTTTAAAAATTTAAAAACAAAATATGGTACGCTGCTTTTGAGAGGAGATGAAAAGGGGAGAATAGGTTAGGGAGCGCTTTAAGCTCTAGTGTAGAGGTAGATGGCGACGATGAGACCATATAGACCTAATACTTCGGCGAAAATGAGGATCAAAATCATTCCTATGAACATTCGAGAATATGGATAACATTTTGGAATTAATAATATCGTGCAACAGAACTAAGCATCCTAATGATTTCAATCAAAAATAAACAAGGTTAGTTGACTTGCGTGGAATTTGGTTGCGTTTCCGCCTTTGTAGATCTGTCTGGACTGGAACGGTTTCTCTTTCTGGTCGAAATAGAGTAATTCCACTTCTGCTGCCCTTTTAGAGACCTTTCATGTATAGGTATAGGAGAGCAGGTATTAGAAGCTGTAACTTTAAATGGAAAGCCGAGCTTTCCTGTAGTTCGCCAATTTTGTTTTTTTTTCAAATATCTCGGTAAGCAGATCTAATAGTTTAATTTTGAAAAAACCAGTCAAGTTGTAGTAAAAAATTAAAAATTAAATTCAAAGAGACGGCGTCTACAAAATACTCAATTTTATTTTGTTATGTTTAAAATTTCTCACCTTGGTTCATTACATTTCCCATACAAGATACGCCTATGGCTAACGGCTATTTTATACGATTCTTAATGATAAACTAGGAGTTTCAATATAACGAAAACACTCAAAAACTTTACCGCGAACCAAAATGATAAATATATAAAATTAAAAAATTTCTTCCAAAAATACCGAAATTGTGTTTTTTTGTAAAATATTGATACTTTTGGATTTTCAGAATCAATGAATATAAATCCAAGCGTATAAATGAGAGAAAATTTATTTTATTACTATTTACATGATTTTCGGTTTTTTTACGTCAACTCGTTTATTTTACAAAATTAATCTACATATTTGCGTTGGAATTGATATTTGGTGAACATCCAGAGGATGAAACTAAAAGCATCAAAATTTTGTTCACTAAATCGGTCACATTTTTGGATCACATTTTTTTAATATCGAAAAGATTCTCGTGCCTTTAAGCCTTAAGTTATTAGAAAGAAAATTTTTTTCAGATCGAATAATAATAATTGATAATGTTTTTTGGTCCTAATTTAAATTTTTACTGGGAAGTACCACCTATATATAATATATGAGACATAATAAATTTCTGGCAGCGTCAGTAAATAGGTTAGTACGGGCTCCTAATATACTGGATGGCCCAGTTATTACCCATATACGGAATGGTTAATTTTACTTAAAATTCGGAGTTAGCGTGATACCGGGTGGGGCCTAAAAAAGAACGTCTTCGCCTCTGCAACTCTGTCGGATATGGAATGGTCTATTTTGTTCGAAAGGGGTAGTTCGTGCCTCTACCCTGCAGACGAGACTTGTCGTTTATAGGCAGGAATATGGGAAGAGAAGGCATCACAAAACTTACATATATAATTAATTAAATACCTGTCGACTCAGTTTCTTATCAGTTTTTTTTTAACGAGGAGGATAAAATAAAATACCAAAATAAAATTTAAGCGTACAACAACAAAATATAAAAATTTAACAACGCAATTATAAAAACAACTAACGGAATGACTTTGGTGAATGTGATTTGATTAATCGAAAAACATTTGTTAACAACATTAGTAATAACCTATTAAAATTTTAATTTCATAAATACACCGGGGTCCTACTTATATCCAATATATGTTACCAATTGAATATAATGGTTGCGAACTATCAGTACCATTCTAAGAGAGAAATTTAGGGCCCTGTTGGGTTCCTACAAACCAATAAGTACCCAATTGCAATATGTGACTTCTTACGACCCGGAGCTTGGGCTAATGTGGCTTCGATAAGGCTTTAAGAAAATAAGACGAAACGGGCGATTCGGATTATGTGGTGTTAAGAGGTCTTTTATTCGTGTACAGAGAAGATATGAGGAGAGAGGATTTCGGGGTATTCATGCAATGTTAAAAATCTTATTTTTTTATTCTCTTCCCTTAAACGGAGGGGAAAAGTAAATACGTTCATAAAATTTAAGTGTTTAAAAGAATAAAATATTGAAAATTTAATAAAACAATTATACAGGATGGCGAAAATTTCATTGCAATGTATTGTAATCTCGGAAACCGTAAGAGATGCGAAGTCGGTTAAATGGAACAAAAGTTTTTCAATTTGAAGGCTAATCGACTGGTGCTTTGCATCCACAGATATCAGGGACGGTTTTCATAATAATTGATAAAAACCAAAATTTCACATTTTCTATTTAATGGTCCAGTGCTTTTATTTTGAACAATAGAAAAAAAAGTGTACAAAACTTTTTTGTTTGAAAACGTGTTACCCACCATCTGATAATATTATATTTCGAATCTGACGTTTAGTTTCCGCCCAGCCACCCTCAACTTTTTTTTTCAAATACCGATCTGTACTTTTTATGTGATTTTTTAATAGCATTTCGTCTCCTGAATTCATCCATATATTACAAATTTCAAATAGTACAAAAAGTACATCATAAAAACAAACAACAACTATCGAGATTTTGTTACTGTTACTAACAGTAGATAAAAAAAATAATTTTTGTGGACCACATTTACGAATTATTGACTATTTAGCAGTAAAAACAAATATTTATATGCAAGAAAAAATCCCCATCTTGAACATTGGCCACCAAGAACTCGATACTTTAATCCGATGGATTTTTACTTGTGGGACCAATTTAAGATACAGGAGTTCCTCAAAATGTTGATGGGTTAAGTCGAAGAGTTAGAACTCAGCAACAGCCCAAATGACCAATAGAAATGAGTTATGCATATCTCATTTTGAACAGTTAATGTGAATTATGAAATAAAATAATTTGTTTCCTTTACATTCTTTTGTATTATTAACTGCAGATAATGTACAGGACCGTATTTAAAAGCTTTTATACTAACTAGTTAAGAATTCATTTTAATAATCAAAAATGAACTAGGTGTAATACATGGATGAATTCAGGAAATAAAATGCTATACAAAAATCACATAAAAAGTGCAGGTCCGTATTTGAGAAAAAAAGTTGAGGGTGACTGGGCGGAAACTAAACGTCAGATTCAAAATTCAATAGTATTAGGCTGTGCGTAACATGTTTTCAAACAAAAAAGTTTTATACACTATTTTTCTATTGTTCAAAATAAAAGCACTGGAGCATTAAATAGAAAATGTGCAATTTTGGTTTTTATCAATTATTATGAAAACCGCCCTGACATCTGTGGATTAGTCGATTAGTTTTCAAATTGAGAAACTTTTGTTCCATTTAACCGACGTCGTATCTCTTACGGTTTTCGAGATTACAATACATTGCAATGAAATTTTCGCCACCCTGTATAAAAAAACGGAATTAATTTAGGGAAAAACTAAAATTAATCTTTATTTGTATATGTGTCCTTGTTAGTGAAACAAAATTAAATTTTCATATTGTCTTACTAACCGACAATTCTCTTCGGTATTGTTTCAGAGATCACCATATAGGTTATTCTTTTGTTGTATTTAGGACAGAGGATAGCCGATAACTTATTTTTAAGAATTTATATTGTTTCTATTGATTCATTTCTCATGCTTTCTTTGATTTCCCTCCCTATCTTCGTGTTTTATGACTTTGCACTTTCCCAGTTCATTGTAACATTTTTTCTGTCTAATCTGCAGTACGTGGCCCGAGGAAAACCTAAAAATTCGAAAAAAGTAATAAATCTAAGAGAAGTTGTTGCGCGGAAGGTCTTTATCGCAACTGATAAAAAATAGATGGACAGCGACGACTACACTTATGAAGAAGGAGAGAGGAAAAGACCAGAACAAGATTTAATGAATCTTTGTCGTGAAAATAAGAAAAACAGAGAAAATTACTTCAAAATAAAATAAACTATGATGATAAATTTATAGGCTTCGGGCCCACACCTATAAAAGTTTGTGATAACCTAACTTTTAAGACTTCGTATATATGTTCATTATGTCGAGTCCGACAAATATTTTATTTGGAAAATTCTGGAAAGGGGGGCATTTTTTTCTGGTCACTCGCAAAAAAATGAATGACCTAAGATAGTTTTTCTTTCAATGGGAAGGTTTTTTAAGTTACATGCGAAAAAAATATTGTTGGCCAAATATTTTGGGATTTTGGCTCATCCGACGCCCAAACATGTCAAAGTTATAACGTCATAAAACTAAGTACCTCGCAGCCAATTTTGGCAGAATTGTTTAATGAAAATATTGAAAAATAACTGGTAACCTTGTCCGACAACTTGTTGGAGGGGTACTTGTCAGACGCGCTAAAGTTAATAGTTTTGTGGATAAGAAAAACGCCCCCTACCCAGAATTTTTCAAATAAAACATTGGTCCGACTCAACATAAAGAACATTATAAGAAGTCTTAACGGTTAGGTTATCATAAAGTTTTTTAAGCGTACAGAATTGGTCAAAAAGTCCTAGCAGACGTAAAGCAGGGACAATCTGATCTGAAGAAAGAAATGAAAGTAGTAAAACCAGAAAATTAAAAATAGGAAACACATAAACCAAGGACGAGATTTTAAAAATGAAAAAAATTGATACAAATAATAAAGAAGACGTACAAAACAGTATAGAAAACTTAATGAAACAGAAAAATATGTTTTAAGAAAAACTTGTAAAATAGAGCTGGAAAACCTAAAGGAAGAAACAGAGGTCATGAAAAATAAAAATAAATTAAGAAATCATCAAGACAATGTTTATATATAAGTTGAACTGATAAAGAGAAAAGTGGAAGTTCAAAAGAAATAAAAAAGGTCGAGAAGTACAAAGAAATAATGGAAAAAAGACAAAAGCTAACAGTGAATTATAAAACATAAAAATGGGAACAAAAAGAATGAAAACTAAGAACAAACTGGGAAAACATGTGAACAATATGGAAACAAAAATGTTAAAGGTTGAAGGCATGTAAAAGGAAAAACAGCATAAAAAGAAAAATTTTGAACTTGGAATGTTAAAAGTAATAATGGAAAAGAACATCAATTGACAGATGAACTAAAAAAATTAAATCTAAATTATATATTATAAATACCAAAAGAAAAAAGGTGTAAGAGAACTGGAAAATGATTACTGGATATATTTGTTAGGAGTTGGATACATTTCACATACATTTACCCAGAGTTGGACCCTTAATGGTTGGACGTATCGTGTGGCCGTTGCTCGAACTACGAGTGTCCAGTGTCAAGCGTCCAACGTTCGTGTTAGAGCATGTTCGGGCTGCTGTCGGTCTTTTGACCCGCTTCAAAGGTTTTTTTTTCACTGGAGGGTACGGTTAGAAGACACTTGATATACTGCTACACGATTCCGTGGATTGTATCTTATATAGGGCAGTGTAAGTGACCTAGAACTGTAAAGCTGATCGAGAAGTAAACAAGAGCATGTTTTATAAGAGTACGTGTATCGTGTATTTCATTACGTTAGTCTTATTGTATTTTAAGGTCTTGTTGTTTTAATTATTTAAAGTTTTAACGTTCATGTCTTTTAGATCTTTCTTATTTCAGTAATTCGTGAAATGTTTATCTGGTTCTTTAATATTTGTAGTTATTGCGATGATGAAATATTTATGTAGAAAGTTGTAATGAGATATAAAAGGGTAACTATTATAATAGAGAGACTTGCCAAAAGATTATACTTTAAATTATTAAAATTGAATTAAATTAATTAACATGTACGCAAATATTAACGAATTAAAAAAAAATGGGAGTGTTACAGGAAGGGGGGGGGGGGGCATTTTACCAATAAATGAGCCGATTAGAATTTATTAGAAGGTAGTAATTCAATAAAATAATTTGTAAATTTTTTTTGGACTTAAATATTTATGTGATGTGTCAAATAGGTCAGTTAGGTTATGAAAGGTACAAACAATAACCAACGTTGGGACAAATATATTGGATTCAAAGATTCGTTCCACCGTGTAGCAGGGTAGTCGACATTTCAATTGTCCAACATTTGAGTCAACATTGGAGACCAACATTTGAGTCAAACAACAAAGAAAATAAATTAAAATACTCTTCTGCATGTCCTAGATTGCATATCCACCTTAAAATTTCTAGAAACATCAAACATTTTTGTCTTCATTGTAACTCCTTCCTCTCTATCTCTCTCATACGAGACGATAAATAATGTCTTAATATTTTGTTCTGCTATTTGACTTACAACGACAGTTACAAAAATCATGTCATAAATTGTCAGCCATTCAAATTAGATTAACTTATCTCCAGACCTTTCATTCGTCTCGGTTTTATGGGATGAGTAAAAAACTGTCCAGCTAAATCATTGTCTACATTTAAATAAGTATATCGTCTAAGATCTAAATAAGATTACTGTAAATAATAATTAGTGAAATAAATAGTGTTTTTCACAAAGACATTTGAAGTGATAATTAGTGCATTGTAAAGTGAACATGACCAGTGCCGGTATTGATCTATTATTGATGCCACAGTTTATAATTTTATTTGTAATATAAGTAAATTATTCTAGTGCTTAATACCAGGAAATAGCTCTTTACTACCATGTCCTTCGAGAATATCTAAGTTAATATTAATATTTCATCTCATCTACATAATTTTTAACTGGCTAGTCATCAGAAATTATACAGGAGTGGAAGAGAAATAAAATGCCAAAGCAGGACTAGCCTTAATTATAAAGGAAGAAAGAATTAAATGTGTAGATAAAGAATAAATGATTAATAAAAGGAAAGCGCCCTTAAGGGTGGATAGGCAACAGTTTAGTGATATACCGTATGTCCTTATATTTTACGTTAGAAAAAATTATATTTTCCTCTAGTTTTTTTTCTGTTTTCTATTTATGATATTTTAATATGACTTCATAAAAAATATAATTGTATTCTGGTAATA
The DNA here is from genome assembly GCA_963243735.1 of Neocrepidodera transversa. Lineage (NCBI taxonomy): Eukaryota > Metazoa > Arthropoda > Insecta > Coleoptera > Chrysomelidae > Neocrepidodera > Neocrepidodera transversa. The sequence goes on from OY725341.1 coordinate 21,645,602, forward strand.
GTCGATTAAATTTAATTAATTATTATGTACATGTTGACATTTGTATATGACATAAAACAATATGAATTATGACCTACTGTACCTGCAATTATAATAAATACACTTTATAAAAAATAAAATAAAATATATATTGCATAAAAAATTTTTACCCTTTTATTTTAATCTTCTTCATTTTAACTTGAAAGCTGTTGAATCCTACTTATTGCAGGTTTCGTCGACAACGAACCAGTTAAAAATCGGTTACGATGCCTCGAAACCCGGAACTTTTAGGATTTTATTTTCGCTCTTTCCTCTGCAGCTTGTAACGAAGTTACATTAATTTCCGTAATAACTAGAATATTTAAATTAAATCGCGCACGGTACCGGAATAAAATTAACTTAAAATTATGGGAAAGGCTAGTCGTACCAGTTGAACCTCCGACTGACAGATGGAGACACTAGCGTCTGTGCTTCTTAAATGCTGAAATTCTTATCGAGTAGGACAATTCAATCCGATGTCGGTAGTTGCAACTGCAGTCCGAATTGGAGTTCCAGTGGCAGTCCAGAACCAGCCAGCGACTTTTAGAGATAGATCAAGCTGAAAGCTGAAGGAAGTCGAAGTCAAGTTGTATCGTACCGGAAGGGTCAGTCCGACCATACCACGCTAGCGTAGCCAGGCATGCTGTACAGACCGTTACACACCTTTCTTTCGGATTTTGGGTCATTAAATAAATGATTTTTATTTACTTGATAATTCCTTTTTTTTTGGTTGTTAATTTTAATATCCTACAGCATAAATAACCCGGTAAATCAACCCATGCTAGTAAAGATCGCCCTTCAGGCCATTTGACCCATGGAATATTTTTTCTCCACTGACGTTGCCCGTGCAAGTCGCGTTTACACTATAAACCGAAGGTGGCTCCCAAGGAGATCCGAAACTTGGACTAAGGCTCTAAAAAATTACTTTCCGACGCAAAGAGCGTTACAAGCTTCGCTTGTGTTTCTTTCTTCTTTGTAACAAAAGAAATCGATACTGTTTGAATAGAAGACTGTACTTAACCAATAATGTATATTTACATTTTAGCAATACCTACTTTTCAATGTTCGCAATATCGGACATATATCAGCTGTCGACAAATTTAATTAACAAGGTGACTGCTGTTGTTATTCGCTGTTATTCCCATATGGAGTATTGTTTATAATTAGATTGTTCACTTTCGTTTGATCTATGTAATTCAGTTGAGTTCGTTTCTAATGGAGTATACCTACATGTTGGTCGATGTCGATACCAACTTAATGAAGTTTCAAAATTCGTTATCTATGTGTTTCCAACCAATAAAAGGTTTACGCTTGCCTCAAAGGTTCGCCAGAATATGTGTTATATTTGAACTTTTATTTTCTGTGTCACCGGCAAGCAGAAGCTTTTAGTGCTGTCAACTTCAATAATTAAAAAAATGTTATCACGTCTAATATTTATAAACTGTGAAATTTTTCACTACGCTGCAAAAAATTGTAAAATTATAGTAATTATAATAAAGCCAAATATCTAAACTAAAATGTGTTTATAAATGTTTTTGTATTGTTTTTTCATTATCTGTTTTGATTTAAAACCTAAAACGTAATTTTTGATAACTTAAACTCCCTATACTTACCATAAGACTCGTTAGGTTGAATTTCAAGTGCCTCATTTTTGATTAATTTAAGGGTTAGGAAACAAATGACATTATTAAGGGTATCAAACGACATGGTTATCAACAATATACTGGTCCCATTTTAAATAAAAGAACCGCAAATAAAATTATATATACAAAAAAGACAGTTATTACATTTTGACAATTTCAAGGCAGAATGGGGTGCTTGCAAATATTTTTTTCTAATTTTTTTAACTTAAACCTTCCAGAACTTGCGCCTTGTCTGAGAGACGAGAGAAAATATTTCTGGCTCATACAGAATAGTGTCGCTTTGCCTAGTCTCCTAAGTAAGCCTCAGTTACAGTTTAGATAGCGCATATTGGTGATTTTATTTACGACTAATTATTGATTCGGGTCTATGAGGCGAGACGCCAGTAACAGTGTTACAAATGCTTTTTGTCACAATTGTTAATCTGTGAGTAAAAATTGTACATTTGCTTTTGAAAATATATGATGAATGTATGTTTTCGTAGATAACTGGATTAGGAAAGGAAACAGATGCGACTACAGAAAATATCAGATGTTGAGTCAGAATTATTTAAGTATGATAATCGTTTTAATAGCGAAAATGAAACTGATTGTTTTGATTAAGATAATGTAGCTCCAGTTAAGGATCATTTTGACTCAGGTACTTGTTCTGATGTAACATGAACATTGACCTTTTTTCTCTCTATACATGGACATATATTTTATCCACAATTTTTACACCAAACAGGACATCCTGTAGCATAAGATTTTATGTTTTTTACATCTCTCTCATAATTTAAGTAAAAAAGCCATTTGTAAATATTTCATTATTTTTAAGTATTTCGCAACATGATAAACGAATTATTTCAATGACCCAAATAAAAATAGTATATTAAAAACGAGTTTCATAAGACGATGTTTATTGTCTGAGTTATAACGAACGAATAGAATCAACGGATTATGAAACCAGTTCTTTACGCTATTTTTTTTAAATTTTCATCCATTTTTATTATATAATTAAAACTATTTTGTACTTTTAATAATAAAGTTCCTTAATTTTGTATCAGTTAGTAACAATGATTTGACATTTATACTTTTGACATTTTTACTTGACAGTCATTAAGAGGCAAACTTAGAGTCAACCAATAGCTGATTTGACATGTAGAAAATTATGCTACTAACTATGAAAAGGAGTGGTATAATATGCGCGTTATGGCCTATTATAGCACTACTTTCAGTGTTATAATAGCTATATTATAGAAGAAAATTTTAAAAATGGTTCTTTTAAGTTCAAGGTAGGTATATCATCTCAAAACGATTTCTAAATAGTCAATTGCTTCGTTTACGTTAGACATGCTCTGAATAGTGGTTTATAGTACTTGACTACAGATAACCCATAAGGACCTTTTTGGTTGTCTAAATATTTAGCTATTTCGATATTATTAATTTATTGACACGCCACCTTACAGATGTCGTTCATCAGGTTTCCATTTTGTTTTAAGACGAGATTAGTTCTTTTCTGTTCTGACCATCGAAACGCGAAGGTCTTCGTAGCACCTCGTGCTAGCGAAATTTTGTGTTTTCCACGTGTCTGTGTATGCTGTCTTATCGAGGGCTTCTTTATAAATAAGGGTAAACTTTTTTTTTCTAAATTTTATTATAAATTCTCATAAGTTTCTCTTTTCTTTATGGATTTGACATGCCCTTTTACGCACGCTTATTTTTTGGGCACCTTTCAAGCCATGCCTTATTAGGCATACCTTCTATGGTGTTTTTTTGTTCGCGAAGAACATTTCTATTTGATCTTCGAGATTCTTCAAGTGATGAAGAATATTTCTACTCTACCTTCGAGAAATCTTTACTCGATTTTATGTAGGAAAACCAGATCCCAATTCACTGGTATCTAATACAGAGCAAGAAATTTAGTACAAGGTAGATGTAAAATCCAACATGTTTTTTTCGTTTTACCTTTTTTTGGACTATATTTCAAAATTTAAAGGTTAAATTTATTTTTCCTACATATTTCGTTATAATGTTGACTTTTTTGAGTTATAAATAATTTTTAAACAATTTTGACACCTTTTTTGGGTTAGTTTTTTTAAGCTTTATTAATATCAAATTTAGAGGTCATACGATTATCCTGGTTTAAGTTCGTTTAACATGTTATTTAAGGGTACCTATTTTGTCAGGTAGCTTAACAATATTTCTTGATATAATTTTTGGGGTAAGTTCTCATTGTGAGACGGGTTTTAGTTTTTCAATGACATCTTGGTGTACTATATTACTTTGTATAATTTTTTTAGTGCTATTTAAAATCACTCGATCAGTAACAAAAAAAGAATCGTTATGTGGTATCATTTATTTTCCTGATTTTTTTTTTTATGTACTAAACTAAGTGTGATTTTTTTTATTTTAAAATACTACCAACCAAGAATAAATTGATTTATGAAATTTGGTTTGTTTATTTTTTTTTACTTTCACGATACATCAATCTAAATTTAAATAGTTAATTTTGTCTATGGTGATTTCTCTTTAATTAATTTGAACATCATAGATACAGCTCTCATTATTTTTCTTGATTTTTGCTTTTAAAATTAAGTGGCGCCTAGAAACCCTTAACAAAGAGTAAATTTCTAAATTCGCTTTTGACCAACGACTTAATTCTCACCAGATGAAGAGCTGTCGCGCATGCTGGTTTGTAAAGGGGATGTTTTTGATTACCTCTGATAAGATCACATAATTAAATATAGTAAAAATTTATCGAATCGGATTATATTTTGTGTACTAAATCTCAGATCAATTTAGGGTCACACTGAGCAAGATGGAGAACAAATTATTGAAGAAGCTCCAATATAGAGAAGGGTAATGTAAAACCGGATAGTCCGGTCAAACCGCGAACCTACTTTTCTAAGGTATTAGTAATGATAAAGCTATGATAACAGCGCAACTAAAATCTACGAATGATGAGGGCAGAGTCGCTATTACATCAGTTCGATATTGACAGTTGTTTAACGACAGTTATTGCAGGTTAAAGAATGCACTAAGATAATACTATTGATGCTTCCTCAGGAGAGAAGCACAAACCAATGATAATTATATTTTATAATTCTTAAAAAGGTGGGGTCAGTACTGTTGTCAAATTTTGCGAAGGATATGTTTTTATGGTCTTATTTTATTTAATACTTAATATTGCTGAAATGAATACTCAAATCATTCATGCATCAATTAATATTGAAAAGGATGAAATAAATAAGTCGACTGTACTTGCGAGAGTTGGCCCTTATGAACGAGTACTTGAAACGAAGAACTACTCTTATAAATAATTAAGTAGAAGTAAAACAGCGAAGACAAAAAGTAGCAGTATTTTCGACTTCAACTTTAATAGTGGAGGGTGTTCCAACAAGTTCCAACAAAGAAAGTAAAACAAGGTACTTCTACAAGATATGCAAAAGAATTAATATTCTTGAGTCACGCTCAATTTTCATGTACTGCGTGCACCCTTTCTGTCCAAACTCCTTAAGATATATTGTTATAGTATATTTACTAATTCTTACTTTTATTTGGCCTCTAGAATGCTAGGGCGTCATATTTTTTATTTGATTTATTTATTACAATACATTATATAGGTTCGGTATTTTGTCTTTTTTTTCTAATAAATGTCGAGAAGAATCATGGCATGTTTTATTTAACCTACTTTTTATATACCTATCTTTAGTGTATTAACAATAACAGCACTAATACTAATGTAATAGTATATTACTTAACAAGAGTTGTAAGTAGACCATTGTATGCTACTTTTCAAGAGTGCGTAATGGAGTTACAACTCGAGTTACATACCGTACTTTTTCTACGCCGTTAAATAAAACTTGAAGCTAAGTATCTACTTGCATTTTATTATTCGAGCAAAAAGTATTGCCTACATTTAGGGGCAACATGCTTTCAATTCAAACTTTTTTTTAATAATAAATGTTGACAGTGCGATTTTGACGTTTACTGACATAGGCGCAGAAAAAGTTAATTAACAAGATGGGTCTGTCAGATTAGGCGTCAGTAATTGTGTACAAATTAAGGGCGCCAGTCCTGGGAAGTTAATATATTAATTACAGCTATTGATGAGCATATACTACGATTTTGACGTGCCTAATTTTGATTATTAAACATTTCTATGGCGTCTTAAGGTAGATCAGTTGAAGAAATATATGAAAGTCAGTCATCAAGTTAAGTTAAGTGCGTAAAGATGGAGTTGCAATCGAAGTTATTTATTCAATTATATTATTACTTTTTACTACAAACTGCTTTATAATTATTGCGACGCTATGTTCAATAAAAGTATTATTAATGGTCTTTAAAAAACTAGATTAAATACGCAACTTCGACGCTAACTCCCCTTGCGGTGATTTATAGTATTGACGTGTAGTAAACGGTCTATTGCTGACACATCAGAGAAAACTGTCGGCTGTAATCTGAATTCATATAAATCAGAGTAGCGCCATCTTTCGTATATTTTTTTAACTGATCTGCTTTAAGTCTCAGAAGATAAACTAATACAGAAGCAAAGGTTCCTATCGGTCCTTTTGATATAGCGATGATGAAAATTTGAGCAACAGTTAAAGTTTCTGCCGCTTAATACACTGGAAAAAATGTTCAAAATTCGTAAGTCTGGTTAGACGAATTTACCAATATTGAACATTTGACCATCGCTACATCACAGAAGATAAGTTTATCTTCTATGGCTACATTATGAACCTTCACTTCTGTATTAGTTTATCTTCTGTGCTTAAGTTGTGATAGATTTTAATTTTTTTGAATTATAACAATACAAAAATTAAATATTTATTGGTGATTTTTTTAATGCCCCATTTACTTAAAACCATGCATGCACCCCATTGTTGTCAGAATACTAAAAGGCAACGAACACTGGATGTTGGATGTGATGCACCGTGTCTATACCTGGGCGGCAGCTACGTGCATAAACACATATGGTGCAAACAGTCGACTGAGGGCACAAGGCGAAACTCATTTTAAGGTAGTTTTAATTTTAATCGATCTTGTAGGGCTCTGATCAAGCCGACACATTTTTCATCACTACTTGTGGAAAGAGTATGAGTAAAACACTACAAAAAGATAGAGTACTACTCCCCAATCCCCAAAAGAACGAAGGTGTGGAGGTAAACAGGGACCAGGGGTCTAACAAGGTTATCATGAGTTTCTAATGTCAAAGTAAGAAAGATGGTAAAGGAAGGACTTGATTTTTTTACGTCTAAAAGATCCATCTTCAAGAAAAACTTTACAAAGACCACCCAAAAAGTACAAAAAACACTTCACAACCACAAAAAAAAATAAAAAATCCTCCACTGATTACAAGTTCAGGGCATATGAGTAAACATATAACAACCCGGGCGAAGACAACAAAAGAATCAAGGTTAGAAGGCAACACGTCTAAAAAAACACGGCGGCACGAAGGTCTAAACTTCGACAATTGCAAGTGGAGCATGACAAGCTAAAGACAGTCGATAAGGCGATCAGTAATAAATAGGAGCAGATTTAGATCCAAGAGCTACAGGTCTGGTTCGCGAAATATTCCCTAAAGTCCGGGCCACTTACAAGTAATACGTGGAATAGTACAAGCGCTCAATGGCTAATGGAGGTCATACCAACGCTAAGTCCATGAGATAGTGCATCCCTAGAGGTAATAATAGAGGGACACGATATCCCTAAGCCGACCATTTGTACCGAATTTTTACCAGACGAGAACTGTGAAATACTAGAGGCCGAAAGAATCCTAAATAGACTTCGGATCAAATAAAAATCAACTTTGAGATCATCTGGGGGCCGATTCTAATAGAAAAAGGTATGTATTAGTAAGGGTGGATTCAATTAAATATAGTGTCCATTACTTTAAATATATTTGTCCAAATGGTAAGAGATCATTAAAGAGTCCAACAACCATGTTTCCATTTATTTGAAAAACGGAATATCCTCAATGTGTGGTATTGTAGGAGTGCCACTATTTCTCTAGCTGTACCGGAGTTCTTTTTCTTGTCTGTTAATATGAGGCTTGAATTTATTGTGACATTTGTCTATCATATATTTTTTTATATTGGTTATAACTGCTTTAATGAGTTTCTCTCCTACCACAGTGCAGGTAGTGGTTGTGTTGTCTTTTTGGCCTAGTTTCTTGGGTTGAGGTTGTTTCTCCTGGGGTATGAGAGGGTTGTATATATTTGTCGTTGTTGTAGTTTCTTGTTTCGGGGTTATACTTCTTTCAAGTTGTTGCGTTTTTTTCTGTGGATCATATTTTGGATTATACTTTTATGAATCCTGCTCGATAATTATCTAGTATCTTCTCATCATCAATTTCTAATTTTTTTTTTATTAGTGATTATTGAAATGCTGTGGAAAATGATGTAAGGTAGAATTAATTACACTTTAATTTGGAGAGGGCGATACAGAGTGTTACAGTAAAATTATTTTTTGGTTTTTTTGGTCATAATTTTACAACAAATTTTGCAAAAATGTAGAAGGAGTAAATTGAACAGCTGTTTGGGTAAATAATTATATATTTAATAAATTTAATCTTTTCAGATGATTTCAATTTTCTTAGCTACTTCACTCTCCCCTCGTGACGAACCGCTGAGGCAACGCGGGTGGGTTCGTTCGAAGACCAAAATGTAATTACAAAATAAATGCCGGGGGGCAAGTAAATATCTGATTACCAAGATGCGACGATGGACTATTTAAGCTTCGTCGCTTTGAAATCTAGTTATCCGCGACACGGTGCCCGGGTTGTAATTAACGAAAATATTATAACTCTCAGCCAGAATTCATCCGGGGCACAGCCTAAACGGTTCCTGAAACAACCGGTATTAGAAGGAATAAGATTGTTTTGCGGTTTATATAAAGATTTACGGGTCGATTCCGGGCTAACACTCACGTTCTTACTTTATTGTATAAGATGGAATTGAATGGTTTTTATTGATTGATTAAATCAATTTGAAATTGGCACCAATGTCTATATGAGTTTTATTAAACTGTTGACTTTCAATTGATTTGTAGTTTAATATTTTAGTTTGTAGACTGCTCGAAAAATTTTGATTTTAGTAATACTGAGAATGAGCAAGTAAATTTTAAAACTTTATCACTAATTTTATCTTAACAGGCATCAAGTGTTCGTAACTCAAACTGTTTTATGCTCAATCTAAATCAGGAACTAAAATTTAAAAAATTGTTATTGTCCATCCTCAGCGTATTTTTTATTTCGTTGTCTCTCTTGCAAATAATTTAAATGATTAATGTTGCTATTGTAAATATATTGAAATGGTCGTAAATCCTGTTTTAATTATGGTGGCTATAGAAGATGGATGTGGTCAGTGCGAAACTGCGAGAAACTTTGGTGAAAGTGTCTCCAGTTCCAGTATGCAACTAGTATTCCAGTGGTACGAAGATACTAGTCTGTTTACATGCAGAAGCGCCTGTCAGGCGACTTAAACTGTAAGTCATTAACATTCAAAACAGACTGACAGAAGGGGAGAGTTACTGAAAGAATTCGTAATTAGGAACAACCTTTTGGTACTCAACCTTCCTGGCCAAATCTACACGTTCGCTACAGCTAATGGAGAAAATAATATTGACATAACAATAGCAACCGGAAACTGACAAAATTAAGTTGAATGTTAATAGCAGGTGATATCAAATCCGAACATAGATCAATAGAAATTGTTTTTAACCTACTTCATGGGCTGCAAGAAAATGTAGATTAGCAATCCAAATACAATATTAGAAATTTCAACAAAAAATCACTGGAAGAGGAAGCTCAAAATCTAATCTCTATTTAGAAACTGCACAAAACATTGACCCGTTTGTCTTAGTCCTACTAAGACAAGGTGGTCCAATAAAAGTCACAGACAGATCCTGCAAACTCATGAAAAACAAAAATAAGTCCACCAAATTGTGGACAAATAAATTTAAAGGCCGGCACCTTCGGAGAAGGCGCCTACCCTGCGGGGACGCACGCACAGCTTACCAAAATCTACTAGAAAGAAGCACGCAAAAAATCAAGAAAGCGAAATCCAACATCTGGAATAATTACGTAGATGAGCGACTTAGAACTGACCCTTTGGGAACAGTCTAGAAAGCTGCAGCCAATACGCTAAAACTAAACATAATGATCACAGAAATGCGAAAGCAAGATAGCACTACGACACTCAGAGGTATTAAGGTACAATAAATTAGTTTATACGGACAAATAAATTTAAAGGCCCACACTAGGAGCTCTAGAAGGCGATACTAGAGGCACCAGAGAAGGCGCCTACCCTGCGGGGACGCATGCATAGTTTACCAAAATCTACTAAGATACAGGCAAGAAATCAAGAATGCGAAATCCGACTCCTGGAACAATTACGTAGATGAGCAACGGGAACTAACCATTGGGGCACAGTCTACAATGCCGCATCTAAGAAGCTTAAACTAAACACAATCACCACAGAAAATAAGAAAACAAGATGGCACTACCACTCAGACTCATTATAATACCATAAACTAATGAACAAATTGATACTAGAAGATGAAGAAGTAAATGAAACAGCTCAGGCAGCAGAAATAAGAACAACAATATATTATCCAAATCATGATTTTACTTTTGAACCTTGGAACCTGAACCAGGCCATCACCTCAAACACACACTTTAGAACCCCGGCTCTTGATAAAATACATGGCAAGATACTAGTACAAGCATACGCAAGTATCAAAAAAAATACTAAGAATATATAATAAAGAACCTACAACTAGGATACTTCTTTGAAGCGTAGAAGCATGGTAAATTGGTAACAATAATGGAATCCTTAAACACGGACTTGGCAGAGCCGAAGTCATGAAGGCCCATTTCACTATCATCAGAGCTGTCAATAACACTAGAAAGACTAGTCCTAAATAAAACTCTAGAACTTGTCCCCGATGAAAATCTCTTACATAATATCCAGGCAATATTAAAAGTAACAAACCATATAAGAAATGCTTCCCACCATAACATAGTTATGATAATTTGTATGGGCGAGGTCTATTATAAGCACTTAACCACAAAAGTTTACCAAGTTAATTAATGTATCGATAATAAATTACCTAACAAATAGAAAAGTTACACTAAGTTCACAAAATCTATCAACAAGCAAAGTACTGACAAAAGACTGTCCCATGGGTCGGTCCTAGGATCTTATTTTTGGAACATAGATATGGATGATCTACTAAACAAAAGCTTTCTATCAAATACTGAAATCGTTGCATATACAGATGATATTATATGATATGTAAGGAACAGAAACAAAATGGAACACATCCCTATAGTAACTCGACATAGTAGAAACCTGACCCTGAGTATCAGCTCTGGTTGTCACAAACGAAATCAAAATTAATTATTATTTTGAAACTTTCATATAATAGAAACCCTACAAGAAAATTAAATAAGAAAAACATGGAAAGAGTTAGTAACATAAAGTATTTAGGAATATACCTAGATGAAAAGCCAAACGGTTAAACTCATATAAACTACATTATAAATAAAGCAAAATTAATCTTTTATACAATGAGAAAATTCATATAGGCATGCTAAATTTGGGCAACATACATTTGATACAAGATAGTCTAAAAACGATATACATTATATTCTACGGAGTTGAAGATGGGGGCACATGCTAGACAAAATACATTTATAGAACAGACTTCGATCCACACAGGCCATCAGTCTAAGATGTATCTTGGGCGCATGCAGAAACGTACCAAATGAAACACTTTGTGTTCTAGAAAAATGTCTCCCGCTTCATCTCCACCTGATGGAGATCAGGAGGGCCGAGAAAGAACTTAAAGCTACTGGACAAACTTATATCATGCAGAAAAATATAAGAAACGAACAATTTAGATACGAAAAGAGCAATCAAACAAATAATCATTAAAATATGGCAAATTGAATGGGATAAAACAATAAAAGGACGTTATACGCACGAAACTATCCCAGACATTGAACCCTTGCTAAATTCAGTCTTACTGCTTAGCGGTCTCGCTGAGATGGACGTGCATCTCCTAAGGATCGAGAAATCAAACACTAACAACTATCACCAATGTCACGAAATAGACTCTCCAAGTCATATAATCACAAATTACATAAGAATTAACGAAACAAGAGAAAGGCTCTCCGAAGGTCATGATATTGACCTAAACAATGAGCAGAATCATTTAATAAATTTATTACAATTAGAACCAGATATTATTGACATATCAGGGTTTTTAAATGAATAAAAGCTGCTGGATTATATTTTCGATCTGCGGCTGCTGAACGGCCGTGAAAAACGGAATGCAAGGTTGCCCGAAACACTTGGCTTGGACAATAGAGGAATGTAGTCTGACAGACGTGTCAGAGAGTGGCGGCGACAAAGCGAGAGATATGTTCAAGCAAATTTTATTTGGTGGAGGCTCTGTTATGGCATGGGGGGGAGCATCTTGTGAAGCTCGCACAAAGTTAGTTTTTATTTAGAATAGGCCTTTAAATAAGCACAGGAACCTGACAGAGGTTCTAAAAGATTATTTAGCTAGTATAGAATGTCACTCATTATGGTTGCATGATTTGCGTCGTTTGCGTTATTAATTTCAACTAGTTAGATTTTGCATGCGAACGGCGACTAAGCTTTGTCCAACAACTAAACCGACCGCTTCGTTAAAAATTGGAGAAGTGGGGAACGAAAGAATAAAGGGAAAATGGACCTTTTCATGAACCATGTGAGAACACTGTAATTAGAAGGTATAAGTGTTAGTATCACTTCGGAATTTTTTCGGAATTTTCTGATAGCTAATTTTTCCATAATCAGGAAAAAGAGGGTTCTTGACGTCACGTTCACTAAAATTAAATTTGGTATCGTTGTGTAAGGTGCGCACCATATAACCTCAATTTCCCGTTATGTCCGAATTGTGACGTATGAGATTTGTCATTTAATATTTAATTGACTCGTTCATTTGCATAAAGGTGTAGAATATTATCAATGGGTTTTTCTCTCTTCATCTCGTTTTCTAGCAAATATCAGATACGGAAATTACCAAAGTTCAGTACTTGTCAAGCGATTCCCCGAAATTATTTTACAATTTTAATAACTGTAAATATCTAAAAAATGCTTTTTCAGTACATTACGTCATAACTTTGTTTAAGAAACGTTATAATTTTATTTAAGAAACTGCCTTTAGGGTTTGCAGCGTTGCCAATGATTGTTCTTCGTTAAAAGGAGGGCCCGTTCAAAAATTTTGAATGTTTTAAATAAAGAAAACAGGAGATAAATTGTAATTTTTTTAAATAAGTCGTTGAAAAGACAGAGTTCAATTATATATCAAAACCCGATATTTTTTCGAAATGAAAAATCTATTGTGAAAATCTAAGTGAAATGGACGTTTCGTGTACAATACAATCAAACTATATAATTAGAATTTATTTTTCGTAAATGAAAAGGTCCATTAGAGAAGTGAGGACGTTGAAAGTGTTGTTTTAGTTTTTAGACAATCTTTACTACCGATGACCCAACCATTGTCGAATGCCGATGCAATACGATGGAATTAATCGTAGTATTATTTCGTAACAATATAAATTATTATAAATCACTACACAGTTTATAAAAAAAGAATCTAAAAAATGAAATGGCAAAAGTTGTACGTATATGTTTTTTATATTTTTAGTTTATTTTATGGAATATAATAATAACGTCAATTATCAACACGTAGTTGAGCTAACCAAAGCAATGCAATAGAGATATACATTTCAGCACATCGTAACCCCTAACACTGATACCGACAGAAACTGCGATTGCGTCAATTGCGTTAATAAATCACTGATCGCTATATCAACACTCGTAACGCACTTCTGTGTATCAGCCCAATAACGAACCCAACGCAGGGCTGCGTTACATATGTCTATTGCAGACATTCTGTTCCTCCAAGAGAAAACCAAATACACACTGCCAAATCAATAAGCAGTTTAAAGAGAATTTTATCCCAAAAAAAATTCCTGAGTTTTTAGTTTAAGCGAAAAACCCAGTGAAGCGATAGCGATGGAAGCTTTTTGTTATATCGTTCCAACTGGTTTCGCTAAAAAGTGAAAATATCATGTTAATATATGAAAACAGGAACTTTCATAAAAAATTTACCAATTAGAAATATTATATGCAGTAACAAAAAATATTTTACATACCTATGGTCTCGTTATGGTACTACTTGAAAATTCCAAAAAGGTAAACTAAATTCCTAGAATTGAAAAATAACTCCCAGCCCACAATCGGACCGGACACGGTGGCCAGATTGGTTAGGGCACCGGCCTTTATACTTGGTCATTGTTCGGGTCGTGGATTCGGTTCCCATGAATCTGAATTGGAATTAAAGTCAGATAAGAGACCTTGGGCAAGTGCAAAAAGGTATTTGTGCCATGAGCAGTTTCATTCACGACGGTAACCAGGCCAGATGTGATCGGATATCTCGTGGAACTGATAGGGGTTGGTGGCACAATTACACACTGGCTAGTCGGTAGATCACCTGAATGATAAAGGCATAGTCCTGGGTTTAGGGTGATTGAGGACCGTGGTTCGTATCCCACAATAAGCTGTAGGACCCGTCCAGATTAGCCCTTGTAGCAGAAAAGAGATGTTAAAATGAATACCAAGCAAAGCAACCCACAAACGGTTAATTTAGATAAATCACAATTTATTTGGAAGTCACATACACCCAGTTCCTACTATACAGAGGTTTATTTAGCAAGTGCCCAAAATTTCTTGAAGGCAGTTACTCTTGCTCAATTACGGAAATTGCAGATCCAATTAGCAAAATTTACAGGAATCGTATAGATGGCACCGCAGTATACAATGTAATTAATTTGATTAAACAAATCGTTAAATATATGTACTATTATAGACTAACTTAGACATCTAATTCGGTCATAAAGCACCAATAAATACAGGGCTTTTCTCGATGATCGTTAATTAGACGTGTCTGATGAACCAGGCAACGGACCAATTAAAAAATTTAGTGGTATGCATAAATGGTTATGATCTATTAATCTAAAATATTTTCGACAATGCGGCGTTGTCACTTCTATCAGAAATTAATAGCAACTTTGATTTTTCAAATGAAAAACCCTGTATATAGAATATAATTTTATGAATTCTTATCACTTTCTAAATAATTTTAATTAAAGTATGTCTATACCTATGTGTGATCTCTTGTGAGATAAAAATTAACTAAAAATTTTTTTTTGGTCAAACATGACTTTTAAAAAACGCTGGTAATTTTGAATTATTGGGAATTAACATGATAAAATTCAAAATTGTGTAATGAGCCTTCTTACCTTAGACCTAAATTTTGATGCCTCATAAAGGGAAGTCAACAAATATAGATATTTTAGTGACATGAAAAATTGCTGAAAGACAAGTTTTTCAAGTAGAACACCCTGTATATTTTTACATTTCCAAAATCTTCCATCACCTTTAGAGGGACTTTGTTCAATGATTCCAATTTCGATATCCAAACCGTTTCAGAGTTAAACGGATCCAAACAAAAATCGTCGTGGTTTTATTGATAAGAATGCATAAAATGATATTTTATACAGGGTGTTTCATTTTAAATGTTAAAGTAACTACATACTACTTTCTGATACAATTGGCATAACACCAAATTTTCTAATTGGTTCGTTGTCTGGTTTATCGGAAACGTCTAATTAACGGTAATCGTCAAAAGCCATGTTTTAAAATATTTCCCAAAAAAATTGCAATAAACTTCCGATTATTTAAAAAATAATCTGGCAATACTGAAAATAAAATCCAGCCATAAAATGGCACCACGTGACTTGAGTTGTTGCGATTTAGAGAATTATCCAAAGAAAATGTGCTTGTATTCTAATAAGTTAGGTGTTAAAATCATTTTTTTAATATTTTCCAGTTAATGGTAAGTAATCCTACACTCAAGTCCAATTTTTTCTGCGCAGAAGAGGGTAGAGCGCCACAAAAACATAATTTTTCGCTTTTGGGCGAGATCTTGCCTAATATAGCAACTAAAAATAAGCGGGTTTTTTCAAGATATTTATAATATTTATTAGAAGAACGCGTCTATGCTACTTTTTTCAAATTTATATAGAGAAAAAAGTTGATAGTCGTATCACTTTTAATAAAACAAAAATAAAAAAAAGTGCCCCAGAAGCGCTCTTAAGAATTAAATACAGAATCGATTGGTGAAAACCACAGCTTCCTATCTTTAATATTAATGGAGCGCCCATCCAAAAATGATTTCAGGCAAAATAACATATCGAAAGATTAGAGGTGCACAATTCGTAACGTTATTTTAAAACGGCTACAATTTAGGTAAATGTACAATAATAATTTCAATACAAAATTTTAAAGTGTTTTGCACATTATAAATTAAAGTACAGTAAAAAATAATAAAAATATATAAGTTGTATCTATAATGAATATATTATATAACTCACACTATCTGGACATTCTGTATAAAACAACCCTACTACGCCCCGAAATAAAAACAAATCACACCTAAACTGTAGCAAAAAAAGTAGAAGCAGAAGAAACGCTGGTAATTCCCCCTTCAACTAAAATAAGGTCGAAATCGGAAAGTGTCTGTAAATAAGTTCGGCACAGCGCAGCGGAGAGTCAATCAAAATCAGGGAGCTTCCGACCCTTCGCATCGTTATACAAATTAAACGTTATTTTTACCTATTATGAGGGACTTCCCGACGAAGCACAATGTAGGGGAAATTGGGATGTTCTCTTCGTACGTTTCCCGTTTTCTTAAAAAAAAAATTTGACTAATCCCGAAACTAAAGATAAAAATATTTATTTTAATTCCATTTTTATCAAAAATCAAAAAAAATTTTGATTTTATAGTATATTTCCCTTTAATAATCGTTTAGAAAAATTTTTTTTCTATCTTAAATGATCCTTAAGGATACTGTTATGTTAGCGTGCGAACTCCTTTAGTTTTAGTCAATAAAAACTTGCCCAATCCAACAAAAATTGAAGTTGTAAAATTACAATTTTACTCTATTATAGAAATGAAATTATGCTTGGAAAACTTTTAAAAACTTCGTTAAAAGACGTATCACGTTAATAAAGTTTTAGGAGTTATTTTGAATACTAATTAACTGAATCTTTATACCTGTTTTGCTTAGATAAGCAGGATTGGTCTTTTATTTGAAGGTATCAAATTTATTTTTATTTGATGTGTTTATTGTTCTACAGAAAATCATTTTCAGGATTAAAAAATGGGTATAAAGGAAACAAAATTAACTTTGTCCCTTTATTAGCTGTCCATTTGGTAATCATAAAAATTTAAATCTCCTGGAAATGTAGCCCAATTAGTATGCTTTGAATTGGTAGAAATCGAATTTTTTTACCAATTTTATTTTTCTCAAAAATACAAATTATGTAAATACATATTAATAATTGTGAAAAATTTCAATTTTCATTCTCCATTAGCTATTCTTTAATGATATAAATATTTTAAATCTGTTTGAAATGTAGCCCAATTAGTTTGCTATCAACTGGTGAAAATCTCATTTTTCACACTTCTTATTTTCCTAAGAAATAAATATGTGAATGCATGTTAATAATTTTGAAAATTTCAACTTTGTCACTTTATTTAGCTGTCGATTTGGTGATATAAAAATTTTATATCTCGTCTAATGTAGCTTAATTAGATTACTAGCAACTGGTGAAAATCCCATTTTTCTCCTTTTTTTATTTTTCTCAGAAATGAATATTATGTGTCTATTTGGTGATCTAAAAAAATCTAGTAAACATCTAGTAAAAGTGTAGCCCAATTAGTTTGCTATTAATTGATGAATGTAGCAGTTTTCAACTTTCTTTATTTTGCTTATAATAAAAATTTGGTAATTAGATGTTAATATTTTTGAAAATTTCAAATTTGACTCTCTATTAGCTATCTATTTTTTGATATAAAAATTTCAAATCGTAGTGAAAATGTAGCTCAATTAGTTTACTATCAATTGGTGAAATTCGTTTTTTCTCCTTTTTTTATTTTTCCCAAAAATGAATAATATGTAAATACATGTTATTACGTGTGAAATTTTCAATTTTGACTCTCTAATAGCTGTCCATTTGGTGATCAAAAAATTTCAGATCTAGTAGAAATATAGTTCAAATAGTTAACTATTAAATGGTGAAAAACGCATTTTTGTTGTCAACTTTGGCACTGTATTAGCTATCTATTTTTTTATATAAAAATTTGAAATCAAGTAGAAATGTAGCTCAATTAGTTTACTATCAACTGGTGAAAATCGCATTTTTCTCCTTTTTTATTTTTCTTAGAAATGAATATTATGTAAATGCATGTTATTACTTGTGAAATTTTCAATTTTGACTATCCAGTAGCTGTCCATTTGGTGATTTAAAAATTTAAAATCTGGTGGAAATATAGTCCAAATAGTTTGCTATCAAGTAGTGAAAATTGATACAGATAATTTTAAAGATTTCAACTTTGACTCTCTATTAGGTGTCTATTTGGTAACCTAAAAATTTCTAATATAGCTTAAATACAGCCCAATTAGTTTACTATCAACTGGTGAAAATCGCATTTTTCTTCTTTCTTTTTCCAGAGAAATAAATATGTGGATGGAGCTTAGTACTTTTGAAAAAAAATTCAACTTTGACACTTTATTAGCTGGCAATTTAGTGATCTAAAAACTTTAAATCTAATAAAAATCTAGTCTAATTAGTTTGCTATTAATTCGTGAAAATCGCATTTTTTACCTTTTTTATTTTTCTCAGAAATTAAAATTAGGTATATACATGTTAATAATTTAGAAATTTTCAAATTTAACCCTCTATTAGTTGTCCCTTTGGTGATCTAAAAATTTGAAATCTTGTGGAAATATAGTCCAAATTGTTCACTATCAACGGGTGAAAATCGCATTTTTGTACTTATTTTATTTTTCTCAAAACTAAAAATTATGTGAATGCATAAAAATAATTTTGAAAATTTTAACTTTGACTCTCTATGAGCTGTCCATTTGGTGATCTAAAATTTTCAAATCTAGTAGAAATATAGTCTAAATAGTTTACTTACAACTGGTGAAAATCGCATTTTTGTACTTATTTCATTTTACTTAAAAATAAAAATTATGTGAGAGTATGTTAGTATTTTAGAAAATTTCAAATTCGACTCTCTATTAGCTATCCATTTGGGCATATAAAAATTTCAAATTTAGTGGAAATGTAGCTCTATTAGTTTACTATCAAATGGTGAAAATCGCATTTTTTCACTTTTTCAGTTTTCTCAGTAATAAAACTTATGTATATACATGTTAATAATTGGTCCAAATTGGTCACTATCAACGGGTGAAAATCGCATTTTTGTACTTATTTTATTTTGCGCACAACTAAAAATTATGTGAAGGCATGTAAATAATTTTCAAAATTTTAACTTTGACTCTCTACAAGCTGTCAATTTGTAGATCTAAAAATTTGAAATCTAGTAGACATAAGAGTTCAAATAATTCAGTATCAATTGGTGAAAAGAGCATTTTGTACTTATTTTATTTTACTCAAAAATAAAAATTATGTGAGAGCATGGTAATCTTTTAAAAATTTCCACTTCTACTCTCAATTAGCTATCCATTTGGTGATATAAAATTTCCAATCCAGTCAATAGTGAACTATTGATTGGTGAAAATCGATTTTTTGTAATTATTTTATTTTTCTCAGAAATAAGCATTATGTGAATGCATGTAGATAATTTTGAAAATTTCAACTTTGGCTCTCTATTAGCTGTCCATTTGGTGATCTAAAAATTTCAAATGTAGTGAAAATAGAGTCCAAATAGTTGACTATGAAATTGTAAAAATCGAATTTTTGTACTTATTTTATTTTTCTCAGAAATAAAAATTATGTGGATGCATGTAGATAATTATGAAAATTTCAAGTTTGACTCTCTATTAGCTGTCCATATGGTGATCTAAAAATTAGATTACTATCAACTGGTGAAAATCGCATTTTTCTCCATTTTTTATTTTTCTCAGAAATATTACATTATGCAAATGCATGTAGATAATTTTAAAAATTTCAACTTTGGCTCTCTAGTAGCTGTCCATTTGGTGATCTAAAAATTTCAAATCTAGTGAAAATAGAGTCCAAATAAGTTAAATATGAAATGGTGAAAATCGAATTTTTGTACTTATTTTATTTTTCTCAGAAATAAAAATTACGTGAATGCATGTAGATAATTTTGAAAATTTCAACTTTGACTCTCTATTAGCTGTCCATTTGGTGATCTAAAAATTTCAGATCTAGTGAAAATAGAGGTCAAATAGTTTACTATCAACTGGTGAAAATCCTACTTTTGTACTTATTTTATTTTACTCAAAAATAAAAATTATGTGAGTGCATGTTAATATTTTTGAAAATTTCAACTTCCACTCTTCCATTTGGTGATATAAAATTTCCAATCTAGTCAAAATGTAGCTTAATTAGGTTACTATCAACTGGTGAAAATCGCATTTTTCTCCCTTTTTTATTTTTCTCAGAAATATACATTATGTAAATGCATGTTAATACTTTTAAAAATTTCAACTTTGACACTTTATTAGCTGTCAATTTGGTGATGTAAAAATCTTAAATCTAGACTAATGTAGCTAGATAATTTTACTACCAACTAGTGAAAATCGCATTTTTCTCCTTCTTTTGTTTTTCTGAGAAATAAATATTATATTACTGCATGTTAATACTTTAATTTGACACTTTATTAACTGATGAGTAACAAAAGTTACGTGTTGGTGCGTACACACTTAGTGATGAAAGAAAAGCCAAATTGTGTATATCAAGTGTGCAAAAACTAGTTTATTTAAGAAATATATATATATTTCCCACGTCATAGGGAGTCAAGCGCTTTCGGCATTCAATGCCATCATCAGGACAAAATTAAATAAATACTTGAGATACGAGGTAAATTATTAACAAACACAAAATCATTGAAACAGAACGAGAGGTAAACTGTTCATTAAAGCGAAGGTAGACAACGAAAAAAGGGTACACCAGTCATTTTTGATATAAATTTGGGGCCCAGGCCTAAAAGTTGTCTTTATCAAAGACAACAGGTGCTTTAATAGCATTGAAGATTAGTTAAGTAAATTATTCAAAAAGTTGAGTTGTGACCATGCGGTTTTACAAAATAATAATGACAGTTGACAGAAGGAGAGGTTAAATTTTTAGAAAAATAGGGAGAAATGAGGACGAGGCAGGAAAAGTAAAAAGAAGAGATGACAAATGAGACTGCCAAAGATTGAAAGAGAAATAGGAAAAGAAGAATATGGTGCGAGGTGACTAAGAATACGGGATCGTAAAAATTGAAAAGGATGAGGAGTGACTACTTACCAAACACTCATAAGCTCTTAAACAAAGGATTAAATTTAGTAATATTTAGATGAATTTGGGTGTTGACGCAGGAAGAAGAAGGTTTATTTAGTTCACGAATAATTTCGAGATCTTCAAGGAGATCGAGTTTAAAATTGCAATTAAAAATATTGTGTAAAATTTTAACATTTTCAGAAGGATTAAAGTTGTGATCATTAAAATTTAAATGATGTCCAAAGGTGGACTTATCAGGATATCTGATGTGCTCTTTGACGCGAATGTCAAGTTTACGGACAGTTTTTCCAATATAGGTAGAGTTACAGTCGGCACAAGAAAGTTTGTAAATCCCACTTTTATGGAGAATGGGAAGGGGGTCTTTAGTGTGATAGAGTAGAGATTTAATAGAGAGATTATTACGAAAAGAGATTCTGATGTTGTCTGAATTACGGAAAACTTTAGAAATGTCTAAGGAAATTTTACCTAAAAAGGGTAAAGAAAAATATTTTAAATCGGTTGAAAGGGTGGAATTAACATCATAAGCTTGTTGTGTGGTACGTTTGAGTTTTATTTTATGAATAACATTATCAATAAATTTAGGGTGAAAATGGTTATTAACAGCCAACTGTTTTAATAAATTAACTTCTTTTGAAAAATTAACGGGGGATAAAGGAACATTTAGTAATCTGTGAACATAACAGTAGATGGCGGACATTTTATGCTGAAAGGAATCATTTTATGCTGAAAGGAATCATTCCTTGTATACCCTGTATAGTCCAAATAGGTCACTATTAAATGGTGGAAACTGAATTTTTATACTTATTTTATTTACTCAAAATTAAAATTATGTGAATGTATCTAGATAAAATTTCAACTTTGACTCTCTATGATCTGTCTATTTGGTAACCAAACAAATTTTAAGTCTAGTGAAAATGAAGCCCAATTAGTTTACTATCAACTCAACTGATGAAAATCGCATTTTTCTCCTTTTATTTTTCACAGAAATAAAAATTATGTGAATGTATATTAATACTTTTGAAAATTTTACTTTGAACTTTTATAAGCTGTCTATTAACCGATCTAAAAATTGAAAATGTTGCCTAATTATTGTGCTATTAATGGATTTAAATCAGATTTCTCGTTTTCTTACTTTGCTTTTATACTTAGTATTCCAACGTTCAGTTCTCTACCTACTCGTCATTAACTCTCAACCTACCCTTCATTAATTCTCAACCCACCCCTGTCTACTCAATAATTTCAATTATGAGCTGAAATTCTAAGAATAAACTCCCTTAATCACAAAAATTACCAGGACCAAAATCCACTAGCTTCATCGAACATAAGTCGGTACAAAAACCGGCAAATTCAATTAGTAAATATTCAAATATTACCGAATACGGTTGTGTATATTATTTTATCAGCTCGTGTCATCGCGATACAAAATATCTACGTATTAAATGAATTAAATTACGTACCTAAAGAAATTGTACTATTAATTATCTAAGTTATATTTAGCAATTTTATTTTATTCGTATCCATTTTTGTGAAGTAACGAACCGGGTTCGGTTTACCGTCGAAAAGAACTTTTTGCAAGGTAGAGAAACTCCGAAAAGCTTCCAGTAATTGTTAACTACCTGAGTCTTGAATCTTCTATAACTTTTGCAATGTTTCACTGAACTGAAAAGTTATCAGGTTACTTTCCAAACTTTTCATATTCTCATCTTTACTTTTACGGATGTGGTAAAGGATTATTTTTGAACACCGATATGCCAGAAGTTATATTTTTAGTAATGAAAGGAAAATGATTAAATTATGTTTTTAAATTAATTTTTTAAGATCAACTATATAAATAAAAATTGCAACTGGGTTATCTTACATAAATTAATATTGTTTGATTAATTTTTAAATTACATTTCTTTCAAACAAATAACCTGAACCTGTTGCTGGGAGAACAAAATTAAACTGAAATAAATAAAAATAATTTTGTAAAGGATCATGACTCGGCGAATCTGAGTTTTATAAAACTTCCTAATTTGCTTTTGATTTATAATCAGGATTTTGTTTATTTTAATTAAACTTTCTCAAAGTCTAATGATTTTAAAGAAATAATAGGATAAGGAAATGGTATAATGACGGAAATTAAGGATCATCCACTTTTTTAAAACGACCTTTATATATTTTTACCTAATGCTGAAACTAGTTTTTGTACTTTAACCAGTTTAAAAGATAAAAAGAGTTTGAACTGTTTTTTTTTGTATATTTAATATATACTGAGGATCGTCAAAATATTTATATAAAATTATTAATTTATGACTTTTTAACACATTCACTGCTGCTCGTCTTATTAAAAGAGCTGTAGGAGGAACCCCTGATTTTCAGCAGTTGTGGGATTCCAAAATAAAATATGACATTGTCATCGAAAATAAAAAAATGTTAAAAATGTCAAAAAGTCTTGCTACTAAAAGTTAGTGAAAAATTTGGAGTGAAATACATGTTAAAAACATTAAATTACCCAAGAAAATTGAAAATATATTTTCAAATATATTCAAATATTGGTAGTGATATTTCAACGAATTTTTAAGGAATAGAAAATTTTTGAGAATATCAAAGAAAATTTCAAGAACTTTTCATGGATTATCATAGAAAATTTCAAGCATTTTTCAAGGAATAACTAAGAAAATTTTAAGGAATGTCGAAAGAAAATTTCTTAGGAAAAAATCATAGAAAAATCCTTGCATTACCATAAAAAATCCTTGAAAAATCCTTCCAAATAACAAAAATCCCTAAACAGCCTGTTTAAGTACTTGAAAATCCTTGAACGATCCGCACAAAAATCAGTGAAATGTTTTTCTACAATACCGAAAAATGCTGAAAAAAAAACCTTGACAAACTCATGAAAAATCATAGAAAAATCCTTGTATTACCATAAAAAATCCTTGAAAAATCCTGTGAAACAACAAAAGTCCCAAAACAGTCTTTTTGAAATATTTTTGAAAAGTACTTGAAAATTCCTGAAAAATCCTTGAATAAACCGCACAAAAATCAATGAAAAATTCTTCAAAAATCCTTAAATTCAGAAAAATCCTTACATTACCATACAAAATTCCTTGAAAAATATTTTCAAACAACAAAAATCCCTAAATAGGAGTATCAATTTCAAGGACATCAAGGAATATCAACGAAATTTTCAAGGCCTTTTCAAGGAATATCAAAGAAAATTTAAAGGACTTTTCAAGGAATATCTAAGAAAATTTCAAGGACTTTTCAAGAATTTTTTAATGATTTAGTATGATTTCACAAGCATTTTTCAATGACTTTTCAGGAATTTTTTTCAGAACTTTTAAATGATTTATGAAGGATATTTTATTGACATTTGTGTGGATTAATTAAGGATTTTTCAGGAATTTTCAAGTACTTTGCAAAAAGACTGATTAGGGATTTTTGTTGTTTGGAAGGATTTTAAGCATTTTTTATGATAATGAAAGGATTTTTCAATGATTTTTTCAAAATATTTTATATGAAGAATATTTCATTGATTTTTGTGTTCAAGAATTTTTCAGGAATTTTCAAGTACTTTTCAAAAAAATTTAAAAAGGGCTGTTTGAGGATTTTTGTTATTTGGAAGGATTTTCAAGGACTTTTATGATAATGCAAGGATTTTTTAATGATTTTTTTGTGATTTCTCATGTTTTTTTTCGGAATTTTTTAAGGTTTTATGAAGAATATTTCATTGATTTTTGTACGGATTATTCAAGGATTTTTCAGGAATTTTCAAGTAATTTTCAAAAATTTTTCGAAACGACTGTTTAGGGATTTTTGTTGTTTGAAAGGATTTTTCAAGGATTTTTTATGATAATACAACGATTGCTCAATAATTTTTTAAGAATTTTTCAAGCATTTTTTCAGATGTTTTTAAAGATTTTGGAAGAATATTTCATTGATTTTTGTGCGGTTTGTTCAAGGATTTTTTAGGAATTCCTAAGTACTTTTTAAAAAAGCAGTTTAGGGATTTTTTGTTGTTTGAAATGATTTTTCAAGGATTTTTTATGATCATGCAAGGATTTTTCAATAATTTTTTAGGAATTTCTTCAGCCTTTTTTCAGAATTTTTTAAGGATTTATGAAGAATATTTCATTGATTTTTGTGCGGACTATTCAAGGATTTTTCAGTAATTTTCAAGTACTTTTCAAAAAGGCTGTTTAGGGATTTTTGTTGTTTGAAAGGATTTTTCAAGGATTTTTTATGATAATGCAAGGATTTTTCAATTATCTTTTAGGAATTTCTCAAGCATTTTTTCAGAATTTTTTAAGGATTTATGAAGAATATTTCATTAATTTTTGTGCGGATTATTCAAGGATTTTTCAGGAATTCTTAAGTACTTTTTAGGGATTATTGTTGTTTGAATGGATTTTTCAAGGATTTTTTTATGAAAGTGCAAGGATTTTTTGATGATTTTTTACGGATTTCTCATGTTTTTTTTTTCAGAATTTTTTTTCTCATGTTATTTTTTCAGAATTTTTTAAGGATTAATGAAGAATATTTCATTGCTTTTTGTATGGATTACTCCCGGATTTGTCAGGAATTGCGATTTATTCAAGGATTATTCAAGTTCTTTTAATTTTTTTTTAAAAAGGGATTTTTGTTGTTTGGAAGAATTTTTCAAGGTTTTTTTTATGGTTATGCAAGGATTTTTCAAAGTTTTTTTCAGAATTTTTTAAGATTTTAGAAAAATATTTCACTGATTTTGGTGCGGATTATTCAAGGATTTTCAGGAATTTCAAGTATTTTTCAAAATTACTGTTTAGGTATTATTGTTGTTTAGAAGGATTTTTTATGGTACTGCAATGATTTTTCAATGATTTTTTAAGAATTTTTCAAGTTTTTTTCAAAATTATTTTTAATTATTTTTTAAAGTTTTTAATAATTTTAGAAGGAAGATTTTTTAACGATTGTTCAAAGATTATCTAAGGATTTTTCAAGTATTTTTTAAAATATTTATGAATGTGATGATAATGCCAGTTGCGTACTTAACTTGAAAATCAATTTTTTTTTAAACAAAATTTATCAGATTATTTTAGTTTGTCGTCACTTACATTTTATATTTAATTGTTTTATACTTGGATTTTAGTCTTTTATTATTCTCAATTTATTCCTTTACTTCTATAATTTTTTATATATAAAAAATGGTTGTTATAAAAGTATTAATTGTTTATTAGCTATAATATATTGTAAAGCGTATATCCTTATTATTGCTACATGTCAATATGGATTATTTAATGCAGCTGCCTATTAATGATACGTTATGAACTATATCAAATTTCAAAATCCAGAATAACAACTCTAATTAACATTGCATAACGGTATTTTAGTGCTAGTGGAGTTCAATATAAAATTATCAAGTTTTTCTTTTGTCATTTAATAAAATAGAATTTAGTTTTTGAAATTTTATCTAATTTAAATCATATAATCTAAATATATAAAAATATAGTTGGTATTGTCCTTGATTTTAGAAATTTTTTTTATTTAATTCCAAATTTCAGAAAAATCTACTTATTGATTCTGATTATATAATCCCATATCAATTTCTTATTGAACAGTTTTCCAGGGCCGAACCAACCACTAAAACTGGGAAATATGAGTAAGTAGTAGGATTTACAATAACCGAATCAGGTACACAGGACAAATCCCCAGAAAAATGTTTCAAAAAATTAAAATTTTATTGATTGATTTTTCGTATGAGTATGATTGAGATCATTCCTATTTCGATAACAAAAAATAAAATCAATGTTAAATTTTTTTTATGATAACAACGAAGAGCAAATTTCGGAAGACAAAAAACTGTTACTAACAAAAAGGTAAATATTGTGGGTAAATTGAAGAAGATTCAAAAGGTAATATTTCATTTATGCCCTAAAATTTTTAAAAGGAATATAGATTAAATGTAGCCTATTAATGTTGATATTCGAAAAAAATAATACCGGAAACTTATATTTAAGTTAAACTGAAGAATGGGGGAGAAATTTACTATTTTTTACATCACAAAAATATTGTAATTAAAAAAAGTTCTTCCAGAGATGTCTGATTTATACATTTGTTTTTGTTAGTAAAATAATTGTTAAGATCCATTAAAAATTCTTGAATGAATCGTAATTTCATTTTTGAAAATAAAGTACTGAAACTATTAATTTTTCCGATGACTATGACTTATAAGGTAATCATATCTTATAAGCATAACCGTGGTATCACATGATTACGTTCACGGGGTCTTAGGCACGTTGAAGTCACGGCGATTTGTCACTTGTCATTTGTCAAACGCCTTCTTCTTTCTTGTCGCCTGCCATTGTCAACTCTTCCTCTTTCTTACCTGTCTTGTACAGAATCTCTGTCAAGCTATTTAATTAATGTATCTTTTCAATTTTTCACAAAATTCATTAATTAATATTTTTTTATTTAAAAAATTTATGCTTTACTAATAATGCTTAATATTTAATTATTTATTTACTATTGTCTAACACCATCACTGCTATTATGTTCACTTAACTATATTTTTTTTAAACCTTTTGGTTTACCCACCACACACTCGGGGTGGGAGGTGTTATTTGTCATTTGTCACATGTCAAATTTCATTATTGCCGGTACTTTATCAGTCAATTGGTCACATCAGTGAAATTATATTTTATTTTTTCTTCAATCCTAAGTGATTACCTATGGGTCTTCTCAATTTCGCCCCCATTTCTGAACCCCCAAGAAATGTGCTGTCCTTGCTTGCCTGCTATTAATTTTAACGACTCTTTTCTACTACTAGACCTAATCTGGACGGCACCTACAGCTTATCGTGGGCTCCGAACCACGGTCCTCAATCACCCTAAACCCAGGACTATGCCACCAACCTCTATCAGTTCCACGAAATATCCGAACTCATCCGGCCTGGTTACCGGAGTGAATGAAATTGCGCACAATTGGCACAAATACTTTTTGCACTTGCCCAAAGTCTTATCTGACTTTAATTCCACGTGAGATTCATGGGAATCGAACCCACGACCCGAACAGTGATCAATTATAAAGGCCGTGGCCCTAACCCACCTGGCCAACGTGTCCGGTAAATGTGCTGTCCTTAGAAGGCTGGTAATAATGCGAAGTCTAAGGAGCAACTTGTTTTTAATTTTTTAATATTAAATTTATTTTTTACTTGTTTATTAGAGTTATTTTTTTAAAATACCATAATGCAGTTAATTTAACATTTCAAATTTGTTCATTTTCTTATTAATGCATATTACAACTTCTTCTTATTGGTTAAAGTTTTAAGTAATGGTAAGTTTATATTCTATTATAAATTCTTGTTGACTAACATTAGAACGTTTGTATCTATAATTCTGATAATGGTTTGTTACCGAAACTAGTTGCCTCCTTTACACAATTACATTTTTGTGGTATCTGATTTTGTGCTTTATTTCCTTAAAACTTGGACCACATTTAAGATATGGATAACATTTTGAATTTAAAATCAGTTCTTGACAGCGCAAATATAAAAATTTAATCCCACCAAAATACAATACTGTCTAAACAGTTTCAACTATCTAGGTCATATAGTTAATAAAGAGAGAATGATGATGAAGCTAAAGTGGAAGCTTTAAAAAATTATCCAAATCAGAAAATAAAAAGACCTTCAACGGTTATTGGGTATGAATGAATTATTTCAGAGCATACATTCCAAATGTATCGTAGATTTCAGCACCACAGCGATACCTATTATTAAAAGGTTAAAATGCATGGGTATGGACCGAAAGACAAACTAATGCAATGGGTAAAATAAAAGAATTAATCAGCTCAAATCAAGTTATAGCTAACTTTAATGAAAATCTACATATCACTATACAAAGAGATGGCAGCAAAGATCGACTTGGCTTAGAGAAGGAATTTCTAGCAATTCTCTACGCTTGCACAAAATTTCATAATTTCAAATATGGGAGGCATGTACAAATGAATTTGGATCACAATACCAAAGGGCGTTGTTGACATTCAATCTCCAAGGCTTCAAAGGATAAAAGTAAAATTGTTAAGGTATGGCATGTGTCAAATACAACTTGGGAAAGGAGATGCACATTGCTTATTTTCACTGAAGGAATTTCATAAAGGAGAAAAGTGTTGAAGACAAATTTATAACAGAAATAGTGTATTCTATTAACATCACAGCAGATAAAAAAGAGGAATTTAGGAGAGAAACGGCAAATGACGAGGATTGATGAAATTTTGCATTGATGGATGGCCTACCAATCTAATAAAAGTGCCTAATACAATTAAACCTTACTATTATTCACTCTTGATGTGTTATTATGCTTCTGTGGAAGAGTTTTGGTACCAAAAAAGTTAAGAGAAAGCATGTTGTTATTGTTGCATGTTAATCAATATAGGATAGAGAAGACTCTACTAAGATCAAAACAGATATTATATTGGCCACAGATCAATAAGAACATTAAAGAAAAGTATAATTATTCTAAGTGTGAGAAATATAAGAGCAATAATACATATGAGAAAGTGTCCAGTGACATTTGCGAATATGCTAGAAAGTCGTATCTAGTTTTTATTGACTACTTTGCTAAATGGTTAGACGTGTTAAGCTCGCATGACATGGAGCAATGCAACCTGCAACGTCATGCAAGATGCAATTTGCCTTGATCAAAGGCAAGCGCAGTTAAAGCCCAGCTGATTGACTTTTGCAAGAGCTTGCAATTGCAACTTTATCGGTTTGGTGGGATTTCTATTGCCTGAAAGTTGCAATTCTAGGGAGAAGTCTAGTTACTTTTGGTTTACCAACTCACTAAATGTCCCTCAGGCTCTAGAAGCAAGGCAGAAGTAGCTATAATTATGGACAGTGATGCACTGATTACTTTCTTCTTATTTATTTTGCTTAGTTTTGATATTTTCATTTTTAAACAGACCGAAAAAATATTCAAGACACATAAAAATTTTTTTTTGAGGTTAGAAAATTGCTATTGAACCGCCGTATCGGTCCTTTAAAATAATTTATGAAGCCGGCGGCGGCAGCGGTTTATTAGCAACCGCTATTTTTAAGGGGGGGAGGAGGCAGCCATGTTGCAATAGCAACAGACTTCCATAATGTCAAACAACATGCAAGATTCAACATCGGCAATACTTTGACCTTGCACGAACTTGCTGCAATTTCTTGCATTGAAAAGTGTTTGCTACATATGATATACCTCTTGAAGTTGTTACAGATAAAATTTCATATAACGCGTATAAATGTCAAAAATTTGCGAAAGAATGGGGCTTTCGTTTTATAACGTCTGGTACACATTATATCAGGTCAAATGGACAGACAGAAAGAGCTGATCAAGTACCTAAAAACATTTTACCCAAATGTTATACTTTACAAATGGCCTTTTTGGAGTATCGTAATCCTCCTGTTAGTGGCAGTGACAGAAGTCCAGGGCAATTGCTAAAGAATCGTAATTTAAGATCTAAATTGTTAAGATTAACTAGATCTCTAATTCCTAGTGACACTGATTATGGAAAAGAGCGTGAAAAGCTGGAGATAAATTGAATTCTCTACAAGAGAAAGGAAAGTGATACGACAAGGGGAAAATATACTCGTGAAAGAAGAAAAAGTGTGGAGACCAGAAAGAGTGTGGAGACCAGGAAGGGTTATTCAAAAATTGGCGGTCTTACCTTGTAAAAATAGAAAACGGCTAAGTTATGGTTAGAAATTTGCACCATCTTATACAATCTCAGACTGAGTCCATGATCAGACAAAACATAACTGATCTAACTGAGGATCATAAGCCTCTCTTAGCCACCAAGACAATATACGGCAAAATGAATTTAGTGAAATTCAAACACAGCTATATAGATCCCAGGTCATAAATAGTGGTGAACCCAATAGGCGAAGTAACAGGTCTACACAGATGCCTAAACATCTACAAGATGTCCATTAATTGGTCAATCATAGAAGAGGTAAGGTGTAATATGATTATGTTCACGGATTCTTAGACACGGCGAAGTGGTGACGACTAACTTGGATATTAACCTAAATGACGGTTAATGTTATGTCACATGTTATTTAACATCTAAGTTATTTGTACTAATTTTTAGTTTTTTAATAAATAATTAAATTCAGACAACTAAAGTTTTTATTCATGATATATCTTATTTAATAACCACCATATTTTCATAAGACATGCCATAACTCAGTCAAATTTGCTCAAAATGGCGGCGAATCGTACATTAAACCATGAGGTTCCAATTTTTCCAGGGTAGGTGATGATTCCCTATACAACGCCTAATAAAGTCCTATCAAACTCAAGCACCACGAAGGAAAGGAGGGGTCCCAATATTCACTTTTTTAGGTTTTGGGCATTTATCTCGAAAACGCTCTGTCGTACAGAAAATTTTATTCCATTTAAAATTATAGTTGATAAAATTCTTTTCAAAATGGTACTCCATGTTTGTTCTTAAGTGTTACCGTTTTTGAGGTATGAGATATGAATATGAAAAAAGTAGTAAAAAGTATCTCAATATTATCAGTTTGACGTCGAACTAACCGTTACCGAGAAAATTACAGCAAAAGTTGAAATTATTGTAAACTCATATATTTTAACATATGCGTGATAGTTTTGAGACTTATTAGAATGATTCTGGTGGCCACAGATAACTAAAGACCAAATTTACTATACATGAAAGTGAGACACTAATAGATTTTCTTTATCATTGGGCTCTGCCTTTATAGCTCAGATTTTCTACTTACCTCTTAACCCCTTTATAAATTTACTTTAACCTTTTATGATTTAACAATGATTTACCTTAAGAGTAAATTTACATACATTTAAAGACCTAAAAAGACTCCTAACTTCTCAGTAATGACCCATTTATATATTAATAGGGACCTCTCGGTAGATCGGATCTTTTATCTATGATTTTCAATCTCAATTCTTTATAATTAATTTATAAAAAAAAAATTATTTTTTTTATTTCAATATTTCTTATTCTCGTTTTCAGTTTCTTTCGATATTGCTCTTTGGTTTGTGTTTATTTTATCATTCTTATCTCAGTTTTTACGTAAATTTCCATATAAGGAATCTAGCTATTGTAATTGATTCAATGGCTGGACCCAGACCCGGGAATAGTGGCGCTACGCCGTTTGTAAACTGGAGAATAAGAATCAGCAAAAAGATATTTCGTTCCGGCACGATAGAGGTCGCAATTTTTGTTCATTCGACTCCAAATTTGGTACAAAAATTCTTTGGGCCAATTATTCATTGTGTATTGTAAATGAGCGGTATACCTCTAAGGGGGTGGAAACTGGAAGGGATTGAAATTTAAAAAGATTAATATCTAAGCCATTTTTTGAAGACCTTCATTTGTGGAACTGGAAGGGGTTGAAGTTTCAACAAATTTAAATCTCCACCTTTTTTAAAAATACTAAACATGAGTCTTCTTTCATGTCCTAATTATTGTAAAGTTAATTTATCTGGAACTCAAACCTACGGGGGTCGGAGTGCAGGGGGTCGAAATTTAAAAAAATTCATATCTCCGCCATTTTCGAAAATAGTCAAACAGGCCATGAACATTTTATGTTCTAATTGTTATACAATTAATTCGCTTAAAACTTTTTTCGATCCGACCATATCGTAGATTGGAGAAGGATGTAAAACTCTCAACAGAAATCTACCTTCACCTATCGACCCTACCGACAGGATTTTTTTTATTTTTTGCCTCGCATTCTTTCTTGTTTCTTTCTGTCTCCTGTCTTATCTTACCTTATCGTATTTTACTCTTGTACTGGTTAATTGTAATTTCGTTTTTTGTCTAAGGTAATTTTTCTATTTGTAATAATAAAATATTCTCAAAATGAAAAATCATCTATTTTATTTTTTTTCCTGTAACGTACACGATTCTAAATAAATATTTATTTACATAATTTTTCAAATTTTTTTTTTAAACGTCAATTGACAAATCTCTTATCTCTTTTTTTATCACTAGATTAAATGTTATTTTTAAAATTGCCAAACAATACTCTAGCGAGGACTGATCATCTTCAATATGACTGACCCCTTTTTATTTAATTTTCTTATCAATATAAGTTTTTTAATAATATTCGTTGATTTTCAAACTCTCATGTTATATTTCTATTATAAATTTAAAAAAAAAACTTCATTGACCATGTTAATTGCTTAAGAGGCACTTCATCAGAAAACCATACTCTACTTTTACATTTTTTTACGCGATTTTTTTAATATTTTTAAAAACTGATACATACACGG
The DNA here is from genome assembly GCA_963243735.1 of Neocrepidodera transversa. Classification (NCBI taxonomy): domain Eukaryota; kingdom Metazoa; phylum Arthropoda; class Insecta; order Coleoptera; family Chrysomelidae; genus Neocrepidodera; species Neocrepidodera transversa. The sequence goes on from OY725341.1 coordinate 21,678,905, forward strand.
TTAAAAGCTTTAACATATTTCAGCAAAATTGGATTGTACGTTCAATGAAATGAGCCTTCACAATGAATTTAGTTAAACTGAGTTCGAGACTAATTACGACACCATATGTGAACAGCACTAAGCGAGATTTGTAATAAGATGCAGTCTACGATGTTAAACTCGAGATACATTCTCAACTGAGAATTCCGTTCCAAGTGATTTAAATACAAAAATATTAAAAATGTAGATATAATAGGAAAAGAAATTATTAAATTTTAACTTAATACGGCAAATTTAGTTTAGGGGAAACTAGTAGACTCATAGAGAGACTTGACCCAAGGCTAAATTATCAATATAGAAGACGTTTGTAAGGTTGGTATTTGTCCAACTGCATATTAAAACAAATTAGCCTTTTTCGATTTAAACTGCGCGAGCGGTTGCGGTTGACAGATAAATGACAGCGGTCCTGATTAAATTTGACAGCGGTTGCTATTTGTGACGTCACTCAAGATTTTAAATCGAATGAGATTGTTGCAAGTTTGGTTGACATTGATAGTGTTTACTTTTTTATTTTTATATCATTTTATGTTATAAGATTATTATAAGATGTTTATGTTTCTGAATTGTAAAATTTAACAACTAAATAGTTACTAAATATTGGTCATACAACTGCTGGATTAATTGAATTCGTAAGTACTAAATTTTTAACCAAAAAATGATCTTGTATATAATTAAAATGTTTATAAAACAATAGCTAAGTTGTTATTATCAACTAGGGTGGTTTTAATAAGTTTTTAAAACGTAATTTACTTCCAGGGTGAGCAATATTAAATTTTTTTAAGAAAATTTTTATAGATCTCTTTACTTCCTGTATATTCTTTGTAATCCTTAACAAAACAAACCAAGACTAATGTACTATATACGCAATTTTTTAATTTTTTTGTTTTTATTCATTAAAATATTCTAAATTATACAAACAAGTAATATACAATTTTTTCCCAAGAAATTTTTTTTTACCTAGTAGGTGACTCTGCATAGCGCTGCAGACAGTAGCTTATATGACACCATGTAGAAAACAATACATAATTAAGCTAGGCCTGAATAAGTATCGAACATGCATTTGGGATTTTAATGCAGATAAAGAATTTTACAGTATTTATGCAATAAACTAGGAATTAGAAACGGATTAAAATCTGAAATTTTAATAAGTTTCAATAACTATACAATGCAAAAAATAAATTATTCAAATCTGAATTTTTAATGTTATTTTAATAATTAATAGGGCATATTTTATAACGTTTAAATAAACATTTATTTTGTATGTGTTTTGATTTATATTTTAATTTATAAAAATTAACCAATTGAAGAAAAAAATATAAATTAGGAATTTTAAATTATATATTAATCCCAAATTACAAAGCACACTGAACTTTTCTTGTCAAATAATAATACACCTAGGTATTTATTTATTTTTGTTGTACGCTCAACGATATTTTTTAGAGGTTAGCATAATTTTCAACAAATAAAAATACTTATTTTATGCGTTCGCAGTATTTCGTCTCCTAAATTAATAACAAAAAAAGGATGACATTATTGTGCGACAAAGATAAGTATATACCAACTCTTGCAACCACTGTAAAAGGCTGGTCCATGTTGCGAGCGGTTGCGGTTGGTATATGACGTCACGCTTTCTAAATCGAAAACGACTTGTCCTGATTTTGACAGCAACCGCGATCAGGACCACTAAATCGAAAAAGGCTATTGTCTCGGTTTCAGAGTAATTTTTGTAAATTGTGAGTTGCGGCATATTTTTTCTTTATCTTCAAAGGGAAGATTTTTTTATGACTTAATACTATTGGTTTTAATGGTATGTTTTGCAATTTAACATTATTCTCAAGATAATGTTTACTTTAAAAAAATAATATCAAGCAGTTCAGAATGGGCACTTGACCCAGAACGATTAAGGAGACTTCACACAGAATAATTAGGGATACTTGACATTGAAACAAAATTATTGTTTCAGATGCCACAAAAATATAAAAGAAAAGAAGGTGTCAAATTCCGTGAAGCAATTGTGATGTGGGATAGTAAGATACCCATGTAGAGTATCTAAATGTTGGGTAGATAAATAGTAGATACTTTCAGCAATAAATTTAATGACTATCTAGTAGAGTTTGTTTAACCATCCTTTGCCGTTACGTCATAATCGGTGACGTATTCTGCTGTTTTACGTTTGTCGTATATTATTTGAATGTCATTTTACACATAACCTCAAAATTAAAATATAACTAATGACATATGTTAAGGATTGTTTTCAATGACCCATGTTAAGGTGTGTTTGTATTAATAAATTGGTAATGCCGAAAATTGTATTTTGCTTTATGGGTTGCGTACATTTTTACATAATTTAGTAATTTTTTTTAACTTGAAACCTCCTTTTTTTAACTGATTTATTTCAAATTTCTAGTTTGGGGATGTAACTATTCATATTTTTAAAAATTGTATAGTAATTATTCTCTGTGTTATTATGAGAAATACTTTCGTAAGTATTCCTAAAAAATGAAAATAAAACACATGTATGGGAGAAAACAGGCAATAAATAAATTTATTTCTGAAAAAACTTCCAATACAAATAGGAAAAAGGAACGAAAAATCGGATAAGAAACGTAAACTAAAATAGCATGTAATGAAATAAAATGCAAAATCTAAGCTTCATCATTGACAAAATCACCTTCATCATCACTTTGGGAGTTCGATTCACTCAGATCTATGATAACAGGAAGAAAATGAGATGCATCAATGTATTTTTCTTATTCCCAGTCATTAGTGATTAATTGATTTGTGTGCCTGAAATAGTGCTTCCATGAAACATGTCCAGCATGAACTTTGATTTTGTAGTCTTTATCTATTTCTATTCCACTAGTAACTATTTTTTGAACGGTTCTAATAGATATGTCTAGAGCATCAGCAAGATGCCATAAAATTTAATAAAATCACATCAATAAATGCTTACATTTTGCATAATACAGCTAGATATTTACGTTGGAGACTGCATTTAACGGTAAAAGCGGTTTTCCAGCATATCTTTCTCTTGAAAAGTAATTAATCAACTTCAAAATTAAAGTTTGCTCTTTCTCATTATACCGGGAAGGCATTTTACCAATGAACAATTAATTGAAAAAGGCGAAAATAATCAAAAATACTCAATACAAATCAAAATATGACAACTTAACTGTCAAAAGTAATAAATAATCTGAATTAGTTAAGAAATACGTCAATGACGTCATAATTCCGTCTTATCCATTTCATGATGGAGAGATCGAGATGGATAATGTATGACGCAACGGCAAAAGATGGTTAAACAAACTCTACATGTTTACTACAATAATATAATAAATCGATAACTCATCGATATTGAATCAATAATTGAGAATGAATAACGAATCAAGAATGACCCCTCTTAAAGAGATAACAACCTATATATGCAAATCCAACGATAAACATTTCCTGACCTGGGAAACAGCCGGCCTTCAACTTGTCGGCGTTACCATGCTATATCACGTTACGTATAACTCAACCTTTATATTTTTTAGATTATAACTAGTTTAATGAACTACGATATATTATTATTTAAGGTTATTTTGTATTTTTCCCACTTATTTATATGCATTTAAGGGCGCTGGGAACAATTTGTACCGCTTATTTGCGATGCGACATCTAGTATCAAGTAACAACATTTTTATAAAAAAATTGCTGAAGCTGTAAGGGAACTGCAAAGTGTCTGAAAATTGGTAAAAATGAAACTAACTCTAACTTCATTAAATTTAAATAAACATTATTAACACTTGTTACTAATTTGAAATCTCAGAATGTTCAATATTATAGTGCGATCTTGACTCGCTTTTTAAAAAGCTCTAGCTGTGAGATAAATATTCTCATCGACAATCTAGAAGCTTAAACAAAATAATTTAATGTGAAAAAGACAACTACCCTCCTGAACGATCAAGAAGCTAATGAATGTGGATAATAATTTGGCGCTTCTCAAGAGAGGTTAGAACGGATTTTAATTTGTAATGGACTATTCCATATTCGGATGCAACTGCACTTATCCCTCTCTATGAGAATGATATATAGAAATAGATGAGTGTTAGTTTTAACGGTTTATTCTAGAAATAATTCTTTTGGTATAGCTGAACGGTTTCACATTATACGATAAATGACGTGGAAACATTTTTGATAAAATTTGTTGATTTGGAATCTATTTTAAGATTGCAGGATAATAAATTGTAAAGTGATGATCAAAAGTATGAACCGAAATACGAAACATATTAATTTTAAAAGAAGTAGAAATTAGTTTGTAAATTCTGGATAATATTCCAGTGAAATTTATCCAAGTCGATGTGTAAAAATAATTGAACGAAAAGTTTCCTAACTTCTTATGGCTGAATGATCCAATACAAGCAGAAATCGCTTTGGCTTATTAATACAGCCTTCCAGACGATGAAACCTTATCTGAGCAAGACGAGGATTTTGATGCTGTTGAGGAGTTACATGACTTACTGGAGGTTCCTGAAAGTAACGACTCATTTCAAGAGCAGGATTCAAACTAAGAAACCCAAGAAGGCGGAAACAGACGCTATCAAATACGACAAATATCTGAAATGGACCCATGATGCAACGATTCTTGACAATCTCAGGAATTTACCAAAGAAGCGAGTTGTCAAATGAATCTTGAAACTCGGCTGAAAGAAAAAGTGTTCGCAGATGTGATTCAATTATTAGTAAGTGAAACAAACAGCTCTGCAGCTCAGAATCTGAAACGAAACAATAAAAACATAGAAATAAAAACTGACGCAGGATTATTAAAAAATTGGACTGAAACTAACGCTGATGAAATAAAAGCACTAATTGAGGTGCTAATATTAATGGGTATACATCGGTTACGACGCCTAGCCCGTTACTGGTTAACTGATCCTCTACTTGGGCTACGCCAAGTATCCAAAATAATGTCATTAAAAAGATACAAATAAATAATTGAGAACTTGATCATCAACAACAACGAAACTGCAATTCTAATATGACAACCAGGACATGATAAACTACATAAACTTCAACCAAATTAAAGCAAAGCATATAGAAAGGGAAGCGAAGAAGGAGCAAAAAGAAGATAAAGAAAAGGCAAAGAAATTACTATTTTTGGAACAAACATCGTTCACCAAGAAGATTGTCAAGAAATTGTTATCGGACACGGAAAGTTTAGAATCAGATTTAGAACCGAAACTGGATATTTCAGAATTAAGCTTAGAAGAGAAAGACGTAAATTACCCAAAAAAGATGATTGGATTATTGTAGCATTTGCTGGAAAGCGAAGCATAAGAAGTTTTGTTGGGCATTTTCTTAACGATTCCCATGGATGTTATTTAGTGAAAAAAATCTAAAATCGACAACCAACATTTCAAGTGGCAACACGATGATACATCCGAAGTTGATCCTGAACAAATTGAAAACGAAAACCAACAAGGGCAGTGACAGCGACATGTTTCGGCCAAACGGTGAACATCATCAGGCCTATAATACAAATAGTATATTAGAAAAACAACATTTTGATTAGAGTTATGTTGTACACAAGATTTACGATTAACATTTTTGTAAATACCTTATTATGTTCTCATTGTTTTATAATAAATTTTGTGGTATGACTTAGAGTTTTTTTATTATTCATGAATAATTTGCCACATTTGAGTATGGATTATCTTCTCTTAAAAAAATAAAAATAGAAACACTAACTTTATATTTAAGCAAAACTTCAAATTTGCTGTAGAATAAGAATTATAATTTTTATAATTTGGTAGCTACTTACAGAAAAATAAAATATGCTTTTATTTTCTTGAAACTTTATTAATAAGAGTAAAGTCTACAACTCGGCCAAGTGTCCCTAATGGTTGCTCAAGTGTCCCTGTATATTTGGGACTCTTGATCCAAATGTAGCCTTTAGAAAAAACGCAAATTTTGATATTATAGGGTTTTAAAATTTGAAATGTGTTTGATACTCATTATGCATAATATCACATAAAATGTGTGTATGTTATTCATATATTTCTATAGATTATTAAAAACAAATATAAAAATAAATACCTGTCACATGGGTCAAGGATCCCTAGTTTCCCCTACTTGCCTTTCACTTTGTTGTGTATTTGTTTTGAATTTAGCATAGTGCAAACAGATGAAGTGTAATCACCAATAAAAAGCGTGAAAAATCCGATTAAAGCCATAAAATAAAATTTTAAAAATCCTCATTTTACTCCTAAATTGTAGATTTTTTATTAAATAAATTATTTATATTCGTTATATTATCATTTCTTGGCTTTCATTGGAAATGTACATTATTTTTAATTAACACTTTAACTAGGAAAGCGAAAATTACAGTTTCATCTTTTATTTTCAGAATAATTTTTTGTAGCATATTTTATTTATAAACTTTGAAGTAATTTTCGTTCATATGAACTCTTTAACTATTTATTTTTTAAACTAACTTTCATTTGGTTTAAAAATTTACACCAAATTAATGAAATATTTAAACACGTACAAGAATATAATAAAAAAACTAAATAATATATTAAAATTAATTTAATAACGTTAAAAAGAGAAATAAATATTTTGTTAATGGGAATTTTTTAAAAAATTTTAATAATGAATTGTGAACTGGAAAAAAGGGAAAGACCAAAAGGAGTAAAATAAAAAATGCTAATTGTAGTATCTCCCTTTTCTCGCAATCACAATTTTTTATCTAAAATTTGAAAAATATTCGCAAACATAGTATAATTTAGTACATTTTAATAACGTTGATATTTTTTTGTCACAATGGCTAAACCATATGTAACTAGAAATTTTAATTCAAATATTGTTTCTAAAACTAAAAAAACAAATTAGCAGTAAAATTATAACGGTAACTGAATACCATTAAAAAGAGGAAAAAACATACGATATGTTTGACTTTTTTCAAAAATTTTAAGCAATATTTGTGAACTTGAGAGAAGGGAGAGACCAAAATGAGGAAAACTAATCCTTACAGTTGTGGTCTCTCCCTATTCTAACAATCACAATTTTTTGTCTAAAATTTAAAAATATTGGTGAATATATTATATTTTCTTCTATTTGTATCTACAGGTAGTAAATTTTAATAACATCGACAGTGTTTTTGTTACAGGGGCTAAACCATATGTAAACCAGAAATTTTCATTCAAATTTTGTTCTTAAAACTACAAAAAACGAATGATCTGAAAAATTATAACAGGAACTTAAGACCATTGAAAAGAGAATAAAACATACTATAAGTTAGAATTTTTTCGTAATTTTTAAGCAAAATTTGTGACCTTGAGAAAAGGAAGAGACCACAATGAGGAAAATTAAAAAATTCCTTTTGGTTGTGGTCTCTCCCTTTTCTCACAATTAGAATTTTGTATCTAAAATTTAGAAAATATTCGCATGTATATATTTTTTTCACTTTCTATCAACAGTTAGTACATTTTAATAACGTCGAGAGTTTTCTTTGTTACAGGAGCTAAACCATATGTAAACCAGAAATTTTCATTCAAATTTTGTTCTTAAAACTACAAAAAACGAATGATCTGAAAAATTATAACAGGAACTTAAGACCATTGAAAAGAGAATAAAACATACTATAGGTTTGAGTTCTTTCATAATTTTTAAGCAAAATTTGTGACCCTGAGAAAAGAAAGAGACCACACTGAGGAAAATGAAAAAATTCCTTTTGGTTGTGGTCTCTCCCTTTTCTCACAATTAGAATTTTGTATCTGAAATTTAGAAAATATTCGCATGTATATATTTTTTCACTTTCTATCAACATTTAGTAGATTTTAATAACGTCGAGAGTTTTATTTGTTACAGGGGCTAAACCATATGTAAACCAGAAGTTTTCATTCAAATTTTGTTTTTAAAGTTACAAAAAACGAATTATCCGAAAAATTATAACAGGAACTTACGACCATTAAAAAGGAAATAAAACATACTATAGGTTTGAGTTCTTTCATAATTTTTAAGCAAAATTTGTGACCCTAAGGAAAGAAAGAGACCACACTGAGGAAAATGAAAAAATCCATTTGGTTATGGTCTCTCCCTTTTCTCACAATCATAATTTTGTATCCCAAATTTGGAAAATATTCGCATGTATAGTATATTTTTTTTCTCTTTCCATCTGCATTTAGTAAATTTTAATAACGTCGACAGTTTTTTCAGTTAAAAGGGCTAAACCATATGTAAACTAGAAATTTTAATTCAAATTTTGTTTTTAGGGCTACAAAAAACGAATTATCCGAAAAATTGTAACAGGATCTTAAGACCATTGAAAAGAGAATAAAATATACTATAAATTTGAATTTTTTTATAATTTTTCAGCAAAATTTGTGACCTTGAGAAAAGGAAGAGACCACAATGAGGAAAATAAAAAAAACCTTTTGGTTGTGGTCTCTCCCTTTTCTCACAATCACAATTTTGTATCCAAAATTTGGAAAATATTCGTATATAAAGTATATTTTTTTCTTTTTCTATCTAAATTTAGTCAATTTTAATAACGTCAATAGTTTTTTTGTTACGGGGGCTAAACCATATGTAAACCAGAAATTTTCATTCTTTTTTTTTAAAGCTACAAAAAACGAATTATCCGAAAAATTATAACAGAAACTTAAGACCATTGAAAAGAGAATAAAAAATACTATAAATTTGAATTTTTTCATAATTTTTAAGAAAAATTTGTGACCTTGAGAAAAGGAAGACACCACAATTAGGAAATTAAGAATATCCTTTTGGTTATGGTTTCTCCCTTTTCTCATAATCACAGTTTTGGATCTAAAATTTGGAAAATATTCTCATCTATACTATATTTTTTTCTGTTTCTATTTGCATTTAGTAAATTAACGTCGACAGTTTTTTGTTACAGGGGCTAAACCATATGTAACTAGAAATTGTAATTCAAAAATTGTTTCTAGAAATAACGAATTATCCGTAAAATTATGATAACTGAATAACATTAAAAATGGAAAGAACTATACTATAAATGTGAATTTTTTCAAAATTTTTAAGAGAAATTTGTCAATTTGGGAAAAGGCAGAAACCAAAATGAGAAAAATAAAAAATCCTTACGGTTGTCTCCCTATTCTAACAATCACAATTCTTTATTTAAAATTTTGAAAATATTCGTGAATATAGTATATTTTTTCTCTGTCTTTTTCCAGTAAGTATATTTTAATAACGTCTACAATTTTTTTGTTACCGGGCTGAATAATATGTAAACTAGAAATTTTAATTAAAATTTTGTTTCTGAAGCTTCAAAAAAAGAATTATTCATAAAATTACGATATTAACTTAATACAACTAAAATGAGAATGAAACATACTATAAGTGGAAATTTTTGGAAAATTTTTAAGAAAGAATTATGAACTTGAGAAAAATAACAAATACTTATAGTTGTGGTCTCTCCATTTTCTCACAATCACAATTTTTTATCTAAAATTTGGAAAATGTTCAAATCTTCATTTGGTACATTTTAATAACGTAAATACTTTTTTTATTACAGGGGATAAACAATATGTAACTATAAATTTTAATTCAAATTTCATTTATAGAGCTAGGAAAAATATAAATTATTAGTTTTAGTGATTATTGTGGTATCTATAGCAGTTACGGTATTAAAGTAATAACTTTTTAGCATAAAATGTATGCACCTCACTTTTAGTAAAAATAACAAAGTTAAAATGTTTAAAAAATAAATTTTAAAATAAATTAAAGTATTTAACCATATTTATTACCAATTAAAATTACAAGAAAAATTAAAATTTTTATGATATATAAATAAGCAAAAAATAAATTTTAAAGTCTAACGTCTTCAATAATGTAATAAAATTCATCATAAAAATTGAAATGTAGATTGAGTTATATAATTTTTCTTTTAATTAGCAGCTTTATTTCCTGGAATAATTGACCATTTCCGATAAAATTATAAATTATTTTATTTAGTATAAACCTGTATGAAAATACAAAAATTAACTTATATTAAAACTCACATGTATATGAAGGATCTCGTGTTGTCCCACCAGAGCATGTTGATGTTTGACCCAGAGAGCGAAAAACGCTTCCATCCAGCCCGATGTCACTCACGGAACTGAACTGGAGGCGAAAGGGCCCAAAGGGACTAGCATCGGGGCGCGTCGGGATGCCCGCCGTCGAGATGCTCTGGCGCCTGTCCATTCCGTCCCCTAAAGGTAAACTTATTTGGGTTTATCTCCGCCCTGACGCCTCTCCCGCTCGTCCCGGAATTGTATGTTCGACATTGGCCAAAATAAATATGTGAAAAGTTTTTTTTTAGTTCAAATCGGGATTTGATTGGACTTTTTACGTAATAAAATTAGAAGTGGGATAGTCTAAGTTGAAACAATCAGTTATTTTTTTTGCATAAAAGCTATATTTTACTTTTAAACTATATTTAATTATTAGTAGGCATTTTTTCGGGGTTCTTTATTGTGTTTTAATTTCTTTCCCACTATTTTATTTTGCATTTCAACATTATTTTTATTCATTTTTCTTATTAAATTTTTGGGTATGGCCAATTTTACTTTCCCGACCCACCAACTAGAAGGGAAAGTATTGAGAACGAGCTAAAAAAAAATTCGAGATAAAAACGAAAATATCCATTTTCGGGTCCCCTGAGATGATTAAGACCATTTCCAGACGGAAGTCTGTCTGTCTGTCTGTCTGTCTGTGTGTGTATGTATGTGTGTGTATGTAGGTGTGTATGTATGTGTGTGTGTATTCTTCCACGATAGATGCCACACGGTTAATCCGATTGAGCTGAAATTTGGTATAGGGGTTTCGGTTACTCGTCAGAAGAACCCATTAGTTTTTGTACGACATCTCTCAAACGGAAGTATCACTATCAAAAATGACAGATGCAATATGTCACGCAATATGTCATTTGAAAGCACTTGAAAAACTCTATTCAGAACAGTCAAAATTATTTCTCCAACTGTCATCTGTCAAAAATATAAAAACGTCAAAATTTGAAACTTCAGCATTAAATATCTGAAAAAGTATTGATCCGATTGAGCTGAAATTTGGTATATGGATTTGGGTTACCCGTCGGAAGAATCTATTAGTTTTTGTACGACATCTGTTAAACGGAAGTCTCACTATCAAAAAATGACAGATGCAATATGTCAAGGAATTTGAGTTGAAATATGTCATTTGAAAGCCGTTAAAAAACTATTCAGAACAGTTATAATTATTTATCCAACTGTCACCTGTCAAAAATAAAAAAATGTCAAAATTTGAAACCTCAGCATTAAATATCTGAAAAAGCATTCGTGGATAATCGTCGGGAATGTTTTGGGGTGACACAATAGATTTTTTTAGATTTTTAATGTTAAAGTTTCAAATTTTGACATTTTTTTATTTTTGAAAGGTTGCAGTTGGAGAAATAATTTTGACTATTATGAATGGAGTTTTTCAAGGGCTTTCAAATGACATATTGCAAGTAAAATTCTGTGACATATTGCGTCTGTAATTTTTTGACAGTGACACTTCCGTTTGACAGATGTCGTACAAAAAGTAATGGGTTCTTCCGACGGGTAACCCAAACCCATATACCAAATTTCAGGTCAATCGGATTTAACGTGTGGCCTCTATCGTAGAAGAATACACACAGACGGACCGACAGACAGACAGACAGACATATAGACAGACAGACAGACACACAGACAGACAGACAGACAGAGAGACAGACAGACAGACAGACAGACTTCCATTTAGAAATCGCCAAATCATCTTAGGTGACCTCAAAATGGATATTTCCCACTTTATCTCGAAATTTTTTTAGCTTGTTCACCTTCTCGGAGGTGGGTGGGGAAAGTAAAAAAAAAAGTTAAAAATGCTGAAAAAAAGTAAAATAATGCTAAAAACGCTAAATATGCAAAAAATCCCAAAAAAAGAAAAAAAAAATGCAAAGAAACGAACAAAAATAAGTGGAAAAATGCAAAAAAAAATACAAACATATACAATGAAGTACACAATAATTTATGAAAAGCAAAAAATTAGGTGAAAATGATAAAAATTCTAAAAAAAAAAAACCAAAGAAAGTTTTAAAAGTGATAAAGGAAATTGTAAAGAATGTTAAAAAATGCCAAAAAAAAATCAAAAAAAAAAGTAAAATAATGATAAAAATGCAAAAAGTGCAAAAAATGCCAAAAAATTAAAAAAAAAATGCAAAAAGATGCCCAAAATCTAAAAAAAAGTAAAAAAACACTGAAAAAATTAAAATAATGCCAAAAAACGTTAATAATGCAAAAATAACCCAAAGAGTAACAAAAAACCAAAAAGAAGCAAAAAAATGAAGCTAAAAAATCATAAATATTCTAAAAAAAGCAAAAAAAGTTTAAAAAGTTTAAAAAATGTAAAAAATGTTAAAAATATCTGAAACAGTATTCCTGGATACTCGTTGGGAAAGTTTTGGGGCGACACAACCGATTTCTTTTCTATACGTTATTACTATTTTTATACATTTGTTTCATCATTCCAGCTAATATGTCCAATATTGTATAGTCTATACGAAGTCAATCCGAACATCTAAATAAAAGACTCATGTAAAAGTTGGCCCACTGTATGCCGACCGAATCTAGTCGATCAAATAATATTGCGTGGTCACACAAGCAAATTATGAAGGTCAAAAAATGTCTGGTCGACTGTGAACACCTGTTTTTCATTTTCAAGTAAATTATCAGTGCTTCGGCTTGGGTTAGGATTTATAAAATTATATCACGTCGCCCATGCTTTACAAAAAAGCCGCCGACATTCGAATTGAGTTCTTTTAGACTATACTTTCTTCTGTTCCACTTTTGTTCCCCACTACTGCCTTTTATCATTTTCCGCTACTTTTATCCCATTCTTTTCTTCTGTTTCTAATAAAGCATCTTGATCTACTTCAGCTTTTTCCTCAATCTGTCCAATTCTCTTTCCCCCTCGCAATTTGATTACTCTATTATAGTTTCACTAGACCACTGTTTTTTTAAGACAATTTTTATTAAAGATCTTTAAAATGACCCTAGATTGGTCAAGGTTGTAGCTAACTGCCTGAGGGGGGTACTTTTTTTCTGGCGGTGGGAATCAAAATTTTAGATAAATATGTCCGTTTCTATATTCCATATATTGTATTTCTTCTTTTCGTGCAATTTTTTGGTATCCTGGGGGAGGGGGTAATTATCTACTCCCTTGACGTGCAGAAAATACGTTAAAAGTTTTTATTTGTCTACAAAAAATTTCCCATTTTAGAAGCCCCACGAAATACAAAGCCGCCTTTTTTTTAAATATTTTCATATCCTATAAATTAATTTGCTTAATTTTAGATTCACATTTAACGAAATTAAAATATGTAAAATTTTAAATGAATTCAAGAACTCCACATGTATGTACCAATAATCCTTTAGAAAATGGAAGTTAATCCCATTTATCCCTTTTAGAAATGTTAGGAATCATGACCACTAGACCACCTTTAACTGCTTAAATTAGTTTTTAGTCTAGAAGTCCACTCAATTATCCAGGAACGCTTCCAGGAACATACGGGAATATTTCTACATATAAAAATAAATTTTCTAATTAGATTATTAGAGTCATATATAATTAAAATAAAAATAAGAATTAGTTTAAAGTAAAGCAAGGATTTATTTAAGTTATAGCCATATTTTGTTTTAATTTTGATATTTCTATATTTTGGAGATATTGTCACACAAACAGTGACAGAAAACAATAAACCCAAGTAGCTCAGCTACGGATGGGCAGACAGACAGACGGTTTTAGTTGACTTGGGTCACTGAAAATGATAAAAGCAGGGTTCCAAAATTCGAAACGGTTCTCGAGTTATCGCTGTCACGGGCAGACAGACAGACAAACAGATGGACGGACATTGTAAATTCAATAAATACCTTCGCTTTGCTTTGCTACTTATTATTAGGAAACAGCTACAGATAAAAAAATTTAAATTTAATTATGCCACAATAATAAAAACTCTTTAAATTAAAACCTGTAAAGTCTGGTTGAGTTATGAAGATCATAATGTATTATTTTTCCCAGTTTTTTGGGCTATATCAATCCTTCCATGGAATTTATAATGGAAGTTAAAAATTACAAATTTATACCAGTTTTAGATGTCTTAGTAACATGTAAATGAAAACTGAGACACATTAACAGATACCTTTAACATACCACTATCTTGCCCATAACAAGTCTATCACAAATTCTTTAATTCGAAAAACTTTCCATGGAACTTCAAATATACAGTCATTTTCAATGGTTATAATAAACTAAGTGTCAAGAAAAGCAAAAATTATAATTTCAAACTCCTTTCGTCCCAAAATAAAACTTTGAATCCAAACTATTTGACTTCTGTAACTTTTTTTACATTGAACAACAGATTAAATGGGTAAGGAAGGTGTAAAAAGTTATTTAAATCCTTCCAAGTAAATCCACAAGTATCTTCCTTCAGCAAAATATTCATTATCTTCTCTATCATCTAATGGATTCTATAAAATTCCGTGTTCCTGTGGTCAAGAGTTACAAGTTACAAGCGTTATAAGAAAACAGCTTTGGTCTGCCGTTCAATCTACTACTTCGAAACCGCCCAGTAGGTCCTGATTGAGGAAGCAACAGATAGATACGAAAAAGCATAGAAATTCGCAAGAATCCAAAAACGAGAATAGAGAAGAATAATATTATTTGTTACCAATATGAGTAGATAAGCTATGATAGTTCTGGCGTACTCCTTATGGAAATTAACATGGGAAATCGCTAAGGTCCATTAATCTAGTCAGTTTTTGGCTCATTCAAGGTCACTCGTAACGTCATCAGACGAGAGCTGTTCGAGAGCTCTACAAAAGCTGTTCGAGATCTGTTTAAAGCTGCTCGAGACCTGTTCCAGAGCTGTTCGAGACCTGTCAAAGAGCTTTTGAATAGGTCTCGAACAGCTTTAAACAGCTCTCGAACAGCTCTGGAACAGGTCTCGAATAGCTTTAAACAGCTCTCAAACAGCTTTTGAACAGGTCTTCAATAGCTCTCATCTGATGACGTCACGAGTGATCTTGAATGGGCCAAAAAATTACCAGAATGGACCTGAGCGAATTCCCATGTTAATTTCCATAAGGAGTGCGCCACAACTGTCATAGCTTATCTACTAATATGGAACCTAACCAAGATCAAGCCATTTCATTTGTCGCTATTCCATTTGCCGCCATCGAGATTTCTACCACAACAGTTCCCATCGCTTATTCACGAACCGTGCAACTTCAGAACTGCTACTGAGTTTTCGTGCTCGTTCCAACTTCTAAAAAAACTGTCTTTAAGGAAAGCAGTATCTATCTTGAAATTGACATGTGCTGGGATTGGACAAACCAAATCTTCACTTCTTAGATATACTATAACTTGGGAAAATATATTATAAGATTTCTTGATTATTTTCATCATTCCTTAATTAGTTGGTCAATTCCAAGTGAATAATTAAATATTATTTGTCAATGAATGTTTATCTATTGATGTATTTACTTTGCTTTTCGTCAATAATATGTTCCATTATTGACACAATTTCAAAGATGATATGATGTAGAGCAAGTGCTGTGCTAGGAAAAATCTGATCAATTAGTCTTTCTAAGTTAAAATAAGTTATTTAAACTAAATAGACAGTTTTTTATAAAACTGAGTAGGACCTAAGTCATAGATCAATGTTGAACAACCAAGTTTGATTCTATAGTGCAAAGTTCTTTAAGTTATACATACATAAAAATATTGAAAGTTGACTTATACACCGCAAACCGGCATATATTTTAGGTCTTATACCGGCACATATCCACTATTTAACTAACTGCATATTCACTTCACTGTAAACATTAGTATCTGTAAATGGTTTGCCTCATTTGAATTTATTCTTTACGTACAAATAATAAACATACATGTTCATTGTTTCACTTTTTTTAGAAATTTGCTTCACTTTTTTTAGATATAATGAACTTGGTCACCTCTGAAAAATGCCGCTTCAGGTACTTTTTCCCATAAGGAAAAAAAAACACTAATGATATGGCTCTGCCCGTCTGTCCGTCCGTCCATCTGTTCGCATATTTTTCTCAAGAACTATAGAAGATAGCGACAAATGGTTAACGGTTATAAATTCGGCAAATATTGAATGTGTGCATAGACGAGTTTGAGGTTTCTACGATTTTCGGTTTCAAAACCGATTTTTACGTATTCAGATTTGCGCTATATCTTATACTTTTTGAGAATCGTAACTGTTATGGGTCAAAATTTGCTCATGATAGCACTTACTGCTTTTTGGTCGGGAGACTTTCTGAGTGAATGGAACAAAGATGATTGCTACCCATCTCAGGGTAGACCTTCTTACACTATTTTAATGGAATGAACCACTTTCTGGCTTTAACACCAAAGTTAGCTAATCCGATTGTCTTTGTTCCATCTGTAATTAATAAATTTGCCTAACTTGTAGCTAATAATGATGTTTATACTAATTTAATAATTTCAACATTTATAAGATTTTTTAATACAATTTGTAGCTGTTTAGAAGTTAGTGATTAGTAGGAAAAACTACCCCATTAGTTTGCAATGCATTGAAAACTACAGTCGACTTATTTTTTATTCAGTCTTATACTAGAGGGACTGAAATAATAGAAAAAGAGACTGATAATTATTTTTCTACCTGTATCTATATTATAGTAATAAAACTTTTTTAGGCATCTAAAAACGTTAAACTACATTCTAAGAAAAAGTGGTTGGTTGACTTTTATAAATTATACGACATTACAAAAAGTAATATTTGATTCAATTATTTGCATTTTTACACAATCAATAAGATTTACGAAACAACATATAAGTAAAAATAATAAAGATATTAACTGCAGACTATGATATATGGACTAAAGTTCAAACAGAATCATTATTTTATCATCTAGGACTTCACAAAATGATCCTACTCATGTAAACTTGTACTAGTGCTTTTAGGAAATTACATGTTAAGTCACCAAGGTCTAAAATGCAAAAAGATATACCATTCAAGATCCATCTGGTCTTCAGTTCTGTCTTTTTTGAGAGGCACGATCAGATATATCAAATAGATCAACTACAGCAGACGTGCCTGACAGAGCTGAACCCTTTACTAGTGTGAGCTAAAGACCAGGCCAGACAGAGCTGAAGTAGCTGAAGACTAGACGGAGCTGAAGATCAGATCCGATGGAGCTCAAGTACATAAAATACGGAAATAAGTAGAAGACATTTGAAACAAAAAATTTTTATACATTTTTTTTAAGTTAGGTTAGGTTAGTATGAAAAAAACGAAATATTTAAAAATGAAATATAATGATAAAACTAGTAAAAGGAATAATCTCTGCGCGATTTTTCAAGACTACGGCCCGTTTACGTATGCGGAAGAAAGTCCGATTCGAAAAATAGAAATGATACCAAATTTAGATCAAAATTTCCTTCCTATTACAGATAAAAGACATTTCTAGAACCGATTTAGGATCCTTTTAGCACCAGTATAAAACCTTTATGGGACCACTGAAAAGCTTCTTTAGTCCACTATGGGATCTTTCTGGGACCGTTATGGCCAAATAAATATTAATTTAGTATTATAAACGAGTTTATTAAAAAAATATAAAATAGACATTATGCATTATAAGAACAATTAAAAAATTATTCCTTGCCCTCATTTTCCTATGTTTGTTTTCTTATTATTATTATTTTCTTAAGTTAGTTCCTTGACGTTGCCTCTTGCATAAAAGTGTAATGGCGACTGACTCGCCGCTCGGGTGGCTTTGGGAACGATGAAAGATGTCAAAGCGGTGTTGCCAAGAGGAAACACCTACGTTATGTATAACTCATGCACAAAATTCAAATCAGAAGAAAAATAATAGCAACTTTGGTATGGAATTTTTTAATATTTTTTCCAATAATATTTTGACACTTTTATAGATTATTTGTTGGTTAGTTTAACTTTAAGACATTTCACTTAAAATATATTTTTTTCAATATATCAACCTATCAACTGCATCAGTTCACGCAGTTAATTATTAATGACGAAAAATATTAAAAATCGAAATCGCTGAAAGACTCAACAGTGGACCTAAATCGGACGTCCTGGGGACGTACAAGACAGATGTCCCAGGGAAGTCGAAACTCAGTTATCCCGAGGGCGTCCTGAAAATGGCCTGGGACCTTCAGACCTGATTCGGATCTAAATCGGAGATCCTCGGGACGGCTTGTGTTATTTGGGTGAGGGCCTAGCACTGACCCTTCGGTTTTTAGCAACAGGTTTACAGTTGTTATTTTTGAACCTAACCTAACCTAACCACTTACTCATGTATTTATTTCGGTAAGTTTAAACATTATTAAATACACTTCTGTATTAAATAACATGTCTACACTTTAATCTATCTCTTTGACTGGACTGATAATTCTAGCCAATATAGAGAAATAAGACTTCTAAGGAAAGGCCGTTTACCTTAAGATGCACTATAATATTATGTATATGCCAAATTTCGTTGTTTTAGGCCTGTATTGTACATGTAGTGGAAAACTAAAAATGTTTGCTTAAGTAATAATAAGAATTATTAAAACCGCTCCTGGTTCTCTTGTCAAAATCCAGCGATCGAAATTAAATCCATTCCGGAGTATGAAATACTCATTTCAGGTGTGATTTAACGCGAAATCTCTTCTGAAAACGGGCTTTCAGCTAAGCTAATTGGGGTGTGCATATCACGAACACGTGACATATCAAGATGGCCACCAACGATTGTGTGTCTCTTACTGATGGGTAATTGCGAGAACTCGTTCCATACATACAAATAGGGCTCTGATTGTGTTCACAACGCTTCGCCAATTTTATACTTGATTTTCAAAGAATATTCGAATCAAATTGCTGCACCGAGTATGTGCATCTCTCAGTTTCAGGCCCGGGGAGCTTTAACTCGATATTATACTAATCCTACGGATATCTTCAGACATGCCAGAAAAGCTTTTATCGCTTGTATATGCTATTTTCGTTTCTAAACGCATTTCGTTATAGTAAGGAATTTAATCAAATTTATTCCTAATTATTCAATTAATTTTTTTAATTAAGATACAATATTATTGTAAACAGCATAAAATATATTGAATAGCTCTAACTACACATCTGTTACGGAAGAAAAACATATCAAACAAATGTTTGTCATCTCTATGAATCGCCCTGTAAGGCTTTATTATTTTATTAAATAAAATTTACTGATGGCCAAATAATTCAACATCTTTACTGGAAATGTTCTAAAGCAGGTAACTTTAACACCCTGTATGTTAGTAGTAGATGACATTTGACTCAGAGTTATTTAGTAAAATATTAATATTTGGAAGTTCTGAACCTATGATTACAATATTTACAAATTGTTATGAAACACCCTGTATATATAGTGTAAATATTTAAAATGTAAAGTAAGTAAAGTTTACGCAAAATCGCTCGGACACGTAAACTTTTAAATTTAAATGCGATCTTTTTTCTATGATATTTTTTATTATGACGTCATTACGTCGTCGCTATGACGTTATCACAACTTTTTTTTGAATGGCAGTATTCAATATTTTTATACGATGGAGGTAGATAATGTATTTCTAAAAACGGCAAAATGTCATACTATGATCTTAAAATTAATTGTATAAAATACCAAAATTATTAATAAAGCTTTAAAAATAATCAAATGAGATATTCAAATTGGAATCCTTCCACTTCTTGATAAATGGCAAGTCTGTTTTTAAATTCCTCTAAAACTTTTTCAAGAGTATAATAGCTCTAATTTTTTTCCGAATTCGTATTTTTAATTCTTCAAGATTATTTTATCCATTAAATTATACTTTAGACTTAAGACAGCCCCATAGGAAAAAGTCAAGCAGAGTAAAGTCTGGGGACCAAGCTGGCCATTTGATAAAACCTCTTCCTCCTATCCATGAAACTCTTATTGATACAGTACCAAAGTTACGTTCTGTAATAATTTAAAAATTTAAATTAAAGCGCATACGTCACTGGATTTAGAATTACTTTACAATTATAGGCCCCTGTCGAAAGATGGAATCACTTGAGTACTTGTTTCGCATACCCAGTCAACCTTATGGTATACGACAGCCGGTGTCGATCAGTAAGCTTCAGTGGCAGCCCGAAGTCCGAGTTGCTGTGGCGACTTAATTGGAGTAGCAGTGGCAGTCCCTCGATCTTTTAAGACAGGGAGCGAAACCAAGTTCCATTATACCTGTACCTAGTATTGCCAGATCTAAAATGCCCAAGGCGGTAGATTTGCCATGTAGAAAGCAGTAGATTTGGGTTTGAAAACGGTATCTGTCATACGACGTCATAACTTTGTTTCTTCCATTACTGTTTATAGTACTTATTAGTTACTTTAATTACTATGCTTATTTTTGCATGGTCTGTAGAATCAAAGATTGGATAGAGTGGATGAATATTCAAAACGACGACGACGTGTAAGACGAAATTATTGCAATTTTATAAGGGAAAAGTAAGCAGAAATTTGAAAAAATTATAGAAAAATAGGAAAAAATATGGAAAACTAGGGGACAATGGAGAAATAGGGAAAAATAGGGAAAATAAAGCAAAACAGGGACAAACAGGGAAAGATAGGGAAAAACTAGAGAAAAATAAAGAAAAACAAGGCAAAAAAAGGAAGTAGGGAAAAAAGGAGAAAATGGGAAAAAAATAATGGGAAATGGTGCAAAATATGAAAAAAGGAATAATTGGGAAAAATAGTAAAAAATAGAGAAAATGATTAAAATAGATACAAATAGGTAAAATAGGGGCAAAATCTAGTAAAAGGGGCAATAGAGAATAATGGGAAAAGCAGTAAAAAGTAATAATACGGAAAATAGAAAAAAAACGGGAAAAACATAGAAGTTAGGAAAAAATAGGGAAATATAGGGAAAAATAGAAAAATTAGGAAAAATTGGGAAAATTATAAAAAATAGGGAGAGAGACAGAAATATTAAATCACGGAAGAAACGTGGGTCCCCCGATCGCACAAAATTTTTTTTCTGATTTTTGAAATTTTTTGTTTTCTATTTTTTTTATTCCAATTTTTTTACTTTTGTTAAATTTTTATATTCTATATTTTTTGAAATATTTGTCTTTTGTAAAATTATGTGTTTTTTTTAAGTTTTTTTATTTTGATTTTTGAATTTCTTATTATTTTTTTATTTCTATCTGATATATTTCAAATATTATTTTGATGTTTAATTATTTTTTTTTCAATTTTTTTTGTTTTTTTTTTTACTTATCTAATCTTCGAAATTTTTAAATTTTCTTTTTTAATTCCATTTTTGAAGTTTTGCAGATTTCTTCTGGATTTTTATTAGTTTTACAATTTTTTTTTATTAATTTTAATTTTTTAAAAGTATTTTGGTTTTTTATTTTTTTAAATTTTAATGGATTTTGATTTACTTTTTCAATTATTCCATATAATTTGATCTATTTACAGTTTTCAGAATTTTGATTTTTTTTATTATACTTTTGATATTAGATACTAAATTAAAGTCACCCTCTGTTTTTAATTTTGAAATTTTGTGGTAGAATTGATAGTTTCAGCGGTAGAACGGTAAATAGAATGTGAAAACGGTAGGCCTGGCATCATTGCCTGTACCGTACCGGAACCGGAACCGGAACCGTTAATCCGACAACGCCACAACAATACCCTCCGACGTATCAACGATTAAAGAACCGTGTTACACACCCGTCTTTCCTTGCAGGATCTTTGTATAAATAAAAAGTTATATTAATTGGAATCTTATTTTTGTTTCTACTTTATCCACGCAGCAAATATCGAGGTACTCAATCCAGTGGGGCAAGTAAAGCCCGTCCTCCTGGCCGCAAGTGATTTGGTTGATACCATAACGACCCCTGCAGTAACGTTTTCTCCACTGAAGCTGCCCGTGCAAGTGGACTTCACACTATAAACGAAAGGTGGTGCTCGAGGCAATCCGAAACCTAGACTTAGACGCCAAAATACCGATTGAAGACGCAAAGAGCGTTACAATACCACGGAGATTCATTTAGTATATTCTTCTCATTAGCATTTGGGAACTTTGCAACCAATTTAGGAATTATTTTATTACCTATAATTATTTTGTTACCTATAATTCTTGCCTATTAACATTCTTGGGAAGCTGACTGTACGCTTCCATCATTCAGTGAGGCTTAACAACTGCCCAGTATCGACAATTTTGTCTATTAACAGTACCATTTAGACAAAACGTAGACGCATTAGAAAAAATATTACCAAAGAAATTTTAATGCTATATTGCTAAAAAATAGTTGTGACGAGATAATGACGTCATAATAAAAACTGTTATAGAAAAAACATCACGAGAATCTGAGCCATTTTGTGTAAACTATACTGTCTAATCATTAGGGTATTCATTCTTAATGTTCACAGTGTATATAGGTATATATATTTTTTTTGCCGATTCTTAATCTACAATTCGTAAACGGTGGAGCGCTCCTATTCCCGGGTCTGGGGCACACTATTTAATCGATTACAATAGGTAGATTTCATATATTGAAATCTACCTAATACTTCCCATACAGTAGTAGTCAAACGAAAAAGTTCATAAAGTTTGTTTAGTGACCACTGATCCCTACGTCACCACTATCGCTTGTCTTACTAGCTTATGTAAACCAGATGAGACATACAAATTGCATTTAAACTGAATATCTTTGATAATTTCAACAATCATATCAAATTTCATGTCAGTTACGGTTTTGACACATTTAAAAAATGTCGCGATATTGTGAGAAAAAACAATGGTTTATCCTCAAATTAGTTGATTAATTCCAACGGGAAAAAGATACCGGAAAGATTCTTTTGCCCTTAAGTGCAGTTTGGGAGGTAAGTAGAAAAGTACATACCATTAAAATCGTAAATAGTAAAAGAAAATAGTTTATCATATTTATTATCTATTTTTATGATGCTGTACGTATTTAGTATTTATTATATTATTTTCCATATAAATTAGAATAAATAAATAAATTTCTGTTTAGGTACATACTAGATAAAAAAGTGTTTTTCTCTTTTTGGTTCAGAAAAAACATAACCTTTGTCAACTGAATGTCAAGCTGACTAAATATATTTCCGATATTGTTTTAAATCACGTTATTTTGTGACGTAGGGGTCAGGGGTCACTAATCAAACTATAGAGATGAGTTGCTTTTTGGACAAAAATAAAAAATAATTTTGTATATTTATAATTTACAGTCATGCCAGACTTGTGAAATCAATATTAAATTGCAGACAACGTAGGTATAAAACGCAAATTTTGAAACAAAATAATTTTCTCATTAGCTCATTTATCCTGAATAGTCGATGTTGATTTTAGCCGTCGAACGAACAGACACCAACAAGAGGCAGGCGAGGCGAGGCAAACCTACAGTCACATTGTTGACGTAACAGGCTCTATTGTACGTAATTGATACAATCTAAAACCATTGCAAAGCAGTCAACATGTTAGTGTTGACACATAATAGGGCCCCTGTTCGACGAAGGCCTACAGCTGGGAAATAAATGCAGCTATGGCGGACAGAGTTATCAGCGACAAGTTTGTCGCGGGTGTCGCTACGATTGTGTCGAAGCCGAAGAGGACTGGGGGATGATAACAATGTAATCTGAAGGCTTATTGTTTCAATGTTTCTCTACCTCCTGGGCATTACACTCGAGAATTGTGGGAATTCTAATAATTCAAACCAAAAACAAATGGAATATATTCTTGATTTAAACACTTTCGATTATTAGTAGTTGCATTTTAATATTTACTGAGAATAATTGAGGTAAAAAATGTAAAAATGTAAAAGGACAACGCACCACATTACTGGGAAATTACCTTTCAGTTAATTTGCTCGATTTTGTAGAATTGTAGAATACATGATTTGTAGTATTGTAGAATACATGATTTGTAGTATTGTAGAATACATGATTCTGAACAAATGTCCCCATTACTCTAAATTCAACAGTGTAGATTATTCCTAGTGCTAAAGTTAACTTTTTCATAATTTCAAACGGCCAATGTTAAGATAATTTTTTACAATATGCTATAATAATTCTTGCACATACGAACGGTATATTTGGCAGGAATTATGATGTTGGTATCTCCTGAATCAAATTGGCATATTGTATACAAGCTGTTCTATTTTTCATGAAGCCGCACCTGTCCTAAAAGTTCACTCTGTAGATACCTAAAATATACAGGGACTATCAAAATATAGTGGTCTTTGCTGATAATTTATTTCCCAGAAGTAGTTATGCATGAGATTCAGTTATTGAAGCATTTCCATAAACACTCTTTATTTTCTATTCACCACATATCTTTTAAAATATTTTAAATAACTTACGCGGAATAATTCAAGTAACTTATATATATCTAGTACGAGTAGTAGAATAACTCGAGTGATAAAGTGAAAAATTTTGAAAAATATAAACAGAAATATTGAATTACAATATAATAGGTAATCAAATATCATAAACGTGGTCACATATCTATTCCTAAAGAGATATGTATATATGGAGTATCTAGATAAACACCACTGAAAAACACACTTGTTACAGTAATTCACACATCCAATTCGGTTATAAGAAGTTGGATTTCCGATAATGACTTTCGTGAAAAAGTCTATGATCCATCATCCAAGAACATGACAATAAGAAAATATTTCACCTCTACTACCTACAGGTTGATTTAGGTATCGAAAAGTTGGTAAACGTATTGAAAGATTACCATATCATCACTAAGTCATTGTTTTTTGAGCGCAGTCAGACAAACATAAACAAGATACAATCTGTAACGAAGTTACTAATTTATAAATATTTTTAAAGTCCCTCATCCCCGTATTTTACTTTTTCTTAATAATATTAATATCATCAATAAGGCACTGTTTTTGGAGCGCAGTCTTACAAACATAAACAA
The DNA here is from genome assembly GCA_963243735.1 of Neocrepidodera transversa. Taxonomy (NCBI): domain Eukaryota; kingdom Metazoa; phylum Arthropoda; class Insecta; order Coleoptera; family Chrysomelidae; genus Neocrepidodera; species Neocrepidodera transversa. The sequence continues at coordinate 21,703,928 of OY725341.1, forward strand.
GATACATTCTGTAACAAAATTACTAATTTATCAATATGTTTAAAGTCCCTAATACCCTTTTTCAGTACTTTTTCTTAATAATAACAACTTCGTTTCATATTTACATTTTAAAATAATTATTATAATTAGCTTCCCCCAAAAAAAACGTCATTCAAAATACTTGTAACTAAAAATATCGCGATCGGCAATTGATCGTCAATAATCAAAATCAAAATGCACCGTAAATACAAAAAATAGAATAAACACCGCGACCTTCCCTCGAATATTGGGTCAAACGTGATCCATGTAGAAAATTTACACTCCGTCCAAACAATGGAGATACCTGAGCTTGTGCCGCTTAGACACCACGAATTGTAAGATATACCGTGATTTAAAATATTATCAGAAGTCCGCTTCGGTCTCCGATCACAGTAGACTGCAGAGACGTCTGGTCTTAAGTACTGGTGAGTTCCTGTATTTCTCTTGATATTTGTCGATTTTGAAACGACGGAAAGTACACTCTGGTGATTTCGGCTACACTGTGCTCTCTGTCGACGTGGCTTTAGTACGGTCTTAAGTAAATTCGACGGAAAGTACACTCTGGTCGCTTCGGCTATATTGTATTCCTCCGTCGCCGCGATTTGAACGACTGTAAGTACTCTCTGGTGGCTTCGGTCACATTGTACATTTCGGTGACGCAATAGTTCGGCGGGAAGTACATTCTGGTGGCTTCGGATACATTGTACTATCCGTCGAAAGTAGGAATAATAGAGTTTTCCAAATACTTACCGCCGTAGTCTGTGCGTCCCTCTTCCCTCTTAGAGCCTCCTGTATTATTTTGGTTATTTAATTATTAAAGCTGTTTACCGTACTATTTGGATTTTTGATTTACTTATTCTATTCTTTCTTACTTTTCATTATTACGAGCATCACCAGCAACGCAGCGAATACCTATGTACTCAACCCAGTGGAGCAAGTAAAGCCCACTCTACCATAAACGACCCCTGGAATAGTATTTCTCCACTGACACTGCCCGTGCAAGTGGCCTTCAAACTTAAAACACAAGGTGGCGCCCGAGGAAATCCGAAACGTGAACGAAGGCACCAGAAGACCGCTTGACGATGCAAAAAGCGTTATATTTCTTATAAGAACGTGTACTATATGTACTAAACACATTTCAACAACTTAAAAAATAATTTTATTATTATTATTTTTTATTTATTTATTATATGGGCAGAGCCCAATTGAGATGAAATATAATGATGATACAATAAAATAAAATAAAGTTAAAAAAAGTAAAATAGAACATAGAACTTAAAACAAATAAAAAAGAATAATAATATATACATAATATTTTATATAAAACAGTAGTGATATTTACTAAACAAACTATTGAATATATTAATACAATATAATAATATTATAATACCGACAATAAATAAAACGGAGCTGTCAAACAGTTTAAGATCATTAAGAGAATTTTCATTGATTTATAAACGAGATCAAATAAACTATAATTAAACTTCATTAAATGGTGGTTTCGTCAAAATGAGATAATGTAATATTTAAGTCCATGCCGTTATTAGAGCTCCAATTCGCTAAATTATTTAAATCGGATTGCAGAATCTGAGTCGACATCTTTGTTAATGATTTTAAAATACTTCAAATGATCTTCAAATAATAGAACTTTGGTATCAGAAAAGCAAGATGTGATGTGATTTATAAACGGATTGAATAGGAATAGTCCCAAGTGAGATCCCAGAGGAACTCCCGAGGTAACAGCAAATTTAGGAATAATAATGATTAACTCGGACCTGCTGAGTCATATTTGTTAGATAACTACCAAGCCACTGTAAGACCAATCCACCTATACTGATATGGACTGAGCTAACTTTATAATGTCCGTCTATCTATCTGTCTGCATATCTGACTGTTTGTCTTAGCGACAACTCGAGAATGGTTTCGAATTTTGGAACTCTGATTTCGGAAATCGATAGCTTGCCATCTCAGCTCGCCCATCTACTATTTTCAGTGACCCAAGTCAACTCTAAAACCGCCCGTCTGTCCGTCTGAGCTACTTGGATACTGCTACAGTAAGCGCCAACTAAAAAGAGATAAAGCCGCGCATTATGGGAATAGTACGACTAATTTCATAATATACGCAATCTTTTCGTAGTTGCCGCTTACTATAGTTTACTGGCTTTATTAGTATATTAAAATCAATGTTTCAAAGCCATTAATTTAGTACATGCGCCAAGATTTAGAAAACCAGTCGGTTACGTCCTTATGTCCCTATGAACCGTGTATTTTATACCGTTTTTTGTTTTTATATATTCAAAAATAATAAAAATTGCTGTGTTTTCGTATTTAAAAAGTTCAGTAATAAATTTAAATTGTTAATATCGGTTCCTATATTCCAACTGTAGGTAGTTTTTTTAACTTATTCCATTTTTATAAATAAGCTAACGGACATTTCCACTTAGTGTTTAGTGCTCGTGAATTTAAAGCACTTTTTTAGAGTGCTTAGTGCTCAATGCTCAGTGCTCGGAATTTTTAAACACGTTTTTTTGTGTGCTTAGTGCCTGCGCGTACTTTTTGTCAGTGATCGTCATAGTTCTATATTCTAGAATCAATCTTTAAGTGCTATAGAAAACTACAGATAAATTTAGTTTGTTGTTTAAAACTATATACAACTTCTTATTCAATTTAGCAGTTTATCATGAGTTTAAATTTTGCTGATATAATATGAAGAAAATATATTTGTAAAGAGTGGCGATATGCTGGAGCCGGCACTGTTTTTTCTAAGATTATAAGTAATTTTTCTGCTTTACTGCTTTTGTTGAATATTCAGTGAACTTTTCCCTAGAGCCTTTTTGCCCAAAAATTTCTTTAGGACATTTTCCTTTACCAACCAAATTAAGTTGGAAGTTATATCAAAGGAGATTTTCCGGGATTATAAATTTAAAAACTTCTTTCAAACTGACCACGAAATAATCTTGTCCTTTTTTCCAAAGACATACTTATTTCAAAATCCTCATACTCGGCTAAATCCACATATCCAACCCTTTAGGAAAATTATAACCTGCTCGATTAGTTCTATCCACAATGGAATTATCACAAGATAAAAGTAACATGTAGTAGAGTATGGTCCGGGCGTTGCCAGATATTCGCTCGAGTGATTCTGAAACAACTTTGTTTCAGCTCGTTTAAAATCACACTAATACTCTTGTAAGGGTATTTCATCTATAAAATCACATCAGTTCAGTATATTATCGACCTCTCGAGCAAAACAGTTGACGGCGGGGCGGTAGCCATATAAAATCTGCTTTGGCGAAAGGCGGCTGTGATCTGCCAGGCGTTGTTAAAGCAGAACATCAGGGATGCCCTGTTCCGATACACCAGCCGACTGGAAAATTATTGCTACCAAATATACGAGAGCGCTTTCCACAGATGACACATATCCGCTAACGGCTCGAAAAATCTGTGCACTCGAGGGTGCTCCGCATCATGAAACAAATTTTGCACTCGAAATTGAGCTATCGTTCACTATTATAGTTCCTATCGACTTATTTTAACCACAATATAAATTTATTAATAATATGTGTCAAATAATATAAAATAAGAATCAATTTAGGGAAAAATATTTTATTATTGATTTATAAACCGCCTTTTTTCCTTATTTTTTTTACTTCGTTTAAATTTTTCTATTCACTTTCATTAATTTTTTTCGCCCACCAATATTTTTTTTTCTAATCTCTTCGTTTTAATTTATTTTTAACAATATTTCATATTTATTCACTATCATCAATATATTGATTCTTTTCTATTACTGTTTGAATTATATTTTTCCAGTACAATGCAAAATTGTATTATTTAAATTTTGAAATACGAATACAATTTAATTACAAGAAGTTAATTATAAAATAATTATACCTTAATTACGTTATATCGCCCTAGATCATTGTAAATGGAAATATTGGATCAAAGTTATTTTAAAAGCTCGTATAGAAATAAAGCTTTTAGTGTAATTTCCATTAATATTTTTATTTTTCTGTTTTAACTTAGTTTTATTTCTATTTTCAAAATATTTACGTGTTATATCAATGTTTTTCTTTTATTAAGTTATCAAAAAATATTTGCAAACGGATTAGTTTGAGTAAATTTTAAACATTCTCATAATATTATTTATTAAACAACCCGAAAAAGATTAATGAGATTCTAGAAGCAGCGATAAACAAGAATTTACCGGAAATAAATAAAATATAGAATAAAAAAAAAATTGGGGAAAAACAGGGTTATGATTTTATTATGGTTTTGTTATTGTTTTGTTTATTTATTTAGTTATTTTAATTCAATAAAAATGCCTCAGAAAATCACCCCCCCCCCCCCAGCCTGTTTGTTCGGATTTTGAACTGAAGTTTTTTAGGTTTCTGTCGTCCGTCCGACCATTCTGGACAAACACAAATACCGTTAGAGTACTCCAATTTTTTTTAACCTAACAACAATTAAACAATAATTTTCTTCTTTTTTATGACGAGTCCAAATTTACCAATAACAGAATGTCCAACCGCAACAATTTAGGATATTGGGCAAGAGATAATCCAACAAGAAGCTATTCAAGAACGATCAGTTTTAATGTTTGGGTGGGAATCTTAGGAACTGAAATAATAGGATCGATTTTGCTTCATGGGTTTTTAATAGGTCAGCGAAATTTACATTTTTTTGAAAATGAGATTCAAGATCAGATCAATCATTTACTTGCTGAAGATGGAGCAGGACCACACAATGCAGTTATTTTTACAATGTTTTACAAAATAAATTTGACAATAGGTACTAATGGCCCTGTTATATGGCCATCTAGGTTTCCCCACTTAACACCTGTTGATTTTTATTTGTGTGATTTGGATTTTTATATCATTTTAATGTAAAATTAGGTATAGAATGACCACCACAAATTTTAGAATAAATCCGTTCATTCGTTCTGAAGATATGAACTTGGCCCGACCTCCTGAGCCACCCGGTGTATGTTAGCTCAACAGATTCTATAGGTCCTTGGCTTCTATCTTCTCTACTATCCTCGTTTTCAGTTCTGTCTATTTGTGACACTCTTCCACCAGTCGTTTACATCTTTCAGATCGTTTTGTACTTCTTGCAACCACTTGTTTTATGGCAGTCCTCTTTTTCCTTTTCCGCCGTCAATTGTGAATAGGACTCTTCTCTTACATCTCTGTATACTCCAAGTATTTCTATATACTTCAAAAATGATAGATAATAACGATATCAGTAGGTTGATGAATACAGAATAGGCTTTTGAAATTAATCATTCCGACAAAGTCCCACTGATGATTCCTATAAGAATGAAACATGTATGGTAATGGCAGGAGTATATATTTTCAAAAACTTACTGTCTGGGCCATCTATCGGCGCCAAGTTGTACTTGGCCAGTCGCTTTTAAAAAAAGATATTAACCTAATAAGTGGCTATCTGACTATCTATCATTTTTGAAGAACTTTGAATTCTTATGTTGGTATAAAAGATAAGTATGAAAAAATGCTGATACATTTTTCTATAAATAAAAATGTAGTTTCTATTAGCAAATTATTTTAATCATTGTTATTGTTTATTTTTCTGAAAAGTAAAGTCTAAAAAAATAAGTGGACAGTGGGATTACATAATTTATAAAGTTTACATAGAAAAGTATATAATATAGTAAAAATCCATATCCCCCTAATGAAAAATTAATCAATGAATTATATATATGATGCATATCTGTCTAGAGCAGGATAATTTGAAAACCTAAGTTCGCGGTGTGAATCTAGCACAGATTCTAGGCTAATGAGGGGACCACCTGTAGGGAAAACGGCACACATAACAAAATGTGGCACTCAAGAGAGACCGTACGTTGTCACAAACCAAAATAAATCTTGTGGTTGTAAATCAACACCAGAAAATTATGGAAGCTCAAGTAATATATAAATTAAATTTTAGTAACACCTACATAAGTATAATTATTAAATTTTATAGGTATAAACTCGTTAAAATATATTATACTTCCGACAACAAGACGTTTTATTTATTCCCATTTGCGAAGAAAATTATTTAAGATTACCTATTTCCTGTTTAGTTTGATTTGTAATCTTTTCCTCTTCTTTTCGACTTATCGAGTATATATTTGTCTTTCCAGTCAACAAGTAATAATTGAGAGAACGAAAAGGAAAGAGAAATCGTAAGCTTAAAAGTCATTTGCACCATAATATAATTCAGAAAATAGATTACCAGTTTTGGTATTATTTGAGACTAATACTTATTAATTATAAATATACCTAATTAAATGGTACAACAAAATGTAATTTTTTTTAAATATATTTTCTGCGTTTTTGTTCCGTTTTTATCCTTATCTAACAAATGTTTTGCTTCTTGTTTTAATCCATTAGTTATAGTTAGTTGCAACTATCTATGACCAAAGGTACCGACATAAGGTAGATATAAATGTAAGAATATTTTTGATAAATCTGATCTATTTTGTATTTATTTTGCTTGTTATAAAATAAATTGGTATTACGAATAAAATATACTGTATCATTCATTCTAGACTGTGATACACAGGCGTACGCATATTGTAAATCTCTTATTCAGTATTTTTGACATCTATTTATCATGTATTTATGTTGGGAAGTATCAATTGTTTCTAAATTTAATATAGTTATACTTTTATAGTTATACTATACAATTTATCGTTTTTTCCTCACTTTCGTTAAGAGTCATCGAGTGATCACTAAACCGCATTTTTTCTACGGCCGACGATCGTGCTTGTTCAATCCTTTCTCCACTCTTTCGTTATGTAAATCTCTTATTCAGTATGTTTGACATCTACCTGTCATCTATTTGTGTTGCGAATTATCAATTGCTTTTATATTTAATATAGTTATACTATACAATTTATCGTTCCTCCTTACTTTCTTTAAGAGTCATGGCGTGACCACTGGAACCGCATTCTTTCTATGGCTGGCGATAGCACCTGTTCAATGCTTTCTCCACTCTTTCGTTATGTAAATCTCTTATTCAGTATGTTTGACATCTATTTATCATTTATTTATGTTCGAAAGTATCAATTGTTTCTAAATTTAATATAGTTATACTTTTATAGTTATACTATACAATTTATCGTTTGCTCCTTACTTTCGTTAAGAGTCATCGAGTGATCACTAAAACCGCATTTTTTCTACGGCCGACGATCGTGCTTGTTCAATCCTTTCTTCACTCTTTCGTTATGTAAATCCCTTATTCAGTATGTTTGACATCTACCTGTCATCTATTTGTGTTGCGAATTATCAATTGCTTTTATATTTAATATAGTTATACTATACAATTTATCGTTCCTCCTTACTTTCTTTAAGAGTCATGGCGTGACCACTGGAACCGCATTCTTTCTATGGCTGGCGATAGCACCTGTTCAATGCTTTCTCCACTCTTTCGTTATCTCTTATTCAGTATGTTTGACATCTACCTGTCATCTATTTGTGTTGCGAATCATCAATTGCTTTTAAATTTAATATAGCTATACTTTTATAGTCATACTTTACAATTTACCGTTGCTCCTTACTTTCGTTAAGAGTCACCGAGCTACCACTAAAACCGCATTCTTTCTACGGCCGGCGATCATGCTCGTTCAATGTTATTCTTGAGCATTTTTTTAAAATCTTTGAATAAAATCAAAAAATGGCTTACTCCTTACTTTCGTTAAGACATTTAAATCTTGCTATAACAAGAAAACGAATGATGGAACCGTCACGTAAGCTGTTTCTAGCGATCCGATAAGCGTACGTTCTAAGATCGCGTTCGTTTCAATTCATTCTCCTTACTTTAGTTGTTTCAGTATCATCGATTTTATTTTAAATCTTAATTTTAAGTCGCATTAAAGTTTTATTCTCGATGTTTTTTTATCTTTGTAAAAAATAAGAATTTTAAATTTCGCGACACCAAGCGGTTTCCTCCGTTAGTTACTTTTAAATGTATTCCGTTTACTATGTATAACTATCGTCTACTATGTCGCGTCCATTGGAATTTCCCTCAGAGTGTGTTCCAATAAATAAAAAAAAAAGGTGTGCTTGAATGATTATCAAACCTTTGTTAAACGTCTTAAACATCTGAATTCTGTTAAAGAAACAACTATTTTAACGGGTGTAACATAAAAAATGATGTATACTATCGTATATAAGGGTATACCATCCAGAAAACAAAGAAAATATTGTGAAAAGATGCGACCATAAGATGCTTGCACTGCAAAAGTTATATTGCATACAGTATGGTGTATATGGAAAAGGTGAAATCTAAGCTGTGGACAATATTACTGTGCAGTTAAAAAAAGTTCAATTGTCTATTACTAATGACATTTCAAGAATATATTTAAAAAAACTAGGTTTTAAATATAAAGTTTAGACAAGTGCTCCCACATAATGGAATGCCAGCGAAAAACTAAGTATCGCAATGATTATCTGGGAAAACATTATATGTTTATATACTATCTTGACGAAACGTAGTATGATACGCTTGACGTCGCTAAGGTAACTTGGACTGATAATACAAATGAGTGTAATACAGTAAATGCGAACCCGATTAAAGGCGTTATATTAATTATTTTGTACTGCGAATCAGAAGAAGGTTGGGTTCCAAATTGCCTTTTACTAAGCGGAACTAAATTAGACGATTGCAAAGTAGACTACTGTAAAAATATGAATGGAGTAATATTTAAAACTTAGTTTGAAACATCGTTACTTCTAAATATTAAGTCAAACAGTGTCATAGTAATGGACAACGCACCCGACCACTCTAACAGATCACACTCCCACTAAGGAGTCTATTCAGTAAAAATTTGGTTAAAATTAACCCTAGGTTATAAAAGTAACCGGAGGTTATTTTCCATTTTATGTATAATATTTTTGGTTGAAATTGACATTTGGGTTAAAATTGTAACCGCATATATATAAATAACTTTTAACCTAGCGGTTAAAATTAACTAAAACGTTACAGAATGGATTCCTATGAGTTCAACAAAAAGTATGATTCAAAATTTTTTCCATGATCACAATATGTTCTTCTAAGAAATATATTCGCTCTCTGCGAGAAGGCGGAGCATTTTGACAGCCCAAAATGTCAATAACAATACGAAAAGCGCTGAAGTCCAGCAGAAATATGTTGTGTCGTGGGCTGTCAGAATAATAGTTTAAACATTGCCAGTACCAATTTTTATCAGTTTCCTTAAAGTCCATATAAATGTGAAAAAATAAAAATCGAACTATAGGTAGTGGACCTTTTCATTTACAAAAAATAAATTCTAAAACTTATATAAGATGATTGCATGTTATACAAAACGTCTATTTCACTTAGATTTCCAAAATAGATTTTTCATTTCTAAAAAATATCGCGTTTTAAAATGTTCTCATGATCATCGGAAACACCCCCTCCATTATTTACGTCCCGAAACACGCATTACTGTTCTTCCCAAAAATGAAGCTCAGTGCTTGATATAAACATTTGATATATAATGGGGTGCTTGCATGATTTTAGGTAAATTGGCCATTAGAAACCTTAGATCAGTTAAAAAAATATGCGAAAGATGGTGCCACTCTGATTTATCTAAATTCAGGTTACAACCGATAGTTTTCTCTGATGTGTCGATAATAAACCATTAACTGCATCTCAATACTATAAATTATCGCAAGGGGGAGTTAGCATCGAAGTTCCGTATTTATTCCAGTTTTTCAAAGACGATTAAAAATACTATTTTTGAAGATTGTGACACAATAATTATAAGGAATTTTGTAATAAAAAGTAACAATATAGTTGAATAAATAACGTCGATTGGAGCGCCACCTTCACAGAAATAGAGAATTCATGGATTTAAAATTAATTATAGGATACTGTTTTCTCAGCTTCCTTAAGACGTCACACATATGTTTAATATTCAAAATTAAGGACACTGAACACCAAAAAAATCTTAAATTCTGGTCTATGCTCGTCAATATGGCTAATAAACATATAAAAAAAATTTGAAAAATAAATATGCAGAACTGTGTCATTTGATCAACTCATTCAAAAAAATTTACATTTTATCTCCTGTTTTCTTTATTTATAACATTCAAAGTTTCTGAACGGTCCTTCCTTTTGACAAAGAGCAATCATTGGCAACGCTGCAAATCCTAAAGGCAGTTTCTTAAATAAAATTATAATGATCCTTAAACAAAACTATGACGTAATTAGTACATTACGTCATAGTTTTTTTCCTGATTATGGAAAAATTAGCTATCAGAAAATTCAAAAAAAAGTGATATTAGCACTTATACCTTCTAATTAAAGTGTTCTCACATAGTTCATAAAAACGTCCATTATGTTAGCTTTGTTGTTACTTGGATTGAATACTTTGTCTGCCAAATTAAACTCCTTCCAGTGATTCTATGACAATAAAAAAGACTATATTTTTTTGTTGGTTCGATGGTTATGCGGTTTAAGACTCGAATTTGAAAACAAAGGGTAGTCGGTTCGAATCATAATGCATGTTAATTTTTTTTTAACAAGTAACTGTTTTATTTTTTTTATTATAATTTTGGATAATTTTTATTTTGCGAACAAATTTTTTAATACGATTCATGACAAACAAAGTTATTAAATACGGTTCATTTTGATTAATATTTCATTCAAAATGAAAAACAGATTATTTTTTAAAGATTTTCTGAATAAGAAGTATCCAAAATTTTAAAATTTCGGCTTTATGACCACCTGGTTTCTGTGGTCAGCTAACTGCAGTAGAATTGTCATATAATCACTCAAAAGAGATTAATTTTCGGAACAAAATTTTCAATCCGAGTCAGGACAGATATTTCGCAGTTATTATTTTTATTTTCTTTTAAATTTTCTTTTCCACCGAGCATATGTGACGAAATGCCAGTTTTGGACCGTTCTTTAGCGCATTTTGTTTAAATTTTATATCATGCGTTATTTCCTCAAAACCAGTTCTTAATATTATATTGATCTTTTAAATATCAAAATGCCTGCATTTGATTTTGATTGTAAGGGACAAAGTTTTACATTTCAGCCTACAGGTGTCGCCACAGGGCAAGTTGCATACAGCGAATACAAAAAAAGAACTTCTTGAGGATTTATCAACAAAAATTTTTGAAAAACATCATCAAGGACACGTTTGCCCCCATATCTTTGTTTGTTTATGAATTGATTTGGGGTCAAATTAAGGTTCATAAAAAATAATTGACATATCAAAATTAAATTTTGATTCTATTATTGGTGCTGAATGGAAATCTACCATACAAAAAGTAAAGCAAAGCCAACATTAACAGTTGATTCGTCATTAATGTCGACACAGACAGTGAGAATCAATAAATTACTGTATGTTTTAGTTGCATAATTTAGTTTTATTTAAATTGAATATTTAGTCACAGTAAAGTAAATTGTTTACGCTTAAAAATACTAATGTGATCGAGGAAAAGAAACTTTAGATATATATTTAAACCTGTTGTGATTTGGTTTCGATTATATACTATTATTTGTAATCTAGACAATAAAATAAAATATTTAATTTTTAAATCAATACATTGTATGTTTTACTTATTATATGCACGCCCATGACTTTGTTTGAAGGAGTACATGCCTACTTGTAAACAGACTTTTTTATTAGGGGGCATATCGGTTTGATCATAGATTGTTACAGGCTACTATAGAATCAGCAACAATCAAAGTTAGAAAAAAATCTATTATAGTTTTGGACAACGTCTCGTACCATTGTAGATGCATTGATAAAGCTCCAACCTCAGCAACAAGAAAAGGAGAAATACAAGTATGAGTATAACGTTTACAGCAAATATGGTTAAAATTAAACTGCTAGCACTAGTAAAGAACAACAAGCCTGCTAATAAATATGTTGTAGATAATATGGCGGCATGTACTGAACGTTATGTTTTAAGCTTGTCACCTTACCATTGTGAGTTTAATACCATTGAATTGGTTTGGGCTCAAATTAAGGGTGAGGTGGCAAGCAACTTTTTTATGAAGAAGCAACTGCAGACAATTGGCAAAAGGCAATTAAACATGTCCAAAAAGAGGAAGATAAAATGTGGAAAATGTATATCAATGTATTAAAATGTTTACTATTCACTCCTTACAAACGTATAAAATTATATATTTTGTATCAATTAAGTAGTTTATTTCCATTTATTTTTAAATAACCTGAAAATCCCAAACTCAAAGTAGTTGATTCATATTTATTTACTTGTTAATTGGTTTATTTTATCAATAAAGATTCAAAAAGATTAAATTTAATTTAAATTTTATATTTCAATTTTTTCATTAATTTTTGTGTAACGCCAGTGGTTTCAGGTTTCAGATAATATTTCTTTATTTGGTTTATAACTATTAGAGTAACTAGATATCGGTTGTATTCCTCAAAAACAGATGATGTTCACGTGATCACTCTGTTTGTTGGATGTACACACTATAGTTAACTTAGTTTAAACTAGTTTAAATATTTACACCCCTGATGATGATACCGTAGTGTATTGAAACCGATTTTTTGTTTTTACGTTTTCTGTTTTTTTTTATTATTTGCCTTTTAAGGGAAATTGTAAAATTTCAGTTTACCAAATGTTTTTTTTATCAATAATGCGAATTCGCTGCTCTATGTAACATGTAAACATGCTTTCGTACATTCAAAAACTGTATTTTAAAATTTTGTTCAAAATAGTGCTTTGAGCTTCTAGAGAATACATTATTTTAATCATCGTTATAGATTTCACTGTTCCGTAACACACTTTCTAAGTTACATTAACTTTAAAGTAGATCCTTATACAAAGGAAGTTCAATAAACAAAAAAAAAACGAAATTTACGATCTACTATCATAGAGAAAAAAACTAGAATATATTAATGTAACCAGCAAGAGGCCGGTCCTGTATGATGTATTGCGAATCTGGATGACTCATAGCTCTAGAAGCATGAAGACGAAAGTCAAATATTCGCGAAACGACGTGCGTATTTCAGAAGCTGCGAGAAAATAATAATGGGTATAAATAAGATGGAAAGAACCGGCAAGAGTTTGTTGAAATTGTATTATTTAAATAAATGAGTTATAATTCGACGGAGTGTTTAAATTTAAGCGAACCCAAGATACAAAAATATTACATTACATAAAATTAAAATCCAAAGTATAATACCAATGATTTTGTCGACATGGCGCACCAACGCCATTCGGTAAAAAAATCAAATATTGATTTCAAATTACAAAATCGTCGGGCAATAGAGAAGTTTCACGGTAGTGCTAATATAATATATTTTTAGATTTAACTAAAATATAGGCAAAAACTAATAAAAATTGAATTCGTTTAATAAATAACGGAGAAATATAATAATTAAAGTTTTATCGCGGATTGTGGTACGTATGACGTCACATATCCGCATTGCTAAAACGCCGTACTGTAAACCAAACTCTTTTTCTATGTCATGACACAATTGACGCATGTCTAACTTTAATTTAGTTTCATCTCTGTCAACGTATTTTATTAACTGTCACAACAAAATATAGTCCAAGAGCCAGGTACTTTTTCTACAATCTTCTACAGAAGAGATTTTTTCATTGGAATATGTTCCTCTAAAAGTAAATTTAAGCCGCAAGAAGAACAACTTTTTTTTGCTCTGGCTTTTAGACATACGTATGCGAGGAATAACGAGAATAAAGAAGTGCAATACTTCGCTTTATTTACAATCCTGTCCATAGATTAGTTAAACTGGATGGTTCACGACAATGTTAACTATACAGACCAAATTGGCACAGTCTGGTTCTTTGTACCGAAAATATTAACTTGTCACTTGTCATAAAATATTGGGAAATTTAAATTTATTATTGGCGCCAAATTTAAAATATATTTTAGGATAATTTATACCACTACCTCGAAAGAACATCACATCTTAAAAAATTCAAATTTATATATTTTACGTAAAATAGGTTAGAGTTCCATATTTTTGTGACATTTTATTACAAAAACCAAATTGGATTTTAAGACCTAGTTTATGAAAAAATTTTAAATTAAAATTGTTGTTACGTTGTTCCAAGGCATAGATTAAAAAATATTAAAAAAAATTAGTCTAAAAGTAATTAAATTTTTTTTTATTAATCGTACTGTGCAATTGCAATGTTGGGACAGCATTATGGTGCAATATATTAGACCTAGTTGAAATATAATTAAATTCAAATTATTTGTGGCAAACTCATTTTGTGTGGTACACTCTAGTAAGGGATCCATTGCATTTAATTCTATATTTTTTATAAGTTGGAGCCAACTTGTAAGTTAAAAAAAATAGAAGATTATCTATACTCAAATGTGGTAAAATTATTCAAAGAATAATAAATCTCATAGTCATACCACAATAATGTAACTTAAGATCTTCTAACAATGAGGGACAACATGTTTTGGCCATTCGATGGCCATCATCAGGCCGATAATACAAAAAATTAACATTTAGATAAGCAATAGGTCAAAGTTTAGTGGTTACTTACAAAAATTTTGTTAAGTAAGTACAACATATTTAATTTTACAATGACAATGGTATGAAATTGAAATGAAAACTTTAACCAAACATGGTGATTTACATTATAAAAAGTTTAGAGATATTTAAAATCAAAAAACTCTATCGAATAACAATTTCTCTGCATCCTACCCAAAATTATTTGTTTTTAAATTTATTTTAATAATTTGTTTCTTGGATATCCTAAAGGTTATATTTCTTCTTTTTTTTTAATTTAGTAATTCTGATCTCGTTCATTATTTTATTGTGTCATAGGATGAACTACGACTTTTTTCCACAACTGTTACACGCTCAGCCCTCCAGTATGGAGCGGATATAAAAAACGTTACCAAATAATTTTTCAAAAATTTTATATATTAACATAAGTTTTTAAATTTGTTTGTAATATAAATTATCATGTTTAGTTAAAGTTTTTATTTAAATTTCATGCCATTGTCATTGTACAATTAAATATGTTGTACTTGCTTAACAAAATTTTTGTAAGTAACCACTAAACTTTGTCCTATTGCTTATCTAAATGATAATTTTTTGTAATATAGGCCTGATAATGGCCACCGAATGGCCGAAACATATTGCCCCTCGTTGTTAAAAGATCTGAAATTACATTATTGTGGTATGACTACGAGTTTTACTATTCTTTGAACTTGTAAATTGTTCCAAATCTTTGTCGGTTAGGAATATATGCCGTGCATTTACGAATTCGCAATGTAAAAAAAATATTTTAATATTTTTAAGAAGGCATTGTTAAAACTTCACCAAAAAAATTGCACAAATACAAATAAAACAAATGAATATGAATCTTTAATCACACCACCCGCGTATAACAATAACATATAACACCAACTTAAATTAGTCGTCAGTCTAATAAACGTAGCCAATTTTATTTCCATTTCAAAAATGTTGGCAGGTAGAAACATCTAGGGCTTTGTACCGAAAATAGAAAAGTGATTTGACCTTGAGTCATTTGGCTGAACTGTCTAAAGAATAGGTGGTTTGTGATCTTATCGAACCAGGAACTTTAATGTATAAAGCATACACTCTACCATTGGACCACACTCCACACAATAATAAATAATCACTTTAAAGTGAACTTACAATAACTATAACGGACCAACTTCATGTAAGACTAATAACTCTTACACTAATTAGGAGAAATGGCGTCAGCCCATTGAATCGGACGGAATGCCAAGCGCAACTTTAAAATATTATAAATTTGTTAGTTTTTGAGATATCTTAATTTCACTTTCACGCCTTTGTTTAGTTTTGCTTATATTTTAAGTTTCATTCATACAAATAATGGTAAAATTCTCTATTGTAAATGAATACCTTCAAACAATCTCGAGAAAGAAAAAACAAATATTCAAAAAGAAACATATCTGTGCCTAAACCTGCCAAACACTGAACAGAAATGAAAAACACATCGAACTATGAAGTTCAAAAATCGATTCGAACTCTTCGAAAGAAAGATTCGTTGGCAAAAATTCTGTATTATCTTTTTTCCCTTGTAATAAAATTATGAATTAATTTGCTTTTAGTGTAAAGAACCACACATAAAAGTTATGATCCAACTGATTTCTTTCATGAAACCGTCCCGAGAAAAGGTGATAAAGAAGGCGTAATTGAACTGTAGATGACATGAAGAGTACTCAGAGTTGTGTCGATTTTCGTTCACTTGGACTTGGCCCAATTCAATCATGAAGTGGCGGATAGACGCAACATTTTTATTACATAGCAAACTCTCACTTGATCTAAAACGACACTGATGAAGTTTACATAAGGGAAAAGCTTAAAAAGTAATTGTTAATAGCATTTAAGAACATTGGCAATGTTTATACATAATATTGTTTTCTAAATGTAATTGAACGATATTATCAACTTGCTATAATTTTTATTTTTTTGTTTGTGATCAATGCCGTGTGGCGGTGATTCTAAATAGTGCTTGGAGGCGCTGAAATTTATACAATAGTCCGAGAGCCCATTGTAAGAAGTATAACTCGAACTGTAGGTCGTTATAAAGTAACATCATCGACTTCAGAGTGATCCCCAAGGCTTGGAACTATGCTAGGCTGCATCCAGTTGTAATTACCCGTTATTAATTAAAAATCTTGATTTTTTGCCATGGCTACCATTACAAGATGTGGCCATAAAATAGCTGCTTCGGATTATTCATAGCGATGAACACTATCAAAAATAATCACTGTACCACCCCCAAATCAGTTGCTAACTCTAGCACAGTTAATTCAATTCTGATAAAAAAAAGATGGCCTGGATATTGTTCAAATTTAAATAATCTTAATTTTATATTACTTAATGCTGGATCATATAGGAGAGACAGAGGATGGTTGGTACACTTCTTAGAAAAAAAAAAAAAAATTTCCGACATTTTTTGTAGTTTTTTTAAAGCTTTTTTTAAAGACTTTATTGAAGTCTTACCTCTATTGTAGAAAAATATGAAAAATAAATGACCAAAATTAGACAATTTTTAAGTATTATTTTAATCCATTGTTAAGTGAACCAACCTAGCCCTCTTTTGGGATTGGTTGGCTCAGACTAAAGGGTTTAGGATTAGACAATAATAAAAAACTGCACAGAAGTCTTCTAGTCCTCTTGAAAAGGAAGGTGGTGGTAGTATCATTTTAATGTTCCAATAAAATATTTTCCCTTTGAGCGGGTATAACGTTTTCTTTTTCTGTCCCACCCTCTATGTTCATTATTCCTCTGCTCAGTATATTTTAATTTCAGACTCGCTTGATATCCCTTCTCAAGATCTCCCTCTCTACTTAGTATTACTATAAAATGTCTATCCCATGTTAACAATTCTCTCTCTTTGTCTCTTCACGTCAGAACAATTGACTTGATTGACAATCGTCTGTGTCGCGTATTGAAATTTTTTTTTTCTTTTTCTCGTTATATAGGGTAAGTTTTATTTATATTATATTATATTTTCACTTTTGTCCCCTGTTATCATTATTAATTATTTCGACGCTTTAACTTTTATTTACTGTTATTTTAAAAAATTTTATGCCGGTATATTTTTCTTGTTATATTTACTTTGACAAGTTTTTTGGACAGAACATTTTTTTCTGGGACTGAACGTCTTTTTGGAACAAGCAAGTTTTTTCCTCCTTTGGGACCTAACGTCTTCTACTGCCGAATCCAGGAAATTTTTAGAAGAAACTCGAAGACAAGCCAAAAACCAAGCTTAAGTCACATTTCCAGAAAAAAAAGATTAATTTGACTTAAACCCACAAAAAGAAAGACATGACAAATTTTGAAATATATTATAGTTTTTTTGTCAATTGTTTCTAAATACATCAAAAAATCAATTAGACTGGGGTTCAAATTTTTTTGTTTGGTATTTTCCTTTTTGATATATTCATGGAACGAACCCATAATAAAATGAATTGAGCTTAAATCACATTTATTACTAATTATCAACAAATTAAAATAACGTTTCAGTATTTTCACTGTCTAACAATTTTACTTATACAAAACCTTCTTTTTTAGGATCTCTCTTCAGGTCTGCAGAATCATTAGGGTTAATATTCGCCAAGTCTACGTCTTCACCGCCGCTGTTAGTTCCAGAATCTCAGTCGTCATCAGTTGTTTCTTTAGTTTCAATGTTTTTTATTTTTTTGTTTTATTTTATTTGAGTTTTTTATTTTCTGGCATTGGCCGGTTTCTTTTTGCTTTAGCCTTTTCTTGTTCCAGTGCGTCCTTTATAGGGGTGTCAGTCAGTATAGCTACCTGGAAAAGGCCTGAGGTTATCTAAAGGTGACATAACAGGGCTGTTAGTCTTTAAAAATATTTTCCCCAAACTAATTAACTGAGAACGGTCAATCAGGAGTTCTTTCTTTTGTATTTGGCTGATCAAATTGTTTTTTTTAATAATCTGACTGGTTAGAGGTGCCTTCTATTGGATCTGTCCTATCACAAGTGCCTTCATTTGTATTTATCCGGTCAAAGGTGATTTCTTTTGAATCTGGCTGATCAGAACTGCCTTCTTTTGGATCTTTTCGATCTCTTACAGTGCTAGGTAAGAATTCAAAATTATCAAAAATTTACTTGTTATGTCAATACGTCAATAGTTCTAAAAACCACCACACCTTAATTCACCCCACACTAAATATATATCCTTATCTTATTTTCCTTGTTTCCTAATAAAAAAATTTAAAATCTCTATTTTTAAAGTTTTTTTCTACATTTTTGAGTTTCTTCTGCACCGCTTCCCTTTTCTTTCGCCTGCAGACTACTTTTAAATCATTTGTCAATTTTTTGTACTTGTTTTTTAACATTATCGTTGTTACGTTTTTTTTCTGTGCCTTGTATTTTCGTTCTTTCGCTGCTCACGATATTTTAATTTCAGACTCGCTTGATATCCCTTCTTAATTTCCTTGTGTGGTGTCCCTTCTCAACTTTACTTGGCTACACCTTAATTCATCCCACACTAAATATTTCCTCCTTTATGTCTTGATCTTATTTTCCTTGATTCCCAATACAAAATTTTAAAATCTCTATTTTTAAAGTTTTTCTACATTTTTGAGTTTCTCCTCCGCCGCTTTCCTTTTCTTTCGTCTGTAGACTGCTTTTAGATCTTTTCTCAATTTTTTGTACTTGTTTTTAACATTATCGTTGTTACGTTCTTTTTTCCCGTACCACCTTGTATTTTCATTGTTACTCTGCTTGGTATATTTTAATTTAAAACTCGCTTGATATCCCTTCTTAATTTAATTGTGTAGTGTCCTTTCTCAACTTATTTTGATTACCCTCTCCTTTTCATACTTACTATAAATTGTCTTTCCCGTGTTAAAAAGTCTTCTCTTACCTCATCAGTCATAACAATAAACTTCTAATAGTTTATATCGTTTATTGAAATTTGTTTTTTATTCCCTCGACATATAGGGTTTTTTTGGAACGTTTTTTTGGAACGTCTTTTTTGGTCAGAACGTCTTTTTTCAATCAGAAGCTGCTAGAAACATTCTTTTTTTACTGCCGAATCCAGAAAATTTTTAGTTTATCGCTGCTTTTTTCTCCCGAATACCAGGAATCTTCAGGTCAGAAAAAGACAACAGGAAGAAACTGAACGATAAGAAATTAATAATAGTCTTAAGAAATATTACTAATGAAACATTTATTTTTTTTTCTCTTCAATAAAATACGTAACGTTTAATTGGATTTTAATTTCCTTAAACCCATAAAAAAAAGAAAGGCGGATGTTGAAATATATCAAAGTTTTTTTATCAATTGTTTCTAAATACATTACAAAATCCATTAGACTGGGGTCCATTTTTTTAGTTAATATTTTACTTTTTGATATATTTTAAATTCTATTCCTTAAACGAACCCATAATAAAAAGAATTGAGCTGTATTTTCATTCTTTCTCTGCTTACGATATTTTAATTTCAGACTCGCTTGATATCCCTTCTTAATTTACTCAACTTATCTTGATTTTCCTCTACTTTTGATACTGATTATAAAATGTCTTTCCCATGTTAAAAATACTTCTTTTTACCTCATCAGTCAGAGTAATTAACTTGTAATAGTTTATATCGTTTATTGAAAATTTCTTTTCTTCCCTCAACATATAGGGGTTTTTTTGGAACGTTTTTTTTTGAATCATTTTTTTTTGGAACGTCTTTTTTGAAAAATCTTTTTTTTAGAACGTCTTTTTTTCGATCAGCAGCTGCTTTACTACAGGATCCAGAAAGTTTTTGGTTTATCGCTGCTTCTTTTCTCTCGGATACCAGGAATCTTCAGCTAAGAAAAAGACAACAGGAAGAAACTGAACGATATGAGAAAAAATAAGATAAGTTTTTTCCTAAAAGAAATTAAGAAAAGTCTCAAGAAATTATATTATTAATAAAGCATTTCTTTTATTTTCTTTTTTCTTCAATAAAACAATAGTTCATAGTTTTTTGTCAATTGTTTCTAAATACATCAAAAAATCAATCAGACTGGAGTCCATTTTTTTTAGTTAATATTTTATTTTTTGATATAATCTATTCGTGGACCGAAAGCATAATAAAAATTGTCTTGCTTTACTTTTTTGTTTCTCTAATTTTTTACACTTTTCGTCAAACAAGTCTTTGGTTATGTTCTTTGTCTTCTTATTCGGTAAGATTTTATTCGCTTCTTTTATTGCTCTATTTATCTTACCCCATTTTTGCCCTGACTTTGTTGGTTCCAATATATCTGTGAATCCTTAGTTGATCTCTATATCGTATTTTCGTCTTATCATTTCATTTTCTAAACAGATTGTTTCATACTTCATTCCTCTAGTTCTCTTGATCATTATGCGCATCTGTGCCTCTCATACTTTATAAATCAATAAAGAAAGAGAGAAAAATAGAAAATATTATTAATAATTTGTGATAATGATATGTTTTTGGGGTTTTTATTTTATTAAATATCTGTTCGAAATTAATATTAAACATAAAAAAAAATTCTCTGTATAATTTATGATTTAGCCATCACTGTCATCGCTAATAGAGTATTAACTTTCAAAAAGGACGTAATAGATATTTTACAGCTTCAGCTCTATAGAGGTAGCAAAAGAGTGGCGCAATAGGTCATCGCATGACGTTCAGGTTGCAATTCATTTTTCTATAAAAGACTCATCCGGATATCTCACATATCCTCCCTTTCAGTTCAACGACATTGTACACCTTTTTCACCGAAAATCTCCAGCGGAAATAATTGAACTCTGATCAATACTCGCTTCGACTCACTCTTATAATCTTTTTTTGGGGAAATTCGCTAAATCGCAGATTTGATTCTTGGTGATTTATAAAAGATTTCTGGATATTTATTTTATAAAGCTACTTAATTAATAAGTTAAATATAAACTTAATTACTATCAAACTGACAAAAACAGCTCTGGTTTATGGACATTTTAATTACTATCAGTAAATAATTTTAATAAAAAAAATGTATACAAGTAGCCGTACTAAAAATAATCGAAAATTACTAAAATGTATTGGATAGGCAATGTCATTAAGAAAGGAATTTCCGATATTGTTCTTTTAATAGGTTTTTTTTTGTACCGAATACTCCTTGGCTTTAGCTATATCGAACCATGTACTAAAATCCATTATTTGAAAGCTCATTGTCCTTTATCGAACTCGGGGGATTTCCCGCGCACTTATATATCCAGACAAATAAACTACAAATAAACCGATTTTGAACTCTTGTAGAATTTTAAACGTGTTTTGAGTTCAAATAGTTTTATATTTTTTTATATGTTTTTATCACACCCAGTATAATATCAGTGTCTGGAGATATTGGTAAATAGACAGAAATATCACCTAAAAACTAATACCAAATGCCCAGAGGCAACGTCTTGAAACGATACGCGAGGATTTCGAATATCTGACATTGCGTGAAGAATCTCAGAAAAATTTTGCCGTATCTCTTTTCGCGTTCGATCGTTTATACTTGTCTGTTCCACAATAAAACATTCATCATTCATTTCTGTGCAGAAAGCCCTCTTAAATCTATTTCTATCTCACTTGGCTCTTTTTTCGCTAGTAAACTGCTCTTCGACAAAATATTCAGAAAGGAAAAATCGTTATGAACAAAAAATAGATTTTTATTTCCACCATTTAGAAACTGGGGCAACCACCAAGTAATAAAAATTTAAATAATTTTCCAAATTCCACATTTTACATTAAATTACAAATAGGAAATCACTTTTTTTTGTTTTTTCTTTAATTATAACAAAATGATAAAGTACGTCGCTGCTGTTAGCAATTTTTCAAATGAAATTGTTAGATTTTTACTATAGTCTATTCAAAATAAAAATCGTTGCACGTCATCGTAGACGAAATAATAAGACGTCAATGGTACGGTCGGCTGTTTTACCTAAAAGTTTCATTTTCGCGTAAAAACGGTACTGAATTTTTGCCACAGCCTATACTCAACGATTAGTCAGATATCTAAAGGCTTTTTTTGAGAGGTACGGTTAAAGCATCGGTTGTCTAACCGTTTTCATTTTAGCATAAAAACCGTCAAATATCTAGAGGCATTTGTTGCTAGGTACTGTTAAAACATCGGCTGTTTATCCGTTCCATTTTCGCGTAAAAACGGTACTGAATTTTTGTCACAGCCTATATGCAACGATTCGTCAAATATCTAAAGGCTTTTTTTGAGGGGTACTGTTAAAGTATCGGTCATCTAACCGTTCCATTTTCACGTAAAAACGGTACTGCATTTTTGTCATAGCCTATACTCAACGATTCGTCAAATATCTAGAGGCTTTTATTGAGGGGTACTGTTAAAGCATCGGTCGTCTTACCGTTCCGTTTTCGCTTAAAAACGGTACTGAATTTTTATCACAGATTATAGTCAACGGTTAGTCAAATATCTAAAGGCTTTTTTTGCGAGGTACTGTTAAAGCATCGGTCGTCTAACAGTTCCATTTTCACGTAAAAACGGTACTGAATTTTTGTCATAGCCTATACTCAACGATTCGTCAAATATCTAAAGGCTTTTTTGCGAGATACTGTTAAAGCGTCGGTCGTCCAATAGTTCCATTTTCACGTAAAAACGGTACTGAATTTTTGTCACAGACTATACTCAACGATTCGTCAAATATCTAGAGGCTTTTATTGAGGGGTACTGTTAAAGCATCGGTCGTCTTACCGTTCCATTTTCGCTTAAAAACGGTACTGAATTTTTATCACAGATTATACTCAACGATTCGTCAAATATCTAAAGGCTTTTTTTGCGAGGTACTGTTAAAGCATCGGTCGTCTAACCGTTCCATTTTCGCGTAGAAACGGTACTGAATTTTTGTCACAGCCTATACTCAACGGTTCGCCAAATATTTACAGGTTTCTTTTTGCGTGGAACCGTTGAAGCATCGGTTGTCTAACAGTTCTATTTTCATGTAAAAATGGTACTGAATTTTTGTGACAGCCTAGACTCAACGGTTATCGAAATTACTAAAGGATTTTTTTGCGAAGTACCGTTGAAGCTTCGGTCGGATGTTTTACCTATCGGTTCCATTTTCGCCTAAAAACGGTACTAAATTTTTGTCACAGCCTACACTCTTGTCTCGCCAAATCTCTAAAGGATTTTTTGCAGGGAACCGTTGAAGCATAGGTCGGCTGTTTTATCTAACCGTTCGGTTCGCTGAAAGTTTTATTGCAAATTGATTGAACCTTTCAACATTGGTTCGCGCTCATACTTCAAACAATATTATTAACTTAAATTTTTATGTTTATTTTAAGAAAAGTTAGTGAAACTGAATATGTTGAAATTTTTATAAATTATAAAGGAAAAGATATTCCAGCAGCGGTCAGCTTAGACTTGGCTAAAGTCCTAATGAATGGCGAGTAATCTGATAAATTCATGAAGCGTAATAATGAAAACCTATTGTTATTTTTTTTTAAGATGTAATTGCAGCACAAAATCATGCCGAATCGTTACTAAAACAAGAAACAATATCTCAAAATTGGGATTTAACCTCAAATTTTAACCTCAAATTTTACTTTTAGTCTTCAGAACGATCTTTGTTGTTAACTGGTGATCTGACAACTAATGACCTCTCCTTGATGACGTTTAAGACACTATGTTTCACAGACACAGAAATATTCAAGAGTTTATTTAAACCTGAAACTTAAGTTTTAAATCCCTCTAACCAAGACCATATGCTTGATCCTTTCACCCCTGAGGACATAGCTACGGCTTGTCAGCAGGGGAAAATTCTACCTCTGCTACCATTCTCACCATCCTTATAAACGCGTACCTTCCAATTTTCTGGAAAACCTCCCACACCATCCTAATCCAACAAAGATCCCACCTCCCACAACTCAAACGGACCCATATCCCTAACGAATATTCTAGGTATGATCTTTGAAATACTTATCAAGGGGTGTATCTGGAATGTTCCGAAAAAAAGAGAACGATTCCCCAATTCCAGCATGGATTTAGGTCTGAACACTCCACCCAAGATGCACTAGTGACACTCCATACTCTAGTTTCAAAATCTCTCAAATTTGGTCACTATGCATCGGCAGTCTTGTTTGATGTCCAGAGGGCTTTCGATCTGGTCTGGCACGACCGACTTGTTCGGAAGCTTTTTAACATCGGACTCCCTATCGCACTCATAAAGTTCCGGGACAAAGTCGGAAACTCCCTGTCAGATCATTTGGGCAATAGTTGTAATACACAAAAAAATAAAATAAAAAAAACTGTTAAGTCAGATCAGTATTTTTATTGGTTGTGACAGTAAAGGAGCTGCACCGGTTCTAGAATCAAAACCCCTATTTTAACATGTAAATCTCCATAAGAAAATCTAAGGTTCATTCTGGCAATTTTTGTTTATATCAAGGTAACGCGGAGTTAAATAAATCACAGACGCCTACAAAGGTCTGCAGAGGTCTACAGAAGACGTACTTCAGACACCTACAAAGGGTTACAGAGGTCTAACTAGGTCTACAGACGTCTAAAGTACGTCTTATGTAGACCTTTGTAGGCGTCTGTGATTTATTCACCAGCTGGCAATGCGATGACGAATGACCTTGATATGGACAAAAATTATCAGAATGAACCTTAGATTTTCTTATGGAGATTTACATGTAAAAATGGGGGTTTTGATTCTAGAACCGGTGCAGCTCCTTTACTTGTGACGTATAAAGATTGTTAAATTTATATTATTAGCTGCATAATAACTTTGAAGAGCATTTAGAACATAAACATTTATTCCAAATATGTATGTTTGTTCTATTTTATTTCAGTTATGTTATAGGATTATTTTATTCCTATTTAACAAACCCTATATAATTTTAAATCTAAGTATCTCTGATATTACACAGTTACATTTACGCTTAAGTAAATTCCTTTAGACGTTTAGAATTTTCTTGCAGTAGTCGTGGACGAGCTTTATCCGAGCTTACTGGACACGGTTTGCTTGAAAATCAAGCTTGAATTCAATTTCCATTTTATGTCAACATCCGTTTTTCACTGAAAGACGCGTGGCCGTTTTCCAGTTTGACGGAATGAAAGTTTTTATTGAGACAATTTAAATATAAGAAAATATGGAATAACCAGGGAAAAAAATTTTTTTGAGTAAATATAAAGTCATAGGAAAATTTGTGGTTTTGAATATTATTTAATACATTTCAATTCATGACATTTATTTAATTTGCTTGAGCTAAAAAAAATTTATACACACTAACTCAAGCGTTACACTGCAAAACATTATTATTATTATTATTATTTTTGGAATCTGTACTTTGAAACTTCGATAAATTACCAAAAATCGTATTAAAAATTAACATAAATTCAGCAAGGTAATAGTATCCAAGTAGCTCAGCTACGGACAAACGGACAGACACCGTTTTAGTTGACTTAGATTACTGAAAATAATAAAATTCGAAACCGTTCTATAGATTACTGAAAATAGAAATTAAAAATTCGAAACTGATCTCGATTTATAGGTGTGACATGCACAAACACGGACAAACGGACAGACACACGGTTGCAGTTGACTTACGTCATTGAAAACAATAGATAGGTGACCTAAGGTAGCCAGATATCGAGTGCTGAAAACACATATCCAAATTTCGAAAGCGTTCTCGAGTTATCGCTGTGACAGACGGACAGATAGACAGACAGACAGACATACAACCTGACGGATGAACATTATAAAGTCGAGAAATACCTTCGCTTTGTTCGCTACTTAATAAACTAAGTGTTAACAATTTTATTGATTGTACTTTATGGACTGCTTTAAATTTATCTCATACACTACGTTTAAAATTTTCACAGGGCAAAATTTATTTACAAACGAAATTTATGAAAATACTTTTTTTCTAGTTTTTATGTAAAAATTTCTTTTTATTTTTTTGATTGTTATTGTTAAAATCTTTCTTTAGGATGAACTTCGTAGAGAAGTTGTTGTGTACGGTCTGCTTTAGATATCAACTAAAATAAATCATACACTATTTTTAGAAATATCAGATAGAAATTTTTTTTATAACAGTGTATTTAAAGTGATATGTTTAAAAAAACATTGATAATTTCAACAAACTTATCAATTTCTCTATATTTATTTTGTATTTGATTTGATTTCTATTGTACTAACCTACGAATAGAAATAATTATTTACGATTTTACTGCAAAATATTAATTTTATTAATTGAAGTGTATGGACTCCTTTAGATTTTATTTAAAGCAGATCATAAACTATCTTTAGTCAAAATATCCACCAGACATTTAAATCAATATTGATCATTCATTTTTTTAGTTATATAAAGTTAGCACAACAATTATAGCACAATCTACAGACCTTTTTCATAATTTCGTGCGTTTTATGTGCAATTTCTGTGCACTATTCTACTTTTTGTTACATTAAAAGTTGTGCCAGCTTAATTGAAAGCTAGCACAACTTTTTGTTAATTATGATGCGATTTATTAAAATTACCACCATTATTTTGTGCGTTTTATGTGCAAATTATATGTGAAATCAAAAATTAATTTTATCAAAGAATTTTTTTTTATATTATTATTTTGCTATCTTTCATATAAAGCCAGCACAACTTTTTATTTTATTTTATTATTATTGTCATTAAAGGCTTACCAGTAAAATCGGGATTGAGATATCATTCCCGATATAAATTTTTTGCTTCATTAGATTTTTCACCAGCAGCACCATACACCAGAACCATATCAGTTAATTCAGTGTTAGAAAATATTTTATCAGACAGTAAAATCGCACTTCAAAATAGCTTTACAATTAACAATCTCACAATAACACTTGACTGTCAACTGAGTGATGTAAATTGATGACCGATTCTTCAAAAAAAAACTCAAACGTAAAAACTCACATTCCAAGATAAGAAATTCACTTTATTCTGATCAAATCTAATACAGTGACGTACTTCAAGGAACTTTCAAAACATTATTGCTTGTTTAATCCAAATAGATTTAAATATCATGAAACCGAAGTCGAAATTTTAAAATTTGGCAATTACCGTTAATTTTATTAAATTTTTGATTTAATAAGAATCAGTCAGATGTGTCGTGCAGTCTTTATGTCTGTATGTGCTCGGTCCATAGCGATATTCGACGCCAAAAAGTTTTTGTTTACAAAAACCTATAAACACTGAAGGACGATCGATCCTTTTATATTTTGGTATAAAAAATCTATCTTTCCTGGTTATTCGTGTAGTGCCTAAAAAATCGCATCATAATTAACAAAAAGCTATGCTAGCTTTCAATTAAGCTGGCACAATTTTTAATATAAAAAATGTAGAAATGCACAAATATCGCGAATAGCGCACAAAAATTGCACATAAACGCATAAAATTATAAGAAAGGTCTAAGTAGATTGTGCTGCGGTGCTAAATTTTTGTAACTCCATTTTTTATTTTTATAATTTTTTTTTTGATTTTTATGTTACTTAAAGGGGACAAATACGAATAAAAAAAGAAAAAATAAAAATTCCACAGACGGAAATATCTCTTTTAAGGTCCCCTTAGGTGATTAAGACCATTTGCGATACACGTTTAATCTGATTGAGATGAAATTTTGTACATAGGTTTTGGTTATGCTCCGGAAGAACCCATTAGAAAGCCATTCAAAAACTCTATTTATAAAAGTCAAAATTATTTCTCAAACTGTCATCTGTCAAAAATGAAAAAATGTCAAAATTTAAATCTTTTAACATTTAACTAGTCCGAAAACTTTTGGTACGACACAACCGTTTTTACCTCTCGCCCTTCAGGTAAGAGAGGTATAGGAATCATGCTAAAAATTGGGTAGTGAGTTTTCAATGAATAAACACGTTTTAGGGTCCCTAGAATACGATTTTAATATTTTCGCGATGATGTCTGTGTGTGTGTGTGTTAGTGTGTGTGTGTGTGTGTTAGTGTGTGTGTGTGTGTGTTAGTGTGTGTGTGTGTGTGTGTTAGTGTGTGTGTTTGGATGGATGTTGTAGTAACGATAACTCAAAAACTACTGAATAAAAAAATTTGAAATTTTGCATACAGGATTCTGATACCCTAGATTAGATCTGATTAGATTTTGGTGCCAATCGCACAACCGGAAGTGGCATTTGCTATGGGTGATGACGCCATTATTATACAAAACGACAATAAAGTTTTACACATATATTTTGTATACCATATAGTTTATTTTCATCTCATTAAAATTTTCGAAACTTTTGTCATTGTTGCCAGATTTACAAAAAAATAATTTTTTTTCATACTTTTTTGTGTCAACCTGTAAATTTTTGATTCAAAAATGGCGAGAGGTCATGTGCTGGCCACATCAGATTTTTTTCTTTAGGAAAATGAAAGGAATTAATTTTACTTTTAAAAGTTGTAATGTATGGACTGCCTTAAATTTTAACTAAAGCAGATCATACATTTTTTTAAAATAAAATCGGGTGATTATTAATTATTTTTTTTATTGATTTGATAGTTTACTGAAAGTAACTAAATACGAATAAAAAAAAGAATTGCAAAATATTTAATGTTGTAGTATAGTTTTTTTTATAAAAAATATACAAAATGGTTGAAAAAAATAGTTTTTCTACAACCCTTTACAAAAAGAAGTCATTTTGTAATAGAATACCTTCAGCGAAAACTTGATTTCCGTCACAAGTCAGAGAAATTCTCATAGCGTTAACTTTCGTCTCTAGTGACGAAAGTTAAATTTATAATTTCAATAATTTCCCGTCTTCGTATCTACTATTTTGATGAATTTAAATTATTACTAAACAAAGACAGGAATCATTTCTATAATTAGAATGCATCTTTTTTAGTTTTGTTTGATTAAAAAGTAAAATAGAACCGTAAAAATATCATGAAATTTAAAAACAATTTATATATAGTTAGTTACCTGGTTTCACTATAGTTTGACGTTCCTCGGCTGGTAAACTGTTCTCTTGCTTCAAAAAATGTTACTTTCGTCACTCGTAAAACAATATACTATTAATCGTTTGATTTTATTTTTATTTTACTGAAAGTGACTAAATACGAATTTTTGCAAAATAATAATTACAAAAGTTGTAGTGTAAGGATTGCTTTGGATATTAACTAAAGCAGATCATAAACTACTTTTAAAAATAATATCGACTGGACATTGTTGTAAGTGTATTTAACATGATATAATATATACTTTCAAGTAGATTATCAATTTTTTTAGTGTTTGATTTGATTTTTATTTTACTGGAAATGGTTATACAAACAAAAAAAGAATTACTTAGGATTTTTTTATAGAATAGCGAGTTGCGACGTAAGATATACAGGGTGTTTCAGAATTTGTCATTTAATGGTTGACTCTTGTCATAAAATAAAAAAATATCTCGGACATGAATCAATACTTAAAAAACCTTATACAGGATGATAAATACAGGGTGTTAAAGTTAATAAATAATAACAGATTTTTCGCTGTAACGTTTCTAAAAATCAATTTTTTTAACGAAATTTTGCAACTAATGACGAGGCATTTTTTCAAAACCTTATACCAGTTGTGTATGGCTGAATATTTTGCCCCCAATTTTTTACGCCACTGGATACATTTTCAAAATTGTATTTTTTCACATTCTTGTAAATTTATTATGAATTACTGTAATGCTTAGTATTTTGTAATTATCCTATTCTCTACATTCGAGCCAGAAAAGTTCTGTTGTGACACAGCCGATTTTTTCTATTAATATTTTAACTTCTAAATTAAAAATTAGTAAAATATAAACAAAACTGGATTATTATATTCCAACGGTTTAATTTCTTTGAAATCTCAATTCTGACAATTTTCACATATATTAACAGAATTTAAGATATGTTTACACCGTTTGACGCACAAAATTTCGATAAGCAGTCTTCAACAGAATTTATTAATTTCCCTTCTTTAGAGCACCGAACAATACGTATTGTTTGGATCTGTTATTGTTCAGCGTGAAATTCACGTTTTAGACGGTTTCTCACTTGTTGATTTCTTACACTAGGAAACAATATTCAGTTCATAACTGTAATAATATCGATATTTTCGAAAAAAAAACAATAATTTCTTTAAAAATAAACGCACAATTTTCTGAATCGTTAGATTTAAGGCACAAAAAATGATGCCTAAAAAATTACTGGTTAGTTAGTGCGCCCAAAAATTTTAAGAAATAATAGAGAAGATATTAAAACTTTGTCCGGTAAATTCTTCGGTTTTTACCTCTCGCCCTTCAGATAAGAGAGGTATAGGAATCATGCTAAAAATTGGGTAGTGAGTTTTCAATTGATAAACACGTTTTGGGGTCCCTAGAATACGATTTTAATATTTTCGCGATGATGTCTGTGTGTGTGTGTGTGTTAGTGTGTGTGTGTGTTAGTGTGTGTGTTTGGATGGATGTTGTAGTAACGATAACTCAAAAACTACTGAATAAAAAAATTTGAAATTTTGCATACAGGATTCTGATACCCTAGATTAGATCTGATTAGATTTTGGTGCCAATCGCACAACCGGAAGTGGCAGTTGCTATGGGTGATGACGCCATTATTATACAAAACGGCAATAAAGTTTTACACATATATTTTGTATACCCTATAGTTTATTTTCATCTCATTAAAATTTTCGAAACTTTTGCCATTGTTGCCAGATTTACAAAAATATAATTTTTTTTCATACTTTTTTGTGTCAACCTGTAAATTTTTGATTCAAAAATGGCGAGAGGTCATGTGCTGGCCACATCAGATTTTTAATACTTGCGATATTGTTATTTTAAATTAAATCAAAATACAAAAGAAAGAACATAATCAAACTATAGAATGTTTTGTGTAAAATTCTCTAACCAATACACATAGCAATTTTGGTTTTTTGGAGTTAGAGTCACTCGTTACTTTTAAGCGAATTTCTTAATATATTCCTCACGGGAACTAAATAATTAACATGGGTAATAACTAAATTTTACTTTGTACTTAAGCAATTTTTCTTTAATCATTAGGTGCTAATTTGAAGAATTAATTAACGTGTGTAATAACTAAATTTTATTTTGTATTTGTATTTGTATATGATTTTTATTTTTAAATTGTTGTTAATAATTTGGTATTATTTTAATTTGGGTGTTAATTACACATGCATTTTTTTCAGTGTAGATATTTTCTCTCTCTCTTATTCGTTCAGAAGCCGATAAAACTATTCATAAAAGTTTACCCTTTTGAATTGTTGCGAATAGTACCTATGCATAAGTTATTCTCGTAAAGTAAGCGGTCGAGATTGGATTTTGAATAAATTGGTTTCCCCACCTTATATTTACATCATCTTATTACGTTACATCCTTATTTTGTCGGCTTTTCTTCGTACTTTTGGGTCTTCTCCTTCTTGACGATCTAACTTTTCTATTTAGGAAATAAAATTAATAGAATTTATTAAATAGTAATTGCTTTTGATATAAAGTTTTAATGTTAGTAGTTAATTACACAAAAAAATAGTAAAAAATTAAAAAAACATAGTTAGGGGAGACCGGGGCAATGAGATCCCTTGGGGTAAAACTATTCTTCCCACTTTATAATATATAAAACAGTTACTTAAATACACCATCCTTTACTGGCATTGGTCGTTATTGAGTTGTCAAGGCAGTTTGTTTCCTTACAAAAATTAAAGTAATTTTCTTCTACTTGTATATAAGATTAATGAAATATTAAATATATCATAGATCTAAAAGAAACCGGATAACAATAAATTTGAATATAAGATACATAAGTATGTTTATAGTGTTACATATTTTGCTACCTTAATTAATAAATTCTCTTGTAAAAAATATTCTTCCCTTTCATGTAGGGTCAAAACAATAAAGGGGATCGTTTTTCCCCGAATATTCTTTAAGTAATTAGTAAGGGTTTATTTACTTTTATTGCAGATGATTATGGTGCATAATTGTATCAAAAAAATTATTCAAAAGTCATGGAAAGGGGAAACCATGTACAGAGCAGTTCAGAGCCGTTACACATGCCCCTGACGGTCAGTACTGATGATCAGTCGCTCCCATTTTAAACGGAAACGGTAAAAATAGCGAAAAAAAATCGCAAAAAATCCCACGCTGCATGTGAAAATGTATGAAAACACAAGCAAATTGTAAAAAACGCAAAAAAGGGAAACAAATCACAAAATACAAAAGAAAAGTCGCTAAAAAACGCAATAAATCGAAAAATATCGCAAAAAATTGCAAAAAAACTGAAAAAAGTAAAAACAAATGAAAAAATTTGAAAGATTTAAAATAATTAAAAATTACAAAAAAATCTCAAACAAAATGGTAAAAAAAGCGTAAAAAATAGCAAAACATCCCACGCTGCATATGAAAATTTAGGAAAATACTAAAAAATTGTAAAATAACGCTAAAAATGAAAAAAATCATAAAAAACCAAAAAAACAGAAGAAAAAATTTGAAATAAATCGCAAATAATGACAAAAAAATCTCAAACAAAAACGAAAAAAAAAGCGTAAAAAATTGCCAAGCTGCATGTGAAAATTTATCAAAATACAAACAAGTGATAAAAAAGAGAAAAATGCAAAAAATAGACAGAAACAGGAAAAATGGGAAAAACAGAAAATATAGGAAACATAGAAAAAACAGGGAAAACAGAAAAAAATAGAAAAACTATGGAAAAATGGGTAAATAGAAAAAAAAACATGAACAAAATAGTGAAAAACAAGAATCCATTTTTCCCTACAAAAATTGGAAAAACAGCAAAAATGCATTTGCCTCTACAGGAAACTGAAAAACAAAACAAAAAACATTTTTTTCAAATAAAAATTAAAAAATGAAAGTAAAACTGCATTTTTCAACAAATAAAATCCAAAAACAAAGCAAATTGAAAGCAAGAGTGCATTTTTCCATAAAATAAAATAAAAAACAAAGCAACAATGCATATTTTTTTACACAAGAATTTGAATTACATAGGAAGAATGCATTTTTCCACACAGGAAATTAAAAAAACAAAGCAATAATGCAGCTTCTAAACAGAGAAAACGGGGCCAAGAACATTTTTTTTCTGACATTTATTTAATTATACCAACTACTTTTTATCTTACATCAGCATAATTTTCATGCTGTAGTAAAAACAATAATTTTCCTAATCATAACATTCTAGAATAGGTACTCCATTAAACTATTGTAAGCTAACTGTTATCCTAAAAGTTAATTTCAATAAAAAAAATATACCTCAGATAGCTAAAACAAGTGAACAAACTTCCTACACTTATTTTTGACTCTCTTGTAATATTTTTACTTATTCTAACTAAACAGTTCACTTGTTTTAAGTTAATATTTTTATAGACGTTTAAATTTAACGGTCGTCAGACGTATGATAAAGATAATGACTGATTTGTATATAAAAAACATTGCCAATTGTCATTAACAGTCGTTACTCTCGTTCTAACGAAAATTATCGAACGATAACCGAAATAGGCAAACAGATATTTCAGGCTCGTTTGTTCGTCCAGTTTCTTCGAATATTTAAATAGGAAAAAACGTTGTTTGTGTTCGTTTTGTGAGTGAAAGTGGATATTGGGCAAACAGGTGCTGTGTGATGGAAGATTATAAAATTTTACTCGTTGGGATTTACAGGATTTAATAGTTTGGAGGTAAGTTAACAAAATAAGAAAATTTAACATTATCAGTGGTAAATAAACAAAAGTATTACATCAGCTGTTTTTAATCGGGATTTCAGAAGAACTAAAACTAAAAATATTAAAATCTATCAGCTAGGTTCTTATAGGTTATTTTCAGGATTTCTGTCCATTATTTATATTTTCCACTATTGTACAAGCTTATAACTTTTAAGCGGAAGTACCTACATGAAAACATAAATTATTTCAAGTTTTATTTCACTCAATCAAAACTTTTATCGCTCCCTGCTTACTGAAAAATAAAACGGCGGGGTTTTAAAGACGTTTTTGTTATAAAAAATACTCAGTAATAGTTACATTTGCAGTATTAACCACAGTAATTTTTTTTAGACCAGGGAATCACTGAAGATAGTTTTAAACTCCTTGATAATGAGACCATTAACAGCCTGATTATAAAAACTGGACCGAAACTTATATTTAAAAATAAGTATTGGGAATACAGAAGTGAAAGCTGTGGAAATAGTAATTATCAGGTAATTTTCAAAAGGTTTTTCACTTTTAACTATTGTAAGTTGAAGACCTGTAAAAATGCAATTAATATTTCAGTGAATAAATTTTTGTATTGAATACTTTTTGTATATTTAATGCCCTGTCCCTCCTTTAATTCAAAATAATTTTTGTTTCTTTTTTTTCAAAAGAGCACCTAAAATAATCACCTGATTCAGGTTAAACCAAAGTGCTAAAGTAGAAAAAGTGTTTTTTGGGGTAGCTAAAGTGTTACCTAGAACAAGAATATTTTTTAGCTATAGTAAATTAATTTTTTTGCTCTCTTAAGTTCCGGTTTTTCTTAAAACAACTGAATTGTTGACTTGGTCTCATCAAAATTTTCGCTTACTTTAAGCGAAAATCAATAAAAATTAAGCTGTTCTAAGTTAATTTTGTTGCTGCGATTAGTTGCGATATTTCCTGCTATAAGTTAAATGGTAACCAGTTTTAGCAAAAACATTTACTTACTTTAAGTGATCTATAAATTCACTTACAGCAAGTTACCAGTTTCAGAAACTTTTTTTTTCTTGATTTAGGTATACTGTTCATTTGTCTCGTATTTAATACAGATTTTTACTTGGAGTAAGCGAATTTTCACTTACAGTTAGTGAATTTTTTTCTCCGTGTATACAGAAAATTGAAAAACAAAGCAAAACATGCATTTTTTCATGCAAAAAATTGAAAAACATAGTAAGAAAGCATTTTCCACACAAGAAATTAAATAAATAAAGCAACAATGCATATTTTTTACACAATAATTTGAATTACATAGCAAGAATGCATTTTTTCATGCAAAAAATTGAAAAACAGAGTAAGAAAGCATTTTCCACACAGGAAATTAAATAAATAAAGCAACAATGCATTTTTTTAAACAAGAATTTGAAATATATAGCAAGAATGCATTTTTTCATACAAACAATTGAAAAACAAAGCAACAATGCATTTTTCTACATCTTGAACAAAAAGAGAAAAGAAATCACTTTCCGGTTAATCTGCTGCTGGAGGATCACCCGCAACCAATTCAAATTCCATCTGGCTTGTTTATATGCAAGGGTGTAGATATGGGGGTAAAGGGGGTAATTACCCACCCCAGGATACCAAAAAATAGCACGAAAAAACTAAAATGTATGAAATGTAGAAACGGACAAACATATTTGTCTAAATATTTCATTACCTCTCCCAGGAAAAAAGTTCCCTCTCCAGGAAAAAAGTTATCTACGCCCTTCAAGTAATGTAAAAGATGGGTCCGTATTTAAAAAAAAAACTTAATGATGGCCGATTGGGCACGACACGTCGTATCAAAAATTTATTAGTATAATTTCATAGCAAATTTGACATACATAAAACTTTCCTTTAATATTTTTAGATATTTTTTTAAATAAAAATTTTAGGAGTAAAAAAATAGCATTTTCAGTTTTCCCTGTATAACTCGAGAAGGGCGAAAACCCCTGTAGTTTTTTCTATAAACTAGTTAATTTCCACTTCCAATTTTAGACATCTGGTATAGTGAAAATTCCAGAGCCAGAAAATGTAGAATGGAACCAAATAAAAAAATCGCTACCAGAAAACTTGCAAGCAAATGGGTTAAAATAACTTTTCTGCTAGTGTAATAATAATAATAACAATAATACGGTATTTTAAATTGTCACCGGCTCTCAGCTATCACGTGATGCCGCAAAAAAATGTAGTCTGGAGAAATAATTCTGGCGAACACTGTAAAAGTGTAAAAATATTGTATTCCTTGTACTTTTGGAAAATTTCTATTTTTGTGAAAGTTTATACATTTTTACGATCGCTAAATATGACAGGATGAACAAGAAGTCTATAAAGTAACGACAAAAAATGTATAAAAATAAAAAACAAGTTGGTATGACACTAAAAATTTATTATTTTTTTTTATTTTGTTGGTATATTTATTTTTACACAGTTCGATACTGCAAATTGTAACTTAATACTGAAATGTCATATTTTGCTGGAAAAACCAAATTAATACGCAAATATCGGCTTTTTATCAATAAAGAAATATAAAACTATAAAAATGTCTTACCAAAGTATCAGATAGCTGATTCCTCCTTTACAATATACCGCACACGCTAAAACAGAGAAATATTCAATCGGGGATTGTCGCGCTATATATAACGTAAACAAGATTTCAGATTTCAGATTTCGATATCGCGGTGGCAATGAAGAAAATGCATGAAGAGGGAAACACAGGTACCCGAAACTTTGCGTTGCCGTTGCCGCTGCCGTCGATCGAGTTCACTTTGAGAAGAACCAAACGGCGATGATGGAAGTGCATGAATTGGAAGTGAATCAGTTAATTACGTTTGCCGAACCATATGAGTCGGTGTCACGCCCTTGTCGCTCAGGCATATCTCCTATGTATGTAACAGCCGAACATTAATTCCACCAGACTTTGTAAATCCGTAAAAGGTTTTTTATTCATTGAAATATTGATAATAACGTACCTACCGTTCTTGGTTAAAATTATTTTAAATTATTTTGTTTATTAATAGTATCTATTATTTTTTGGTTAATTTGGCAACAATTGTGTTAAAGTATAATATACCCACGTGGAATTTTTGAATTGTTTTTTTTTTCTGGTGTTATTTTTTAAATTGAATATACAGTCAGAATCATAAATGTTACCCTCTTTATCTAACGCGTTACTGGATTCTTGTTAGGAAAATCGCCGAGACATGCAGGGCCGCCGAGAGCCGAGACGGGCCCTAATGTACACAAAAAATTACAAAAAAATGCCGATGACGGTGTAAAAAGAATTAACTGTTATTTATGAGAAGACAGTGAAACAAAATTATTAAAATCAACAAAACACGTTTCGGACTGCTACAAACACATGTCGACCGAAATTCTGAAAATCGAAAAATTGGACTATCGAGCTATCATCAAGTACCTACCTGTATTTAAATGGGTTAAAAAGTATCGTGTGCGACCATGAAAAAATGGATTGCAAACTTCAAAAGAGGTAAATTTTCCATTGAAGAGGAAGAGCGATCAGGAAGGCCAGTTTCTGAAAATTTCACATTAACGCGTTCATCATAATATATAGTTCACGCATATGAGAAATTTTTTTACAAAATAGATCCCTACATGTCCGAATGTTGACCAGAAGCGTGCAAGAGTAGAAGCATCGCGTTAGAGAGCTGTGCTCAATTTGAAAAACATGTAGACCTTATAAGCCATATTATTACTATAGATGAATCTTGGATATATTTATACGACCCAGAAACAAAGCAGCAACTGAAGGAGTGTAAACACCCTGGTTCTTCAAGGCCTAAGGAGTTTCGTGTTCAAATATCTACTGGAAAATTTCTTGCTTCACTTTTTTGGGGTTGCCATGATTGATTATCTGGAAATGAGTAGACCAATAACTGGGGATTACTATTCGACGTTACAAAATAATTAAAGAGAAAGGACACGGAAAGTCGTAAAAAGGACAATGCCTCTACACACAAATCGCATGTTGCCATACAAACAATTCGTGATTTGAGGTTCGAATTACTGAAACACCCAGCTTATTCACCAGATCTGACTCCTTCCGACGGAAGAGGTTATAGAAGCTATGAAGGCCCGGTTTCTAGAGAAAGATAAAACTTTTTTTTTGAAAGGTCTAGAGACGGTGCAGGTTTGGTGTAATAAACGTATTAAATTAAGAGGAAAATATGTCGAAAATACAATATTTTCTGTCAGTAGATATAACGTTCATTATAACTTTAACGGTTCTGTAACTAATAATAATGACGTTTAGATTGTGACAATTGTACTAGAAGTCAACTTGTAAAGTTTTATTCTAAACGTCATTGTCTTTACTTACTGAATCTTTAAAGTTCAAATTTTGTTTGTTTGTACAGTAGGCTAAGAATTTCTCAATATATCCTCGTATTACTACTACTAGACTCCTACTCGTAATATAACACGTACAAATATTTTAAAGATGCTTTACGACTTTTTTCTAGCTGATCTAGATTCTATATTTAATATATCAAGCACTTAACAATTCCTGAACCTATGGTAGATATTTTACCATTAACGTTCTAAATACATGTGTAACGAAGTTACGAATTTGTCATTGTTTTAACTTCCTAATCTCCGATCGTATTATTTTTTATTTATTAATTTTTCCCTAATACTTGTTATAATTAGTGCGACCGGCAATAGACCGTAAATAGATAAACCAGAAATACACCGTGAAACGTAAAGCACCGCGATCTTCCGTCGAATTCGTCGAATGCGATTGCACAAAGTTTACACGTCGTCCGGAAGATGGAACCGCCAAAGGCAGACTTCGCCTCGCGACAGATATCCAACCGTTCTCATGGTATGGCACGGCTTGCGATTTATTAAATCAGTTCAGTTCGAGCTCCGTTGGGTTCGGAGCAGTTCAATTAGAGATTTGAACCAGACCAACCGTCCTGAAACCAGACCAAGAGCCGTTCCAGTGACAAGCCGTACCAGCAAACAGACGTCCAGTGCCGTACCTGAAGGATTTACCGGTGAGACATTTATATATGGTTTAATACAGGAAATTTCGAGTATTATTTATTTTAAAGTTGGTGGTCAATTTAATTTATATTCAGGGGATATTTATTGATTGTTATACCGGGGGTCGGCGATAGGTAGTATTTCTGGTGAGTTTTCCCGATTTACTGCTATCGTTTTAAGCCCAGTCCGGAACCAAGGAATTATTTCTGGCGAGTTTTCCCGATTTAATTTCTTGGAAACCTAGTTGAAAAGGGGAAATTGTTTGTTGTACCGGGGGAGAACGATAGATAGTATTTCAGGCGAGGTTTCCCGATTTACTACTACCGTTGGGCCCAGTCCGGAGCCAAGGAAGTATTTCAGGCGAGTTTTCTCGATTTACTTCCTAGAGAATTCATGTACCGGGGATTCATTCAGTCATTTTATATTATATACCAGGGTTGGTCGAAAAATAGCTTTAAAATAAATATACTCTCCGACCTGTAAGATTTCAAACATTTCATTGGGCACCCGCACGCATTGTTTCACTCGCATCATTTTCGCCGTCTCTCACCCCGCACGCATTTTTCTTTATTTTCGCTTGAGTCTTGGGATTTCGTTACACACTCTCTGATAAAGTTTAGATTTCTTTGAAATAAATTGGTATATCGAACTAATTGATTTTTATTTCTTTTTCTGTCCATACGTTAACCTTATAGCAGCGGATACTCCGGAACGCAGCCCAGGAGGGCAAGTAAAGTCTGCCCTACCGGCCGACACGGGATTGGTCGAGACCATAACGACCCCTGGAGTATTTCTTTCTCCACTGAAGCTGCCTGAGCAAGTGGCCTTCACACTTAAAACGGAAGGTGGCGCCCGAGGAAACCCGAAACCTGGACTGAGGCGCCAAAGTGACCCGCAACGACCGAAGTGTCGTCGCACATGGTAGACATTTTCCTATTAACGTTCTAAATACATTTTAAGAAATTAACTATTTATTTAAAAAAAAATGCAAATACGTATAAATAAAAACTCAAAATAAAAAATATAACGTTGAACTTGATTGATGGCTTGTTGTTGAATCTTCCATTGCTTCTTGATTTCTCAGCTAGCAACCTCTCCAAGGAAAAAGCAAAAATTATGGTTTAACGAAAAATAACTGCCAACAATCGCGAACAATTAAACATTTATGAACATTGTTAACAAATGACTTGACATCATAATTTAATGTCAATCTCTAAAGTGACTGACAATATGTAGGGAAAAAGTCCCTACATAACCTCCCTCCTTAGGAAAAAAAAATGTTTTTTTCATTACTCAATGAAAATCGAATTTAACGCAAAAGTAACGTTTTTTATTGGTTTAACAAATGACGCTTGTTTTGTCAGTAAAAATGCAGGCTTAAGCCTGTCAATATTGACAAACGTCTCTTTGTTATTAATCATAATTTTGAAAACTTTTTCATTTCTGTCTAAAATTTGAAATTGTCCGTCGTATGGAGAAACTGGACAGTTCCGAATGCCTGGAACTCTTAGGAAAACAAAATCAGCTTTCTCCAAAGAAGGAGAAATAAAAGTTTTTTTGTATTCCCATGTTGTGAAACTGCTGAAGGTTTAATATTATTAAAATGATCATTTATTGTAGTTAAAACAGAATGAGAGTCAAAAGTTTAATGCAGGGCCTAATTTGAACTCTAAGTATGAGTGCACTATGTTAATTTTCATTATTCTGAAACAATAACTCTTCGAGAATTATTGGAGGAAATTTCTATTGCACGGTTGAATAATAATAATAATATAATAATAATAATAATAATGTTTATTCACATAATTATACGTTTATATAAATACAATAATAAAAAATTTGAATAAACAGTAGGATGCATTCACAGAAGCAGTCTAAAACTGCTTGTACGTGATAAGGTACATTATACTTATAATACAACATGATTAAACACAATATGAAATAGTCTGTGTATATGTCCCTATAAAACCCACCTACTTCTACAAAGAACAAACATGATTTTT
The DNA here is from genome assembly GCA_963243735.1 of Neocrepidodera transversa. Taxonomy (NCBI): domain Eukaryota; kingdom Metazoa; phylum Arthropoda; class Insecta; order Coleoptera; family Chrysomelidae; genus Neocrepidodera; species Neocrepidodera transversa. The sequence goes on from OY725341.1 coordinate 21,745,110, forward strand.
TAAATATATATATATATATATATATATATATAGAATAACTTAAAAATACATTATAAATAGAATAAAATAAAACAGGTATTTAAATTATTAGGATAGCAAATACTAAAAAATATGAAAAGAAATTCAACATAGAAATGTAAATAGAAATAAAAATAGAAATGTAAGCAAAGATATGTAAAATTATAAAATATAAAAATATAAAAATATAAAAATATTTTTTTTTTTTTTTTTTTTTTTTTTTTTTTTTTTTTTTTTTTTTTTTTTTTTTTTTTTTTTTTTTTTTTTTTTTTTTTTTTTTTTTTTTTTTTTGCATAATTATGATAGTGTTCAAGACCATTTTGATTTTCGTTAAGACTGATTTATAATGTCACTTGCTAAATTCCGTTCGTTTTGAAGCCATATTTTTAATTTATTCTTATATCTACTGTACAAAGGAATGTACAAAGAAATGTCCTTTATTTCTTGAGGTACCAAAATAAAAATTCTAGGCGCCAGGTAATCACTACATCACTACAAGGATTGTATCAAAGAAAAATAAAGAGACCTCAAGCAGTGTAAGTTCAGAAAGTCACCTAGATATCTAAATTTTGGTAAAAAACACCTTAATTTTTTTATGAGTTGTTTTAAATGAAGGTCCCATTTCATATGCCTGTCCACAATAATTCCTAAATATTTTATTGACTCAGATTCACAAACTTGGTTATTCAAACCCACACTTAACGGGCCCAACGTGGGAAGGCCTGTCGCATAAGAAGTAAATGGTAAGTATCTAGTTTTCTGATAATTTAATGTTAATTTGTTAAACTGTAACCATTTAGATATTTTAGGAAAATCACTTTCAACTTTTTGTTTCAGGTCCCTCCATGAGGATGAAGAGTACAGAACGGCAGTATCATCAGCAAAACTAATAATTTTAGCAGATGTGTCTAAATGTAGTAGGCTATTTATGTAAAGTGTAAAAAGAACTGGTCCCAAAACAGTACCTTGTGGGACTCCAAATGTTACGATCTGCTTGTTACTATTAGCATTTTCAATTTGCACTAACTGTTCTCTATTTGATAGATAACTTTCAAAGATACTGAATGCTTTCCCACGAATCCCATATTTTTCCAATTTTTCCAACAATTTTTTATGACATACGGTATCAAAGGCTTTTGAGAGGTCGAGAAATATACTTAGTATAGGCATTTTTTTATCTAACGCATCATATATGTTTGAAGTTAATTTATAGATAGCATCATTAGTCGATTTTCCCTCCCTAAAGCCATATTGATTATTGGATAGAATTTTAAACTTATTTAGAAAACTACAGAGTCTCTTTTTAATAATTTTTTCCAGTATCTTTGAAAAATTCGACAAAAGTCATACTGGTCTATAATTTCCAATATCAAGTTTACTGCCACTTTTGTACAGAGGTTTTATTACAGAACATTAGAGAATAGAGAATATAAAACTCCCTTTAGATCACTCACCACCCTCTGGCTATTTAAATTTTTCGAAAGTGTTGCTCCCCTCCAGTAAAGGATGAAATTAGTGTCTCGGCCATTAACGAGTAACGAGTTAGATAAGGGTGGTAACACTTATGATGCTCACTGTATATTATTTGAGACGAAAATACTCATTTTACGTTTTATTTTGGTTCCCTAAAACATTGAAAACTCACTACTATGATTACTGTACGTCTCTTATCTGAAGGGCGAGAGGTAAAAAACATTGTTTTTTAAATTTTCATAATAATTAATGTAGATACTGTGATAAATTATAGTTTTTTTAGGATTGGGTATAATTTTTGCAAAACAACAAATAAGAGTTCCACTTACGGTTTCCAAGGTCCAAATCTTCAAATGAACGTGGGGTTCATTTCGCAGGCTGCTTTCATCGATTCAGGGTACGTAAGCAATGCTACTCGTAATATTTTGCACATTACATATTGTGTCCTAACCTAAAATTATTACATTAATTAATTTGATAAAATGACCAAATTAATAAATAAACTTACTAAAACGTGGAGGCAATATGTGTATAATAAACCTATTAAAATTGTTGAAATTACTCCATTTATCATTCCAGCAAATTTAAAGGCCTCTGGCATGGCCAAAATTCAATTTTCCACAGACCGTTTTCAATGATTTTAGTTAATAATTTTAAGAATTTTGATCATCAGTAAAAGAATAAAAAACTCACTTTTTTTTTAAAAGTAACTGTTGTTTTTTAGATAACTTAAATATTTTACTTTTAAGTGAATTTGGAATAATGGAAAAAATTATATGAAAAAAGGCAGTCTTATCTCGGCCATTGGGCAAAGAAAAAGTTTTAGTTGAGTGAGTCTAAAGGATACGTCCAAGACGTACGCTGGTTTTCTGAGTCAGATAGTCGGCGCCGATCTGCATATGTAATGTGTTTCCAAATAAGAGTGGACACAAAGCACCTGCGAGGAGATTTTCTGCGCACTGACACTCTGAGTCCGGTTTTTACCGAAATACATTGTTCTTTCTGGTTTCAGATTATCTGTCAGCCGGATCATGTTATTAATATTTCGTTAAGATGGGGTCAGCATGTGTAGAGCTTCTATCTCTTCCTATATTGCTATAACTATCTATTTTACGACCATTTCCACTGTTGATTTTCCAGTTCTGAAGCTGAAGGCCAATCCCCGAAACGATCTCGCGGTAGACAAAAATCTAGAATAAATACTTTAATTTAATTATTAAGTAACAATTTGTTTCAGGGGCTGTACTTTGAAAAAAGTATCTGCGTGATTAGTTCGCTGTTGAATGAAGCAAGTTGAAGCCACCCAGATCTGTAGACGCTGGAGGCACAGCTAATGAGCCTAAATGGCCTTATTACAAACTATTTTCAAAATATATTGTAAAACCTGGTGCCTCTTCCAGCAACCAAAACCAGCTACTGTAAAGGAAGATGGAGATAAAGAAGATGGTCATGAAGTGGAAGCTGATGAGGAGCAAGAAATTAACACTATTTCTAATGAAACCGAAACAGAAAACACTCTTGCTTTAAGTGAAAGTGCTAACCCGGTCTCTAAGGTAAACAAACCAATTCAGTCAAAGATGACCTCTATGCCACATAGTGGTATGTATATTCAAAAGATATTGCAGTTAGAACAACAAAAATGCACATCTTTTGTTCTTTAAAAGTCTGTTCCCATACATAATCAAAATGCCTAAAAAAAAACTGCGATTCCGTTGACGAATTCAAGAAGTTGTCGATAAGTTTGCCTGTGAAGATAGTAGGCATTTCCACAGCCTTCATCTGGAACATCTATCAATTCATTCTTCGATATTGGGTCGTCTTCGAGAAACACCTATCAGCAGTTACCAGCCGAAGATTCATTAATAATAAATGCCATTAAAGTATACAAAAATTATGCTGCAATGCAAGTCAAGAGGAAAAAGAAGACGTGGAAGACGCAGATCGAAATGGTTGGTAGAAGTAGAAGAGGACTTAAGTAAGGCAGGAGTTACAAGATGGGAGGAGAAAATAAGAGACCGGAAAATGGCGGAAAATCAGCGAACAAGTACGATAAATCGAATTTGGGGACTGATCCACCAGGTTAAATGCATTTAGAAAGCCAAAGCGGCGCAACTAAACATGATGTATTAAGCCATAGATATTAGCGTGTACAATTACCTTAAGGTGACAATCAATCTCTCTTCTGGTAGAATTGGGGTTTTGTGGTAATTTTGTGGTAATTTCCCCAAAATAAATTGAAAGGTTTCTTATTTCATTCTGAAGTATTCAAAAAATCTGTTGCAGAAATCTAATTGCAGAAAAAGATGTTTGTACTTCCCATATTCTAATCCTACTTTGCTAATAGGATGTATGTCACTTTTTACAGGTTTCAGTTTTGTTGTAACATTGTCACTGACCAGCAATAAGACTGCATCTGCTTCCTTTAAGAGTTCCATTGTTTCACCAACCTGTTTTGAAGGCTACACAGTCTGCGCTGATAACATGCCCACATCTGCTTGCTTTATAGGTTGTCGGCGTTGGAAATCTAAATCTGACGATCTGATTTTGCCAACGTGAGTTACGGTTGTACCCAAAACTGTACTCCGGCAGTAATTACACTGTTGTCAGATGAAAGTTAAATTATTTTATTGTATTGTCCAATCAAACTGAAGCAGTAGTTAGTGACATATTTCGTTTAATGAAATTATTAATAATATTTTTGAAGGTTGATTTAGTCTTTTCCCATTTTAGTTTTTGCTATGTCATCTGAGGTTAAAACATTAAGGATTAGGTGTTGGTTTGTATGAGAGTGGATTGAAGGTAGTCGACAAAGGCTTTCTGATATGATTTAGCCATTTGCATTTAAATGTGATTGGGATTTAATCTTTTGTTTCATGAGAATTTTATTTGCTCCAAAACTGTATGATTATGAATGGGTATTCTTCATTTTCATTTGTTTGTGATTGCTGATTTGTATCCTGACTATGGCACATATTTTAGAACAGCGTTCTGACAAGCTTCTTATAAAATTTGACAGAATTGCTAGGTGAGTGGAATGACTGCAACGTTAATGATTTGTAAGATGCTATGCTGTGTTCCAAAATTGTCAATATCTTACTTGAAATTGATATTAGCAGCATCTAATATGTTTTCAGAGATCATTTTTTGATGGCAATGAAGTTAATCCAAGTTATTTAGCTTCAGATTTAGATCACGCTTGGTCTTGAGGTTTAAGACAGAAGAGCGTTGCAATGATTATGAGACTTTGGTCATCGGAAGTTATGGAGAGACCAATTATGCATTTATCAACCACCTCTCCTCTACAGATATTATCTGAAAACATCCAGTACCAGCAAATCTCATTCAAAACATATAAAATAAGTAGACGTGTACTAAATATCAAAAACTAAAATATATAAAAGTAACCAGAGAGAAGATCAAAGAAATGATACGTTTACTTAATACTTCTTTGTTAATAAATTAAAATTATTTATGTAACTAATCTCTAGTCGAATTGACAATATCCATTCATTTTGATCAACATCCCAATCCTACAACACACACACACACTCTCACAACACCCATCACCCCGTCACCCGCTCGCAATTCTCTTCCTTCCGTTCACTAATTTATCTACCGTAAACATATTCACCTATAGATAAAGTCCAATCATTAGGACGCTTCCGTTCTACGTTCATTCGATCAAATTAAATCTTCCATAATACTTAATCCCATTATAATTGAATAAAATGATCAGTCGTCTATGAATAAAAATGTGATTTCCAACATACATGTTTTATAATTTATTTGAGGCGCGAAATATTTTTGGAGTTGACTACTCGAATTTAAAATTAATAATAGAATATAGGTTAAAAGAGAAAAAACAGTGAATAGCAAAATAATCACAATAAAAAAACGAAGAAATTCTTCAAGCTATTTACAGCAATTGTTTAAGAAGTTGACAGCAATTTTTCAAGAAGTTGACGGCAATTTTTTAAGAAGTGGATAACAATTGGCAGCAAGTTTTCAAGAATTTCATAGTAATTCTTTAGAAAGTTGACAAAAATCTTCAAGAAGTTGACAGCAATTTTTCGAGAGATTGAAAACAAATGCTTCGATACGTTGACAGCAATTTTTCAAGCAATTGATAGCAAGTCTTCAAGAAATTAACAACAATTCTTAAATAAGTTGACAGCAATTCTTTAAGAAGTTGACAGTAATTAATCAAAATGTTGAGAGAAATTCTATAAGAAATTAACAGCAATTCATTAAGAAGTTGACAGCAAGTCTTCAAGAAGTGACAGTAATATTCAATAAGTAGACAGCAATTATTTAAGAAGTTGACAGCAATTCCTCAAGCAATTGAAAGCAAGTCCTCAAAAAGCTGGCAGCAGGTCATCAAGAAGTTGACAGCAATTCTTTAAGAAGTTGATAGTAATTCTTCACGATGTTGATAGCAATTCTTTAAGCAGATACCAATTATTCAAACAATTGAAAGCAAGTCTTTCAGAAGTTGACAGTAATTCTTTAAGAAGTTGACAGTAATTCATCATGATTTGACAGCAATTCTTCAAGCAAACACCAATTCTTCAAACAATTGACAGCAAGTCTTTAAGAATTTGAAAGGAATTCTTTAAAAAGTAGACAGCAATTCTTCAAGAGGTTGACAGCAATTCTTCAAGCAATTGACAGCAAGTCTTCAGGAAGTTAAAAGCAATTCTTCAAGACGTCGCCAGGAATACCACAAGCAATTGACAGCAAGTCCTGAAGAAGTTGACATTAATTCTTTAAGAAGTTGACAGTAATTCATCATTTCATCATGATGTTGACAGCAAGTCTTCAAGAAGTTGACAGCAATACTTCAAGGAATTGTCAGCAAGTCTTTAAGAAATTGACAGCAATTCTTCAATAAATTGACAGGACTTCTTTAAGGAGTTGATAGTAATTCTTTAACAGGTTGACAGAAATTATTAAAAGAAGTTGACAACAATTCTTTAAGAAGTTAACACCAATTTCTCAAGAAGCTGACAGCAATTCTTCAAGCAATTGACAGCAATTTTTCAGTACATTGACAGGAATTCTTTAAGAAGTTGACAGCAATTCAATAACCTGAGACCAATTCTTTAAGAAGTTGACAGTACTTCATCATGATGTTGACAGCAATTCTTCAAGCAAACACCAATTCTTCAAACAATTGACAGCAAGTCTTTAAGAATTTGAAAAGAATTCTTCAAAAAGTAGACAGAAATTCTTCAAGAGGTTGACAACAATTCTTCAAGCAATTGATAGCAAGTATTCAAGAAATTGACAGTAATTCTTCAATAAGTTGATAGCAATTCTTTAAGAAGTTGACTGTAAATCATCAAAATGTGAACAGGAATTCTATAAGATATTGACAGCAATTCATTAAGAAGTTGACAGTAAGTCTTCAAGAAGTTGACAGTAATCTTTAATAAGTTGACAGGAATTCTTGAAGTAATTGACAGCAAGTCCTGAAGAAGTTGACAGCAAGTCATCAATAAGTTGACAGCAATTCTTTAAGAAGTTGACAGTAATTGTACAAGATGTTGACAGAAATTCTTCAAGCAGCGACCAATTCTTCAACCAATTGACAGGAAGGCTTTAAGAAGTTTACAGGAATTCTTCAAGAAGTTGACGGCAATTTTTTAAGAAGTGGACAGCAATTCTTCTAGCAATTGGTAGCAATTCTTTAAGAAGTTGTCAGCAATTCTTCAAGACGCCGACAGGAATTCCCCAAGCAATTGACAGCAAGGTCTGAAGAAATTGACAATAACTCTTTAAGAAGTTGAGAGTAATTCATCATGATGTTGAGAGCAATTCTTCAAGCAAACATCAATTCTTCAAACAATTGACATCAAGTCTTTAAAAATCTGAAAGGAGTTCTTCAAAAAGTAGACAGCAATTCTTCAAGAGGTTGACAGCAATTCTTCAAGCAATTGACAGCAATTCTTTAAGAAGTTAACAGTAATTCTTCTAGACGTTGACAGTAATTCTTCCAGACGTTGACAGTAATTCTTCTAGACGTTGACAGTAATTCTTCAAGAAGTCGACAGCAATGCTTCAAGAAGGTGATAGCAATTGTTCAAGAAGTTGACAGCAATTCTTCAATAAGTTGATAGCAATTCTTCAAGTAATTGACAGCAATTCTTCAAGTAATTGACAGCAATTCTTCAAGTAATTGACAGTAAGTCTTTAAGAAATTAACAGCAATTCTGCAATACATGAAAATTATCTTCACCATTCAATTTCAGCCAATATGAACTTTCATAAAAATTATTCCTGGGACTACAAGAATTTTCATGCTAAGGTAGAAAGTTGATTTCAACAGTCATTTTCAGTAAACTTCTGGGCGGAAATTGTTGGTGATTATTTCATAGGGTCGCATTTCCTTCCTTCTCGACTCATTGATGTGATGTATAGACAATTTTTAGAGGAAAAATAGCCACGTCTATTAGAAGATAAATCTTTACTAGTAAGATGAAATATGTAGTTTACGCACAATACGGTTTTGTAAATATCTTAATATTACTATTACTTACCAGTGGAAAGGTCGTGGGGGATCTTAATCTTGGCTATGATTATCTACAGACTCCGGATTATTTTCTTTGTGCACTTCTTAAATAGCTTGGTTATCCATATCTAAAATATAAAACTCCAAATCATCTACTACATTGTACTAAAATTTATAAGGTAGCTACTAGTTTTGGCTCATAGTCATCTTCAGGTCATATACAAAATTAGCAAAACTTATAATTTAAATTTTAATATTAGGTACATATATATAGTGGGGGACTAGGTTTTCTACACTAATAAAATTTAATTTAATAATCAAAAATTTAGCTGCTTAAGACTACACAAAACACTTTTTTGAATATCTGAATGTTATTTGCAAATAAAAATTGTTTTATCCGATCCAACTCTATTATATAATATTGTAATAATTTGAAAACGAATGAAAAAACATAATAAATAATCTTACATTATTTTTTTAAATTTATCGATACTCGTACATCTTGAGACTAGCCAAAGAAATACAAATATGTGGTCCCAGCTGACACAAGTTTTTACGTAACTGAGATTTATAACTTGAGACTGCAACATTACGTTTCACCCGGCGAGATTCTGCTTCTTCTAATTCAGATACATGTTTCGCACAGAAACACCAAACTTCACTTCGTCTTGTAAGAGTAATGAGAAGAACAAATGATTTAAAAAATGACAACTCATTCTATATCGTGACAGAACCAGATTACGATAAAAATTATAAGAAATGGTGAGTTTTAGTTTTCGGAATTCATTAATTCCAATATGTACCGTGGAAATAATTTTTTTAACGAGTATTATTGGTTTTATTAAATTTAGTCCTAAAATAATAATAATTTTTACTAATAGATTTAACTAGTTTCTAACTAAGAAATTTCAACCCAACCTCACATACTGTCAGGATCTTTTAGCTGTGTCTCTCTCTAGCAATTTGTTTGCATTTCTACGAATGATAATTAATCTATTTCAAAACCAAAATCCAGGGATGCATTATCTTAATCATTTATTAAATTAGTTCACGCCCCCATCTTCTGTCTGGTCGCCAATTATGGGACGTCCCACTCACCGGAGTTCAGTCTAACGTCCGACATAATTAGCAACTCTGACTATTCAGTGAAGAAAAGCGCGCGGAATTTTGTGACGAGTTGAGGAGCGTGGTCTACTATACCATTTTATACTTTCTTAATGAGACACCTCTTGTTATAAAACCGTAATCAGTGATGAAATATATTTTTATATGTGTGTATGTATTAATATAAAATTCATTTTACATTAACAAATTTGCTTAATTTTTTTCTATGGACAATAAAAACGACAATTATGTTTTTGGTACTTTTCTACATTAGTGCATTAACAGCTTTCCTAAAAAAATATGAATACAGTTCTTAGAAAAGTAAGCATAAAACAGCGATATTTTTAGTCATTCAAACAAAACGAGCACATATGTGCTATGTGTTCTTTATATGCATAATGTCTACATTACGTTTATTCCAGATGTATTCAATAGGTCGTGAAAATAACCATTGGCCAATTACGCGTGTTTTTTGCAACGTTCTAATTTCTACACAACTGATCTACCAGGTCTACGCCAATTTAAGTTTTATTGTAACAGGTCACTTTTACTGTTTTTTTTGAATCCTCTGTTTCTGGATCAATCGCATCGTTATGATGCATTAAGGAGACCAAAATAAGCCTTATTTTTTTTATAATACGAAACCATTGTGATATCCTCCTGAAAAGCAAAAAGGGAAGTTTTCTCTTCTCTTTTCTTATTAGGTAAGAACTCAAAGGGGATCTCACGTTTGTTCTTATGCATGTGTTAATTTTGTTGTTGTAACAATTTCCTTGTCAACGGAATAGTGATAAACCAGTTATTACCAGTAATGTTGCGGTTAGTTCCCTCTCGGCTCAACTAATCGTAGCACAATGTCCTCAGCAGAATTTCTCAACTTATAAGGGCCATCCGGCTAAGTTCCTACATATGTCTCGAGATTGACCATGTAGGAAGTTTTGGCACCAACTAGAGCGAACATCTTTATACCATATTTCGCTGGTTTATAAGGTATATACTGTTTGAAGGAGCAGCGTCCACTAAAAGCCAGTAATTGTTCGTCAATAGTGACGTACTCAAATCTCATACAATGGATAATAAATCTAAATCGTTAACCTTGACCTTGACATCGACCTTGTCTGTAGGTTAGTGGCGTCATCTATCGGGTGATGTATTAAGCATGAGCCAGTATTTCCCTAGCTGTTCTACATCACTCATTACGAGATAGCAAGATTCAACTCTATTACTCTTAGAATTATCCCACATTTTATGAACGTTTTCCATTTAGCTTTTCAATGCTCCAATCAAGTACAAAATTCCTAGCAAAGCTCTAACTTCCCTTTCGTCAGTTAGTCTAGAATCTCTCTCTCTTTCAAATCTATTTTTTATGTTCTCATTATAAATTTTTGTTGAAGTAACTAGTATTTGAATAACAATAAGGTGTAGATAGTCAAATTCAGATATGGCATTCACGTTTAGATACAGGAAATTTTTTTATAATATTATGCACACCCGGTTTTACTTGTGTATTAGGATAATCTTTTCCACCTACATGTTATGTCCTTTCCTACGTAAATTTTGCCAGTGTCAATTTGTTCACCATCACTTTCTGATAAATTTTCGTCCTCACCTGATGTGTTCTCTTGTTCTGAATCTGTTTCATCATCACTCGTTGACTCTATATTTTTCATATTCTTCTACTACGTCCTCTTCTTCTTTATCTAATGAACTTTCCTCCCCACTTGATACTGTTTCAAACCATCTCTTAACCAAACTTCTGAATACTTACATTTTTCGACACCCCTTTTTTTAGACTCCGACATATTTATCTCTGAAACAAAAAGAAACTATAAAATTATGCGGTGTCAAAATTACACCAACACAATTTGTTTTTGTAAAAAATATCATCAACACCCTGAGAAAAATTAAAATGCAAGACAAGAGCGTTACTTACCTATTATGCGACAAGTTGTTATAAAAACAAAAAACTTGACAGAAAACCTAACACAGTTAGGCGCACGTACTGCAAACGTAGACCAATCGTATTCAGAAGCATGTAACATTTAGTTTAAGCCTGCTCTACTGTCATTTACATACTTAGTCGATAGATTAGGGTATAAGCACCAGCTACTAAAAGGCGCACCTGCGTATTAACCATTTTTTTGAAACTGTCGTTATTTAAGTAGGCATGGTCTAGAATCATAGACAGCGCTCCTAACGTAGTGTTAAAGTGGTTGTAAAAATAATATGTTTTCATTTGTCATTATTTTTTATTTTCCATCTATTCTGTGAAATTAAAACTCCATATTTTTAACGCGCCTGCGACATTATTACATTTTACAGGACCTTTTAGACCCTGAAGAACTTTTACCTGGCTCTGCTTTGGGCCTCCCAGTTGCCGGAGTTTAGTCTAATACCCGACATAATTGGTAACTCTGACTATTCGGTGAAGAAAATATATTAAGGTCACAATTTTGATTGCAAACATTTCTAGAAAGTCGTCATCAACCAACTTGAAGACTGCAAAGTAACTGAAGAGAGCAAGAAATGCTCTAAATTCATTCTTAGTCAGCTCTCTCTGTGCCGTTCTAGCAGAATCGCTGAATTTTTTTTTAAATAACAATATCTTTTCATTTGTCAGTAGAATTATTTCATTTTCCATCCCTTCTGTGAAAATAACAGTCTATATTTTTAACGTGCCCTCGACATCAGCACATTTTACAGGACCTTTTAGACCCGAAAGAACTTTTACCAGGTTGTATTTTGGACGCCCCACTTGCCGGAGTTCAGTCTAACGTCCGACATAATTATAAACTTTCAATATTCGGCGAAGAAATTATATTAAGGTTGGGGGCCATAATTTTGGAGCAGACCATTGTAAACCTTTCTGGAAAGTCCTCATCAATCGACTTGAAGACCGCAAAGTGTCATAAGAGAGCGAGAAATGCTCTAAATTCTTTCTTAGTTAGCGAGCGAGTTTCGTTCTATTAGAATCGCTGAATTTATCTTGAAACAATAATATCCTTGCATTTGCCTGTAGAACTACTTTATTTTCCATCTTTTCTGTGAAATGAAAACTTCATATCAGCACATTTTGCAGGATCTTCGATATCCGGAAGAACTTTTACCAAGTTGTGTTTTATGGGTTTTATATTTAAACTTGAGTTAGCAGGAATAGCAGACCACTTGTACCGATTTTTACTGTAATATAACTTTTGATTCGTTGTTTTATACCCTCTTTTCCTCGCTGCTTCCCTTACTTTCATATTTTTTCAGTTTCGTCCATCTCAGAATCATAGTTATGATGACTGTTTGGGGAAAAATAATTGTCTCTATGGTCTCCATAATCACCCAATCCACTCTCAACTTCATTAAACCACTGTCTTCATAATTAGAGTCACCGTAACGCGTACTTTTAGAAGCACTCTCCATTTTAAAAACAAAACACCACTGGAGTTATGGTGAAACACAGACTTCCTTTACCATCCGGTATTGAGAACAAAATTGAGTCAGAATTATAGATTATGAGTACTCTAACATAAAGGTAGATGGTAAATGTTAAATTTCCATATTGCAGATAGTTTTCAATTCTCTGAAGGGTTTAGAATGCCTTACAATATCATTTAAGGGTTAGTCTATTTTTACTTTTGTAATGCTCTGTGCGTCGTTTGGCGCCTTAGTCCAGGGTTACCTCGGCGCCACCTTCCCTTTTTAGGGTGAAGGCCAGTTGTACCTGGTAGCTTAAGTGAAGAAAAAATATTCCAGTGGTCTTTATGGTATCATAAAGTCAAATAAAATTTAAGAAATAATGAACTTTTATTAATTTCAGATAGTCAAATCACGCAGGGGAAAAGTTGTGTAAACGAAGCAATTTGCAGGGTCTAGTCTGCAGGGATCATGTGGATTGTCTTGTGTGTATTACAATTATTCCAATTTTTTTTAGTGAATTCACGATGTCGGCTAGTTTGGTGTTCTGTCGTTCCAATCGCCCTGCTCCCCTCCCTGTTTGTAGGGTATTTGTATGCAAAGAAGCAGAGAGGTTCCAAATCTTTAACAATTGCATGACAAAATTGAATTAGTTTTAGTAACCATTTTATTGTGCAGTGTTATCTTTTCTTTTTGTTTTTATTACAATCTAATAACGATGAAGTTATACCGATTTTTTTGGCGCTTTCGCAGAAAATACCTAATCTGTGATAAATTGGGACGTGTGGAAGACTATACGCGATTTCTTATCATAGGGTCCCTGTAGGTTGGCTCCTCAAATTGCTACGTGAGTAAGCCTCTTAACGATCCGGATTTATTTCTCACTCGGTTATCGTCGGTCGGAGAATGCGTGCATCGATCCTCTCTATAATCGGCTGATAGAAACGGCTGGAAATGAACTGGTTCTTATACGGTCCTACTCTACTCTGGTACATTACTTGTGATTGATTGAGAGCTCGGCTTCACTTCCTTCAACTTGACCTTTCTCTAAAGTTCACTGAACAGGTATTGTATCTGGATCTGGTTCTCGGATTAAATCGTGGTATACGGTAAGGATTTCTGAGTGTGACAAGCACGTACGCAACTGTTTCCATCTATCGGGAGGAGGTTTAATCGTTTTACCATAGTTTTAAGTTGATTCTAATCCAGTGTTGTGCGCGATATAATTAATATAATTTAATTATACCTAGGACATTGATTATTATCAAACGAGATAATTTTATGACAATCGAAAGCTCGTTCCAAGGAGTGAGCTTGAGAAATTTATCATAAAATAATGAGACATTTGTTAATGTCCAAGGGATATTCGGCAGAAATTTTTTTGACTTTGAACATTCGCATTGCCAAAACGTGACTTTTTGACATTTATTTGGAATGAAGTTGCCAAACTCAATTGTGTTATCTTAGTGATTAATAATTGCACTGAATACATTTATCAGTGTATAGATTGGGTCAAATTGTTTCGTATAACACAAAATGACAAAATTTGATTGGTTGTTAGAACTGCCAAAAAAATTTCAAGGTAATTAAGTAACTTCGGTACATTTTCCTGCAATATACCACTATACAATATACTGGAGGTAGTGCCAAGTTTCTCTTCAGATTGAAAAAACTGATTATTTTGAAAATTGAAATGATAATTCTAAATCTAATTTCCAATGACTAGACAGAAATAAATAAAACAGCAGACTTTTCGTTAGGGGGTAGGTCTCTGTTTCTTACTCGGTTTTATGGGGTATCTGCCTTCCTTTTCTACTATCTGGGCACTCCTTTGATTCCCAAAAACCAAAAATTCTTTCAGTATAATTTTACTTCAGTTTCATAAGTTTACAAAAATAACTAAAATAGCAGAATTTTCGTTAGGGGAAGAGGAACCTGTTTTTTCCAGGTTTTAAGGATCATCTGCCTTCAATATCTCCTCCCTGGATTCCCCCTTCATTCTAAAAAATTCTTCAAGTCTAATTTTACTTTGGTTTCATAAGTCGACAAAAATAAATAAAATAAACTTTTCCGTAGAGAGGGGGTCTGTATTATCTATTTAAATTTAATCGCGCACAGCACTGGATTTAGAACTAAATTTAAATTATGCGAGAGGCCAACCGTAACAATTGTAACCAACGCCGAAAGATTAAACTTATGGTATACCGCAGCCAGAGTCGATCAGTTGAGTTGCAGCGTTAGCCCGAATTGGAGGTGCAGTGGCAGCCCAAAATGCGAGTTGCTGTGGCAGTCCCAATTGGCACTGGTAATTCGTCGACCTTAAGAGATATGTCAAGCCGAAGGGCGCAAAGCCAATTTTAACTGTCAATCAAACCGCCGCCAACCTGGAAGCGTGCCGTACTGTCTGACACCACCGAATAAGAAACCTTATTTCCCTCCTTCCCCTGGATTTGTTAGTGAGTAAAGGTATTTTTTTAGCTTTTGATTTTTAATTATTTTAAGTTTTAACATCCCAGCAGTGAAGCATCCAGGTACTTAACCCAGTAGGGCAAGTAAAGGCATATCCTTTGGCAGACTTTTCGTTAGAGAGGGGTAGATCTCCACTATTTTCTGGGTTTAAGGTGACAGCTGTCTTCCCTTTCTCTTCTCCAGGGTACACCCTTGGTTCCTAAGAATTATTCGTCTAATTTTCTTTAGTTTCACAAGTTGAAAAAAATAACTAAAATAGCAGACTTTTCGTTATAGAGGGGGTTAGGTCTCCGGTCTTTTCTAGGTTTAAGGGGACAGCTGTTTCCCTTTCTCCTCTCTGGGTACGCCTTTATTTCCAATAATTCTTTCAGTGTAATTTTACTATAGTTTCATAAGTTGACAGACATAACTAGAATAGCAGACTTTTCATTAGGAGCAGGGGTATGTTTTTGTTCTTTTCTTGGATTTAAGGAGCAGCTGCCTTCATTTTCTCCTCTCTGGGTACGCCCTTGATTTTCAGGATTTTTTTAGTGTAATTTTACTTTAGTTTCATAAACTATTGTAATGCTACTAGAATATTAATACTCAGAGCCAACTTTATCCAAATAATTAAAATCATCAAATAAAATTAATTGTCTTTTATTAATATCTAATAATTATATAAATATACAGAAATCGCACTCGATGACCTACAAAAATATTTTCGGATGTAATTATTTAAATCATAATAGAAAACAGCAATTATCATCAAGTACCGTTGTGCTTTGTAACATTGCAGTCTATATTTATTATTATTATTTTATTATAGTAGGTTTTGCTCTAAATTAACCGTATTTAATTTTTTTCTGAAATAAATATTATATTCTCTGAACAATTTTAAAGACAAAAGGCAGGTGCGATTTAAAAGAGACACAATGATCAAAACCCTTTTTCATTCCGAATGGTAAAAAGAGATTTTCATTTTAAATAAAGATACCTCGTCCGGTGAATAATAGGACTTTAATTCAATAATCGTAAATTCTATCCAGAGAGCAACAATTAATTGAAACGATTGGATTGAACAACCAACCAATCGAGCTGGTAATATTCACTGGTCCACGTCCAGCACTATTTATTTAAAATTTTTCATTTCGAATTATTTTCAAATTGGATCTAGGATTGGTTCGCGAACGGATATGTTTAGTGAATAGAGAACAAAAAGTTTTATATGAACTTCCAGCCAACCTCAGAGGTACGGCAGAATGGTCGGATGCACACGAGAATTGTATTTTATCACTCATGTATGATTTTCATTTGATGTTGAAGAATATCGAGAGCTGTTGCATTCGTTTATGTTACTTTTTTATTATTTTTTTATCATTTCCTTTGATGAGATTGACTTAATCATAACAAAACACCGTCCAAAAAAAAGTTTAATGAATAAAAATAATTCAATTTCTAGAAATACATAAATTTTACACTATTAATAATTTTCTACTATTCAATTTTTTTGAAGTCCACCCACATTCCTCCAATGACATGTAGCAGAAAAGAGTAATGATCAAATTGTAATGGTAATTGAGTTTTTGTAGTAGTACATCTGTAATTTTTAAAAATATAACATATTCCAATCTTGATTTGTGTAGTTGCAAAACGTTGACCTAAAACATTATAATAATATAATAATTCAAAATTCAACTTGTATTTACCTAAACATAATCGTGGTCCTTCACCCCATGGTAGATAAGCAAATCTGTTTATTTCATCTTTTCCTAAAAATCTCTCAGGCATAAATTTATCAGGATTTTCATAATATTTAGGATCATTGTGAAGTCCTGCTAAGGGTATCGATATGGAGTCTCCTTTTTTTAAATTCACGGTAATATTTTTAAATTCCGGATTAGTTGGAGTGTAAGTATAGTCTTCGGTGCAGAGTTTGCTCAACGCATTAATCACTGTACGTTTTCTAAGGCTTTCTAAAAAATAATATATATGTATTAAAATTTATCTAAGATGAGGCAATGAGTAGAATTTAATGAATAATTTTTACCTTTTAAACATGCCTCTAAATATGTCATATCATGTATTGATTCATATGTAAATTTATTTCCATTTTTTTCGTAGCTTTCATTAAGTTCTTCTCGTAGTTTTTCTTGAACATCTGGATTTGCTGCTAGTTCATATAGCAAAAAACTCATAACCTTAAAATACAATTAAAAATATATGACAATAAAATTTCATACGTTTATATTCAGTCAAAAATATACAAAATTTATTGTAAATAAATTTTTTTTGGGCTGTAAGGATCCAGTTCTTTAATTGATTTTTTTATATAATTATAGAAGGTGATCCATATATAACTTGATTATTATATTATACATTAATAAAATTTTAATATCCACCGCGATTTGCTGTTTTAAATCTATTTATTAAATAATTGGATAAGTTGTTTGTGGTCAACATGTTTCACTTTGTTCATTTTGTCTGTGCTGATTGCAGGAAGTATTAAAAGCCCGATGTTATTTAAATTATTCTATACAGGATTATCCACATTTTATGTATTAAAATTGTGCAGGCAACATTTTTTATCAACAAGAATTTCCAAGTTAAAAAAGGACAAAAAAGATATTCCTGGATTAAGAGGTCTTAAAAACCCTGATCCATAAATTTTTCAAGGATTAAAAAAATGACAAAAAAGGTCCTGATGCACAAGGATTCACAGATTTTTGTGAAAAGACAAAAGGATGCCTATGTCTTAAAAAACGGAGTAAATGCCTAGAATAAGAGATCTTAAAGGTCTTGATTCACAACGATTCGCAGGTTTATATAAAGGACAAAAAGGATATGACTGGATTAAGAATACCCAGTATTAAAAGAAAGAACAAAAAGGATATGTATAGATTAAGATTATCTAAAGGTCCTATTGCCCAAGGATTCCGAGGTTTAAAAGAAAGAAAATAGATGGATTAAGATGTTCTAAAAATCCTGATACAAAAATTTTCCCAGGCTTAAAAGAAATGACCAAAAAGTTCTGATGCACAAGGATTTCCAGATTTCAATAAAAAGACAAATGGATACCTATGATTTGATTAAGAGAGCCTAAAGGTCCTGGTTCACAAATTTTCTAAGGTTTGAAAAAAGTATATACCTATATTAAAGGTCCTGATCAATAAGAATTCGCAGGTTTATATGAAATAACAGAATGAATATGACTGAATTAAGAGATCCTAAAGGTTGTGATGCACAAGAATTACCAGTAAAAAACAAAATGGATATGTCTGGATAAAGATTGTCTAAAGGTCCTAAAAATCCTGATCCACAAATTTTCCCATCCTAAAAAGAAAGGACAAAAACGGTTTTGATGCACAAGAATTTTTAGATTTATATAAATAGACAAAAGGATCCCTATTTCTGAATTAAGAAATCCTAAAGGTGCACAAATTGTCCAAGGTTTAAGAATAAGAGTATATACCTAGATTAAGATATGTTAAAAGTCCTGATGCATAAGGATTCGAGGGGTTTATATGAAAGGACAAAAATGATATGACTGGATTAAGAGATCCTGAAGGTTGTGATGCACAAGAATTCCTAGTATTAAAACAAAGAAGAAAAAGGATATGCCTAGATTAAGTTTTTCTAAAGGTCCTATTGCACAAAGACTCCCAGGATTAAAAGAGAGGACAAAAATAATATGCCTCTATTAAAAATCCTGATGCACAAATTTTCCCAGGCTGAAAAGAAAGGACAAAAACGGTCTTGATGCAAAAGAATTCCCAAATTTATACGAAAAAACAAAAGGATACCTATTCCTGGATTAAGAGATCCTAAAGGTCCTGGTGCACAAATTGTCCAAGACTTAGGAATAAAAGTATATACCTAGAGGAAGATATCTTAAAAGTCCTGATGAATAACGATTCTCAAGTTTATATGAAAGGACAAAAACGATATGACTAGATGAAGAGATCCTAAAGGTCCTGATGCACAAGAATTCCTAGTATTAAAAGAAAGAACAAGAAGAATATGCCTAAAATAAGATTTTTTAAGGTACTAATGCACAAGGATTCCCAGGTACCAAAGAAAGGACAAACAGGATATACCGAGATTAAGAGGTCTTAAAAGGTTCTAATGCACAGGAATTGGCAGGTTTATATAAAAGGACAAAAAGGATATGACTGGAATAAAAGATCCTAAAAGCGCTGATGCACAAGAATTCCCAGTATTAAAAGAAAGAACAAAAAGGATATGCCTGGATTAAGATTTTCTTAACGTTCTATTACATAAGGATTCTCAGGTTTTAAAGAAAAAACAAAAAGATATGCCTGATGTACAAATTTTCCCAGGCTTAAAATAAGGGACAAAAAAATTGGATTAAAGATCCTAATGCTCAAGTTTTCCCAGATTTTTATTAAACGTCAAAATGGATAAGCCTGGTTTAAGACATCTTAAAGGCCCTGGTGCACAAGTGTTCCAAGGTTTAAAGAGATCTTAAAGGTCCTGATACACAAGGATTCCCAGATTTAAATAAAACAATAAAAATGATTAGCCTGTAATAAGAGATCCTAAAGACCCAGGTGCACAACTTTTCTAAGGTTTAAATAATATATATCTCAATTAAGAGATCTTAAAGGTCCTAATGTATAAGCATTTTCAGGTTTAAATGAAAGGGCAAAAAAGATGTGCCTGGATTAAGAAATCCTAAAGGTCCTCGAGCATAAACAAGGATTACCAGATTTAAAAGAAGATTGCCAGGAAGAATAATGCCCGGAATATATAGAAAAATAATTTATCAAAAGAAGATAGAGCACCAATAGACATCCTGGACAGCCTGAAAAAGTGATAGAGCTGCAGTTTTCTTATCTATTATGAAGGTCAAAATGGAGAACTAGGACCAGAAAAAAAATTATTACTATGTTGCGTAAATTTAATATTTAAAAAATAAACAAGAAATACAAATTTAAAAAGTGGCTTGATTTTTAGATTTGTTAGATGAAAGTTGACATGTTGTTCGGTAGGAATATATTAAGTCACGCTTTTAACGCGAGCGATAAATAAAATGGTGGTGGAAACTTTTTTCCTAACTACCCACTGGAAGAAGGATTTGTCTGGACTTTATCTTTATCAGGAATTAAAGGAGAAAGGAGGCAACCCGTATTTTTTGTTTTAAAAAAGATAGAGGACTTGTAGGAATAAATTGGCATCCTGAAGACTAGCGTCTAGATCCCAATTGTAACTCCAGTGCCCACCGCTGTTGCCAGGTTTAAGTGTTTAATTGACGTAAAAAATCTAACCTATGTATTACAAACAAAATAATAAAAAAAAATTTCCTCGGGATTCGAACCAGAAAATTTTATGTGTAAAGCATACACTCTAGCACTGGACCACTGTGATAATGATATATAATCAAACAAAGTTAACGTACAAACTGATGGCAACAGCGGTGGGCACTCGAGTTCCAATTGGGACACTTCTATCCTGAACAGCCCGGAAAAAAAGTTTCTCTAAAAGAAAAAGCTATGAAGGATTTGCTAATATTATCGATTATGAAGTTTAAAATGGAGAACTAAGACCAGAAGAAAAATAATAGTTCAATGTTGCTTATTTTTTTAATCAAAAATTTGATTTGTTGTAAGTAAAATGCTATTTGCAAGAAAAAAGAATGGCGATAGGAACATATTAAATCACGCTTTTATTGCTAGGAAAATTTGGGGGGGGAGACTTTTTCCCGACTATCTACTCCGAGCGAGGTTCGGAGCATTAAATCAATCAAGCTTAAGAATCCTACTTTTTGTATGACTTCCCTCCAAGTATTATTGTTTATTCTTTTTAAAAAAAAATTGAAAAAAAAGGAAAGTAGCGGAAAGATACTTGGAGGGAAATTAAATTCACGAGCTTGATTGATTTGATTATTATTATTATTATTAGTCTTTCAATAATACCATCTGTTGTCGAGTGACAAAGGTTTTGCCTTAACAAACTTACTCTTGAACTTGTTTCGTATCCGTCTCCAAAGAAACTAGCTCCGTGTGCTACTATATCCACTTCAGTAAAAAGACCATTTTCAGTAGAAAGATTTGTACAAGCGTCCAGAAAATCATTTCTAACAATATTATTTTCCTTTCGATAGTTAATAGTTTTTCTAACCATATCAAATAGACGGTCCTCTACTTCTTTTGATACAAATCTAAAAATTTTGAATAATAAACAATTTTTTTAAAAATTTTTAAACTTCAGGATGAGTCTGGATATCTCGGAAACCGTAAAAGTTGCAAATTCAATTTAATGGAAAAAAGTTACCCTTCTGAAGTAATTAATTCGAAATTATCAACGACGGTTATTTTAATAATTGAAATAGACGTTGACCATTTTTATTTGTTTCAAAGGTGGTGATTTATTTTTACAAATCTTCTTAATTGGCTTTTAAAATTTGCTACGTTTCAGATCTGGGGGGTCATCATCAATTATATTTTTTTCAAACAAATTATTTTTGATTCCTGTAATTTTTTTTACGCATATTCCTAATCTGTAATTAGATTTTCTAAATTAGATATACCGGAGTCCGGAACTGATTTTAAAAGTTTTCTTGTCCAGGCACCTTGATAATCTTAGTAAATCTCAACCAAATTGGTTAAAAACACATAAATAAAATTTGGATTTAAATTTTTGGTTAAAATGATAAAATACCCTGTATATATCCAAGGATCACAATTCACCATATATATAGGAGTTTTTATGGCATTCCTTAGATGTCATATATCACCTGGTGGAATTTGCTCGTGAAACGCTCTATAAAAATGAGTTATAATTAATAATTTTTCTTAAGTTTCTAAAGTTCTTTCATATATCAGATAATGGATAAAGCTGGTACTAAAAAAAATTATCTATTATTCTATTTACCTTAGTTTAATGATCCGATTAATAGCAGGAACAGTAAATATCAACCACATCTTAAACTTGTTTTCCATATCCACTGAAAAAAATTTATCAGCTAATTCTCTGAAAGCCGAATAGGGTTCATCGAAGGATTTTCCTTCAACTCCAAAAGCACAAATTGCCACATTATCCAGAGCAAATCGAAGGCATAACTCTCTTGCTTCCATTGGTGTTGAATTTTTTGATTCATCCTCTATGTACTTCATCATTCTATGGCTGTTATGTTCTAAATATGGATACATTCCTTTTATCTATAAAATAGTAAAAATTAAAAACGTTATCTGTATCTCAAAGAACCCCGCACAAACCTTATATAGGAAATTTGGATATGTTGTTCGTTTTGGCATCTTGAACAATGGGCACAATGCTCAATTTTGATGGGTTTGGCTCCTACGGAGCTCCAAAGCTCTACGGATTCACCATTATTTACTACTCAAAATGATAATCTCTTCGAAAGTTTAGTATTTGTTTTTGAGGTTGCTGAGTTCAAAACTGATGTTAAAAAGACGATATTGACAGTTGACAGCTGTCAACTAACTGTCAAACAACATGTGGTCATCAACATTGATAAAAACCACATGTAAATGTATGTTTTTGAGGTTGCTGAGTTCAAAACTGATGTTAAAAAATCGATGTTGAGAGTTTACAGCTGTCAGATAACTGTCAATTAACAAGTAATAATCAGAATTGATAAAATCCACATGTAAATATATGTTTTTGAGGTTGCCCAGTTCAAAACTGATGTTAAAAAATCGATATTGACCGTTGACAGCTGTCAAATAACTGTCAAACAGGATGTAACACTCGAAATTGATAAAATTGACATGTAAGCATGTCTTTGAGGTTGGCTAATTCTAATCTGATGCCAAAAAGACGATATTGACAGTTGAGTACTATCCCTAATTAAATATTTGACTGTGCATGATAATGTATCAAGATAGATTACTGCTTGTTGTTTGACAGTTTTTTGACATCTGTCAACTGTCAGTATCGTCTTTTTGACATCAGTTTTGAACTCAGCAACCTCAAAAATATATATTTACATGTAGATTCTATCAATTTTGATTATTGCTTGTTGTTTGACATCTAGTTGACAGCTGTCAACTGTCAATATTATTATATTGGCATTGGATTTGAATGCAGAGACCTCGAAAACATAAGAGGGTACTTTTTGTTAACGCAGCAAATACCAAACTTTCGAAGAGATTGCCCTTTCAAGTAGTAAATAAGAGTGAATCCGTGGAGCTTTGAAGCTCCGTAGTAGCCAAATAAGCAAAATTGAGCTTTGTGCCCATTGAGACTTTTGTTCAGGATGCCTAAACGAACAACATATTCAAATTTAAGCCAATTTGACAGGGAGCCAATTCCCATAAAATTTGTGCGGGGTTCTTTGATCCAAGTTTTCAAGAAATAAAGTATAAAGTCAGGTACCACAAAAATTTAATCGAACAAAGGCAACTAGTTTTGGTAACAAACCATCATCAGATCTGTATGTACAAAGGTTCAAAATTTAGAAAAATAATAATAATTTATTCATTTCTGTTTCATATCATTTTTTTGAATTTATCAAGATTTAACGTTTAAGTTGACACAAAAGGGCTCTACGAAACATCTCGTTTAACTTTAAGTCATATGTAGTGGTAAGATAAGGATGCATCCTATTTAATTATTAGTAATTAATTATATTTTAGTTTAACATCCTGTAGATTTAGTTTAACCTAGTTATTTATATCGTAGTCAGTAAGAATTATTGTTTTATTAATATAATATGTACATTTCGGCACTTATTCTAATGACGCAGCAAATACTGTTGATCCGAAAATCTTTCGCTAATGCTCACTAGATGGTGTGCTGCGTTACTACCACCAGTATTGTTTTTGTTGTTTACACCTTAAAAATAAGTCGAAAAGTCACTTAAAAAGGTAGAAATCTAAAAGAAAGTGCTTTTTTCGTAGAATTTATTATAATAATTATTAAAACAAACTTTTAAGACAAATTCAATCAACGTTGATACAATTTGGAAAGATTTTCTTAGCTCCGCAAACTTCTGACGTTACGCTTAGGTAGTCTATTGGATCTGGACATCGGAAAAATAATAAATAAATAGAAAATTCTCAAAAATATTTCAATGTACTATAAAAATGATAGATAGTCACATCTATTGTAGGTTGATGGGTACTAACGGGACTAGTCACTTAATAAGATAAAACCTTCTGTAAAAGCACCTAACCAAGTACATTACTCCTACAACAGGGGACAAAAAAAAACAACACCAGGACAAATTACCGAGGAGGGTTTAGCAGGTAAGGCCTTGACTCTGCTTGCAGAGCGATCAGGGGAGAGTCCGGCACTACCTCATGTATAGAACTTAGCGTGACATGTCTTTAAAAGATTTCCCCCTCCACAACTTAGGATAATCGTTAAAATACAAAAAAAACTTTAGTTTTTGGTTCAAATTGGTCCAGTATAAGGTCTTTACGCGTAATTTTTTAAATATTAAAGATGAGGACTTTTAAGTAGGAAATTTATAGTAAAAACGAAGAAATTAAGGAGTGATTGATGAATTTATTCAATAATCATCCATTTCATCTTTGTTTATCCTTATCATTGAATAACCTTAGAAATCAGCTGTCATTCCAAAGTCATTCATAACTTAATTATAGACATTCTCCACAGCTAAGCTGGGAAAGTTCTGAGGTGGCACAGCCGATTTTTTTAAAATAAGTGAAGTTATAGATTTCTCGAGCTTGATTGATTTGATTGCTCAGAACCTCGATTCGCTCGGTACTGAGTCGATGGTGGAGGCAACTTTTCCTCCACTCTTTTTTCCCCTACTTTTTTATATTTCCTTAATTATTTTCCAATTCTGTTCCTGTAAGTTGTCGAAGAATTTGTCATGATGATTATGTAGACGTGTAATTTTATGCTCATATTTGATTAAAAATTTTTAAAGTAGAAAAAAGTGGGAACAAAAATTTTAAACACAAAAAACACCGTAAAAAAGGAGGGGAAAAAAGTGAGTGGAAAAGAAGAGAAACAGTGGGGAAAAATGTTTGAAATATAAAGAAAACAAATCAATTAAACTCGAGAAACTTATGGCTTCTCCTTTAAAAACAAATTGGGAAAAGAACAATTTTTTTAAAAAGGAGAAAAAAGTTATATACAAATTGCACAAGTTTCTCGAGCTAAATTGATTTAATGCATTTATTTTTTTTTACTTCCCTTCAGCTATCTTGTCTCATTATTTTTATCTTTAAAAAAAATGAAAAAATTTGGGAAATAGAGGAAATAAGGGACGGAGTGAAGTCATATAAACTTCACTATATGAGACCTTTCAAAAATAGCTCTAAAAAACGAAAAAAAATCAGATTTGTTATTTCACAATTATCGCACTTACAATGTTCATGTCCAAGTAGGAAAAAATTGTTAATTAACTAATGCATAATTCAACAAAATTTATTAAAAGGTTAAGATGTGATTAAATTGGCGACATGTTTCGGCCAAATGGTGGCCATCATCAGGCCTACAATACTAAATTAAAAATTGGATTAGAATACAAAACATACTCAAAAAGAGGTTACTTACAAACATCATGAAGAAATTGTACATGGTGTTAAAATTTGGTATGAAAATTAAACACTAACTTAGTAAAATTATTTAAAAAACTATTGTTGAAAACTTATTAAAACCAATACCTTTCGCCCCCTAAACTAGAGGGTCACGAATAGTGAAAATCAACATCAAAGGGCATACTACGATGCACTCCGAGGATGCAAATTGACAAAAGGACAAAACTAAAAATATTTGACGTAAAGAAACAGAAACCAATAGGGAATGGGTAACAGACCACAGGTAGAAAACCGTAAAGTAAGAGGCCAAAGTTATACATTAATTAAAAAGAGGAAATTGGTAAAAGAAGAAGATAACCTATAAAATGACGAAGGAGATAAATGAAACGTAAATTTAGATATAAATAATTTTGAGTGGGATGAAGTTGTTCATTGAGACAAAAGTCATTCCCTATTGGTTTCTGTTTCTTTACGTCAAATATTTTCAGTTTTATCCTTCTGTCAATTGTCATCCTCTTATTAGGTGCCTCATGGTATTACGTTTAATTTTTAAAAACTTAATTTTCTTTTCGGAGTGCATCGTAGGATGCACTCTGATGTTATCTAGTTTAGGGGACTATAGGTATTGGTTTTAATAAGTTTTCAATAATAATTTTTTAAATAATTTTACTATGTTAGTGTTTAATTTTCATACCAAATTTTAACACCATGTGCAATTTGTTCGTGATGTTTGTAAGCAACCTCTTTTTGAGTATGTTTTGTATTGTAATCCAATTTTTAATTTTGTATTATAGGCTTGATGATGGTTAAAGTTTGGCCGAAACATGTCGCCAATTTAATCACATCTTAAAATTTTAATACATTTTGTGGTATGACTTGGAGTTTCAATTAATCGTTGAATAATTTTATCACATTTGAGTTATGGATAATGTACTGTTTTTTTAATGCATAATTTATAGAAAAATAGCGAAAAATTTTTTTTTACCGTGAATTATTGTTCATAAATCTATTCAGTAGATACCTGAATTTTTTCAATTTTTATTTTTTATATTTAATAAGTTTAAGCAGCCTCTTTTTGAGTATGTTTTGTATTATAATCCAATTTTTAATTTTGTATTGTAGGCCTGATGATGGCCATCGTTTGACCGAAACATGTCGTCAATTTAATCACATTTTAACCTTTTAATACATTTTGTGACATGACTTGGAGTTTTAATTAATCGTTGAATAATTTTATCACATTTGAGTTATGGATAATCTAGTTTAAATAATATTTATTCAAAAAAGGTCCAAGCCGGAGTTCCCGTTTTCGGTCGTATTTTCAACAATCTGGGAAAATCATAAATATTGGTCCTACAGTTTCGTGAGGTAGAGTTTTTTTTTGGTAAGTTTCCTCCTCTTGTTGAATCTTTTTTCAAATTTGAAAAATGTCAAATAGTTTTTGATATATGTGCAAAAATCCAAACCCCATTTTTTTTTCAGTTAATTGTTTATAACTTTGATAATAAATTAATTATTTCATAAAAAGTAGTTGATATCGAGAAAGTAGCTTTATATTTTGGAAAACAAATGTTTTCTTAATTTTTTCGAAAAACACGTTGGCAATTTTGCTGAAAATTTAGGAAAATACTAGTCTAGATATAATATACATTCTTGATTTTTTTAGTAATTTTTGAATTTCCATTTAATTTTTCGGGGGGTCAAATTAAACCTTAAACATTTTTATTTCTATAATTTATTGATTTTTTAATCCTTTTTGAAAAATATTGACTATTTTCTACAAATAAATCTTTATATTTGCATAATTTATCTCATAATTTACCTTTCCTGAAGTAAAACACTGTGTCAATTGTGCTCTTTTATTCCTCCATTCCATTCCCCTCATCACAAAAGGATTACGTCCAAAAACTGGATCCAAATCTTTATCAACCTCAATGTCGTTATCATGAAAGTTTTTAAAATCTTTAACCATAATACTTTTTATAAAATCTGGATCTCTAATCAATAGAAATGGTGTAGTTGCTTTATAGAGCCCAACGAAGGGATATTTATCATATTCACTATAACAAAAGGGTTAAAAGAGATTAATCAATGAACCAAATAATTCGTTAAAATAATTGGTATAATAGATTAAAATTTCAACCTTGGGAAATAATTTGCATTTAACGGACTTTGTTACCCAAAACAACTTAACTGTGATTTTCAACTTTTTCCTCTCTATAATTGCTAATTTGGTTAGTTAATTTATAACTATGAAATTTATTCTTTTAACTGATAATATTTTATATACAATTTTTTTATATTAATCTAAAATTTTTTACTTGTAAGCATCAGTGATAATTTGTCCACTGGCTTTTCGTCCTATGAAAGCTTTTCCCAAATTTCCAACAAGCGGTAACGGTTTGGGCCCAGGTACACCCTTGATACTCCAATAACTGTTATTTTTTTGTATTACATAATACAAAAGAGTCACTACAAATATTATCAAAATTAACCACATTTTACAGCAACGTACAAAAGTACACTGATTAGATGCAATGTTTAGCTTATTGAATGTTACAATATGGCTCTCTGTAAATTCGTCTATGCAAATAATATTGGCCTTGAGCTTAAATGAGAAAAATTACGCTGTACAGAGATTTTATTTTATTTAATTATAGGGGAAAAGGTCAATTTATTCGATAAACTTATTTAAACAAATTAAATTTATATTTTCGTGTTTTAACATGGATTAATCGGTTTATTTTAATAACAAACAACAATAATACAAATAAAGTCGAAATCGAATTTGAATTTTATCAATATCAAACAAAACTAATTTTAAATACTGATTATATATTAGTCTATTCTCAAAAACAAAATAGAGATAATAGTAATGTGGGGAAAGTTATGGATTGGTAAATTTCTAATTAGCTATAATACTGGATCAAAAATAAACACCTGTTTCACTGAATTTTTTGAACCAGATCAGTTCGAAATTACAGCCTCATGAGACGTTTAAAACGTATTTATCGGCAATTTAAGCTAGAACCAGTAGGATTCAGAAGAAAATGAGCCAAATTAGCCGAATCGCCCAGAATGAACCGAAATGAGCTGATCCTAAAAAGGTTGCCAGAAACGAATTATGGTATACTTATTTATTTAGGTGTATATCAATTTAAATAAAAAAATTATAACAAAAAATAAGAAATTGAATAATTTTTTTAAATAAAAGGACAATAATAATAAAAATAAAAGAAAAACGACAATAATTAAGGCACCTGCTCAATATCATCGTTACTAGAAGTATTTTTCTTTTTTTGATTAATTATAAATGGTTTAACTCTTTGGTCAATAATTGGTGGCGGATTTAAAAAAAAAGCTCAGTGAACAAAATTTTCCTAGTGTGATGCCTTTTGGGCCACACAGAATAACCTTAAATAATAATAATATATCGTAGTTCATTAAACTAGTTATAAATTAAACAATATAAAGGTTAGGACGTGAGGTATATGTAACGTGATATAGCAAGGTAATATCGACAGGTTGAACACCGGTCGTTGCCCATAGGTCAGGAACTGTTTATTGTTGATTTTTTATATATAGTTTGTTATTTCTTTGAGAGAGTTCAGTCATTCTTGATTCATTAGATTCATTATCGATTTATTATATTGTACATGTACAAGTGAATAAATTTGTTGTTGAAAGTATCTACTGTTTATCTTCCCAGCATTGAGACATGGTTACCTTGCTATCCCACATCACATCGCGATCCTAGACCGTTACATTATACTATATTACACCAGGTGGTCAGAATTTTGAGAGTGTTTATAAATATTTTTAAATGCGAATTCCTCATACGTCGCCTCAAATTCAGATCATTTGGCAGCAACGTGATTTATCTTGTTATTGTTAGTTTTTAAATGATATTAAATTTTGTTGGCACAATTAATTGTGTAGGTTATATGCGACACGATGATTTGCTGTTACATCTAGAGGACTGTCATCAGCTTTCTCACCAAATATTTAATTTTGTCATCGTTGAGTAATCAAATAATACTAAATCGTACTTTCTCTCTACATGCAAGTTTTGAAAATTTTGAAGACAATTTTGTGTAATCTGTCAATTTTTCTGTACGTCCACTTTAACCAGGTTAATAAATAATGAGACTGAATGCCACTAGGGAGCGCGCCGAAAACGCCTTCTCAGGGTTGCATAAAATCATGCTCGACAATTGTGAGAAGTATGTAAGTTGTGTATAAAAAATTAAAAATTCGTTATAAAATAATCTCATTAGAATTCATAAGCATATAAATAAAAAATGTGATTATATTTTTAAAAGAAAAAATTCAGTAAAACGTGTTGTGATGAACAAAGTAAGTATAAAACATGTAAATAAATATTAATAAATATGATTCTTAGGTTAGGTTAATCAATAACATCCAAACAAATAATACATGACAGATAGAATAATAAAAATTTATGAATATCTGCTAGTTTTTGAGTCACAATAATTTATCATACTTTTTTTTTAAATAATTTTTAGGCGATGATGAATGTAATTATTCCATCAAACCGGATTTGAGTCAATTACTCATCAAATATCATTTCAACCCCAAACGATGGACAAAGAGAAGCAACTTCTTGCGGCAGGCCACGTTAGACTTGTGTAAGAATTGAGACATAGTGGCAAAAGTTATTTAAACACATCGAATAATTATAGAGTAAAACACACATTCGTGTAAGTAAGCATGCAACAGAAGTAGGTTATACATTAGTTACTTTTTCTCCTAAC
This sequence comes from Neocrepidodera transversa, assembly GCA_963243735.1. NCBI lineage: Eukaryota > Metazoa > Arthropoda > Insecta > Coleoptera > Chrysomelidae > Neocrepidodera > Neocrepidodera transversa. Next base: position 21,775,343 of record OY725341.1, read on the forward strand.
TGCATTTACCAGTTCTTTCTTTTCTCTAATTTCCAACTAGCTTCTTTTGAACTTGGGTCAGTTCACTTGGATCACTTTTGAACGGGTCAAAACTGACCACGCAAAAGTACAAATAAAACGCTCCTAACCAAATCAACTGACGTTGTCGTTCCGATCCTGTCAATTATCATCTGCGACTTGCTTCAAAGCACCAAAAAAAGATAATCCAGAAATGGCCACCGATACCTATAATTTTCTTCCTCAGATGACGAATGTGTCTTGGAGAAAATGTATTCCTAAAATTGAATATTAAACATTACACCGTATATATGGAAGTCTTTTCTTACGAAATATTTACTAAAATCATATTATCTTCCTCACTAGACGAAGTGTCACCTTCCATTTTATTAAAATCTAGATTTTTAATTTGATCTTGATAAGTCCGCTTTTTTTAGCTTACCAAATAATTTTAAAAACCCCGCTATCTGTTTCGGATCACTTTTGAACCATTTCAGCGGGTGGTGCAGCATCGGCAAGGGGGAGGTGACCCAGGTCATTTCTGATTCAGTTCAGTTGCAAATAAAACAGTGAAGCAAGTGACCTAGAACTGAACTGAACTGATCCAAGTGCAAAAGAAATACAGCTATGATGAACAATTTTTATATTTAATTTTGACGTGTTTACTTATGACAAGAGCATGCTTTCATGAAAGTTTGACTACTACGAGCGCTGGGATCGTTTCAGTTGTCCCCACCATGCACTTTGCACCCAGCGAATATCTAGTTTAGTAAGAATAGACAATGTCAGATGTTTTTAATATAAATTATTATTAACTTCATATGTTTTGTATTTCGTTTGTTATCATTTTCGATAATTGCAAATGTTTCGATACTAGGGATACCTGAGAGCACATTTAATATGATCGAAGTCAAAGAAATTTAAGACACACAATACAAACCATCAAAGTAGCATTAATTGAAAATATCAGATTTAGAATCTTTCGGTATTTGGGAATCATGTGAGCACATTTAATGGAATATATTTCATTGTTCGAATATTTGTCTAACATGATAGGCGTTATTCACTGGAGAAGAGTCAAATTCAAATTACAAAACCTGACATTTTTTGTCCTCAAATATTCAAAAGATTAATCTACGAAAGGTTCTTTAAAATATTTAATAAAAACATACAGTAATATTATTGGCAAGAGGGATCCTTGAGGTATCTCGTCAAGTTAAATACCCTATTCCCACATATTAAATCGGCCAGTATCAATATTATTGTTGATCTCCAACATTTTGGGTTCTTCTTTCAGTTAAACATGCTTCATACATTTTTTTCCACCTTTCTGGATTATTATTTAAAATATCCTCTTTTTTGGTGTGCTCAATGTAAGTAGTTGTATGTTCATTAATAAATTTATCAACTTAATCAGTACCATAATACTCGCCCTACATTTCACTCGGCTTGTGCGTGGAAAGGACGGCTATTATTATTTGCCGTGGTACTCCAGGGCGACTTACTAATGGTGTCATTTGGCTATTGGCTCTGTGCAATTTGCCATGTGGTGACACCTATAGGCTGAAATGTAAAACTTTGTCCAGAATAATACAAATAAAATACAGGCATTTTGACATTTAAAAGATGGAAATAATATTAAGAACTGGTTTTGAGGAAACAACGTATGATATAAAATTCAAACAAAACATGCTAAAGAACGGTGAAAAACTGGCAATTCGTCATATATGCTCGGTGGAGGAGAAAATTCAACATAAAATAAAAATAATAACTGCGAAATGAGTGTGATCAACGTCGCAGTCAAAAGAAGATTATAAAGTTCCATTAAAGGTAAATATATTTCGCTTTGAAATACATATTTTTACGTTTATTATTATTTAATATTCAAAATATGTAATATGTTTATTAAAGCGAACTGTGTAAGCTTTCTTTGCCCTGGTTCGGATTGAAAAATTTGTTCCAAAAATTAAAAAGATTCTAGTGATTCTATGATAATGAAAATTTTACTTCAGTTAGCTGCCAACATAAACCGGTTTGTAACGAAGCCGAAATTTTAAAATTAGATTTAGTTTAACTGCTAATAATTGAAATCTAATCACTTCGAAAATTTTGTTTTATAAATTATGCACGCGCAAAAATTTAAAATTCAGAAAAAATATCCGTCTTTTGAATAAAAATACGCTATAATCTTCTTGATTGGCGCTTTCGCGGACAAAGTTATTTAATCGAATCACTACAAACAAAGCATTTAAGTACGGTTCGCTCTGATTAATATTTCATTCAAAATCAAAATCAGATATTTTGTTTAGGTTTTCTGAATCAAAAATTATCCAAAATTATATTAAAAAATTATTCGTTAAAAACAAATTAACAGCATCGTTTTCAAATCCCTGTCTTAAACCGCATATCCATCGAACCAATGCAAAAATGTAGTCTTTAATTTAATATAACCTACGTACCTATAGGTATATTTAAATTTTAATTTTTAGCGTTTAAACTAGGTCAAATTTCAACCCGGAGTACAAATAAAGCTTACATACCTAAGGTTCGCTTTTTCTTTGTTCACATTTGTATGGACCTTGGGGAAACCGATAAAATTTTGTATTAGGAATGTTTAAACTATTATTCTGACAGACCACGACCCGTATTATTGTTGACATTTTGGGCCGTCGACAAATGTTCGGGACAAAAGTTCAGGTGCTGATCACTGACAGCGCTAGTATCGGCTGTTAAAATGCTTCGCCTTCTGGCACAGAGCGAATAGGTGTAGGAAAATCCAGAAAAACCTCACGACAATGACATGTTTTTGATGAAATGGAAAATTGAGTACAAATTTGAACTTCCAGGGGAAATTTTCGATAATAATTAGAATCTATATATTTAATATGGATTAAAGTCAACGTAATATTTATTAATATACTTAGTTCTTTTATTTAATTGAAAATTGCTGAAGAGAATGTAAGAATTAATCAAAAAAGGTTTTCTCTTCCACCGTATTTTTAATAAAATAAAAATATTGATATATCAGTTTACACTTTTTTGTTATTAAGAAACAGATTTGTAAATCTAAAATTAGGTTGCAATTATTAACCAACGAAATAAAATTTTTCAATAATATTTACTTTCATTATCAAGCACAGTTTATTATTTATATGACCTTTAGTTAGATTTTGATTCGTCAATTAAGAAAATAGTCTACCGGACGTTTTAAAATAACACTTAGGTGGAATTGATCATTAATTTAAATTATTCTATTAAATAACTCTAGAATATATTGATTGTAATTTGACAGATTTTCTAGGTAAGTTTAGGGTCTAACATTACCCCAAGATATTTTAGCAACAGTGGGCTAAGGCCTTCTATATTCTGCAATTTGATGAATACTACTATCTTGGACCTGGAAGGACTTATTTTCAAACCTTCATGTTCTGTCCAGAGCGTGATTCCGTTTAGGGCCATCTAAAGTCGATCCCTAACCGTAGTATTCAATTTTGCTTGAGATAATACGACAAGATCATCTGCATATCCCAATGATCAGTCCATCCATTAGCAGATTTAATAGCAGAGGAGATAGAACTCCCCCCTGCCGACCACCTCTGGTCACATAAGCTGCATCTTTCTCCTCCATTAGATATGTACATATTAGACTGTTCCGTAGCATGCAGCCTATATACCAGCAGCACGTAGCGTAAATACGCCGAGTTTCTTATTGCTCTGGCTATTGAATCTAGTGATGTGTTGTCAAAAGCTTCTGCTATGTCCAGAAAGAGATAGTAGCAGCTCTCTCGTTGCCATGGTCTTCTCAGCTTTATTTATAAGCTGATGAAATACAGTTTCTGTAGACAGGCCTGCTCTGAAAGCAGTTTGTGGTCTCGGTGTCGAGGTGTTTCAGCCAGTACGCCATCCCTAATATGTCTGTCTACCAGTTTTTCTAGTGTCTTTAGTACAAAAGACATTAATTTATTGGTCTTAGAGCTTCTTCCGTATCTGGTATAATTTTTCCAGGCTTGTGTATAAATGTAACTCTACTAAGTCGCCAGATCTTGGGTATATACCACAGAGCCAAACTTGATCTTAGTATGCCACACATCCTGTGTTGTAGGGTGTTACCTCCCTTTTGTACGAGTATGGGATAAATGTCATCTAGTTCTGGTGATTTATAAGGATCGCATGAGTTTTATGCCCATTTACTTTTATGCATGTCGATTAAGTTTTTTGATACCTGCCTGTTCTCTCTTAAGGCCCAAATAAGTGGTTCCATCTCTAAATCCTGCCAGTTCTTCTCTGACAAATCTATTGATCGTGATTCTGGGAAGTGAAACCTTAATAGTTTTTACATCACTAATTTTGATTTATTCTCCGTTCTCTTTAGAAAGGATTTTTTAGAGCCCGGCGTATTCGTGAGTTCCATTTATGTCCTCACAGTGCTTTCTCCAAGAGTTCCTCTCAGATCACCTCAGCGTTTTGTTGTATTTAGTTAGGGTCTTCCTATATTTAACCCATTGGAATGTATCCTAATAGGGTGACAGTTATTTTCGAATGCCGAGATAATACCTTCCTGTAATTGGTCTGCTGTTATCTCAAGGTCTGTTGAGTTTCTTATCTCTCTTTTAACCCATGTTGTATACCCAGCGTTGCCAACCGTACTATAATTATAGTATTTGTACGATAATTACAACTTCATGTACTATAAAATTACAAAGTAAATATAGTACGTATTTTGTACTATAATTTTATATTTTCTCAAATTATAACAATATACCATGAACAATCACTGACAAATTTCAAAAACATCTGTTAGGACAATCTTCACTCATCCACCCAACAGGGAGGATCTAGATTTTTAACGATTCTTAAGGATTCTAAGGATTTTTATGAATTTTCAAGGACTTTTCAGGATTTTTAAGGATTTTTAGGGATTTTTAAGGATTTTTAAGGATTTTTAAGGATTTTTAAGAATTTTTAAGGATTTTTAAGGATTTTTAAGGATTTTTAACGATTTTTATGGATTTTTAATGATTTCTAAGGATTTTTAAGGATTTTTAAGGATTTTTAAGCATTTTTAAGGATTTTTCAGGATTTTTAAGGATGTTTATGGATTTTTTAGGATTTTTAAGGATTTTTAAGGATTTTTATGGATTTTTAAGGATTGTTAAGGATTTTTAAGGATTTTTAAGGATTTTTAAGGATTTTTAAGGATTTTTAAGGATTTTTAAGGATTTTTAAGGATTTTTAAGGATTTTTAAGGATTTTTAAGGATTTTTAAAGATTTTTAAGGATTATTAAGGATTTTTAAGGATTTTTAAGGATTTTTAAGGATTTTTAAGGATTTTTAAGGATTTTTAAGGATTTTTAAGGATTTTTAAGGATTTTTAAGGATTTTTAAGGATTTTTAAGGATTTTTAAGGATTTTTAAGGATTTTTAAGGATTTTTAAGGATTTTTAAGGATTTTAAATTATTTTTATGAATTTCTTTGATTTTCTTAAGATTCTTAACCATTTTTAACTTTTTGTTCAGAATTTTAAGGGATTGTTAAAGATTTTTAAGGATTAGGATTTTAAGGATTTTAAAGGATTTTTAATGATTTTTAAGCATTTTTGGGATTTTTAAGAATTTTCAACGACTTCTAAGCATTTTTAGGGATTTTTAAGAATTTTAAACTCTTTTTAGTGACTTTAATGTTTTTTAAGGATTGTCTTAGGATCTTTAAGAATTTCTTAAGTATTTCATACGGGTTTTCAAGGATTTTTTCAGGATTTTTTCAGGATTTTTTCAGGATTTTTTCAGGATTTTTTCAGGATTTTTTCAGGATTTTTTCAGGATTTTTTTATAATTTTTTCAAGATTTTTTCAGGATTTTTTAAGGATTTTTTCAGGATTTTTTCAGGATTTTTTAAGGATTTTTTAAGGATTGTTTAAGGATTTTTAGGGATTTTAAAGGATTTTTAATGAATTTTAAACTATTTTTAGTGATTTTAATGTTTTTTAAGGATTGTCTTAGGACCTTTAAGAATTTTTTAAGATTTATAAGTATTTTTACGTGTCTTTAGGGTTTTTTAAGGATTTTGTCAAAATTTTTTAAGCATATTTTAAAGTATTTTTAAGAATTTCTAAGATTTTCTTAAGATTTTTAATGATTTTTAAATTTTTTTCAGAATTTGAAAGGCTTTTTAAATATTGTTAATGATTTTAAAGGATTTTTTATTATTTTTAAGCATTTTAGGGAATTTTTAAGGATTTTCTAAGACATTTAAGGATTTTTAAGAATCAACTGTTTTTAGAGATTTTAAATGTTTTTTTAAGGATTTTTTCAGGATCTTTTAAGGATATTTTAAGGTTTTTAAAGTATTATTAAGAATTTATAAGCTTTTATTAAAATTTTTAACGATTTTTAAAATTGTTTCATAATTTTAAGGGGTTTTTAAAGATTTTAAAAGAGTTTGAGTCTTTTAAGGATTTTTGGGATTTTTAAGGATTTTCAAGAAAATTTAAGGATTTTTAGGGATTTTTAACTATTTTTACCGATTTTAATGTTTTTTAAGGATTATTTTATAATCTTTAAAAATTTCTTAATATTTTTAAGTAGTTTTAAGTACTTTTCAGTATTTTTAAGGGTTTTTAGGGATTTTTAATGATTTTTTAAGGATTTAAAAGTATTTTTAAGAATTTTTAAGGATTTCTAAGAATTTATTATCTACGAAGAGCAGAAGTATAATTTATAATCCAGAAAGTGTTGATTGAACTAAGATACCTAATTGAGATAATTAGTATTTGTTATTTTTGATGCCCTTACATATTTCTTGTTTCTTTTTTATTGTACTACATTGTTCTCCAATGTACTATAAAAATTTAAGTGTCCATACTATAACAGCTTCCAGTACAGTTGGCAACGTTGCTGATACCTCATATCAGATTTTTCTACTAAAAAAAAATTATATTTATTATTTAAAATATCAGCAATTTATTTTACGCACTAGTGTAAAAACAAGATGATAAAAATAAAATAATAAGTCATGCTGTATAAGACATGCGTCAATTTATTTTTATTAGTAATAATTAGCAATCTGCCCACATCCTTCGAAATAAAAACAATTAGTGTGTTTGAAAATTTTATCGGCGTGACATGCACCAATATGTGGTTAATGTTAATAGTATTCGTGTTAACTATTTTATATTATTTAATTCAAAGGCATTATAATTATTGGAAGAATTATGGAGTGCCTGGACCAAGACCTTTACCTCTTGTTGGTAATTACGGATTAAGCTTTATTGGTAAAAGAAATGCTGGGCAAGTAACAACCGACATATATAGGTTAGTAGAAAGATATATAAACTTACAATATAAGGATTTTACCTAAATAATTATATTATTTACATTTCTATAAATCCAATATGCATATTGAGATCAGGATATGTATATTTACTTAGATAATTTTATTATATTTCTATTTGAGGGCGATCGATGAAGAATAAAAATAATGTAATAGAAAAATTTTTTTAGCATACAATATTTATTAACTGCAATTATAAATGGGGGTTTCTGTTTAAGAGTTTTAGGACACCCGGTATCTCGTTTTTTAAAGTTTGTTATGTTGAAAATATACTATTTAGTACATTTAAAATAACTGTAAAAGGTCGGGAAACGCCGCACTTGATGAGACCACTTGTCAACTTCGTATTTTGGGGCGTTGATTACGAAAATGAGAGCAATTGTTGGAACACCCCTAAAATTGCGAAAAACACCCCATTATTACCTGATACATTTCTAAAAAAAGTTTACATGCAGTTGCAAGAGGAGATGTACGAGGAAATGCTCTTGCAAAAAAGTGGGATTGCGTTGTACCCAATTCTGCAAAGGATGTAAAGGCAGAGACTGCGAGAATAGCTAAAACATGTTGACTATCCCCTAAATTGGGGTGTTTGACTATACTTGTTGTTTTGCAAACTCATTTCATATGTTTTTTGTGTCGCTGATTTCGAAAATTTGTGTGACACCCCCCACATGCCAGAAACACCCCTCCCAACCGGTGGATTTTGATAAAAAATAAAATATAAAATATAAACTACTGAAAGGACTAATCACTGCATGATTTTTCAAGACTATGACCCGTCAGCGGAAGAAAGTCCGATTCGAAAAAATCGGAATTTTCCAATAATTTTTTTTTCAAATTTTTCAATTTTTTACTTTTCCGGACCCATCAAAGGGACAGTAAAGAGAACGAGCAAAAAAAAAATGAGATATCGATGGAAATATCCATTTTGAGGTCCCCCAAGAAGATTGAGATCATTTCCAGCGTATGGTCTGTCTGTGTGTCTGTGTGTAATCTTCCACGATAACTGCCGAACCGTTTGACCAATAAAGCTGAAATTTGGTATGGAGGGTCGGTGTGTGACTAGAATGCGATCATTAGTTTTTGGTTTAAATTGGTACAGTGGAGGGTCCTCAAGACCGACATTGGTTAAATATACATGTAACAATTTTTTGCTTTATTTAAATTTTAAGGACAAACAATACATTTTAGTGCAAAATATTGTAGTACAAAGTTTTAGAACATAAAATTACCTACAATTCTTGTCTGAAGCCTTTTCCAAAATTTCCAATAGTTGCGCCACTAGAGGGTGCGTAAAAAATGTGCGTGTATGTTTTCTATAGTTTTTCTTGATTTTGAGGACCAACAATATACTTTAGTGCAAAATTTTGTAGTACAAAGTTTTAGATCATAAAATTCTCTATAACTTTTGTCTCAAACTTTTTCTAAAATCTCCAATAGTTGCGCCACTAGAGGGCGCGTAAAAAATGTGCATGTATATTTTCTCTAGTTTTTCTTGATTTTGAGGACAAACAATGTATTTAGTGCAAAATTTTTTTGTACAAAGTTGTAAAACATCCAATTTTCTTTAACTTTTATGTTTAACTTTTATCGAATTCCTTATAGTTTCGCCGCTAGATGGCGAGAAAAATACACATTTAAAATTCCCTAAAACTACTGTATGAAAATTTTTCCCGAATTCCCAATAGTTTTCACACATGATTTTAGGAGATCCTAATTGTAGCAGTTTGATATATAACGTGCGCATGCGCAGCTTATGTCATTACCAACATTGAAATATTAATTCACCATCAGCTCGCTATTTTTGATGTATTCCATAAATCAATGTAATGCTCAGTATTTATAATTATAATAATAAATAACATATTCTCTACGGTCGAGCCGGGAAAGTCCTGGGGTGACACAGCCGATTTTTTTTCTAAGTGCCCATTCGATATGGACATCGATCGACGCGTCTTGACTTGCACAACACCTTAAAAGAAATCAGTATCGACAAATGTGCTTTCCTTATCGAGATATCTCGAATAAAAGTTTCACTTAGTAGGCGGGACCAGGATCCTCGGACCCGAAATGGCTCATCATCTGATAGAGCCTTTGTTTTTAGAATAAAAACCGATGGCCGAAAGAATTTTCCGGATCGGCAGTACCGTTCTCGAGTTATCGTGCGCACAGACATCCACACATGCACACAGACAGACTTGTTTTTTTTGCCGAAAATCAATTTTTTCCACGTTTCATGACATTTTAAGTCATTTGGAGCAAAAAATTTTTTTGAGATTTTTGCACGATTTGCCATACTTCACCAAAGGTGAAGTATGGGCGGGCCGTAGTAAAACTAAAAAATCGGTTGTGTCGCCCCAAAACTTTCTCGACGAGTATCCACGAATACTTTTTCAGATATTTAATGTTAAAGTTTCAACTTTTGACATTTTTTCATTTTTGACAGGTGACAGTTGCAGAATAATTTTGACTGTTCTGAATAGAGTTTTTTAAGGGCTTTTAAACGACATATTGTATGTCCAATTCCGTGACATATTGCATCTGTCATTTTTTGATAGTGATACTTCCGTTTGACAGATGTCTTAAGCCTCTATCGTAGAAGAATACACATACACACAGACCGACAGACAGACTTCCATCTGGAAATGGTCTTAATCGTCTCAGGGCACCCGAAAATGGATAATTCCGTTTTTATCTCGAAATTTTTTTTTAGCTCGTTCACAATACTTTCCCTTCTAGGAGGTGGGTCGGGAAAGTAAAACGGAATAAATTTTTATTAATAGATATGAAATATGACAAGTATCAAACTTCTTATAAGATATCACTATTCAGTTATATTCAAATCTAGTCTTGGTATTTTTCATGGAGAAATTTCTTCATCCTCGTCAAATTCTGTTGTTGTTTCGGCCCAATCAACTTCTGAACTTATCTGTGAATCGCAAAAATCGCTCGTATCCCATTGATTTTCAGTTTCCTGAATCGATATTTCTGGCTCAAGTTCTAATTATATTTCCTCTTCAAAATCTTCGTCTTCACCAAAGTCTTGGATAGTCAACATGTTTTAGCTATTTTCGCAGGCTCTGCCTTTACATCCTTTGCAGAATTGGGTACAACGCAATCCCACTTTTTTGCAAGAACATTTCTTCCTCTTGCAACTGCATGTAAACTTTATTAGAAATTTATCAGGTAATAATGGGGCGTTTTTTGCCATTTTAGGGGTGGTTCAACAATTGCTGCAAGTTTTAACCCTCATTTTCGTAATCAGCGCCCCAAAATACGTAGAGGACAAGTGGCCTCGTCAAGTGCGGCGTTTCCCGACCTTTTACCGTTATTTTAAATGTACTAATTCATATTTGGCAATTTTTTAGTTTTAAATTATTTTAATTCGATAAAATGATCAGCGAATCAGGTATTACGTTTTTGGAAAATTATTAATCTTATGAAAATTGCAGTTAGGTGGCAACGTAAATCTGCTAAATAAAATATAACCAAGAGCTCATTCGATTCAGGGCAGTTGAGGAAAAATTGTGAAAAAAAACTGAACAATGGACTGATCCAGTGATTTTTTTTTATATTTTCATTTTATAATTTTGACCTACCATAACACATTGCACCGGATCCAGCCCTTCTGAGACCGATCCTGTGGCTGTAATTAATTCTTAAAATTTGAATATCGGGGCTATAGTAGCTTATGACGTAGCCCAATTGAAATAGATTATATTTGGCTTTGTTGTCATATCGATAAGATTGCAACTCTCGTTCTCATTTGTTATGATTAAAAGAAGGAAAGAAGAATGCCAAATTTTTCTACAAACGAATAAAGCTAGAATCTTGGCAATGCTGTAGAAAGTAAAACGGTAATAATTGGCCAAGAAGCGCGCCACTTTCAAAAGATATTAGTTATTTTTTATTGATTTTTATTAATTAATGAATATTATAAGAACAATGAAAATCAACATAAGCAACTAGGTTCTTTAAGCTATTCATTCATTAATATAAAACCAATAAATTCATTCCTACTGGATAAGTCCATTGCAAATATTTAAAAAAAGAGGGTCTCGTTTTTTGTAAATAAATCAAAAACTATTAAAGTAAATATGAAAAATAATTGTGATATTTAAAATAAAAAAAGATTTATCTGAAACTTTATCTTGACTATCAATAGTTTTAATTTAATGATTAAAATAACTGTTAATCACCAACTTTTGATCACGTGTCTCGAACTTTATTGTTAATTGAACAGGTCTTTTTGGTGAACTAATTTAATATTGAAGCATCATTTCTATAGAGAGTTATCTAGTGAAATTGCAAACTGACAAACTGACAAACACTGATAGGAAATTCCCGTTGTTACTTCATTCTTCATTAAGTCCAGAATTTTTACATCTTGGTATAAACTGAAAGTTGAGAACACAATAGGAAACAAAACTGATGGTAAAAGTGTAAAACTTGTATCATGATTTTTTTTTTATTTAGCGCATATGAAGGATATCCCTTTGTTGGAATATACAAAGCAACAACTCCAGCGTTGTTAGTACGAGACCCTGATTTACTAAAATGCATTCTTATCAAAGATTTTAAACATTTTCACGATAACGACATGGCAATTGATAAAGAAGTTGAACCATTATTTGGAAGGCACCCTTTCGTTTTGAAAGGACAGGAATGGAGACAAAAAAGGGCTCATTTGACTTATTGCTTTACATCTGGAAAAGTATAAAAATCCGTTCATCATGACTCATCTTGTATAAGTTGTTTTATTTTAGATAAAAGGAATGTTCGTGTTTATGGATAAAAATTCAACTAGAATGATTCGTTATATAGACGAGGTAACGAAAACATCAACGAATTTAGAAGCTAGAGAAGTTTGTATTAGATATACACTTGACAACGTTGCAGCTTGCGCATTTGGCGCTGAAGGAAAATCTTTTGACGAAAAATATTCAGACTTTAGAGAATTGGCCGACAAATTTTTGTCGCCCGACAGTATCAACAAAGTAAAATTTGTTTTATTCGCAATTTGTCCCTGGGTCGGAAAATTTTTAAAAATGAAGTAAGTACACACATTATGATAAAATGATAAATATTTGGTTTTTGGTTTTGTAATTTTTTATTTGGACGCCATATTAGATTGATTTTTGGTAAAATGTAATACAGTTCTATATATTTACAGTGTACCTTTTTTTCCTGGTGTAATTCTGTGTATAGTGTACCAGGTAGCCCAAAATATCACCAAAAAAATAGCCCAGTAGTCTACCTCGTTACTGTGATCAGGATAGGGAATTCATTGTGTTAGAGAGAGAGGATTCAGAGTTTCTGTGTATAAAAGCGAGATGCATATAAAAATATTGGCACGTGTCATACTTTAAATATTGACTAATAAATAGCTGCGGGTTAAAAATGGCACAGACAGTAGAATACTACATATACCAAACATTAAATACCCTCGCCAACAAACAGGTGGCGATATTATTGGCCAAATTTTAATGAAAAAATACCGTTGTATTATAAATGTGACGTATACGAAAACAAAAATCATGCCTGACACCAAAAACAAAAGGGAATTATGGTCTAACTTCGATATTAATGGTCAGACGGAACAAACACCAATATATTATAACTGAGAGTTAGAATAAAGAAGTAGAGAAAAATCATACGCAGAACCAAAGACAAAAGGGCATTAGGATCTATTTCCGTTGTAATATATATTGTAATGTTACTTACACAATCTCAATTTTGGGTTGGGTTTTATAAAAAAAGTTAGAAAACTGCAAATTAATTTTAACAATATTAAATCACTGAAAAAAACTTCTTATCACCATCCTCCAGCATCTCAAATTCTTCAAACTTCCTCCCATCTGCTTAATTCCATAAACTGTCTGATTTGATAATTTCTTTCCTTCTATAGATTCTCTGGACTTAATTCTTTATTCCATACCTTGATAAGTTTTCTTTTTTTGTTCTTTTTTCTTTTATTTTTTTTCCGTATAAGTTTTATTTTTTGTACATATAAGCCAACATAAGTATCTACCATTCAAAATATTCTCCTACCTTCAATTTTTTTTTAAATACAAAATTTTTAACCTGTTTCCGCTAGATTTTATTGATATCGCAACCCTTAGTTTATTTTTATTAACACTATGTTCCCTGTTTAATTATCTGGCTTTGATTACTTAAAATTAATGTATAATGATTCCAAAATTTCAATTTTACAACATGTGACGTAAAATAAATACGTGTAGAAAAATCACGCGCAGAAGTAAGGACAAAAGGTCATTAGGGCCTAACTTCGTTATTATTAGTCCACATGGAACGCGGAAAACGATATTGTATTATAAATGTTACGTACAATAAATATGTTAAGAAAAATAATACACAAAACCAAAAACAAAAGGGGATTAGGGTCTAACTTCATTATCATTGGTTAGAATTAAACGGCATTAGGGTCTAACAACTTATTTATTATTGGTCTAAATTAAACGCGATAAACGTCCTTAAATTTGAAAAATAATGTAGAATATATACGTAAACAAAAATCATGCACAGAATCAACGCAAAAATGTCATTAGCGTCTTTATTCATTATTAGTGGTCAGATTTTCATAAGACAAACGTCACTGTATTATAAATGTGCCGTATAATAAATATGTAAATTAAAATCATGCGAAATGGCAACGACAAATAAGCATTAGCGTCTAAATTCGTTATTAATAGTCGGATTTTGACAGGGCAAACGGCATTGTATGTAGAACTTCTCGTATAATATGTACGTAAAGAAAAATCAATAATGTGGTCTGTAAGTTTTACTTTCTCGCTAACACATTGAATTTCTCATCCTGGCCATAATCACAAGGTGGACTATCTACTTCCTAAATATTTTATACCTAAATCCTTAATTCCATGCCCGAGGATCATGGTCCTTGCTTTCAAATTATTTGTCTTATCCATAAGATGGTGGGAATAATAAACAAAAATAACTGTGACAAAATAACTTAATGTAATATGCTTGATTTGTGTATAGTGGGTTGCCCCTTTACGAGTAATACTGAGTGTTTTAATAATAATTCAACTACTAGATTTACAACATGAAAAGAAATTGATCTCACAAACCAATTGACTGAGGAGCAGGAAATCTCCAATTTTATTACTTGACCATAGATACGAAGTCTATTGCCAAAGAACGTGACGCTGTGTTGTTGGAGCGTGATTTGTATCTGTTTTTACCAGAATTGCACTATATAAAAATTGTTATACTTTAATTTACGTAACTTGTTCTTCTCCAGTATATCTCTCATGTCCATGATAAATATATTTACGTATGCACAATTTTAGTTAGTAGAAAATAATACCAAAAATTGTCGAAAACTTTATTTAAGTTATCGTGACTAAAAACCGTATCGAATAATAATTTAACTATATATATATATCATTGCAACTATCTGATTTTTATTTACCCATTATACAAAAAATTGATGCCACTTCATTCCCGAATAAAGATGATCGTAGATTTTTTGTTGGTCTGTTTGTTTCGCTGAACTCTCTGTTAGGTAAAAATCATAACAAACCAAAGTCCAATAAGCGTGGCACATTTCCTTAACCGGCTTTAATTTTGCTAACTAGAATTGGAAATACTCGAGGTTTACCAAACCTGGTCGGACGTTAGACTGAACCTCGATAAGGAGGTGGACGACGATTGGAGAACTGACAGATATCTTGTTTTTTTTTGCTCAGTTGTTCAGGGTATAGTCGGACATTAAACACACTCAAAGCCTCTCAATGAGATCAATAATTGTATGCTGCATAATAATGCTCAGATGGCAAGGCTCAGCACAGGTAACTGAAACATTCAGTGCACCACGAGCCCTATGAAGAGGTGGTCAAATATAAATAAAATGGTAATAGTTAAATAAAATAAAGATCTTTAAGGCCAATCCAAATGAATAGCCATTATCTACTGACTTGATTGGTATTCAGCTAAAACTGTCATGACTGATGGTCAAATTAAGACTACTGTTTTATTATTACAAGTTCAATTAATCACCACTTACTTTTAAACGTCTGTATTATTTTCTGCTGTGTAATGTATGTTGTATAATATACATTAAAGCACAGAAACTTATATCGTAGCGACATCTTATATACATATAAGGCGATAATTCAGATTTGGCAACATCCGTTTGATTTTTTACGGTTTTGATGCTTTACTATTCTGTCTCTTTCTGTTTCTGACTCTTTAAATTCTGTTTCATTAATTTCTGACGTTGTACGGGTTTGATCGATTGGCGCTTCGATAAATTGAGATTACGATAATATAGCATTCTGTTTTAATACCATTCTGAGTTTATGAGAGTTCGATCTATTAGTATTTTGATAAATTAGTGTTATTATATTTTACGTTTTTGATGTATTAACTATTTGAAGTTTTAAAGTTCTGGTCTTTTAGTTTTTGATATTTTATTAATTTGATAAAATATCTATCTGATGCTTTAACATTTGTTTTAATACGATTCGATTTTTTACGGTTTTGATAAAATATCGTTTTGCTATAATATATGTTTGATTTTTTATTAATTTGATACTTTTGAAAAAGTATCTGTTTGATCCTTCAAATTCTTCTAAATTGTGCCCGATATTTGGTGTATATCCAACATTTAGTTTTCGTCGAATAAACAGAGGCTTTTAATAAATTCTTTGGGGGCAAATTCGGTGACCTTTCTTTGCGTTATGAACACCCATTCTGTCATAAGTATTATTAGAATTAATTGATATATTTTGTTACATATTTTAGAATTGTATCCGAAGAAGTTGAAAAACGACTAATTGAAATAGTAGTATCAACTCTTGAATATCGCAAAAAAAATAAAATTGTCAGAAATGATTTCCTTGATGCCATGAGTCAGATTTCTACTGAAGATGGTGAATTTACTGACATGGATATAGTTGCAAATGCAGCAAGTTTTTTTGGTGACGGATATGAAACTAGTTCAAGAGTAAGTACGTACAATTATTTTCTTTAATTGAAAATTTTCATTACATTTTTCAAAAACAAACAAAAGGACTACCGAGAGAAATTAAAACTTAAAACTATGAAATAACAGTGGAATATTTAAAGGTAATACAACAGGAACTGAATACATAGCCGGCTATTTATTGTTGTCAATTTTTCGAGTGTGCGGTTTGTTAATATGACGATACCAAATTTGCAACTAATAATCTGGTACAATCCCAAGTGCGGTAGCATGAGGGATTCTACCTTTTATTATTAATTGCAAAAATTTTTCGAGTCAAATTGTTAAGCAGACAAGGAAAATTTAAACAATAAATAGCCGCTAATTTACTTAGTTCGAGTGTTATTTGGAAGATTATTTTATGAATCATCTTTATTTTATCCTTCGTAAATTAAATCTAACGAGAAATTCCTGAACCGATTTATTTTTAATTCACTTTTAATTTATATGTCAAACTTTAATGTTTAATTTCTTTAACTGTAGAGACTGCTCTGAAGCTACGCACAGTGACTATTTTAGGTGAATATTTCCCAGCACTGAAATAGTCGATTTTAATCAATCTGGTTAGACGTGATTCTCCAACTAGATTGTCTGAAATGCATGGTTTTGCAGGTGAATGAAATAATCACTTATATTTATACATAGTATTTGTATTCACATAAATGTCAATGAATTAATTTCTATGAAGACAATTTAAGTTTATTTGTATAGATATACACAACGCATCAACATTATAGTTGCAGATATAGCTATTACAGCATGTCGGTGACGCGAACTTACAAGATTTTACCCATCCAAAAGGCGTCCAACACATAATATAGCACAGGCTATATACAAAGTAAATTCCAAAATAATATCGATATTCTCAAATGTAATTAAATGATGAGGGAGTAAAACTGTAAATCCAGTACCACAGTTAATGTAATTCTTTTTATAAAAGCTTCTTAGTAACGTTTAATGAAAACAGGGGGCGGCGACTAGTTGCGGCAATATGTCATCATCAGGCCAAACTAATTACAAATTAGAAGAAGAATGAGTTACATAACAGGTTAACGAGGAAATAAAAATTAAATTAAATTAAATAAAGGAGATTAAGTGGCACTATGAACATTTATGGAAATTTATAAGGGTAAAATATTTGTTAAATGATAATTGTCAAGCGAAAAAGAGAGAGGGCTAAACCCCATGGTATGACTCAGAGGAGATACCTGAAGAAGGTGAAGGTACGGAGTGTAGGGTAAGAGGATATCGTACCCGACAACGTGCGATACTTGCAGTTTCCACCATTATAATTTGGTAGGTAAACCACAAGGAAGCAACTCTGTAAGAGGCCAACCTAGTACCAAACAAATTAAAATTAAACTTAAAATAGGCCAAAAAATTAGCATTGGACTTCGAAATGTGACAAAAATATATGTCTGTTACTATCAAAGTTATTTGAAAGATTTCTTATTAGCAGAATCAAACCCACAGTTCCTATAGAAAATATGATTCCTGAATTTCAATTCGGCTTTAGAGAAAAATATTCAGTAATCCAGCAATGCCACAAAATAGTCGGTGAAATTAAAAACAGCCTCAAACAAAATAAAATATCTGCAGCTGCATTTGTAGACATCCAGCAAGCATTCTATAAGTCTAGCATAATGGATTGTTATTTAAATTTAAAAGTAGAATTCCTGAGCAGCTATACTTACTATTCAAATCTTATTTAAAAGACAGATATCTCCAAGTAAAAGTCAACAGTAGCTTATTTACCACATTATAAGATCTGGTTTACTACAAGGCAGTGGAGCCACTTCCATACCTCATTTTTACTGGAGACGTACCAACAACAGATGACACTACTGTCGCAACTTTGGCCGACGATACGGCCATTCTGTCAATAGATGTTGATCCCGAAAGAGCATCCAAAAAATTACAATATCATCTTGCAAGCATGGGTAAGAAGGTGAAGATTCTAAGTAAATACTGACAAATCTATTTAAGTCAGATTCATTTCTGAGCGTAGCCGATGTCCATAAGTCACAATAAATAACGTGCCCATACCAGTAGAAAAAGTTAAATATCTTGAAATCCTTCTTGACGAAAAACTGATGTGGAAAACGCATATTAAAACAAAAAGTAACAACTACAACTGAAAGCTGGACAAATATCCTAGTTGATAGGCAGAAACTCACAGTTTTAGCTACAAAATAAAAATCTTATTTACAAAACAATACTAATCCCCATCTGGATATATGAAATTGAACTATGGGGATGCAGCAAGCTAACTAACACAAAATTCCTAGAGACAGCACAATCAGAAATACTTCGTATCATTACTGCTGTACCATTACTGCTGTACTATTATACATCTCAAATCATACTATCCACATAGACCTAAGGATCTCTTTCATAACCGTTATCATAAAAAAGCATGCACAAAACTATAGAGCTATATCATAGTAATCAGCTCATAAATATATTAATCCACCAATCTATGGAACAAGAAGACTGAAATAACTGTAGCCAGCTGAATGGCTACCAATACAAGACAATAACAAGAACCAACATATTTACTTATTATTCTGTAAATTATTGACCAGATTGTAAATTAGCTATCAATTTAATAAAAAAAACATTCATCAAGGTCAAATTTTCAGTACTAAATGAATTTTCCAGGATTTTATTGTCTTTTAAGCTATTTAATTTAATTAAACCTGATTCTACCTTCTTCAGTCATTTAAATATATCCAAAAATTTTTGGTTAATATTTTCACCAGTTATTTTACTTCTCTACATTTTTAATCGTTTTTGATCTAACAATCTCTTTTATTTTATAACAGGTTATGAGCTATGTACTTTTTGAACTTGCATGTAATCCAGGAGCACAAGGAAGACTTAGAGAAGAAATTAACGAAAGTTTTACTAAACACCAAAATAAATTCACCTACGAAGCTATAAATGAAAATGCTTATTTAGATGCATGTTTAAATGGTGAGCAATACTTTATATATTAACTCAAAGTAGAATATACAATTTTTTATTTTTTTATAGAAAGTATGAGAAAAAATTCAATGGTTTATCAATTAAATAAAATTTGTACAGAAGATTTTACTTATACTCCTACTAATTCAGATTTTAAACAAACAAAAATTGATATAAAAACAGGTACTTCCATCATTTTGCCTACTCAAGGATTCCAAAATGATCCTAAATATTTTGACGATCCTGATAAGTACATCCCTGAAAGATTTTTAACCAAACACGATAAAGGATTTAAACAACATGTCTATTTTCCTTTCGGTGATGGACCCAGAGTATGTTTGGGTAAATGTTATTTTATCAGATTTTTACTATTTTTTAATATTGGTTTTTTTAGGTCAACGTTTTGGGGTTATTCAGATAAAAACTGGTATAGCACATATAATTAAAAACTTTCAACTCACAGTTAACCAGAAAACGAAACTTCCCTTGAAGATCGATCCTTTTTATATAATGCCTGATCCAGTTGGAGGATTGTGGTTAGATTTCGTTAAAATACATTAAAATTATTTTCTTTTTTTGTAATAAAATTAAACCAATAGAATGAATATTTAGTTACTTTTTTAGTTCGTGGTATAATATTCTGAATAAGTGATTCTAAAAACAGCTGCCACTGATTGAAACTAATTCTATTAATTTTAGTATCAGGGTCACTAGTTCAATTTTCTCATATGTGCATGTCTAGTTAATATATAATTTAAAATTTCAATGTACTAGTAAATAAAGTTTGTGTAAAGTAGAGTTACCTTTTTTTTCATCTTTAAAAAAATCGTTTAGGAAGCAAAAATGTAACTGCATTAAAATTTATTTATGACGTTTGCGAATAAATCAAACTTAAAATAATTTTGCAATGCAAGAGTTTGGTCAATATAAAAAATTGCTAATGGTCTCAATGGTCTCAAGGATTCAAAATTTCAAAAACAACTAAAGATAGTAAATTATGAGATTTTCAGTTCAAAATATCAGAAAGTTGACCTTGGAGAAGTATCTAAGGTCGATTAAAAAAAAAAACAAGAAAACAAGAAATATCGTAAAATTTAACGGACTTAAGTTGACCTTGGAGAAGTATCCAGGGTCAAGGGATTCAATTTTACTTTCCCGTCCCACCTCCTAGAAGGTAAAGTATTGTGAACGAGCTAAACAAAAATTTCGAGATAAAAACGGAATTATCCATTTTAGGGTGCCCTGAGACGATTAAGACCATTTCCAGATGGAAGTCTGTCTGTCGGTCTGTGTGTGTGTGTATTCTTCCACGATAGAGGCCACACGTTTAATCCGATTCAGTTTAAATTTGGTATAAGGGTTTGGGTTACCCGTCGGAAGAACCCATTAGTTTTTGTACGACATCTGTCAAACGAAAGTACCACTATCAAAAAATGACAGATGCAATATGTCACGGAATTGAACATGCGACATGTCATCTGAAAGCCTTAGAAAAACTCTATTCAGAACAGTCAAAGTTATTTCTCCAACTATCACATATCAAAAATAAAAAAATGTCAAAATTTGAAAATTCAGCATTAAATATCTGAAGAAATATTAATCCGATTGAGCTGAAATTTGGTATATGGGTTTGGGTTATCTATTTTAAGAACCCACTAGTTTTTGTACAAGATCTGTCAAACGGAAGTATCACTATCAAAAAATGACAGATGCAATATATCACGGAATTAAACATGCAATAATATGTCGTTTGAAAGCCCTTGAAAAACTCTATTAAGAACAGTCAAAATTATTTCTCCAACTGTCACCTGTCAAAAATAAAAAAATCTCAAAAGTTGAAACTTTAACATTAAGTATCTGAAAAAGTATTCGTGGATACTCGTCGGGAAAGTTTTGGGGCGACACAACCAATTTTTTTTAACAATTAAAAATAAATGCCAAACGATAGTAACTAGAAGTTTGTTGACGCCAATGACTACGAATTTTTTTGTATGGGGTCTAATCCATGATCTTCAATTCTCTAAATTTCTCCCACTTTTATAGTCTTTCAAGTCTTATTCTATATCTTCATTTTAATCACTATCCGTTTTATCAATAATCATGTCATTTACTTTCTATCTCATTAATTTTCATCCCCTCAATTCAATGTATTTAAACATTATAAACCAATTTATCGTCTTCATCATTTCCATTATGGATACTTTAACATTCTGCATACGTCGATATCGACTTCCTCGAAATCATCACGATTTTCTGTCAGAATCTTTTGGACGTTTGAATAATATTGGCCCGACAATGAATACAGACAATTATGCATTTCGGCAACAGCAACTAGCGATGCAGCCTTTCTTGCAATTGCAGAAAATTGCATTCATAGCAAACTTTCCTTCTCATTTGGTACTTATTTTAATCTGGGAAAAAATTGGACTCTTTGAATTCGTAATTATAAAGCACGAAAACCTCATAATCATTTGGTTGTTGATAATTTGATTCGTTGACATTGAAATTGATCATCTGGGCCATTTCCAATGATTTCGGTTTTTGTGATTTCGGAACCCAATATTAATCATGTTCTTTAATTGGTCGATAGATACTATTTTTGTCATCTAATTTGTCTCAAGAGATATTCCAAAACCCTTTCAATAAGAATACCGGACGCCACGGGTCTAAGCCGGACTATGATTTCTAATGGTTACGACATTGGATGTTTTTTTTTAATGTGAAAGATGCTAATGATAGATTTGGCCCCGTACCTCCTAAGAGAATATGGAACTTAGATGAAACTGGTCTTAGCACTGGACAGAGCCAGTCAAAAAATGTTGCAAGTAAATAGAATGGATCAGGCGGCTCACGACCATCATCAAAGCCGTCGTCACAAAAGGATAGCTCCCATAAGTGACAAATAGACTTGTTAAACATGTATTTTACCACGATGGTCGTGTATTTTCAATAATTGTTTAAATAACATTTATTTAAGCTACTATAGCTGTTTTTAAGCTGAAAAATGTCCTGTATTTTAAATTTTAATTTTTAATTCAAGTATTTTTGCAAACTTCCTTTTAAATTTTAGTTGAAGAGACTTAATGTTCTTGGTTAAATTTGATTCAATTTAACCAGAAATAATCTTTATATTTTAATGTATTTAATAATCCAATATTACGTTAGCAGACATATTTCGTCTCTTGTTAAAACTATTATCTCTTTCGCTCTCATATCTGCTTCAAAATATTATATCCAAAATTATTCATTTAATGAATTTTACCCAAATACGGCTTCTCAAAACCAACGCATCACTCTTATTTAACAAATAAACTTAAGTAACTTATCTCGTGATGAATTAATGGTTTCTGGACTAGTAGTATTTCACAGAGACGACCGGTCGCACCCAACAGTTCATCATAATTCCAAGAAAAAAGATCTTCGTGGAGTTGTATTGTTGTCTACAATAATATTTATCTTCTTATGGTGATAGCTTTGATGATAGTTGTAGACCGAAAGGGCTCAGCCTAATTTTATTAAAGACAATTTTTCATAAATTGTTTCAATTTCTTACACATTGATGTACTCCTTTTCCTCTTCAAAAAAATGTGGCGCCAAAAGGTTGAAAGCAAATTGATAGTGCAACAACAATTTGTCATTATGATTGCAGCTGTCAACATAATTGGATCATCCTTGCCACTAATTCTCATTTTTCGAGAGTCCACCAATAGGATAGGATGCTGATCGGGGTCCTCCAGAATGTATCGGAGCTATGAATATAATAGGGTGGTCAAATAAAGAAACTTTTTTGAAGTTCTTCGTGTAACACACTTTTCCATTAAAGCTCTTGGAAGAGCCTCTGATAAAGTCGAGGTTTTCGAACCCCTCCATATAGTTTTGACCTTTATACTGTTACGAAGGCTTTGGATGTGGCGTATCCAACGGCATTTGCGAAAAGAAACATTCTTCTCAATTTTTATAAATTTGGTATTTCACCATTTCACCCTAAAACCTATACGGACGAGGATTTCTTGAAAGCCTAATTAAACTGATCGTGGTGTTTGGAAAATCTATCCGCTACATACTATAGATAAGAAAACAGATGAATATTCAATTCGATTTCCATAATAAACGACAAATTCTAGAGACGCTTAAACGGTGATGCACCGTTCCGGGACTTCGGCCCATCGAACGAACACTTTTTATGCTGTGAAGCATTGGCGCTACTTAGTCTACTTGTGTGATCCTGGCCAAACTTCTCAAATACATATACAACACTATTATACGTGGAAGTGGAAAAAGTGCTAAAAATTTGAAATGGAAAAAAGATTTCCCATGCAAGCCACTTTAAATTGTATGGAGGTTACCGGAAAGGCCGGTCCGATACTATTTAAATTCAATGGAGTTCTTCCTTGGACAAAACTAACTCGGTAAAGTGAAAACCGGTACTCGATGAAAGTTTTCGCTTAAAAGTTACAATGTTTACATACAGACAGACAGACAGGCAGAGAGACAGGCATCCAGACGTCCGGACAGGATTTTTTTTACATTTACGGACTCAGGGAGCTCGAAAACGTCGAGAAAAGTGATAAAAAGTGGGGGTAAAAAATTTTTTTCGCCAACACGAAGCTAATATTGAGGCTTTTGGACCTCAGTAATTCCTTACAAATAGGAAAAAATTATAATTATTTGTTAAAAATAAAAATACCAATTATGAAAATGGGGACCAACAAAAACTATTAAAACAATAATTATAAACCATATAAAGAATAACATATTAAAAATATCGTAAATCCATTACAAATCGTGCCCTCGGTGGATGCCCGTTAGGTTTCTAACGTTATTTTTTCACTTTTGCAAATTTTAAAATAAGATAACTAAAATTTGAAATCTTTCAAAAGAAATCGAAAAAAAAAACGAAAAAAAATCAAATCGAAAGAGATGGAAAGAACTCTAAAGAAATCGAAAAATATATAAAAAAACGGAAAAAATCAAAGGATTTCAAAAAACAAAACGAAAAATATCAACAAAAATCGAAAGAAATCGAAAAAAACGACAAAAATTGAAAAACCAAAAGAAATCAAAATAAATGGAAACGAATCGAAAAAAATGTAAAAAACCAAAAGATATCGAAAGAAAAACAAAAAAAAAATCGACAAAAATCGAAAGAAATAAAAAAAAACCATAAGGATCGAAAAAATCAACAAAAGTCGACGGAGATCGAAAAAATCAATAGAAAAAAAATCGAAAGAGATTGAAAAAAATCGAACGAGATCCAAATAAATCGAAAAAGATCGAAAGAAATCAACAAAAATTAAGAAAATCAGAAAAACAAGAAAAAGTTAGCAAAAAACTGTAGGAATTTGAATAAAGTCAAAAAAATTAGAAAAAAAATCGAAAGAGATTGAAAAAAATCAAACGAGATGCAAAGAAATCGAAAAAGATCGAAAGAAATCGACAAAAATCAAGAAAATCAGAAAAACAAGAAAAAGTTAGCAAAAAACTGAAGGAATTTGAATAAAATCAAAAAAATTAGAAAAAAAAATCGAAAGAGATTGAAAAAAATCGAACGAGATCCAAAAGAAATCGAAAAAGATCGAAAGAAATCGACAAAAATCAAGAAAATCAGAAAAACAAGAAAAAGTTAGAAAAAACTGAAGGAATTTGAATAAAATCAAAAAAATTAGAAAAGAAAAAAAGAAATAAAAAAAAATAAAACACATAAAAAACTCAAAAAAAAGAAAATATTGAAAAAATCTGAATAAAACATGAAAAAAATTCAAAAAATTAGAAGTATCGAAAAAATAAGAAAAAACGGGAAATGATCGAAAGATAAATAAAAATTATTGGAAAATATTGGAAACAAATGACGAATAAAATTGTAAAATATGGAAAAAAAAAATAAAAAAAATCGGAACAAAGTTGGAAAAATAGTAAAGAAGAACTAAAACCGGAGCAATTGTGAACAAAAGAAACGAATAAAAAAATTAATGAAAAACATCGAAAGGATTGAAATAAATCACAACAAAATCACAAAAAAATAGCAAAAAAATCGTAAAAATATCGGCAAAAAACAAAGGAATAAGAAAAAATGAGAAAAATTAGAAAACAAAAAAGAAATAGAAAAAAGAAAGTAATTACAAAAAAAGATATAGAAAAAAATAAAACAATGACAAAAAAGAAGAAAAATGAGAAAAAATCAGAAAAAGTCTCTTTCTATAAAATAATTATTATATTATAAAAATTAGAAAACGAAAGAAAAGGAAATAAAAAAATAGAACAATGAGAAAAGATTAAAAAAGATTGAAAAAAAAAACAAAAGAGACCAGAAAAAAAAACATCCGAATAATATGAAAACAGAAAAAAAGTAAAAGAAGAAAAAAAAATCATACGGAAAAAAGAAAATAATCAAAAAAATTATGAAAAATCCGAAAAAAAACGAAAAAAAAATCGCTAAAATCAAAACAATGTGTCAATAATTTCTGCAACATCCCCATCCATTTCGTAAACTCCATTTGAGATTTTACTTGAACTGGAAAAAAGTTTTCCTATGCAAACCACTTTAATTTGTATGATGGGTACCGGAAGGGCCGGTCCTACCATGCTTAAATTCAATATGGTTCTTCCTTGGACAAAACTAACTTTGTAAAGTTACAGTGTTTGAATCCAGATAGACAGATCTAGAGAAAAGTGATAAAAATTGGGGGTAAGAAATTTTTTTCGCCATCACGAAACTAATACTAAGGCTTTTGGGCCTCAGTAATAATCAGCCAAAGGAAGGAAGTCGGGAAAAACAACTACTGAGACAACAGAGAAAGAAGCTATAAGGAAACAAAAGAAAACGAACTGCTACAAGGCAATATAATAAAGGATAATATTATTAGGCATTAAAAAGTAATCTATAGAAGCTAGAACGGTAATGAAGAAAAGGGATAAAAGTAACTTCCCGTGAAAGTGAAGATGACTTTCCTAATCATGTGCCAACTGATGATGACACTGGTGCTGATGAAGAACGCCTGTACTGCAGCAACTAAAAGGAGTGGTAAAAAGTGGATCAGATGTGTCTAAGGTGGTCGTTGAACCCATTATCTGTGTGCTAGTATACAAAGGAATGATTAGATGACATTTTTTTTAGAAATATTAACCTGTACTTCTCGGCATATATTTAAAGTGAACTAAAGGTAAATAAATATAAATTTAGTTTAGTACTATTTATTTATTTTAACTATTACATTCCCCTACATATAACTATACAAATTAGTGCCCAGAAGGCATATACGCATACTTCCAAATATCACAGAAACAAACAGATGAGTGAAACCGATAAAACATCATTAATGGTAAACACATGTGGCCGAGAATCGTCCACAATTCCTTCCCGTAAAATTCATATCTGCTATCCTCTAACCCGTGTGATTTTACTTCAAAAGTTTGTAAAAGCCACATTGCTACGTTACTAATAATTAAGAATGTTACTAGTTCCCTTCCTGGTTTAAGTCTTCTTAATTTTTTGGTATTACTTGATCTTCTAAGACCGTCCAATAAGAAAGCGGTTTGAAGAAGTACTTGAATAATCTAAAAAAAATAAAGCAAGATCAAAAGATATTTAATCATATTTATAGATATTTTTACCTCAAGAACTATATCGATAATGCCCAATACATTAACATTAATAATTGCTGGGATAATACTAAAAATTCCATTAAGAAAGAAAGCAGGGATACATATGAACAATAAAATATCGTCTAGTAAATTGTGATGAGCAGAGTTAAGATCCAATGTTGTTATTTGTCGATAGCCAAGTGAGCACGCTAATAGCATTGCTACTACTATTCCTAATGATGTACATGTATGGATGGTTACACCGACATATGATCTTGAGCTGTAAAGTAACAAAACGTTTCAATATAAAAAAAAATATTTAGAAGGACCAGAAATTAGTCGTAGCAGCTAAAAATATAGATCAGGGATATAGATAAAGCAATAGAAAGGAAAAATAATAAGTTATTGGATAAAATTAGAAATGTAACAAATAAATAAAATTCTAGAGTAACTCAAATTTTGTATTAAAAAACTCTTTAACTTTAGTGATTAGAGATACTATTTTTTTGCTTCTTCTAGATATTAGTAAAAATACAAGATGATTTTTTTTTGGTGAGTTTAAAAGTAATTTTAACATATTTGTTTAATAAAAACGTCACAAGATTTAGGGAAATTTATTAAATATGTTAATGACGTTTTAAATTCCGTAGATACTTACCCACTATCGATATACGCTGAGATGAAAAACAGTATTGTGCTTACAATTGTCAATATCAAAACAATGAAACCCCCAAACAGTCCTTTGTTACTAGCTTGGCAATCGGCATGTATGACAATGTTACCTTCTGTATTTTCTGCATTTTCCAATGAATTTCGTCTACATTGCAACGTTGCTGCATCTTCATCCTCTGCATCACATTTGTAAATATTTTGCCAAACCAGAAAGAGCACACTTACTAAAAAAATTTTACAATAAAATTCTCAATTTAATATTTTTTTTATAAAAAATTATATATTTAAAATAACTTACCAACTAAGATGCTATATTCAACACTGAAGGGGTAAAGATAAGGTGAAATATCTCTATAAATGATTGTAATGTGTTTGTCTTCGTAATCACAAATTTCTGTAAATCGTCTGAAGGTGAAATTGAGTGATTGAGTCAAAATCTGTGCTCCTAAAAAATCAGACATTTTAAAATGTAAGAATGTAACGACTTTTATACTATTTCACAAGTTTTATACCATAAAACATAACTGTATTCCAAACTGAGTACAGTTCTCAAAAGTTATTTTTTAACTTTGACATTGGAATTCGATGTTAACGCGAAAATACGCGAAAACTGCAAAGTCGAAAATCTAACAAAATAAGAGATAATTCAAGTAGTGTAAATACGGAAAATACCTTAAAAATCAATAAAAGATCACTACAAATAGAAAAAGTATTTTTGGTAAACCAAACAATTGACAAGCAAAACAACCTACACACATGGAAAAAGAAACTGGTGTGCCCGGCCTGCCTATCTCCAAGGAGGGACAAGAGAAACAATCGCTGCTAAAAAATGTAGAATACCCCGTATACGACAACGGTCCATTTAAAGTAATACAGCACAAAGACAAGAAATTTTGAAATTTTTATCTAGTCAAAATGAAAATTAGGGGAATCAAACGAATAGAGATAAAAGAAAGAAACAGAGACACTGTAACATTCAGCCTGCTAGGGGACACAAATAAATTCATGGATAACGTTCAGATTAACTCACTAGTTTACGAAATGTTTATTCGGGCATCCTTACTATGGGTCAAGGAACTAAGAGCCAAAATAACAGAAGAGAAAATGCTAATAGGATCAAGTGAAGAGGAAGAAAACATGAACAAAGTCCTAGAGGTAAGAATCGAAGAATAGTTGATAAAGACTCGAAAGCAGTTTCATACATTCCAACAGGATTATACATATTTCCTGAACATTTTTAAAACTAGACTAGAGGTGTCAACATAATATATAAGACCCATTACCTTATGCTTAAATTATTATGGATTTAACCATTCTACCAAGCAATGTAGAGGGAAAGAAAGATGTGAAAAATGTGGGCAAGATGCTCACAAAATAAATGAATGTGATAAATATTTAAACAAAAAAAAATTGTCTAAATTGCAGAAAATAATTATTTAAAGAACTAATCAGGCAAAGAAGACTAAATGAGTTTCCAAAATGTTTCTTACTTTGATGCACTAATAATAATCCCAGCAGCAAGCCAGCCAAACGAATCAACCAGCATGCAGTCAACTTTGAGTAACGTAACTTTCCACCTCCAGAAAGAAAAAATAATAACGAAATGATTAACATCACTTAGAGATTTTTCCATCTCCCAACGCCTCTAAGAAAATCCTTAGTAAAGTAGCGTCAATCCCAGAACAGAAAATAACAAATAATGAATCATACGACAAAAAAAGTACATAATGAATGCCTATACAAAAAAGACAGTACCTAAGCACGCCAGTGTATGAAAAACCTACCTACCTCATCCTAAACCCTATCACAAATATCATAACATTACCCAATAACACCTCTCCACCTCCAATATTTCCCCAAGAGCAAACTCTCCACTCAATTTCAATTCTGCAATCGAAGTTTTTCAATATTCCTCAAAATACGATATTCCTGCAAATGCAGTACTTAATATTTTACAAATCATTAGCGGAAACCATCTCAGTAGGGGAGTTGTGGTTGAAGTTAGTTAATCCATTAGCTGTAGAGATAGAGATGGAGAAAAAAACATTATCCCTAATCCAGCACCTGTAGAGATAGAGATGGAGAAAAAAAACCATTATCCCTATTTAAGTCAGTAAAAAACATTTCTGTCACTTTTTATCACCATCCAAACTTGTTGTTCTCTGCTCGCTTCATATACAGTTCTCGATAGCTCGCCCAGAATGATACTCAAGGTTTTACAGTGGAATATTCATAAAGATATCCCAGACATAATATTATTACAGGAAACGTTTTTAAAACGGAACATGGTTTGGATGGTCTATAACTTTAATACGTTTAGGGTAGATAAAGCGGAACGCAACGTTATAGGCATCCTAGTAAAAAACAGCATTAAGTAAACAGAATACAAATAAGATTTCAATATGGGGTAAAATTCGGGCGATCAAGGTCAATAAATGCATATGTATAAACATGTACAGTCCCAATAATATCTAGCGAAACAAAGGGTTTTTAAGGGATATAAACGATCTCAAGGGAAGTGTGGAAAACATAGTAATAGCTGAAGACTCAATTATAAAAATCTATTATGGGGAAACAGTAATAAAAATCACAATGGCAACATTTTAGCAGAAATTTTTGAGGATAACAATCTAATCTGTATGAATGATGATGCAACTCTAAAGGTAAGTCTATCTGGATAAAATAAAAGCGTCTCAGACCTCACATTTTGCTCAGGACATATCGGGTTGGGAGGAGTATGGTCAACGCAACCTCTGGAAAGTGGATGCAGTGATCACTTCCCCATCATCCTAAACATCCGAGAAAAGTGTAAAAATGCCATAGATACAAATCAAAATGAAACAAGAGGAAGAATACACGGATTCAACAGCCGAAAAATCGACTGGAAATAATAGAAATCAATACGTAAGGAAATCTTAAACCAGTGCACCGACAACACTTAGAGAGGCTAATGCATGAGAATAATCGAGCAGGCGATAAGCATAGCTGCCTCAGTTCAGAGAAAAGCTTCACAAAAATCTAATACAATATGGTGGGATAAGGAATGTACGAATATACTTAAGGAAAGGAAAAAATCTATACAGACATACTTAGATAACAGTTCAGATCATAAATATATCAACATGAATCATGCAGTTGCAAGGGCAAAAAAAATAAGAAACATGGCACACGTTTGGAAAACAGTTAGATAATTCAAGAACTGCAACAACAATACAAAAAACTGTGGTTTTATAGAAGGAAACAATTTTATTGATATGATCATAATGTCAGATATCAGAATACAAGTGAATAGAATGGAATCTAAAAATCAAGAGTGACTAAGTTTCACAATAAAAGAATTAAAATGCACATTAAACAAAAGAAATAAGAACTCACACATAAAACCCTCCCAGAGATTTGTAAAAAAAAACTCTTAAACATCTTTAACAATAAACAGTATATGTAGACAGCAATATGTGATGGGGACACGGTATTCGCAAAATTCTGAAGCACACTGTCCTTCATTGAAGTAAGGAGCCGGTACCATCCAGCAACCATGATTGCCCCATCGTCTCAAAGTAAACGAATCCACTAAAAACGAGTAGAAATAAATAAGTTATTTCTAACTTATATGTGTGAATTTTGAAAACTGTGCATACGGCCATTTGTCTTTAAGGACTCATCAGAAGCAATTTGCCCAAGATGCATAATTGTCAAATCTCACTACCAAAATACTACTAAACAATCCTTGAGTAATGAACAGTATAGAAAGCAAATAAACAAAACGCCATCTATATGTGTTGATGGGGCCATTTTTGCGGTTTCTCAGTAGTACCGGCTCCCTACTTCAGAAATTTACGAATACCGTGTCCCCATCACATATAGATGACATTTTGTTTATTTGCTGTCTATACTGTTCATTACTAAAGGATGGTACAGTAGTATATTGGGAGTGAGATCTGAAAATTATTCATTTTCGGCAAATTGCTACTGATGAGTCCTTAAGGGGTGAAACAGCTGTCTGATAAATGGCCGGATGCATAGTTTTCAAAAATCATACATACAAGTTAGAAATAAATATTTCTACTAGTCATTAGTGGATTGAGACTCTTGGGCCATCTTTGCGGTTGCTCAGCAGTACCGGCTCCATATTTAAATGAAGGATAGTTTCCTTCAGAAGTTTGTGAATATTGTGTCCCCATCAGATATCAGGGCAGCTTACAACAATTCCTATACTCCTTAACAAACTAACCAATATGGGAATCGGACAATAGGTTATAGATATAATTGTTCTACTACATAATATTAATATTAATAATAATACTCGCTCTATATATCACCCCCTTACGAGTGAACCCTAGAATCTAAAGACTTATGTGGGGAAGTAACGGCTATTATTATTACTTACCGTTACGCTCCCGGGCGACTGACGATTGATGGCGCCATTTGGCTAAAGGTGTAGGAAAATCCGGAAAACCTCACCACCATCATCGGCTTAGTGACACAGGGGGATTGAAAATCTATGCTCCGCATTAGACATTAATTAAATTAATATTAAATGCGGTTAACGCTGAAATTTTTTAATTAAAATTTCACTACCAGACCCGAGACACAAACCCACGGTGGCTCTAGCATATAAACAGCCATAAATGAATATGACCGATAGCCAACGATCTGTGCCACCGAGACCGATAAATATGGACATAGAAATCTAGTGCATTAATAAGAACCTTATATAAATGACATGTTTGAGGAACTTACAGAGGAAGTAGAAATGTGAGGATACGCAGATGACTATGCACTATACATCGAGGGCAACAACAGCTAGAATATACAAAATAAAATAAACAGTATTTTAGAAAAAATAAGAAATTGGTTAACATAACATCACCTGGAAGTGTTGGCAAGTAGGTCAAAGATAATGATATTTGAAAAACATAAAACACGTGATATAACAAGCGTCACATATAACAATTAAATCATACATAATGTTCCCAAAATACGCTACCTAGGTGTTGTCCTAGACGAAAAAATGAAGCTAACCACGTACATAGAAAATATGGTAAGTAGGGCATAAAAGGGCATCAATGTAATAAAAGCACTATCAAAAATATGGTGGGGGCGGGCTTAAAAGTACTGTTAATGATATATAAAGCAATTGTAAGATCACATTTAGACTTTGGCATGATCCTTATTAACAACGTTCCCAAATAAAATCTAGAGAACTTAGACAAAACACAATTTCACGCAGGAGCTATGAAGAGCAACCCCATAGTGTCGCTATTAGCAGAAGCAGGTAAAGAATCTGGTTAGCTAAAAAATACGCACAAAAACATCTGGTAATTAATAACAGCCCAATAGCAAGGACACTGATAAAGTTTTACGGTGACCAGATCCCAATAAATAATCATCTGCATTTTCTAATATCGGAGGGTTTAGACAAAGAATTTGCTATATGCCCTCAACTGGCAAAAACGGATATTCTCCCTGCTTCCAATTTAGTTACGAATCCCAATTCCTAGATATACCACCTCAACTCTCTCAACTTACCCGAAGCTGCAATCAACAATCATCCCCTTTTCTCCCAAAAATCTCCAGAACATATATGAGTGAAAGAATGAAAGAATGAAAGGACAGAGAGCGAATGATACTAATAACTGTACAGTAGAAATTCTGGCAATATACACAGCTGTCAGAAAGATAATTGACCAAAAAACTACCAAAGCAATAATTCTAGCCGACTAATTAAGTGCACTACAGAAAGTCACTAGAATGGGAATAAACGTAAGGTCAGAGCTACAAACAAAGGAAACCATATTGGAAGCAAGAATGAAAACCATCAATATAGAATTTAGGTGGATTCTAAGCCACGCGAAAATCTAGGGAAATGACTATCTAGAGGATAGTATAAATAATTTAAAAAAGTTACAGAATTCAGAGATATATTCAATTTAGCAAAGGGAGAAATTAAAAACTGCTATGAAGAAGAACGGAAAGAAATATGCAAAATGAAAGGCAAACATTTAAACAAAGTTATGTACAAACTCCAGTTAAAACCATGGTTTGGCAAAATAAGAGTAAATAGATAAAACACATCTACCATTTGCAGGATGATAATTGAAACATATACTTAGCAGCTTGAAATGTAAAAACAATGCTTACTATTCCTACAACTTCCAGCATCTCACTTATTAGCAAATTCCTAAAAGACATAAACTGTAAAATATAATCCTAATTTTAGCAAACCTTGAAAGGGTGATAACATAGTCCATATAAAACCTAGGAAGAACTTTGATACTGACAGATAAAATACATCTTCCCTTTTTACAGGGACAGTTACGTTAGAGGATATGTTAGGTTAGTTTTAACTCCTATGAATTTAATTTGTTTATTTCGCCTTGTATATACTTGAAGATCCCTTCCGAAAACTTGAATGTTGACAGAAATTTTTAAATTCTAACCTTGTTTTGTAAACATTGTAACAGGTAGTGCATAAGGCTCATTTGAACCATCTTCTTCATCTTCGGTAGTTTCAGTTGCATTTTCACTATTTTTGTCACTTTTACTTGCAATCGCTTCAAGTACTTCTCTCATTATGGTCCAAACCCAAAAGCAAACGCTTGAAGATAGGCAATGCATTATTCCAAAACGAGCAAGGATTTTGTTTTTGTTAATAATTAACTGAAATACAAAACAAGTTTTTTTTCAGTTTTTGAAAAATTTTGACTATGTTATAGCTAAATGAGATATACTTACATTGGAATATTTAAAGATGAAGTAAAGTAACAGAAACGAATAAAATGGATAAATAAAGTCTAAAACGAGTATTGGTACTGAAGCACATTCGTAAAATTTATGTTTGTTTATTGTTAAAAATATAAATTGGTAGCCTAATAGTAAGCCACTGTGTATTAGATGTCCAAAACAAAAAGCTAAAAAAGAAATTAATTAAATTAAAAACAAAGAAATACTAACATTTAAATTTTATTTATTCAGTTTACAGGAAATTTAATCCAATTTTTAGTAAATATACGCAAAAATAGTGCGCTAAAGGAATAGATTTAAAACAAAAATTATTTTTTATCACATAAAATAACTAAACATTTTTATACATGATACAAACAGGGAAAATTGATGAAACTTAGTAGATTTGGCTGTAGCCATTCTGTATATCGTTCACCATAAAGTCTTTACCGCGAGTTTCACCATAAACCATTAATATATCATGCATGGTATTCATGAACTATATCGCACACTGAAAATATGACAGTTTCTAAGAATGTTTCTAAGATGTTGTAGATTATTTTATATTTATGTTTTATTTGAGTTATCTAATGTTAATTTTTATTTTCTTTTAATTAAAGCACAATTTTCGAGGTATATTTTATACAAAGTGATTTATTTTAGTAATTAAAAATTTGCCAAGGATTTTATTGTAAAATAATTATAAAATCTTTTTGCTTACCTGCTGCTCCAATTTTTAAATAAAAATTTGTACTATGTCTGTCTTTATTAAAACAATAATCGTGTTTGATATTTTTTCCCATTTTAACGAGTTCTGGAAGCGCTATATTAAAATGATATTGACCATCCGGAGTTTCAGTTATTTCCATATTTTCAGGAAGACTTTTTTCAACAAGATTCTCATACGAACGTTTTTTGTTCATATAAATGGCAATATCAATGATTAAGTATAGTAAATACATACATGCTATTAGAACTAAACACAAACTAAAAATCTAAAAAAGAAAAAAAAATAGAAATTAATATAAAATTTACATTAAAAAGTATTTAATCATAAAAGCGTATTCTCCTGATACTTCCACCTATTTAGACCAATGAATTTAATATTGTCTCGAAAAACTGATGATAATCTATTTTCGGACTTAAATACGTAAAGGATTCGCATATTTTCTCATAGAGAAAACTTAAGGGATGTAGGATTCAAAATTCATCACCAAAAACGCGCTCATACTAAAGCCTCAAATTTGAAAAAAAATTTGTATGTAGTGCAATTCGATGTACTTAACTAAAAAACTACCATTAAAAGTCTCAATAGAGCATAGTACTTTAAAAAATGCACGGATTGCTTCGAATATGTCATTGGATATAATCTTAAATGTATTTCGAACTAAAGTCTGTCAAAATGACATAATAAACTCTCTAGACCTAACTTTATAACCGTTGCTCTGAACCTATACTTGTTGAGTACCACATTAGTGGAATTTTCTGTTCATTTTAAATACAAAGTTAGAATTGGCCTATTTTTTTATTTGTTACATAAAGCATCAATATATAGTCCTGCCAATGCAAAACTTTTTTCTTAGCATTGAGCCCACTATAAATTTTATTCCCAATAATGCGTTGCCAATAACACTTTCATTGCAATATTAGAACCCATAAATGAATATACGGAATTTT
The DNA here is from genome assembly GCA_963243735.1 of Neocrepidodera transversa. NCBI lineage: Eukaryota > Metazoa > Arthropoda > Insecta > Coleoptera > Chrysomelidae > Neocrepidodera > Neocrepidodera transversa. The sequence continues at coordinate 21,811,298 of OY725341.1, forward strand.
GACTTACGTAGTGTACACATATCGTTCAAAGACCCCAAGTAGTGCGAGAGCGGAGAGTATAGAGTATAACCGAGAGCTGACATCAGATTATGCCTTTCCAGCGTAGATCTTCGCGATAGAAATGTGTACAAGAGAGTTGGTAAACCACCTGTTAAGAAAAGTATTAACATTTTATCTGACAGCCAGGCAGCTTTAGAAGCACTAAGCTCCAACCGGCTGGCCTCGAAGCTGGTGTGGAACTGCATTGAATCCTTTAATCGCATTACCAACAGTAGCAGAGTAACCCTACTCTGGGTACATGGGCAAGAATTGGTGGAGGATAACGAGAAAGTCAACACTCTTGCGAGAAAAGGCGCGTAATCCGAGTTTATAGGACCAAAATCATTCTTTGCCAGAATGAGTACCAAAGACACTAACTGGAATGGGCCGAGGGGAAAAATCTCCAGCACTCGAAAGATATTCCTGGGATAGCTCGTTGTAAGGTGTTCATAGTCAAACCCTCAGATAGCACTATATCGCAGATTCTAGAACGGAGTAGAAATGATATATGCATCCTAATTGGACTGTTGAATGGGCACCGTCAGCTGCGTTAACATCTAAAGAAGCTAAGTCTGAGTCAAACATCGGACTGTCGCTTCTGCAGTGCTGCAGTGTGGAAGGCGAAACGGCGAAGCATATTCTAAGATATTGTCCTGAATAGGCTTCGTACGTTTAGTTTCATACCGCTAAAGTCTACAGATTTTAAGGAAACCTCAACTAAATCAACCACAGACTTCGTGAGAAGGTGTGCATTATATAGTGAATTGTAGCCCGTAGTGATGAGGCACAATAAGCTATCCGCAGTGGAGGAGCGAGCTAACGCTTCACTCACATTGAACCTATACCTCATTTTGACTATATATAGGTTATGGGTTTCAGGATGATAGCCAAGGACATATCAGTTTAATAAAAAAGGGTGAAATAAAAGTCCATAAATAAAATATCCTTGTTTATGGATATCAACTTGAAAAAATTCATACGTTATACGTCAAACGCCATATGTTACACATCAAACACAAAAGACGAAATCAACTGATTGGGCAGTAACTGCAGATATAATGGATAAGTGTAAGTAAAATATCTGAATTGTTTGTATACATTTTGGTCACTATGTAGTTAAAAATATTTTAATTTTATGATATACATTAAAAATACTAATATATAAAATGCGAGGTAGTATAAAATAACTGTAACATTTAAAAATATGGATATTTTAGTGAAAATAATAAAACTTTGCTAGAGAATTTAATACTTCATTTTAATAATATATTAACGAGTCATATTGGTTCAAAAATCTCAAAGCTACCAAAACAAAAAGATTTTCCACCCTAGTTTTTCTCAGATGTATCCTGAAAATGAATTTAACAACTCGACAATACTTATCAATATCATTAAAACGACAAAAACCTTAGCGATTATTTTCCTAGCACCTATGCTTTATATTTCACCCTGTAAGACGTTGAATACATTTTTGCTTCGTAAATTTTTTAGTTTGACCAAGCATAAATAGTTGGTTAAATTCCGTTAAAGATATGAAGTCAGTTGAACCACAGTATGGTCCAATCAGTGGAAACCACCAAAACTCCAAGAAAACGCCCCTTTCGCCTCCTTCTTGCCATCAATGGTAAAATCCATCTTTATTTGAATATAAATGACGGTTCTGTTAGTGCTACTCTAATGGTTAAAACACAACTTGGTGCTTGTTTTGAAGTTTTTAGTACAAGTTTCGGGGTTTAGTTGTAGGCCAAAGGAATGAAGACTACTATTAACATTGAATATGATAAACAAATCTGTACTACAATTCATTTTAATAATACGTGATACCCTATAATTCTTGTGGGAAGCAAAATGTGAGGTTGTAGGATATCTACTCATTGCACAGAATAAATTATATTTTCAACAGTCAAAGATACAACAGTACTTTTAATGATACTAGTTGCCCTTGATGTAGTTTCATCTGGACCCTTAGGATATTTCTTTTAAATATCATGGCCTTGTCCTATTGTGCAACTAAAATGCAGTGTCTATCAACAAGCCGAACTTTTAGGTTTGTAAAACTGTGAGGTCAAAACAAATCAAACAAAACCTTTTAAGCATTGATTTTCCTCTTTCCCATTATGTACCAATTAGTATGTCCGAAGGAAATTACCTGTCCACTATATTTAACCGTTATTTGGATAACAGAATCTCATCAAGACCAAACATTATTCTCGTTTTAGACTTCTAAACAAACGTTGACGAAAAAGTCGAAATCTCATATTCTAGCTTTGTCTGTGCGTCTGTTAGGGGTGTAGCGAGCTTCAGCGGATAAACAGTAACAGCTAGAGCTATGTGGATAATGGCATTTGATTCAGAATGGTCTGAAACCCTTATAATAAAAAAAATCGGTTGTGTCGCCCCAAAACTTTCCCGACGATTATCCACGAAATCTTTTTCAGATATTTAATGTTAAAGTTTTAACTTTTGACAGTTTTTTATTTTTTACAGGTGACAGTTGGAGTAATAATTTTGACTGTTCTGAATAGAGTTTTTCAAGGACTTTCAAACGACATATTGCATGTCCAATTCCGTGACATATTGCATCTGTCATTTTTTGATAGTGATACTTCCATTTAAGGGATCTCGTACAAAATCTAATGGGTTCTTCCGACAGATAACCCAAACGCACATACCAAATTTCAGCTCAATCGAATTAAACGTGTGGCCTCTATCGTGGAAGAATACACACACACACATATACACCTACACACACATACACACACCCAGACAGACAGACAGACTTCCATCTGGAAATGGTCTTAATAGTCTTAGGGGACCCGAAAATAGATATTTCCGTTTTTATCTCGAATTTTTTTTTAGCTCGTTCACAATTCTTTCCCTTCTAGAAGGTGGACTGGAAAGTAAAAGTTGACCTTTGACCTTCAGGGGTCAAGTCACATTGCTATTTTAAAAACTCAACAGCAAAAAAAATTTTAAATTTAGAAAGTTTATTAAAAATCAAATCACATGACTTCCGGTGGTTATGTGACTTCCGGTTTAGAATTCTATATATACACCACAATATAGCGCTTCGCGATTTGTTTTACAATAGGTTTGGAATTTCTAAAGCGAAAAGTGATACGAACGCAAATGGTCAGAATGTTGAAGAAAAACCCCGTCATAGTTTAATTATGGAATCAAAAGGCGGCAAAAGTGTGATCTAATATTTTATGTAATCAGTATAAATAAAATTAATTGTCAATCATTTTTTTATTATATTTACCTCGGCTGTTGGATGAGATCCATCTATGATATCGGCAACATAAACAGCAAGTCCGACTGTTACATTAAATAAAGCATATAAAATACTAAACGTATTCACCAAAATATCACTAAAAAAATAAAATTAATCATTATATAAAATAATTTTCGTTATTTTTTAGGAAAAGTTTGATAAGATATTTATTTTATTTATGGTCAGAAAATACCTATAACAATAGAGATAGATATTAGCACCCATATTCTGTACTAGTAGCTTCATTCAGTTTTTTATACAAAAAGGTATAATTATAGAATATTAAACTGGTATCAAATTATGGAGTTATTATTGAAACTAGAAATGTAAATGGCACCAATTTTTTATAATTGATTCACAATTCTATCGAATCGGTCTGATCAAGGCCCTTGTTTCAGTACTTCTCAAACCTCCCAAGACTCCAGACAGGCGATAATGCCTTCACCCCAAACGAAATCCTCTTATTTAGTCTACTGATTGATTTCCCCATATTCCGGATCTCGAACACATCTTCCACATTTGTAGGGCACCAAGGAAGCTCTATCACTGACAGCATTCTGCTCATAGATACATGCAGAGGTCAGGTTGAGGCTAGATGCTTCACTGGCGCCTCTATAATTTCTGACCACTAAACCCATAGGGTAGAAACCACACTTGTTAACCCCACTTCTCCAAGAACAACCCAATACAAAATCAGAAACTATAAAAAAAGCAGATTGTCCATCGTCGAAAATCTGCCAGCTGATCCCGTTGTTGACTCCAACATGCACATAGATAACCATCAGCAACACCATCTCCCAGGATCTTGATGTTGCTGTTCTTCTAGTTACAATAAACACTGACTACCCCTCCATCCCAACTTCCTCTCCAACATTCGGCCGAACCCTAAAGTCAGTTCGTAATAACTAGAAACCCCGTCCTAAAAACTGAATGGAATCGGTTAAACTCACTGATCAAACTCCAGATCAACACCAACAATCAAGAAAAATGAATCGGGGTTACATTCAACCCCGATCACAGGGACGGTTCCAGATTCTGGAACAAACTCAACATCCTCAGAAAACCAAATGCCATTCTCACCTATACGTGAATGTACAAACCCTCCATATAAAGCAGAAGACCACTTCTTTTAAAGACCACCTCCAAAACTCTTTAAGGAACCACCACAATCCCGAGTTCAATCCCCGTTTCCAAAATGATACAAATCTCACCATCCTTACGAACTCCTGCCTTCAGCGTTCCTATTTTTCAATTTGCTGAAAATGCTCCCATCCTGATCCCCGAACCCCAGAAAGACCCTACTTCCCCAGACTCCTACAGAAATATTCTAGGTAAGCTCTTTGAGAATCTACTCAAAATTCGTATATGGAGCTTTCGGGATGAAAGAGGAACGATTTCAAAATTCCAACATGGATTTAGGTCTGAACATTGCACCCGAGACGCACTAGTGAAACTCAATACCCAAGCCTCCAAAGCGCTCAACCTTGGTTACTATGCGTCGGTCATCCTATTTGATGTTCAAAAAACGTTTGATCAAGTCTGGCATGCCGGACTTGTTTGGAAATTTTTAAATATTGATCTTCCTATCTCAAAAACAGAACCAGTCGTGTTAAAGTTGGAAACTCTATCTCTAATCCCTTCACTCCACAAGCTGGAATATCCCAAGGCTCAGTGTTAGCCCCTGTGCTGTACCTCATATACACGCACGACATCCTAAACTCCCCTCCCTTGCCAAATATTCATCTGTATGCTGATGATAAGCAAAAGATCTTGCGGACGAGTTACTCGATCTTATGGAGAATGCACCCCTATATATCAAATGAGTTGTATCCCTGAAAAGGAGTAATTCTACTCCTACAGCTTACAGGGAACAAATATATTACCAGGACAAATTACCGAGGTCGGTTTAGCAGGTATACCCCTGACTATGCTTAAAAAAAGGCAGTGAGTAGATGAGATAAGTATTAGGGTGACAGGCAGTGAAGAGTAAGAGAGAGAGATCATCTTAGTGAGCAGCAGGCGATAAGCGACCGGGGATTTCTTAGTTGCAGTATATTTATAGACGGCGACATTACTATTTCGATAAAATATATTATTTAATTGCCATTTTTAATCATGATTATGTTGACGTGACTATTATTTTTACATTATCTTCTATTTCCATTATCACTGATTCGTTGAAGGAAGGGAAAAGAATTTTTTCATTTAATTTAGGAAGATATTAAAAATTTAAAATAAGATGAGGTTATGAGTAGATATGCTAGGCCATTCCTACCGCAAGTGTAGGGAATTCAATGAGTACGAGAGAGGAGTATAGGAAATTCAGTGTGTTAAAAAGAGATAGAGCGCTGTGACGTCACAGCCATCCTCACGTCGATGCAGAGATGCTTAATATTAAATATTTATGAGTTTACAAAGTTATTGGTTTCTATTGGTCCAATTTTTCTGACAAAATGGCGCTATATTTAAAATGTGACTTAGAATAATGACTTAGAATAAATGCATATTAGAAAATCCTGCGCAGTAGCAACGCCAAAGGAGCACTAGGATATACTATATCCGTTACAATTGACCCAATTTTTACGGAAAAACGGCGCTTTATTTGAAATGTGACGTAGAATAAATGTACATAGAAAAATCATGAGCAGTACCAATGTACAAAATGGCACTAATATTTAGCTCCGTTATTAATGGTCGGAATTGAATGCGGAAAACATCTATGTATTAAAAATGCGACGTAGAATAAATAGGTCAAGAAAAATCCTGCGCAGAAAGTATACCACAACGGCAATATTTAATATCTACGTTACTATTGGTCGGAATTGAACGCGGAAAACAACGCTGCATTATAAATGTGACATAGAAATTGGACCAATAGTAACGGAGATATTAACTAATAACATTTGTCAACTCATAAATATTTAATAATACGCTCTGATTGGGAATTTCGTTATTATCGACGTGATGACAGGTGTGACGTCATAGCGATTTCTCTCTCTTTATATCTCTCTAACACACTGAATTTCCTATATCTCTCACACTCATTGAATTTCTTATACTTGCGGTAGGAATGGCCTAGCATATCTACTTTTATGGCAAGAGCTAAATCTATCCAGAAGCAAAAGACAACTATTATAGAATTACTAAAATATTTTTTTAAATAACTTATAGAATTTTGAAAATAATATTTGGTATTCTCAATGCGCAAATTTCGATGTAATCAAACAAAAGAAGCTTTAAACCCAGATAGGGTAAATGTACGCATGAAAATAATGGTTATAGATGATTGTAATTTCAGTTCATCCAGGAAATGGCATTATATACTATTCACAATTGCACATTGTGTTCAAAATTAATGCTACAGGTTTCATAATAATTGGCCGAATTTACAATGTACAAAGTGAGGCGACGGCCTGCGAGTTTATCTAAGAAAATCAATATTTTGATTGTATAAATTTCAGAACAACAAATTAATATGAATAAAACTAGTAAAAAAAACAATTTATCAGAACAAGAACAAGAAGTTTTTTTAGGCAATAAAAGAAATTGTATAATATAAATTAAATAATAAAAATTTTCTACTTACGAAAATGCCCTTTTCTTATCCTCAATTGGCGTGGGATTATCAGGTTTGTACGTAGAAGGTGCGGGGGTGGTTGGCATTGACAGCACCCCATGTTCTCCAGAGTCACACGGCGAGTAACCGTGATTGACATGGCCTCCATTGAAATACACTGGATATTCGTGAGGGCTGTTTGAACTAAATGTTTGATGTTTATGTCTCTCCTTCAAATGGCCATTCCCTAAACGTGTAGCAATTCATTTAAGCTTGTTATTGAACACTCAATATCGGTGTTACGAAAACCAACATGTTTTATTAAAAGTTAAACTTAACATTGATTAGTGATTTAATTAAAAATTTATATATGGGGATTAAATTATAAAAGTATTTTTTTAATTTATAAAATGTTTTTAAAATATCAAGTTGTTTTATTCTTACCTACTATATCGTCATATGAGCTGGATCTAATGAAATTATTATTTTCAAAATTTGAATTTGATGGACTTGCTGGGATGACTAGTTTTAATACCATGCTATTGTCTTTCTGAAAATAAATAAAATATATGAAAATTTTATATTTATATGTCAAAAATGGGTAACGAAATGTGACAAATAATTATAACTATTTGATTCAATCTCTTATACCGTATTTTTTACCAATACGAAGTGTAAACGTACATTTTACTTAACAATTATACTAATTTATACCTTAAACAATGAATGTGATTTATTTGTACATTTTCGGATCATAGAAACTTAGAAACTGATATTTTCTTTATTTAGAATCTTGAAAACAATTTCTAAAAAAAATCATTCGGGATAAATCTTCCATTTTTGGTATGTTAATTTATATTTTTAATCCAAATTCTGAAAATATGTCTTATTGAAAAAATAGAAACACGAAACGTTGTATCGAATATCTTTTAGTACACATTTGTAGCAAAATTTGAGAGGCAATAAAATGTCCCTTTTCTATTTTTTGATATTTGTTTAAATTAAAATTCTATGCGTAAAAAAAACAAAAATAGCATTTTTAGTTTCGAGAAGAGGGAGAGTCTCTGCATGTTTTTTTCGACCAATGTAATGTTCTCCAAAATTATAAACTTTTTACCCATTTAATCGTCTTCGTATCTCTTATGGTTTCAAAAAATGGATACACCTTACAAGAACTTTTTTTGAAAAAATTCAATCTCGAACACACTGTATACACTTTAAAATATTTTTCTGAAAAAACTTGTTTTAAAACAAAATATATATACCTTTAGAAAATGTATATATCTTTAGAAACTGTATTTTTAAAAAACTTAACTTAAGACAAACTGTATACAATTTATATAGTTTGTCTAAAAAATCTTGTTATATAAACTTGTATAAAATGTCCAAAAATTTCCCTAAATCTCGGGATTTTGGATAAAATTATAAATTATCAAAAATAAATTGTAAACTTGTGTTATAATTTCATTATAATTAATTTTTAATAGTTTTTATCGAGCGACGTTGCCAAAATATCCAAAAATTTCCCCAAATCTGGGAATTTTGCATAAAATTATAAATTTTCAAAAACAAATAAAATTTATTCATAAAAAAATCAACTTTTTTTTATTTGGGGGACACACTGTATACACTATAAAATATTTTTCTGAAAAAACTTGTTTTAAAACAAAATATATATACCATCAGAAAATGTATTTGTAAAAGACTTAAATTGAGACACAGTGAATACACTTTGTTAGATTTTTTATAAATATCGAGTTTTAAGGTAACTGATTCCTTAAAAACTCCATTTGAGACATAATTTACACTCCTAAGATTTATTTAAAAAAAACACACAATTTGGGACACACGGTATATATTGCACATAGAATACAAGAGCAATATTTTTTATTTTTGGAGTACACTGTATCCACAATAAAACAAAAACAATTTAATTACTTTTTTACTCACTGTATACATAGAAGAACACATTCAATATTTTTTATTTATGGGACATACTGTAGACACTCTAAAATATTTTTATTCCGAAAAATTTTAAATAAGGACAAACTGATTTATAATGATTTTTATTATTAAGTAGTGAAGCAAAGGCAAAGTACTTATTGACTTTACAATATCCATCAGTCCGTCTGTCTGTTTGTCTATCTCAGTGATAACTCGAGAACGGTTTTGAATTTTGGAACTTTGTTTTCAGTAATCGAAAGCTGTTCACCTTAGCTCGCCCAACCACTATTTCAGAAATCTAAGTCAACTCTACAATCGACTGTCTGTCCGTCTGTACGTAGCTAAGCTGCTTGGTTACTTTTATCTTGCTGGGTTCATTAATTAATAAATTGTAGCTATATTGTACTCTTTTAAAAATTAATTTTAGATAGAATAACTCTGGAACATTGAATTTATTTTAATTTTGATACAGTTCAAGGAGTCAACTGAAAATTTTTATTGAAAATTGTTGTTATTTAGACTTTAACAAAAAATCCGGTATAATAAATTAAAAAACAAGAGAGTTAATAAATTCAAAAAAAGAAAAAATCTAGTCTAGGTCAGAAATAAAAAAAAATTGTACATTTTATCAAAAATTATAATACCTACAATTATAATATCATAACAATATACAGGGTGTTTACAATTGACGTTTACAACGTTTGCCTGTGGATACCTCTCATAAAATTGAATAAAAAGATATAAGTAATGAGGGGTCCAACTTTTTGAAATACAAGGTGTTGCAGTTATAAAAAATAAAATGATTTTATTTGATAACTGTAAAATGGATGAATATATTTATTTTCAATTTCGCCTTCAATGAATAAATATGTTTCCATTGTTGATGCAGTGGTGTGCATTGGAAAGAATATGTCACCTTTCCCTTACAATTTTTTACGAATCTGGAATATGAAGTTATATTTTTATTTCGTTTTAGGTTTGCTCAATGATTTTCACGTAAAACAACATAACCCATACATTCCGGAAAATTTATACTTTTCAAGATATTTAATGTTTTTATATATGCAAGATTACTACGAATAATTAGAATATGTAACAGGAATTAATTTATAAGATAAACCTGCATCTATTAAGATACGAATTTAAAAAATAAAAAAACTAGTGATTTTATTAACAAAAGAATGTTGATTTTATCATTAAAACGTGATCTTGTAAACATCATAAAAACGTTTTATTTTGTATAAATTTAACACCCTGTATTTAAAAAAAGTACATATATTGGACCCCTCATACCCTTATATTATTTTGTCCAATTTTAGGAGATATATTTACAAACATTGTAAGCGTCATTTGGAAACACCCTGTATGTGCAGTACTTACATTTAAAATTATCCCAACCGTATACATTCAGAAATTTCACAAAATACTTAAACAAAAAAACTTTGTTACTATTAAAATACTTCGTAGAAAATAAATCATAGTGTCTAAAATTTAATACATTTTCTCAAACCGCCAGTGCACAAAATAGAAACTACTAGTCACGCTTAAGTATCCGACAAAATTGTAACTTGCTAAATCTAAATTTCGATTAATCGGAAATTCAATTCTCCTTCTTCGCATTACTTCCTATTTCCTAACTTTGAATGAAAATTTGCGGTGAATTTTAGTAAACAAATTTGATTACTATATTTATTTTATGTGGGACAGTTTTTGTTATTATTTTGAAATTATTTATTATTATATGAAATTATGATTGACTCATTTATAGCTCCAATAACTTTAAAATTTAATAACATGTTACTGTTAGCCGGGGTAGATTTAATATATAATGCGTCACAAAAAGTTTGCACCAAATTTTAATTAAAACATTGGAAAAAATTTACCATCTATGATTGAAGTTAAAAATTATGAATTTGGGTCAAGAGTAAAGTATCTGGATTAATTTCACTGAAAAACTAGTCCAGTTTGCTTTTATGGCCCTAGAAACTAGACTTGATTTTATGGCCATATGAATTAGTTCAGTTTAATTTTAAGGCCCTAGAGACTAGTCTAGTTCATTTTTAAGGTCCAGGAATATTGAGGCCCTAGGAACTAGTACAGTTTGTTATTAAAGATTAGAAACTAGATTAGTTTGCTTTTATGGCACTAGAATTTAGCACAGTTGATTTTAAGGCCATAGGAATTAATTCAGTTTGCTTTTAAGGCCCTAGAGACTAGTCTAGTTAATTTTGAGTCCATAGGAACTAGTCCAGTTTGGTTTTGAAGCCTAGAAACTAGCCCAGTTAATTTTAAGGCCATAGTCTAATTCGTTTTTAAGGCCCAGGAACTAGCCCTGTTCATTTTGAGGCCATAGGAACTAATACAATTTGCTTTAAAGGCAATAGATTCTAGTCTACTTCGTTTTTAAGGTCCACGAACTAGCTCGGTTGATTTTGAGGCCATAGTTAGTATTTTGAGGCCATATGAACTAGTCCAGTTTATTATGGAAGCCTAGGAACTACTCCAGTTTGCTGCTTTTAAGACCCTAGAAACTAGCCCAGTTAATTTTAAAGCCGTAGGAACTAATTCAATTTGCTTGAAAGGCCCTAGAGATTAATGGAGTTCGTTTTTAAGGCCCCAGAACTATCAAGGTTGATTTTGTGGCCATATGAACTATCCAGTTTGTCCAGTCATCTGCATTTGGCTATCATTAAATATTATTTTATCATTTGTTCTGTCATATTCAAGCACTAATTTTATTTTCATTAATTTTTAAACCAATGACTGTATTATTCGGTTTATTACGATTTATAACGATTTATAACGATTTATAACGATTTATAACGATTTTTAACCTTAAAATTAGAAAAGTCTGACGTCGCATATCAAAGCAATTGTTAACAGTGCCAACGTCAAGCCACCATCTTGATATTGCGCCTCATCTTATAATATACTAAAAAAGGAAGACTGACATTTATTGCCAATGATCTGTTTAAGAGCCTTTTCACACGTAGCAATATTTTGTGAGCGATATATTGCAAATGATTTTCACACAAGGTATAATTGATGCAATAAATGGTATTATAGAATTTGCGGTGTTGCCTATTTTTATAATTAGTTAAGTTAGTTGGTATAAAATCAAAATAGAGAGAAGACGGTAGAGTTTTTATAACTTGCTCTTCGTCAAAGAAGAGAACAAAAACAAACTATTTTAGGACTCCTGAAGAATTTTTGCATTGTGAAATTAAAAAAAGATTAAGATTATTAATTTTACTCCACGCCATTTATCCCATAAACATGGTTTTTGCTACACCTATAGCCGAATGGTGCTATCAATTATCAGTAAGTCGCCCGGAACGCCACAGCAAATAATAACTAGTAAAAGGAATAATCTCTGCGGCCCGTCTCCTTCAGCGGAAGAAAATCCAATTCCAAAAAATAGGAATTTTTACAAAACATTTTTTTTTTCAAAATGTTCAATTTTTTTTTCAATCGGCACCAATCGACGCGTCTTGACTTGCACAACGCCTTTAAAGAAATCAGTATTGACAAATGACATTTTTAAACGGGAAATCAATTTTCTCCGCGTTTCATGACATTTTAAGTCATTTAGAGCAAAAAATTTTTTTTTAGATTTTTGAACGATTTAAATACTACGGTGTGCTCAACGTCACTAAAGGCAAAGTATGGATAGGCCGTAGTAATTAACCAGAATTTACAATATCAGCCACGTATTTTTAAAATCATATTGAATTTATAAATATCTAAATACTATCCGGATCATACAGTTATCAAAATCCCATATTACAATATACATTAGGCAAATCACCCAGATGGAACGGCACACGCAGGGTCAGATATTATAATAAAAGCAAACTGAAATCATCACACACTGGAACCATTTACCACTAATAAAATATAAAGTATAACTGTTGGCGCTACAGTCTGCCGAGGCATGTCATCACATCCGACGACTATCGAGAATTTCTGACTTCACTTGGATCTCGTTTTATAGTCGCTGGTGACTGGAATTCAAAACACAATACTTGGGGCTCTAGATTGATCATGCCTAAGGGAAGAAATCTAATCCGTATGGTAGAACAAAACAACCTAAATGATCTGACTATGGGCGAGTCAACATATTGGCCAACCGATTTGAATAACATTCCAGACTTATTGGATTTTGCAATTACCAAAGAAATTTCAGACATGCACAGCCATATTGAAAGCAATCAGGATCAACAATTATAATAACACTAAGTGATCTGAAAACCATCACTTTGCACCAAAAAGGCTAATTGGGAACAATTTCAGCTGATTATTGACAGAGATATCAACCTAAACCACAGATTAAAAGAACCTAATGGAATTGAAGAAGAGTAGTATATTATATAACAGCATTAATTCAAGAAGCTACGTGGCAAACAACTAAAGCGAAAGATAAAGAAGGACATGAAAAACGAAATTTACCATTACATATAAGGCAACTAGTGCGGAAAACGAAGAGCTAGAAGGGGATGGTCAAGAAGCCGTAACCTATAAAACAAAACTATCCTAAATAGATTAATTCACCAACACAGTGCTTTTACTGAAAATCGTAACGAAACTTTCAAATAATGCATAACAAACATTTCGACTGATGATCATTCCATTTGGAAAGCAACCAAAAAATTCAAAAGATCGACTATAGCAATCTCACCAATCACAAAATCATAAAGCCAATTGAATGTATTGGAAGCCAATACAAGCAGAAAATTCTAGAATTCCTATTGCTAAGAAATCATTAGGCCATTAGGCTATCTGGCCAATAAAATGTATAACTTTTTGCCTGATATGTTTAAGGTCTATATAAGAACCATAAATTAATACAGTGTAGATTAAAATCACTTATTAAAAGTACTGATAGAAACATTTTACATTCTCTTATAGGTAGTTGCAATTAAGTTAATAATAGATAAGTATAAATAAGTATAGACAAATAATAATTCCATTAAATTCTACATGGATACACAAACGCATAATGCTGATCTAATGTATAAAATGAATTCTAAATGCCCATGTCCAACCTTTAGGTTTTGAGGGTATCTCGTGTTTATTTACACTATGTTTTCTTTTTTTCATTGCATTGCATTGTATTGTATTGTATATATTTCTTATTATTATTATTATTATTATTATTATTCTCAGAACACCTTGTGTATTATGCTACTGCTATAACCCCAATTTCGGCACAGAAATACATGAGTGTCTCAATTCTCCATTACCTTTAATACTATTTACTTCAGCAAAAGTGAATAAAAAAATCAAACAAATCAACGTACATAAAGCACCAAAGTACGATCTCATACTGGTAAGTATAATGAAACACCTCCCTTACTATTTATAACAGAATGTCAAATATAGGACACTTTCCCATTAACTAGAAATATTGGACAAATAATCATGATAGCGAAAACCGGCAAATCTTACGAAGAACATAACTTATATAGACCAATCAACCTACTACCTCTATTATCAAAATTATTTGAATGACTTCTTCTCAACAGAAAAGAGAAAACAATACTTAAAAATGAGCTAATACCATTTCACCAATTCGGATTCAGAGAGGGGCACTCTTACTATTTAGCAATGACACAGGATAGTGAACTATATCAAGAATAGTTTGGAAGAAAAACAAATGTGTGCTGCAGTATTCCTCAATGTCCAGCAGGATTTCGACAAAATTTGACACCAGGGCTTACTGTATAAATTGAAATTACAATTACCTGACCAAATTTACCGCATATTGAAATCCTACCTTAGCAACAGATATTTCAAGATTAAATAAACAATTTATCAAACTACCATCCTATAATATCTGGAGTTCCACAAGGAAGTGTCCTTGATCCTTTCCTATACCATTCCCTAATCGTCACTTTCGTAGACGATACTCTTATAATATCCGCCAACCTAAATCATATTCATGCCTCATATGACCTCCAACAACATCTTAACCATATCCAAAACTGGCTGATAAACTAAGAATTAAAGTAAATACCATCAGTAAATGTGCCCAAATAATTTTTGCCACAAGACACATCAGTTAAATAGTTGGAACTCCATTTAGGTAAAAAACTGACTTGGAAAACTCAAATTAAAGCCTAAAAACCACAACTCAATCTGAAATTCGGGAGCAACTCACAATTATTACTAGAAAACAAATAGTTGATATACAAGTTCATACTCAAGCCAATCTGGACCTATAGAATTGAAATATGGGGATGCAGTAAACCGTCAATCACTGAAATCCTGCATACCTTCCAATCCATAATATTACGAATGATAGCTAATGCTCCATGTTATATCAGAAACCTAACACTACATAACGACCTTAATATTCCATTCGTTAATGGTCCTCTAGAGAACAAAAGACTCAAGACAATCTGGCCATAGGATCTCGCAGTAGGGTAAAGTTTGGAGTCCCGTCAAAAAAATCTGATGTGGCCAGCACATGACCTCTCGCCATTTTTGAATCAAAAATTTACAGGTTGACACAAAAAAGTATGAAAAAAATTATTTTTTTGTAAATCTGGCAACAATGGCAAAAGTTTCAAAAATTTTAATTAGATGAAAATAAACTATAGGGTATACAAAATATATGTGTAAAACTTTATTGCCGTTTTCTATAATAATGGCGTCATCACCCATAGCAAGTGCCTCTTCCGGTTGTCCGATTGACACCAAAATCTAATCAGATCTAATCTAGGGTATCAGAATCCTGTATGCAAAATTTCAGGTTTTTTAATTCAGTAGTTTTTGAGTTATCGTTACTACAACATCCATCCAAACACACACACACACACTAACACACACACACACACACTAACACACACACACAGACATCATCGCGAAAATATTAAAATCGTATTCTAGGGACCCCAAAACGTGTTTATCCATTGAAAACTCACTACCCAATTTTTAGCATGATTCCTATACCTCTCTTATCTGAAGGGCGAGAGGTAAAAACATAAATTAAAATAATTTTCTGAACGTAATAGCTTGCATATCTACGTCATTAACAACATTATATCACATTAATCTCTGTTTTCATTTCAACTCCTCCATCTTTATCTCTCTCATATGAAACGAAGAATATTGTGTTAATATTTTATTCCATATTTGCAAGTTGACTCACAACGACCATTACAAAAGTTCACATAACAAATTTTCATCCAATTAAATTTAGCCAACTTATCTCCTGGTTTTATTGGTTGGGTAAAAATGTTACCCCGCCAAAATTATCACTATTTTATTAACTTTCAGAGTGATCAAAAAAAAGGAAAGTGATTGGAGGAGCACAGCTCGTATCCCTACTCGCTCTGCTCTTCGCTGCAGACACAGCAGAAAAAGGAGTAATAGGGAAAGGTGTGGCAAACCGGTAGGAGAAAAGGATCTTTTATTTATTTTTCAATATATACAATATTTTAAATTTAGCAAAGAATAATAAGTACATTTAGTACAATCTTCCATATCCTCTTACTAAACAGTCAGATACATGGAAGTAGATGTACGGGACTGAAGCAGATTTAATTGAAGTACCATTTATTCAAACTTCTTAGCTTACCACTAGAATGCAATAGTTAATTCTTAGCCACGTTATTACTCTGGCATAAAACAAAATAAAATTAACTTTTACTAAAAGTATTAAAGTAATGAAATTACCAATTAATTACGAAATGAAAATAAAATTTTATTCTAACTTAAAAGCATCAACAAGTAAAGAAAAGGAAGAGTAAAAGATTTGAAGTTAATGCCAATAGCTACCTTAGACTATGGAAATCAACTAGAAATTTTGGTTTTTAAATGAAATAAAACAGGTAGATTCCAAACTCTGGCTTCCCTACTATAAGTCATCAGGCTCAAAGTGATGAAATTGTGATGACAAGGGAGTATTAGCTTCAAAGGCTGAAGGAGGGTATAGCTGATCATCAAATACTGGGAAATGAAGGTCGGCACGAATATTGTCGAAGACACTGCCATAGAAATTACGTTGAATAGGCATAGATCAGATGCAGCTTTCGCTAGTCTAAAAAGATGCACTATAGAGTTGCCGTGACTGGTCAGGACTTGGATTGTTTTCCTTTTCAACAGAGGCACATCCAGATCCGGCTACGGCGAAATTTCTTTATCTGCTTGACTCCATTTCGATTGCCATGATCTGATAATAATGCGGTCTGGCTCTTTAGAGACATCACTCCAATGCCTAAAATTGCCAGTGTTAATTTTAACACCCATAACGAACGCCCGCTGCATTGAAGTTCTATATATGAATAGATATATTAAAGATTCAAATGTATAGGGGGTATTTTTATTAGGATACAGACTGATTCGTATGGAGTGGAAGAATGAGCTCCCAACACGGTTCGAAGGCAAATGGCTTGTAGGGAGCGAAGTGCTTGTTGATGAACAACACGTTGAATATGAAATACTCAGATTTCAGTACCATAGGACAATATAGCTATGACAGCCCTCATATAAGTTTGTTGCAGTGCCGGCAATACAGGTCAATCCGACCCCAATTTCGTCTTAAGGAACGTCTAAGCATCTGAAAGACTTTCTTGAATTAATGCATAATATATGTGAAATGTTCCAAAAATGACAGCTTATGATCCAGGATGATCCCTTAATATTTCATATATGTAACACGAGATACAGGACGCCCATCGTACCTTATTACTATTACCGGATTACGGTTGAAGAAAAGTCGGCTTCGGAAATCTGAAGCCTACTGTTTTTAACCCATTGTTTCATTCTGTAATTCTGTAATTCTAATCTACTATCACCATAGATCGTAATTGTCAAATCATAGCATAGGCTGTAATGGAAGTTACATATACGGCCTGGATGTATAGGAATCTAATTCTCAAAACTTACAAGTATTTTAAAATTTGTTAGGGGTTTCATTACCCATTCGAGATATAGGCCCTCTTTCGGTTCCATTTTGTACTGGCGCTTATTACATAGGTGGAATCTTTTTCCCAAATAATGAGTGATACCGTGTCCTGTTGGTAGATGGAGTTAGCTGTCTGCCTGAATTGTTGTTGGCCCACTCAGTAGACAGTAGAGTATCCATAATTATATTCCTGAGAGTAGGACCAAGGTCTAACTCCTGGGGGCAGCTCATGGAAATTTTCCTTGTAGCGCTATAATGATTCTTATAAAAAACTTGTCTATTTAACAGATAACTCCTTCTCAGAGTGAACAGTCGCATTATTAGCCTTTCAGATCTCGCATAGGTTAGTTGATTACAATATGTAAAAGTTATTCGTTAAAATGCAGACTACGGTCGCACCCTTTTTATTACATCATTCAGCAAACAATTTCTAAAATTTAACAAGTTATTGTAATTAGTTGTATATTTAATAGTGAGTTCATTTGATCATTTTTAAAAGTGTTGTAAAAATAATATACCTTGTATAATGTACTTTAATATTAAAAAATGGGTGTAAAAGTAGCCCTTATAGTTCACTTTAATACGCATTTTTCGTATTAATTTAACTGCTTGAATCGCATTTTGGTCGTTCAATAATTAGTCGATGTTAACACGTCGACTGACATAGTAACATTTTCAAACATTTGTCGATTCTTAATCATATTTGTTTAGTATTCTTAAAAAAATTATTTGGTTAACCAGTAGTTACAGTAACTATTAAATTTAGAGTAACTATTAAATAGGTTTTTATCCATTATTTTTTTTTATTAAATAACCATAAATGTTTTGTTAAAACTAATAGGCATAAATCCGAAAAAGTAATCCACATAATGCAATTCCTTGAATGAAACAACCATGAGACGACATAACGAATTTATTTGAATCAATGCACCGAATATAATTAGAATGTTAGCCTTTAGCTATACAGAGTATTCAAAAAATAATTAACATACAATCTTTGATACTGAAATAATGTCTTCTCTAATAACAAAATAATATTTATTGTAATGGGATATTAAAGTTAAGAATTAAATAATCGGTGAATATACAGGGTGGCGTAAATTTACTGGGATTACGTAAACCATTGTAGACCTGATATTTTAATTTTGATAAAAACCAATCAATTCATCTTAATCATATCAATTTTCACATTTAACCAATTTTGTTTACGAAATCCAAAAGTGTTTAAATAAATTTTCGCCACCTTGTATTTAAATGCCATAAATTATATCTAATCTTATCGTTTACTAATTGTTCTTTAAATGTTTTTTATTGTTCAAAAACTATAATTAATACGTACAATTACAACGTAATCTGGTAATTGCTGTTTTATTAATATGATTAATTTTATTATTAATAAGTTTGTTGATATTTTTTTTTTAAGCTTGTCGATGATACTTTTTGAAAAGGAGTATTTTATTTTATAAGTTAAGGCGTGCTTAAAGAACTCAGCGAGATAAAAACTCTATGAATTGAAATAAGTCCGTTACTGTATGATGGAATGTACACAGAATCTTGGTGACTTATCGGAACAGGTACTGACAGGCGGGTGAGAATACTATAGACGTAACGCGATTGATCTGGAAACGACGCGAAAATACTGGAATGAGCCAAATGATTATAAATAGGGCGAAAAGGATCTACAAGGATCGGTTAAAATTTATTTGTCGTGTTAGATAGATTAATATATTTTATTAATCGTATTTCATATAAATTAGAAGTTGTATTACTGAAATAAGTTAGTTATAATTCGACGAAGTGTTTGAATTCGAGCGAACCCAAATTACGAAAATATTACAAAATAAAATAATATTAATTTTCACATCTACAGGATGGCGCACTATACCGGGTGTGGGCCACCCCTACAACTTTTAAACGAGTTAATAGATTTATACTAAATTTTGGTCGATTGTAATAATAATAATAATAATTTAATATTTTTTTTATATATATATATAATTACAACAAATGACCTAACTAAAATATACTGTATACAATTTTGATAACTTAATCGTTACATATTTGAAATAAAACAGAAAATCCCTAAGAAACCGTAAGGTTGTGCAAGGGATATTTAATATAAATTTTAGTGTATTAAAAATTTTACAGAAATATAGTGGAGTTATTTATTATTTTTGTGTTTATATACATATATATTTATCTACTTTTAGGTAGATAAGTTCATGGATGGTGCGCCGGTTTAATTGAATTAAGTATGATTTGAAATATTTTTTAAACATGTTAAAACTATTTATAACTAAAAAATAGGTTTTATAACATTCAGGTAAATCGTTAAAGAATTTAGCACAAAGGTAAGTATAGCATTTTGTTCCAATTGTTTTGTTTGCTCTATTGGTTGTTACTTATTTTTTTTTTGTTTCTGACGTGTATTATAATTGTGAGTAATGTTTTAAAGAATTGGTTTATTTTTGTAGGAGTATAGCATAACATTAAAATAATAAAGTTGCCGAATGTCCAGCACATGATTTTCATAAAAAAGTGAATCCGACGAATATATTAATGGTTTATTAAGAATAATTTTTAAAATTCTTTTTTGCATGTCTAACCTACGCAAGTGAGTGTATGAACATTCACCCCAACTTACAATACAATACTGAAGGCGTGATTCCACTAATGCATGATATAATGTTTTCAATTGATTCCTAGTGAGTAATTTGCTTAAATATCTAAATTTGTATAACATTATTCTAAGGGTTTTTGTAACTTGTTGAATGTGGTAATCCCATCTCAAATGAGAGTCGACTGTTATGATTAAATATCTGATGTTGTTAGAATTTTTTATTTTTTCAGGAGTAGAAATTTTTATCGAATTGTATGATGGTAAGTTATTCTCATAGCTTACAAATGGGACGAAAAATATTTTTTTATAATTGATAGTTATTAGATGGTGATCAAACCAATTTATTATTTTGTAATAGAGCTTTTTTGAATTTTGTAAAAAACAATCCAATATTGCCGAAATCCGATTTGACCGAAAGTGACATGAAAATTGGAAATTCAAATGGAATATATTTCTACATATTTGGATTCTATAACTGTAAACACGTACAGGTCGACTGTCAAATATTCCTTAAGAAGCCATTTTTATTTTATTTTTAAAGTTTTTTATCCAATCTTCGGGAAAAAAAGAATTGTTATGTACAGCATTTTAATAATTATTATATAAACAGTTTTTAATACCGTGTGGCCCATCTTTGTTTCATTAAAAAAAATTGAGTTTTAGTTAAAAAACAGGATTTTCTGAATTAAATGTTTAATAAAAGAAACAAAAATAAATATTTGACAAGATTTCAGGTAATTTTAGTTTAAATAAAAGTAATTTAGATCAAACCATGACCACCTAGGATGGACAGAAAAAATTCAAAAATAAAATAAATATGGCGTCCTAAGTGACATTTGACAGTTGACGTATATAGTATAGACTATAGTTTTTATTTTCAAAAACCACGTTCAGTTATGTTACTTTTATTCACCCTTATTCCTTTTCGTACCTATAGGCTCACACGCATTTTTAGTTAATTTATAATTTTTGGCACCAACCAATACTAAGCACTCGTTCTGAATTTCCTTTTTATTTGATAAGTTTTGCTTAATTGTGTTAAATAACAATTTTCGCTGACACTGTGTATTACAGGCCTGGTGATGGCAGTTCTGCCGAAACTAGTTGCCGTTTCTACATTTATGTCCGTTTAACAACGTTTGTTTTTATTAAATTTGTGGTATTTGATTTTATTACTCTGACGTAATGGTGTTTGAGGTCCAATCCACTTATGTAGAAATGAACCGGGAGGTCCATTGGAATTTCTAATTTTAATGTCATTTCTTGTCAAACCGGATGTCGACCAAATTGGATTTTTATGTAAAAAAATCCAAAAATCACCTTGTAATAGTCCAATTGTTGGTGTAAATCTATTCACCACTTTAAATGTTATCGGTGTGGACCATGACCCATTTACACCAGGTATAAGCCTCGGTATTTATAAGATAAAGTATAAGATTTAATGAAAACTGTTTAATAATGGTTGATATAAATACAATTTAAAACTAAAAATAATTTTAGTCCTCCCAGCTATACAGAATATACCAACTTTCTTATTTTAAATGGAAACCTACATATTTTCGAATGGTTCGATTGGTCTTCTAATTCTGAATTTAAATGACCTAGTTACGTTACCTTATCTATTACAGTTTTGACATATGTTGATTTTTCTGAAAAATGTAATAGTTTACAAAAAAAAATTGTATCTCGCAAACCATTTAAAATTATTGTTGTTGTTAGTTGAAAGTCTACGCTAACTCCTGATATTTCCTTAATGATCGTATTTTGTACCATAGGTAGGTTCAATGTGAGTTGGGCGTTAGCTCGTCCTTCCACTACGGCCAGCAGATGCCTATTGTGGCTCACCCCTACGGGCAATAATTCACCATAAAATCCACACTAAGCCTAGTCATTTCCAGAGCAGGACAGAAGCATATAATATGCTCGGCCATTTCGGCTTTCACACTGCAGGAGTTCGATGTTTGACTCAGACCTAGCTTCTTCAGATAGTAGCGCAGACGACAATGCCCTGTAAGTGGTCCAATTAAGATTCGTAGATCACTTCTACTCCATTCTAGGATCTGCGATACGATTCTTCCTTAACTATGAAGGCCTTAGAGTGAGCTAACCCAGGAATATCTTTCCAGTGCTGGAGAATTTTCCTCTCTACTCATTTCCAGATCGTGTCTTTTGCACTACTTTTGGTTATTTTTTTTAATATGGAAGCAGCCAATTTTCAAATGTCGCATTCAGAAATTATCCAAAACTCATTTTTTTCAAACAGAACCTTCTATTTGTTTTAAACAATTTGAAACAAACCAATTTATTTAATAAGATGTAGCTTAGGATGGTAATTTTCCCCTTAGGGTTTTATTTTTGCAGGTTTCATTCTCAAAATACAGGAGCACACTAAATTCTTCAAAAATATAATTTGGACTAATGAGGCAAAGTTTTGTTAGCAGGGGGTCTCCAATAGGTGAAATCGATATTTTACGGCTTCTGAAAATCCGCATCTTAAAAATCAAGTATAGTTTTGTATAGATGTATTTTATTTGGTAATGAACCAAGAGCGAATAGTGAAAATAGTGAAAATTTATAAATACTTAGAGTTGAACGTTTGTTGTACCAGGTGGATGGGGCACCACCGCAGAGTTCAAGAAATGTTGTTCTATCACCGTCGGTGGGGAAATAAAAGACGATTTTGAGCCTGCAAAATATCCAGATCTCAACTCTTTAGAATATCACTTGTATTACATGTTTTGAAATCATCATAAAATAGGCAATTTAATTATGTAACGTGCAGCAGGAGCCCAGTATATTTTGCTCTAATATGAAAAAAAAATACTTCTAATAAAAATATTTCTCACAGCTCCCCCAAAAAGGTTTCGAGTATATTTTTCTGTAAAAACAAATTATAAAAGTGTAAAATTGTACCAACATGACAGAAAAAACTACTGGGAATTTTTCTTTCTCCTTAGGTTTGACGTGGTCTTTGAGTGACACTCTTTATTTACTATATCTTAGAAGTCATGTAAATATTATTAAGCTGACGAAGTTATTGATTGACAAAAAAGGTCAGTCCAGTAATATTGTATACTGATGATGCTACCGTAGTTAGCGAAACCAATAATATTAAAAAAACGCCAGCATATTTTACAAAGAAGTGAAGAAAGTGAAATGTGAAATTGACTGTGATAGGCAAAAATGGAAAATAGAGACATGCAAATAGGAAAATTAAATAAACACCAAATTTTATAATATTATACAACTAAATTTAGTTTTTTCCAGTGTTATACGGCCACAGAAAAGAGGACAAGAAAAAACATGAAGGACCACGCAATTTTTATGGAACTGCGAAACTTGTTTCTAAATGAAAATACAACTAATTTAATTCTAAAGAGCTTTTAAATGCTGATTTATTCATATTACAATAGGTATTAGTACGTTTACAAATGAACACAATTATATGACCAAACAAGGATACATTTTTTTTTTGTAATTATTGAAAATCTGATTTGAACTAAAATTTAAAATATTAGTGTGATTTTAATAATAATTAGGGGTACACGCTCACATATATTACATTCTAACCATGGCAATAACATATCTTCATTTCGATTGATTCTGAATTTTTTGGACTGACATGTTGTTCAAAATATTTACAATTATATTAATAATGCAATGTAACACAACATAAACTAAAAGTACCTAATCTACATTTACGATTTTGTATATCCTTCTTAGAATAAATAACTTAATATCACATGAGCTCATGAGATATGACAAAAATGTGTCCTCGCTTATTGATTTATATTAATATTTTATACTTTTTTATCAGTACAATATAATATATATAAACAAATAACCAATTAAGTTAATCCAATAATCTCACTAAAATAACGTTTGTTTATTGTTAGTAATCTTATCTTAAAATTTTATTGAAATTAACAATATTTCACTAAGGGGAAAAACTTCTACTTTATTAGTACTTTCTGAATACATTTATTCTAAAATTTACCAAATTCTTATTAAAATCATACTAATATTTTAAAATTAAATTAAAATCATATTTTCAACTAAAATAATAAGGAACGTAAATTAAATCATCGCAACATGTCCTGACTTGTATTTCTACGTCATTCTAAAATTTGTTAAAAGATCGAGCCAACGCAATATTTTCTGTCCTTTTCGTTCTTGTATGCTGCAATAAATATTATATAAAAACTACGAAGCGTATCCTACTTAAGTATCTAAAGTAAATCACATCACTTTTTGTTAGCCAATCAAATTAAGTTGCGTATCTCCAGGCAGTCAACAGTTCTTCTAGAAATAGTGGTTAAAACAAACGATAGTTAAAAAGTTAGTTGATCATTAATTCTTTTAAAGACAGATATGCTTCATTGAGAAAAATGCTGCGAAATTAAGCCGGTAGTAATTAAATTGATATCTTTAGCAATTAATAAATAAGATATAGATTTTTTTAAAATGTAATGAAATTGTAGCAATATTATTTATTGGTTTATTGGGTTATTAAAATTTCTAGTTAAATTGCTGGAAATTGAACACGTCCAGTGCCGGTAAAACAAGTGTGGCTAAGATTGATTTTAGTAACATATCCCATATCGTATCAGTGTTATTAATGTCTATAAAATTTATAACACAATGCTTTACGGTTAATATCATATCTGAACGGTAACTGGTGTCCAAATGAACAAGGACATACCAGTGTAACAAAAGTCATGACAAACTCGTTGTTATAAAGGAAAAGTGATGAAATGATACCAAAACATAACTTCACGAAACCATTCATCATTCAGTTGATATGACGCAAAAGCTATACGTCACTGGAGAATTACTCATCAATATTCCAAGTTATGTCTGAGGAAGAACTTTGAAAGAGGCTATAGAAGGAAAACAGTCCTCATTTACTTCGATAGTCAGGCAGCCATACAAGCTCTAGCATGTAAAAAAAATCAAACCAAAACTGGTCTGGCGCTGTCTAAAATCCCTACTTGTTCTGGAAAACCAACACAAGGTAACACTTAACTGGGTTCCTGGATAGAAGGGGATAACAGTAAATTCAGGGTAGAAAAAAACATCGAAAGTAGTGACTAACGATATTTTGCAGCTATAAGCAGAAATCAAATGACTGGACATTGCTACTTTACGGAACACCTACATAAAATGGGAATCTACTAAGATGAACTGATCTGTATATTATGTAATGAGGAGGACGAAACTGCCTCTCACATTATACTAGAGTGTCAAGCACGTATACGCAGGAGGTACAACATCCTGGGTTCAGAAAACTCGCAGGAGGCCTTTCCAGACAAAATCTGGTGAAGAGGCTGCTAAGCCTGATAAAGGTAACAATGCAAACTGTTACGTTTTAGTGACTGTATCATTAGGAATAAAAAGTAATTGTTACATAAACAGGCATTTATAGTTGTACCTACTACACAATTTACGATATAATTGGCATAACAGAATAAGGCTGCAGTGTTAAGGCCTAAACCTCAACCAGTAACAACGATTAAATCAATCAATCAATCAATCAATTAATGGTTAATAAATGAGCATAGCTCTTCAGAATTAAAACAGTTGTGTTATTAATTAAAAACAAGTGTCGCAGTTCGACAAAAATTGCGTGGTCCTTTGCAAGCTTTTTTATGTCCACTTTAAGATTAACTAACTCTAATTTTTGGCTTCTAACCCAGTCAGAATTATAATTTCTATATTTACACATTTTTTTATGAAATTAGATTATATAACTTACTTTCATTCCACTTCTGGGTCTACCATTTTGAAAGTCGTTTGTAGAATTGGTTCTTCTAGGACTCAAATATATAGTCGGTGTAATATTAGTTGATAATATACGTTTTTTATCAATCGTAGAATGTGGCCTTAACACTACATCAGAGCATATTGACATGTCATCTTGAAAATTTGTATTTTGATGAGGAGAACCCTAAAAAAAGATTACCAAATAAAAAAAAATAGTATGTGTGTAAATAAATAAAACTTATAAATTTACAAAGTTAAACTATGGAATGGGTAAAAATATAGGTTGGAATGAACAAGTAAAAATAACTTCTAATGTACTAGAAAAAAATCACTTTAATAAGAAAAATAAATACACAACCACTAATCAGTTAATGATAAATATAAACAAAATGTAATTTTAATTTATAATTACTAGGATTTTATCTTTATTTCTATATGTTAAAGAAGAGAGAAGCTGAAAATCATAAAAAAAACTATTTAAAGAAGGAAAATGCGAATGGTGAGATATGAAAATTTTTAATTTGGTACATACTGGGGACATCCTAAATTTATTCAATTTATACATTACAGAAAAAAAAATTAAGAAAGAAATCAGGTATTAGGTAAAATGATATAAAGGATGCATGGAGATAATTAATTAATAAATCATTAATTATTAAATATGAAGGATTTTGTTAGAGGTTTAAAAATAGTACATTAAATGAGAAAAGAATTTGTTTAAAAGAAAATGATAATGGAAAACTTTAAAAAAAAGTGAAAAAAGTGTTAATTTTTCAAACAGGGCGGAAGAGTGCAGATAGGAGAAAGACCAGAAATTGGTCAGGAAAAAGACAAAGACGGAGGTGAAATTGAAAGAAGAGAAACATAAATTTTTTTTTATATCTTTTTGTTACATTTTCTAGAAGGTAAATTCAACCAAAATTAAAATATGTGTTACACATTTTTAGAAACAATAAAATAATACTAATTAATATTTTAATACATTTAACAATTAAAAAATATCAATTTATAACTGAAATGAAACCGATTTCATTTTTCGTAATTATTTTTACTTAAAGATAAAATTATAATACACAATACCAGGAAATAAAAACAAATGGAAGTAATAATTAGTTAATAATTTTATAATTAATGGTAAATAATTAATTTAACAACAATATATGTAAAATGTAAGTTAAAAATTTTTTTATATACAGAGTGTTATTTTGAAGACAAACACTTTTTGTTCATTCGGACCTAATTTTTATTGTGATTAGTAAGAGGTTTGTTTGAATTTTGAAAAGTACAAAAAATATAATGTGTGATTTTTTAATAATGACCCTAAAAACATAAATAAAACATATGGTGTATATTTTGATTATAAACAACTTATAAATGTTTTATAATTAAATCTAACTCTATTGGACGTTTATATATTTGAATTTAATTTAAACTTTGGTATATTTATTATTTTAATAATTTAATTACTCTGAAATATATTTTTATTTTGTTCATTTTAAAAGTTCATTCAAAATATCTGCCATGACTTACCGGGACTTCACTATTTCCGATAGTGAATATTTTTTTCTCACTAGAAATCGTTTTTTCGTCATTCAAATTTTTGTTATCATCGTTCATTTTTTCGGTATCTTCCATATTTTTTTCCTAAACTTACATATCACTTTAGGAAGACAATTTGCTACTGAATTTTGTACCAAAACATTTACCAAATTAAAGCAACCTTTTTATTACTGTTGAATTACATTTTATTGAAAACAATTAAAAAATTATCAATAAGTAATAAATTACAGGTATTATTGCTTCTATGGAACCACCTCATCATGCTTGATTTACTGCATCAAAAAATTTCTCATATATCTTGAAATTTAATAAAATTGCTAAACATTTACTTTTTATTGATTTTATCTGCGTCAATAGTTTTATTATATTGTTATAAAAAAATTGTATTTATATAGATATATTGATTAGAAGATTATGAAACAAATTGCAACAGAATTTATATTTTTTGCAATAATTTAACAGTAGTTCAGTTGTATAAATATTAACTATAAATTATCTTGTTATTATTTAGGGCATTAAAATATTTGTAAATGAAGATTATACCAAGAAAAAAAGGAACAATGATACAACCCTATAAAAGTGTAATAATAAATGTTAGCATAAAGAAGATATATGAAATAACATTAAAAATGAAAGAAAATATTCTCAAAAAAAAAAATAAAGACGCAAATATTAAGGGATGATTAACTGGAACTTGGATACTTAAACTAAAAATAATGAAAGAAGAATGTGTATTCTAAAACTGGAATCTATGGCAACGATCTTTCAAGTCTAAATAAATTTTATGTTGCGGTAGGATAAAAGCATCCGCATAATCACAAAAAGTAACGCATCCCTTAAAGCAAGGAAAAGGATAGGAATACAGTCCAAATCAGTATTAGACCATAATAAAAACCTAAATATCCTCTCAGAACATAACAAGGTAACTTTTGAATGAGACCTTGGGCATGAAGGCTTAGGAGGAAAGGATCCAAAAACCATCTAATTGGTCCACAACCCACATGTGGTATTTACTAACAATATGTAAAGGATATGCTTAAAAAACAATTGAAGGACAAACACAGGGAATCCTAGATGTATCCTCCAGGACTAAGATGCTAAGCACTCATAGAAGGTCCACCCAAGAGCAGAGACAATCTGTTGTTATGCCTAAGTAGACTTGCGCTTAAAACTACACTAAGTGTCCTGACAGGACATTGCAGGCTCAGAATGGACAGGGGTACAGGAATGGGTATCTATGCAGAAAATATGAGGACGAAACTCATCATTATATATTATGCCATTGCTAAAACCTGAACAGGGAAAGAGAATGGTACTTTGAAAATATAGACAATGGAGAATTGGTAATAAATTAAAGAAAAGCAAAGATAGAATATAATGTATAAAAGTCAATAGAAAACTAGTTTTTTTTTGTATTACAACTATTGTCCTGAGTAGTGGAGGCGGGAATCTTTTAAAGGCACCTCACACTTGGGTCTATGCATGAGGTAGTGCAGGACTCTCAACTGAACGCTCTGCAAGCCGAGTCAGGGTCGTACCTGCTTAACCCGCCTCGATTATCTGTCATTTTTCTAAGGAGACGAGGAGGGAGTGAGGAAAAGTTTAGAGCTCTGTAATCCATTACAGGGTGGATGTAGGTTTTGTAAGTGTATAGCAATGTCCTTGGGTTACACCTGCCAAATTGTCCACCCAGGAAACCAAGAAGGGAGGCCAATCTCTTAACTCTGTCTAAAGTTCTTTGGACTTCGGTCGACCAATTGAGAGTACTTGTGAAGCATATTCCCACGTATGTAACCTCATTCGCAGGGACGAGTCTCTCTCCCCAGAGCCTAAGGTTGATTTCATTGAGGTTTTGGTTGGATTTTCGTGAGTACGTGGGATGTTTGAATATAATAAGTTGGGGTAACCCTCCAGTTGCTACACCATCGGGAGAAACGATCAAGGAGTTGTTGGGCTTTGGTATTAAGAGCTCTGGTGGAAGAAGTGGAGGCTGATATTTGGGTATCATCAGCGTAGAGTTGGAGGAATTGGCTAGATGAGGGAGGGAGGGGGTGTGAATGATATAGAGCAAAGGGGTTAGGACGGATCCTTGGGGAACTCCTGCTAGAGAAGTTAAGGGATCAGAGAGGGAATTTCCTACTTTGACACAGATGGTTCTGTTTTATAGGTAGGAGAAGATAATTTGATGAATGGGATAGGAAAATTAGATTAGTTATAGTGTAAATATATATTTCCTTAACCCTCTACTGGGGCTACTTCTAAGGCTATTATGGATCTGTTTTATAAAAAATTGGAAAAAAACTTATACCAAAACAAAACATGAATCGATTTAAATTTACAAATTGCAAAAAAAAGTTGTGAACAAGTAACTGCGAAACATTAAATACACAAGGAAACTATATAATAAACCCATCAAGCTAACAGTATACAAGTAGCAGAGCTACGGACAGACAAGCGGTTGTAGTTGACTTAGATCATTGAAAATAATAGGTGGCCCAGAGAAGGTGGCCAGCTATCGATTGCCTAAAGCTGGCATGACATGCGCACTTAAAGCCCAGCTGATCGACTTTTGCAAAAGCTTGAAATTGCAACTTTATCGGTTTGGTGCTATTTATTTTTATTGCCTGAAAGTAGCAATTCTAGGGAGAAATCTAGTTACTTTTGGTTTACCAACTCACCAAATGTCACTTCAGGATTGTCATTTATATTTTAATTGTTTTTTTTTCATATTTTTTGAGGTTAGAAAATTGCTGTTGCACCGCCGCATCGGTCTTTTAAAATAATTTATGAAGCCGGCGGCGGTAGCGGTTCAATAGCAACCGCTTTTTTGGGGTGAGGGGTTGGCAGCCATGTTGCAATAGCAAGAGATTGGCATAATGTCAAACAACGTGCAAGATTCAACATCGGCAATACTTTGACCTTGCAAGAACTTGCTGCAATTTCTTGAAGGGGGCATTGCTCCATGTCATGCGAGCGTAATACATAGTTCCAAAATTTGTAACTGTTCTCGCTGAGACAGACGTACGGACGGACGGACCGACGGATGGACGGACAGACGGACATTGCAAAGGCAATAAGTACCTTCGCTATTTAATAATGGACAACTCCCAAGTCCACAGATTTGTACGTAATATATTGTAAGGAAATTTGTTATACCTTGTAGAATATAGAAATTATTTTTTTATAAAATATAATAATAAGTAGGTGTTGGTTGAATAAAAAGGAAATGAATGGGATTTCCTTGTGTCTAAGAAAAAAAATGAAAAATGTGAATTAAAAATATATTTTTAGTAAATAATATTAAATGTAATATAATAGTAGTAACAATTACGGATATGATGGCCATATAGCATACGGACAAAGTTTGAACACGACGCGGAGTGCTTAATCGTCTGAGTGCGATATGGACAATAAACAGGAGTACATTTTTTTCTACAATCCACTACAATAAAAGCTAAAAATATTATAAAAAAAAAGATTACAGTCACCGGGTTTAAACCGACGACCTTCGTATCCGAAAGCAAGAGCGTTGGCATTGGGTTATCACGGGTTGTCATATAAAACTATATATTTAGTTGTTGATTTTTTTGGTAATATTATTATTATTATTATTACATCTTTGCGGCTAAATGAATATCTATCATTTATTAAGTCATGAATGGAATTACTCATTGTTACAAATATGTTTCTGTATTATTTTAAAAATTCTAACAGTTGTTTTGACAGGTTACTTAAAATAAAAAAAATGGGTGGTGGGTTACTAAATGTGAACTCTGATTTATGGTTTTCATATCTCATGGTAATAAAATGATAGTGTGAACTCTGATTGGCGGATTTCATATCTCACGCTAATGAAATTATATCCGTTCAGTAGAATGATATTGCTTACGTATGCATTTTGTAAAGTATGCCTAGAATCGACAATATCCATGTGGGTGTAAAAAATTAAGTTTTAATAAAAAAAAATATGGTATTTTGTTTTGGAAGAAAAAATGGATTGATTCTTACGAAAGAAGGTTGCCAAAATTTTTTTTTTAAATTTGTAAAAAATGTGTTATATTGGATCAAAGGAAATTCGAAAAGGAATGTTATGTAAATGTATGGTTGATTGAAATGAATACATACATTTTTTTTAAGTAAGCAATATTATTTATTAAAAAAATAAAGACACAATGATTACAGAAAATTTAAGGAGGCAAAACAGTAAACAAGTTAAAGGTGAATAGAGAGCAAAAGTAAAATGCGGAGATAGAAAATAAATATCAAGAGATCTGAAAAGGCACCAGAAAGAACAAAGAAATATAAAAATTTTATTATTTATTTTAATATTGTATTTTTCATTCATTTAGGCGCCGTTAAACCCAGACCAATTGAGAGAGAGTTCCTCATATAAGACCACTTACGAGATAATTATTATTTCAATATATAAAGCCACATGAATTTAACAATGCAAATTGATCACATTTTGATAAAAAAAATTTGGTTAACCAATTATTGACATAAAAATGGAATTAAAACATATTCCGACTATATTATAAATTTTTATTCTGTGCATATTGATTTTGGGGAAGCCTATGGTTTGTTTTTATTACAATCATTTGACGTTACCAATTCACTTTTTTGTTACGTGAATTTCTTCTTTTTTCTTATATTATATTCTATTGTCCAAAATTTTGTTTACGCCGATGTCTGGGAAAGAATGATGATGATCATTTTGTGGAAGCTTTGATCAACATGTTAAAATTTTTTTGAGTTTCTCCACTTTGTGAGATCTTGTAACATATTTTTTACTAAACAATAATAATTTTTAACATCAATATTTTAACTATCGAATAAGACCAAATTCGTTTAATTAATCTTCTAAATTTTCAGGAATAATTTGAATGCAATCGCCCTGTTAATAACTTGATATTTCATAAACTTCAATCTTTCTCTTGTGTTCAAAAATATATCAATTATTCCTTCATTTTTTATATTCCTCATCACTTATCACGACCGTTATGGCTAGCTTAGCTAGATAGAAGTCACATTAAGCGTAAACACTTCTTTTTGGTGAAATAATCTCAACTTTAAACATCATTTCTTTAGCGAGTGTCGTTATCGAGTGTAATTGCAAACTATTTAAGGGCTATGAGCAATTCATTTGGATAAAATCAATGAATTTGAATAAAACCCACTCTTTTGAATAAAGCCAACCTAAAGCACACCACCATCTTGAAAATAACAACTTATCTTATTTAGATAAAATCAAGTTAATAATTTTTTATGAAATTCTAAATTTTTCATCTTGGTGAATCCTCAACTAGGTCATTTATTGGGATTAACCAGTTCTTCTGAGTGGAAACATTATTGGTTTTTTATAACCTGGGAACTGGGAACACAACGGAAAGTCAAGGGTCAAGGATAACCGAAAAAATATTGTTTTAGATTTTTATTTTTAAACTTTAACATATCTTATTATTCAAAAAGGGTAGTTACCTTGTTCAGGTTAGCGATAAACAGAATTTTAATCTAAAACAAATTACATTCTACTTTATTCTCTTTTCACCACTATTTACACTCTTTACTTTGTGTTTTTTTGTTCTTTTATCTTTCATTACTAAATTATTATCTAGTTACCTTTAAAATAACTTCTACTAATCTTCTTTTTTTTCTTGAAATTTCTAACAATTTTTCCAAATTAAATATAAAATCGTGTACTATTTTCTATTTCTGTTTATTATACATTTATTTGACTCCATTTAAATTCTTGAATTTCACTTTTCTTTATTACCTTTTATCACTTTTCTATTTCCTCCTTCTAAAATTATTTATTTTTTCTTCACATTTTTAATACTTTCCTTTCTATTTTTGTTCTTACCTGTATGTTTATTCAATTTTATGTTTTGTTTTCTATTTTTGTTGTTATCCTCATAATCATTTTTTTTTAATTTTTTTTGCTCATTCTCTATTTCCTATAGTTGCTTTTACTTTCCCGACCCACCTCCTAGAAGGGTAAGTATTGTGAACGAGCTAAAAAAAAATCGAGATAAAAACGGAAATATCAATTTTCGGGTCCCCTGAGACGATAGAAGTCTGTCTGTCGGTCTGTGTGTGTGTGTGTGTCTGTGTGTGAGTGTGTGTCTGTGTGTGTGTATTCTTCCACGATAGAGGCCACACGTTTAATCCGATTGAGCTGAAATTTGGTATAGAGGTTTGGCTTACCCGTCGGAAGAACCCATTAGTTTTTGTACGACATCTGTCAAACGAAAGTACCACTATCAAATAATGACAGATGTAATATGTCACGGAATTGGACATGTAATATGTCATTTGAAAGCCATAGAAAAACTCTATTCCGAACAGTCAAAATTATTTCTCCAACTGTCACCTGTCAAAAATAAAAAAATGTCAAAGTTGAAACTTTAACATTAAATATCTGAAAAAGTGTTCGTGGATACTCGTCGGGAAAGTTTTGGGGCGACACAACCGATTTTTTTCAATTTTTGCACTCGTACTATTTTGTTTCTTCCATAATATTAATCTGTAAATTATTTCTTATTTTTACTTGTATTTCCTTATTCCACAGTTTTTTATGCTTTTATTATTTTTATTTTGATTTTATTTTATTGTACATTCTCCTTCTTTTTTTCTAACTTGCTATTTCAGATTTTCTGGTATTTATTACTTGAATTTCTTATTTATTTTTCATATATTTCTTCTATAATCTTAATCTGTAAATTATTTCCTATTTTTACTTCTATTTCCTTCTAACACAAACTCATCCAGTTTTTTCATCCTCTTATTATTTCTATTTCGATTTTCTTTTATTGCACATACCCCTTCTTTTTTTTAACTTTTGTACTTGTAGTTTTCTATTTCGGACATTCTGGTATTTATTACTTAAATTTTTAATTTTATTTCTCTTATTTTATTTTTCATCTTTCTTCTATAATCTTAATCTGTAAATTATTTCCAATTTTTACTTTATTTCGTTCTTCCACAAATTTCTTCAGTTTTTTTATGCTTTTATTTTTTTATTTTGATTTTCTCTTATTGCACATACCCCTTCTTTATTTTTTTTAACATTTGTAGTTTTAAATTTTTTATTTCATACATTCTGGTATTTATTACTGGAATTTTTATTTTTATTTCTCTTATTTTATTTTTCATCTTTCTTCTATAATCTTAATCTGGAAATTATTTGCTATTTTTACTTATATTTCCTTCTTCCACAATTTTCTTTAGCTTTTATATGCTTTTATTTTTTTTATTCCAATTTTCTTTTATTGCACATACCCCTTCTTTATTTTTTTAACATTTCTAGTTGTAAATTTTCTATTTCAGATATTCTGGTATTTACTACTTGAATTTTTAATTTTATTGCTCTTATTTTATTTTTCATCTTTCTTCTATAATCTTAATCTGGAAATTATTTCCTACTTTTACTTCTATTTCCTTCTTCCACAAATTTCTTCAGTTTTGTTATGCTGTTATTTTTTTATTTTGATTTTCCTTTATGGCACATACCCCTTCTTTATTTTTTTTAACATTTGTAGTTGTAAATTTTCTATTGCATACATTCTGCTATTTATTACTTGAATTTTTAGTTTAATTTCTCCTATTTTAATTTTCATATGTTTCTTGTATAATCTTAATCT
Organism: Neocrepidodera transversa; assembly: GCA_963243735.1. Lineage (NCBI taxonomy): Eukaryota > Metazoa > Arthropoda > Insecta > Coleoptera > Chrysomelidae > Neocrepidodera > Neocrepidodera transversa. The sequence goes on from OY725341.1 coordinate 21,846,605, forward strand.
GTAAATTATTTCCTATTTTTGCTTCTATTTCCTTCTTCCACAAATTTCTTCGGGTTTTTTATGCTTTTATTTTTTTATTTTGATTTTCTTTTATTGCACAAACCCCTTTTTTATTTTTTTTAACATTTGTAGTTTTAAATTTTCTATTTTATACATTCTGGTATTTATTACTGGAATTTTTATTTTTATTTCTCTTGTTTTAATTTTCATATGTTTCTTCCGTAATCTTAATCTGTAAATTATTTTCTATTTTTAATTCTATTTCCTTCTTCAACAAACTTCTCCTGTATTTTTTATGCTTTCATTATTTCTATTTTCATTTTCTTTCATTGCACATACCCCTTTTTTTTTAACTTTTGTACTTGTAATTTTCTATTTCGGGTATTCTGGTATTTATTACTTGAATTTTTAATTTTATTTTTCTCATTTTCTTTCTAATCTGTTTCTTCTATCTTCTTTAATCTGTAAATGATTTCTTATTTTACCTGTATTTTCTTCTCCATTATTTTTTACTTGTAAATTTTGACATTCTGGTATTTATTACTCGAATTTTTTATTGTATTTCTTTCATTTTCTTATTATTTTCATCCGGCATATTCTAATTTCAGATTCGATACTGAATTAAAGAATTAGAAAATTTCATGAATATTTGATACTCTCCCATAACTTCCGGTTTCACCGGAAACAACCCGATTCAAATAAAACATCCTGTATATTTTTACTTTTTTTTTTGATTCAATCTGCCATCTGCGAACACATATCTCTAATATATAGTATGGTTAACTGACGAAAGGTATAAAAGTTCAGATTTTTGCCGTACGAGAGCAGTATGAATCTCCATTACCATTTTTACTCCATATAATTTAATTCCAGCGCTATCTATCTGCTACTGTTGTAATTTTGGCTACACAATAAAGGGAAACTCATATATTGATTAATGACTTTGCAGGAACCTATGGTTGTCTCTTTGCGCAGATTCCTGCTGTTTCCTCCAGTATCCTCGTCCTCGCAGTATATTTGGAGTTGAGCCTTTCCCTATTAGGCGGCAAATAAACTTTTTAACCATTTTTAGTCAATATAAATTAAAATTCAAATAAACAACTTTTTCTTTGGCATTTAATTAAAATAATAATTATATTTTTAGTCCTGTTTAAAAAAGACCAGTACTTTGAATATTCTCTGGTATTAAATATTGTACAAATAAATGGAGCGATTGATAAAATATTCATCATTTTAAAAGTCGTAAAAAAATCTTACTGAATTAATGTTTTAAATTGGACAATTCAAGATTACGAAAATATAAAACTTTATTTCTGATAATTAAAGTAAACTCTAATTTCATTATTTATTTCAAGTAAGACTGGTAACTTTACTCTTCTAACATGCAAATAAACTAAAACAGTGGAGTATCAAAAATGACAATAAAATTTTCTATAAAAATTGTTAAAATAAAAGTATAATTTAATACCATTTTTATTTAAAAAAAGATACATTAAAAAAATATCTAATATAGCAGAAAAAATATTTTTTTTTGGAGAAAATAAAGTACAAAACATCAAGATGGGGTTATGAAGTAAACAAATAATAACAGAGAAGAAAGTAACAAACTTAAAGCAGTATATGGATTAAAAAATAAATTTAAATAAGAAGATAAACAAAAGAAAATAACTAAAAATTATAGAAAATATTTAGAAATAAAACAAATAGATAATGAAAATAAAGTAACGATTAGAAATTAGTAAATAAAAAAAATAGAACTTTTATCATAATTTTTATTTATAATAAATAATTTAATTTAACTCAGATACGCCAATGCCGTCAAGTAAAATAAAAAGTAATTGCGAAGGGAGCCTAATTAAAAATTTACACAATTTCGCAATTACATTTTCAATGAATGATTTAGGATGCAAGTCCACAAGCTTACTGGTTTAGATTTACACAGTCACAATTTGAAAAGTTTGTTGTGGGAATCCTGGAAGAAATTAATTCCCTCTGAGAGTGTACAGCTCACTCAATCCTCAGTTGATTTTCCAGACAAACAGCAAATAGAAAAATAATTAAGATGATACAATTTTCTTTGAAACTAGGTAAGATTAAAGCGAAGTTTTTCTAAAAATAATAATATTTTACAGTAATAAATTTGGTATTGTAAAAATGAATAATAATCTAATATTAGATTTTTTCCAGGATAAATGAGTCTTTAGAAATATTGTTAAAATTTGGCACACTATAGAGACGATTTTATTTCTCTAAATTACAATTTAATTCATTATAAAACGGCAGCAAATTAATATTTATTAAATTAAGTGATTCGTTCAATAAGTACAATAAACGTTTCCTTTCATAATAAACAACAACGCAGGTAACACATAAAATTTAATAAAACAATACACAAGTTTTTTTACAACTATGCTGAGACAATCCTTCAATTTTTCTTCAAGTAATCCTTCCCCACGACAATCCTTCCCCGCACAAATCCTTCTTCACAATAATCCTTTCTCGTGACAATCCTTCCCCGGACAATCGTTCCCCAATTAATCCTTTCCCATACATTTTTTCGGGAACAAATGCCCTAAGTAACAATTTAACTGATTAGTCAAAGACAGCAAAAATCAATATTGATTAAATTAAGTAACTCTATCATTAAATAAAATCAACGTTTCCTTCCACAATGAACAACAATGCAGGTAACATATAAAATTTTATAAAACCATATACAAGTTTTTTTACAACCATGACATGACAATCCTTCCGGTAAAATTCTTCCGCCCAAACAATACTTTCCCACGACAATCCTTTCCCGCGCAAATCCTTTCCCATGATAATCCTTTCTCATGATAATCCTTTCCACGACAATCCTTCCCCGGACAGTCCTTCCACAAATAATCCTTCCCGGACAATTCTTGTCCGAACGGTTTATCGTGAGGTAGAATTGTCATGGGGAAAAATTGTCCTGAAAGGATTATCCAGGAAGAAATGTTTAAAGAAAAATTTTAATGGATATTTTTACAACACACATGTAATTAAATGCCGCTGTATAAATTCCAGATGAAGGCCAGTGAAGAACTGTCCAGCAAAATGTCAAAGTTCAAGGAAACCAAAATTTTATCCTTCATCCTTTGACTAGGTGCCATATACGGTTCATGGTCTAGTCATGTCTTTTACTCTGCTAGCTTCCGACCTTAGTAATGTAATGTCATAGCCCTTCACTCTACTCTTAAATTTGTTGATTTGAGTAGTTTTACAACTAACTATGTTCGGTTTCTTTCGACCGCTGTATGGATCATATCCCTGGTTACCGAGTATAGCCCTTTCCCCCATTTTACATTATTTATTAAAATGATGATATGTTTGGTTCAGTTTGATGTAGTTCGAACCCCAGGATAAACGCCATCTATCTCACTGTCATTTGTCAACTACCATGTCATATTTACTCCCTCAACTATGGAACGTTAACCATACCCTCCACTCCCAAATTTCTCACAATAAAATTGTAAACCTAGATCTTACAAAAGAAACAAACTGTAAAAAACCAGTTTTAAAAAAAATTATTACCTTATCTTCACTGCCATGCTATTTATATTGCTATTGGGAAAATAATTCAGTTTAATCTCAATAAAGTTATTATTTTCTTGGATTCCCAAAGTGCCCTCAAAAGAGATCCTTTTCTTCATCACCGGTTCCATGAGTCCTAAAAATAAAAGCATATATTACCAACTTTCAAACCAGAATTAGGACATACTTCTTGG